>CM028137.1:377426071-378717857 GCA_016271365.2 Neoceratodus forsteri | reverse complement strand
AGACCGAAGCCATCCTTTCGTCTCAACAGAAATATTAAATCTTGTACCAAATTTGGTTTGAATGTACTGGTCAATTATATCCAGGAGACCCATTTTTAGAGCAAACTACATCACCTGATGGAGATATCAATTGATCAATATGTTTGTTTTGTCTTCTGTAACTATAGTTCTCATATGGGTTTGTTAAAAAGGATTTGCCCTGCATTCCAAAATTTTGTTCTGTTTCTAAGGACAGAAATCTGTTACACTGTATATCCTGAAGCTCTTTCTTAATTTGAGTAATGTCTGAAGAAACATTCCTCGTAGAGTGTACTCTTTCTTGAAGAAATTGCAGCTGGTTGAGTAAATATAAATAGGAGTTTTGTCTTTTATAATGGAAAACTCTTGAAAGGTGTTTAAAACATACTGTAAAATCCTTTTTTGTGTCTAACCACCATTGTGATAAGTTGTCATATAGACATATCACAGATTTCTGGGCTATTATTAATTCGGCTAAGGAGTCTTAAATATTGGGTTGTAAGAGAGTCGTATTGAGTCTCCACAGCCCCTTCCCAAAGGCTACCTCTGGAATATTCCCTAACTGAATACTAATGAAATGATGATCAGAGGTTGCAGTAACTTGTGTCCTTGATTTTTGGACAAAAACTATGTTAGATACAAAGAAATAATCATTGCGTGAGGATAATGACCCTTTATAGAAAGTATGGGTTGGGTGGGGTACAAAGAACCTTGGGCATCTTTTAAATTTGCTTGTAAAATAATATTTTTCAAGCAACCATGTTGCAGAAGGTTTTCTTTGTCTTACCACTTATGTCAGATCATAACCGCCCATAATTAAAGTTTCCTCCAAAAATCGCTATGTTTGACGTGAATAAAAAAGGTTGTATATCTTTCTAAAGATCCTTCTTATCCACTTTTGTTTGAGGGGCATAACAATTTATGAGACATAAGCATTGTTTTTGAGCCTGACATCTAATAATAAAGCTCTCCCTGGGTGAATTTCTACTACTTTCAAAGGTTTAATAGTGTGGTCAAAAAACCCCAAACCCACCCCACTGAACAATTTTACCCCTAGTGACCAATAGCATGGTCCTCATTTCCAGTTAGATGATGCTCTAAGTGATTCAGAGTATTGATGAATCCTAGTATCTTGAAAAAAAATTACATCTAGCTGATCAGAATCAAATATTGCAAAAGTCATTTTCCTGCATTTCTCCTTCTTTAGGCTGTTGGTGTTGAGTGAGGACCCTGAAAAATCAGACATAATTAGAATGTAGTCCTATTAAATTGTGTTTCTTTTGCTTTATGGGGGATGGTATGGAACCACTTTAGCTTTATATGTGGTTCCCCAGTGTTTCTTTTTTTTATTTTGGGTTTTAACGTGGCTGGATTCTCACTTTCAGAAGAGACTTCCAAAATAGAGGAGGCATCAGACAAATCCTCCATCTCAGTATCACCCCACTGCAAAACACCATATTGGTTCTGCAGGGGGAGTTGGTTCGGGAGATGCTTAGACTGCTTAGTTTTCCCTTTCCCATGTGTTACCAACTGGAAGGCTTGTAAATCGGGGAACATTTCTGTCACATCCTAAAAATTGCTACTCTCTTCAGCTGGAGAATTGGAGTTAGAAATAGTAGTAACTACTTCTGAAGTTCTCTCAACCAAGGGAGTTATGGAGTCAATACTAGGGATTTTTGTAGAAGTTTCCCTGTCTGAGGCATACTGAGTTTTCTCATCTCCATTGAAGGAGTCTTCTTAGCTGGTTGTGGGGATGGGGAGGGTGCTCATGGGGGAGGGTACTGTTGGTTTGTTTTAGCTCTAGTATTTCTATATATGGCAGTGTTGACATAAAAATCATGTTCTGCGAAGTTGGCGTCCGAGGTGTTCTGTGATGCCCAAGGGCAGTTTGCAAAGGTGTGACCTTCTGTCTCACACAGACTACATTTTGGGGTAAAAGTGCAATGGGCCCCAGAGTGCCCTAACATCCCACAAATGCTGCATCTGATTTTATTGCAGCTACTACTCACATGTCTGGGGGAGCAACATTTAAAACAAGTACTGGGCATCCAAGGATAGAATAAAATACCTCGATCTCTCCCCAAGAAAAAACTGCTGGGCAGGTGTTGCGCACCCAAATCTATAACCTTTAGTTGAATTTTGAACCCCCCCAATCCAAAAACACTCATCATCAATTATTGGGTCAGGTAGACCCTGAACCTCACAGCATTGCTCCAACTAGTATAATATGTCTTTGACATTGACCCCCTCATTTCTAAACAAGACAGTAATCATTTTTTACAGTGGGTTTGGATAAGGGGATAACATAAATTGAGACCCTACTTCGGAATTCTTTGCACTAGCATATGTTTGCCAAAACCTATCCAATAAAGCTGGAGTTCAAAAGCTTACATCAAAGCTGTGTTCACCAGGGGCATGGATAAAAGTGAACACCTCCAGTGGAGAAAACTGTAAAGACTGTTTTATTAACACCTTCCCAACAAATACTCTGTCAGGGGGTTCCTCTAAACCACTTGTGTATCTAATTCGAATGGCATAACACCATTTAGCATTTGTGGGGGGAGCATGAAATAAACTAGAAAAGCTTGGTTTCTGACCCAGGTTTTGTTCCAGTGAGGAACTGTCCTGTGGCATCTGACCATTGTGATCCAGCGCTGAAGTTATCTGTGAGTCCATTAATTTGGGAGAGGGGGCCCTGTGAAGTTTCTTTGTCCAGTGCTACCTCTGCATCTGGAAGTTCAGAAGAAATCACTGTGTTGACTGAATCCTGGAGCTGCATTGTGGATAGATCTGGGGTCTTCTCTGGGTGTCCATTTTTACTCTTTTATGATTGTTTTATCCTCGATGTGGCTACCGTTTCTGTAGAAGAACTTGTACCAGGTAAAGGAATTAAAGGATATGGAACCCATTCTCCATTAACTTTTTGAATCCAGCCCACCTGGTTTAAAGCCAGATCTGGAGACCAGTCTGCTACATGTAAGTCCATAGAATTACTCAAAGTAGAGGTAGAATTTTTTCCAAAGAGAAAAATAGCATTTGAGGCTTTTTTTTCCAGATTTCCATCTGGGCTTGCAGGTAAACGCTTCCTCTTATTTTTTTCCTCCACCAGTTTCTGTCTTTGGGCCATATATTGCTGTTCTGCTATAAAAAGTAACTCATTTAAATGTTTTTTTTCCTTCCATAAGATTTTTGTTTAAGTCTTGTTCAGCTACTTCAAAATCCATACCAGTTTCATTAGAATCATTATCTGCATTAGCTTTCTCAGTAGTATAAGAAACAGTTTTCTTCTGTAAGGTTTGTTCAGCCAACTCAAGTTCCATATCAGCCGCCTTGGGGCCCTTCAAAATATTGATACTCTCATTACAAGTAGAGGCAGTCTCCATTACTGGACCTGCAGGAGCGGAGATCTGTTCTCCTGCAGGTACACCATCCAACTCCCAAACCTGAGAGTCCACCATTGAAATGGGTCCCCTCTGCTCACAGGAAGCAAGGGCCCCCTGCAAAAAGAGTCAGGAAGTTTCCCCAATGTCATGGCCAACATTCTCCAATCAATAAAGCAGGTCCATGAAATCCACCTCACAGGACACACCTGGAAACACGCTATCTTAGTTTTGTCTACGTTTCAGGGTCAAAAATATAACTAAACTAAATAAATAAACCTTAGGAGAGCTGTATCTGAACAGTTAAACCATTTTACATTTCTTTTAATATGTTTAGCCCATTTTAAATATGTGGAAATTAGCCTAAATACACAAACTCTGTGATTTCTTCTACTTGCTTCTTGTCAACATACCAGTTTGCTTATGGGATATATGGCATAAAGTGCTGTCTATGCTGGTTCAAGTCAGACAGTCTGCATAAGTGTATACTGTAGGCAAGGTAGAAGGGTCAGTATTGCAGGTCAGAAAAATAGACCTCCAGCACTAGGCCTTATCCTGAGCTCAGTACTCTGCAGGGCCAATGAGCATCAACAATTAACACTAATTATTTCCAAGAGCCTAACATCAGAAGGTTAGTATTAGCAGCAGCAGTGTATACTATAATTATAAGGAATTTCACACACCCAAGGTACAGTATGCAGTACTATAAAAACCCTGACAGTGAAGCTCAATGGGCTTATAAAAGCATTACATACCAAGGGTGCATATCAAACTCGAGTTCAAGCACACTGCCCCATGTTTTATTTTAGATCATTTCTGGCCATAGTATTTTAATGTATGGCTCTGAATAGGAGAAATAATGGAGTGAAAAATCACTTCACGGTCAGTGAAATTGAAATTCTCAGCAGTTTCGGTTAAAAAAAAAAACTTTGCAACAGTCTTAGTCACTTTCTGTTTACTAGTTTATGTTATGATTCTCCTGGTGTGAAATTAAATTTTGCTAGTCAGGTAAGTCACTGAATTTAAATGGAAACTCATGCTTGTTTTCTGACAGGACTGATGATACCTGCTGACACAGAAATAGTGTTGTACTGTTGAATGCTATTGATTTAGCATACAGTAGCTGTATGTGGAGTAGGGAACGTGGTGCCTCGAGATGATCAAAAGACAATGTGTATGTGGGATGTGGCCTCCATTATAACTAACTGGTTATAATGGAAAATAACACATGGCTTTTTAACAATGTGATTTAATTTACTTAAGCAATAATGGCAAAACAGGATTTCCAACATGTCAACATCCAGCTGGGAAGTGTTGATGGTACTAGGTAATCACAGACTGGACATTAGGACCCTGGATATACATGACTGAGAGTGAATTACTTCGAGTCCAGTCACTTGTAATCATTTAATTTTGTTACTTTAAACTAGCAGTTTTGTTGGGGACACATGAAGCGGTAACACATGAGTCATCCTATTAACTGTATCTAGCATTTCAAGGAGATTAATGCCTGATACTAGAGCTGGGTGAAATTATCCAATACTGATTTTATGACATTTTCATGATATTTTCCAAATTGTTTTCATTGGCCATAACGTGGTCTGAATTATAGTTAGAGATCTGCACTTTGTCATGCATACTGATTGCAAGAGGCCCTAAAAGTATGACAAGTTTCATGACATTTAAATAAGGTATGGGAAAGTTATAAGGGCTCAAATCCAGAAATTTATCATTTATGTGAACATATCTGAAAATATGTATATGTGTGCAACTTAGCCACCTTCAGAGCTAGATAATTAACAATTTATATGCATACTTTCTTGGAAGAGTCATAGAAACTGTTAAATGGAGAGGTAATTGGTTGTGTAGATAGTAATGTACAGGAGTTAAAAATTTCACAATTGATTTGTTCAACTGAAATTTTTCAAAGTATTTGGATGTTTGTTGCTCCACTGCTGTTGCAGGCATACACTCAAGATTCAGCATGCACACCAAAACAAATATGTCCTGGAATCTAATTAAGCTGGATAAATTAACTTAGTTGGTTAACATTTATTTTGTATACTTCAGAAAGTACCAGTTTGCAAAATTGCTGAACAATTCATGGATGCTTGATAGGTAATGCCACTAGAATTTCACTTGCGTAGTTTGACTTTCACATAGTACTTTTTACCACTGAATCATCTTAGCTGCACTAGCATAATGGCCCTGCAATACCCTCCAACACTTGTGTGACAATGATGCCCAGCATCATAATCCATCATGACTAAAGATATCCAGATACTTTTGTCACAGTGGCCTAAGTTGCAGCTAGTTGTAAGGCTTAGCACCAATTGGTGCCACTGTTATCGAACAGTAAAAATATACATTGTTATCTACAAGGTTGTTAAAGAGTCAGCAGGTGGCACTGAACAGAAACAATGCTGCATGTGCATGTGCTACAACAATAGCAATCTTGCTATCAGAGCAAGGCTAAGGAGTCAACTGACTAAGGTGCTAGAACTTTACTGCTAGAATACTTCTGACTAGGGGGGTAAGCAGACAGATACTTTATTATACAGTAAGTGTAGGGTCTGCAAGTTAAATTAGGACCATCAATTACTGGTGATGCAGTGAGAGAGTCAGACCCTGGTACACAATGGCATTGCCCTCCCTTTCACCCCTCCACCCTCCCACCCTTAGCCAGTCCAATTCTATAGGCACTGGATTGGACTGACAACAGGAATTTCCTGTTTGGGAGCAGGAAGGGGAGGGCTCACCAAGACACATAAGACTCACCATTCTTGAAGGAAAAGAATAGACAGATACTGACAACAGTAATAATGGAAAGGGACCTGGGGGTAATTATATTAGATGACCTAAAGGTGGGCAAGCAATGTGAGAAGGCAGTAAGTAAGGCTGGGGGGATACTGGGATGCATAGCAAGAGGCATCAATAGTAGAAAACAGGAAGTTGTTATCCCTCTGTACAGACAGTTGGTGAGGCCCCATCTGGAGTACTGTGTGCAGTTCTGGAGACCCCATCTCCGCAAAGACATAGACAGAGTAGAGGCTGTCCAGAGGAGGGCAACCAAAATGGTGCAGGGTCTGCACCACAAGACATACGAAGAAAGACTAAAGGAGCTTAATATGTATACCCTTGAGGAAAGAAGGGAGAGAGGGGACATGATAGAAACTTTCAAGTACCTCAAGGAATCAACAAAGTCTAAGAGGGTAGCATCTTCTCAGAAAAAGAGATGTGCAAGAACAAGAGGGCACAATTTGAAGATAGAGGGGATTGCCCAGAGGTAATGCAGGAAGATTCACAGAGAGGGTTGTGGATGGATGGAACAGCCTCCTGAGGAGGTCATGGAGTCAAGAACAGTGGGGGAATTCAAGAATTCATGGGACAGACATAAGGCAGTCCTAGTGGGGGGTAGGAGGAAGTAAGCTGTTGGTTAACTAGGATCTGCAGCTTATTTGTTAGGTAGGAAAATGGGCAGACTAGGTGGGCCAAGCAGTCCTTATCTGCCATCAAATTCTATGTTTCTATGTTTCTAATAGCTCCTCCCCCCCATCTGCAGGATGTCTGACCCTGAGCAAGGAAGAAGAAGATGACTGAGGAATACAGGGACTTCCTGTCCCAGAACAGGAAGGGCAGGAGCTGTGAGGGCACAAAAGCAGTAGGAAAGTAGGGAGGAAAAAAACAGAGGGAGGAGAAAGTAAGCATGCAAAGTGATGGGAGAGGGGCCACAAATAAGACATGATGGGAGTGGTGCACTGCAGTGGCTGTGGGGTGGCAGTCTTCTGGGAGGATGCAGTGCTGTCCCATCTGTAGGCACCTCTCTGGGCTGAGGGAGGAGGTTGCTAGTCTCCAGGATGAGTTGGCCAGGTTTCGGGGGAACTTCTCCTTCATCCAGGGATCACCGAGTCCACCCCCACTGCCACAAAGTTTGCCTAGGGGAGGAGCAGCTGGACTGCAGTGGACTTGGGAAGGGTGATTGCAGTCGGGCAGAGACACATCCCTCCTATAGTTCCACTCTACAACTCCTATTCTGTGCTGGCAGGGTGAGACTGTCCCAAGGAGGCACTCGCAGTGGAGACCAAGGAGGATGGGGAGGTCCTCCACAATGGAGACCCAAGGGAGGAGGCAGAGGACCCCAAAGGAGATGGAATCAACTTCTGGTGGGGGATTCTATTATCAGGGGGGTAGACTTGGGGGCAGATGGAGTGGGAGAGAGGGAGGTTATGTGCCTACCTGGCACCATTGCTTGACGATGGAAAAGCACATCCAGAGGATTGCTGGTACAGCAGAATTGAGGGGGGAGCTAGACTTAATTTTCCAACTGGGGACAAATTATCTGGCTGGTGATGAGGTTAGGGTGGTGCAGGAGGACTTCTGGGCACTGGAGAGGGGTCTTAGACAAGTGGCAAGCACTGTAACCTTTTCAGAGGTGCTACCTGTCAATGACAAGGGGAGGGCAGGGCACTCTGCACCATGAGGTTAAATGCATGGTTGAAGGACTGGTGCAAAGCAGAAGGCTTCAGCTTCATTGGGGGCTGGGGTCCCACCTGGAGGGATGCAGGTCTATACAAGTGGAATGGACTGCATCTATACAGGGGGGGAGCAAATATCTTCAGTGACAGGTTTAAATGCTTCATTGGCAAGCATTTAAATGAGCCAAAAGGGTAGGTGAAAGTAGGCAGGAAGAAGCTAACCCCCCCAAACCAGGATGAAGCAGTCAGTAGGGAGGACCCTAGGGTTGGGAAATCAACACTAAAACCTAAAACCAAGATAGGGAGAATGGCAGAAAAAGGAAGAACAAGAGTAAAAGCAGGAGGGGAAGGGAGGGAAGACATGGGGATAGGAGGGGAGCTACTAGAATGGGAGCTTGTAAAATGTGGAAGGTCATGTGCACCAATGTACACAGACTATGAAATAAAATACCAGACCTACTGGCCTTGATGGCAGAGGTGAACCTGGACATTGTTGCTGTTACTGAGACATGGTAAGTGGGGAACCATTAGTGGGCTGTAGCTATACCAGGTTACACTCTATTTAGAAAAGACAAGGAGGGAAAAAAGGGTGGAGGGGTGTCTATCTACATCAGGGAGGGAATAAAACACTGAAGTTCAGGGAATGTAGGAGGGAGCAAAAGCATTGTGAGTCACCCTGGAGACAGGAAATGGCACCACCATTTGCACTGGTGTGATCTATAGTCCTTCAGCACAAGAGGAGGAGATGGACAGGGTACTAGTGGAAGCCATCCACAAAATGACAGCCAAAGGTGAAGTGCTGCTGGTGGTAGACTTCAATTTGACTGATGTGGATTGGAGCACCCAGGCTGCAGCCAAAGCCAGGAGCAGAGGCATCCTGGATGCCCTGCAGGGGAGCATGCCTCAAGCAGCTTGTGGTGGAAAGCACCAGAGAATGAGCAATATTGGACCTGGTACTCACCAGACAGGACAGAATCATAGATGGAATGGTGGTTAGCCACCTGCTGTCCAGTGATCATCATATGGTGTGGTTCAATGTTAGAATCATGGAGGAGTCAATCCTCATGAAAGCAAGGGTCCTGGATTTCAAATGGGTCAACTTTCAAAATGGGGGAATGTCTAAAGGAAGCCTGGGTGGGGGAGAGAAGAAGGGGGATGTAGAGAAGCAGTGGGCTAACCTAAAGGGAGCCATAGCAGAGGCAATAAGACTTTGTGTTAGGCAACTAAGCAAAACAAAGAGAAAGAAAAAAACACTATGGTTCTCAAAGGATGTGGCCAGGAAGGTAAGAGAGAAAAAGCTAGCTTTCAGGTGGTACAAGGAGACACAAAGGAGAGAAAGACATGAAACTGTATCCGGAAAAGCAGAGGGATGCGGGAAAAGAAGTCGGGGCACACAGGCACAAATGGAGTAAAAAGTAGCCCATACAATTAAGAAAGGAGACAAGAACTTTTTTAGATACATTAGTGAAAGAAAGATGACCAGGGTGGGATTGTGAGGTTAAAAATGGAGAGAGGGGCTGGCCCATTGGTACAGGGGCAGGTTGCCTACCTGCGACGCCAGTGACCCAGGTTTGGAAACGGACCTGGGACATTGGAGGGCCAGCTAGGGGAGAATGATTGAGCATCTGACAACTGCTCTCCTTCTACAGGGGGGAGGGGAGTAGAATGTTCAGCATACTATGGACACCTAGCAGAGGCTGGGTCTTCTGAGCATGCTGACACCAGCAGCTCAGTGGGGCAGGGCAGATGCTAGTTGTCATTGCACATCCCCGCCCCTGCACACACTGGGAAAAATGTTGCTGGCCACCCTGGATGAATCCTGCCCTCAGCTTCAGTCAGCTCCCAGCCAACCCTTGACCTATCTCATCTCATGGCACTGCAGGGCCGATGCCGCAGGTCCACCCAAAAGCCAGGGGTATCAAGAGGCACGGTCAATATGGGAGGAAGGGTCTGTAACCAGGCAGAGATACCGGTGACCGAGGCAGAAAAAGTACAACAAAAAAATAAATGGAGGGAGGGATGGTGTGTGCAGGGGGACCTAGAAAAAGAAACAATCCTGAACAAATATTTTTTTTCATTATTCACAGAGGAAGGGGAAGGAGAAGGACCACTATTTGGCAATAGGAACAGCAATGGGAGAGAGAGGTGAACACCAGCCCATTTATGGAGAAAAGAGTACTGAAGGAACTTGTGAATCTGAATGGGGGCAAGGCTATGAGGCCAGATGGGCTGCATCTCAAAATGTTAAAAGAATTTAGAGAGGTGTTGGCAGCACCACTAACCCCCTATTCAACAAATTGATAGAGACAGTGGTGGTTCCAGGGGACTAGAGGAGGGTGAATGTAGTCCCTCTCCACAAAAGTGGGAACAGTGAGGACCCTGGCAACTAGAGTCCAGTCAGCTTGACCTCAGTGGAGGGGAAATTAATGGAGTCATTGCTAAAGGAAAGGATTGTGATGTTTCTTGAATCCAGAGGAGCACAGGATCTGAGGCAGCATGGATTCACAGCAGGAAGGGCTTGTCAAACAAATCTTATAGAATTCTTTGACTGGGTGATCATGGAGGTAGATCAGGGAGGGGTGGTGGATGTGGAAGGCCTTCAACACTGTCCCACATAGAAGGTTAGTAAATAAGTTGGACAGCCTGGGAGTGTACCCCAAGTTGGTAAACTGGGTCAGAAACTGGTTGAGTGACAGGACCCAGAGGGTGTTGGCAAATGGCATTCAATCCGAGGAGAGGAAGGTGACTAGTGGGGTGCCACAGCAGGGATCCGTACTGAGGCCAGTCCTCTTTTACATCTTCATAAGCGACATTGCAGAGGGGCTGGAGGGGAAGATATGCCTCTCTGCAGATGACACTAAGATCTGCAACAGGGTTGACTCTTGGAGGTGGAAAAAATGAGAAAGGAGCTAAACATGCTTGAGGAGTGGTCAAGAGTTGCAGCTAAGATTCAATACAAACAAGTGCATAATCATGCATTTTGGGCACAGAAATCCAAGGAGGGAGGAGTACAAGTTAGGGGAGAGGTACTGACAGCCACCAATCAAGAAAGGGACCAGGGGGTAATCATATCTGATGACCTAAAGTTAACCAAATAATGTGAGAAGGCTGTGGGGCAAGCCAGTGGGATGCTAGGGTGCATAGGGAGAGGTATCACCAGCAGAAACAAATTCTGGTCAGGTTCACCACAGCTGCATAATCAAGTTAGTGAAGTTAGGTGGAATTGTTAAAGAGGTATGGAGAAACAACACAATGATTTGTAAGTAGTAAGATTTGTTTTAGTTTATTTTCTAAGGAAGGCATACACATTAGTAGGAAAATATATGGAGGTGTACATTTTAATGGAAGGAATAGGAAGCTTACAAAAGAACCCCAGAGCAAATGCCACTGATATATGTGTTATCCCGGATGATATTGGCCAGACAGATTTTAAAGAAAATGCAATTGCACATAGCCCAATAAAGCAAAGCATCAAGGGCAACATATACAAATTCCCATGATGGTACAGAAGTTGGCAGTAGATGAAAAAGTAATGGCTGGCATATGTTCAGCCTTGGGATTATTTAAACAGTTTTTTTTACTTTTATTTATTTTTTAATTTTTAGAGAAACAGGGTCTTTGTCCATGAGGTGATGTAAGTTATATGTAAGCAATGTGTTGATGTCAGGGAGTCAGGTGTAATGATGTTGGACTGTTAGAGAAAATGTGATATTAACTTTCAGAGGTGGTCACTTTTGATAAGGGCAAGGTAGTTATGCTTGTGATAATGGGAATATTAGGAAAGTATGAGGTCTATGCAGAAGTGGAGTTCAAGTATGCACAATTTCATAAGTATGTGTTCAGAGTGCAGGCAAATGTGATATGCAGGTTTGTTTTAGAAATAGGTAAAAATAGTGATACATGCAATTAATAGAAAGATAGATAATTACGTAGACTGATAGATAGCGAGAGAGAGAGAGAGAGAGACACACACACAGACAGACAGGCAGAATAGGAATGGCAGTGAAGTATTGAAGTAATGCCAACTCCCACCCCCACCCCGCAGACATGGACAGGCATTGGGGTGTTCCTTTTACTCATTTCCCATAACACTCATGCCGTTTCACCTCACCCTACCCTGCAGACACAGACAAGAGTCGAGGTGTGCCTTGGGGTTTTCAGATTTTATACTCACCCCATTCCATAAGGAAATATACTGAAATGGGTACAGTATAAGAGAATGGAGTGAATTTTGGGGCTGAAGAGTCAAAGGCACACCTAAATACCTGTCACTGGCTGCAGGGTGGGGATGGGGATGGAATGATGTGAGCATTACTGTTAACAATCCCAAGTCACACCTCTGATGCCTGTCAGTCCCTACAGTGCAGGGTGTTATGATCAAAAATCCTAATGCCCTGGGTGTTTCTTGGTATTTTCACTCCAAGTTTTCAGCATGGGCTTTTTGTGACCCCACCACATCAACAGTGACACTATCAGTTCATTAGCCAAAAGGAGATTTTGCACAGCAACTATGCCATTTGGCACCACAGGTGCAAAAACACATTTTGAACAGAATGTAAAAAAAGACAGTTATATATTTCTTGCTTCAGTAACTGCTCAGCACATCTGTTGCATGACCTGCTTATTGACATTTTATATCTGCTATGCAGTGTACTGCTGCTATAGCTGTATGGCTGAGAGGGACCTGGGGTGGTGGTGGATGTCAAGATGAACAACTTGGAGACTTGTAGGAGGGCAGCGGCCAGGACCGACACGATGCTGGGGTGCATCGCTAGGGGTGTCACTCCAGAAGGAGGGGCATGATACTCCCTCTGTATAACTGCTTGGTGAGGCCGCACCTCGAGTACTACGTTCAGTTTTGGAGGCCACACTTAAAGAGGGACATTGAACTGCTGGAGAGGGTCCAGAGGAAGGCAACCAAAATGATCTGGGGCTTGGGGGGAAGAGACCTATGGGGAGAGGCTCGAAGAGCTTAATATGTACACATTGGAAGGGAGAAGGGACAGGGGGGATATGATAGAGGTTTTCTAGTGCATGAAGGGGATAAATAGGGGAGGTTCAGTCACAGTGCTCTGAAGGAAGGAGGGGCAACTAGAGGGCATGAGTGGACGCTGGAGGGGGAGACTCAGGGGAGAAAGAAGGAGGTGCTACTTTACTGAGAGGGTGGTAGAATCATGGAATGCACTGCCCAGGGGGCTGGTAGAGGCAGAGACTGTGGAGGGGTTCAAGAGGTGGTGGGACAGTTATGGAGCAAGGTTTGTGGAAGCAAAGTCCAATGAAGCAGGAATACCCTGGACTGGAGAGGGAGAAGCCTGAGAGGGCGGGGGCAGCAAGGTCAGCTCCCAGGGTGGGGACTGACCAAATGAGCAGACACGAAAGCCCACTAGGCCTATTCTGCTGGCATTTTTGTATGTTAGTATGTTGGCGTGCTTACTACACCAACATCATAAACCATAAAACAGATAACTGCCATAACTAGGGAGGCAGTATAGCACAGTGGTTTAAGGCTCTTAACTGCAAATCTGGAGATCTGGGTTTGAATCTCACAGTCCCCACTTGCATACTAGGTGACCCTGAGAAAGTCACTTAACTTCCATGTGCTCCCAGGTTGCCCCTGTGAACAAGCTTTCAGCTTAGTATGCCACTTCTGGTTAAACAATTGAAAGAAAAAAAACACAATATATTATTTTTCTTGTTTTATTTTGCTACTACAAGCTTTGACTGATACATACATCCTTATTTATAGCTTATGTGTCTGTGACCTAGGCAAAACTACACTTAAAATCTCACACATAAATAAATAAAATATCAGAATAGCATTTATTTTAGTAGTATATCCTTCCTTTACAGGTGGCCCGTGACACTCTGTATATATATTTATATCTTTTAACTTCAAAGTACTAAATCTATTCAAATGCAAAAAAAAAAAAACACAAGACTTTATTCTCTTCACACAATAGTGTTAAACTTTAGATCCCAGAATGGCCAAGAAATAATTTAGACTTCACTCTTGCATTACAGAAACCCTTTAATTTCTATGCTATGCACCCTTACATCAGAGAGACATAAATCTTACAGAACTGCTAAAAAACTAATTTATCAACACTGGATTTCTGAATTAAAACCTGTCATTTACAGTACCTATGTAAATAATAGTTTACTGGCTACAAACAATGCTACAGACATGACATTAACAAAATTTCTGTTTTACATGGAAAACATCCATATAATGAACTTGTCATACAGGATTGTGACCTTCTGTCTGCATGTATCTGACAAAGAAAAAGGCACCTGTTTGATCCATTTTATTTCTATTTTATTGTTATGCCCAACTTGCCCATACTATGAGAGCCAAATATTGACATGATTAGAGTTACAAAAACATGATGTCTATGTGTGTGCATGTTTGGAGGAGGGATATGCCTAGATGCAGTTTCAGGCATTCCTTAATTACTTCCCTAGGCAGCTCTGATAGTCAGTTGTTCCAACATGATAGATTCACCTCATGCCCCTCCCACATGAATCAAAAAAAAGGTGGGGGTGGATCTTTAGGAGTGTGTGTGTGTGTGTGTGCATGTGTGTGTGTGTGTGTGTGTGTGTGTGTGTGTGTTTTGGGGGTATGCCTAGATGCAGTTTCAGGCACTCCTTAATTACTTCCCCAGGCAGCTCTGATAGTCAGTTGTTCCAAAATGATAGATCCACCTCATGGCCCTCCCATGAAAATGAAAGCATACTGCATGCAACAGACCTTAGGAACATCACATTTTGTAATGTCAGCTCTGATCTGTTCAGTCTTACTTTTTTCCTGGCTCAGTTTATAATATCTTTGAAAAGAAAGTAGGAAAAAAACATGCAGCGTTTTGCTTCTACGTATAGTTGTTATTTGCAGCTGGTATATTTTAACATGTGAAGGCAACTCCACCCACAACTTCCCTAACACAGACAAATGATATATATCACTGTTTTGCAAAATGTATCCCTTACCATTTTTTCTTATTTGCAAGACAGTATATATTTATCCTAACAAATCTGTCCTACTGCCACATTCAAAACACTATTCCCTACCTACATATAAACTCAATTATATAAAAAGAAATTCTAGGCACTTAACCATTATTCATTCCCCAGCCCCATTTACAACACTGCTACACTTACATATAATACACACTTCTCAAACTTAAAAGAAAAAAAAATACACTTTATCATCAAATGACTGTATTTATCAAGTACTGTGCCCATGATTAAAATAATTTGACCCCCCCAAAAAAATGTGCCTTTACATGAAACTGCATGTTTAACTGTAAAGACAATTAAAAAATGTATTTCTAAATGTATTACTAACACTTATGCTTTCAAAGTTTTGAAAGTACTAAAAAGACAAACTAGGTATATATATATATATATATATATATATATATGTATATGTATGTATGTATATAGAATATGGTGAACAAATATTGTTAATCTCAAAAGCTGAACTTTATGTTTTTAATATACTAATGTTTAAGAAAAACCTGTGGCTCATTCAACTTGAATCAGAATGCTGTGTCTGTTGTTTTCCTTGGGAGCTGTAGTTTCAGGCACTCCTTAATTACTCTTTCCTTCTGAGGCCCCAGGTGACTCTGATAATCATTTGTTCTAAGGGGTTTTTAAGTTAATTTGAAGGCATTAAGTAACTTCTGTTCTCCTACTCCTTAATAAAATGCAGGGGCTCCACAACTCAATCACTCCACAGACTTGATCTGTTGCTTGGTCCAGGTCCCAAACTAGTGTGTCTTGTTCCAGCATGATAGGTCTGCCTCATGTCCCTCCTACATGAATCAAAGAAAAGGTGGGGGTGGATCTTTAGGAGCTTCTCTGGTGGAGGTGTGGGTGGATCTTACTCCCCCCAAAAAGAACTAATGCTGCCTCCCAAAACTCAGGTTCCAGTTCTTGTACCACCCTTTTAAGAAAGAAAATAGTACCCTGCAACCATTGACTAACATGAAAGCATATTTATTTGAGGGTGGAAAACATTTCTTGGAGGAGGATAAGGTGGAGGAGACTATTTACACCTTCAGTTAGTTCCATGGACAGAAAACATGACATCACTCCTTTTGTACATGCAAAACATCTGCAGGCTCCACCTATTGCAGCCGTAAAAAGGAGGTGGTTATGCCACTGTACAGATCACCAGTGAGACCTCATCTGGAGTACTGTGTCCAGTTCTAGAGGAAATAGCTCCAGAAGGACATAGACAAAATATAGGCAGTCCAGAGAAGGGCAACAAAAATGGTGCAAGGACTGCACCAAAAGTCATATGCCAAAAGACTAGAGAACCTCAATATGTATTCCCTGGAGGAGTGGAGAGAGAGGGGGGAGATGTGATGGAGACATTCAAGTACCTTAGGGGTATAAACAAGGCACTGGAGGGTAGCATCTTTCAGAAAAGAAGAGGTACAAGAACAAGGGAGCATGATATGAGGCTAGAGGGAGGTAGGCTAAGGGGCAATGTGAGGAAGTACTTTTTACAGAAAGAGTAGTGGATGCTTGGAACAGCCTCCTTGCAGAGGAAGTGGTGGCAAAAACAATAGGGGAATCCAAGAATGCATGGGGTAGACATTAGAGCACTCTCAAAATAGAGACGAGGGGGTAAGCCACAGATCAACTAGGGTCTGTAGTATTGCATTAAGTAGGGAAAAGAGACAGACTAAGTGGGCCACACGGTCTTTATGTGCCATCACCTTCTTTGTTTCTATGTTTCATTAAGCCAGTCAACTCAGTGGTTGTCTGGAATATTGCAAGAATTCAGGCCAGTGCAGAGTGATGTCCATGACTATCCTTCATGGTTTGTCACTCTAGATAGTGACCTGGCACTTGGCACCACTATACTTTTACGATGTGTCCTCTTTTGAATGCTACCTTATTGCCACTTTCCTCAGCCTTTATTTTCCTCTACAGTGGTAGCTCAAGTGTATCACTGGGCAAAATGTATGGACATGGCTTTGACAAAAGTATTACAACATTCCACAATTTCACAAAAGCTCATGGAATGCAACTTTAATTACTGAAAATTCAACTTTAAATTACAGGTGTTATCTTGGAATCTTTGGCTGCTTATAACTTAGCCAGCCCTTGAGCAGGTGATTAGAGTAGAAACACACAGACCCCTATTGGTCTTGATCCCGGCCAGCAGCTGATTTCTCAGGGATATTCCCCGTTCACAGGAATATACCCTGATGAGGCTGAAAACAGCTATCATTCATTTGGCCACCTTTCTCCAACATTTTTTCCCTCCCATCTTTCCCCCATGGGGTTAGTGATTCTGTTAGCCATGCACAGCCACAGCTTCCCCTACAGGGGGATCAAGCTCCCTGGCCCAGCCACTGGGGTCACTTTGTTGAGAAACCCACCACCAAACCTCCCCAAGTGAGATACACTGCCAAGGGACAGCTGTCTCTGCCATGGCCAGCATCCCAACATGACTTCCTGGGGTCACTTCCAAACACAAGTCATCAGCATTGCAGCAAGATGCTCTGAGCCATGGGGTGGCCTCTAAGCCAAATATTTAGTGTCCATCAAACCTAACAAATTTGGCGATATTTCATTCTCTACTTTTAAAGTTATAGAGGCTTAAAATTCTGCAGTTTACATAATGGCAAAACGTTATTTTAAAACGTCTGAATGTTTGGAGGCTTATAACTCAGTCATCTCTAAGGGGACTTGCGCAAAACCTGCCCGGTGCCCCAAAGGGAGAAAAACCTATGTAAAAAAAAAAAAACAGCGATCTGAATCTTGGCTTACTTCTGTATGGACCTCGGAAAATTCTGAATACTAAATGTGGTGCAATGTGGGCAGATACTTCTTACAAATGAGGTTAAAATAACTGAAATTACTGTTTGGGTGAAATTTCATGAAATGTTCATGGGAATTTAGTGAAATTTCATGGAAGCAAAATTGGGATTTCACTGGAATTTCACTGGCAGAAGATAAAGTTTTCCAATCCCTACCTGGTACAGTAACCAATCAGGAAGTGCTTCGTGATTATGAATAGTTGTCTAGACTTATAATATAGGGAATATTGTAAAGGTAGAGGTGTGTAATTGTTTTCTTATAGGATTTGTCACCAGGTGTGGGTATAAGATAACACAATATCAGGCAGACCACAAATTAGGTGCATAAAAACACACAAGTGTGTTTGTCATTTTATTTTTTATCAAGTAAAATATATAGAAAGCAAAATGGTAAGTCAGACAACTGCTTAGCTTCAGCCTAGCATGAATCAGTGTGAAACACACACTACCAGGAGGTCTTCCACCTTCCTCAGTCAGTATTCAAATGATCATCCTGTCTATCCTCTCTCAGCACTGAGGTAGGGCTTTTTATAAGCTCACTAGAAGCAGGAAACATTTTCCACTGCATTTTGATTAGCAGTAGACATAACATAAAAAATAGTCACTAGGGGCCACTGTTGCTCCATAGAGAGCAGTTATTTGGCAGCCACCAGGCGCAGAAACATAACTTGTTTACACCATTGGAAAAGGTCAGAGCCGAGGTCAAAACATTCTGTGCTCTCCTAAACTCTCCTGCAGGGTCATATTACATCATGCTGTCTGCTGCAAAATATATCTTAGAAGAGGGCTTCTAACATCTAGAAAAAGTAGACATGAACTTTTGTTATTCTTATATTAAGACAGCCCTGTCATTTTGTAACTGTACTGTTAGTGCTGTTTCTAGGTTAATATGCACAGAAAGCTTCATAAGCACTTCAGCACTTGATTTTAACCAGCCAATCAGCATGTTGGACATGATACAAACATATAAACTGCTTAGGGAAGGGGTTTCAACTTATCCCAGGAGTGTCCACCCTGTCATAGGGTTTATTAAGGCATCACACAGTGTGTGTAAAAACCATTACACACTCATGTACATGCATTGTTTTGTTTATAATTGCTAACTTTTTCTATGCCTGATTGTGTTCTGGTACAGACACTGGGCTCAATTCTCAAAGGGTGATGCAGGGCTTTCACAAGCCCTGCGTCAAAACCTTGCACTGCCCCAAACATGGTGCCACACCATGTGCCCAATTCTGGTAGGTTGCACACATTCGCAACACTTTACCCTTTTTAATGGTGACTTGCACCAAATATTTGGTGCATACCCCTGCAAAAAGGTACCCAAAGTTTGACCAGCAAAAGCTGGTCTAACTCAGGGCATGTGGTGCATGGGATCGAGAATCCCAATCGTCAACCAGGGAATTCAGCAATACCCTTGCGCCATGCATTCATTGCACCCAGGGCTTGCGGTATTCAATACCATTTGAGAATCAAGCCCGCTGTGTCTATAAGGGAATCAGCAGCTCACAGAGTTTGAGCGTGGCTGGGTTGTTCACAGGTAAAATTTTAATGCTCTTTTTTTTCTTAATTTTATTTTCAGACAGTCTCAGTTTAACTTTCAGTCAGACAAACACTGTTTAAAACAGGATGCTGACTTTTCTGTGGAAATCGACAGCAAAGATGTCTTCTACATGGCTTGTGCCTTACGCTGCAGTTTGTTTTGTTGATTGGCAGCTCTCATGCTTCCTGTTATAACCAGGAAGTTATCATGGAAAATTATACCACTTTTATCTGGGTATAACAAGGTTTAGTTAGATATGATTAGCACTTTAAACTGGGTCACCTCAAATGAGTCCAGGTGCTAGCATCTTCCCTACTGGATTCTTCACCAAGGAAATGCTTAAAAAACGGGTAATATTTTTTAACAAGGACAGGGAAACATGTTCACTGGTGCTGCATTTTAAATGAGTTTTAGCATTGACAGGCCACACCTCCACATGGTCATTAACAAAAAGGAGGCAGTCCAGAGAAGGGCAACCAAAATGGAGCACGGACTGCATCAGAAAACATATGAGGACAGATTAACGGAGCTCAGTATGTATGCCCTAGAGCAAAGGAGGGAGAGAGGTGATATGATCAAAGCATTCAAACATCTTAAGGGCATTAACAAGGTGAAAGAATCTAACATGTTTCAATATAAGAGAAACAACAGGACAAGAGGACACAGCATGAGATTAGAGTAAGGCCGAGTAAGGGGTAATGTGAGGAAGTTCTTTTTCACAGAAAGGGTGGTGGATGCTTGGAACGGCCTACCTCAGGAAGTGGTGGATATGAATACAGTGCAGAGCTTCAAACAGGCATGGAATAGGCATAAGGGAGCCATACAGATGAGTATGAATAGATAGGCCATTGACAGAGTAAAAGCCTATGGCACATTCATAAGGTAGAAAAAAATGGGCAGACTGGATGGGCCTTGTGTTCCTTATCTAACATTAACTTCTATGTTTCTATGTTTCATAACTTCATTAGTGCTATGTCAGTTCTGCTGAGGTGAGCCAGATTAAAGGCCTAGACAAAAGTTGCACTATGTTTATCAGCTAGTTGCAGTCTTAGTGAACAACCAGTGCCATGGGAAATGCCACTTCACCTCAACAGCACACACCACTGAGTGCACAAGTTATTTCTAGTCCATTTGTCATGTTCACCCAATTATTTCAGTAAGTAGGTAGGCTCATATTTTTAGCTGACTAGGCAAAAACAAATGATCGTTCATTTAATTCCTGGCAGTAAGTTGTATGGATGTGTACCTCAGACCCTGATCTTTGTGGACCCTCATTATAATGTTCTTGGATAACAAGGGTTTCACATTTAATGATGGTGCTTATAATTGGCTCTATTGTAATGAGTTGCCAAGAGTTAGTAGCTTTATTACGGGAAGTCTTCCAGTCAGACATGCATATGTTTCTTTTTTTTCTCTACTATGCAGGGGGCTATCACCTTGGCAGTGGATAACAATCACAGAGACTGTATATATTACAAAAAAGAGGCGGTCATCATGTAACAAAATGGGGGCTTTCATACCACCATATGCAAGTTGCCTCTACAATCCCTGTGAAGTTATTAAGCAAATAATTGAGAGATCATTGGATGACCCCTTTAGTTTATATAAGCATTTAATGCTATTCTTACTTAGACTAAGCCTAAATGACATGCTAATTATGAGCACAAACATGCCAGTTTAGGCTTTGTCTTGGAAAATACAGCAGGGCATAGGGAATATGGAGAATGTTAAATCTCTGTACACAGAGCACTGTGTTAGAAGGGGCAGTCCTGCTTCATCAATATATGGCATTAGTGCTTTCAGTTTTGGGGGGAGGGGCATGCACAGACATAACATGAAATGTATGCCTGCTACTTATGTAGCTTTTTTTTTATTATAAGGGTTCCATTTTGGAAACTATTATGAGATGATTTGTCCTGCATGGGTGATCAGGGTACTAAAGCCCCAGTCTATGCAGCACGCAGTTCTTTCTTTTGGTGATCCAGCATTTCTCCTTTAAAGATAATCATCTCCCTTTTACTTTAGAAACAGTGAGCCCAGACTTGGTGCCCACACTGTCTTCAGTTGGTAGTCTGCATCATTCATTTCCATTAATTAACATGTGCTTGATGAAGTAGAAACTACTGTGCCCAAACTGCACATGGCCAGCCAATTTGCTCTTTCTTACTCTAATCATTTCCATTTCAAATCCATAGTACTTCATCCAGTTAAGTAGTCCAATATAGTATGTCCCAACTCCAGGGGAAATAATAATATGGCCTGGTGGATGGCGGGGTGACAGACAGAAATTCTCTCACCTTCCACATTGGCCACCATAGACTGCATAAACATTTGACTGCAAGAACACATTCTCACATTCACTTAGTCTACAGTATCCAGCAAGGGAGGTAGGATGGTTTCTGCTGGTCAACCTATTGCCCACCAGATTAGAGAGAGAAAGAGATGGAGCATATTGATTTGACAGGGACAGTTTGGGCACAGTATTTTCTCCTTTGGCTAGCACATGAGCAGATGCAGAGCACATTAAGGAACACTGATGAACTGGGGCAAGTGTGGCAGACTGCCCTTGGCATGCAGTGTGGGTACCATGACATCACCAGGCACCCTGTTTTTAAAGTAATGGGTGGATGGGGAGAATGTGGGTTGTGAGCATGGGGCAAAGGTGGTTGTCTTTAATTTTTGTGTGACTGTGCACACTTTGCAGGTGGGTGGGGGCCCCAAACAGTATAATTGGGGATGTATAGGATTTACTCAGATTTGGAATTGGAAATTGAATGGCATCCAGTCACAAGTCAGACCTCTTTTTTTCTTCAGGAATTAGGATTTTGCAGCCTACAGTTCAGAATTTCCTAACTCCTAAACAATGTTGGAATCCAACAAATCTGATGCCACATCTTGCACTCCAAGCAACCCTCCACTGGAGTGTAGCCAGAAGAAGGCATCCCAAAAGATGTGTTCTTGGGCTATAAAACATCGTGTAATTTATTCTCAAGTTGTTCTGCAGTTGTCTGCTGATTACCAGCAATGCCAGTTTTTAGATTCTGCAGGTTCGTTTCTGGTTTTCCTCAACTAGATTTACCAGGGAGCCTATTGTACATTTTGCAAAATGCTTGGCATAATGGTAAAAATATATTACTACTGTCTGTGAATTTCAAAAGACTTAAAGTAAACTATTTCATTTTCCATCATGGAGAAATGATATTTTTAAAGCCCTTTTTAAGAACCATAGAGTCTACAATTATAGATGGGAAGAAATTTCTTGATTTGGCAACATTATTTATGCACAGTACTTACTGTATCTCTGTTTTTCACAAGACTGAATGCAAGCACAGAATAGTTCTCCAGTGCCCTCCAGCGGCTGTGTAAGGGTCATTTTGTCTTTGTATTATGTTTATTCTATATATCCCTCCATGGGTAATATATATATCTGCCCATTTATCAAAGAGGGCTAGCAAGTAGGAAAGACATTGGTAAAACAACAGTCATTCAGTGCTTTGGCTTGTAGATGAACATTATGATAACTGGTAGGGTCTAATATTAACAAGAAATCAAACCTTGTATTTTCTGTATCAGCCTGGTATGACATCATACCTGATTGATACTAAGAAAGTCACGTCTGATCAATCACCCATGCAGGAAGCTATTATGCTGTCCCACTAATTAAAAAAACAGCTGTGACAGCAGCCGTTGGCTTATTCATTCTTTGAAGTCAGCCCCACTCTGTATTTTTACATACCCTTGGTGTGTTTTGCATTTATTAAACCTCCTGAGCTTCACTCTTGTAGTTTATGTGGCAAAATATGCCTCAGTTGTGTAAAATACCTGCATCTCACAGTCACCCTTACATGATTTTATATGCATCAAGTCAAGTTGACATATACAGGTACAATATCCCTATGGAATGAATTGCTGTCATGAAGCAAAGTACCACACCTTAGCTGGGAAAAAAGACTGGCCATGCAATACACAATAACTAAAAAACATGGTGGCACTAAACAAGGCACATAGGTGCCCTGTAAGGCGCCCACACATTTTTGCTATACCTAGAACAAGTACACTACCACCAAGGGGTGAAGTCCCCACCTGCAATTATGCTGCACAACAGAAAATAAAAATTAGTTGATCCAGATGTTTGCCCCACTAATATAACAGACTGCAACAGTCTCTGAGGTTGGGCTATGGCATAATGCTATTCACCTGGCACTGCAGCATGGGGCAAGCTGCATGCCAAAGGTGCCTCCGCTGAAGTCATTCCCAACCCCTCTTCACCCCTCATCTTGTAGCTGCTTCTGCTTCCTGTCTTCATCCTTGTTAAACCAGTGCCCCCTATTCATTCCCACCATTTAATATTTCTCCCCGGTGTCCAACAGAACCCTCTCCCTAGTCCTGTGGCAATAGATACTGAACATCTGTCACTGGTTGGATCCCTTTAAGATACCTGAATACTGTAATCCTGCCTCCCCTGAGTCTTTTACTTTTCACTTCTGCCGATGGGTGATTGTCACTCATGTTTTCCAATCCATGAACCACCTTGTTCACTCTCCTCTGTACTTTCTGCATCATGTCACTATCATTCATCAAATATGGGGACCAAGCTGGTCTGCTGGTGCAGCTGTAGTGCTACCATCTACGACACCAACAGCCCAGGTTCGGGAATGAGCCCAGGTCATTGGAGGGCCGACTAGGGAAGGTGAGATGAGCATCCCACTGGATGCTCGTCACCTCAGAAAAGGTGGGTGCTTAACCTCTATTGTTGTACTGCCATGTGGGTGACCACAGGTGTTGGTACTCTGGTGCCAACAAAGCTGGAAGGGGGGACGCTGCAACACTCTGACATAAGCACACACCATAGCATGTACATGAGCCATCTAGTTCCCTTTTCATCCCAGGGGAAGGGGACAAACAGGAAAAATCACTGGCTGTGCAGTAGGACATCTGGCCCCCAATGCAGGCCCCCTACTGCAGACTGTGGCACTCCTTCCTGGACCCCTGACCAAGCCTCAGTCTGGAGGGAGCCCCCCCACAACAGCTCCACCATGAGGAGCAAGCCAGGGTGCATGCAAGGAAGTGAGATAAGTCCCAAAGAAGATGGGTGAGGGGCAGGACCATTGTATGACCTCATCAGTAAAAAAGAAAATGTGCCATTGCTTGAAATCTTAGCCAGAGAATCATTAGGCGAATGGAGAGGTTACAGTGTGCCAGATATTGATTGTTACCTAGGCATGAACTGTGTTGGTTATGGCCTACTCCTTCTCTGGTTTTAATGAGTTCTAATGTGTTCACAAGCTATTTAATAGTTTAATGATCAAGTCTGGATGGGTGGGCCAGTGCTCGGTCAGGGTGGGGAAGGGGGTGAATAAGAGGGGATAGGGGAGTTTGGTATGTAAATGGTTTATGTTTGTGGTCCCACTTTGCAGTGCTATGTAATCCACTGTACTATGAGGGATGTTAATGTTTGTATGTATGTCTTGTTGATGTATCTTTCATGAAATATTTTAAAAAAATTACAATTTAAAAAAAAAAAACAGAACAAGTGACTAAGGCTAAGATTCAATTAATTGAAACAAGTAGTGAATAGCTTGTGAACTTGGTGAAATATTAAGAAAATATATACTTCTCAGGATGCAGAAACATCATTTTAAATAAAACAGCAACAGAAACTTCAAATGAACAAAAACCAGAACTGAATCACGATGTAAACTGCAAGATTTTTAAGGCTTTTTTTTTTGTAAAACTAAGGTCTTAACAAGGCTTAAACAATTCATTTTAAGTGTGTTCTGAAAGAATCTCTCTTCTGGCAAGTTGCAAATTCCTATCATAATCTGACATCTGTCAAAAAGCAAGTGGGGGAAGAGAGAGAGACAGAGAGAGAGAGAGAGAAAGCCTGCTAAATTGTGAATGGCTGATGAACTGTGAGCAGCTGGAGAGCAGAGGTAAACTTCCCCACTGGCTCGAGCGCGAGGGGGGAACTTTCATTCAATGTGTGTGCAGCATGACAGCTTTTCAGAAATTCTTATTTTTCATTAATGCTGGAATATTTATTACTTCTAGAAAGTCAGACGAGTTCTTTCATTACTGAAAACAGGAGCTGACAGTGAAAGTTAGTCTCAACAGCATCAACCAGTTACCCAGTTATTACAGTGCTCTGCAGTAACCAGGCTCCTGGTTTGGATTTGACAGACATGGTTTGCAGGTTGATAGACTGCAATCACTGATTATATATAGAATAATACATGGTGAGGTGTGTATAATGAGAATTTTTCACACACCCAAGGTGCGGATGCAACACAGAGTGATGCTAGAGATGTTTACAAAAGTATCTCACACTGAGGGTGTGTGTAAATTCAAGTTTTACACACCACTCCATGCTTTGTTTTATATAATTGCTGGGTAGCATTTTCTTGCCTTGAAAACACTACCCAGGAATTACAGAATATAGTAGGCCAGTGGTTCTGGTAGCACTGGTTCAGTAGTGCAATTGGACTTAAGTATAGTTTGTGTGTGAAGGATGCACTATAGGTATTCATGGAGTGAGGGAATCCCAGCCTGTGTTCACCATTATAATCATTTGATTATAATGGCAAATTATAACTGTATTTCCCTATGTGAGAAAACGTTCCCCAGTTATTATGGATCCTTTATATGAGTACATGTGGTGAACATGCGCCTGGTTTCCCTTGCTCCACACATGCACCAGTCATAATATTCCCTTTGTGGTGCCAGACATTTCAGCAGCTTTCCCACTCTGACCCAATAAGTTCTTACATTTCTGAATTAAAAACTTAACTTTTCAGAGGACTCACTAACAAAACAAAGCAAACAAAAAAAAAAGATTTTAAAGAGGTGCTTCAGCTGAACCACAGTCCTGACCACAGACAGCATTTGAATGAGTCTATGGCTCCACAGACTTTATATTTATATAATTACTGTGTCGAAAAAACACTTCCCAGCAATTATATAAAACAAATCATGTGGTAGTGTGTGTAACAAGAATTTTACACACAACCTTGGTGTCGAATGCTTGTATAAATCCCTCATGCTTTGCCCTTGGGCTATATGTAGCATCCAACACCATGGATGTGTATAAAATTCTCGTTACACACACTACCCCATGATTTATTCTATACATAGTTTAAAATTAAGGTGCGGTATAGAAGAACAGAGAAGAAGGAAAATTTGATATTAAAATGTTTCAGGGACAGTTGGCATAGCTTTTTTTCTGTGGATTCTTCTGTAGACAGTTTTAAATTTTCATCAAAGTTTTTTGATGAGCATTCTTCACCCAACCCCTCCCAATTTTCTCTCTCACACACAAACATATTGATTGCTGCAGAACTGTATCCTTGGCAAATAACTGTCTGTAATTTCAGTCACAAACTATTGCTGTCATGGAATGTTCACTAGACATTCAAAGCAATGTACGTTTGACATTTTACAGTCATTTGAGTTACAAAATTATTTCCATTTTTTTAGCAAGATTTTCCCAAAGTGTGGGGTTTTGAGCTATGCAAACAAAACATGTAATTGACTTCTGTAGGAACTGAAACATGCAACTCATAATAGCCCCCTGACAATGCTATGTTTATTTGTTTCTTTTATGTATTTGTTTGTTTTTGTTAACCTGGTGAGTTCAATGGAGCACAAGCTCCATTTACAGAAAGTTAACACTGAAACACAATCATTTCAAAAATGTGTTGATAACATGTGAAACATCACTGTATGTAATAAAATAACATATTACGTATTAATAAACATGCAGCTAAATAACATTTTTTCTTTTCTTTTTCAAATATTTTCCCCTCACACAGCTACCCTCATGTGCACACTGACCTGGCTCTCAGCCCCATCCTCATCATCACTGTCTTTTATCCTGGCCTCTTTTAACCTGTGAACTTGCCTCTCAGAAGTGGGTGTTGAAATCCCACTAATGTATAGTTTGGGGGGTGCATGTGGGCAGTCAGCAACTTGGGGCCTGAGAAGCTGGTGGTGATTCATCCTTTATTGCTGCAGGGCTCCATTTTACAATTTATCTTGCCCTACCCATTGACAGATGTCAGGTGAGGCTGAGCAAGGACATGCTGACATGGCCATGCACAAAGTCAGACAATCAACATCTCACCCCACCCGACTGGAGCTCCAACCTGCAGTGCCACCTATAGTCACTAGGTGGTGGTCATGTTGCAGCAGCAGGACCCCCTCTGAGGAGGTTAGCATCCTTTGGATGCTCAATTCTCCTGCCCCCAGCCAGACCTCTGATAAACTTGGGCTCAGTCTGAATGGAACCCATGTCAGTGGTGTCACTATTGGTAGCAATACTGCTACACTGACAAGTTGCCACAACTATCTTTAAAACAAGTATTTCAACTCAACTGGAACATGGTATTGGTTATAGGTTCCCTTAAATTATGTGGAACAGAATTCCAGATCTTTGCTGATTGAACGTTAAATGAGTTTCTGCACAATTTTAGGTCACATCAACAGTAAACTGTATGTAAAAGATTCTCTTTTTTTACATGTGACGGAAAATTACATTGATAGTGTGCAAGAAAGTCAGACAAACAGGACTTTATTTAATGGACAATACACCTATCATACTAAATTAGCACTTGCCAAATTGATGTATCATCCATTAAAAAATGTGACCACATTTTGCAATATTTCCCATTGTACGTGTTTACACAGCATACTAATGTCATCCCTGCTTATGAAACGGGGGTGGTATGGACATGATGGGCTTTAAGTCTATTAGTTTCACTGCATACCACTAGTTTTCTTATATTGAATTTTCTACCCCAAGTCAAGGTGTTTGCTCAACATTTTGCTGGGGTGAATATTTAAAGCTATGTGGTACACAAACAGCACTGCAAACAGCATTCTGTAAAAGAAAACTCATTAAGGGAACATAAATCTTGTTTTTTTGTACATTTTTATTTATATACTGTATTTCATAAAATAGGATCTACCCTAAAATAGAAGCTGGAGGTCATAATTTATTTTATTTTTTTATATTATTTTACCAGAAAAGTGGACTGGATCAAAGATTAATTTTCAGGCACACCTGGGAAGACTGGGTTCATTAAGAACTTACATCACATATAAGATAAAAACCCTATATAAATATAAAATTATACAAAATATACATAGTTATATAAAATGTAACATATAATCCTGGTGTTTTCTCTGAGAAAGAGAAGTCATCAAGTAACATCAACTCAATTATAGATTGACAGTGTTTTCAAAGGAATGATGAATGCTTTTAATTAAGGCCACCCTAAAAATATAATCCATGTGGCTTCTAATTAGGGTTGAAGTCATGTCAGATACAGCACTGTAGATGGAAATACAGCATCTATGATTTGTATTTCTGGGAATATGATTATTATTGCATTTCTTTTAAATTTACAATTTTAGTTCATGTTCATTATGCTTATTTTGCTATGAAGTATACCATTTACAATATTCTTGACAACATTCAGGATACATAATATTTTATTTATCACACTTAAAAATGTGAGATTTGTAATACAAGTCACCCTTGAATACAAGCTACACATAATTTTAATAGAAGCTGCGCCTTCTAATTTATGACATACAATAAGTGGAAATTTGTGGCATGTATTGCAATATGCAACAAGGAGTCTATTTATCTTCCACCAGTATGGCTTGGTGTTTTTGTTTTGAACTAGTCCTATGTTTTCCTTATTTCGGCTACCTTATAAATTATGCTTTTTTCTGTCCAATATATATTTTTAAAATTACTGTACTTATTGATTTTGGAACTTGGTGGCATCAATTAAGTGGAAGCCTTCAAGGAAAGCTTCACTGTAAGCTTCTTGTCAACTAATGTCACTGGGTTTTGGAAACTTAAAAATAATAAAAAAATTGATATCAGGTGGGGAAAGACATCATTAATAAGGGCCCTGAAATAAGGAAAAAAACATGAATATTTCAAAAAGAACACGTGAAAATATACTTTTGGAAGATTTAATATACTTTAAACATGCCCCAAACTCCAATTATATTATAAAAAAACATAAAAACATAGATAATGATGGCAGAAAAAGGCCACAGGTCCATCCAGTCTGCCTGGATCCCAACTAAAAACATAAAAACAAATGTGTATGTTTCCTTTAATAAGGGTCATAAATATTAAAATTGGTAAAACACCAGCAATGGCTATGTGTAGCTGATGAAATAAAAAAAGGTTTTCTAATTTCTATCACATAAATTGCTTGTTGATATCCACAGAACACTTACACAAAATTCCCTCAAAACTTGCATTTCAGGGCTTTCTATTTTTTCATGACTGAAGACATTTTTATGAAATATGATTGTTTTCCTCTTAGCCCATCTGTTCTTGTTTGTACCTCCCATGGAGTCTTGAACTTGTGCTTATGACATTACAGCCTATTTCCATTGTAAATGGAGTCCACTCTGAAGAAAGAGGGGTTACTAGTGGGGTACCGCAGGGTTCAGTACTGGGTCCAGTCTTTTTTAACGTCTTTATAAGTGACATAGCAGAGGGACTGGAAGGAAAAGTATGCCTCTTTGCAGATGACACAAATATCTGCAACAGGGTTGATACACAAGGAGGCATGGAAAGGATGAGAAGGGTCTTGGCAAGGTTGGAGGAATGGTCAGAAGTATGGCAGCTTGGATTCAATGCAAAGAAGTGCAAAGTAATGCACCTGGGAAACAAAAACCCAGGAGAATATTACACAATGGGGGGGGGTAGTAACAACAACAACAATGGAAAGGGACCTGGGGGTAATCATATCAGATGACCTTAAGGTTGGCAAGCAATGTGAGAAGGCAGTAGGGAGGGCTGGGGGATACTGGAATGTATAGGGAGAGGCATCACCAGCAGAAAACAGGAAGTTGTTATCACTCTGTACAGACAGTTGGTGAGACCCCATCTGGAGTACTGCGTCCACTTCTGGAGACCCCATCTCTGCAAGGACATAGACAGGATGGAGGCAGTTCAGAGGAGGGCAACTAAAATGGTGCAGGGTCTGCAAGAGAAGCCATACGAGGAGAGACTAATGGAGCTTAATATGTATACCCTTGAGGAAAGGAGGGAGAAGGGGGACATGATAGAAATGTTTAAGTACCTCAGTGGAATCAACAAAGTCCAAGAGGGTAGCATCTTTCAGAAAAAGAGATGTGCAAGAACAAGGGGACACAATTTGAAGATAGAGGGGGGACAACTCAGGGGCAATGTAAGGAAGTATTTTTTCACAGAGAGGGTGGTGGACGCATGGAGGTTGTGGGGTCCAAAACTGTGGGAGAATTCAAGAATGCATGGGACAGACATAAGGCAATTTTTGTGAGGGGTAGGAAGAAATAGGCTGTTGGTTAAATAGGATCTGCAGCTTATCCTCTAGGTAGGGAAATGGGCAGACTAGGTGGGCCAAGCGGTCCTTATCTGCCATCAAAGTCTGTTTCTATGTTTCATGTCACAAATGGAGGCATATGAGTTAATTGCAGGAAAAACTGCAGGAAAAGATAATGTCAAAAGGTACTGATCTAAAAAGGCTCCCAGTCCTTCTGCAAGTGGGGAAGGGCTGGAAAAATCCCCAGAGTGGCCCACTCACATAGGATGTGCACTTGTGAGGCACACCATAGCATCCATGAAGCAAGTGCCTGCTCCCTCCTAACCTAGTTCTAACCCTTACTCACATCAACATGTGGTTGGGTCAGGGGCAGGCTCAAGGGCATAGACTAGAGGTGGGTGAAAGTTGCAAATTCTGCTTTCACTGAACTTTTGTGAAAATTCAGAAATTTTGCAGGATTTTCCAAATTTCCCCCGTTGGTGAGATCAGAATCTTCTGAATGTGTTTGATGGATTTTTGCCGTGTTCCACAGAATTTTTTGGCTGAACTGTGGAATAATACACATGAACTGTGTAATAACAGTTCTGAGGAATTTTTTTTCTGCAGTTTAATAAATTATTCCATAAATACATGTAATTATTCCACAGTTCAGTGGTTAGTTCTGTGGACTTTTTTCTCCATAGTTGAATAAAATAATCTGCAATTTATATATTTATTCCACCGTTCTAAGTCAGAATTTCCATGAAAGTTGCTAATTTGATTTCTGCACTTTCACAGAAGCAAAAGTCCAACTTTCACAGGAATTCCACCGGTGGAAGCTTTTTTTCACACACCTCTAACAGGAACATACTTACGCCTATTCACAAATATGTTTTGCAGTCATTTGGGGATATGCAGGGGCAACATAGGAGGTTGCCATAAGGCTAACAAGCTCAGTGTTCATGTTCCACAGAGTCCCACTGTGGCTATTCCTGGGCTCGTTGAGCTCTGTTCCGAGTTGTCCCCAACCCTCTGAGCTGGCATGAAAGATTCATTTGTGGGCCATCACCTTGTTAATTGAATTTTTGTTTTGATTGATGAATATTCTATTTGGTAAAACCTCTCTTATTGTCAGGTGGGGAATCTGACTGGATGACTGCCATTGGTTCCCAGTCTATCACTGTCATGCCTGCAGCCCAGCTCCACAGTGTTTTGTGTATGTGATGAGACCAAGAAAGGGAGGCTGGGGAATGTGGATTACACCTCTGACACATTCATCCATGAATGCAAATTTCCATTGCCACTGGTTTTGTGTATTGGGCCTAAGTGGCAGATCTTGGTTTCCTGCAAATATCTTTAGTAATAGAGAGGGGAATGTCTTGAAATTCAATTTCTTTGAAGCTTATGAGATTCGAGTTCTACTGATACCAACTGCCACTGTTTTGTAGGAAACTGGAAAGGCACATTAAAGTAAAAAAAAAAATAATGATTTGGGGTTATTTCTTTTTTTCCATATACAATTTATCTCCTACTTCACCCCTGGCATCACCATCTCCCCATCACCCAGCTCCTCTGGGACTTACCTACACCCTTCGTCCTCTGCTGCAGGACTCACGGTTGTGCCCGACCACTGGTGTGGAGCCTACAGGGGGTCAGTCATCATCCTGCTGCCTTGAGAGGGTTCCTCCTGTTTTCTCCCTGGGCCCACAGACATGCAATGGACACAATATCCAAGCTCTGCCTCTGTGGAGATGGTCCCGGCATCCTGAACATGGGGTCCCTTCCCGTATGTGGTGGTGTGCATGTGCTGACACCCAGCCACCGTTGGGTGTTAGGAAAGCAGTGTGGCTCACCAACCTCACTCTCAGAGGAAGGAGAGCTGTCTATGGATGTTTAATCCTTCCCCAATCCGCCAGCCCCCAACAATCTGAGTCTGTTCTCATTCCTGGGTCACCAGTGTGGCAGGAGGTGAGGCGCCCAGCACCTCAGCCCTCTACACCACTGGGCTGGCTATTTTGGGTTATTTCTAAGTGCTGGATAAAATGTCAAATTCACATTCCTTACTTTTTTTTTTTATCACAGAAAAATACAAATTTTAACCTTGTGCTTCTGTTCCCATGTTATGGTCTGATTAGCACCTGTTAAGCACAGAGTGCCCAATATTGGTACAAAGGCACAAATCAGAACAGTTTGGACACTTAGTCTATGCCTGGCCCCAACAGGGACAAGTTGGAATCCTTGAGTCACAACAAGTTGGGCAACCCCCTCCGACTACTTACTGTAATACTTAGGCACTGCCAGGCTTTCCGCAGATGATTTCATCCAGTTATCAGGTGCTAACTCAGGGAGTTTGTACCCCCATACCAGATTGGAACTGTGGTCACAATCCACAGTTAAACATACACTTATAGGCCAGCCACCCAACCTTCCACTTCTGTATGTTAGGAGCCTTGGGCCCTGTTTAGTGACCATGAGTCTGACCAGTGCATCTCCTGGCTGTCAATGTGCTGAAACTGGCAATCAGCCTGCAACTCACATCCATACCACACAAAGTCAATGGTCCATCCTTGCTCACAGGTCCTCTTCCACTATCACTCTCCCATCATTAATCACAGTTGTGGTCTGATTTGTTCCTGATGTCCTGTGGGTGGCATGAAGCACTTAAAGCATGTCCTTTGCATTCCTTATGGTTGCAGTATTGTAACATTGGTGCAGTGAGATAGGATGTATAATTATATAGAAGCACTACATGCAAATTAGTACCCCCCACCATCACTGCAACTAAAACACATTCACAAACCTTTTTGTGAGTGGGCCAGTCCTTCACAAAGCACTCAGTTAGGGCTCCCAAGATGGCACTGGTGATCACGTTGGGTTTTCATCAACTAAACTGAGCTTTGTGTCTCATTCAGTGGCTGAAACTCCTTCCAATATGCAGTCCATAGTGTCAAAATGCTAGATGACACAATTGAAGGATTACTCATGTTAGTTCCACAATTTCTTTGATCCTTTCTTTCACTTTCCCCTGATCTTTCCACCTGTTTAACTTTAACTCTGCATTCAATTTTCTGATATCTGAGTTTGTGAGTGCAAGCAGAACTGGAGGGTTTGCATTCCTACTGGGGAAGGGGGCAGGATAAGGGAAACATTAGAAAACATTACTTCACATAGAATGTGGTTAACCTGTTGAATAGCCTACCCAGTGAAACTATGAAAGCTAGCACTGTTCAGGCTATCAAACAGGACTCAACAGATCCCTGAGGAAGAATAGCATTGAGGGGGAACCCAGAATAAGTACCATTCCACCTGAGAAGTTATGAGCAGGGCCACTGGAAAATTGCACCTGCAATGTTTTTGCGGAATCTGCAATTTTTGCCATTCTCCACAAAAACTGACATGATCTGCAATTTCTTGCAATTTTGGAGTTTTTACATTGAACTGTATAAAAAGTATTAACATTTTTAATAAAATACTCTCAAATATATTGACACTTTTGCTTGCAGACTTGGGTTGGCCGAATCAATACAGTGTAAGGTAGGGCAAGGGTTTTATGTGACACTGCTTTCTTTTGAATCCTTGTCTTGTTTGGTTTCAAAATCCAGTGGCCATGCATAAGTAAGCATTAAGGTACAACAAAGGAGTGTTCTACTGTGGAATTAATGCATGGTTGGGGGGGTTGTGGCATGAGACCGCAGGCCGAGTGCCTACAACCACCCAACCATGCATTAATTCCACACTAGAACACTTCGTTGGAGTGCCTTAATGCACTTGTAACATGGCACTCTTGTGTACCATGTGCAATATTTCATTGATATTTTATAACTTTTTTATCATAGCAAATGATGCTAGCAGTGATAAATAATGAGATATACACAGTTTCATGCTATATCTGATATTGATTTAATAATGGCTGGTGGAGAGGCACACAACATTCTGTACATTGTGGTTACTGGTGAGTGAAAAAACTGCTATGACTACTTTGTCACCGTTCCATTTCTACACTGCATAGCACTCCTAAATATCTCAAAAAATCTTCATTTGCTGTGCTATCTTACTCACAAGATACCATTGTATTGATAATAGGCTAATGCATTATGAGTAAATATACTCACGGCTATCTGAAGACAAATTTGCATCAACATCTCTTTAAAATCTGATGTGGATTGTTTTATAGCAAATTGGATTGTACATTTGTTCAGAGTGACCTTGTGATCTTGTATTGTTTCTCAGCCTGTATCCTCTATTTTCTTTAGCTGTAGTCAAGCATGCTATTTCAGGGTTTATATATATTTCTTCAACATGGCAAAGAAGCACTGTCCTGAATACTGTTAGCATTGCTTACTGTTTTTATTTTCCTATGCTGTTTGCACGTGGGTGATGGTCTGGTACAGTGCACTGTGCTACTTGTTCAAAATACAACTTCCTGAATGAAACTACTAACTTAACGTTCTACTTCTAACTGTAAATATGTGCTAACTTTTGTACAAAAAAATTATTCAATTTGTATTCCTGTATTGTGCTGTTTTGTCACACTGCAGCTTAGTTGTAACACTTGTAGTGACCTCAGACAGTTCAGTACTGCTTCTGCCATTGACAGATTGAGAGGAGGAGCGACAATGTGCACAGGCACGCTAGCTAAGCATTCAAACGCTGACCCCTCCATCTCGGGCCATCTGCTTCGGCATTCTTGAAAAGGATTTGCACCAGTAAACTGCTGGAATATTGTTTAAAATGTTAATTTAAGTGGCTATGGGTGAGATATTTGTCTTATATCCTTGCTGGAAGACTAACAAGAGAAATGGCTATTGGGCACTCACAAGCCAAGTCTACTGGAGTCTTGACCAATGCGAATGGTAGATAATGGTTGGCAGGTGCTAATGGAAGTATACAGTATTCCAGGCTTTGAGTTGGAACCGCTAGCCATACCACAATGTATGTGGTCGGTAAAGTGAACTACAGCAGTAGCCAGTTTAGTTGAACAAGCATCACTGGCAGAAAACCTGACTCAAACCCTGTATTGTCGAGCAGAGATACTCACCCTGACCTCTACTTGGGACCAGAAGACCAATGGTTGGACAGTTGAAACCAGACACAGAGGCAGAGAACACAACAAAGTAACAAAATAACAAGTATTCGGGGGAAGGAAGAGGTCTGCAGTGACTGGGAAGAACTGAAAGGCTATTACTCCCATGGCCACCAGTCAAGCTAAGTAAGACGGTTTTCATCTATTTATATATGTCTAATGAGGCTACGGAGGAAAACAAAAAAAAGGTTAAGTAAAATATTTTATGTCACAAGTAAAAGAAGAAGTAAGAGCCCAGAAATAAAAGAAGGGGTTAGTAAATTTCAAGAAACAGCACACTATAGGAAAAAGTTTAAACAATAGCAACTATCCTTCAAAAACTGTTGTAATTTGGCAGGCTCCTCCGCCCGGAAAATGTCTCCCAAAAAAGATTTAGACAAACAAAAAAAAAGAGAAGCAAGGGAAATTAGCGAGGAACTTTGCAACCACAAGTAAGACAAATCAGGCAAGTCAAGCAACAGCTGACATGCAGGATGACCCTAATGTATTTCAGGACAATGATTCAATAGATCTCAATGCAGAAGATTAACACAAGAAAAGCCCAAAACACCTCTGATGGAGGACCTGAATGATACACCACCAGGATGAGCAAAGAGCTTAATTAGCACAGTACAAAATATTCAAAGATCTTTGGAAAAGTTAAACCCAATGGCAGAAACAATGGACAATTTAAAGGGTGCACTTTCAAGTATAGAGATGAAATTAGAGCAAGGCACAAAATGTTTAGTTGAACTGGAAAAGCAGCAGTCCTTGCTAGAAGATTCTTTTCAGCCCCTTCCAAAGCAAATGGTCAGTTTTCAAAAACAAAAGTTAAATTTACAATTCAGGTTAGGTGATTTGAAAAATCGTGCTAGGCATAAAAATATTCGAATTCAGGGGGTACAACAAGAGTGGGGAAAAGACCTGCCACTCAAAAATATTTTAATAACAATTTTCACAGAGCTTCTTGGTGACACTGCAGAGATCCCAGGCATAGATAGAATACACTGGCTGGGACAAAAAAGGGAGGATTTTGAAGCAAGGCCTGCAATTGTAAAGTTACTTTCATCTGAAGGAAAATAAACTATTATGACTGCCTATTACAAAAGTGCAAACTTTAGATATAAAGACCAATCAATATTTTTCAAACATGATTATTCTAAAAATCTGTTGGAGCAGAGGAAAGCTTTTAACAAAGTGCAGCAATTTATATGGAAAAAAGAATTTAAAGCCAACATCGTCTACCCTGCGAAACTAAAAGTGCTTCTTAACAACCAAGTCTTATTTTATGACTCAGTATCTGATGCAGAATGTAATCTTAAATGTAGACTTCCTGAGGTGTTTTCTGTTTATGACAATGATTAGGATCTAAGATTTATGAGGAAATACAATTGTTTAAACCTCTGTTGGAATTTTCAACTTGTTTAGAACAATCAAGGTAAGGAGTGGAGGGGTGGATATTGAAAATGAAAAACAAGGGCGACGGAACTGATGGGGGGTGTTGGTGTTTTGGGGCGTATAGTTCCAACGTGAAGGTGGAGGTTGCTCGACAAGGGTCTATGGCAGAAAAAGTGGGTGGAGAATGGTGGAAAGAGGGGAAAAAAATGACATGTTGCACAAGTGGACTTTAAGGAAAAGATCTCTTATATAAAGGACAAAGAGCATTGGGGTTTTACAAAGAAGTTAAAACCAAAAAAAGGTAAGATGGCCAAAATTTTATATAGTCAATAATGTTTACAATAAAAATAGGGATCTGGAATGTGAATGGATTTAATTCTCCTATTAAGCGATGCAGGTTACTGTCAAGAACCAGAACTTTAAAATTGGACGTGATTATGTTACAGGAAGTTTTTCTGGACCAGAAGGAAGTGACCAGACTGAAAGCAAATGGTTTGGCAAAGTTTATTGTTCATTCAGTCCCTCTAAGAAAAGAGCAGGGGTATTAGTACTATTATCCAAACAATTTAAAGGGGTAGTGGTTGATTCGACAAATGATGCACGAGGGCGGATAATAGCAATTAAAATTAAAATAGAGGAACATTTCCTGACAATTTGCTCAGTATATGCACCTTTTACAGGTTTCAAAACTTTTTTAACTGAAATCAATAAGATTATTATAGGATTAGACTGTAATAATATGGTTATTAGTGGGGATTTGAATTGCTTGGCTAAAGACCCATTAGATAAATCTTCCTCTTCTCAGCATGGGATAAGTATAAGGCCAAGTAATTTAATAATTTTATGTATTCCAATATGCTGGTAGATCTATGGAGAGAATTAAATGGAAGTACAAAGGATTATACTTTTTTTTCAGTCAGAAAATGTATTCGCATCTGGACTACGTTCTGGTATTCACATCTGGACTGCGTTCTGGTATCAAGAGATTTTCTGGTTCATTGTTTAAGAACTGATATTTGTATACAGCCAATGATAATATCTGACCATGACATGGTTACTGCTGAATTAATATGTGATAATGGTACCAAAAATATTTGGAGAATTAATAATCTTCTTTACAGGATCAATCAATTAAAAGGATGATTGAATCAGCAATGATTAATTTTGTAGCAGATAACAGCATTAATAAAGAGAATATGATAAAGAGCTGGGATGTCTTTAAGACTACATTACGGGGCTTTCTAATTTCTGAAGCTTCATGGGTAAATTAAACATGATTAATAAAACAACAGAAGATTTTTTAAAAACTCAAGCAATTAGAATTAGAGGTTAAAAATGGAAGGGATGATAAACTTATTGAATTAACAGAATTAAGGAAATTTATGTCAACAGAGATATATTACACCAAACAAACTGGGCAATAAAGAACAAATACTGGAAATAATGCAGTGATCAGACAGGTAAATTATTAGCAAAAAGGATTCAAGAATAGGAAAAAAAATCAGATATTACATTAATTAAAAAAGCAAATGGTCAAATTTGTGTATCACAACCAGCCATTGAGGAAAAATCTTTTGAATTTTATTAAATATGATACACTTCTGAATGTAACTCTGAGGACCAAAGGACGACTTATTATGAACAATTTTGTCACATGAAGATTCTGGAAGAAAAGTGGGATGGTTTAACAAAATTAATATCTATTAATGAGATCACAGACACTATCCAAAACATGAAAATAGGGAAATGTCCAGATCCAGATGGATTTACATTAGAATGTTATGATATGCTTATTGAGGTTATAGGCCCTTGGTTGCAAGTCCTTTATAACCAAATATAACAGTGTAATCAACTACCAGAATCCTTTAAAGAAGCATACATATCTCTAATTCTCAAACAAGGGAAAGACTTAACAAAAACAGAGAATTACTGACCAGTGGCCATATTAAATATGCATTATAAGATTGACACAAAAATATTAAATAATAATACACTTAGAGAACGTAATACATAATAATCAGTTACATTTTGCCCCAAACAGGAACATTCAAATGGGACTTTCTAGAATACAATTCATAGTAGAATATTCGATACATTCAGGAATACAGGGGGTGTTTCTTTCATTAAATGCAAAAAAAAATTCGACATGCTGGAATGGCTTTATTTGTTTACAGCACTGAAAACATTTTATTTCCCTGAACAATTTATGAAATACATACAGGCCCAGATATTCAAAAGGGTTGCTCCATGCGCAACAGGGTTGCGCATACGCAAGTCCTACATTGCGCCATTCTGCGATATTCAGCAGGAGGCAGTTGCTCCACTGGCAACAGGTTGCGCAAAGAGCAATGCAAATGAATGCATGCTCAACAGGAGGGAGGACATGCATAACCTGCGCAACCTGATATTCAGTCGGGTTGTGCAGAGTTGTCATCGCGCAACCCCAACCTGCGCCTGCACAACCTTGAGCCAAAAAAGGATCAAGTTGAGGGCCACCCACAGGTGAGCTGCTGTATTGCAGAGCAACACAGCAGCTGCCACCCTGGCTGGCCCCCAACTCGGTCCTATGCCCCCCACCAGCCGATCGCGGGCATCACAGTTACATGAAACCCCCACACATCTCCCACAGCCCGATCGCGGGCAGTACAAATACATGAACCCCCACACACATCTCCCACAGCCCGATCGCGGGCAGTACCGATCGCAGAACCCCCCACACATCTCCCACAGCCCGATCGCAGGCAGAACCATGCATGACCCCCAGTGCCCGATCGCGGGCAGAACCTGTATGACCCCAGTGCCCGATCGCGGGCAGAATGTAACCCTCCCCCAACCCGAATAACTCCCTGGTGGTCCAGTGGACCGTAAAACCCGATCGCGGGCAGAATGTCTAACACAACCCCCAAACATCTCCCTGGTGTCTAGTGTCCCCCACCCACCACGAAGCCCCTCACCCGCTCCCCCCGCAGCGGCGAGCGACAGCATCCACCGCCTGCCGCCCGCGCCCGCCGACTGACTGTCGGTAGGGCTGCCGCCCATTGGTGCAGAGCTACAGCCAATGGGCGTGCAGCCCATACCGTACATGACAGTCCAGATTTGTGATGATCATTCACAAATCTGGACTGTCATGTCTGATATGAGCTGCATGCCGATGGCTGTAGCTCTGCACCAATAGTGCAGTCAGAACGATCGGTCACGGCTGGCGAAGCGGGTGGGATGCTGTCGCCCGCCGGCTGCGGGGGCGAGGTGGAGGCGCCGTGGGTGGGTGGGGACACTAGACACCAGGGAGATGTTTGGGGGGTTGTGCTGTGACATTCTGCGATCGGCACTTTTGGTCCACTGGACCACCAGGGAGTTATTCGGGTTGGGGGAGGGTTACATTCTGCCCGCGATCGGGCACTGGGGGTCACCAGGTTCTGCCCGCGATCGGGCTGTGGGAGATGTGTGGGGGGGACATGTACGTGTTCTGCCCGCGATCGGGCTGTGGGAGATGTGGGGGGTGTCATGTAACTGTGATGCCCGCGATCGGGCTGCATTGTGCGTCGGTCCCCGACGGCTGCTGCCTGGCAGGGTGGCCAGGAGCAAGTCCTCGGGGATCGGCGCACCTACATGCAAATGGCATGCAAATGGGGCCATAAATAGATGCAAATGGCCCCCCCTGCGCCTTGCATAAATTATGGCCCCATTTGCATGTCACCTTTTGAATATCGGAAATTTGCGCATGGCGCAATGGTACTTGCGCCACCGCAAGTTTAATGCTCAACTCTGGCAACTTGCGGTGGCGCAAGTTCCACTGCGCCATCTTTAAGTACTGTAAACTAGGGTGATATTCAAAGGAGTTGCTCAACAGCGCAACTCCTTTGAATATCACCCCCGCCACACCCCTGCACAACTATTTTGAGCAGCGCAAGGGCTTGCGCCTCAGACTGGCGCAGTTTGAATATCTGGGCCACAATCTATAATTAACTGGTGGCCCAATTAAAGATAAATGGCTTTTGTCAAAACCCTTTGGGTTACACCGAGGGGTGAGACAGGAATGCCCCCAGTCCCCTTCCTTGTTTATTATAGGCCTAGCGTTGTTATTAAGGGAAATACAGGAAAATCAATGTATTTTAGGTAGAAAGATACATCAGAATTGAAGTATAATGCTTACACAGACAATTTATTAATGCTGCTTCAAGATCCAGAAACAAGTTTAAAAGAATTAATGACACTCATCTGGCATTTTTCAAGGACAGCAGGATATAAGATTAATGAATCTAAATTGGAGATGGTAACTTTTAACATTACATGTCCAGAGATTTGTAAGAGTATAATCAATGCTAAAATCCAGGATAAGGGAATGACATATTTGGAGATACAAATCTCTAACAAAATATAGGATTGGAAACAGTTGAATTTTGAACCCATATGTAACTCTCTAAAACTAAAATTTCAAGGTTGGAGTAAATTTAAGTTATCACTTATCAATATGGGGGAAAATGCAATTAATTAAAATGGTGGTGGTCCCTTTATTAGCATATAGATTACAGTTAATTCTCTTTCCAATTACTCCTCACTGGTTTAAACAGATTGATAGATTGTTTAGTAGTTTTATTTGGGATAACAACCCCTCCGTATTGTCTGGTTAAAAATGTGTTTGTCAAAATAAAAAGGGGCTTAGCATACCCCAACATTCAGACTTGTTGTTATGCATTTATCACTAAACTAGTTATCAAATGGGCATTTAATTATATAGATTTGCAATGGGAAAAATTAGTGGTGGACTCGTATTTCAAAGAAGAAATTAATATTAAGAACTTAATATTTCTAGCAGCCCAAGGTTCTAAATCCAAAAGTAGCATTGTAAGAAACTTAAGTAATATAATAAAAAAAATTGCCAATATCACCAATTGGTTGGTAACAAAATCCCCATTAAATGATATACAGGACAATCCAAACTGTGTGCTACAAGGATAACAGCTATTCAATCAGCAATGGTCTCAAAGGGGCATTAAAAATGGAGTGATGTATATCAGAATGGAATGAAACTTTCCTGGAATCAATTCAAAAATACATTTTTGTTAAGCCAGTCCCAGCTATTTTACTTCAATAAAATCAGCAGTGTTTACAAAAAGGATTATCAAAGGTGGGAGAGAGCCCTCAATAACAAAAACTTGGAGAAGGAACTAAAAAATATACTTGACTTTAGGGGAAACAAAAAGAAATTATATTCTTGGATTATTTCCCAGTTTCATGGGAGTACTTCCAAAATATACAGGTATATTAATACAAAAAGGAAATTGGAAAAAGAAATAAAGATAGATATAACAGAACAATGGTCATAGGCAATAGCTCAAACACTCAATTGCAAATTAACAAGAGATAGGTCTATTCAATTCAAAATAATAAACAGGGCTTATTATACACCTTACAGACTCTACAAAAGAAATCATCAGAATCTGGACAGTGTTGGTATTGTAACTGTTCAGGAGAAGATTTCTTCCACATGTTCTGGGATTGTGAATATAGCAAAGAGTGGTGGAACCAGTCATTCATGCTCTTGGAGAAAACTGGCTTCCAGGCATATAATTGGAAGAACTATTTAGTTGTAATACTGGAAATGTATAGTGATCAGTTATTAGAGAAGAATTACAGGATTATTTTTAAAGCAAATATAATGGCTGTGAAAAGACTGATTCTAAAATTCTGGAAATTAACTGACAAAAGTATAGTTTTTCCAATGATTGAATGGAAACAGCTGTTTCTAAGTGCACTTTATAACAATAATCACTTTGTGAAATATGATGTATTATGGAAATTATATGAGAAAAATATGAAGGACTGGACAAAAAAATATTTTTTTCTGGATTAAGTTAATGTCTTCAGTAGAAGAAGTACAAAGAGAAAGAATTATTGCAGTTTATGCCCTAAGAAGTTGTTTTATCATGGACCATATTTGTATTATTATGGAATCTATTTGTACTATTTATTGTATTAAGAGATGGAATCTAATTAAATGTATGTGTAACATGCCTAAATAATAAAAAAAAAATATTTTTTGCAAAAAAAGTACTGCTTCTGCCGTTATTTGTAAAATAGTAAAATAGTTAATTTCTATTTCGGCGACTACTACTTTAAGGAAGTGCTTTCTACTATAATACATGATTATTTTACAAATGGGTACTGCCATCAGTTGAAAAAATATATTTTTCTGTTTTTGAGGCACTGTTTCTTGAATGGAATAGTACAATTTATGCTAGTAAGTACAGCTCTATATTACTTTCAAGATCGAGAATAAAATGTCTTTGTTCTCACTGCGTCGTTATGGAAACTGAACCAGGAGACTATATTTTGGTGTGAGTGACTCATGTTCCTCTGGGTGGGTGAGTGGGCAAAGTGTCTTGGAGGCTTTACTGGTAATACACAATACTACTCTAGGTACTGTGCATTACTAGGGAATTAATGCATGGCAATTTTGTGTTGTATAACCAGAGGAGCCTATTTCACTGATTGCTTCTGTGTCATGTTACAAGTACACTTAACATTTGTTTTGTGTTGAAGCAGTCTGTCAGAAAACTTGTTGTTGCCACAGAGACTGAAACAAAAGATGGGAGAAAAGTTGCAAATTATCCCATTAACCAAAATGAGGTGCTAGCTACAGTATGAAGCCTTTTTGCAAGTGGTAGGATAGGTTTTTTCCTAGTGAGCATACTTTCACTCAGACTAGTTTTGATTCAAACAGCTGAGGATATTTGGATGGCCCTGCTGATTTTAAACTTGAATAAGCTAGTTGTTAACAGTGATCGTGCACATAGCAATCTACCACCTAGATGCTCACATGCAAAGACTACAAGAAAACCCTGTCTAAAGTCTATAAACAAGCTTATAAAACACATAGAATGTATCTGAACATGTATCTTTAACTAAGCAAAATCATTGCAGCCAGAGTAAAACAAATGCAAATTTCAGGGTACCCCAACTACTGTATGATGTAGTGAAAATATACTGGTATTTTTTTATATTTTTTGGTAACCGGGTAAGGCCCACTAGGCACAAGTGCCTGTTTTCAGGGGCAACCCAGGAGCACTGAGGAGGTAAAGTGACTTGCTCAGAGTGACACAGTATGCAAGTGGAGGTTGTGTGAATCAAAACCAGGTCTACTAGATGTCCCCAGCTCATTCACAGTTTGTTACTTTAACCTCTCGTCTATACTGCCAGACCCAATAACCCCCAGACTTAATATTTAAATATGTGATTTCAAAAATAGTGTACAGTGCCTACAGTGACAATTATGAACATTAAACACTTCAACAACATTTTACTAAAACTCAGTTATTCACCACTCTATCTGCTTATTTCTTCTTGTAACAAAGTGGGTGAATAGCTGGAAAAGCACTGTAAACAGCTGTTGATTAGGCTTCATTATTCTACATTCAGAAACAGAAAATGTATTTCTTCTGGATTTATTTAATATTGATTTGCTGTGGCTCACTTTATAGAATCTGGTTGGCGCTGTATGGGGCAGATGTTTTGAAATTTTGGAAGACAGGCAACGCTCACAATAGCTTATCAGTTTAGTGTTCATTTTAGGAAGATACACTTTATGTTTATGTTTGTCAACTAGCAGCATATTCATTTAGCAGTTCATACTGACTACTACATGCTGCAAAAAACATTAAAATATTTATTGTGAAGCACTCAGGATCTATAGTAGAACTCCCATAATTTTTCTGCAGTTTTGTAAAAAGCTCTGCAATTTTAGGTAACCTTTTCAGCAATTTTCCAGTGGCCCTGGTTATGAGGTGTGTCCATAAGCACATTTGGTATTATCAGTACTATGTGGCATGATGGGCAGGCAAGAGGGACCTTAAGTCAGTTCTGTCATCTCAATATTATAGAACACTTAAGTCAGATAACCACTTGGAGCAAACAAATCCTGAATGCCAAAACCATTTCTCATAGAGTTTCATTATAAATCCACCCGGCTATAGTGAATTAACAGCAGCTGCTACAGCGGACACCTGAGAGCCATTAACACCTCCACAGTTGCTTTCAAGTAGCCTGCCTGTCATATCCTGAAGCTACCTGACTGCAGCTGGGGAGGTGTTAATGGGTCTTCATGAATCCTGGCTAACAAGGTGTCAATTATTGGCTGTCCCATTGTCCCATCCCCTTCTCCTCTGTTACAGCAGCTCCCTCTCTCTATACTTTAGCTTACCAAATCCCCCCAATTTCCCCAATCAAGCAGCTGCCTTAACTGAACTTACATTTTTGAAATCCCACCCCCTTCCCATTCCTGACCTGATGACCCACTCACCAACATTAGTAAGCTGGTGTGACATGGAGAGAAGGTGAGCTGCAAAAAAAAAGGTTAACAGAAAGTGAAATTATCCTCTACTAAGTTGATTTCTATGCACTCTTGAATCTCATATAAACACTGGGTATGTGAGACAAAAATCTGAACTACTGTCAATGCATTTTGTCCCCTGCCTCCTCAACGTTGCCACCAGATAATGTTTTTCAAACTACAGCTGAAAACCATGGCCTATCCTTGCTTGTTCACATTTTACAGTACATATCCAGTGGTTTTCTCCACCAAAAGAAATGCATTTAGGCTAATTTTAGTGGTATTCACTCTCCGTGCTTCAATGGCCTCCTCTGACAGCCAGTCTCCTGGGTTTGCCTCTCCATGAGTGGAAAAAGATAGGGCGGAATTTTCAGAATGTTCTATTCAATATATGTCAACTACTGTTTTCAAAATGGAAATGCCTCCACACTGTTCGACCATCTGTTACCAGTAAACATCTGATAAATACCATAGTTTGTTTTGATAAAGTACCATTTATCAAAACAAACTATGGCTGGATAACTATTGACTAAGAAGAACAAAATATTTGAAACTTTTTTTCCCTTCCCCTCTGGCCAGCTATCATCAGTCCTTCCCTCTTCCCCCAGCTCTGCCACCCACCATCCCCAGGACTTATCCAAGTGCATTGTTCTTCCCTGGCTTACCCTGCAGGGCAGAGCCACAAGAGGGGACTCCAACTCCTCCAATGGAGCTCAAACTGTGTTCCGGCACTGAAATCTAGTCAATGGTGCAGGATCTGCCAGGAAGGGCAGGACAGCATGCTGCCAGCAGTCAGTGTTTTTCCTGTCTTCTGTCCCCACCCATGGATGTTGAGGGAGGTGCATGACTGACGCATGTATGGCATGCAGTGCGCACCAGAGAGCATTGACATCCCTCTATCCAATATTTGGAATGCTTTAAAACCATAAACTCAAAGAGTAACTAATTTGACAAGTTTCAAAAAAGTCATAAATTTAGAACTGACTGAACAATGCATTTGTTGTCATTCTTACTCAGGTCTGGAGCATGTTGATCAAAGTATTGCTTAGATACTTGAATATTTAATAGCATTATGTTCTGTCTCTATTTGTATTTTATATGTGTTATTTTCATTGTTTATTATTTACACTACTGTACATTATTCTGTGTAAAAACATTAACTCACTAGTTAGGGCTGAAACGACAAAAGTAGGGAAATGTGGCATTAGGGTTTCCAACCCTAACACCCCACCCCCACCCTGCAGGCAGCAACATGTGTGGAGTGTTCCTTGGGGTTCTCAACCCTGATGCTCACTCCATTCCATGAGTAAATAAGCTGAGATGGGTAGAGTGTATAAGAAAGGAGTGAGCATTAGGGCTGAGAACCAATTTATGTCTGTGCTCTACAGGTGACAAACATGCAAATTTACTTTTTGCACTATATACAACTTGGAAACTGCACATCCAGCTAGAACAAAACTTAGCACATCCAGAGATCTACCCCAAAAGACCTCACATGCATAATTTCATGCAAATCCATCAAAAGGTTGCAAAGTAATTAAAGTGCAAAAATTGGGGTTTAACATAGAACTGCCAGTACAACCCTAATTATAGGGGAGCTACATTATATTTTGAAGTGCAATAATACTATTTGTCAGTTCATATAAAGTAACTAGCTGTTAACATAATAGGACAGCCTTGAAAATATGTCCCTCGAGATAGAAGTGTTTTATCCTGTATAAAAATAAATCCTGTTTCTACTATTTTAGATGGTATAACAGAGTCTGAAGTTCACTTTTAAACAAATAATGCAATTGCTGCAAAATATCATACAAGTCAATTTTTTTTTTACGTTAGTAGTATTTATTACGTTTTCACCAATACATTCAGAACTCAGCACAGTAAATAACATACAATGAATAAAAACAAAATACAAATACATTACCCTTAGGCAGTGTACAGGTCTAGAGAGTAGTACAGAAATGCTATTATCTGCTGAGAAAGCATACAGATGTGAAGAATATAGCATACAGTAGAAATCTCCACCCTTACATCTAAAAAACAATAACAAAGTCTACTACTAAACAAGGCCCCAATATGGAGCCAGGGATGAACTCTCTTAACCTGTTAACAAGCACTGAAAATGAATAAAACCAGATCGCAGGCAAGTTCTAGATACATGAGGGGCTTTGGCTAGATATAGAAGAGGAGCAGGAAGGGGTAGGGCTTCGGTCAGTGGGTAATAGGAAGCAACTGTTGAGAGTCAGTATGTTGGGTCCAGGGTGTGGCTGAGGATCATCCTACTCCAGTTCTTGGATGTAGGTAGGCAAGAAAGGGATCCCAACACTTATGATACTGTGAGAGAGTATTGGCAATTGTATGAGATAGGCGGTCTAATGCAGCTGTCTTGGTGAGTGAGTTGAGTAGCTCAGGCAAAGTAGGCACTTCCGGAGTTCTCCAGTGGAAGAGAATTAGCTGCTTAGCCTGAAGGCTGAGGAGGGCTAACCAGTGCAATGGGTGTGAGTTCAGCCTAATTGTTGATGGTGGTAGCCCCAGCAGCCAAAAGTTGGGATCCAAACCAATAGCAGCGCAGGTTAAATGTGCTGCCATGTCACTTATTGATATCCAGAAGGGCTGTACCTGTGAACACTGCCACATTGTATGGTATAGGTCCCCTGCTATAGTTTGACATCTCCAGCAGAGGTTGTCTTGAACCAAATTAAGCTCAAAAAGAACAGCAGGGGTCTGATACCAACGCAAGTCACATTTGTGACATTTTCATTTTACTGCAAATCATGACTTTTGGTTGCAAATAGATGCAGGTTTGCTCAGACACAGCTGGGCAGATGCAGTTATGTACAGCATGCATTGGCATTCATATCCAACCCTTTCCAGAATCTGGCTCCATGTTTCCTGACAGTTCCCCTTATCCTGCCCACTTTTACTCATAGTTTGGGCCCTCTTGTTTCACCATCCTGTACTAGTTGTTATAAGTCTAATTAAATAGTCATGAGCATAGCAACTGTTCTGATTGGCTGCTGGATCTATCATTAGCATCTCAAAAATGACTGATCCAGCTGCGAACTGATGCTTTGTGGCACCCACAACTTTTGCCACAACACTAAAACCTAAATGTAAGTGAAACAAACATTTGTCAGCTTGAGCTCAGCCAAGATGGCAGCATAAACCTTTTCCTCTGACAGGTGTCACTTTACTTTCTAAGCAATCCTAGAGTTTCTGTTGCACTACAACACCAAAAAAGAGACTTCTGCAATTTACAACTCTCAGACACTCTGCTGATCCATTTTTTTCTCCGCTGCACAACCCTGCTCAGAAGCTCCAAGGAAATTTTAAGATCTGACTGGAACCTGCCACATTGTCCCCATGTAAAGATGGCATCGACTCCTTCCCTGGAGTGCATCAAGAGCATGTTTGCCTAAATTCTAACAAGCATTAATGACTTATATACTACTTCTGTGGCTGGCACACAGACTATACAAGATCTAGGTTACTGGGTTAATGCCACAGAGCAAACCTGCAACTGCACTGAAACAGCAATAGAAGAACTCCGTGCCAAGCTTTGGGAACAAGATAAAACAATACTGCTACTACAAGAAAAGTTGAATGACCAGGAAAATAGAGGGAGATGCAACAACCTTTGGTTTGTTGGTCTCCCTGAGAGAGCTGACATGCAAGATCCAATTGGTTTTATGTCCCATATCCTACTTATCATCCTGAAACTGCCTGGGAATCCCCACTTTGACATTGAGAGGGCCCACCACTCCCTCACCTCAATGCCTGGGTCCAATGAGAAACCAAGGCTGATCCACGTTAAATTCCTTCGATACCAACTTAAGGAGGACATCCTGCAGATGGCACCAGAATTTTGACATTTGGAGTGGCAAGGCCACCACGTTATGATCTTCCATGTCTTTTGAATGGATCTTACCAACCACCATAGAGCCTACACAGTGGTACAGTCAAGGATACATAAGCTTTACATCCCTTTCACCCTCAAGTAACCCACAATGTTGAGGCTCGAAATTAATGGGGTACAGAAATTCTTCCATAAGCCAGAGGCTGCCTCTGCATCTCTTGACAACTACTGGCCACAAGGGGAATGGTGTCCAAAACATTGTTCCCTGCAGGAACTAACCAGTAACAAACCCCACAAAGACTCATCCAAGATGGACACATCCCAGTACCCAGACCATAGCAAAATGCATCACTCTTCACAGGGCCCACACAAAGAATTCTGGTCTTTCCCACAAAGATACAAGTCTCAAAGCAGAAATAAACTTAGACTGGGCAAAGTAAAGACCAACCAATGCATCAGATCCAGAAGTGGCAGCAGGAGCAAGGAAGATCCTATGGCTGAGGAAGAGGGCCTCTTGTCCTTCTACTCCACCAACAGATACACCTCTCTGGCCCCCGAACAAGAAAGTGGCTCAAAGGATAACTAAAGACAGCAATTAGAAGCCCTAAAACAAATATCTGCTTCCAGCATCTCACAGATCACCACTACAGAGTCCACTTCTGACTCCCCACACCCCAAGACAATTATGTGGGCCAAAATGGCTGCATCTACCAAATCTCCCACTATTCCCCAATCTGAAATCCATCAAGATGTTGGGACACAGTCTCTGTCCCCAGACACAGGATCTGATGGTCGCCCTGCTGGCCCACCATGAAAGTACTGAAAGCTAGCTTTGGTCCCATCCACAGCAGGGCCAACCAATGCATGTTTACTTGACCTGAATTGTAAGGGTGGTCAGAGATTGGGGGGAGAGAGGAGGCTCAACTCAGCAATGTTCATGCTTTAATTGTATTGTATGGATGTTATTGCAGTTATGTATCCCTTTCTGAGTATGCCTCATGTCTCCCCTCCACCTGTTCACCCCCTACCCTTCTTTCACTTTTTTCACTATGTTGCCATTTTGCCCCGTACTCAGCCCTGTGGAACAATTTCCTGCCCATTCACCTCTCGCAGGCTTTCCTCTCAACCCTGCTGCAGAGTGTTCTTTCGAATGGAGTGAGGATGAGAAGAGCTGCAAGGGCTGTGTGTAAACAAACTCAGCAAAGGCTGAGGCTGAACCTCCCCTCTCAGCTCTGGCTTCAGTCAGCTCCTCTCCTCTGCTCATCTAAACCCTGAGTGTAACACATTTTTAGGAGCTGGCCTTTGTTTTGTACCCCTCTGTCTATTTATGCTCAGTGTTTAAGTGGGACCCCATAGATCATGGCTAAATAAATAAACAAATAAAGATGCATGACTTCCAGCTCACTCCCGTCTCACCCTGGAGCTGGAGACTGCCACCCAAAGTCCCTCTTCCCCTTACCTCTGGTTCAGACTGGCGACCCGCCACTGATGCTACTCATTGGGAAGTCGGGATCTGGAGGGCTGGGTTTTCCATGGGGTATCCCAGATAGTGCTAGACCATGCATTCTAGGGTGCTTTCCCTCTCCTCTGCAAGGCCTCCAATAAAACCCGACTGAGTAAATAAGCCGGTTCTGACGAAGGCAGTGGGCCAGTACCTCAATGGCTCTCCATTGCTCTGGAGATGTTCCCTCATGCCCAAAGTGAGTACCTGATGGTGTTACCTTTGCAAATTGTGGGTGAAAAAGCAATCTGGTTGCCTAAGACACAGGAGATGCCTGGACCCAAAGGACTTGGCAGAACATGCGTTGTTTATATGTGCTACTCACAAAGTGCCAGCAATGAGATCAGGACCCAATAACAGTTGTCCCTCACAATGCCTGCATAGTAGTTTACATTCAAGGGTCTTAATTGGCAGGTCCACTGTTACAGGCAGTCCAAATTCTGCCTATGGGATCAGTCATGAATAAATTCATTAAGTTGATCCCGTAGACTTAGGAATCATTTCTGTAAACCCCCCCCAGGCTGCATCCGATATGTTTTGTTTGAAGGTTTCAATGTGACTATCACTGGACGGGTATTGTGACCCTTATCCCTGAATTCCTATACCCCCTCATATCTGTGTTCAACTGCCACTGAGGTATGCTTACAAGGATGAAACCAAAAGTAGAATTGTGCCAGTGTAGTGATAATTTACATTGTGAATGAATATTCTAATTCTAGGTTTAACATGTCATAAAAACCCATTTAAGAGGGACATGTAAAGCCTCAGACAGGCTATTCCAAGACCCATACCAACACCCCTCTACTCCTTTCACTCCTGGATACAAATACCCAGGCTCCCACACTTTGAGTTGAAATTGCAGGGTGTATATTGCAGGGAACTGAGGATGATGATGTCTTCCACCATAGGTTGTATACCCTTATAAGTCTTGTACAACCCACATCCACAGTAACCTGCTACTTACCCATCCATGGATGCCAGGGGCCATGTTAACTATACTTACAATTTAAGGACTTTAGACCCTCAGCTGCCACCCTCTGTTACATTAGAGTCTCCTGGTACAGCTGTGAAGCAGACGACCACTTGTCATGGAATTAAGTTCCAAACTGCCTTACAAGGGAACTACCCTATGCCTTTACAGAGACAATTCAATATTGTCTCTTAAGAATCTTACACCAAGAGAGGGTCTCCTACCCCTCAGGTGTGACCCTGAAGGAACCCCCCCCCCATTGGACCAGACCTTCATCTGTACCTCTGAAACTATTGCTGCTTATGGGTACACTCTGGCCACGTGGGGAAGTCACCCAGTACTGGTCTCTTTTATGCCTCCCCATCCAGACAACTGACTCACCACCATCAAGAACTAGGAAACTCCCCAAGACACCTCAGGAGTGATTCTGTATTTTACTGATTACAGTTAATTCTCCCTGCTGAAGCTGAACTCAGAAGTATGAATAGGAACCATCGGCCCACTATAAAGGGCCAGGTAAACCTCCTTTTGTCTCTGACAAGAATGTCTTTATATATAGTTATGTTTGATGATGTTTGGTTAATGATGTCTTTCTTCCTTGAGTTTTCTGTGTCCCTCTATCACTGGAGCCTGGGTATGCTGGAGCATAACATTCTAGAGCAGAGACATTTTGAATTATCTAATGCCATCTCCCAGACCTGTCACCTGTTCACCAGCTTGTTACCCATGTAGTTACATACCCCTTGAATCTCCTAATGGTTGACATATGATTCCTCAGCTGGAATGTTAGAGGCTTAAACATGTCAGTGAAAAGGAAACTGGTCTTCACACACTTAAAATCACTCTGCACCCAGGTTGCCTTCTTGCAAGAAACCAAACTGCTTACTGCAGACACCCAGAAGTTACAAAAGGGAGTGGGTGGGTACTGAAGTACGTAGCTCTACCAAATGCAAAAAAAGAGGTGTCTCTACCAGATTCCAGCAATCCCTTCAGTGGACAGTAATTAAAACAGAGATGGATGCAGATGGGAGATGGGTCCTACTCCTCAAAAACACTCCTTATGGACCGCTGGCACTGGGGAACCTATACACACCCAATGAGGATGCCCAATTTTTCTTCCATCACCTAGCAATACAAATCATGCAATTTAGTGATCAAAATGCCTCCCTCCTTATTGGCAGAGACTTTAACCTTTTGTTAGACTACCTAGTAGCTCGAAGTCTCACTGCACCTGACCCACACACTAAAGCTGCTCAGGCAGTCAAGATGTGGTTAGCTGACCAAGCTCTAACTAATGTCTGGAGACTCCGCCATCCAACAGTCCATGATTATACTTGCTACTCAGCTGTATATCAATCTTACAGCAGGTTAGATTTCTGGCTGGCATCCCAGCCCCTTCTCCCAATGATAATAGAGTCCACGGTCAATCCTAGAGTGCTTTCAGATCATGCCCCATTGCAGCTAACAATTATGTAGGGCTCTATAACCCAGCACTCCCCATCCTGGCAGCTCGACCCATTGTTGGTGCTGCATCCAGCTTTTAAAACCTGGATACAGAAAGAAACTGTTGCCTATTTTTAGACAAATGATGATGGGTAAACATCTGTAAGCACCCTGTGGGAGGCCTTTATGGCAACCATGAGGGCACTCATTATAGGTTATGTTGCACAATGTAAAAAAAGAAATGGAAGCATGCCTCAAACAACTAGAGGATAAGCTTCAACAAGAATAGACTACTTTCAAAGCCCTCCCAAAGGGTGTTAAGAACCTGGAATTTTACAGATCTGTGCTTAACCTCTGGTGGGAAATTGAGACCTTCCTGGTCAGAAAAGCTGAACTGGACATTTTCAGACTATGCCATAAATATTGTGAAGGTGTTGAGAAGTGTGACAAGATACTTGCTTACCATCTAAAAAAACAACAGTCAGTGTGGCATATTGCAGCCCTCAGAAATAATAGCAGTTAAATCAGCTACAAAGACTCCCAGCTAAATCAAATCATGCAAGAATTTTACAGTTCTCTTTACCAGTCCAAACACAGGTCTGACCCCTATCATGTGGCTGCCTTCCCGCAGCCTCTGCCTCTACCTAAACTCACTTCCAAACAACTACAAGTCTTGGAGGCCCATTATCTACTGCAGAAATTGAAGCTGCATTTAAATCACTTACACCAAAGAAGCCTCCAAGAGTGGATGGCATTCCAACAGAGTTCTTGCAGTATCTATCTCAGACAATTTCCACTATCCTTCAAAGACTTTATGTGGAATCCACCTCCACAAGTACCTTCCCCCAAGCATGAAAATGGCCAATATAACAATTCTCCCCAAAAAGGGAATGCCCATATGGACCCATCTGGTTACAGGCCTATCTCCTTTATTACAGTGGACAGTAAAGTCTTTGCAAAGGCTCAGGCCTTACAACTAGAGAGTATGCTGCCCTGCCTTATCCACCCCTCCTAGATCAGTTTCATCAAAGGCAGGATCAGTTCAGACCACATGCACTCCCTGTTCAATCTAATTCACATAGCTAAAACTCTACTCTAACCCGCAGCAGCTATTGCAATCAATTTTGAAAAAGCCTTTGATTCCGTGGAGTGAGGTACCTCTATGAAGTGCTCTGACACATGGGGTTTGGGCCCAATTTCATTAGTAAAATACAGATCATGCATACTAACCCACTTGCTAAGGTTCTTACAAACTCCATCCTTTCAGACTCATTTCCCTATGAAATATTGGGACTTAAAATAAACAGAGCAAAAACTGAGGTTCTGTGTCTTAACCCTCATTGCACAGGAGCCATAATGCAACCCCTAGGACTACGATGGGAAAAAAAAACACCCTAACTTACTTGGGCATCAAGGTCATGACACATTTGTCCCAAACATGACATAAATTTCAGCCCCCTCTTAACAGAACTCAAAGTCAAGTGTGACAGGTGGAAACCCCTGCGTCTCTCTATGGCCAGAAAAATGGAGGCTCTCAAAATAATTACAGATCCCAAAGGTTTGCACCTACTGGCCCAAATTCTGGTGAACATTCCTAATAAATTGTTTAATCATATAGACAAGCTCATAGGCGGATTCCTCTGGGAAGGAATGACTCCTTGCTTCAGTAGGACAAAGCTTAGGATGCACTGGAATAAGGGGGGGCTGGGGACTACTTTGGTTTAAGGCCTATGCATGGGCATTCAGAACAGCTCAGATGGCTGGCTCAGTCATCACAAGAACCCCCATCAGGCTTGACATAGACACATCCCAATGCACAGGTGGTTCTCCAGCAACCTGCTTATATTCCTCCTGGGCTAAAGCTCCTAGAACACATTCCACCATGGGACCCTCACTCGCTGCATAAAGGAATATCCAGAAACTCCTAGCTATACCACTGGCACACCCCGTATACATCCCCTTATGGGACAACCCAGACAGCTCAGAGGAGTTTCTGCATTATCTAGATAGCTAGAGAGGTTTTAAGTGGGTTAAGTTCTGGGCAGGACTACCCAGGCAGAAACTCCCTTAAAACCTCTCTAGCTATCTAGGTAAATGCAGAAATGGGGTGAGATTCCCTAGCACCTCTCTGTGTACACCCCTTGATTTCCAGCTTCAGGTCACCATTGTTTGATTGTGACCTGAGGAGGTTGAAGACTAAGGGACAGAGACTGATGCATTGTTTGCATAGGTCACACTCAGGGGTGGATAAATTGGTGCTGAGGGCTCATTATAATAAGCAACAATGGGCAATCACTCTGAAAAAGTCAGTGTTCCTGTTATGAGTGATCGCTGCTGGAAAGAACCAACCAGCTCAGCTTTTCAACACTGTGGACAGATTATTAAATCCTATCTGTTTGCAGTCCTTTAGAGCATTTTCCACAGAAATGTGTGATGCGTTCACTTGGTTCTTTCCGGACAAGGTGTCCTCTGCCAGGGCTGGGATATCCTCAAGTGGCCTGCTATTGGCCAACAGTGTCCGGTCTTCAGACAGGAGCACTTCATCTTCATGGGAGGAGATTGAGCCTGTGTTGGCAGAGGATGTCTTCTAGGTAATTTCTAGACTGTGCCTCACCTACAATATATTGGACACTGGGCCAACCCAGCTTCATTTGCAGTGTTGGGGTACCCTTGGTCCAGTTTCTGTTGAGAAAAGAGCAGTGGTGGGGCCCCTTCTTAAGAAATCATCTCTGAACCCCAACGTTCTCTTAAATTAAAGGCCTGCCTTGATGATTCCCTTTCTGGGGAAGTTGATCAAAAAGATGGTGGCAGTGCAGCTGGTAAACAACAGTTGGAGAAATATGACATCTATGAGCCTTTTCAATCTGGTTACCAGCCTTGTCATAGTATGGAAACTGCTCTGGTCAGGGTGCACCATAATCCCCTCCTTGCAAGGGATAGCAGATGTTCTTCCATCTTGGTTTTGCTTGATCTTTCTTCAGCCTTTGACATGGGGGACCATGGGGTGCTGTTGGCCCATCTGGGGTACTATGCAGGACTCACAGGGATGGTGTTATGGTGGTTTGATCCCTACCTATCCAGCAGGATGCAGCAGTTGGCACTTGGCTCTTTCATTTCAGGCAGTGCTCCATTCTGTTGTGGTGTGCTTCAAGAGTCAGTTTTGGCTCCCATTTTGTTTGCTGTGTACATATTGCCATTGGGGGAAACTATTAGATGATATGGCTTGGGTTTTCATTGTTATGCCGATGATATCCAGCTTAATGTGTCTTTGGCCCCAATGACAGGGCAGCTCTCTTTGAACTAACTGAGTGCTTTAGAGAAGTTCTGGACTGGATGTCGACCAACTGGCTTAAACTGAATCCTTCGAAGATGGAGGTGTTAGTGGTGGAGCTGGGTCAGTTTAGTTCATCAGCTTCATGTTGTTGCACCATTTTACCATATTTGGACAGTGTTGCTTTTAAAGCTGTAGATAGAGTGATGAACCTGGGGGTCATTGTAGACTCCAAACAGACATAAGAACATCAGGTGTCAGTTGCTGTCAACAGTGGCTTTTACCATTTTCATCATATTTCATGAATCAAGCCCTTTCTTGAGCTGTCTGACCTAGCAACACTGGTGCACACACTTGTCTTGTCGAGACTGGATTACTGTAATGCTCTATACCTGGGGTTATTTACAAAGTTGTTGCATCACTTGCAGCTGGTTCAAAATACAGCAGCCTGGCTGGTTGTCTTGTGGTTTGAGCATATCATGTCAGTGCTCCATGCTGTACATTGGCTGCTGGTACGCCGGCACATTGAGTTCATGGTGTGGTTTTAAACTTAAAGGGCCTGGACAGCAAGTGTACAGGCTACCTGAAGACCTCCTGACTCATATGCTCCTGTTCATCATGTTCCTTGGGGCATGATGCTGCTGTTTAATATTCTGTTGTGCTTATTATCTGTTTATTGTTTATTGTTTTTTTTTATCAAATTGTTTGTTTCTGTGAGGTGATCAGAGCCCCTGAGATTGAGTGCCATATAAATAAATTTGCCTTGCCTTGTTTGCCTAAAGGGATTACAAGAGTCAGAATCCATTGGTGCATAATGTCTTTGAGGCCTGGGTAGCAGTTTGATGGGGTCAGAAATGTCTTCAGATACCACTCAACTGACTCCTTTAAATGTCAATCTAGACTTTGTACTGGGACTTGGACTTCAATAGGAATATTTAATGCTATGCCAGATTTAGTGGGTATGCAGGAAGTCCTTTCATTTCAAGAGATGAAACAACACTGAGAGATCTCTGATTCACATTTGTGAAAGTTTTCTGCTGGCCAGAAATAGTATACTTAAGATGCACAGGACACCCTACCCACCCCCGTCTGCATCCCTATCAATTCAGTGGAGCACAGTATCCTCTCCATGAGATTCTGCTCCATGAACACATCTGTACACATTCAGTGACACCAGGTTGGGAGGCCTTAACCTCTCGCTGCTAGGTTATCCATCCCAAGCTGACCCCTCCCTTATACACATAGTGTTATTGTTGGTGGAGGGTGATGTAGCGCTTACTGTTGACTTACCCCTCTCCTTGTGCCCACAGATGGAGGACCCACTGCCCATTCCCTCACCAGGCCAAAGCACTGCAATAGCAGAAGGCTGTAAGGTGCCTCTGGCAGGGCTCACACCAGGTGAGAGGAAGCACACTCAGTGCAGGGACAGTGCTCTGTCAAGGGGATGGCTAATTCCACAGGCAAAGTTACAATCTTACAAAAATACAATGCTGACAGACACTTGGGGGTAGGTATGAGGAGTAGACAGTGCTGTATAAACAAACTTGAACCTGTTTTGTATGGTTCACACAAGGCTGAAACATCACAGATGGTAATTTACCACAACCATCTTATTCCCATGGAGCCACCATATAAGAGGATGCTATACCTCAGGGTAGGTGATGGATCAATTTTTTCTTGTATTTAGGGATTTGTACAAGGAATTTAAATACAGCAAGCAGTTTATATACTGTAACTGGCTGATGCTGCTTTTATTGTAACTGAGCTCTGTGGAAATAAAATGTTTATGGCACATTGTCATTTGTGGTGTTTGAGCCCTGCATGAACCTTACAAAACAGGTCCAAATTTTTTTATGTAGCATGTCTACTCCCTACACTTACTCCCAAGTGCATGTCAGCATTGTACTTATCATGACAGCACCTCTCTCTCTCTCTTTCCATGGTGGCACAGGCCACTCACTCTGTATTTTGTCTGCTTACATTTTATTTGCTGCTTCTCTGCCCACCTGCTGAGTGACCAACAGTAAATATCAGCTACAAATCAGTCGACAGAGAGGAAACCGGATCACTGTGATGTGTGTATGGGGGGGGGGTGTGATTTAAACATGCACAGGAGTCATCATGGAGGAGTAAAGCATTGTTTCTTATTCATCTGAGATGATGGCCCCAAAAAGCACTGGAACAGAGTCAATTAGTGAGGAATTGTCTATTGAGGATGAGCTCAGATGTTGTAAATGTGCATGTTTCTGTTCAGCACTGCCCACCGCGATGTAACTGCTTGTCATGCAGCACGTGGAGAAGGACAAAAACATGCACAGCATAACAACAGTGGGTAGGAGGGGCCTGAAAAGGCACAGCACAACAAAAGGTCACTCACTGTCATAGAGACATAGACAGTGACGGTAGGAAAAGACCACTGGTCCGTGCAGTCTGCCCATAAACCCTACTAAATCCAGGACCTCTTGTCCATACAAGGCGCTAACCCACACTATCCACCCCCATGCCCCCTCACCCTACCACTATTATACTGCGCAACCACTAAGCCCATCACTCTGTCCTAGCCATGATAGAAACCATGGATAGTTTTGACGCGCACCGCAGCTGGCAGATTATTCCATGGTGCCACCAACCTTTCTGTAAAATAAAAAACTTACTCACTTCCCTCTTGAATCTCCCCCCATCAGTTTTCACTCACACCTCCATGCCTTTGATCCACTAATTATGCTAAAACATTCCTCACCATTTACCTTGTTCATTCCTTTTGGGAACTTGAAGATCTCTACCATATCTCCCCTCTCTCGTCTGGCCTCCAGCGAGTACATGTTCTGTGCCTTGAGCCGATCCTTGTAAGATCTGCCCTGCTGTCCCTGAATCATTTTGATCACCTTACATTGCACTGTCTCTATCCTGTCCATATCTTTCCTTCAGTGAGGATTCCAGAACTGGGCACAGTACTCCAGGTGGGGCCTCACCACTGATCTATAGAGAGGTAGTAATACCTCCTTCCTTCTGCTGTCAGTACCCCTTCCTAAACACCCCAGCATCCTGCTTGCCTCACTGTACACCTTGTTACACTGGTTTGATTGTTTTATGGAGTTACTGATGATGACCCCCTACGTCTCTTTTCTCTGAGACTGTACACAGTTTTACCACCCCCCCATCCAGTCTTCCCTCCTTCCCTCTCTCCCCTCCCATCTTCCTTCCTTCCTTCCTTCCTTCACTTTGGGTTGGTTACATGACTTGCTCAATCACACAGTATGCAAGTGGAGGTTGTGGGAATCATACCCATGTCGACTGGATGTACCAAGCTCATTCACAGCTCATTACTCTAACTTCTAGGCTATACTGCCACCCCTTGTTCCCTATGTGCTTCACCTTGCACTTTTTGGCATTGAATTTCAACTGCCAAAGTTACCTTTGACCACCTCTCTAGCTTTTGCAAGTCTCTCTGCATCTCTCTAACTCCATCCTCACTGTCTTCCCTGCCACAGGGTTTAGTGTCACCTGCAAAGAGGCACATCTTGCCCTGGATTCCTTCTCCCATGTCACTAATGAATGGTATCCTGTGAGAAGGGCAACTGCTATTGAGCATTTACAAAAAGGGCGACTTAATAGCGGCACCTGCTCACAGGGCTACTGAACAGGGTGGCAAATACGGGTATAGTGACATCCTGTCACACATGTATGCATGCGAGCAGGGGTAATGAGCACGCCGTGCAATGGGGAGAAGGGAAGGGAAGGTTTGTGAGGTGTGGCATGATGAAGGGTTGCTGAGCTGGCCGTGTGCCATGGTGGGTTCATGGTAGACTAGAGTTCGGAGGGTACCAGGTTCGGTGCTGGACACATAGGCATTTTTGCGCCAGTCTGCAAAAATGTTTTTTTTGTTTGTTTTCACCCCCCCCCCAACATGCACCTCCCTGGATTTGAGAATCTTTGGTAGGGGGTGCAGGGGGAAAGCCCCCCAACATAAAAAAATAACAAGTTCCCAGTGCCCTTTTGCTGTGCACCAGGAGTGTACAAAAGCAAAATGGATTTTTGCTGATGTACATTCGCCCTAATGGCGATCATCTTTCCGCGATCGCCGTTATCATGTAGACCCCTAATGAACATATTAAAAAGTACTGGACCCAGGACTGATCCTTGGGGCATTCCATTAGTAACATCCCTCTCTTCTAATTTGACTTGTCCCTTCCAACCAGTTTCTCACCCATCTAACTGTGTCTTTCTCTGTACCCAGATCTTCTAGCTTCTTCAGGAGCCTTCTGTGAGGCACAGAGTCAAAAACCTTACTGAAATCAAAGTAGAGTAAATCCACAGCATAGCTCTTATTCACTACTCTTGTTACCCAGTCACAAAAATACTATCAGGCTGGTCTGACAAGACCTTCCCTGCAATGAACCCATGCTGTTTATTATCTTGGAATCCATTGCTCACCACATAGTTTACAGGGTCCTCTTTTACTGGTGTCTACATCAGCTTACCCACAACAGAGGTAAGACTGAGAGGTTTGTAGTTACCTGGTTGCTCCTTCTCCCCCCACCCCCTTTTCTGGAGTGGGACTACATCTGCTGCTCTATAGTCTTTTGGAACTACCCCTGTCTGAACTGAGCTATTGAATAGCTCCACCAAGGGTTCACTTGGTTTCATTGCAACTCCTTGAGCACTCTTGGATGCATCCCATCTAGCACCAGGCCTCAAATATCTTTTGGGCTGCTAGCCCTTTGCAAACCCTTTCACTGGTAAATACTTGCTGTTTAATCTCCAGGATCCCCCTTACAGCTGCCTTAATACCATTCTGTGGCAGAGGCCCTCTGTCTTCTCCTTTGAATACAGATCAAAAGTAGTTATTAAGAATGGCTGCTTTCTTTTTTTTTTAAATGTAATTTGTAATAGTTTTCAATATTACAAACAATATACATCCTGTAAAAGTACCATCTTTTATTGATTGCAGGGAGTACATTATAAGATCATGAAGAGTATTTTTACATGTGGCATCTCTCTGGCACCGTCCTGCTTTCACAGTCTCTCAACCTTAACACAGTGATCATTCTCGCTCACACACAATTCCAGAGCTCTTTCTCAGCAGAACACCACAAATGTCTCTTTCCTCACCATGCAGGTGCATAACAATCCCAGAAGAGGCTATCTCTTCAACTGTTCAGAATCCAAATTCCCATCCAATCACCAGAAGCCAGTCTTTCATGCTAGAACCAGTCCTCAGACCTGTATCTTCCCCTCATCTCCTTAGATGCTTTGTCTATGCCAGGGTCAGACAGTTCCTTATTCCTTTTCCATACTTTCACATAACTTTCCACTCACTTCTCAGCTCACCTATATCTCACCGTGGAGGTCCAGACGGACACCAGGAGGTTCTCTCCTCCTCAGGATCAGTCCATTTCCCTAATCCCTTTTCCTTTTCAAATATCCTTTTCTTAATATCTTCACCACTGTGGTGCAGCTATCTGCCACAGCATCAGAATCCTGCAGCTCTCCTTCTCTGAAGAGCTGCCTGCACATTCTCCTCCAACTCTCTCCTCAAATGGGGAAAGGCAAACACCCAGCCCACTTGGGGACAGTTTGCTGGCAGCCACCAGGCAGGCCCTTTCCCAGCCTTGCAACCCACTTCTCTCTCCAAGGACTGGAGCCCTACCTCCCTGTGGAGAGGCTCTCCCCAGACTGACTCCAGAATCAAAAGTTCTGTCCTTTTGGGAGCTTTTTTGGCAGCTCCTCATTGGCTGGTGCCACAGTCCTTTCAAAAAATTCTTATGTATGAGGTTCCATCGACACCTCAATGGCTGTTCAAAATGGTGCCAGAATAATCCCCAGTATTTTCCCCAAGAGTCTTTTCACAAGCCCCAGAATCCTTCTGGCAAATCCTGGCATTGTGGATGGTTGGCTGATGTCACATACCTACCAAGCATGGCTGCTAGGTAAACAATCCAAGCACAGTTTATTCAGTTTCCCACGTTTAAGGTACTACTGCAGCCAAAGTCTTTACATTTATTTTACACATTCCCCACCATTTTATACCCACCCCTGTGCCCTTTTCAGTGACTACACTGTTTAACATATTAAAATTGACCTTTTCCAGTGGCTGCTTCCTGTATTCATTACCCCTAGGCAATGCCATCCATAATCCCACTGCAGTTCACAATGCCCCAACGTCCACCTGTTCCTGCAGTCACAGTAGTCATTTCTTTTCACTTAGTTCCCCACAGAACTATAACTACACCTTTCCTCTGTAGACCCCCTCCACATTTTAACATTGCCATTGTTCCCATCACCTGTCGTTAGCGCCATTATCTACAGCCCCTAGGTGCTGGACAGGATTTGCTCATGAATTATTCATGAGCCGCCTCATTAATATTCTTGGAATGGCTCCAAATGCTGCGGCATGATTGGCACGCACAAAAACTCTCCTTCTGCTCTTCCCATTGCCTCTCCCGTCCAGCTAAAGATCCTGGTCCCTCTTTTACTAATCACTGGAATTGGGACCACTGGAGAGACATCCAGGATGGCCCCTGAAATGGCACAATGAAACTGTGCCTTCTACGCATGCGCAGAGTGCAGGCAAGCACCTGAACGTGCAAAAACTAAACCTGGTCCCTCTTTTACTAAGCACTGGAACCGGGACCACTGGAGAGACATCCAGGATGGCCCCTGAAATGGCACAATGAAACTGTGCCTTCTGCAAATGCTCAGAGTGCCGGCAAGCACCTGAAGGTACAAAAACTAAACCGCCACCCTGTACTACAGCTCCTTGGGCCCCACTCTGCAAAAATGATGTGGATGCCCAAGGGAGGATCCAGGGAACTACCAGGAACACAGGAGATTTACAGGGAGCAACCAGGACCAGGGGAAAAAAAAAAAGAAATGAGGTGGAACACACCTGGGGGAAACAGTTGCCCCAAAGGGGCAGTCAGGTAAGCCCCCGGGATGGTAGGGTTACACATGTGTTACATCTTGTTGAGGGCTAAACCCAAATTAAAAGCAAAGCAGAATAATTCCATACAAGGTCAACAGCAGTCAATGCTAAATACTATTTAAGAACACTTGTAGTTAATATTCATATGTATTGTAACCGACCTGTTACATGTTCTATGATAGAATCAGTTAAGGCTGCTTTTTGCCCATCCCTCTCAATTACCTAACCTCCCTCCTTCTGTTAGCCAAACAATTCCTCCTCCCCTTCTTTCTCTTTTCCTTAATATATCTAAAGAACTGTTTTCCCACCCTTGGCCCCCTCTGCAATATGCAGCTCTGTGTGTCTGCTTTTGCTTCTCTGACCGCCCTTTTCATTTCCCTTGTTCTCATTAGGCACTCTTCTTCCCTTATTTTTTCTTGTACCTGGTGAAGGCCTTCTTTTTGGCTCTCACTGTTTCTCTGACCTTTTCAGAGAAAAATATTGGTGTCTTGCACCTTTTTCTTCTGATTACCATTGTCAGGCAAGACTTTGTTTCCTCGAGAATGGGCCCCTTGATTGTCCCAGATCTGTCCTCCACATCTCTGATGCTGTCCACTCCAACTAACTTGTCCTGGTCCACTTCCATCATCTTGTTGAAGTCTGCCCTTCTAAAATCTAGAACTTCAGCCTTTGATGAGGGCTTACTTGTCCCAAGGGCCAGAATAAACCATTTGGAGTTATGGTTGTTGGCCCTGGTGGCTCTCCTACCCTCATTTCTCCTACCACTTCTGAGTTGGTGAACACCACATTGAGAATGGCAATTTGCCTAGGGGATTCCTTAACTAGATGCACCAGCAGGCAGTCCTGCAATGTATCCAGCAGGGCCTGACTTCTGGAGCTCCAGGTCACTAGAATGACCCAATCAATATCTGGCAGGCTTAAATCTCCTGTCACCATCATCTCCCCCTTTTCCAGCCCCTTTCTAGTCCTGCCCCTAGCTCCTTATCTCTCACTTTCCCTTCTCTTGGAGGTCTATAGATCACCCCGTCATAGTTTCTTGCCTGAGGATGCCATGAGCTAAACCCACAGTGATACTGTTTCCCCATTACCTCCCCTGATGTTTCCACTGCTTCTATGCCTTCTCTGACGTATAGGGTTATGCCTCTTCCTTTACCTTTTCCTCTGTCCTGTCTAAACATGGTGTAGCCTGGGACTGTCAGGTCCCAACTGTTATTCTCTGTGGGCTAAGTTTCTGTGATGGCTACTAGATCCATCTCAGTGTCTTCCGCCATTGCCTGGAGCTCACTAATCTTATTTCCCAGACTCCTGACATTAAGGCAGACCCTTTTTCATCTGTTTTCCTGACACCTCTTGCTTGCTCCTGTTCCTTTTCCCTTATTTGTCCCTAGTCTCCTTAATTTATTTTTTTTTTCATGCTAAATATAGGCTTTGTCAGCCCTCCCTCATTGGCCTCTGCCCCTAACCTAATTTGAACTTTAGCCTTACTGTTACACAGCTTGCCGCTACTAGTCTCCTGTTCAGGTGGAGTCCCAGCGAGGTTCCCCACCTGCTCTGCCATCTCAGTGGTTCTCCTAGTCTCCAGTTCTACCTCAGTCAATTTAACTATCCAATGTAAACATCAAACTTCTGCCCCAGAACACTGGCCCCTTGTCTCATCAAGTAAAGGCCATCACCCTTAAAGAGCTTCCTATCTCAGAAGCCTCTATCCCTCCCAAAGTGGTACCCTTCCTCTGGACACCATCCCTTCAACCACCCATTAAATTCCTCAGTCTCTTCCTTCCTTACTCTATCGTATCCATTCCCCTTATTCTGCATGGAGAGGACTTCGGAAAAGACCAGGGAAGCTGAGCGTACCTTCAATCTGTCCCTTACCCCCTTAAAGTTCTGCTTCACTGCCTCCACAGGCTGGTTCACCAGATTGTTGGAACCCAAGTATACCAGCAACCCAGATCCCACTCTCCTTTCTTCACCATATTCCCTACCCTATCTATATCCCTGATGTCTAATGCATGAAGAAGACATCTAGCCATTTCATTCCCTTCCCCTTCCCGCCATTGTTCACCACCCTCTCTACGTCCTTAATCAACAAGTCCCCAGTCAGTAAGACTCTCCTTGCTGACTTCCTCCTGCTCACCCCCTCAGGTGCCACAAAGTGATCTTGCCCATTTCTCTCAACAGACTTAATAGTCCACCCCCACCAAGACAGTTACCAGAATCTCCTTCAGGGATGCAAAGCAATTTGCTGTTGAATAGTGTGAGATTGATTGAACCTTTTATGGCTGTCCCTGCCACCCTTCCCCACCACCCTTCTACCCTGGGCCAGCGGGTCTCTGGGGGAGTAGGGCTGTGGGGGTGGACCCCAGCTGAGCCTGTGCCACAGATGAGAGATCTCACTACTGAAAACACACACAGCATGATGCCATAATGTCATAAAGCCAATCAGCTGCTTTCTGGCTGGCTTCATGCAAATGAAAGGACTGATGTGCACTCTCTCATAGGAATGCTTCAGTCCTATCAACTACAGTACATGAAGTTTCCACCCAACAAAACAATAAATAGTGTCATACTCTGCTAGCCTGGTCCTTGGTCTATCAGTGCCAAATCCAATGCAGCTTGAGCTGCACTGGACCAGATAGAGACACAGCTCTGGAATGCAGTTCATTATATCAAAATGTTTGCTGCACACACATGCACAATCAAAATAAAAATGACAACAATGAAACTTATTATTGCAATTAGGTTTGTAAATCACAATAACAAACTTGAAGCCAGTCATTTCCTTGGATTAACGACTGGCTTCAGGGTGTTTGCCCTTGGTTGCACCTCATGCCACCACTCCCCCCAACTAGTCATTAATCTCTTGAAAATGATTGGCTTCTTAGCTGTTATTGCTTAAATAATGTTCTCTTGGGGGCCACCCAGATGGCACAGGGGCAGCATGTCATGCTGCATGCAGATGGCTGGAGTTCGGGAGCAAACTCCGGTTGCTGCATCGCAAGGCAGAAAATGCTGCAGGTAGCTGCTGGATTGCAGCAATCCATGTGGATGTGCAAGAGAGCTTGCCTCCTTCCACAGGGGCAAGCTGCAACACCAAGGCTGCCGAGCATCACTCATGTCAGGGAGAGATGGTAGGCACTAAAGAGAGGAAATCTCCTTGACATTCCAATAACGTTGTAAGTGCATGGACAGAGTATATCCCTGATTAACAGGGTACATCTCTGGGCAACGACAGGGGTGGGACAGAAAAATATATACAGCCAAAAAAAAATGTTCTCTTGGTTCACTCCATCAAGCCTCTTTAACATTTTACGCGTAAGTACTGTTGTGCCCCCTTACCATTCCTCAACTGTATGTCTGCTGACTTCCAGCTCTTGTTGTCCTCCCCCCCAAGTAGATAATTTCTAAAGAAAGTGTATTGGATAAGATGTCTTTATTTTCTGGCATGCCTAACAGCAACCACACGTTTTATTATGTGGTGAGCACTGCAACCTTGCTTCCTGATTTCTATTATTTGTGCTTCTTCATTCACACTATAGGTTATCATGGTTTGTACTGTGAGGAGGAATACAATGAATGCCTTTCAGCTCCCTGTCAGAATTCTGCAACCTGCAAGGACCTGGTCAATGGCTATGAATGTCTGTGCCCAGCTGAGTATGAAGGTAGGCTGAGTGTGCAAGAGGCTGCTTTGGCCTGGGGATACATATGTGGATGTGCTAACAAAAGCTACTTTTTGCAGCTGAAAAGAAAATAGATTCTTCCTCATGCAGAATGTATTCAACTACTGCACATCATATTCCTAACAGATAACTTTACATTGATTTCCTCCCTTTTAGGATCCTGATACAGTATTAGAACTTGTCCAGCAATTGCTATCAATAGGCATACACACTGATTTTCCTTCAGAAGGTGGTCACTAGTCACAAAGCAACACATGCCATTTTGTATACTACTTACCAAACAAAAATCAAGTTTAAGAACTTATAGCAATTTGTAAATTACCCTAATCTAGTTTGCAAATTTTCCCTTCCTTTATTGAGTACTGCTGTCTCCCTGGGATTTCCATGAAAATGAGATGCTGGACCTCATGGGGTATCCCAGTTGGAGTAATTTCAAATAAATAAATAACAAATAAGATTATTGGTATTGCAAGAAGTGTATTTTATTATAGGCATTCCATCCCATGTAGTCTGGGCAAGAAGAATGTAAAGTGAAGCTGAATTGTTCTGTCTGCTTATACTGTATGAGATGATGTTATTATACAGTAAGACACATATATCAGAGCACCTTCAAACTTATTATACTATAAAGTTAGGCATGTTCCCCAAAGGAAAACTGCAGACTTTCCACCCTAACAGACAACAATTAAAAATTACATCATCAATGAAAAACAACCTACTAATTGGATCCACATAAAGGTTTATGACTTTTGATTATACCCAGTTACACACTGGCAGCATCCTATATATAATGAATATTATCTTCAAGTGATCATCCCCCCCCCCCCCAATCCAACTGGAAATGAGTTCTATGGACTCTGCATGTTTACCTGATGAAATATGTTTAAATAAAAAAATCTTACCAAATATGCACTGTTTGATCTTTCACAACTTCCTTGACCTCCAAGTGATGCAGTCCATCCAGTTGAGAAAATAGGTTAAAACAGGACTCCAATGGAAATCAGATCTCGCATCTCAGTAGTAATATCATAGATTAAAAACAATATTGTGATCACATGACAACCCACATTACAGTTTCAAACAGTTCAAACTCCAGCATCCCAAGCAAGCTTCACAGTGAAGCTGACACATCTTGCCATCATAGCACTTGATTTAAAACATGCAAAATGCAGGAATAATACCAGTTGTGGAAATAAGTAAAAAGTGTCTTTTACTGAAATAATCAAAGTTAAGAGGGGGTGATGCATCATATTTATTTCAATCTTTATTTTTTTACTAAGAAATAAAGATAACAAAGATGCATCACTCCCTCTTAGCTTTAATTTTTTCAGTAAAAAACACTGTTAAAACTAAAAAGAAACATTTAAACTCAATAAAACTCATGTGATTCATTCCATATCATATGTGGTCAGAAAATAATTCCTCTAACCTGGTTCAGTCACCTCAAAAGTCAGCTCTTTCAGCAGTAGCTTTACACAGACCAGATGCAGACCTCATCTTGTCTTGATTCTTGCACACCCATCAAGCACATCATTTGCATACCAAATTAGTGTGCTGCTCAAAGTTCACAAGCAACAATCAACAAGCATGCCAACCAATGAACACATTTTTTACTCCACAAACAGTAAACAAGAAACTAGCAGTACTCCCTTAACGAGCTTTGACTACTGCCTGTTAGAAAGTTTTTAAGATCTGTAAAAAAAAAACACTTAAAATCAAGTCATTGTTGGCTAATTAAATGTACTATATAAATCAGTGCTGTACAGAATGTGAAATTCCATCAACAGAATTAATAGGCAGAATGGCAATTCTGCTTCTGAAATGCTTTCCAGAATATATTTTATAATTCTGTGGAATTCCGAAAAGTGTTTCTATGTAATCAAGGAATAATGTTCAGAAAATGAATCCCCATAAACCAAAAAAAAAAAATTCCACTTTTGGAATTTTGGAATTCTGCTTCAAACAGAATTCCAAAATTTGGACATACAAACATAGGAAGCAATTACCAGAATAAGGCTAGTTGGTCTATCTGATCTGCTCATATGGCAGGGTCCAGAGCTTAAGCTACTACCCTTGCCCCCCCAAATCTTCCCATCCTTTCCATCTGCCCCTCCCATGACCCTTACCTTCCCCTTAAATCTATCCCAGCCTCTCTTGAAGCTGCCCACTGTCTTCCTCGAGACCACCTCAGTGCATTCCAACTGGCCACCACCCTTTCCATGACGAAATGTTTCCTAGCCTCCCTCCTAAATCTCACCCCCTCCAACTTAAGACTGTGTCCCCTTGTGTTTTGGTTGTCACTTAGCTTAAAGAGATCCTCCTTATTCACCCTGTTTATCTCCTTCAAGTACTTGAAGGTCTCAATCATATCTCCTCTCTCTCCTTTCATCCAGGGAGTACATGTTCAGGGCCCCCAGCCTCTCCTTGTAATCTCTACCCAGCTGGCCTTTTATCATCTTATTTGCCCTCTTCTGGACAGTCTCCAGAAGGTTAATGTCCTTTGTAAGGTGTGGGCACAAATACTGTACTCCATACTCCAGATGTGGCCTCACCAGTGACCTGTACAGGGGCATAATAACCTCCTTTCACCTACTGCTGATCCCCCTGGCTATGCAGCCCAACATTTTTTTGCCCTTGCTGCTACTTTCTTGCACTGTGTGGAGTGCTTCTGGTCACTAGTGATCATCACACCCAGATTTTTCTTCTCCTCTGTTGCAGATACCAGACCCTTCTGAGGCTGTACTCTATCATGTGATTCTTGACTCCAATGTGCATAACTTTATATTTATTTGTATTGAAGCCAGTCTGCCAAATCCCAGACCACCTCTCAAGCTTTTCCGGAATATCTTATAGGTCCTGCATCCCTTCAGATGTGTGAACTCTCCCACAGAGCTTGTTGTCATCCATGAATGGGCACATTTTGCCCATAATGCCATCCTCAGTATCATTGATGAAGACAGTGAACAACACTGATCCCAGCACTGAGACCTGCGGGACACCACTGGTGATCTCCCTGGTGCTAGATTACTCTTCCCTCACCACTACCCTCTGAGTTCTGTTCCTCAGCCAGTTATCTACCCATATGGTCATCTTCTCCCCAATCCCAAGACCTGCCAACTTCCTGATCAACCTCTTGTGGGGTACAGAGTTAAAGGCCTTGCTGAAGTCCAGGTAAAAGATGTCCACAGCTTGGCACCTGTAAGCTGCTTTAGTGATCCAGTCAAAGAAGTCAATCAGATTTGTTTGACATGACCTTCCCCTCATAAACCCATGCTGCCTTGCATTCTGGAGACCATGCCCCTCTAGATACTCTACCAACCTTTCTTTAAGTATTGTCTCCATGAGCTTGCACATGACTGAGGTCAGAAAGACTGGTCTGTAATTTCCTGGGTCATCCTTGGGACCGCTCTTATGGAGGGGCACCACATGTGCCATCCTCCAGTCCTGCAGTACCATGCCTGACTCCAGTGAACTATCGAACAGGCCTCACAAGGTCCTCTCCCAGTTCCCTCAGCATCCTTGAGTATATGCCATCTGAGCTTGGTGATTTGTCTACCTTCAGTGTTAGCAGCCCTTCCCTCACTATATCCTCCTCTACCACCACATCTATGCTCCCCTCCTCTCCCCACTCCTCTTCTACCCATTGTAGGCACCAATCTATCTTTCCCCCAGTAAAGATTGAAGAAACAAAAACATCTGTTCAGTACCTCTGCCTTTCACCTGTTCTCCTCCACCCACTCATCCCCTTTCCAAAGCCTAACAATCCCATCTTTTTTGTCCCCTTTCTTGCTTATACCATGAAAAAAGGCCTTTCTCCCTTTCTTAATTCCCTTAGCTATCTACAGTTCCTTCTGAACTTTAGCCCATCGGACTGCCTTATTCGTCACTCAAGCCATCTTAAGGTAATCCTCCCTCTCCTGGTCCTTCTGAATTTCTAATATGCTATCCTCTTGTCCCATACTGCCTGGGTGACCTCAGTACTGAATCAGCTGGGTGCTTTGGCCCTTAAGTTCTTCCTCTTGAGCCTAACACATTCCTCTGTGGTAACCATTATTTGATCCCTAATAATGGACCACCTTTGGTCCATTCCCATATCTGCTCTGATGCCCACCAGTTGCCCCCTTAGCACTTTGCCCATCATCTTGAAGTCCACTTTCCTAAAAGCTAGGATTTTGTCCCAGTAGGGATGCTTTCCCTGCCCATATCCAAGCAGAACCACACTGTGTGATGGCTACTTCCACAGCAGGACTCCTTAATTGTTTTTTTTTTATCAGAATTCTGACAGAAGTTGAATTTGGCAATTCTGCAATACTCTACATATAAAATGAAAATGTTTAAATGGTAGTATGCTTGTAAAATAATTAAATCCAATAGTCACAGAAGCTACTAGGACAACTCTAGCTTGCTTGACAATTGAAGGGAATAATTTTACTCATACACTACTACTTTTCTAGCATTTCTTCTACAAATCACTTGAGTAGGCTAGAGTGATTTATAATAAGTCTAATGTTACATTTTATTAAGCTGAATAAGGAAATGGAATGCTTCTCCCCACTCCTCTTTAACTTTGCTGCAAGAAGTAGCAGCTGTATGCAGGATAACAGGCCCTGTGACTCTGAATGCTGTTTAAATCACATTAGTGATTTGTAATATTCTATGCTGTCACCTTTCTACTCACTTTTGGACAAAAACCTTATTTATTGTATCTTCACAGACTAAACCACACACTTCTCCTTCAGTTCTCTCACATTACTTTGCCCTTATATGCCTAACCTCATTTGTGATGCACGTAAATTACTTCAAATTAATGAGGGGAGACATCTTAGACAAACTGAATTAAAGTACCGGCCTGGTGGCGCTGAGGGTTGAGGTGCTGGATGCCACACCTCATCCCACGCCAGCGACCCGGGTTCAGGAATGAGCACAGGACATTGGGCGTCAGCTGGGAAGATGGATTGAGAAGCTGAAGGCTGTTCTCCTCATCCAGGCAGGGTCCCAGTCACGCCCGCTGCAAGGTTGCCCCCGGGTGGAGGCCCGAGGGTAGTGCAGATGGGAGTGATTAGCACAGGGAGGGTGCCACCGATCACTGTGTGTGTGTGCCTCCATACACACATGAGCAATCGCTGCAAGGGGGGGAGCAAAAAAGTGGAAAATGGAGCTGGCAGGCTCCATGACCACCCTGCAGCACCTGTGCCTGCCCCCTGGAGTCTGGATCTTGGTCTCCAGGGAGGGGGGGAAGTCAACGCCCTTCGTTCTTGGCCCTGCCATGGGGGAAGGCAAACTGTGGGAGATTTCCGGAAGGGTTTGCGCAGGAAAGTTGGGGACCGGAGAGTGAGACCCTCCAAGGGAGGGGCCAGAGCCACCTGTCAGCTCCACGGGGAGCATAAACAGGATTGAAAGAAAAAAAAAAGCTAATTAAACTGTTTTTTTTTAAATTAGTTGCAAGGAATAATATTAACACTTTCTTATATGAGCCAGCCAAGACTTTTCCAGTAGAAATTAGAACAAAACAGTAGACTAGTTATACAAAATACCCAGATATCATCTCCCTGCCTTTTCCTATTCAGCTGGCATGCTCTGAACATCTGGGCCCTGATCCCTCCCATGAGATTCAGTCTTGAGTGACTTTTGGGAGTGGTTGCCCACCTTACAGCAAAGCGGTTATTCCTTGGGGTTTTTAAAAGTCAGCAGTAGTTCCTGCCAAAGTGGGGGCAATCCCTCCATAGAAACATAGAAATTGTTGGCAGATAAGCACCGATAGGCCCATCCTATCCGCCCCTAAGCCCTACACTTGTATGCAGCCTCTGACTCTACCTGGTCAATGGCTTTTTGCCTCTTATACTCACCTCTAAGGTTCACTTATGATTGTCCCAGGTATGTTTAAATTCCTCCATTGTCATCGCTCCCACTACCTCCTGTGGCAGGCTATTCCATGCATCCACCACCCTCTCCATGAAGAAAAATGTCCTCACATTTCCCCTCAACTTGCTCCCTTCTGACGTCATATCATGCCCCCTTGTTCTGTACTCTGCCTATAATGGAAAATGTCACTCCCCTGCACCTTGCTTATGCCCCTAAGGTACTTGAATGTTTCTATCATGTTCCCCCAATCCCTGCTCTCCTCTAGCGAGTACATATTGAGGTCCTTTAATCTCTCTTCATATGTGTTATGGTGCAATCCCTGTACCATCTTGGTCGCCCTTCTCTGGACCACCTCCACCCTTTCTATGTCCTTTCAAAGGTGCAGTCTCCAGAACTGCACACAGTACTCCAGGTGAGGCCTCACCAGCATTTTGTACAAATGGGATTACCACCTCCCACCTTCTGCTTGTGATGCCTCTGCCTATGCACCCCAGCATGCCACTGGCCCTTCCCACCGCCTTTGTGCTCTAGTTAGACATCTTTAGGTCATCTGAAATGATAAACCCCAGATCCATTTCTTCCTTGGTGATGGTCAACAACTCCCCCCCATCCTGTAGCTCTTCCCAGGATTCCCTCTTCCCAGGTGCATTATTTTGCACTTCTTAGAATTGAACTTCAGTTGCCACACCTCAGACCATTTTTCAAGCTTCCCCAGGTCCTCCTCAAGTAGCAATTTGGTTCAGGGCTCAGGCTGACCACAGGAGGGATCAAATGTGTCCCAGAAAGCATAAAGAGTGACAAAAAACTAAAAATATCAAGGAGTCTAAATATGGGATCTTGGATGTTTGATAAATTATTCTACCATAGCCTAGAAATTGGTAGTAATGTAGCAGTAAATAGAGTGTCCCGTCAGTTTATGGTTATGAGATGATGGCGATTCCATCATAGAGTAATCAAGTGGCTGAAACAGGGGCTTATTTCTCAGTCCAGTTCAGCTGGTTTTCAACATTTGCTTAATTTGTGTTTTCTAACAGGTTTTTCTGACATCTAAGAATGCTAATATTTACCAGTGGTAACATCATTCTAATAATTAATGCTTTACATTAATTCTACAGAGCTATCCAGAGAATACCTTTCATGTTTCTATTCACATTCTTCCCATTTAGGCCATACTGCACTAGAGGCAGTGCATTCCATAGGACAGGAGTTGGCACTGCAGACATTTTGCTCTGATAAGTATGTGTAGGTGCTGAATTTGTATTTGGTGATGTCTTAATTTCAGCCCAGTCAGTCTTTTGGACCTTGTTAGATCACTTCAACTTTCAGTCAAAATAATTAAAAAACTACAGCCCTTCCTAGATGTTCAGTGTTAGTTTTATGGCCACCCCTTTCCCCATCCAGTCACTTTTCCTCCTCCTTCCCCTCCCAGACGTTTAAAAAAAAATTCTGGCTCCTGCCACTGTTCTGGGTGCTGACTGACCAGAAGAATGAGGGAGGGTACAAGAGGTTGGTAATTACTGCAGTGGGCAAGGGTTGGTGGCATGGTGCATTGGACCCCCATTTTCAGCCTGCTAGATATTTATACTAAGGACTAAAAGTGTCTTTAGCTAAAGTGTCCAAGTTGAACCAGACGGGGGTCCCAATCGAAGTTAAACCCAAGTTGTCAATTTTCATATTAATAGAGGGTTATCAACATCTAGTAAGGCCTGCTAACAGTCAGAAGCCCATTAAATATCCTAGCCGACTGTGGCATACTGATTTTGGCTAATAACTGGGGGAATTTAACAGAGTGGAAAATGATCCACTCACTACGCTGTGGGTACAGTGAAAATAATGAATAACCAAGGAGCAGGAAATTGAGGGACTACTGTAATATTTCTTCCATTAAAATTATACAAAATATTTCATGAAAAATTCTTAACAGGTATCTTTGACTTGACTAGTATCACATCATACTAGAAAGTATTAGCAGTTTACATTGTTGTAGGTTTGTGCTGCCTTGTAAGTTTATGGAAAGTTCAATACATATTTTATAAGTACTGTAATATCTTTTATTAGACTAAATGAATAATTTTTTACAAGTTTTTAGAACCTCTAAAGTCCCTTTCTCAGGTGCCAGTAGTTTACATAATGAACAGAACAATCAAGCAATTATAAATCTGTAAAATGCTAAAAGAATTTGCAAATAGCAACTTGGAACAAAATAATATTGTTGTAACCATTCAGCTGCAGACAAGACACTCTGTTTTATCTTTATTTTCAGGCAAACATTGTGAATTGTACAAAGATCCCTGTGTCAACATCAGCTGTCAGAATGGAGGTACCTGTGAAAGTGAAAGGCTGAATGCTACCTGTGTCTGTCCACAAGGATTTACAGGCATGTTACAATAAGTATATATTTTATGATGCAAAAATGTGTACAAAACTGCAGTACATCATACAATGAATATTTTGAACAAATGTCTGGTTATACAATTTTTTACTGCTCTTTTCTGTAGTCTTGTAAAATGCACCATTGTCCTCATTTTCAGTTTGCTTTAACATTGCTTTAGATTTGAAGTTATTTAAAGGAGTGCTCTTTTTGTTCTAGCTATCACCACATTTATATCAGCATTTTCGGCTGTTTTTGAACAGCCATTGTTTAACGTTACTTTTATTGGGCCCTGTGCATGAATGTGCTGGTCACCTACGTGCTGTGAATCTGTGGTGTGTAGGCAGCCCTAAGTGTCAATGCCATGCATCTGCAGTACCGTGGACTACTGCAAGCATGCACAGAAGGGACTTGCATCCCTTCCACATCTGATCCCCTGATCGGTTACACAACTATGCATGCAGCCAGGCAACTGGGTGTGTCTGGAGCCACGTCAGCACTCTACACCATCCATAAAGGTGCAGATTGCCAGGCAAGGGGGGCACAGGATATGGCAGTGGAGACCTTGCCTAATCCTTTATGCACCCTGCTAGTGACACCTGCCAGCTGCAGAGGGACAGGACATCTTTCTACCATGCTGCACCAGCCCACCTGAGTGACAAGGAGAGCTGGAGTCAACCATTCAGGCACTCACCCATACTTAAAAAAACAACCAGTCCTGCACCTTCTCAGAATCCCCTGCTCGAACACAGCAGGGGATACACTTTGGGACCCAGGACAGGCATCCAATTAGATTCCCACTCGTGTCAATTGAACTGCCCCCATGCAGCTGCATGTCGGGGGGAGACTAGGGCCACAGACAGGCACCATGTGGGTGTGTGCAGTTGTGAATACCATGCACTCTGCATCTGTCCCCACATGTGTTGCTATGAGGGCCAGGTACATGCGAATCACACATACCTGGCTGCACCTTAGTGAATAGACCCCATTGTGACTAAGGTGAACTAGTATTCAAAGACATTGCTCTATCACCTTATGAAACAATGGTTGCAAACAGCTGAGAATATTGATCCAAACCTGGGGATAGCCATATTAAATGGGGGTGCTCTTTATAATTATTTCAAATCTAAAAGCCAATGCTTAAGCAGATTCAAAACAGGGAGTAGGGCGTTTTATAAAACAATAAAAAAGGGGCAAGATAAAATAGAGTAAAATGATACAGGTCACAGATTTCACTGTAACATGCACTCCTACTTTGCCAGAAAAAGTCAAATATACCTAGATTGCATTTGATTATTGGTTTACATATAAAGTAGCATTGGAAAATCCACAAACATGATTAGCTGAAACATGTCCCATAAACGTGCATTAAAATGCTACAATAACTGGTAGAGTCTGACATCAACCATTAATTCAACCCTGTATTCTCTATATCAACCTAAGATTACATCACAGGAGAAAATCTCCATACCAGTCTGGTATGATGTCACACTAGACTGTTAGAGAAATCTGCACAGGTCCGCCGGGAACTAGTCACCAAAATAGTGCTCCCAGTTTTCAACTATGCGGATGTGACCTGTGGCATAGCCCCCTCCACTTCCCTTGTCAGACTGGACATCCTCTGTAATGCCTTTTGCCGCTTTGCTATAAACTCCCCACCACATACTCACCACTGTTCTCTTTACACCTCCTTATCCATTCTCCCCTTACCCTCACATCTGTGCCTCCTTCATATCCAAATACTGGTTTGGATCCCTTCCATCATACCTTTCCACAGTCCTCTCTCCAGTCCTCCCTGCCTCATGCTCCCTCTGCTCCATTGACCCCTGAACTTTCACCGCTCAACATCCCTGCTTATCTGCTGGACAATCAGCCTGCTGCTATTGTCTTCCTGCACTCTGGAACCAGCTTCCCTCCTCCCTCTGTCTTTCCACCTCCCCCTATCTCCCTCAGACACCAATTGAAACACCTCATCTCCACCACCTGCACTTGTTACCCCAGCACCTGTAACCACCCTGGATTAGTGCCCCTACTGTCCATCTGTGAGGACTCTGTCTGGTTCTCCCCAGCTTGATTTCCACGCCCTATTTATTGTCTACCTCTGCACTTCCACCCCCTGCATTGCAGGTCTCTATTTTTATACACTATGTTTGCACACTGTACTATGCAGCTATAGTTTTCACTTGTGTTGGTATGCCTTATTGTTCTGTGATTGCACTTTAATTTGTACCGAGAAATGTGACTGTATAGTTTTCTTCTGTATCTCTCATTCCCTTCCCCCCCCACCGAGTTGCACCTGGAACTGAGCGTGGCTCGGTGTGTCTGTCCCAGGTATGAATTTTCAAACACATAAAGTCACAGCTGATCTAACACCCATGCAGAAAGCCATTATGCTATCACACTAAATGAAAACAGCTGTGACAACATCTGCTGGCTCACTTGCGCTCTGTCTCACTTTTTCAGACATGCTTACTTGCTCATCCCTAGTTCTGGTTGATATCAGACCCTAACAAATATTCCAAAGAGTAAAATATGACTAACTTTATGATAACTGGTTTTTTTTACACACCTACTGTGTGTTTTGCCTTTTTAAACTGGCTTCACTCTTGTGGTTTATGTAGCAAAGTACAGCTTGGGTGTCTAAAAAAAACCTAATTTCACACTGCCACCAATACATTATTCTATATGTAACCCCTAGATGGCGCTATCCCAGGGGCTACTACCCCTGCCTGATTTGCCACTAACAGGTTGAGGGGCCTGGATCCAATGGCGGGTGCCTCCACCCAGAGGTCAGGGTTTGCAATAGTTAAACTAACTTGGTCACAGCCCTCTGGGACACTGCAACCCCTTTTCTTCCACTAGTGGCCCACATAATATATCAGAATTAACTTTCACAGTATACACTTACCCCCAGGTCTGGTTCCGCACTGGGACCTCCTGTGAAATGAGATACAGTGCAACAATCACAGTACAGTACTTTAACATAGACAAATACCTCAGGCAGTATAACTTGCTGAAACAAGCAGCTCTGATTTATTTAGGGGATATAACAAGGACAGGGGGAAATCAGGTTAATTAGCTTATCACTCTAATAATCTACCTATGGCTCAGTGCACAGGCCTATCCCTATCAGTTACTGTCCCTGGGTACCCAAGCCCTAGTGGCTAGTCCAAACCGTGGCAGCTGGTAGGGGCCCTTTCACACAGAGAAAAGGAGAACTAAACAGTCAGCAGTACAGTAATTCCATTTGGATTTAATGTGGCAATTCAACAGGGAGCAACCCTGAATTAGTACTCACGACCTCCAAATAAGATAGGGTCCTTCAATGTCAGCAGGGCTCACTTGAGGTACACAAACCTCTTCACACATCCATATAAAAGAAAGTACTATACCAGGCAGGCTGCATCTGTATCCCGATGCAATTACTGCACAATACCCGGAGAACACACAGCAGATTCAGTTCCTGACAGACCGAGTGCAATTTTCAGCAATTCTTCCAGTCTTCTACAGGGTGAGCCTGGTTTCTACTCTTCAGAGATCCTTTGATTCTTTTCACAGGACGGATTCAGTCCTAACAAGCTGTTACACAAGCTGCAGACCGGAACTCTGGGCCTTACACGCTTTTTGACTAAAACTGCACACTGAAAAGCACAGGGCTCCTTCCTTCTTCACTGCCAAAGCTCAACTGAAGCTCCAACCGACAAAACGGGCACTTCCTTTGAGTTCCTCCCAGTTCTTGACTGGATTGGCTGTCACTCACAATAGACTGCTGCTGTTGGTCCAAAAAGGCACTGAAGTCTAAACTACATCTCCCAGAGTCACTGCCCATACAATCCTCTTGTGGCTGGCTCAGATTATGATTCCAAGTTCTGATTCGTCCAAGGCACCATTTTAGAGCTAGCTTACCCCACACTGATTGGTCCAGTTCAGCAGTTCAAAACTAGAATGGGGAACTAGCAGACACAGTTCTGACTGCAAAGAAAGCAGGTTAGACAAACTGTAATTTCATTATTACTCTAAATAATTTCTGGCAAACAGTTACATCTTTCAGATAGGTTCCCTTTGCACTCCTAGTGACTGCAAAAATGAAGTGAATTGGCAGCAGCTCAAGTGGTACTCAGAGAAGCACACAGTCCCCCATACAAACTAATTATGTCTGCAAGCAGACAGCTCTTAAAGAGACAGTACCAGAGGCTCTAAAAACACTCACTGATAAATGGCTTAAATGCCAAACACCATTCAGGCTTGGAGCATTCAAGCAAGCTCCTGAAGTCTTTTGGGAACCCCCATTTGCAGGGGGGTTACACCCTTCCTGGCCTGGGAAAGCTTGACGTCCGCGTCAAGCAAGTACCCCCATAAGTTTCAACTGCAACCATATACATTTGCATTAGGCTCGCACATGTAATCATCAGTCAATATATCATTTTACCAAGAACACATTTCTGAAACATTGCAGTACGTCACTCATTACACAGTATTACATACACATTGTACCATAACTCAAGTTATTACCTCTTGTACATGAAACCTGAAGAGAGGGGCCCTTCCTATCAGTTACCTTGGGGCTGACGGGCAGGGCACCATACTTAGAGGGCAACACAAGTAACTTGAGTTAGCACTGGACGCTCAGTTTGGGCAATGAGCTGGGGACACATACTACCTTTATGGACAACATTGAGAGGCAAATCCACAGGCCTCCCAAGGAATCATAACTGAGGTGCACCACAGGCTTCTTACAGCTCGACCAGTCTTTCTAGGGGAACTGTTACAGTCTCTGCACTCTGAGCCTCATTTTCAGCATTGTCCACACTTGTCAGGGGAGTCTCCATGGGGTAGAGAGGCTAGAACTTGGGGCACTTTCAGCTCCAGGAATTACAGTTTCTGAGTCCACAACATTTGGCTTGCATGGAGAGCTTTCGGACACTGGCAGTGGACTGTCAGGGCACTCAAAAATACTCTTCTTGTTCGGGTGTATCACCAGTCTGCCCTAATCTATCATTTTCTCCCTGAAAGCTCAAACAGTTCAACCATGCACAATGATTCCATTTCATCTGATCTGATGCTTTGCACTTCACTTTCTGGGAGCATTGGCTCCAGGGATGAAGCTGGGGGCTTAGACAGTCCAGAAGGCCCAGCTTTGTCTCCAGTATTGACTAGGGGATTGCCCCGAAACAATTGACTCAGTTCATAAGAAGGATAGTATTCAAAGTCACTCTCACTTTCTTCCGATATGGACTGACAGTCATGCTCAACTGGGACTTGTGGAGGGGAACACTTTAACTTTGCTTCTGTAGGTGCAGACTTTCTTGATCTTTTCTTAGCAGCAGCTCTAGTCACTGGTCCAGAGGGGGCATCTTCTAGGGGCTCAGACTCAATTAAGATTTGTCCAATGGGCAGTAAATGATTTCTATGCATTGTTTTTACATCTTTTGAATTATTCTCAGGCCTTACTTTGTACACTGGCAGATCATCTAGTTTGCCCACTACAATGTGAGGGAGATGGTGCCATCTGTCAGCAATCTTGTGCTTGCCATGCAATCCCAGATTTCTTAGCAATATCCGATCTCCTCCTGGAGTTCCTGTGCTTTCACCTTTTATCATACTTTCTTTGTTGGCCAGATTTCTTTTTGGCAGCCATGGTTTGAGCCAGTTGGTACGCATGAGTTAGCTGGGCCTTTAACTTTGCACATACTGTAAATAGTTGTCAGCTTGAACCCCATCAGGAGAGACCCCAAACACACATCTACTGGTAGTCGAGCTTCTCTTCCAAACATCAGGGTAGGGGAGAATCCAGTGGCATCACTTTTGGTGCAGTTATAAGCATGTACCAGGGTGCTAATTTGTTGGCTCCATCTAGGCTTGTCCTTTGGGTGCAGGGTGCCTAGCATATCTAGCAAAGTGCGGTTGAAACGCGTTCAGGCTGTGGGTCCCCTGGGGTGGTAAGGAGTGGTTCTGGACTTTCGCACTCCCCACAGAGAAAGCATCTCTTTGATCAGACGACTCTCAAAGTCTCTCCCTTGATCAGAATGGATTCTTTGTGGAGCCCCATAGTGAGCAAAAAAGTTTTCTACAAGTACTTTGGCCACAGCGGATGCTTTCTGGTCTTTGGTGGGAAAGCTTGGGCATATCTCGTGAAATGGCCAGTGACCACCAGCACATTACTGATATTTCTTTGATCTGACTCCAAACTTAGAAAATCAATACAGACCAGCTCCATGGGTGCACTGGTGGTGATGTTAACAAGGGGCAGCCCTCTGGGGCAAAGCTTTCCTCTGTGCAGCGACTACAAGTTCGAATGTGTTGCTCACATCAGCCCCCATCTTAGGCCAATAGAATCTGGATCTCACCAAGTCAAGTGTTCTGTCCATACCAAGGTGCCCCATGTGGTTGTGCAAGGACCTCAGTACTGAGTCTCGAAAGGCAGTGGGCAGCACTAGTTGTTGTTTGTCTACTTGTCCCCTCTGTCTACTGTTTCTCTGTATAACAGTTTATTGATCAGTTTCAACTTAGGACCTTCTTTGTATAACAGTGCAGTTCTCAAATCAGTGGGCGTAATTTGGACACATCTTTTCCTGCATAGAGGGCTTCTAAAGCTGCTTGATCATGGGATCGCGGGATTGAGCCCACGAATACTGTCATTGTCCAGCTGAGGCAGTGCACCAATGTCTATTGCAGAAAAGTGGCAATAAGAGCAGGTATGCAATTCTCAGAGGCTCCGAGCAATCCACCATGCAGTCCACTGCGTCCGTGGACATTGTTCCTCCCTGTCAAACTTCGTCGTAGAGTGCCCGAATGTCAGGTTCTGCCAATCGGACCCAATCATTCTGGGGAACAGGCCTCCGGAGAGAGCATCAGCATCTATGTGGTTCAGACCTGCTCAGTATTCGAGAGCATAGTCATATGTAGATAATGCAGAAAGCCACCTATGGCCAGTGGCATCCAACTTAGCTGAGGTCTGCACATAGGTCAAAGGATTATTGTCAGTTTTACTAGTATTTTAGCCCCATACAAGTACTCATGGAATTGGTCAACAATAGCCCACTTCAAAGCTAGGAACTCTAACTTATGTACAGGATAGTTCTTTTCGGATGGGGTCAGGCTTCTACTGGCAAAGGCCACTGGTCTCAGGCCATTCTCGTTGTCTTGGTACAACACAGCCCCAACCCTTGCAAGCTAGCATCAGTGTGCAGGACGTAAGGTTTTCTTGGATCGGCATAGGCCAGCACTGGAGCATGGGTAAGTTGATATATGATCTCATGAAAAGCAGTCTCACAATCAGGAGTCCAGCGGGCCCCAAATACTTCACTCGGATGAAAATACACTCTTTCAGTCTTGAGGGACGCTGACTTTTGGTATTTTTTGTGGGTTGGGGGATACCCTTGAGTAAGGTTAAGTAAAGGGCGGATCACTCTTGAATAGTCCTTGATGAAGCGCCGATAATAACCACAGAATCCCAGGAATCTTTGCAGTTCTTTAGATTTTGGCTGTGGCCAGGTGGTCAAGGCCTCAACTTTATTTGGTCGGTCTCTATTCCTCGGTGGATACTATGTGTCCCACATACTTTACTGATGTTTGAAAAATTGACACTTATCAATGGACAGTTTAAGGCCAAAGTCCTCCAGTCGGTCCAATACCTTAAATAATCTGCTCTCATGTTCCTCCAGTGAGCTGCCAAACACAATAACATCATCTAGGTATACCAGGCACTCTAGTAAGTTCATGTCCCCACTGCGCGCTCCATCAATCGTTGAAAAGTGGCTGGGGCACCTGAAATCCTTGAGGCATCCTCATGAATTCATAGAAGTCCAAGCGGACAGATAAAGGCTGTCTTTTTTCACGGTCCTCTGGGGCCATCGGGATCTGATAGTACCCACTGCATGGAGATCCAGCACAGAGAACCACTTGCTCCCGTTTAGGCAGTCCAAAGCATCCTGAATGGGGCATTGTGTACTGATCAGGGATAGTCCGCGGTTTAAGGTGCGATAATCACACACATCCTTACTGTTCCATTCTTTTCCTCACTACCACAATGGGGAAGCATAAGGGCTTCTGGATTCTTGTATTACACCAGCAGCTAACATCTCTTGCAGATGCGCTCACATCATCTATGTCAGCAGGTGCTGCAGGCCGAGACCTCTCCACAAATGGTCTTTCGTCATGCAGCCGGATATTGTGCTCAGCTCTCTGTACGCATCCTACATCCCATTCCTTTAAAGAAAACACCTGGTCTCTCTGGGCAAGCTTCTCACTGATCTTCACTTTCCATTCAGCTGGCAGCGGGAGTCGCCAAATCAAACAAGTCAGGCGTTACTCTGTCATTCTTCCTTGAACTCTTGCTGGGTAGCACTGCAGTGTCTGCACAATGCACATTAGCCAGGATGCAACCTCTGTTTACTCAAATGTCTCTTTCAGACACATTATGAACTTGGACCATTACCCTTCTGGCATAAGCATGGGCTCTAGTGCAAAATACTAGGCTTGACCAGCAGTCCCTCTGGCAATTTTCCACGCCTGGTGCATCCAACATTAATATTTTATTCTTAACATCCTTTCTGATACGGACCTCTCCTGAAGGTACACTGGGCATTTGGCGCAGGATCAGAGACTCAGGATCCTTCTTCCATACAATTCCGACCGGTTCCTCTGGTTCTGTTTTTTAGCATCTCTCTGTGCCTCATAGGCCTTCTTAATTAAAGCGGAACTCTTAAAGCTCTACTAGTCTTTGACCCTGTTTTCATACACACAACATGCACCTTCCGAACATATGAGCATTTGTTCCAATCAACAAAGGGACACCATCATACAGTCCAGTGGGGGACACACTAAGGCTAGGGTCTCTACTTGTTCGCCACTCCAGCCACGGAGGTGGGGAAAGACAGCCAAATTCGGATGTACCCGGAATAGGGGTAGGCCTTCTCACTTAACCCCCATACATGCAGTCCTTCTAATGGTTGTAAGGGTACGTCTGACAAATGCTTCTGATACCAATCTTGGAACATAATTGTCACTTGAGGAGCCACTGTCTAATATAGCTCTTGTAGACACTCCGTTCACCTTTACAGTGGTCTCCATGGAGGGACCCACTATTCTGGACCAGTCTGGAGAGGCGGTAGTGGGGGCCTGGGCAACTGACCTTGCCACAAAAGGACGTGAATTAGCATTTTTGGTGCCCTCACTGGGATCATGTCGTGCACCTCTTAACCACTGATTTCTTCTCCGAAGCTCTCCTTGTAGCCTATATGCAACTTTGTCAGTGTCTTTTGGGGACTGGCATTCCCTTTTCATGTGCCCATCTTTCCCACAATTATAGCAAAACATACTTTCTGGAGTTTGAGCTGGCCGAGGCGCCACACTGGGAGCCAGGGCGGGGGTATTACTAACTGGAAACCTTGGTGGCATCTCTGTCTGCGGCGTGATAAGCATTTGGAGACATCTCGTCAGTTTCTCCACTTCCATGGTCAAGGAATCGAGTTCGGAGCTGTTATCAGCAGGAGATACATGGTGGGTACCCCCACCCCATAGCAGATGCAATCGGATATAGGTCAGGGCCCATACTTGCAGGCTGGCCTTCATAAAGGACTGTTTTGAATTCGGATCTCTCTCAACAGTTCGCCCCATTGTGACATATCTTTTTCCTTGTCAGAGCACTCATTGACTGCCAACCTCTGCCCTGAACTTCACTTGATGGGTCACCCTCAGTCACTGGGTCGTAGCCGCAGCTATTGGTGCAGGTCCTCCCGAGGTCGCTCTTTCTCAACTCCTCGAATTTCTCTCATTAACTCATCATAGGAGGGTGGGGATTCCAGTCGATCTGCCAGGCGTAACTGAAGCAACAGCAGTTCTGAGAAGGGGCAGACTTAGGATCCTGTCCAGCCTGGTTCGGTCCAGTTCAATCGCTGGCAAACTACCTTTCTGAGGCATTCTTGCAACAATTTTTCCAGCCGAGATACATACACAGACAACAACTCCCCTTGGTACTGTTGTGCATCTCTTACTCTCCACCATAGGTCCTCATCAGAATCTGGGCTCCCATACACATTCTCCAAGGCCTCAAGATAGGCCTGTGCAGTCGCTTCAGGGTTACTGGCCCGTTTGCTTACGGATGGTAGCCAGGAGGGCAGGACCTCGGAGGCTCTCACTAACCCTCTTTAAGCTTTTCACCTTCCGAGCATTGCCATTCTAGCATGGGGCAACATAGTCTATCCAGGTCTCCCAGTCATCCTCCCTTGGGGGGTGGGGAGGGTGCCAGAGAAGATCCTCAACCTTCGGTAAGAGTCGTGACTAATGGCAGGTGCAGAAATAGGAGTCTGCATTGGTTCAGCCACCATTACGGGCACTGGAGCAGGAGAGGGTGTTGGGGGAGGAACACCCCCAGGTGGCAAGAATAGTTTCTTCAAGTCCTCCACAGTTTTCCCCTCTCCCAGCAACCATTCAGCAAATTTCTCCTCAAAAGTTTCAGATAGTGGTGGGGGCTGATTCCCCCCCGGGTCTTTACTGTCCTTAGTTATCACTCTCCAAGCAGTGAGGGCTCCCTCTGGGGTAATGGTCTGTGGCACTTTGGAGCTATCTATGGGATCCTTAAACTCTACTAGGGCCAGGAAAGTGTGGGTGAGCAGATTAGCATGCCGACCCACCACCACAGGGTTTTGTAAATCTTCCACCTTGGAAAGTACTCCCTGCACAGTGTCCGTATTGATACCCAGGGGATGTCAGGATAAGCATAGCATTTTGGGGGTCGATCTCCTCCCAGTACACCACTCCACCGCGGTGCACAGCCACTTCTGTCGGGTACCCATTTTTTCTTAACAGTGGTTCGTAAATATGGCCACTAGAGGACACACAATCCAGCGGTGAGCCTCCAAGATGTAAACTCTAGATGCGCTATCCCAGGGGCTACTACCCCTGCCTGATTTGCCACTAACAGGTTGAGGGGCCTGGATCCAATGGCGGGTGCCTCCACCAGAGGTCAGGGTTTGCAATAGTTAAAATCTAACTTGGTCACAGCCCTCTGGGACACTGCAACCCCCCTTTCTTCCCACTAGTGGCCCACACAATATATCAGAATTACCTTCACAGTATACACTTACCCCCAGGTCTGGTTCCGGCACTGGGACCTCCTGTGAAATGAGATACAGTGCAACAATCACAGTACAGTACTTTAACATAGACAAATACCCCAGGCAGTATAACTTTGCTGAAACAAGCAGCTCTGATTTATTTAGGGGGATATAACAAGGACAGGGGGAAATCAGGTTAATTAGCTTATCACTCTAATAATCTACCTATGGCTCTGTGCACAGGCCTATCCCTATCAGTTACTGTCCCTGGGTACCCAAGCCCTAGTGGCTAGTCCAAACCGTGGCAGCTGGTAGGGGCCCTTTCACAGAGAAAAGGAGAACTAAACAGTCAGCAGTACAGTAATTCCATTTGGATTTAATGTGGCAATTCAACAGGGAGCAACCCTGAATTAGTACTCACGACCTCCAAATAAGATAGGGTCCTTCAGTGTCAGCAGGGCTCACTTGAGGTACACAAACCTCTTCACACATCCATATAAAAGAAAGCACTATACCAGGCAGGCTTCATCTGTATCCCGATCGCAATTACTGCACAATACCCGGGAGAACACAGCAGATTCAGTTCCTGACAGACCGAGTGCAATTTTCAGCAATTCTTCCAGTCTTCTACAGGGTGAGCCTGGTTTCTACTCTTCAGAGATCCTTTGATTCTTTCACAGGACGGATTCAGTCCTAACAAGCTGTTACACAAGCTGCAGACCGAACTCTGGGCCTTACACACGTTTTTGACTAAAACTGCACACTGAAAAGCACAGGGCTCCTTCCTTCTTCACTGCCAAGCTCAACTGAAGCTCCAACCGACAAAACCAGGCACTTCCTTTGAGTTCCTCCCAGTTCTTGACTGGATTGGCTGTCACTCACAATAGACTGCTGCTGTTGGTCCAAAAGGCACTGAAGTCTAAACTACATCTCCCAGAGTCACTGCCCATACAATCCTCTTGTGGCTGGCTCAGATTATGAGTCCAAGTTCTGATTAGTCAAGGCACCATTTTAGAGCTAGCTTACCCACACTGATTGGTCCAGTTCAGCAGTTCAAAACTAGAATGGGGAACTAGCAGACACAGTTCTGACTGCAAAGAAAGCAGGTTAGACAAACTGTAATTTCATTATTACTCTAAATAATTTCTGGCAAACAGTTACATCTTTCAGATAGGTTCCCTTGCACTCCTAGTGACTGCAAAATGAAGTGAATTGGCAGCAGCTCAAGTGGTACTCAGAGAAGCACACAGTCCCCCCATACAAACTAATTATGTCTGCAAGCAGACAGCTCTTAAAGAGACAGTACCAGAGGCTCTAAAAACACTCACTGATAAATGGCTTAAATGCCAAACACCATTCAGGCTTGGAGCATTCAAGCAAGCTCCTGGAAGTCTTTTGGGAACCCCCATTTGCAGGGGGGTTACATATATTTAGTTACTGGTCCTCATTTTTTACAACTGGATAACTAGGCTTTTAAATCCCATTACAACTGTCCAGTTGATATTTTGCGTTACAACCAGGCAGTTGTAATCATTGCCTGTCAATCAACCAAATGCTACACATAGCTCATTGGTTGTTAGTATCTGTGTGGGCAGGTCGAATATCTCTGTTAACATGGTGGCTCCGTTGCTCCGTTACCAATCACCCGCACTCATTCTTTGACTCACACTGTCATGCCAGGCAAGTGTTTTTAATATTTTGTAATATCTATCAGGTTGATCCTGCCTTCGCAGTGTTAAAAATCTATCTGGTTGCTCCTGACATTCGTACCCTTCGAGTGGGGCTCCAACACACCATGGCTGACTAGCTGTGCTTCACACTTAATTAAAAAAAAACAATAAGGAAAAAAACAAATGAATGTCTGTACTGGAAAGGGAGAGACAGGCAGAGAGAGAGAGAGAGTGTGTGTGTGTGTGTGTTTCTATGTCCATGTGTGTCTGTAAAAAATGAGGATGAGTAATTAAATAAAATAAAACATGGGTGGGTTTGTGTAACCAGAATTTCACACTTACCATCAATGAGGGATGCTTTTATTAAACCCTCTAGCTTCAATCTCTGGGTTTATGTAGCATCCCACACCTCGGGTGTGTGTACAATTCTGGTTGCACACACTCACCCATATATTATTCCATATTTAATGGATACCCTGTTGTGTGTTATTACATGTTATTGCTTACTTATTAGCAGTGGTTAAAGCTTGCAATATTCTGCTAATAGTGTTTATTCTGTATAAAACTGGTTGCTGCCACCTTTATATTTAAATTATTTATTAGTGTTGCCACCACCCACACTGCTATTGTAATAACACCCCTCATGGTGGTTGTGCCCCAGGGCTGCAGGTCCATGACCTGTCTGTTTTACTTGCAAACTGTTGTCTCCCTTCCTGACTGAAAATATGTTCCTTACAATATTAATGCTGTTGGCCTGCTTACCCACAGCATTGCTACATAAACCTACAGAGCCCTCAGAGATAAAGGAGGCTATCTCCCTTGGTCCCACACTGATATCAAGGCCTACTGATCCCCCTGAACAACCCTACAGTACCTGAGCTACCACCCATATGCCCCCCACACTGACATCTGCCTCTGGCGGAACAAGAAGAGTACTGTGGGTTTGCCTGACATGGCTATGTCTCCAGGACCACATGCTGTCCCTCATTCCTAGGAGTAAAACCTGGAGACTGAAGCATTACCTCGTAGCCATCAGAGGCCTTACAATAATGTTACTCCTATTGTCCGGCAATGTCCACCACAATCCAAGCTGTGTTGGTAACTCTGGGTCTGGCACCTGCAGTCAAGGACTACTGAACATGCAGTCCATAAATATCTGTGGTCTCCTACCTAAATTTGCCCAGTTCGAAGCCAGATCAAGTTAGTGCAGCCAGATGTTATTTGCCTAACTGAAACTTGGCTCAGTCCACACATACCTGGTGCCAGTATCTCACTGCTAGGCTTCAGTATCTTCAGGAAGGATAGAAGAGACAATCGAGATAGGAGTTGCCTTATCTACCTCAGATCACACCTACAAACCTCTAAAATTGTGATCAAAGACCTTACCAGGGACTGTGAATGCCTAGCAATAAAGCTTTAGATAGGGCGAGGGCACAAATCTCTGGTCATTCTATCTGTTTATATCCCACTGGGTAAACAGAATGCGGGCATCGAGTTACTTATTCACTACTTCATGCAGCTCAATCAGAACTGGGAATACATTGTTACTGGTGACTTTAACATCATTTGGACTTTTATGTCCAGCACATGTCACAGGGATAAGATTTCCAGCCAATTTGTCATACAAATGATCACTGAGCACACCAGGACCAATTATAAAACAGGCACCATGACACTATTAGACTGTGTAATAGTTATACATCCTAATAGGGTTAAAGTTGTCAAAGTTCTGCCAGACACACTAAGTGAACACTCCATGGTGCAATGTCTATGGGCAGTTAAACAGACCCAGCCACCCCCCGGATCACAGCTGAGTCGTAAGCAAAATGAAGTCACCTAAATTCAAATCTTACTTTGTCCAAATTGATTGGAGCTTCTCAGATGCCATTCCTGATATTGAGTCAGCCCTAGGAATCTTTATCTCCGAGTTTAAATGTGCCTGTGATAAATTTGCACCCTTTAAAAAATGTAAGGTAAGAGCAACACGGTCCAGATGGATCACCCCAAACTTCTTGCCTGCATGAGGGAGAGGTACAATCTGTGGGCACTAGCCAGGGAAACAGGGTTCACAGTCTACCCACAAAGGTACAAGAACGTCCACAATAAGTGCACCAGTATAAAGGACAAATCTGAATTCTGTAAGGACCAGCAGACCCAGAAGAGGAACAATGGTGCAATATTCTGGGACAACACCTCAGAGCTCCTAGGTAAGGGAGTTAAAACCTCTCCTTAAATGCTCATGGTGGAGGGCCAAGAGGTCCTTAATCTGACTAAAATTGCCAATTACTTCAACACAGCCTTTACTGATCTCAGTTTCATCATTCCCACTAAGCCTACCCAGACCCCTTGCAGGTAACAAGAAGCTTCCCAGATGGTGGGCTCTGAATCAGAGTATCCTAATTTCTACTTTTAGGCTGTTTCTGTGAAAGACACCTCAAAATACACCAGTAGAGTATGTTGCAAAACTAGGTGTGGGAGTGATTTGGTTGATATGAAACCTCTTGGCCTGACAGTAGCGGAACTTTCTCATCCCATCTCCAGAATTTTTAACTTTTCCCTCTGCTACTCACAGTTCCCTGAGGAGTGGAAATCTGCACTGATTACACCAGTTTTCAAAAGTGGAGACCACACTAGCTTTGCCAGTTACAGACCCATTTCTATTCTTCCCCCCCTGTCCAAGGCCTTCAAGAGAATAGTTTCTGACCAACTTGTCACATGCCTCAAAAAATACAGTGTCCAGTGTATACAGCAGAAAGGCTTCTGGAAGCTCTACAGCACCAATATGAGACTGTTGGAACACACCAACTATGTTCATGAGGCCCTTGACAATGATGACCTCATCAGAGCTATATATAGTATATCAACCTCTCCAAGGCCTTCGACCTGGTCAGCCATAAGCTCCTACTTAACAAACTCCTTGGTCTAAGTTTGTCACCAAACACAGTTGACTGGTTCTTCAGCTATCTCACCAATCATTCCCAATGTATGAAGATAGATAAATCCTTGTCCAACACTAGGGGAGTATCTATTGGTATCCCCCAGGGCTCCATCATGAGCACACTCCTATTTGGCCTCTTCATAAATTAACTTCCCGATGCCTGTGAGACAGTCACCATACTATTCTATGCTGATGATGTTATCTATTCCAAAAGCACTGATCTTGATGGCTTCACCACTGCTCTCCAAAGTACTGTAACTTCAAGATACTAGAAAGCTGACTCTCCACAGCAAACTCGTCCTCAGTTACAAACAAACTAGTCCTCAGTTACAAAAAAAAAACACAAAAAGACCATGCTCTTCTCTAGCTTCCCACAGAAGAGGAAAGTGCCACTCTTTGTCATCGGAAACAGCCAGGGACAAAACCTTGAACAGGTGGAGACCTTCAAATAGCTTGGAGTAACTCTGGATGACACCTTACCTTTTTCACCCAGTGTTGACAATCCGGTCTCCATAGTTAATAGAAGACTGGGTTCTTTTTATCATAACTGGAACAACCTCACTGTGGTTGCTGCATGCCGTATTGTGGCCAGCTTAATTCAGTCACTTATAGATTATAGCCTCCCTGTCTATGCAGCTGCCTGTGACATGGTGCTAAGCAGAGTAAAGTTGATATATTATAAGGTGTGCCACTTTGAACTTAGTGCAGATAACTGCACTCATAGTTGCACCCTTTACAAACTCACTAGCTGGCTACCATTACCCAGCAGAATAAAGCATCAGACCTGTTTGCTAGCCAAAAGGCACTCCTAGACCTAACACTCACTGCTTTAACAAATTGCTTCTGCACCATCTCCAGTCAATACAACACCAAGAACATGGCCAGGAATGCCTTTGGTGTACTCAGCTGGGCAAGTGGTCATTTGCTGTCAGTGTCGCAAAATGGTTAGATGAACTGCCTGGTACACTGCTGAATCTCCCCAAGATTAATCAGTTTTAGAGATGTTTGTGGTCTGCCCTTGCAGTCCAATGCAACTGTAACCATTAAACTGTTTTATTCAGTTTCTTTCTGCACATATCCTGTAATTTTTTTTATACAACAATTTGCATTGATTTTTACAAAACTGTATGTAATTGTTCTGTCTTAAGTGTTTGGAGCATGACTCCACTACATTTTTTCTGGAACTGCTTACTGTACTTGTAATGTTTTGCGGGGGTGGGGTCAGGAGGAACTATGTATTTGATGTGGAACCTTTGTAAATGAGCACTTGTGTTCAAAGGTAATCCCTGAAGTTTTCAATAAATAAATAAATAAATAAATATTATAGTAGCCCAAATGCTCTTTAGATTGTCACATTGAGGGAGTGTGTAGGTGACACTATACTATGCTACACTACAGAATTTACATGTGACTGATATGTGTCACAAAAGAGTAACAAAGTATTTTAAAAAAGCTATAAAATTTGACTTAATTTCTAGCTTTGGTTTGTTCATACTATTTCAGGTTTAACAGCAGGGTCACATTTTTAATGTATACCTTATTGTTTTTACAAAAACATTTCATCCTAGTTACAGTATCAATCAATGTTAACAACATACAACAGTATAAAGGACTGGTAAACAATGGTTTATATGTTGCTGACATTCACTGACAACTGCAAGTAGTGTTTTTTTCTTCAAAAGTGAAGAAAACTGGCTGCCCTGATGGCCCACTGGCAAAGCATTGTGCTGCCTTACTGATGACCCCTGTTCAGAACTAGGTCTGGGAAGTTTCACCAAGGGCAGGCCAAGACCAACACAGCTGCTGCTCTGCATGTCTCTCAGCCAGGGAGGGTTGGTGGTGGTGGGTTCCACCACCACAATGACCCCTGTGGCTGGGCCAGGGAGCTTACTTCTGCCACAGAGCAGACTGTAGCTGTGCAAGGCCACTAGAGATATTACCCCTGCCAGGAGAGAAGGGAGGAAAAAAAATGGAGGGAGAGAAAGCTGGTAGCCAACTAAATGACAGCTGTGTTCAGCCTGACCAGGGTATGTCCCTTTAAATAGGATATATCCCTCAGGACAAGCTACCAGCTGGGGAATTTTTCTTTTTTAACCAGGCAAGACAAACTAAGCTGAAAGCTTGTTTACAGGTGCAACCTAGGAGCACAAAGACGTTAAGTGCCTTGCTCAGGGTCACACAGTATGCAAGTTGGGGCTGTGGGATTCAAACCCAGATCTCCAGGTCTGCAGCTCAGAGACGTCTTAGACCATTGCGCTATAAGAATTAAAAGCTATATAAAAAAAAAGGTGAAGAAAACATTAGATTTACTAACAGAATTGCAATAGCCAACGGCTGAAGTTCATGCAGAAAACAAAAAGAGGCAATTGTATAAGTAGATCAGCATATACAGTACCACAATATGAAAAAAGTAAAAGAGCATTGAAGCCCTCAAGGACAAATCTTAACAAAGTAAAGCATGTCTCATGGAAAGTCACCCTTTACTAAGTCAGTTCATGCTTTTCCTCAGTCAGTTCATGCAATGTCTAAGTGCAAGTGTTATTATTTTTATTCACTGGCATTTTCAACACCCATCCCCCAACAAAGAGAACATATCCATTTCCCAATGTCAAATGAGGCTATCCCTCTTAAGCAAATAATTGGCATTCTTCCCCTTTCTTGGCTGGAACTAATATTCACTGGTTCAGCATACAACCAAATTAGTGTAAGTAACATATATGTGCAACATAGTAGTGGTAGGTAGATGTGTATGCCTATGTGACATAGGTTGTGACTGCTCCACTCTGTGTCCCCATGACAGGGATTACTACCCTTTTGAGGTGCCATGGGCTCATTCCTGTTACAGAGGAATTCTTGAGAAAGGTTCTTCCTCTAGAGATGCCACATAAATTAGTCCCCAGATTAAAGGTATCTCAGGGAATTGTAGATGAATCATCCAAGGAAAGGGAGAGAGCTGCCAGAGGAGGGCAGTTTGGTTGAGCAAAGCAAATGGGTGTCCAGAGGACACTAGTATGTGTACCATTCAAAAGCTATTGGGGAGCACACAGTTCACCAACTCTCCTACCAAACCTTGGGCTGCTAGCCTTTAAAGTCACTGGTACAGCAGGCAGCCAAAGGAATGTAAAGTGCTTATGCAACATACTAATGAACTAGGTAGGTAGACTGGTATGCTTATGCAATAGATTGTTGTCTTTTCTCTCTCCATCCCAATGACAGGAATGACCACCCTTTCAAGGTATCATAGGCTTTCCTGTAGCAAAGGAACCTTTGATGAGGGTGCCCCCTCTAGACATGCTACAGGGGTGAGGTCCTTATATGGGTACCTTAGGGAATGATACTGTAGATAAATCCTCCAAAATGATGGAAGCCAAAGTCATGACATAGCAAAAACAAGATCTAGCCAGAGGTGATACAGCTGTGGTGAGTTTCCTTCCCTTCCACTGCATAATGATTTTTTGGGGAGAGGTCCCCAAGTCCATGAAAGATGCAATGGAAGTTGATCAAGAACTGTAAACAAACATGTTTTGATAAACAAGCACCTGAAGTCATGAGCTGAACTGAAGGGGGCAAGGTTTAAGAGGGATGTGAGGAACTTCTGTTTTATGGAAAGGGTGGTGAAGCTGTAGAACAGTGTGCCAGCAGAGGTGGTGGGTGCCAAGACGATAAATGGTTTTAGGCATGACTAGGATGGAGTGAAGGGTTTTGTGTTTGCTCAGGTCACCGGTATTAATGAGGGAAGCAGGGGGGTGGACCGGGAGCAATAAAACCCTGTATGGCAATAGGTCCAGGGGCAGATAGGGAATTCTAGGGAAACTAAATGGATCGTTGGTCTTTTTCTGCTGTCATTGTCTATGCAATAATACATGCATTGAGCAAAGGAGAAAAATAAAGGGGAACACATGTGAAGCAATATACTATGCATAGAGTGGTGACACCATGTTAGGTACATACTGTATGAAGTTACTGTATTATGATGGTATCCAGCTGTATACCAATGTTGAATAAGCTGCATTTATTTTTGTTTTATTTTTAATAATCCAGACATTGTCTACACAGTAATGACATGTAGCCAATGATACTGCTTACAATTTGAGATCTTTTTTACCATGTTATTCATTTTTGAGAAATCACTTGTAATATGACTGCAGTTCTGTTCAGCCAGTTAACTTTTGGTTGATCTATGCATGTCTTTTACAAGAGAGTACAGGGATTTATTTAACTCTAAAAAATGATTAGCGTTTTGCTCATAAAAGTGCTAAATCTTTGTGAAAATGCATAGCTCTTGCCTCACTGTGTTTAACAAACACAGCACTTCTAGAAAATCTATATAAATACTTTCTGTACAGTTAGTACAGTCCCCAAAAAACCTGCTAATCAATTATTTAAAACCCTGGAGTACTATATGTTTTAATGCCAGTGCACAATATTACCCTTAGGACAGGCTGTGGAGTGCATTTGAATGGATGTAAAAATTGTGACATTGCACTGTACGTCAAGTAAGAAATGTGTACCTGATTGTGAGCATGGGTCCCTGATTTTAATGGGCAGTGCCCCTCATTTTGGTCCTGGCAGGGTGAGAGGTATGCATTCTGGGGTAGCCTGGTGTTGCAGTTGACACCACTATGATTTCTTTGCAATTTCCTATGATGCCCCTTGCAACCCCTGGAAAACCCTAAAAAATTAGTTGGCTAGCATTTACCCCTCCTACAAATATAAAGCCATGACAGTGTCAATGCCACTAACATATAGACAAATCCTGACAGGGTTAACATAAAAAGCTCTTCAGAGAAGATACATTATTCACACACACACACACACACACATTTGGGATTAAGTAATCTGAAACTCCTTCTAAAACCTTGCTGTGTACTCTGTTGAAAATCACGTCTGTAAATTATTTAGGTTCCAAAGACTAACAACTCACATTTCAGTAATAAATACAATTAATAAGACAGCAAGTAAGTATGTTAAATTATGTGTTAAAAAGGGTCAAATAGACTTCTGATGTTTTCTTTTTACAAAAGTCGGGTATAGGCTGCAAAAAAGTTTCTAATTGCATTGTTGAAAACAGTTAAACTTTCAAAGAAGTGGTATAATTAACTTGTATTTCTGCCTACCTGGAGACATTAGCTGTCAGGTCACTTAAAGCAGGGATGACTAGAAATACAGACAAGCTAAAAAAATAGTGTTGGAAGAGGTCTACTCAACAGAGAGAAGGGAGTATTTCATTCAACTGGTGTAGTGATTTGCACCTGTGGAAGGATACACTGAAAACTCCAAAAATGTGTGCTTCAGTATCCCATTTTCCCAGCTACAACAAGATGGCTGCAGACTCCTCCCACAGTGGGAACAAGTACATTAAGCCCACCCATAAGGAGAAAAGGAATGGAAAGCTGACTGATTATGATGTCCTCAGGAACACATGGTTACTACATGGGAGCATACTGTTAATAAAGGAAGACACCATTCAGGCCATACTTATGTCATAATTGAATGTATTTTATGACCTTTGGCATGGGGGATAGGAAATAAAATTTCTGGGGCTCTGAGATTCCACTGCCTTTAACAGTCATCCCTCCAGGCTAAATTCAATACATTTCACAGCCTGAAAAAAACTGAGCAGTATAACCATGATGTGTTCATTCAATTTAGAAAGGAAAATCTTTTCTGAACAAGTGCATAACAACCTTCTATCAAATATAAGAGACTTTCATCGTCACGAAGACACCGTGGGGTATAGCCCTGAATCAAACAAGTCTACACCTTTAAGGATTCCCATTTGGAGGTGTACAGGTATTAGCACAAATACTACCAAAAACATCTTCAATCTTATGCCCTATATTTCCACCCTAACATAGGGACAGCAGAGCACAGCCCTAGGACAAAACTTCACACTTAGAATGACTTCTCCTTGGATGTGCACATGAGACTAGCTTTATTGCTAAAGGAATGTCAGGGTTACAAAAAAAAACAAATTATAGGAGAAGATACATCAGCCCTGAAACAAAAAACAAATATATATATATATATATATATATGTATGTGTGTGTGTGTGTTTATATACAGATATGTAGCTAAGACTATCAACTATTACCCACCTTTTCAGACTGATAGAGAACCTGATGCCTAACTTCTTCTTCAGTCTCAAGTAGGAGGCTTCCAACCTTGCAGAGGGGCAACTGAACAATGCCTTATGATGAAGAAACCCACACTTATTAGAACTTCTCCTTTTAGAGATGCCATGAGGCACTAAACCCAAATGCCAAACTTGAAAGAGCCACAAGGCACAACACAGTGAAAGAATTCACACTCACTAAGGCATCTCCTTGGTGTCATTTGAAGGGCTATTCCTGAACACTAAATGAATGCAAGCATGGCAAAGACCACAGGAAGAAGGAAAAAGCTTAATTGGAACAACCACTGCAGTAATGGCTGCCTTTTTTCTCTCCTCTGAGTGCAAGGACCATAGAACATAATGCTGGAGCAAAGCCCTTGAAGGACAAGGCCTGAAATTCATACAGTAAGAACACATTTAGAGGTAAAATAGTACATAACCCTTGAAGGGCACTAACATTTGGAGCAAGAGTCCAGTAGTCATTGGGATAAATGCCCAGTTTTTAAGGGAGGCATATGCCCAGTAATCACTGGGGCAAATGCCTGAAGTATGAAAGTATGGTAGGTGGAAAATCTGACAGTATGGCTGTATAAAAAATTACCCTGTATGAAGTACCTTAGAATGGCTGTTGAGACTCAAGGAGAGTAGCTGGGAGACTGCCTTAAAAGGCTGGTGGGCACTGCTGATATGAATGAAGAAGCAGGGAATTGAAGATGCAAGCTAGCAGGGGAAGCAATAGATAGAAGGGCCCAAAAGTCCAGGGGCCAGATTTCCAAAACTTTCCCCAGGACAAAATTAGCACTGACCAGCGTGCTAAATTAGCCCAGAACCAATAGCCAGCTATATTCAAAAGGGATAGCCCCAGTGTTAAACCTGCTGAATATAGCATGATAAGGAAGCAGGGCAAACTGGGCTGGGAGTGCAATGCAAAAATAGCCCAGGAAATAAGACAGCTCTGAATATAGCAACCAGGAAGTGCAAACCACAAATGCAGCCCAGTGCACAGCAATGTGAAGGACGGTGAAGCTGAACCATGTTGCCAATGTGTGTGCTAGCAAAGGAGTGGATTAATTAAAGCCGCAAGCACCAGCATATGTGAAATTCTGCAGAAATGTACCATGTTTCTGAAACATTAGCACAGAGCGAAAGACACTTGGTGCTGTGCAAATGTTTGCCTTGGGCAGAAATTTGCTATATTCAAAAGTGACATGCAAATGAGCCTACTTTGGCAGTCTCTGGGCAAACATCCAGATCAGCATCTCGTTATGTCCTGATTTGCATGCAGTATGCCCAGTGCTATTGCAAGGTGCCACAGCTCCACCTGTAGGTCAGTCTGGAAGTACAGGGGCTGGCTGGGACTGCACACAGCTCCACTTGTAGGTCAGTCTGGAAGTGCATGGTGGTAGCTGCAGGCTACATTTGTACAGAACCACATAGAATATTGTGGCCCAAGGTAATACACAGCACAGGCACAGGTGGTGGTGCTGCATGCAACTGTCAAACTGTAGTTCCTGCTACAGTGCACAGCAGACACTACAATAGCATGGGGGCCTGTAGTGTGAGGGACACATCAATGGCAATGGTGTATAGGGCATCAATTACTGCTACACCTTACACAGTGACAGGCCCATCTTGCTGACAGTGGACATTACTATTATGCTGTTGTGTGACCCACAGATGTTGCAACACTAGCATGGGATACTCACAGTGACATATACTTGGCTGGCTGTGTGTGCTGTGGTGTCTGTACAGATGTGTGGTATGTGGCCGAGGGGGGGCACATACCACAGACAGGCACACTGTTGTTGGGGTATTTTCAACACTGGACCAGTTGCACTGCATGGATTGTTCCAGCCTTGTGGCAGCACCCAGTATGTGGTGCAGACTGGCCACCTGTACACCCTCCCCTCAACACCCTCCACAACCTCAGTGCTGCATGTGTGTGCTGGATTCTGTTGGTGTCCAACAAAGGGTGGTCTGCAGGTGTGTGCTGTATGGACACACTGCCATGATGTCACTGGGCACCCAGTCACCATTCACTGCCTGGCAAGGCTGGGACCGGTGGCAGATGATGACATCATAGGAGGCGCCTTCCGTGTGAAGCATGTTTCTTCGTTGCGTGGTTTCTTTCTACAGTATGTTTCCTATTTACTGGTTAGGGTCACACAAAGCCATGCAAAAGTTATGCAAAGCTGTGCAAAGCCACAAAGTCACACAAAGCTGATTTGCCCAGATATAAAACTACCTTTTCCTGTGAGGTAATTTTCACTGCTCAAAGCATCATGCTAAGTTGTGCAAAAACACTTTACGCGGTGCTAATGCACTGAATATAGCATTGTGCCTATATTCTTGTGCATGCCCCCTTTTTTACTCTTTGTAGACATTATACTTTGGCCCAGCACTAATGCAGTTTGCCTGTGTTATTTGACCCTTTGAATATAGCGGACTCGCGCAAACCCAGCACAAACCCGATGCAAACAGTTTGCACCCAGCACAAAGTTTTGAATGTATGGCCCCAGGAGTGTAATGTACTGCCATATCAGAGTCAGGACTAGCAAACAAAATGGTCTGCAAGTGAAGCAATGAGAAAGGCCAGCAGAGAGTGGCCCAGTGAAACAAAATTCATCAAGGCTTCAACATGACTGCGTTTAACCATTTTAAAAGCCTGAATGAATGTGTATGCAAATAATTATACTGTATCAATGTTATTTGAACTTTCATGTAAAAATTGTGTATTGTGCATTTCTGTATGTTATATTTCTTGCCTGACTTAAGGTCATACCTAAAAATGGAATATAAATTCCAATGTACCTAACTTGCAATTTCAAATAAATGAAATGAAAATGAAAGGATAGGAACGAGGTAAATCATGGGGCAGGGGAGAAGTAACATATGGCTCTCCTGACAGAAACAAGCCATATAGAGACAAAAAGGCAGCCAGCCAAAAAGTGGGTAAGGGCAGAAACCCAAGCAGGGGGAGTGTTAGCCATTAGGGCAGAACAGCAAGGCAAGCAGGCACATCCCAGAAATAAAAAAAAAGAAGATGTGGCCAATGCAAAGCCATGACAAGGAGGTAGTAGCTAGGGTTCCCAAGGAGGTAACAGTGCAGACACAGTCAAGGTGAAACCAGGAGAAGCTGACATGATGAGAACACAGGGAAAACATTGCAGAAAGAGGGAACAGTGTGGGATGGGTGAGCACTGGTACCAGTTAAGCAAAGGCAACTGCAAAGAAGAAGGGAGACCAGCAGCAGCTTGACCATGGCAAAGCAAATGGGCATCCAGAAGATGACAGTGCATATGCAAATTAAACAGTGCTTCATGAGGGCTGAGTATAAGCTACTCACTGTCCCATGAGCAGAGGAGGACACTGGGAGAAGGGTTGTGATGCCCATAAAAAATGTCTGTGAAGACTCATTAACTTATTTGTTGCTGGTTACATTTATGTGGCAGGGACTTCATATACATGAGGAACCGAGGGAGGTGAGGTTGATCCTCCTACAGTGGGTCCTCTCTCCTGCAACTGGACTGCCTGATCTCGTCGGGACCTGGGGTCTGAGGTGCCAACTGGTTGCTGTGGTTGGGTGGACCTCCCCAGGACTTCCAAATGGAAAAGAGAAGAGGAACTTTGGACTTTAAAAATAATAATCTCTCTGTACTGCTTCAGGACAGGGGCTCTCTCCTGCAGCTGTTGAGGAGAAATGTTTCCCGCCCTCCCACCCCATTCCCTCTTCCACTTCCCTTAAATGCTCTCTAGCCCCTCCCACTAGCCTGGGGGTACCTATCGCATTCTCCTCCTCAGTTGGCTTAGTGCCAGGCTTACTGGCATACTGATTGTACCCTATTAAATGTGCATGTAATGCTTCACCCTGTTATTACTAGAGCTTGCAATAACTAATTACTGTCTGTGTGTATATATAGCAATTCTGGAGCCAGGAACAGCATCCTGTTGTTTTATAAATTAGGGCTTGTTAATCCGCCTGTGCATGTGTAGTAACTCTGGAGCCTGAGGCAGCAACCTATTGTTCTTATAAATCAGAGCTAGGCAATCTACCAGAGCTTCCTGTCCCAGTGTGATGTTACCTGTTACCCACTAATCACCTTCCTGAGCTGCCTGGCCCTGTATCATAGCCCTGGGAGGACTGAGCAAGGGTATGTTACCTAATCACCCCCATGTCTTCTGCTAGGGCACTGCCACAGACCAAATCCACCCTTGGCCCCCCTTGTGTCCACACAGGATGCCTCCTCTGATTAGTTGCTCAGGGCTTCATGGTCTGGTTGAGGCCTCAGCCCAAAACCCTGGTCCACAGGCTGCCAGGCCCCCCTCTGAATTCCCCTCATGCCTGGCTATCTGCCAAAGGCATGAAGCAGACGCACCTCAACATTTGAAGCTTGCTACCTAACCTAGCAGAGCTAACAGCTTGGGTGGCACATTATAACCTTGATATTATGGGGGTCTCAGAAATCTGGCTGAAGCCCCACATCCCAGACTCTGCATGTGCCTGCCAGGCTACAACCTTGTTAGGCAAGACAGAGTAGGGAACAAGAGATGGGGTGTGGTACTCCTATACTACAAGACACACTTAAATGTATCTGTCATGGGACACTCCACACACCCATCCCATACCATTGGGTCCTTGCATGCTTTCCTCCTGCTAGGCAACACCAAAAAGGTACACCTGGTCTGTGCCTGCAATCCTCCTAAGGGAGGTGTGCCAGGGCTCTCCTCCCTCCTTGACAATCAGTCCCATGGTTGGCTCGAATGAACAATTAGTCCTAGTTGACTTCAACCTTAACTGGGTGGGCCGCAATGTCCAGCAATACGAGCCTCTGCTGGCTGGTCTCACCCTCGGCCAATTCATTAATGAACCCACAAGGCTCTCCTCATGTGGAGACAAGGGATCCCTCATTGATTGGGTGCTGAGCAACTGACCGGATAGAATTGTCTCCTGTGGTATTCTCCCTGATGCTATCTCGGATCACTCTCCTACCTACTGTATATGGGGCATCTTCTCTCCCAAAATTCCCTGCAAAGTAATCCAGATGAGGGACTACTCCAAACTTAACTTTGGAGACTACCTTGCAGACCTGTGACAAACAGACTGGTCTCAGGTTACTGCTGCATCTGTCTCGCTGTTTTTACACCCCCCCAAAACAAGCATATGCCGCTGGCTAAAAGGGGGATGCAAAGTCAGAAAGTGGCTTCATGGTGGCCTTTTCTCCCTCAAGAAGCAAAGGGACAAGTGCTGGGTGAGATATAAAGCCTCCCTCTCCAGCACTGACCTCCTTGAGCACAGACAGCTAAGGAACTCCTGCAAAAGAGCCATCCGCTCTGCAAAGAGTGAGTGTTGTCAATCTGCCCTGCTCTCCTCAGCCAGAAACTCGAGGAGCTTCTGGCAGAACATCAAAAACACGGTTGGAGGGTCCGCCAGAGCTCAGGTCATGGATATGCACATTGGCAGGGTTTATTTATTTATTGAATTTTGATGACCGGGTTGGCCCACTGGGCCCCGAAGGTCCCTTTATCAGGGGCGACCCGGGGAACAGAAAAATACATTAAAATACATACAGACAGGTGATACAGGGTAACAAGAAGTATACACGAAGTGAGGATAACATTACAGGCAGTTTTTCAATTAGTAGACCATAAGTGCAGCCCCTGAAGGAATCAACCTGATAGAATCAAGGCAAGCTTAGCTGTCTGTTGTGTGTGAGGAGAGTGGTGTGCGTGTTGTGATTGGGATAGGGGGTGAATTATCCTATACCCTCGCAATGGCAAGCACTTAACCCAAGCAAATGGGCCTTTAGCCCTGTGCGAAAATTTAACAATGAGGGGGCTTCCTGTACCCAAGGTGGGAGGGTGTTCCACAGTTTGGGAGCTGTGAGAGCAAAAGATTTGCCTCCCATGTGAGTCTTGACTCTGGGGATTGCCAGTAGGGACCGACCTGAGGTCAAGAGCATTCTGGGGTTAGGCTTGGGTGTGATGATTCTTGCTAAAGTAGGTGGGGCTGCTGGGCTCTGTAATTTGTAAGCTAGGCAGAGCAGGGGATAATGTAGCCGAGCTGAGAAGGAAGGCCACTGCAGTTGGGCTAATGAGATGCATGGGTGGCTTCTTGGGTGACACATTGTCGCAAACCTCGCCACCTTGTTGTATAGGACCTGGAGCCTGCCAACCTCACCCTCTGCCATACTCTGAATTATTAGGGCAGCATAGGTTAATGTGGGTAGAAGGACACTAGAGGTAATTGCTCATTTAGCCTCTGGGATAAGGTGTATTTTTTTAGGCAGTGCAAGGTGCCGAGTTTGACGTGGATTGACCTTGTTACCTGGTCTACGTGGGGCTTAAAGGTGAGACCTTGGGTTAACTGCAACAATGCCCTTACAATTGTGAATGCCTTTAACTCCCTGTTCACTGACCTGCCAGCTCTCCCCTACCAGCCCCTCAACCCCAAGAACCAGGACCCCCACCCGTCCTCCCTTGTACCTCAGGGTCGTCCCTGTCAAGGAGACCCAGAAACTCATTGCTGGTCTCTCCCCTCACATTGGTGCTGGGCATGGCTGCCTTGAGCCCAAACTACTCAGTCTAGGGGCTTCCATCCTAGCCTGGCTTATCACCCACATCTTTAATAAATCGCTAATGTCAGGTGCCATCCCGGACATCTGGAAAGTGACCAAAGTTGTCCCTGTTCACAAACAAGGCAACCCTAAAGAACTGCCTCCCTATAGCGATCCTGTCAGTGATCAGCAAGCTTCTTGAAAAGGTGGTTGCCTCACAGCTCACCCACTACCTGCAGACCTATGATCTACCCTTCCCTGCAAAACATGGCTAAAGAAAAAGGGTACAGTACCTGCACTGTCCTAGACATTGTCACCTCCGAGATCAGGTCCACTGCAGATTGAGGCAAACTGACTGGAGCCATCCTCATGGATCTCTCAAAAGCCTTCGACTGGGTTGACCACTCAATCCTGTGCTCCTCTCTCTCCTGTCCCTTGGCTTCTCCTCCCCCACCCTTGCCTGGATCAATAACTACCTCACGAGCAGACAGGAGTACATCAAATTCAACAAGGCCCTATCTGAGCCCTCTCCAGTTAACTGTGGGGTCCCCAAGGGCTCTGTCCTTGGGCCTTTCCTATTTTCCCTTTTCATAAATGAGCTGCCCTCAGCCCCAGACTATGGGCGATCTACTCTGTACGCAGATGACCTAGTCATCCTGACCAGCTCCCAGGACATCTCTGTCATCAACGCTAAGCTAAATTCTGACTTTGACCAAATCCAAACCTGGCTAAAGGACCACAAGTTCATTATCAACTTGCAGAAAACTCAGACCATGGTCTTTGGCTCCACAGCCAAGACAAAAGCTGTCCCTGCCCCTCTAAAGATCTCATGTGCTGCTGGGTCCCTCCTACAAGTTGCAGACTCTATCAAGTACCTGGGGGTGACACTTGACCCACAACTGGATCTCTCTGTGCATATTCGCAATGTACATAAGGCTTCAAACTGTAAGTTGGGCCTTGCATACAGAGCAAAAAGCTGTCTCACCCCGGCTGCTCGTCTCGCCCTAGCCAGAGGTGTCCTCCTACCCAAGTTCTGCTATGGACTTGTCACCTTTGCCCACATCACAAAAACCAGTCTCTTCAAATGGGACACGGCGTACAATAGTGTATGTCACTTTGCAGTATCAGCTCCCCGCCTCACCCACCGCTGTGAGCTCTACTCCTGGCTTGAGTGGCTCCCACTGGAAAAGCACTGCAGCTTTTTTCTAGGTAACTTCATCAACAATGTTGTCAGAACTGCCACCCCTTCTGCCCTTGCTGTATCTCTCTTACCCACTACCCCCTCTTACCTTTTAAGATCCAGTTACTCTCATGTCCTCCTGGTTCCAAAAACCTGCATCCAAATGGGCGACCGGGCCTTTGCTGCCTATGCGGCCAGGTTATGGAACTCCCTTCCAGCAGGCACTCGCTCCTCAACTTCCCATCCCTGCTTTAAAGCCTCCCTCTGGGGCTTCTTCAAATTGGCCTCTATCTGCCTCTGCACTTAACGTAGCCCCTCGACCATTCCACTCTGTCTGGCTGAGTCGATAACTAACTCTGCTGCTTAAGGTGGTGGGTCTTTGCATCTTATCCACTAGTGAAGCTTACAGCTACCTGAAGAATTGATTGTGATGGGTCCACCCTGGCCCTACTGCTCATTAATTGTGTATATGCTACTGTTCTAGCCTCATGTTTGCCAATGGTCTCTCCAATCCCTTCCTGAAACTACTCATTGTATCTGCTACCCTCATCCTTTTAAGACGTTGGTGCCCGGAATGTTGATTATTGCCTTCATTGCTTGTACCATGCTATTATCTTCCTCCCACTTACAGTGTAAACCCTTGATGTTCCTGCATTTACCTTGCTTTGTTTGTTGTTCTTGATTATACCTTGCTTTTGTTCTTGCCGGTTGTGCTTGAATGTACATGTGTAATCTCCCGGGTTGCACCTGAAAATAGGCACTTGGTTGTCTAGTGTGCTTACCTGGTGAACAAAAGCAAATAAATAAATAAATAAATAAATAAATCAGCTGGCAGGGAGCTGTTAAACATTTTAACTTTCAACTGTATATTTGATAAGTATGAATTGCTGTGGTGCTTCCATTTAATATGTTGCACATAATTTAGTCTATGTTTCTTAAACTTGAAGTGACTAATTGTAGCAACACTTATTCTGTAGTGATGATTATTCTGTGGTAAGTGCCATGGAAATTATATTACTAAGACTATTACATGTTTGGATTCATGAGATTGGATACTGTACATCAATAACTATATTTCAGGTTTATCAGTGCTGTTATGCACAGTCATAATCCATTAACTGTATATGACTTTTACGTGATTGAATGTTCCAAGGTGGTCCATGAACTACGGTGCAAGACATATGAGGAGAGGTTGCAGGACTACAATATGTACACCTTGAGAAAAGGTGTGAAAGGGACAAAATGATTGAAACAAGTACCTATGCAGGATGAATAGGGTGGATGACAAGTAACGTTTCTCCTTGAGTTCAAATACAGGGGTGCGAGAGAACTCACTTAAACTCACATTGAGGGGATTCAAAAAAGATGTCAGTAAGCACTTTTTTACAGAAAGAGTGATAGACAAGAGGAACAAGCTGCTGGAGGAAGTGGTATAGGCTAAATCACTGAGCAGCTTCAAGCAGGAATGGAACAGGCATACGGGATTAGTTAGAAAACTGGAGCAGAAATAAAGGGGAGGGATGGCCCTTAGGGTCAATGCAGAGTACTTAGGTAGACTAGGCAGACTGAATGGGCCAATGAGCCTTTTCTGACATCATTGTCTATGCATCTGAGTAACTCTGTATGACTTTGGGTTGCCTCTATGCAGTAACAAAAGGAGGTAACCAAAAATCCTATTGTAATGCTGGCCCTGTGGCACTGAGGCACTGATGAGTAACATACCTTGCATCATGCTGATGACCTGAGTTCAGGAACAAGCCTGGGTTGTCAGGGGTTGATGGGGAAGGTGGAACAGGAGTGGATGTACCAACCACCAGGCATCTCTCCTCTCCCTGATTAGTGAGATTTGCCAACTTGGCTCTTGGCTGCCAATAGGTGGAGGTCTGGTGGCAGTGCCAAACACCGAAGCAGCAGATGTGAGCATCAAGGGGTGGGGGAGAGCCACAGTTTCTGAGGCACATGTATGTCTCCACGTGCATGTGCATCCCATGTCAATTTGGCTAGCACAAGGGACAGAAAATGGAAAGAGAGACTTGTGGGTTGGCTGGCACACTGCATGCCTCCCTGGAACTGAACCACCAACCAGGCACCTCGGTGAATTCTGGATATGTTCACTGCGGGAGGGAGGATGTCCCTGCCCCCTCTGGCCCCCATCAGAGGGGGCAATCCGTGGGGGAACTGGTGAACAGGTAAGCCCGGGGGAGGTGGCAGCCAGTCTGGGAGAGATGGGGATGGCATGACCAGTGACCCTGAGGGATAAAAAGTTACATATAAAATTCCTATTGCAATGTGATCTAATATGATTATGTAAGGCCTTTCTTTTTTGATGACCGTACTTGTACTGTTACAAAATCAATTAACACAAAGTTAAATAGCAAGTATACCTTTCTTTGATTCACTACAAAATGTTTCCATAAAACTAGGCAGCAATAAATTTACATTATTAAAAGAAGCTGAAGTGAACATAAAATTGGACTGACCAATTTTAAGGTTATGACACTAATACTGTATATTACTGAGAAATCTGAAGAGTGAAAAAGTACCAATTAAGTGTCATAAAAAAGCGGCTACTCAGGTGGCTGGAGTCACAATGTGATAAACATTAAAAACTAACATGTGAGTCAGGCTACCTGGTACTAAAAAATAAAAACCCAAGAGCTGGGTAATGATAAAATACTATTTTAACCAAACTACAGTTTTCAAAGCGTAGCAAAGAATTTTTATCAGTGCTTTTGCAATATAACCTGTTTTTTACATCCCTCTTGTCATCTGACATAAATCAATTTTTTGACAAAACTAATTTCTTTAAACATATTGATGACATATTTTTGGTGTTGTGGGGGTCACCATCAGAACTTATGGACTTTGCTGGCCCGCTAGCACAGTGGTAGGGTGTCCACTTGTGATGCCAACAACCTGGGTTCAGAGATGGATTTGGAAGACATAAGGCCAGCCGGGGGGAGAAGGACTTAGCATCCTTCGGATGGCTGTCCTTCTCTGGGGGGATGAGTTGGAGTGTCTGGCACATGTCTGACCTCTAGCAGAGGCTGGGACCAAGCAGTGACCAGCACCTGTCTAGCTGGGAGTCGTGCTTGAAGTTGCGCTCTGCACTTTACGTCATTACACATCACTCCTCCTGGAGGGTTTACAGCAGCAAAATCATTGCCACTCCATCTGTGATGCCTCACTTCTCTGCCTCTGTGCTGCCCAGGTACGTGGCTGGTGATGCAGCAGCTTAAGTTCCGGTGGTGTGATCCGGTCCCGTGGCCCCACCCTGGGGGTCAAGCCATCAGCCCCACCCAGAGAGGGTAAGCCTGCGTAATCGCCGTAATGAGGTAAGTCCCTGGAGGGTGAGGGGGTGGTGAGAGTCATGTGCTGAGCCTCTGGAGGTCGGGCAACACAAAAAAAAAGAACTTCTGGACTTTGTGCTACATTTGAAGATACACGTGATAACCTGAGATTCACTATACATTTTGATAGATTTATGGTTAATCTTTTGGATCTAACAGTATAAAAGATCATAGAGGGGATGTAAAAACCAGGTTATATAACAAAAGCACTGATAAAAATGCTTTGCTAAATTCTGAAAGCTGCTAACAAAGGCATCTTATTGAAAACATCTTACGGGACCAATATATGATGCTAAAAAGAGACACTAGTGAGCCATTGCAATGTCTAGAAGGGGCTGAGGAACATAATCAGCATTTTAAAACATAGGGTTACAATAATAAATGTATTGCTAGAGCTGCACAGTATGTAGACAGTGTGAATAGAGAATGAGCTATTGTTGCCAAGGAATAGAAATAGCACTGCCTCCGAAGGGAATGGTCTTAACTTTGTCACTGATATTAGCCCTCATATTGTAGTTATCTGATTAGACGAATACTGGAAAAAATTGACATATTTTACATACTGAGAGACTAAAGTCTGTAATTGCTAAACTTCCTCATATAGTTTATCGTACAGGTGACAATATTGCAGACAAAGTGACCAGTAGTCTCTATGGTACTATAGAAGAACAAGTTCAGCCCCCCTCCCCCAGAACAGTTAAATGTGGCAACTGTTTATTTGAACATCTAGGCCCAGATATTCAAACTGCGCCCAAAATGTGCGCAACAGCAGGAGCAAGCACAAATCAATTGCGCATATGCGCAACAGACGCGATATTCAAACATGGAGCAGAACAAATTGCGCAAGCAGCCAATGTCTGAATATCGCACAGACTGCGCCATAGCGCAACCAGGAAGGGGAAGCTGAGCAGTAAGGTTGCGCCATAGGGCAACAAGGGCAGCCCAGCTGAGCAGTCCAGAGGTGCCATAGCGCAAGCAGAGCGCCCCCAGCAGAGCAATGGAACTGCACAACCAGGGAGGCAGGCTGGGGCCCACCGCCAGCCATGCCACACATGGGCACAGGAACACACTGCAGAACCAACAAGACACCTGCACACCCCAAGCACAGCATCACTGGGGGTGGGACGGATGATCTACTGGCCCATGGGGACAAGCCAACAAAGCACAGCAGAGCCATGGACGCCCAGCACAACCACTGGCAGGCTGAGACTGCCACACACAGGGGTTGACAACCAATGCACATCAGCCCCCGTGACGCACAGCACACCCTGCACCGTGACCCCAAGACACTGACCCATGTGCAGTACTGGCACTGCAGGAAACACCATGCATCCCCCGCACACGCCAACCCCTGTAGCAGAGAAGCATACAAGCCAGACCCACCCTGTGCACCCAGCAGTGGGTGGCAGATGGCAAGACCAACAGAAAGTCACTGCCATGCTGGAGACACCTCCCATGCACACACACGCACACACACACACACACACACACACACACACACACACACATACCCAGGACCATACCACCCCAGATGGCATGCACACCACTGCAACTGAGCAACCATAGCCAGCTGCAAATCAGAGACCAACACAGTATTCATATCAAAATATAAATGTATTATAAAACTGTAAATTACAAAACCAACAACAACATAACTATTTACAAGGGGGGTAGGGGTACAAGGTAGGGGTGGGCAAGGGGTAGGGATGAACAACTTGGAGAGGGAAGGCAGGGGAGGGATGGGTGAAGTGGGAAGGGGAATCTGGCCTAAGGCCTAGCAGGCTGGTCCTCCTCCGCCTGGTGCCACCATGTCTGGCCGTGCCTCATCCGGAGGCCATGGCGCTGGATGCTGGTGAGAATAGTTCTGTTGTCCAAGGACTCCTGTGTGAGCTGCTGCAGTGCCCGCTCTATCCTCTGGAGAACACTGAGGCCTAGGAAAATGGGAACACAGTCAATGGCTGTGACTGACCACAACCCTGAACACCACCCAACCTGCAAGCCATATAGCCCAATGTCCCACACCTGTGATGGTATGCACCCACCCACAGTGAACATGCACATGGCCATCACAAACAGTTGGCACCAGCTATGTGCACCACTGCACACACACACTGCCCATGTCCATCACAGCACAAACAAGGCTGTCAAGGACGGGCAATGGGTGCGATGCCAGTTACACAGCCATGTGCCCAGTGCATGCATGGACCACCAGTGACGCACACACAGACGTGCAGTGACACTGGACGGTGATGAATGTCGCCTGTGTCGTGCATGGTTGTGTTGTGCATGGCTGGTGGTCATGCCTACCCCCTCCAGCATGCAATAGCATCCATGATGTAATGATACTCACATTCCACAAGAAGCTGTGTCTGCTACTGCTGCTGCTGTTGTGGCCAACCCCTTGCTGTACCACCGACTGGCACCGGGGCCCTGTCACGGCCCTCCTCACCACGTGCCTGCATCCTCACAGCCCGGCCTGTGGGAGACAAATGTTGAGAAAAACATCAGTGTGACTCCAAAGCAGACTGCCCCCTGCCCCAGTGAGAGTGCCTGCCCACACAGCCAGCCCCATGCATCTCACACCTGCACTCACTGACACAGCCAACCATGTCAGAGCCATCACCTATGCACAGCCACCAAAACACACTCACACCCCTACAGAGAATACAGGTGCATAGATGGTACACCCACCTGGCCTAGGCACCACGCCCCTCCTGGCACGTGACCGTAGCCGCTCATGCAGGTCAGGCTCCCTCCAGCGGAGGTCACTGTATCTGTGCCGGCACTGCTCAGCAGACCGGCGCTGCCCAGTGACCCCCACCAGGTCATTGGCCACTTGCAGCCAGACCTGTGTCCTAGCCATGGTGAGGGGCACCTCACCATACAGTGCCCCATAGTGGGGCTCTACCAGGGCCACCAGGTTAGCCACCCCACGGGCTCCATTGCACTGCCTCCCGCGCTATGCTTCCAAGTTTACAGCAGGCAATATGGTGCCCTGCTGCGCGGCAACCCCAAGTGGAAATGTTGCGCAATAGACCACCATAGGTTCCAATCGCGCTGTTCGTACAGCGCCGTTAGTCCACATAGTGCTGTCACCAGACAGCGCAATAGGGCTGTACACATGGCAGCCGAACAGCGCCAGCGGGCAAAGGTCGGACACCAGGTCAGAGGTCTATGACGCAAGGCCACGCACAGCGCCATCTGACGTCTACGCATCCTGCGCGACCGACCACCTGCGTGACAGTGCCACAGTGGACTATTGCGCAGTAGTGCCACAGTGCCATGCATAGTGCCCAGTGCTGAGCGCCACTGGCACAATGGTGGCCATGGCCTGAATTGCCGATCCGCACAGCACGCCATCAGCGCCGCAGACGCCTGTAGCTACCTGGCATGCGAATGCAGTGTACCGCACAGTCACAGATCTGCACTATTGGCTCAGCCGGCCAACCGCCTTCGCGAAAAGCGCAATGGCGCGATATCAGCCTAATACATGCAAATCATCTGATCAGCCATTCAAGGCGCAGTGGCACGATTTGCTTCTCATTACAGTTGCTCCTCTCCTAATTTGCATGCATTGAGCTATCAAAAGTGCGACAGTGGGCTGTGCTGACAGATTCGGTTACTGCAGGTGAGAGGTGAGTTGCATGCTGTGGGATGTTCTGACAATGGGCATGGGATAATGCTGTAGACTGCACAGTGACGAGTGTCCACTTACACCCATACAGCTCGCCATGACCGAGCAGAGACAAGGTGAGGGTGAGGATGGTGGGCGAAGGAGGAGGACCAACTTCACCACGGCAGAGACTGAGGCCCTCTTCCAGGCCTACCTGGAGGATGAGGCACTACTGTGTGGAAGCCGGGGCACCCCTCAGGCCCGTGCGGCTGTATGGGAGGGGGTAGCCCAGGCAGTGAACTTGCACGGAAGCCACCAACGCTCCATGCAGGAATGCAAGAAGAAGATTGGGACAGACCGCAGGAGGGTGAAGGAGAAGGTGGCAGCCCTCAGGGCGGCACGTGCTGGCACTGGTGGGGGCCAGCCAGCGGTGGCAGAGCTGACCCCGGCTGAGGACTGACTGGCTGCAACTATGCAGTGCAGTGCTATTGAGGGCGTACTTGAGGTGGATTCCAGACAGGTGGAAGCCCATCACTGCACGGTATGACATGGTGGTGGTGTTGGGGGGGGGGGGAGGAAGGTTGTTCACATGCACTCACATGTCCTCTCTTTCTGTTGCAGATCCTGTTCGTCTTCAGGAGACGGTGGTGGTGGTGGGACCAGGCAGTGAGGATGACCTGCTGGACATGGAGGAGGATCCATCCACCTCTGTCACCAGCCAGCATGCACTGCACCAGCATGCACGCTGTGCTGCCAACTCTGGTGTCGGTGATTCGGGTGTGGGGGGTGCACAGCCTGTGTCTCAGCAGTCTGGCATGCAAGCATGCCAGCACGCTGTGACTGTGGCTGTAGCACATACCTGCACCATTGATGATGCAAGGACTGCAATGGGCAGTGACATGTGTGTGTCCCATGACGGACACACAGCAGGCCAGCACGTGCCCCTGGGTCTTGCTGGTTCCAACTTGTGTGCCAGCATGTTGGCACAGTCCCAGGCTGTGCCTGTCAGCACCGGTGGGGCAGCACCGGTGGCTGTGCAGGTGTCTGGCACTGTTGCAGCCACAGCGGTGGAACGAGTGGACTCTGAGGCACAGCGGTTGAAGGGGCAGCAGCAGCAGTCACCCACCAGGTATGGGGGTACAGTGTCCAGCGGTGGCACATGCCCGCCGCCCTTTGATACGCCCATTCCTGGTCCTGGTGAACAGTGCCCACCCTCAAGGGGTGTTGTGCATCAGGACCTTCAACACCCTGGGGGACAGGATGCCGTTGTGGCACAGTACCCATTGGACGAGCACACCCGCCTGCTGCGGGAATCAGTACAGCAGCAGAGGCAGGTTGCAATGTCCGTGGAGGCACTGTCTGTGGCTGTGGAGTGGCACAGCAGGGAGTGTGGTCTGGACCGTGCAGAGATGGTCCACATGCGGATGGATGTGACAGCCGCCATTGACAGGCTGACCCAGGCAGTGGTCTCTGTCGTGGACGCATTGGGCACACAGTCAGGTGACCCTGTACCGCACACCCCACACAGTTCACGCTCCACTCCCCGTTCCCGGCGTCGTGCGACACCAGGCCTGTCGACGCCGGGTTCTGCTGTGGGCATCCTGAGCACCCTGGTGCAGGTATGTTCGGCATGCTGCAGACCCCTGTGCGGGCAAGGTCGCTGCTCAGCAGTGGGACCCTGGTGGTCCAACAGTGCCACCCCATGTGGCCCCTGCTCAGCCTGCCAGTGCTGTTGGGTCACAGCAGGGCAGCTCACGCATCTCGCGGTGGCCGTGGACAGTGCTACATGACTGACCTGTCTCCCAGTGCGGGCCCTGTCTGGTGCTGCCCTGTGTGCAATGTGTCGTGGTGGGAAGTGACTGCTGGGTGCTCTGCTCAACACGCCGACATCATCGGACCACCTGCACACCCTCCCAACTGCTGTCCACAGGTGCATGTGCATGATGATGCCTGCATTGTACTGTACACCAAGGTGCAAGGGTGCCCAGCATCTGACACACGTACTTGGACAGTACAGGTGGTGGGGGTGGTCGGTGGTGCTGTGTGTTAGCAATGTTGGTTCTGCTGTGCTGTGCATCTGCCCATGTACACGCTGTGCCTGATGTGTGTGTGTCCATATGAGTGTTCACCCCTCCCTGATGGTGTGTTTGTATGCCTGGACCCTTCCACTCCCTGGCCATCATGCACCCCTGGTGTGTTACCCTGTGTCCTGTGGTTTGAGCCTGACAGTGTTGGTTGCACATGGCCCCTGACTTACCTGTGTTGTGCATAGTGCTCCTCTGTGATGGTGTCCCGTGCAGCTGGGCCTGCTGGATCAGTTGGGTGTCCCGCCGCCCTGGGGGCTGCTCATCACCATCAACACTGGCACCACTGGCTCCCCATCGCTGTCCCCTCTTCAACCTGTACGGTTATCCCACAGTCCTGGCCATGTTGTGCAGGATGCAACAGGCCAGGAATATCCCACAGGCCTTTGGGGGCTTACTGTAGGGCACCGCTGGAGGTGTCTAGGCATCGGAAGCGTGCCTTGAGCATCCCAAACACCCGCTCTATGATGTTGCGTGTGGCGGCATGTGCCTCATTATAGTGTTGCTGCGATGGGGTCATGGGGCGCCGGTACAGTGTGAGCAGCCAGGGATGGAGTGGGTACCCGCTGTCACCTGTGTGGAGATAGTGGAGATCAGGGTCATGTTCAGGTCCATTTTGCCCATATCCCTGTGTGCCACTACCATGGCACCTGTGGCATTCCCACCCTTGCCCCAAGTTTGCATTCCATACATGCTGCTTCACCACTAGATGTTCTGTGGGGATGTCCCCACTCTCAAATCGATGGCACAGTGCGGACTGATGCCATATGAAGGCATCATGTGCTCTGCCAGGGTGTGTGGCACAGACATTGATTATTCACCCAGTGGCATCACACACCACCTGGCAGTTGACACTGGAGTAGCCCTTTCGGTTCCTATACACTGCCCCATCGGGGCCAGGTGGCGTGCGAATGGCCACATGGGTGCAGTCTATGGCCCCTAGCACGCCAGGCATATGTGCTACCCTGTGGAACTCCTGCATGTTTGCTGTACGCTCTGCTGCGGTGCTGGGGAAATGGATGTGCTCCGCAGCATGTGGCAGCAGTGCACTGAGGAATTGGGTGAGGATGCATGACGTGGCTGACTGTGTGATGCCTGTGGAGTCCCCTGTCAGCCTCTGGAAGGTGCCCGTGGCGAGCAGGCACATGCAGGCTGTCACCTTGGTCTCCACTGACAGAGCGTGACTCGTCGTGAGGGTGCCTGCATCACATCACTGCACAGCTCACAGAGCCGCCTCAGTATTGCCCTGTTCAGGCGGTACCGCCACGATCTCTACATCTGTATACAGCTCATAGCTGATGCAGGCACGCGTACTGCCTGTTGGGGGCATACCACCGCGGGCCCTTCCACAGCCTTGTCCCCTGCAGCTTGTATTCTCACCCCCTCATTACAGCTTCCATGTGGATGCTGGCACTGTCCATCTCCCTGGCTTGCCCCCCAGCTGGTGTTGCTGTGTTACCCCCGCTGTCCTGACTGCTACTTCCACTGCACCGGGCACCCCCCGCTGGCCTCTGCAGCCTATGGCCCACACTGCTAGACTTGTCTGCCCTAGCCTGTCACTGTCTGTCTGTCTCTCTCTCTACCCCACTTGGCACCCTTGTAGCGTTCTTGCGCCGCTTCTTTGAGCCTTTTTATTTTGGCTCATTTCCGCTAGTGCGCAATTTCCAGCAGTTCCACTCTTGCTCAATGCGCAAGTCTTTGAATTTCGCATTGTGCTCTTTGTGCATGGATCCACCCCGTCGGTTCGCTATGCCTTCCTTTGCATTGCGCTGTTGCTCAGCATGTTTTACGGTGGTGCAAGCTGCCTCCTGCTGAATATCACAGAATGGCGACTTCTGGTCTTGGCGCGAGATAACCTATTGCGCATGGCGAACCCTTTTGAATATCCCACCTCAGTATCTAAGGTGACCTGCACTGAGGCAGTTGTTAACTGTAATAGAGCTAATTTAGTTTATACCACTGTGTGCAGTTGTATATCTTGTTACATTGGCAAACCAAACGCCAATTTAAAGTACAGATTTGAGGACATTTATGAAGTACTGCCCACAAGGAAAATACTACTGCACTATCAGTCCACATTATGAAGGAGGGAACGAATCGCACATTTAAATTTTTAGGTTTAGAAAAAGTGATGGTGGCTATGAAATGGAGTGGGGGTTTGGACACAAAACCTCTGAGGTGTGAAAGTGCATGGCGATATCAACTCTGCACACCAGTATCCTGGCTTGAATGATATGTTTACCTTAGTGCCTTTTTTAAATGAGTAGTGGTTTTAAAATGAATAGAGGTACTAATTAACCTTGTGCAGTAGCTAATATTGTTTGTTGAGAAATTTATAAGATATTAAGTGCACACTGACTTTATAATAATTGGGGAATGTATCTTTGCAAATGAAATTGCCACTGTTCATTGTTGCTTATGTATATACATTTTTTACTTGCATTCTGCATATAATCTGCACATATTTTTTTCTGGTGCTCCAAATCATTTTTTTATAGTTTTATTGTCTTGATTGGAGAGGGACCATGTTATTGAGTGTTTAATGAATTACATCTGGGGCATCTTGTTAAGAAGATTATATTTAGGTATGTGGATACATTCAGATGATTACTCCTTGAAAAAGTGCACTGACCAAACAAAATGTTGATATTCTGTCCACAAGTATGCTGCTATGATTTTAGTATCTTATTTATGTAATAAATAGTATTTAATGTTACCCAGCTCTTGGATCTTTTTTTTCAGTACTGGGCAGCCCAACTCACATGTTGCTTTTAAGAGTGCCAAGTATCTAGTGCTGAAGACAACCATGACTAAGTACCTATTAAGAATAACATTCTTTATTTATTAATGAGCTTGTGCACTGCCTGGAATTAATAACAACTCTCAGATGTAGTCAGCTATCACTTCTTATATCTGAAGTGTTTCTTTTCTTTTCTGTTTGCTAATTAGAAGTTTTCCATCTGGCAATACTGGGGTGATGTGCAGAGCAGCACTCTGTCTGGAGGCTAAAAAATTCAGTTCTGTTCCTCCCCTACATCAGCAACACTGAGACCACACTGACTGGGACATCACTAGTAACCAACAAGAATCATTTCTCACTGCCAGATTATTCTCTTTCAAATGAAACAGCAAAGATTGGCCCTTCTTGTTAATAGTGCTGTCACAATTTCCTGCATTCTGTTTGGAAACTTGTGAAAGTCACTGCTCAGGCTGCAAGGGTTGTGGCTCCTCAATGTGTTTCATCACATTTCTGATAATGTATGCCAGCCCAGTGGCACTGAGGGTTGAGGTGCTGGACGCCACACCTCATGCTACACCAGTGATCCGGGTTCGGCTACAGGCACCGGTCATTGGGGGTCGACCCAGGGGGAGGGAGGAATTAGATTGAGCTACTGTTAGGCAGCTCTCTTCTCCTAGGGAGGGTGGGATGCCACTCCAACTATCGGACATTGTTGGGAAGGGGAGGGTGCCATTAGGTGCTTGGCAGAAGACATGTCTTAGCATGGCTCTCTGCCTGGTCTTCAGTCCTTTATGCTGGCATCCTCTGGGGTGGGATTAGGGACCATGTAGTCACCAATACAATTATGTAAAAAAACTAGCCCCACCACTCTGTAGCATGATCCCCGCTAAGGGGGATGGGTGCTATAGATCAGCGGTATACTGCCACCGAACCCGGGCTGGAGAGTGGGCAAAAATATGTAATAAAAAAAACATTTCTGCTAATGTAGTGGGAAGAACAGAACAGAACAGGCTTTTTTTAGCCTCCAAACAGAGTGCTGCTCCAACATGAGCACACTACCGCCAGGTGGAAAATCTTCTAATTAGCAAACAGAAAAGAAAAAATACTTCCAGTATAAGAGGTGATAGAACTACAAAAGAACCCTAGAGCAAATGCCCTGACACATGGGTTATCCCAAAGAATATTGGCCATACAGCCAAGTTTTAAAGGAAACACAATTGCACATACCCCAATAATGCAAAGCATCATGGAAAACATATGCAAATCCCCATAAGAGAATTTAGACTGGCTCTCCTTTAAGCAGAACTGCATGGTGCCAGAAGGCCTCACAGTGCAATCAGCAATGACTAAGAACAGCAGACCCATACACATGTTTTGTCCTCATTTGGACTCATCACTACACCATATCTGTGTTTTAGCCCAGGAAGAGGGAGCCAGCCACCCCTTAAGGGAGATGTTATTTGTTGGGGTCACTGGGACCCCAAAATAGAGAAGGAAAAGTACTACAAAAGAACCCCAGAGCAAATGCCCTGAGGCATGGGTTATCCCAAAGGATATTGGCCATACAGCCAAGTTTTAAAGGAAACACAATTGCACATACCCCAATAATGCAAAGCATCATGGGAAACATATGCAAATCCTCATGAGAGAATTTGGGCTGTTCTTAGCATTTGCTGATTGTACTGTGAGGACTTCTGGCATCATACAGTTCTGCTTAAAGGAGAGCCAGTCCAAATTCTCTCATGAGGATTTGCATATGTTTCCCATGATGCTTTGTATTATTGGGGTATGTGCAATTGTGTTTTCCATAATAAGTGATAGCCAACTGTATCTGAAAATTACTATTAATTCCAAGCAGTACACTAGCTCTTTAAGATTTCACTTACTATAAACAAACTGGGAGATGTGGCAGGTTCATGTAGTACTTACATGGTTGTAACATAGAAACATAGAATCTGATGGCAGATAAGGACCGCTTGGCCCACGTAGTCTGCCCATTTCCCTACCTAATGGATAAGCTGCAGATCCTAGTTAACCAACAGCCTACTTCCTCCTACCCCCCACTAGAATTGCCTTATATCTGTGCCATGCATTCTTGAATTCTCCCACTGTTTTTGACTCTACAACCTCCTCAGGAAGGCTGTTCCATGCATCTACAACCCTCTCTGTGAAGAAATACTTCCTCACATTACCTCTGAGCTGTCCCCATTATCTTCAAATTGTGCCCCTTGTTCTTGCACTTCTCTTTTCTGAAAGATGCTACCCTCTTGGATTTTGTTGATTCCCTTGAGGTATTTGAAAGTTTCTATCATGTCCCCTCTCCCTCCTTTCCTCGAGGCTATACATCTTAAGCTCCTTTAGTCTTTCTTCACATGTCTTCTGGTGCAGACCCTGCACCATTTTGGTTGCGCTCCTCTGGATAGCCTCCACCCTGTCTATGTCTTTGTGGAGATGGGGTCTCCAGAACTGTGCACAGTACTCAGATGTGGTCTTACCAACTGTCTGTACAAAGGGCCAAAACTTCTTGTTTTCTACTGGTGATGCCACCCTACTGTAGTGTGTGCATGCAGCCTTAAACAACATGCATCACTAACGTGAAGCATTAATGTATGAAGAAGCCTTTTCTATCTCCAGTAAAATCACCTCCAGGAGACAGGAAGTCATTCTGCCCTTGTACAGGTCATTGGTTAGACCATACTTGGAGTACTGTGTGCAGTTCTTGTGCCCTTATTTGAAGAAGGACATAAAGCTACTTGAGGGGGTCCAGTGTAGAGTGACTAAGATGATCCAGGGCATGGGAGACAAACCATATGATGTGAGGTTAAGGGAGTTTAATATGTATTCCTTGGAGGATAGAACAGAAAGGGGGGATATGATAGAAATCTTCAAGTATCTTAAGGTATAAACAGGGTTGGAGTGGAGGGCATTTTCATTTAAAAAGGAAGGGACCATTAGGGCCACAATCTGAAACTTGTTGGAGGTAGATTTAAAAGAAATGAGGCACTTCTTCACAAAAGGGTGGTGTCAAAGTGGAATGAACTGCCTGAGGAGGTGGTATCTTTGGAAACAGTGGGAAGTTTTAAGGGGGGCTGGAACAAGGTAAAAATGAGAGAGGCAATGGGAGGAAGGAGGGGGATGGGGAAGGGGGGAGGATCATTCTTGGAGGCAAGAGGAGGGCGTCACAGCTCCAGTAAAATAGATTTAGCTGCACAATCGAGCAGACTTGATAGATCACGATAGACCACTAAGGCCTTTTTCTGCTGGCAATTCTTGTACTGTATGTTCGTACATTCATAATGGAATAATTAGGTGAGGAATAACAGTGCTTCACCCTTTATAAGCACTGGTGGTTTCAGACTGTGTGATTGCTATTGTATGTTTCGGTAGGGTTGCTGGATGTTACAGGGTCAGGGTATTTTTCAAGACTGTGCAAAGTATCTTAAATACAAATTTTACAAGCCTGTTCTGGAATTTTTACATGGCTGGTTAAAAGCCCAGTCTGGGCTTTGGGGCTTTCTACCATAGTGAGCAGCTTGTTAACGGTCCAATTACTTTTTTTTGGGAGGGGGGGTTTTTTACATATTAACCCATGCTGTGCCGCAGACGTGTATACACATCCTAAAAACCTATATCTTCTGAACCTTCTGGCAGCCTAAGGGTTAATATGTATACTTGGGTGCATTTTGTACAGTGTAAGAACATTATTTTGTGCTGTTTGGGTGATGACAGGACCATGACGTGAAGCTGAGTGGTCCTGTCAACCCACACACCCAAGTACATACTAATACAATACAATACATACTAATATATTATGAAGCAGTCCAAGTTGTTTTTATTTTTGTGAAAGAAAGATTCTTTAGAGGTGATTTTAACATTTAAAATAGTTTTAGTTTTTTTGCCACCCTCCAGTTGCAATGCATTTTGATACATTCTATGATTTGAAGCACATGAACATACTGTTGATGCGCTCTGAAGGCTCTTAATTGAGGAAAATTGACAGTTTTTCTATTTTCAGAGTTCAGTATCCAACAGTTCTAATAGAAAATGAGCACAGCAGAATAAGAAGTAAATGGTGCATCTTCAGAGCAGCAATGTTCTGACAGGTGCAAGTGGCAGCAGGATTGAGTGCAGTCTGAATCAGCTGAGTGGTCAGCACAAAACAATGTCTGTACTGTACATAAGAGGTACTCTAACCCAATTTTTCAATTTTCAATTTTTATTAATTACAATTTTCAATTTTTATTAGTAGGAAACAAAAAAGCTTTAATCAGCAAGTGTCTGTTTTCAAAGGTGACCCAGTCAAAATACAGTACAACAAAATACACGTAATACAATGCACAAATTCAGTATAAAAACACCATGTTATATAAAATAACTAAACAAACTATTTAGTTATAGCATTTTTCACATCTTAAGATCACTTAAATGTGATCTCAGGGCATTTTTAAGTTGCACTAATCGATTACAATACAACACATTCACTGGAAGGGAATTCCACATTTTCACAGATCTGTTTGTAAAAGGACGTTGTCCCAAGGAAGTTATACAGTATAGCCTGATATTTCTAGTTGCAAGTTTTTTGTTGATCTGGTGTTATATGAATTGGAGCACTTAGACAACAGCGAATTTAAATTACTGGTGCGCTGCCATTGACAGTCTTCCAGCTCTAAATATTGTCAAAATAATCAATTCTAGCATTCAATGGAAGTCAATCCATTTGCAGATAGAGATCACAATGATGGCAGTTTCCATTTGCATCTAATACAATTCTACGTATGCTATTATATTCAATTCTCGTTCTGTTCAATACTTGGTCTGTTGTTATTGCATAAATAAGCAGACCATAATCTAGCAAAGGAAGCACTAAACTGTGATCCACTAACTTGTGTGCTTCCTGATTAAAATTCTTTTTATTTCTATATAGCAGTTCCAGACTTACGTAAATGTTCTTTATGGTTTGATCAATATGTCTGGCAAAGGACAGTGTTGTGTCCAGATAAACACCAAGGAATATGAAAAATGGTACTTGCACTACAGTAGTTCCCCACCAGTTACAGTTTCAATTTTCAGTTGACCACATTTTGTATGTTATTATACAAAACACCATAGATTTGATCTTGACAGATTTGAATTATGTTATAAGAACCACCTGCCATTTCCCCAACATCCAACAGAAGCACCTCGACTGCAGAGGGTAGTTGGTCCAGGAGGTTGGCAGGTGGTTAGGAGGGGCAAATCGGGTGCCCCATCACTCAGTGCTCTCCAACATACAGTGGCGTGAAAAAGTATTTGCCCCCTTCCTGATTTTCTCTATTATTGCATATTTGTCACACTGGATGTTTTCAGGTCTTTAGAGAAAATGTAATATTAGATAAAGGAACCTGAGTGAACAAATAACACTTGTTTTTTTTTTTAATTTCACTTATTTAATGAAAAGTGTTAACTAACACCAACTGGCACCGTGTGAAAAGTAATTGCCCCCTTACACTTAATAACTGGTTATGCCACATTTAGCTGCAATGACTGCAACCAAACACTTCCTATAATTCAATATCAGTCTTTCACATCGCTGTGGAGGAATTTTAACCCACTCTTCCTCGCAGAACTGCTTTAATTCAGTAACATTTGGTAGGTTTTCGAGCATGAACTGCTCGTTTGTGTCCTGCCACAGCATCTCTATTGGATTTAAGTCTGGACTTTGACTAGGCCACTCCAAAACTTTAATTTTACTTCTTTTTAGCCATTCTGATGTGGACTTGCTTTTGTGTTTTGGATCATTGTCTTGCTGCATGACCCAACCATACGCTTCAGCTTCAGCTGACGGAAGGATGACTGACATTCTCCTTAAGAATTTTCCGTACAGAGCAGAATTCATGGTTCCTTTAATTATGGCAAGTCATCCAGGTCCTAGGGCAGCAAAGCATCCCACACCATCACACTACCACCACCATGTTTGACTGTTGGTATGGTGTTCTTACTGTGGAATGCTGTGTTTGCTTTACACGAGACATTATGGGATCCATGTTGTCCAAAAAGTTCCACTTTGGACTCATCTGTCCATAGAACATTTTCCAAAAGGCTTGTGGATCATCCAGGTGCTTCTTGGCAAATGAGAGATGAGCATTTATGTTCTTCTTGGTTAGCAGTGGTTTCCTTGCTACTCTCACATGAAGCCCATTTTGCCCAGTCTCTTTCTGATTGTGGAGTCATGAACACTGACCTTAGCTGAGGCAAGAGAAGCCTGCAGTTCTTTGGATGTTGTTTTAGGATCCTTTAGACTTCTTGGATGATTTTACACTGCGCCTTGGAGTAATTTTGGCTGCCACCCTGGGAAGGTTCACTACTGTTCCAAATGTTCTCCATTTGAGATTATGGCTCTCACTGTGGTTCGATGGAGTCCCAGAGCCTTAGAAATAGCTTTGTAACCCTTTCCAGACTGATAGAGGGCAACAAATTTTTTCTGATCTTTTCAGGAACTTCCTTTGATCATGGCATAATGTGCTTGTTGAATCTTTGTGCTGGCAACGTGACTCTGACGGTAGGGGCAAAATAAGTGGGTTTATATTGAGCAGGGCTGGCTGTAATCAAGCCTGGCTGTGTTCAATCAGCTGACTCTAATTATCCCTTTAATTGGGTTGATTTAACTAGGGGAATTACTTTTTCACACAGTGCCAGTTGGTTTTAGTTAACATTTTTTCATTAAATAAATGAAATAAGTAAAAAAAAAAAGTGTTATTTGTTCACTTAGGTTCCCTTTATCTAATATTATATTTTGTCTAAAGACCTGAAAACATCCAGTGTGACAAATATGCAATAATAGAGAAAATCAGGAAGGGGGCAAATACTTTTTCACGCCACTGTATCATCTCCACAAACCATATAAAAACTACAAACTGGTATCTGCCTCTGTCTGCAAAATCAAACAAAGGGGCAGAGGACACTGCAGAGCAGGACACTGCAGCACAGGAGCTAGCACAACAAAACTCACCCATAACAGGAACCAAAACAAAAAAAGCAAAAATGAAATCCAAAAAACTTCTAATCATAGGAGACTCCATGATTTGGGGAGTTGATACCTATCTCCAGCCAGGGTAATGGTCAGATGTCTCCCAGGTACATCAGCATGGAGAGACACTGACCACATTGCTAAAATTGTACAGGAAGCAGGAGAAAACATTGATGTCCTGTTACACATAGGGATTAATGATCTTGCCAGCTGGTCGGTTGTGGAGACCAAGGAACAACTGACCAGGCTGCATGACAACCTATCATCCATTTCATCCGGCATCTCCTTTTCTGAGATCCAGCCAGTCTGAGAGAGGGGGGCAGATGGATGGAAGGTCAGAGAAGGGGAGATAGGGGAGCTAAACATGTGGCTCAAGGGCTGGTGCCAGGAAAAAGGACAAAAATGTGTAGGGAACTGGCAACAGTTTTGGGATTGAAAGTTCTTTAAATTTGATGGACTGCATCTGATTAAGAAGGAAGTCAGTGCATTGGGGCAGAAGTTTGATGTCTTTGCGGAATATTTAAACTAGCAAATGGGGAGTGGGGTGCAGAACCCGATACATATAATGGGAAGAACACCCCTCCCCCCTCAGCTAGTGGTCAAACAGGAGTTCAGCATGTTTGTAGTTCATTTACCTCACCAGGTAAGGAAAAAGGTCTAGCTCCCCATACAATGCACAGGGGAAGTGCCAGACCTCACCCAACAACTAACACACTGAAATCTGGCCAGTGGAAAATCATGTAATACAATACTCAGTCTGGGAAACAAGATCCCAGACCTGCAGGCAACAATGACAGAGGATAAACTGGACATAGTAGGTATTAGGCGAGATATGGTTTACCAGTAACCACACTTGGGAGACTTCAGTACCGGCTATGTACTGTCTAGAAGAGACCGAGGTGCAAAAAGGGGGGGGGGGGTGGAGTGGCCCTTTATGTCACTGAAAATATCAAAGCTACACATAAGGGAGCCAGAAGAACTGTGGGTCACCCTGGAAACAGGAAATGGGACAGCCATACGAACTGGGGTTGTCTACAGGTTTCCAGACCAGGGGGAGTACACAGACACATTGCTGTTAGAAGATATACAATACATGACAGCTAAAGGGGAGGTTCTGATAATGGGAGACTTCAACATGCCAGATACAGATTGATCAATACCAGCAGGAACATCTGCCAGAACTAGACACATAGTGGATTCCCTGCAGGGGGAGGGCCTCAAACAATCGGTACAACAACCCAAAAGAGACAGGGCTATCCTAGATCTAGTACTGACTAACAGAGAAAGGATCACAGATCTCCAGGTAGAAGGTCACCTGGGGGCTAGTGACCATCACATGGTATGGTTCAGTTTGGCCACTAGAACTAAATCATCCCATTCCAAGGCAAAAATATGGGACTTCAGAAGAGCTGACTTTGATAAGATGGCCAACAGAATTAAGCTAGCCCTGGCAAGAAGAAATACAGGTGAGGTGGTACAGGCAAAGTGGGCAAGCATTAAGGATGCAGTACTTGAGGCAACATCCCATTGTGTTAGAGAGAAAAGGAAGTGTAAAAGAAGAAGGAAACCACTTTGGTTCTCAAAAACAGGAGCAGAAAAGGTTGGAGCCAAAAGGCTGGCCTTCAGGAAATATAAGGGAACGCAGTGGGATGAAGATAGGGAGGCATACCTAACTTCCCTAAGGGAAGCAGAAAAGTCAGTAAGGCAGGCAAAGGCCCACACCGAGGAAACACTAGCACACACAGTAAAAGAAGGTGACAAGACTTTTTATAGATACATTAGTGAAAGGAGAAAGTCCAGAGGGGGTATTGCTAAGATCAAAGGGGATAAGGGGGCGTGTGAGGAGGAGAACCATGTAAAAGCATCTATCCTAAATAGATACTTCTGCTCAGTATTTACTGAAGAGAAGATAGAGCGGGGCCCACAGCTCAGCATCATGGACACTGGGGTAGGGAGGTGTGCACTAGTCCCTTCACAAAAGAAAGGGTCCAACAAGAGCTCGAGAAGCTCAGAGTGGACAAGGCAATAGGACCTGATGGCATACATCCCAAGGTACTAAAGGAGCTAAGGGTGGAACTAGCAGAGCCATTATCATAACTGTTTAATGAGTCTCTGAGCACAGGAGAGGTCCCAGAAGACTGGAGAAGGGCTCATGTGATCCCACCCACAAGAGTGGTAGGAGGAGGCAGGGAACTCACAGACCAGTCAGTCTTACCTCAGTAGTAGGGCAAGATTATGGAGGCACCTTTAAGGAATGGATAGTGCAACACCTGGAATCCATAGGAGCACAGGATCCAAGACAGCATGGGTTTACAACAGAAAGGTCCTGTCAAACTAATCTCAATATTTCTTTGACTGGGTAACCAGAGTGGTGGACTGAGGGAGCAGTTGATGTCACCTACCTTGACTTCAGCAAAGCTTCGATACTATTCCACATAGAAGATTGATTAATAAGCTGGTAGGGGCGGGGGGTGAGTTGGTCAACTGGGTGGCAAACTGGTTGACAGGACAGAAAGCAGAGAGTGGTGGTAAATGGTATACAGTCAGAAGAGATGCAAGTCACAAGTGGATACCCTAGGATCAGTTCTGGGGCCAGTCTCTCAATATTTTCTATCAGTGACATTGCAGATGGACTGAGGGTAGGTTTGTCTGTTTGCAGATGACACCAAGATCTGCAACAGAGTAGATGATCCAGATGGGGTGGGCAGAATGAGAAGAGATCTGGATAAACTGGCAAAATGGTCGGAAGAGTGGTAACAGGGCTTTAACGCAAAGAAGTGCAAGATCATGCATATAGGGAAGAGAAACCCTGAAGCCACCTATAGGCTGGGAGGTGAGTTTCTGGCAGTCACAAGGGAAGAAAGAGACTTGGGCATCATCATCACAGATGACCTGAAATCATCGAAGCACACCACTAAAGCAGTAGATAAGGCTAGAGGGATGTTGGGGTGTATTAGTAGGGGTATCACAAGTCGTAAGAGGGAGGTACTAATCCCTCTTTACAAGATGCTGATTAGGCCCCATCTGGAGTACTGCGTGCAGTAATGGAGGCCACACCTTCACAAGAACATTAACCAAATTGAGGCAGTCCAGAGAAGGGCAACCAAAATGGTGCAGGGACTGCATCAGAATACATATGAGGACAGATTAACGGAGCTTAATATGTATACCCTAGAGCAAAGGAGGGAGGGAGGTGATATGATTGAAACATTCAAACACCTTAAGGGCATTAACAAGGTTAAAGAGTCTAACATGCTTCAATATAAGAAAAATAGCAGGACAAGAGGACACAGCATGAGATTAGAGGAAGGCCAATTAAGGGGTAATGTGAGTAGTTATTTTTCACAGAAAGGGTGGTGGATGCATGGAAATGGCCTACCTCAAGAAGTGGTGGATATGAATACAGTGCAGGGCTTCAACCAGGCATGGATAGGCATAAGGGAGCAATACAGATGAGTATGACTAGATAGGTTATTGACAGAGCAAAGGCCAATGGCACATTCATAAGGTGGAAAAGAAATGGGCAGACTGGATGGGCCTTTGCTGTCCTTATTTGCCATTAACTCTGTTTCTATGTTTTAATATTCATGCAATCACTACTTTTATTAACCCTCTGAACTCTTTTTAAAATCTTCCTGAGTGGTCCAGTTAATCAGAAACAGTTTTACCACTAGTTGCCAGACCGCATCATCTACATAAAGAATGACTTTACAGTCCTGGCAAACAGAAAGCAAGTCATTAACAAGCATTTGTCAATGCCAAATGTTTGCTTGCTGGCATTGGCATTGGTAGTGTAGGAGTTAGAGAGTTTCATAATAGGAATGGCAGTGAAGTATTGAACTGAAGCCAACCCCACCACCACCCTGCAGAGTCTGACAGGCACTGGGGTGTGCCTTTGTGTCGTCAGGCATAACGGCCATGCCATTTCACCACACCCTACCCTGCAGACACTGACAAGTGTCACGGTGTGCCTTGGGGTCTTTGGTCCTCATGCGCACTCTCATTCCATCAGGAAATACGGTGAGATGGGTGCGTATAGTAGAATGGGTGAACTTTTGGGACCGAAGAGTCCAAGGCACACCTCAGCCTCTTACTGGCTGCAGGGTGTGGAATGGTATGAGCATTACAGGCGAGATCCCAAGTCACACCCTGATGCCTGTCATTCTTACAGGGTGGGGTGTTATGGTTGAAACCCTAACGCCCAGGCATTCGTTGCTATTTTTACCCAAATTTCAAAAATGTTTTGTGACCCCACCTCATGAACAGTGGCAATATCAGTTTGTTAGTAAGCTGGTTTTGCAAGCGACTACAGCATTTAGCACCACAAGTGCAAAATGCATTCCAAACAGGATGTGAAATGACAGCTGTACTGTTCCCTGGGGAGGTGTAAAATGGCAATGTTGAAAATCTGCAGTGAAAATATTAAAAACTGATGATGATGAAGTCACGAGCGTCATGCGAAATTGTGCAATGCACACCTGTAATGTAATTGAGTTTGGGGATTTTTACAGCAGATTGTCAACACAGGCATTTTGGGACCTCCGATCATGAACAATGTCACTGTGATTTTCTTTATCTTTCCAAAAATGATTTCCCCACAGGGACCACGCATTTCTGCACTGAAAGTGTGAAAACACATTTCAGCCATGTTGTGAAAAAATTACTGTACTGTTCATAAGGAAGTGTGTAAAATGACACTGGTGAAAATCTGACTAGAAAAATAAATTCATGAACTTAAGAGTGCTGGAAACCATGCTTATTTTCACTGTAACACAGTCATTTGGCGGACTTTTGTCACCAATTCAAACTTCCGGCAGAGTGCCGAATGTCAGGTTCTGTCAATCGGACCCAATCATTCTGGGAACAGGCCTCCGGGAGAGAGCATCAGCATCTATGTGGTTCAGACCTGCTCGGTGTTCGAGAGCATAGTCATATGTAGATAATGCGAAAGCCACCTATGGCCAGTGGCATCCAACTTAGCTGAGGTCTGCACATAGGTCAAGGATTGTTGTCAGTTTTATAGTATTTTAACCCATACAAGTACTCTGGATTGGTCAACAATAGCACTTCAACTAGGAACTCACATGTACAGGATAGTTCTTTTCCGGATGGAGTCAGGCTACTGCAAAGGCCACTGGTCTCAGGCATTCCGTGTCTTGGTACAACACAGCCCCCAACCCTTGCAAGTAACATCAGTGTGCAGGACGTGGGTTTTTCTTGGTTGGCATAGGCCAACTTTTCGGAGCATGGGTAAGAAAGTTGATATATGATCTCATGAAAAGCAGTCTCTGATAAGTCAGCGGGCCCCAAATACTTCCTCGGATGAAATACACTCTTTCAGTCTTGAGGCGTGACTTTTAGTATTTTTGTGGGTTGGGGATACCCTTGGGAAGGTTAAGTAAGGCGGGATCACTCTTGAATAGTCCTTGATGAGCGCCGATAATACACAGAATCCAGGAATCTTTGGTTCTTTTTAGATTTTGGGCTGTGGCCAGATAGTCAGAACTCAACTTTGCAGGTTCTCTATTCCCTCGGTGGATGCTATGTGTCCCACATGCTACTGATGTTTGAAGAAAAATTGACCTTATCAATGGAAGGTTAGGCCAAAGTCTCAATCAGGTCAATACCGTAATATCTGCTCATGTTCCTCAGTGAGCTGCCAACACAATGACATCATCTAGGTATACCAAACTCTAGTAAGTTCATTCTCCCCCACACGCTCCATCAATCGTTGAAAAGTAGCTGGGGCACCTAAATCCTTGAGGCTCCTCTCCTTGGTCACTTAGAAGCCAAGCGGACAGATAAAAGCCGTCTCCACGATTACAAGACATCGGGATCTGGTAGTACCCACGGAGATCCTTTGAGAGAACCACTTGCTCCCGTTTAGGCAGTCAAAGCATCCAGAATACGGGGCATTGTGTCTGATCAGGATAGTCCGCCCGGTTTAGGTCGATATCCACATCATACCATTCCATTCTTTTCCTCACTACCACAATGGGGAAGCATAAAGACTACTGGTTCTTGTAAACCAACAGCTAACATCTCTTACAGATGCGTCTCATCATCTGTAAGCAGATGCCAGGCGTGAGACCTCTCCGAAATGGTCTTTCTCATGCAGCGGATATTGTGCTCAGCTCCTTGCCGCATCCTACATCCCATTCCTTTAAAAACAAAACACATGCTCTCTGGGCAAGCTTCTCACTGATCCTCCTTTCCATTCAGCTGGCAGCGAGTGGCAATCAAACAAATCAGGCGTTACTCTGTCATTCTTCCTTGAACTCTTGCTGCTGGTAGCACTGCAATGTCTGCACAATGCACATTGCGAGATACAACCTCTGTTTACTCAATGTCTCTTTCAGACACATTATGAACTTGGACCATTACCCTTCTGGCATAAGCATGGGCTCTAGCGGGCAAAATACAAACGACCAGGTCCCTCTGGCAATTTCATCGCCTGGTGCATCAACATTAATATTTTATGCTTAACATCCTTTCACATACAGACCTCTCCTGTAAGGTACACTGGGCATTTGGCGCCAGGATCAGAACTCGGATCCTTCTTCCACTTCGACGGTTCCTCTGGTTCTGTTTTCCGTTCTCTGTGCCTCATAGGCCTTCAATTAAAGCGAACTCTTAAAGCTCCACTAGTCTTTGACCCTGTTTTCATACACAACTGTGCCAGCCTTCCGAACATATGAGCATTTGTTCCAATCAACAAGGGACACCATCATACAGTCAGTGAGAGTTACACTAAGGCGGGTCTCTACTTGTTCGGCCCACTCCAGCCCGCAATTGAGGAAAGACCCAGCCAAATTAGGATATACCGGAATGAGGGGTAGGCCTTCTCCTTAACCCCATACATGCAGTCCTTCTAATGGTTGTAAAGTACGTCGACAAATGCTGCTGATACCAATCCTGGAACATAATTGTCACTTGGGAGCCACTGTCTAATACAGCTCTTGTAGACATCCATTCACCTACAGTGGTGCTCCATGGAGGACCCACTATTCTGGACCAGTCTGGAGAGGCAGTAGTGGGGGCCTGGGCAACGGCCTTGCCACAAGGGCGTGAATTGCTTTTGGTGCCCTCACTGAGAGATCATGTCGTGCACCTCTTAACCACTGATTTCTTCTCCAAGCTCCCCTTGTAGCCTATATGCAACTTTCGCCAGTGTCTTTTGGGACTGGCATTCCCTTTCATGTGCCCATCTTTCCCACAATTATAGCAAAACATACTTTCTGGAGTTTGAGCTGGCCGGGCGCCACTGGGAGCCAGGCGGGGGGGTATTACTAACTGGAAACAGTGCCATCTCTGTCTGCGGCGTGAGAAGCATTTGGAGACATCTCGTCCAGTTCTCCACTTCCATGGTCAAGGAATCGAGATTCGAACCTGTCATCAGCAGGAGATACATGGGTGGGTACCCACCCCCATAACAGATGCAGTCGGATATAGGTCAGGGCCCGTACTTGCAGGCGTGGCCTTCATAAAGAGACTGTTTTTGAATTCCGGATCTCTCTCAACAGTTAGACCCATTGTGACATATCTTTTTCCTTGTCAGAGCACTCATTGACTGCCAACCTCTGCCCCTGAACTTCACTTGATAGGTCACCCTCAGTCACTCGAAGTAGTGCACGCAGCTATTGGTGCAGGTCCTCGGTGCGTCTTTTTCTAAACTCCTCGAATTTCTCTCATTAACTCATCATAGGAATTGGGGATTCAGTCGATCTGCCAGGGGGCACGTAACTGGAAGCAACATGATTCTGAAGAAGGGCAGACATGGATCCTGTCCAGCCTGGTTCGATCCAGTTCAATCCCTCAACAAACTACACTATTCTGAGACATTCTTGCAACAATTTTTTCAGCCGGATACATACACGATAACAACTCCCTTGGTGCTGTTGCATCTCTTACTCTCCACCATAGGTCCTCATCGGAATCTGGGCTCCCATACACATTCTCAAGGCCTCAAGATAGGCCTGTGCAGTGTCGCTTCAGGTTACTGACGTCTGCTTTAGCACGGATAGTATGCGAGCAGGACACCGAGGCTCTCTAACCCTCTTTAAGCACCCCTTTCCGAGCATTGCTATTCTAGCACTTGAGGGCAAATATAGTCTATCCAGGTCTCTAGTCATCCTCCCTTGGGGGTGGGGAGGTGCCAGAGAAGATCCCTCAACCTCGGTGGAAGTAGTGAGCTAATGGCAGGTGCAGAAATAGGGTCTGCATTGGTTCAGCCACCATTACGGGCACTGGAGCAGGAGAGGGTGTTGGGGAGGAACTTACCCCAGGTGGTAAGAATAGTTTCTTCAAGTCCTCCACAGTTTTCCCCTCCAGCAACCATTGTAAATTTTTCCTCAAAAGTTTCAGATGATGGTGGTGGGCTGATTCCCAGGTCTTTACTGTCCTTAGTTATCACTCTCCAAGCAGTGAGGGCTCCTCTGGGGTAATGGTCTGTGGCACTTTAGGGCTATCTATGGGATCCTTAAACTCTACTAGGGCCAGGAAAGTGTGGGTGAGCAGATTAGCACATGCCGACCCACCACCACAGGGTTTGTAAACCTTCCACCTTGGAAAGTACTCCCTGCACAGTGTCGTATTGATGCAGGGGATGTCCAGGATAAGCATAAGCATTTTGAGGTCGATCTCCTCCCAGTACACCACTCCACCAGCGGTGCAGACCACTTCTGTCGAGTACCATTTTTTCTTAACAGTGGTTAGTAAATATGGCCACTAGAGGACACACAATCCCAGCGGTGAGCCTCCAAGATGTAACCCCTAGATATGGCACTATCCCGAGCTCTACCCTGCCTGATTTGCCACTAACAGGTTGAGGGGCCTGGATCAATGTGGTGCCTCCACCCAGAGGTCAGGGTTTGCAATAATTAAATTAGTCCACAGCCCTCTGGGACCTACAACCTTTCTCTTCCACTAGTGGCCCACACAATATATCAGAATTACCTTCACAGTATACACTTACCCCACGTCTGGTTCCGGCACTGGGACCTCCTGTGAAATGAGATACAGTGCAACAATCACAGTACAGTACTTTAACAGACAAATACCTCAGGCAGTATCTTTGCTGAAACAAGCAGTTCTGATTTATTTGGGGAGATATAACAAGGACAGGAAATCAGGTTAATTAGCTTATCCACTCTAATAATCTACCTATGGCTCTGTGACAGGCCTATCCCTATCAGTTACTGTCCTAGGGTACCCAAGCCCTAGTGGCTAATCCAAACCGTGGCAGCTGGTGAGGGCCCTTTCACACAGAGAAAGGAGAATTAAACAGTCCAGCAGTACAGTAATTCCATTTGGATTTAATGTAGCCAATGGCAATTCAACGAGGAGCAACCCTGAATTAGTACTCAATTCAAATAAGATAGGGTCCTTCAATGTCAGCAGGGCTCACTTGAGGTACACAAACCTCTTCACACATCCCATATAAAGAAAGTACTATACAGAGCAGGCCGCGATCTCTATCCCGATCGCATTACCGCACAATACCGGGGAGAACACAAGCAGATTCATTCTGACAGACCGGAATGCAATTTCAGCAATTCTTCCAATCTTCTACAGGGGTGAGCCTGGTTTCTACTCTTCGAGATCAGCGATTCTTTTCACAGGAACAGATTCAGTCCTAACAAGCTGTTACACAAACTGCGAGACCCGAACTCTGGGCCTTACACGTTTTTGACTAAAACTGCACACTGAAAAGCACAGGGCTCCTTCCTTCTTCACTGCCAAAGCTCAACTGAAACTCCAACCGACAAAAACGGGCACTTCCTTTGAGTTCCTCCCAGTTCTTGACTGGATTGGCTGTCACTCACAATAGACTGCTGCTGTTGGTCCAAAAGACACTGAAGTCTAACTACATCTCCCAGAGTCACTGCCCACCAATCCTCTTGTGGCTGGCTCAGATTATGAGTCAAGTTCTGATTAGTCAGAGCACCATTTTAGAGCTAGCTTACCAACACTGATTGGTCCAGTTCAGCAGTTCAAAACTAGAAAGGGAACTAGCAGACACAGTTCTGACTGCAAAGAAAGCAGGTTAGACAAACTTGTAATTTCATTATTACTCTAAATAATTTCTGGCAAACAGTTACATCTTTCAGATAGGTTCCTTTTGCACTCCTAGTGACTGCAAAATGAGTGATTGGCAGCCCAGCTCAAGTGGTACTCAGAAGGCACACAGTCCCCCCCATACAAACTAATTATGTCTGCAAGCAGACAGCTCTTAAGGAGACAGTACCAGAGGCTCTAAAACACTCACTGATAAATGGCTTAAATGCCAAACACCATTCAGGCTTGGAGCATTCAAGCAAGCTCCTGGAAGTCTTTTGGGAACCCCCATTTGCAGGGGGGTTACATTTGCAATAGGTTTGCACCAGTAAAGAACCAAGGGAAACAAGCATTTGTCAATGCCGAATGTTGATTGCCCTGGTGTATTGAGCTCGCTCACTGCCCCTCTGTCACTCGCTCAGTCTGTTTCTCCCGGTGCTGCAGGCTGTTGTTTTGTACTGGGCTCCTGCCTGCATTGGCACCTTGTTCTGCCCACTAAGAAATTCGCAGCTGTCCTAACAGAGCTGCGTTGAGGTGGCTCACTCCCCCTCTCTCACGCACTCATTCTGTTTCTCCTTGCGCTGCAGACTGCCCTTTTGTACTGGGCTCCTGCCTCTGTTGGTGGCTTTTTCTGCCAACAAAGAAATCTGCAGCAGTCCCAACACAGGTCTGTTGAGCCAGCTGAGTCCCCCTCTCTCACTCACTAGTTCCATTTCTGCCGGCGCTGCAGGCTGCCCTTTTGTACTGGGCTCCAACCTGTGTTGGCACCTTTTTCTGCCCACAAAGAAATCCACAGCTGTCCCGACAGAGCTCCGTTGAGGGCACTCACTCCCCCTGTGTCACTCACTCATTCAGTTTCTCCTGGCATTGCAGCCTGCCCTTTTGTACAGGGCTCCTGGCTCTGTTGGTGCCTTTTTCTGCCCACAAAGAAATCTGCAGCAGTCCCGACAATGCTCCGTGGAGCTTGCTCAGTCCCCTTCTCTCACTCGCTCATTCCATTTCTGGTGGCGTTGCAGGCTGCCCTTTTCTATTGGGCTCCTGCCTGCATTGCCGCCATTTGCAGCAGTTACAATACAGCTCCATTGGGCTCGCTCATTCCCCCTCTCTCACTCGCTCATTCTGGTTTTCCTGCCACTGCAGGCTGCCATTTTGTACTGGGCCCCTGCGTGCATTGCTGCCTTTTTCTGCCCACAAACAAATCTGCAGCAGTCCCAACAGAGCTCCGTTGAGATCACTCACTCCGCCTCCCTCACTCGCTCATTCTGTGTCTCCTGCCACTGCAGGCTGCCCTTTTGTATTGGACTCCTGCCTGCATTGGTGGCTTGTTCTGGCCAGAAAGAATATGAAGCAGTCCTGACACAGCTTCATTGAGCTTGCTCACTCCCCCTCTCTCATTCACTCATTCCGTTTCTGCCCACGCTGCAAGCTGGCCTTTTGTACTGGGCTCCTGCCTGCGTTGCCTCATTTTCTGCCCACAAAGAAATCTGCAGCAGTCACAATAGAGCTCTGTTGAGTTCGCTCACTACCGCTCTGTCACTCACTCGTTCTGTTTCTCTTGGTGCTGCAGGCTGCGCTTGTGTACGGGGCTGCTGGCTGTGGTGGCACCTTTGTCCACAAATAAATCCACAGCTGTACTGAAAAAGCTCCATTGAGGTCGCTCAGTCTCCCTCTGTCAGGCGCTCATTCTGTTTGTCCTGGTGCTGCAAATGGCCCTTTTGTATGGGGCTCCTGCCTGCATTGACGTCTTTTTCTGCCAACAAAGAAATCTGCAGCAGTCCTGATAGAGCTCCGTTGAGCTCACTCAGTCCTCCTGTCTCACTCAATTGTGCTGTTTCTCCCACTGCTGCAGGCTGGCCTTTTCTACTGGGTCCCTGCCTGCAATGATGCCTTTTTCTGCCCACAAAGAAATCCGCAACAGTCCTGACAGCACTCCAGTGAGTTGGCTAACTCCCCCTCACTCACTCACTCTCTCGTTCTGTTTCTCCCACTGCTGCAGGCTGCCCCTTTGTACTGGCCTCTTGCCTTGGGGCCTTTTTCTGCCCACAAACAAATCCAGAACAGTCCCGACAGAGCTCAGCTGAGCTCGGTCATTCCCCCCTTACACTAGTTCCATCTTAATCTATCCCAAACACTGATGTCCCACAGTGACCATGCTATTGCAAAAACATATTTTTGCCAGGATGTGAAAAATGACAGCTGTACTGTTCTTAAGGAGGTGTGAAAGAATGCCACTGTTGAAAATGTGGCATGAAAATATTACAAATTTGTGAAGTTACAAGGGTGCGTGGAAACAGTTGAGCACTGACCGTGCACATAGTCATGTTATAGGTTTGTCACAGATTTCCAACATAGAGATTTTACGACCTCTGCTCATAAACAGTGCCACTGTCATTTTCTTTATCTGTCATGAACACTGATTTCCCACAGCGACCGCGTTATTCTGTGCCGCAACTGTGAAACCACATTTCACTCAGGATGTGAAAAATGACAGCTGTACTGCTCATAAGGAGGTGTGAAAAATTGCCATTGTTAAAAATGTGGCATGACAATATTACGTATCTGCAAAGTTACAAGGGTGTATGGAAAGTGTGCAACGTAACTGATTTGATGGGCTATCATCACCAAACTTTCAACATAGGCATTTTAGGACCTCTGCTCATGAACAGTATCACTGTCATTTTATTACTCTGTCCCGGACAGTGATTTCCCACAGCGACTGCTCTATTCTGCGCTGGAACTGCGAAAACACATTTCGGCCAGGAAGGGAAAAATGACAGCTGCACTGTTCATAAGTAGGTGTGGGAAAATGGCAATGTTGAAAATCTGGAGTGAAAATATTATACATTCGCAAAGTTACGAGCGTGCGTGCAAACTGCGCAATGCACGTTCATAACACAGTCATTTTATGGAATATCGTTACTAAATTTTCAACATAGCCATTTCAGTGCCTCTACTCATGAACAATGTCACTGTCATTTTCTTAATCTGCCCTGAACACTGATTTCCAACAGCTATTCTGTGCCAGAAGTGCGAAAACACATTTCTGCCATGATGTGAACAATGACAGCTATACTGTTCACAAGGAGGTGAGACAAAATGCCAATGTTGAAAATCTGGCATCAAAATATTGAAAATTCACGAAGTTACACACATGCGTTGCAACTGCGCAGCGCACGCTTGTAAAACCGTCATTTTTGTGATTTTTTCCACCAGATTTGCAACATAGGCTTTTTGAGAGCCCACCTCATGAACACTGGCACTGTCATTTCGTTAATCGGCCCCAAAGATGATTCCACGCGGTGACCTCGAGAATCACCTTTGAGGGCGATTAATGCCATGACAGTTCAAGCATTCATGAGAAGGGTCCCAAAAACTCAATGTTGAAAATTTGGTGAAAAAATTCCCACAAATGCCCGAGATATGCACTAAAGTTGAAAAAAACCCTATTCATTACATTATACAGCTTACCGGCATTTCCTCAGTTCGCGGTCGGCTTTGAAGAGTGCAGATGTGTTCCCGGTCCACCGAAGATCGTCGCATCAGACTCTGGAGGTAAGTATGGGGTGAGGGGGGTGTGGGGAGGCAAGGTGTGCAGTGGGTGGGTGCAGGTGGTGGGTAGGCAGCACGGAGACTACAAGGGACTGTTTTTTGCTTTTCAGGGGGAAAAAAAAGCAAAAGGCTTCATGGGACAGTTTTTTCTTTTACAGGGGCATGTGGCACACTGGGGTGGGCTCCCAGCGTGCCACCAATGGCTTTTTGGGGGTTAGCAATAGCTGACAGGGGATTGGGCACCTGTCCAGCACACAAAGGGGGTCATTATGCCGATAGGGATTGGGCACCCGTTGGCAGGAATAACAGCGTGTGGGGGGGCACCAATGGCTTTCTGTTGGCGGGGACGGCAATAGCTGACGGGGGATTGGGCACCCCCCTTGGTACACAAAGGGGGGTTTCATTATGCCGACGGGGATTGGGCACCCCATTGGCAGAAAATGAAAGTGTGGGGTGGGTGACAGAATGCCGTCGGGGACTGGGCTCTCCTGTCGGCAAAATGAACAGGGGGGCACCGATGCTGACGGGGATTGGGGCCCCCGTCAGCACATAAACATGGTGGGGTTATATTGTTTGTGAACATGGCGGCAACCTGCAACCATGTTCACAAACAATATCAGGCTTTCTAGATCCGCCCTGCAATGATGGGTTGCTCCCTCATTACAGCGGATGGCTGACGCTGCTCAACACAACAGTGCCGTGCCTCCACAGCCTGTTTCTCAGCAAGCTGTGCCAATATGTTTCTTGTGCTGCGCGCAATCAACATAAAAAAGGAAAGGGGTCTGTCATTGACCTGTTTAATAGGGGAAGTCAAACACTTAATGAGGGAAAGAGATCAAAGGTGGTTAAGATTTAAAAGCAATGGGCTTGATAGGAATTGTCAGTTTGTAAAGCCAAGGCTGACTATTTTCAACACAAACAATGAGAGGAGGCAAACAACCCAAGAAAATTCTGGGAAAGTATCAATCAAGTCCTGGGAAGGAACAAAATGTGTATTCCTAAAGTTGTGCAAAGTAAAAGCGAAAGGGGGGAGGGTAAATTAGCAGACCTAGTCAATGAGTTTAATACTTTGTTTAATTTACTATCTTCCCAAGTAAATACTCCTATCAATGTAACTCAAAAAGAAAGGCAAGAAAATAAAGTTGAAAGGGAATTTTATTTTAAGCAAGTCCCTGAAAGGGAAGTAATTAAATATTTTAAAAATAAATAAATACAAAACAAGGAACAGGAAGTGACAGTTTGGACATTAAGCTCCTGAAAATTGCAGTTCTTATTAGGAAAATAGTTAATGTATCCCTATGTCCTTGGGAGGTTCCAGAACTCTGGAAGCAGGTAGTGGTGGTTCCAGTACATAAAGTGGGTGATGCTTCAGTTACAGGTAATTAGACGCTAATCTCAATACTGCCCTCACTGTCCAAGGTTTTGGAAAGGAATGTGTATGAACAATTAATGGTGTATATTGAAGGTTGTGGTATTTTGACAGATGCACAATGTGAATTTTGCACAAAAATGTAGAACCATGACTGCCTTGTTGGAGTACATGAACTTTCTTGGTGATGCCTTGGACAGTGGGAACATAACTCGGTTGGTCTAGATTGATTTATCAATAGCATTTGATTAAGTGGACCACCAACTGCTTGTGGAAAGGCTTACAAACTTGCCCTAGTAAGGAATGCATGCCAGTGGTCTCAAAATTACCTGATGAACAGATTCCAAAAAGTAAAATGAGGCAATAACGTATCAGCACTAAAGGCTGTTAATATAGAAGAACTGCAGGGGTCCATCTTGTGACCTCTGCTATTTAGCCTTTTTACATTTGCTTACATGCATGTACAAGAAACATAGTGCCATCATCCGAGTTTTCGGAGGTGTGTTACCCGTCTTTCAATTCCGTCAGTGTGTTTGCAGGTGCGGTCGCAGTTCTCCAATCACTGCTGCAGCTGTCTATGACAGCAGTTGAAAATGCAGTGCCATACAGTTGAAAGGGAGAGCTCCGCTTCAGTGAGCAGAGCTCCCCTCTACACATGCACACATGCACGCATAATATGTGCTCATGTGCCCCCCAAGCACACACTGTATGGCCGGCCAGGGTGCCCAATCCCCGTCGGCTCAGACTCCCCAAACAGCCTTTCAGCTGCCATGCTGGGAGCCACCCCAGCGTGGCAAATGTACCAAGCCACTCAGCTTTCAGGTGCCACTCTGGGTGCCCACCCCAGCGTGGCAAAATGGTTATGGCCGGACCAGGTGCTCAATCCCCCTGTCAGCTCCAAGCCTCCAAACAGTTTTTCCAGCTGCCACACTGAGCCCACCCCAGCATGGCAAATGTCCCGTCAGTCCATAAAAAAAAAAAAAACTGTAAAGAAAAAACGTTCCCTCGGTGGTCGCCCTGCCCACCCGTGCCCACCTTCTGTGCACCCTAACTCTCCACACCCCCACCTCACCCCAAACGTACCTCTGGAGCTCGACGCAATTATCTTTGGTGGACCAGGAACATGTCTGCACTCTTCAAAGCCGACTGCGAACTGAGGAAATGCCGGCAAACTGTATATTGCAATAAATAGGGTTTTTCCAACTTTAATGCATATCTCGGGCATTTGTTGGAATGTTTACACCAAATTTTCAACATGGGGTTTTTGGGACCCCTCCTCATGAATTATCTCACTGTCATGGCGTAAATTGGGCCCGAAGGGTGATTTCGCAGTCACTGCACGAAATCACCTTTTGGGATAGATTAACAAAACAACAGTGCCAGTGTTTATAAGGTGGGCTCTCAAAAAGCCTATGTTGCAAATTTGGTGAAAAAATTCCTAAAAATTATTGTTTTATGAGCGTGCGTTGCGCAGTTCTTACACACGCTCATAAGTTCGCAAATTTTTATTTGCACTCCAAATTTTCAACATTGCCATTTTACCACACCTCCTTATGAGCAGTACAGCTGTCATTTTTCACGTCTCGCCCAAAATGTGCTTCCGCGCATGTAGCACACAATGGCGCAGTCGGTGTGTACAATCAATGTTTGGGACAATTAAGAAAATCACAGTGACACTGTTCATGAGCAGAGGTCTTAAAATGGCTATGTTGAGAATTTGGTGAAAAAATTCCTAAAACTTACTGTTTTTCGAGCATGCATTGCGCAGTTCCTACGCATGCTTGTAAGTTCGCAAATGTTTAATATTTGCACTCCAGATCTGCAACATTGCCATTTTACCACACCTCCTTATGAGCAGTACAGCTGTCATTTTTCACATGCTGCACAAAATGTGTTTCCCTGCATGTAGCGCACAATGGTGCAGTTGGTGTGAGCAATCAATGTTTGGGACAGATTAAGAAAATCACAGTGACGCTGTTCATGAGCAGAGGCCTTAAAAAGGTTATGTTGAAAATGTGGTGAAAAAATTCCCAAAAATGACTATTTTAGGAGCGCACATTGCGCAGTTCCTACGCACGCTTGCAAGTTTGTGAATTTTTAATATTTGCATGCTAGATTTTCAACATTGCCATTTTATTACACTTCCTTATGAACAGTACAGCTGCCATTTTTCACATCTTGCCCAAAATGTGTTTCCGCACATGTAGCACACAATGGTGCAGTCGGTGTGCAAAAGCAATGTTTGGGACAGATTAAGAAAATCACAGTGACACTGTTCATAAGTAGAGGTCTTAAAATGGCAATGTTGAAAATTTGGTGACAAAAGTCCATAAAATGACTGTGTTACGAGTGAAAATAGCGCAGTTTCCATGCACCCTCTTAAGTTCATGAATTTATATTTTCCGTCCAGATTTTCACCAGTGTCATTTTTACACACTTCCTTATGAACAGTACAGCTGTAATTTTTCACAACATGGCCGAAATGTGTTTTCACACTTTCAGTGCAGAAATGCGTGGTCGCTGTGGGAAATCATTGTTTGGGAAAGATAAAGAAAATCACAGTGACACTGTTCATGATCGGAGGTCCCAAAATGCCTGTGTTGACAATCTGCTGTAAAAAATCCCCAAACTAATTACATTACAGGTGTGCATTGCACAATTTCTACGCACGCTCGTGACTTCATCATCATCAGTTTTTTTAATATTTTCACTGCAGATTTTCAACATTGCCATTTTTTACACCTCCCCAGGAACAGTACAGCTGTCGTTTTTCACATCCTGTTTGGAATGCATTTTTGCACTTGTGGTGCTAAATGCTGTAGTCGCTGTGCAAAACCAGCTTTCGGCTAACAAACTGATATTGCCACTGTTCATGAGGTGAGGGTCACAAAAAATTTTTTTGAAAATTTGGAGTGAAAATAGCAACGAATGCCTGAGGCGTTAGGGTTTCCGACCATAACACCCCACCCTGTAGAGAATGACAGGCATCAGGGGTGTGACTTGGGATTCTCGCCTGTAATGCTCATACCATTCCACACCCTGCAGCCAGTAAGAGGCATCGAGGTGTGCCTTGGACTCTTCGGTCCCAAAGTTCACCCCATTCTACTATACCGCACCCATCTCACCGTATTTCCTGATGGAATGGGGTGCGCATGAGGGCCAAAGACCCCAAGGCACACCGTGACACTTGTCAGTGTCTGCAGGGTAGGGTGGTGAAATGGCATGGCCATAACACACAACGACACAAAGGCACACCCCAGTGCCTGTCAGACTCTGCAGGGTGGTGGTGGGGTTGGCTTCAGTTCAATACTTCACTGCCATTCCTATTATGAAACTCTCTAACTCCTACACTACCAATGCCAATGCCAGCAAGCAAACATTTGGCATTGACAAATGCTTGTTAATGACTTGCTTTCTGTTTGCCAGGACTGTAAAGTCATTCTTTATGCTGATGATGCGGTCTGGCAACTAGTGGTAAAACTGTTTCTGATTTAACTGGACCACTCCAGGAAGATTTTAAAAGAGTTCAGAGGGGGTTAATAAAAAGTGAATTAGCAGTGAATGTTAAAACATAGAAACAGAAGTTAATGGCAAATAAGGACAGCAAGGCCCATCCAGTCTGCCCATTTCTTTTTCCACCTTATGAATGTGCCATTGGCCTTTGCTCTGTCAATAACCTATCTAGTCATACTCATCTGTATTGCTCCCTTATGCCTATCCCATGCCTGGTTGAAGCCCTGCACTGTATTCATATCCACCACTTCTTGAGGTAGGCCATTTCATGCATCCACCACCTTTCTGAAAAATAACTTCCTCACATTACCCCTTAATTGGCCTCCCTCTAATCTCATGCTGTGTCCTCTTGTCCTGCTATTTTTCTTATATTGAAGCATGTTAGACTCTTAACCTTGTTAATGCCCTTAAGGTGTTTGAATGTTTCAATCATATCACCTCCTCCCTCCTTGCTCTAGGGTTATTAAGTCTGCTAATCTGTCCTCATATGTATTCCTGATGCAGTCCCTGCACCATTTTGGTTGCCCTTCTGGACCAGCCTCAATTTGGTTTAATGTTCTTGTGAAGGTGTGGCTCCATTACTGCAATTAGTACTCCAGATGGGGCCTAATCAGTATCTTGTAAAGAGGGATTATTACCTCCCTCTTACGACTTGTGATACCCCTACTAATACACCCCAACATCCCTCTAGCCTTATCTACTGCTTTAGTGGTGTGCTTCGATGATTTCAGGTCATCTGTGATGATGATGCCCAAGTCTCTTTCTTCCCTTGTGACTGCCAGAAACTCACCTCCCAGCCTATAGGTGGCTTCAGGGTTTCTCTTCCCTATATGCATGATCTTGCACTTCTTTGCTAAAGCCCTGTTACCACTCTTCCGACCATTTTGCCAGTTTATCCAGATCTCTTCTCATTCTGCCCACCCCATCTGGATCATCTACTCTGTTGCAGATCTTGGTGTCATCTGCAAACAGACAAACCTACCTCCAGTCCATCTGCAATGTCACTGATGAAAGATATTGAAGAGGACTGGCCCCAGAACTGATCCCTGAGGTATCCCACTTGTGACTTGCATCTCTTCTGACTGTATACCATTTACCACCACTCTCTGCTTTCTGTCTGTCAACCAGTTTGCCACCCAGTTGACCAACTTCTGCCCCCCGCCTCTACCCAGCTTATTAATCAATCTTCTATGAATAGTATCGAAAGCTTTGCTGAAGTCAGGTAGGTGACATCAACTGCTCTCCCTCGTCCACCACTCTGGTTACCCAGTCAAAGAAATATATGAGATTAGTTTGACAGGACCTTTCTGTTGTAAACCCATGCTGTCTTGGATCCTGTGTTCCTATGGATTCCAGGTGTTGCACTATCCATTCCTGCTGAGTGCTCCATAATCTTGCCCACTACTGAGGTAAGACTGACTGGTCTGTAGTTCCTGCCTCCTCCCTGCTACCACTCTTGTGGAGTGGGATCACATGAGCCCCTTCTCCAGTCTTCTGGGACCTCTCCTGTGCTCAGAGACTCATTAAACAGTTATGATAATGGCTCTGCTAGTTCCACCCTTAGCTCCTTTAGTACCTTGGGATGTATGCCATCAGGTCCTATTGCCTTGTCCACTCTGAGCTTATCGAGCTCTTGTTGGACCCTTTCTTTTGTGAAGGGACTAGTGCACACCTCCCTACCCCAGTGTCCATGATGCTGAGCTGTGGGCCCCGCTCTATCTTCTCTTCAGTAAATACTGAGCAGAAGTATCTATTTAGGATAGATGCTTTTACATGGTTCTCCTCCTCACACGCCCCCTTATCCCCTTTGAGCTTAGCAATACCCCTCGGACTTTCTCCTTTCACTAATGTATCTATAAAAGTCTTGTCACCTTTTTACTGTGTGCTAGTGTTTCCTCGGTGTGGGCCTTTGCCTGCCTTACTGACTTTTCTGCTTCCCTTAGGGAAGTTAGGTATGCCTCCCTATCTTCATCCCACCGCTCCTTTATATTTCTGAAGGCCAGCCTTTGGCTCCAACCTTTCTGCTCCTGTTTTGAGAACCAAAGTGGTTTTCTTCTTTTACACTTCCTTTTCTCTAACACAATGGGATGTTGCCTCAAGTACTGCATCCTTAATGCTTGCCCACTTTGCCTGTACCACCTCACCTGTATTTCTTCTTGCCAGGGCTAGCTTAATTCTGTTGGCCATCTTATCAAAGTCAGCTCTTCTGAAGTCCCATATTTTTGCCTTGGAATGGGATGATTTAGTTCTAGTGGCCAAACTGAACCATACCATGTGATGGTCACTAGCCCCCAGGTGACCTTCTACCTGGAGATCTGTGATCCTTTCTCTGTTAGTCAGTACTAGATCTAGGATAGCCCTGTCTCTTTGGGTTGTTGTACCGATTGTTTGAGGCCCTCTGCAGGGAATCCACTATGTGTCTAGTTCTGGCAGATGTTCCTGCTGGTATTGATCAATCTGTATCTGGCATGTTGAAGTCTCCCATTATCAGAACCTCCCCTTTAGCTGTCATGTATTGTATATCTTCTAACAGCAATGTGTCTGTGTACTCCCCCTGGTCTGGAAACCTGTAGACAACCCCAGTTCGTATGGCTGTCCCATTTCCTGTTTCCAGGGTGACCCACAGTTCTTCTGGCTCCTTATGTGTAGCTTTGATATTTTCAGTGACATAAAGGCTCCACTTCCACTTTTGTACTGTCTCTTCTGAAATAGTACATAGCCAGGTACTGAAGTCTCCAAGTGTGGTTACTGGTAAACCATATTCTCTAATGCCTACTATGTCCAGTTTATCCTCTGTCATTGTTGCCTGCAGGTCTGGGATCTTGTTTCCCAGACTGAGTATTTGTGTACATGATTTTCCACTGGCCAGATTTCAGTGTGTTAGTTGTTGGGTGAGGTCTGGCACTTCCCTGTGCATTGTATGGGGGCTAGACCTTTTTCCTTACCTGGTGAGGTAAATGAACTACAAACATGCTGAACTCCTGTTTTGACTACTAGCTGAGGGGAGGGTGTTCTTCCCATTATATGTATCGGGTTCTGCACCTCACTCCCATTTGCTAGTTTAAATATTCCGTAAAGACATCAAACTTCTGCCCTAATGCACTGACTTCCTTCTTAATCAGATGCAGTCCATCAAATTTAAAGAACTTTGATCCCAAAACTGTTGCCAGTTCCTACACATTTTGTCCTTTTTCCTGGCACCAACCCTTGAGCTCATGTTTAGCTCCCTATCTCCCTTTCTGACCTTCCATCCATCTGCCCCCTCTCTCAGACTGGCTGGATCTCAGAAAAGGAGATGCCGGATGAAATGGATGATAGGTTGTCATGCAGCCTGGTCCAGTTGTTCCTTGGTCTCCACAACAGACCAGCTGCTAGAATCATTAATCCTATGTGTAACAGGACATCAATGTTTTCTCCTGCTTCCTGTACAATTTTAGTAATGTGGTCATGTGTCTCCATGCTGATGTACCTGGGAGACATCTGACCATTACTCCTGGCTGGAGATAGGTATCAACTCCCCAAATCATGGAGTCTCCTATGATTAGAAGTTTTTTGGATTTCATTTTTGCTTTTTTTGTTTTGGTTCCTGTTATGGGTGAGTTTTGTTGTGCTAGCTCCTGTGCTGCAGTGTCCTGCTCTGCAGTGTCCTCTGCCCCTTTGTTTGATTTTGCAGACAGAGGCAGATACCAGTTTGTAGTTTTTATATGGTTTGTGGAGATGATATGTTGGAGAGCACTGAGTGATGGGGCACCCGATTTGCCCTTCCTAACCACCTGCCAACCTCCTGGACCAACTACCCTCTGCAGTCAAGGTGCTTCTGTTGGATGTTGGGGAAATGGCAGGTGGTTCTTATAACATAATTCAAATCTGTCAAGATCAAATCTATGGTGTTTTGTATAATAACATACAAAATGTGGTCAACTGAAAATTGAAACTGTAACTGGTGGGGAACTACTGTAGTGCAAGTACCATTTTTCATATTCCTTGGTGTTTATCTGGACACAACACTGTCCTTTGCCAGACATATTGATCAAACCATAAAGAACATTTACGTAAGTCTGGAACTGCTATATAGAAATAAAAAGAATTTTAATCAGGAAGCACACAAGTTAGTGGATCACAGTTTAGTGCTTCTTTGTTAGATTATGGTCTGCTTATTTATGCAATAACAACAGACCAAGTATTGAACAGAACGAGAATTGAATATAATAGCATACGAGAATTGTATTAGATGCAAATGGAAACTGCCATCATTGTGATCTCTATCTGCAAATGGATTGACTTCCATTGAATGCTAGAATTGATTATTTTGACAATATTTAGAGCTGGAAGACTGTCAATGGCAGCGCACCAGTAATTTAAATACGCTGTTGTCTAAGTGCTCCAATTCATATAACACCAGATCAACAAAAAACTTGCAACTAGAAATATCAGGCTATACTGTATAACTTCCTTGGGACAACGTCCTTTTACAAACAGATCTGTGAAAATGTGGAATTCCCTTCCAGTGAATGTGTTGTATTGTAATCGATTAGTGCAACTTAAAAATGCCCTGAGATCACATTTAAGTGATCTTAAGATGTGAAAAATGCTATAACTAAATAGTTTGTTTAGTTATTTTATATAACATGGTGTTTTTATACTGAATTTGTGCATTGTATTACGTGTATTTTGTTGTACTGTATTTTGACTGGGTCACCTTTGAAAACAGACACTTGCTGATTAAAGCTTTTTTGTTTCCTACTAATAAAAATTGAAAATTGTAATTAATAAGAATTGAAAATTGAAAAATTGGGTTAGAGTACCTCTTATGTACAGTACAGACATTGTTTTGTGCTGACCACTCAGCTGATTCAGACTGCACTCAATCCTGCTGCCACTTGCACCTGTCAGAACATTGCTGCTCTGAAGATGCACCATTTACTTCTTATTCTGCTGTGCTCATTTTCTATTAGAACTGTTGGATACTGAACTCTGAAAATAGAAAAACTGTCAATTTTTCCTCAATTAAGAGCCTTCAGAGCGCATCAACAGTATGTTCATGTGCTTCAAATCATAGAATGTATCAAAATGCATTGCAACTGGAGGGGTGGCAAAAAAAACTAAAACTATTTTTAAATGTTAAAATCACCTCTAAAAGAATCTTTCTTTCACAAAAATAAAAACAACTTGGACTGCTTCATAATATATTAGTATGTATTGTATTGTATTAGTATGTACTTGGGTGTGTGGGTTGACAGGACCACTCAGCTTCACGTCATGGTCCTGTCATCACCCAAACAGCACAAAATAATGTTCTTACACTGTACAAAATGCACCCAAGTATACATATTAACCCTTAGGCTGCCAGAAGGTTCAGAAGATATAGGTTTTTAGGATGTGTATACACGTCATGCACAGCATGGGTTAATATGTAAAACCCCTCCCAAAAAAAGTAATTGGACCGTTAACAAGCTGCTCACTATGGTAGAAAGCCCCAAAGCCCAGACTGGGCTTTTAACCAGCCATGTAAAAATTCCAGAACAGGCTTGTAAAAATTTGTATTTAAGATACTTTGCACAGTCTTGAAAAAATACCCTGACCCTGTAACATCCAGCAACCCTACCTGAAACATACAATAGCAATCACACAGTCTGAAACCACCAGTGCTTATAAAGGGTGAAGCACTGTTATTCCTCACCTAATTATTCCATTATGAATGTACGAACATACAGTACAAGAATTGCCAGCAGAAAAAGGCCTTAGTGGTCTATCGTGATCTATCAAGTCTGCTCGATTGTGCAGCTAAATCTATTTTACTGGAGCTGTGCACGCCTCCCTCTTGCCTCCAAGAATGATCCTCCCCTTCCCATCCCCTCCTTCCTCCCATTGCCTCTCTCATTTTTACCTTTGTTCCAGCCCCCTTAAAACTTCCCACTGTTTCCAAAGATACCACCTCCTCAGGCAGTTCATTCCACTTTGACACCACCCTTTTTGTGAAGAAGTGCCTCATTTCTTTTTTAAATCTACCTCCAACAAGTTTCAGATTGTGGCCCCTAATGGTCCCTTCCTTTTTTTAAATGAAAATGCCCTCCACTCCAACCCTGTTTATACCCTTAAGATACTTGAAGATTTCTATCATATCCCCCCTTTCTGTTCTATCCTCCAAGGAATACATATTAAACTCCCTTAACCTCACATCATATGGTTTGTCTCCCATGCCCTGGATCATCTTAGTCACTCTACACTGGACCCCCTCAAGTAGCTTTATGTCCTTCTTCAAATAAGGGCACAAGAACTGCACACAGTACTCCAAGTATGGTCTAACCAATGACCTGTACAAGGGCAGAATGACTTCCTGTCTCCTGGAGGTGATTTTACTGGAGATAGAAAAGGCTTCTTCATACATTAATGCTTCACGTTAGTGATGCATGTTGTTTAAGGCTGCATGCACACACTACAGTAGGGAGTGGCATCACCAGTAGAAAACAAGAAGTTTTTGGCCCTCGGTACAGACAGTTGGTAAGACCACATCTGGAGTACTGTGCACAGTTCTGGAGACCCCATCTCCACAAAGACATAGACAGGGTGGAGGCTATCCAGAGGAGCGCAACCAAAATGTTGCAGGGTCTGTACCAGAAGACATGTGAAGAAAGACTAAAGGAGCTTAAGATGTATAGCCTCGAGGAAAGGAGGGAGAGGGGGGAGATGATAGAAACTTTCAAATACCTCAAGGGAATCAACAAAATCCAAGAGGGTAGCATCTTTCAGAAAAAGAGAAGTGCAAGAACAAGGGGGCACAATTTGAAGATAATGGGGGGACAGCTCAGAGGTAATGTGAGGAAGTATTTCTTCACAGAGAGGGTTGTAGATGCATGGAACAGCCTTCCTGAGGAGGTTGTAGAGTCAAAAACAGTGGGAGAATTCAAGAATGCATGGCACAGATATAAGGCAATTCTAGTGGGGGTAGGAGGAAGTAGGCTGTTGGTTAACTAGGATCTGCAGCTTATCCATTAGGTAGGGAAATGGGCAGACTACGTGGGCCAAGCGGTCCTTATCTGCCATCAGATTCTATGTTTCTATGTTACAACCATGTAAGTACTACATGAACCTGCCACATCTCCCAGTTTGTTTATAGTAAGTGAAATCTTAAAGAGCTAGTGTACTGCTTGGAATTAATAGTAATTTTCAGATACAGTTGGCTATCACTTATTATGGAAAACACAATTGCACATACCCCAATAATACAAAGCATCATGGGAAACATATGCAAATCCTCATGAGAGAATTTGGACTGGCTCTCCTTTAAGCAGAACTGTATGATGCCAGAAGTCTCACAGTACAATCAGCAAATGCTAAGAACAGCCCAAATTCTCTCATGAGGATTTGCATATGTTTCCCATGATGCTTTGCATTATTGGGGTATGTGCAATTGTGTTTCTTAAACTTGGCTGTATGGCCAATATCCTTTTGGGATAACCCATGCCCCAGGGCATTTGCTCTGGGGTTCTTTTTGTAGTACTTTTCCTTCTCTATTTTGGGGTCCCAGTGACCCCAACAAATAACATCTCCCTTAAGGGGTGGCTGGCTCCCTCTTCCTGGGCTAAAACACAGATATGGTGTAGTGATGAGTCCAAATGAGGACAAAACATGTGTATGGGTCTGCTGTTCTTAGTCATTGCTGATTGCACTGTGAGGCCTTCTGGCACCATGCAGTTCTGCTTAAAGGAGAGCCAGTCTAAATTCTCTTATGGGGATTTGCATATGTTTTCCATGATGCTTTGCATTATTGGGGTATGTGCAATTGTGTTTCCTTTAAAACTTGGCTGTATGGCCAATATTCTTTGGGATAACCCATGTGTCAGGGCATTTGCTCTAGGGTTCTTTTGTAGTTCTATCACCTCTTATACTGGAAGTATTTTTTTTCTGTTTGCTAATTAGAAGATTTTCCACCTGGCGGTAGTGTGCTCATGTTGAGCAGCACTCTGTTTGGAGGCTAAAAAAAGCCTGTTCTGTTCTGTTCTTCCCACTACATTAGCAGAAATGTTTTTTTTATTACATATTTTTGCCCACTCTCCAGCCCGGGTTCGGTGGCAGTATACCGCTGATCTATAGCACCCATCCCCCTTAGCGGGGATCATGCTACAGAGTGGTGGGGCTAGTTTTTTTACATAATTGTATTGGTGACTACATGGTCCCTAATCCCACCCCAGAGGATGCCAGCATAAAGGACTGAAGACCAGGCAGAGAGCCATGCTAAGACATGTCTTCTGCCAAGCACCTAATGGCACCCTCCCTTCCCAACAATGTCCGATAGTTGGAGTGGCATCCCACCCTCCCTAGGAGAAGAGAGCTGCCTAACAGTAGCTCAATCTAATTCCTCCCTCCCCTGGGTGCGACCCCCAATGACCGGTGCCTGTGCCGAACCCGGATCACTGGTGGTAGCATGAGGTGTGGCGTCAGCACCTCAACCCTCAGTGCCACTGGGCTGGCATACATTATCAGAAATGTGATGAAACACATTGAGGAGCCACAACCCTTGCAGCCTGAGCAGTGACTTTCACAAGTTTCCAAACAGAATGCAGGAAATTGTGACAGCACTATTAACAAGAAGGGCCAATCTTTGCTGTTTCATTTGAAAGAGAATAATCTGGCAGTGAGAAATGATTCTTGTTGGTTACTAGTGATGTCCCAGTCAGTGTGGTCTCAGTGTTGCTGATGTAGGGGGAGGAACAGAACTGAATTTTTTTTAGCCTCCAGACAGAGTGCTGCTCTGCACATCACCCCAGTATTGCCAGATGGAAAAACTTCTAATTAGCAAACAGAAAAGAAAAAGAAACACTTCAGATATAAGAAGTGATAGCTGACTACATCTGAGAGTTGTTATTAATTCCAGGCAGTGCACAAGCTCATTAATAAATAAAGAATGTTATTCTTAATAGGTACTTAGTCATGGTTGTCTTCAGCACTTTAAGTACTTGGCACTCTTAAAAAGCAACATGTGAGTTGGGCTGCCCAGTACTGAAAAACAAAAGATCCAAGAGCTGGGTAACATTAAAATACTATTTATTACATAAATAAGATACTAAAATCATAGCAGCATACTTGTGGACAGAATATCAACATTTTGTTTGGTCACGTGCACTTTTTCAAGGAGTAATCATCTGAATGTATCCACATACCTAAATATAATCTTCTTAACAAGATGCCCCAGATGTAATTCATTAAACACTCAATAACATGGTCCCTCTCCAATCAAGACAATAAAACTATAAAAAAATGATTTGGAGCACCAGAAAAAAATATGTGCAGATTATATGCAGAATGCAAGTAAAAAATGTATATACATAAGCAACAATGAACAGTGGCAATTTCATTTGCAAAGATACATTCCTAATTATTATAAAGTCAGTGTGTACTTAATATCTTATAAATTTCTCAACAAACAATATTAGCTACTGCAAGGTTAATTAGTACCTCTATTCATTTTAAAACCACTACTCATTTAAAAAGGCACTAAGGTAAACATATCATTCAAGCCAGGATACTGGTGTGCAGAGTTGATATCGCCATGCACTTTCACCTCAGAGGTTTTGTGTCCAAACCCCCACTCCATTTCATAGCCACCATCACTTTTCTAAACCTAAAATTTAAATGTGCGATTCGTTCCCTCCTTCATAATGTGGACTGATAGTGCAGTAGTATTTTCCTTGTGGGCAGTACTTCATAAATGTCCTCAAATCTGTACTTTAAATTGGCGTTTGGTTTTGCCAATGTAACAAGATATACAACTGCACACAGTGGTATAAACTAAATTGGCTCTATTACAGTTAACAAACTGCCTCGAAGTGCAGGTCACCTTAGATACTAGGGGTGGGATATTCAAAAGGGTTGCGCCATGCGCAATAGGGTTGCGCCTGCGCAAGACCGAAAGTGCGCCATTCTGTGATATTCAGCAGGAGGCAGTTGCACCACCGAAAACATGCTGAGCAACAGCGCTAATGCAAAGGAAGGCATACAGAACCGACGGGGTGGATCCATGTAGCAAAGAGCACAATGCGAATTCAAAGACTTGGCGCATTGAGCAAGAGTGGAACTGCTGGAAATGCAAGACTAGCGAAATGAGCAAAATAAAAAGGCTCAAAGAAGGCAAGAACGCTACAAGGGTGCCAAGTGGGGTAGAGAGAGAGACAGACAGACAGTGACAGGCTAGGGCAGACAAGTCTAGCAGTGTGGGCCATAGGCTGAGAGGCCATGTGGGGTGCCCGGCAGTGGAAGTAGCAGTCAGGACAGCGGGGGTAACACAGCAACACCAGCTGGGGGGCAGAAGCCAGGGAGATGGACAGTGCCAGCATCCACATGGAAGCTGTAATGAGGGGGGTGAGAATACAAGCTGCAGGGGGACAAGGCTGTGGAAGGGCCCGTCGGTGGTATGCCCCCAACAGGCAGTACCGTGCCTGCATCAGCTATGAGCTGTATACAGATGTAGAGATCGTGGGCCGGTACCGCCTGAACAGGGCAATACTGAGGCGGCTCTGTGAGCTGTGCAGTGATGTGATGCAGGCACCCTCACGACGGAGTCACGCTCTGTCAGTGGAGACCAAGGTGACAGCCTGCATGTGCCTGCTCGCCACGGGCACCTTCCAGAGGCTGACAGGGGACTCCACAGGCATCACACAGTCAGCCACGTCATGCATCCTCACCCAATTCCTCAGTGCACTGCTGCCACATGCTGCGGAGCACATCCATTTCCCCAGCACCGCAGCAGAGCGTACAGCAAACATGCAGGAGTTCCACAGGGTAGCACATATGCTCATGCGGTTAGGGCCATAGACTGCACCCATGTGGCCATTCGCGACGCCACCTGGCCCCGAATGGGGCAGTGTATAGGAACCGAAGGGCTACTCCAGTGTCAACTGCCAGGTGGTGTGTGATGCCACTGGGTGAATAATCAATGTCTGTGCCACACACCCTGGCAGAGCACATGATGCCTTCATATGGCATCAGTCCGCACTGTGCCATCGATTTGAGAGTGGGGACATCCCACAGAACATCTAGTGGTGAAATCGCATGTATGGAATGCAAACTTGGGGCAAGGGTGGGAATGCCACAGGTGCCATGGTAGTGGCACAGGGATATGGGCAAAATGGACCTGAACATGACCCTGATCTCCACTATCTCCACACAGGTGACAGCGGGTACCCACTCCATCCCTGGCTGCTCACACTGTACCGCCCCATGACCCCGATCGCAGCAACACTATAATGAGGCACATGCCGCCAGCACAACATCATAGAGCGGGTGTTTGGGATGCTCAAGGCACGCTCATGCCTAGACACCTCCAGCGGTGCCCTACAGTACAGCCCCCCAAAGGCCTGTGGGATATTCCTGGCCTGTTGCATCCTGCACAACATGGCCAAGGACTGTGGGATAGCCGTACAGGTTGAAGAGGGGGACAGCGATGGGGACGCCAGTGGTGCCAGTGTTGATGGTGATGAGCAGCCCCCCCAGGACGGCGGGACACCCAACTGATCCAGCAGGCCCAGCTGCACCGGGACACCATCACAGAGGAGCACTATGCACAACACAGGTAAGTCAAGGGGCCATGTGCAACCAACACTGTCCAGGCTCAAACCACAGGCACACAGGGTAACACACCAGGGGTGCATGATGGCCAGGGGAGTGGAAGGGTCCAGGCATACAAACACACCATCAGGGAGGGGTGAACACTCATATGGACACACACACATCAGGCACAGCGTGTACATGGGCAGATGCACAGCACAGCAGAACCAACATTGCTAACACACAGCACCACCGACCACCCCACCACCTGTACTGTCCAATGCGTGTGTCCAGATGCTGGGCACCCTTGCACCTTGGTGTACAGTACAATGCAGGCATCATCATGCACATGCCACCTGGACAGCAGTTGGGAGGGTGTGCAGGTGGTCCGTAATGTCGGCGTGTTGAGCAGAGCACCCAGCAGTGCACTTCCCACCATGACACACATTGCACACAGGGCAGCACCAGACAGGGCCCGCACTGGGAGACAGGTCAGTCATGTAGCACTGTCCCACGGCCACCGCAGATGCGTGAGCTGCCCTGCTGTGACCCAACAGCACTGGCAGGCTGAGCAGGGGCCACATGGGGTGGCACTGTTGGACCACCAGGGGTCCCACTGCGTGAACGCGACCTTGCCCGCACAGGGGTCTGCAGCATGCCGAACATACCTGCACCAGGGGTGCTCAGGATGCCCACAGCAGAACCCGGCGTCGACAGGCCTGGTGTCGCCGACGCCGGGAACGGGGAGTGGAGCGTGAACTGTGTGGGTGTGCGGTACAGGGTCACCTGACTGTGTGCCCACGCGCCCACGACAGAGACCACTGCCTGGGTCAGCCTGTCAATGGCGGCTGTCACATCCATCCGCATGTGGACCATTCTGCACGGTCCAGACCACACTCCTGCTGTGCCACTCCACAGCCACAGACAGTGCCTCCACGGACATTGCAACCTGCCTCTGCTGCTGTACTGATTCCCGCAGCAGGCGGGTTTTGCAAAGAGATGTTAGCTGCCGGTGTAATACAAGAACCAGAAGCCATATGCTTCCCCATTGTAGTGAGGAAAGAATGAACAGTAAGGATGTGTGGATTATCGCACCTTAAACCGGCGGATATCCCTGATCAGTACACAATGCCCGCGTTCAGGATGCTGGACTGCTAAACGGGAGCAAGGGTTCTCTGTGCTGGATCTCCGCAGGGTACTACTAGATCCCGATGGCCCCAGAGGACCGTGAGAAGACGTGCCTTATCTGTCCGCTATTACTTATGAATTCACATGAGGATGCCTCAAGGTTCAGGTGCCCCAACCACTTTCAACGATTGATGGGCGTGCAGTGGGGACATGAACTTACTAGAGTGCCTGAAATACCTAGATGATGTCATGTGTTTGGCAGCTCACTGGAGGAACATGAGAGCAGATTATTTAAGGTGGACCGACTGAGGACTTTGGCCTTAAACCGTCCATTGATAGGGTCAATTCTTTCAAACATCAGTAAAGTATGGGACATAGGATCCACCGAGGAATAGAACCGACCCAAGTAAGTTGGGCCTGACCACCTGGCCACGCCAAAATCTAAAGACGCAAAGATTCTGGATCTGGTTACATCGGGAGCTTCATCAAGGACTATTCAAGAGTGATCAACCTTTAACCTTACTCAGGGTATCCCCAACCCACAAAAAAATAAAAGTCAGCCGCCCTCAAGACTGAAAAGTGTATTTTCATCCGAGTGAAGTATTTAACCCGCTGACTCCTGATGTGAACTACTTTCATGAGATCATATATCAACACCCATGCTCCAGTGCTGGCTATACGATCAAGAAAACATACGCCATGCACTGATGCTAGCTTGCAGGGTTGGGGCTCTGGTGTACCAAGAAACAACCTAGAATGGCCTGAGACCAGTGGCCTTTGCCAGTAGAAGCCTGACCCCATCCGAAAAGAACTATCCTGTACATAAGTTAGAGTTCTAACTTTGAAGTGGGCTAATGTTGACCAATTCCATGAGTACTTCATGGGGCTAAATACTAGTAAAACTGACAATAATCCCTCTGACCTATGTGCAGACCTCAGCTGTTAGATGCCACTGGCCATAGGTGGTTTTCTCGCATTATCTACATATGACTATGCTCTCGAATACCGAGCAGGTCTGAACCACATAGATGCTGATGCTTCTCTCCCGAGGCCTGTTCCCCAGAATGATTGGGTCCGATTGGCAGAACCTGACATTCGGACACTCTGCCGGAAGTTTGACAGGGAGGAACAATGTCCACGGACGCAGTGGACTGCAGGCGGATTGCTTGGAGACTCTGAGAATTGCATACCTGCTGCTTATTGCCACTTTTCTGCAATAGACATGGTGCACTGCCCTCAGCTGGACAATGACAGTATGGCGAGAGCTCAATCCCGCCGATCCCATGATCAAAGCAGCTTTAGAAGCCCTCTATGCAGGAAAAGATGTGTCCAAATTACGCTCCACTGATTTGAGAACTGCACTGTTATACAAAGAAGGTCCTAAGTTGAAACTGATCAATAAACTGTTATACAGAGAAACAGTAGACAGAGGGGACAAGTAGACAAACAACAACTAGTGCTGCCCACTGCCTTTCGAGACTCAGTACTGAGGTCCTTGCACAACCACATGGGGCACCTTGGTATAGACAGAACACTTGACTTGGTGAGATCCAGATCCTATTGGCCTAAGATGGGGGGCTGATGAGCAATTATCTCGAACTTGTAGTCGCTAAGCTTACAGAGGAAAGCTTTGCCCCAGAGGGCTGCCCCCTTGTTAACATCACAATTAGTGCACCCATGGAGTTGGTCTGTATTGATTTTCTAAGTTGGAGTCAGATCAAAGAAATATCAGTAATGTGCTGGTGGTCACTGACCATTTCACGAGATATGCCCAAGCTTTCTCTACCAAAGACCAGAAAGCATCCACTGTGGCCAAAGTACTTGTAGAAAACTTTTGTTCACTATGGGCCTCAACAAAGAATCCATTCTGACTCAAGGGAGAGACTTTGAGAGTCGCCTGATCAAAGAGATGCTTTCTCTCTGTGGGGGAGTGCGAAACCAGAACCACTCCTTACCACCCCAGACCCACAGCCTGAACGCTTCAACCGCATTCCCTTGCTAGGATATGCTAGGCACCCTCGTACCCAAAGGACAAGCCTAGATGGAGCCAACAAATTAGCACCCTGGTACATGCTTATAACGCACTAAAGTGATGCTTACTGGATTCTCCCCCTACCGCCTTGATGTTTGGAAGAGAAGCTCCACTACCAGTAGATGTGTGTTTTGGGGTCTCTCCTGATGGGGGTTCAGGCTGGACAACTATTTACAGTATGTGCAAAAGTTAAAGGCCCAGCTAACTCATGCGTACTAACTGGCTCAAACCATGGCTGCCAAAGAAATCTGGCCAACAAAGAAAGGTATGATAAAAAGGTGAAAGCACAGAACTCCGGAGGGAGATCGGGTATTGCTAAGAAATCTGGGATTGCATGGCAAGCACAAGATTGCTGACAGATGGCACCATCTCCTCACATTGTAGTGGGCAAACTAGATGATCTGCCAGTACAAAGTAAGGCCTGAGAATAATTCAAAAGAGTAAAAACAATGCATAGAAATCATTTTACTGCCCATTGGACAAATCTAATTGAGTCTGAGCCCCTAGAAGATGCCCTCTGGACCAGTGGACTAGAGCTGCTGCTAAGAAAAGATCAAGAAAGTCTGCACCTACAGAAGCAAAGTTAAAGTGTCCTCCACAAGTCCCAGTTGAGCATGACTGTCAGTCCATATCGGAAGAAAGTGAGTGACTTTGAATACTATCCTTCTTACGAACTGAGTCAATTGTTTGGGGCAATCCCCTAGTCAATACTGGAGACAAAGCTGGGCCTTCTGACTGTTTAAGCTCCCCAGCTTCATCCCTGGAGCCAATGCTCCCAGAAAGTGAAGTGCAAAGCATCAGATCAGATGAAATGGAATCATTGTGCATGGTTGAACTGTTTGAGCTTTCAGGGAGAAAATGATAGATTGGGGCAGACTGGTGATACACCGAACAAGAAGAGTATTTTGAGTGCCCTGACAGTCCACTGCCAGTGTCCAAAAGCTCTCCATGCGAGCCAAATGTTGTGGACTCAGAAACTGTAACTCCTGGAGCTGAAAGTGCCCCAAGTTCTAGCCTCCTCTACCCCCATGGAGACTCCCTGACAAGTGTGGACAATGCTGAAAATGAGGCTCAGAGTGCAGAGACTGTAACAGTTCCCCTAGAAAGACTGGTCGAGCTGTAAAGCCTGTGGTGCACCTCAGTTATGATTCCCTTGGGAGGCCTGGTGGATTTGCCTCTCAATGTTGTCCATAAAGGAGTGTATGTGTCCCCGAGCTCATTGCCCAAACTGAGCTGCCAGTGCTAACTCCAAGTTACTTGTGTTGCCCTCTAAGTATGGTGCCCTTGCCCCGTCCAGCCCCAAGGTAACTGATAGGGAAGGGCCCTCCTCTTCAGGTTTCATGTACAAGAGGTAATAACTTGAGTTATGGTACAATGTGTATGTAATACTGTGTAAAGAGGACGTACTGCAATGTTTCAGAAATGTGTTCTTGGTAAAATGATATATTGACTGATGATTACATATGCGAGCCTAATGCAAATGTATATGGTTGCAGTTGAAACTATGGGTACTGCTTGACGCCGCGTCAAGCTTTCCCAGGCCAGGAAGGGTGTAACCCCCCTGCAAATGGGGGTTCCCAAAAGACTTCCAGGAGCTTGCTTGAATGCTCCAAGCCTGAATGGTGTTTGGCATTTAAGCCATTTATCAGTGAGTGTTTTTAGAGCCTCTGGTACTGTCTCTTTAAGAGCTGTCTGCTTGCAGACATAATTAGTTTGTATGGGGGGACTGTGTGCTTCTCTGAGTACCACTTGAGCTGCTGCCAATTCACTTCATTTTTGCAGTCACTAGGAGTGCAAAGGGAACCTATCTGAAAGATGTAACTGTTTGCCAGAAATTATTTAGAGTAATAATGAAATTACAGTTTGTCTAACCTGCTTTCTTTGCAGTCAGAACTGTGTCTGCTAGTTCCCATTCTAGTTTTGAACTGCTGAACTGGACCAATCAGTGTGGGGTAAGCTAACTCTAAATGGTGCCTTGGACGAATCAGAACTTGGACTCATAATCTGAGCCAGCCACAAGAGGATTGTATGGGCAGTGACTCTGGGAGATGTAGTTTAGACTTCAGTGCCTTTTGGACAACAGCAGCAGTCTATTGTGAGTGACAGCCAATCCAGTCAAGAACTGGGAGGAACTCAAAGGAAGTGCCCGTTTTTTGTCGGTTGGAGTTTCAGTTGAGCTTTTGGCAGTGAAGAAGGAAGGAGCCCTGTGCTTTTTCAGTGTGCAGTTTTAGTCAAAAACGTGTGTAAGGCCCAGAGTTCCGTCTGCAGCTTGTGTAACAGCTTGTTAGGACTGAACCGTCCTGTGAAAAGAATCAAAGGATCTCTGAAGAGTAGAAACCAGGCTCACCCTGTAGAAGACTGGAAGAATTGCTGAAAATTGCACTCGGTCTGTCAGGAACTGAATCTGCTGTGTGTTCTCCGGGTATTGTGCAGTAATTGCATCGGATACAGATGCGGCCTGCCTGGTATAGTACTTTCTTTTATATGGATGTGTGAAGAGGTTTGTGTACCTTCAAGTGAGCCCTGCTGACATTGAAGGACCCTATCTTATTTGGAGGTCGTGAGTACTAATTCAGGGTTGCTCCCTGTTGAATTGCCACATTAAATCCAAATGGAATTACTGTACTGCTGACTGTTTAATTCTCCTTTTCTCTGTGTGAAAGGGCCCTACAGCTGCCACCGGTTTGGACTAGCCACTAGGGCTTGGGTACCCAGGACAGTAACTGATAGGATAGGCCTGTTCACAGAGCCATAGGTAGATTATTAGAGTGATAAGCTAATTAACCTGATTTCCCCCTGTCCTTGTTATATCTCCCTAAATAAATCAGAACTGCTTGTTTCAGCAAAGTTATACTGCCTGAGGTATTTGTCTATGTTAAAGTACTGTACTGTGATTGTTGCACTGTATCTCATTTCACAGGAGGTCCCAGTGCCGGAACCAGACGTGGGGGTAAGTGTATACTGTGAAGGTAATTCTGATATATTGTGTGGGCCACTAGTGGGAAGAAAGGGGGGTTGCAGTGTCCCAGAGGGCTGTGACCAAGTTAATTTAACTATTGCAAACCCTGACCTCTGGGTGGAGGCACCCGCCATTGGATCCAGGCCCCTCAACCTGTTAGTGGCAAATCAGGCAGGGGTAGTAGCCCCTGGGATAGTGCCATCTAGGGGTTACACAAAGTTGATTAAATTCAGTAATAAAACAGTCTAAGGCCAAATTCACAGATGGAATACAGTCCATGATATGAACATCACACACAATAGCACTTGTTTAAAGGCTGCTATTTTACTATTTAACATTTCTGTAACTATCTCTCCTTTAGGCCTATCCATTTTTACAGCCCATTTACCTTGTATGGGAGAATAATCACGAAGATTATATAGAAGTACTTCAGTTTTCTTTGTATTTTTAAAGCCTGAAACTAAGGCCCAGGGCAGCAGAGTACCCATATATGTTTTATAATTCATTTTAGTAATCTCAGTCACCACTCACATCAACTTTAGTGCAGCTGTTTTATCCCTAATCCCATTATTAGCCTCTTTTAACCAGACATTATTAAAATCACCAGATAGTAGTTGTTCATGATTCCTATTTAGCTGTGCTACAGTATATGCTCACAAAAAAATTTAAAACCAACCTCACTAAAGTTCAGGGAAATATATGTTACCCCCATAATTAACTTTGTAATCCCTCCCATGGCTAAGGAAATTGCCACAATGAATTCACATTCTGGTTTACTGTCTGCAATAATCCCTTTGTCTATTAATAAGTGATGTTTTATGTACATCATGCACCCTCCATCCCTCATTACTTTGCACAACTTCAAGGATAAACCTTTTGTAACAGGTGAAGGAGAGGAATATTAGCACCAGGAGTTTCAACTCATTGTTGAAGGAATGATGCAGAGAGGAGTGGTTCAGCTACACTGGGGACTGGGATGCACCTGGAGAGATAAGGGCCTGTACAGGAGTAATGGCCTAAATCCATCTGGGAGAGGAACTGTAATCCTCAGTGGACTGTTCAAATATTACTTTGAACATTTAGACTAGTCCGGGGGAGCGGAAGTAATTGGGGAGGCAGAAACTGCCATCCCCCACAGACTGAGGTAGAGAGTAGGAAGAACCTGAGGAGAGAGGAACCCCTAAGGATGCAATGTTAGGAAGGAAGCAGGGGATAGAGACTAAGGGGGATGGAAAACAGAGCATTAGAAAGAGAGGGGAGAAGGAGGGGGACAAAAAAGAAAAAAGGGGGAGTAACAATCAGAGTGTTAAAATCTGGAAAGTCATTTGTGTGAATGCTAGAAGTCTAGGAAATAAGATACCAGACCTAGAGACCATCATGGCAGAGGATAACCTGGATATTGTGGCGATTACTGAGTCATAGTGCACTGTAAATAATGACTGGGACATTGCCATAAAAGGCTAAACTCTGGTTAGGAAAGACGGGGTGGGAAGGAAAGTAGGGGGTGTGGTGTTTTATGTGAAGGAAAGCATTAAAGTGACAGGGATACAAGGAATATGGAGGGGGCAGAGGTACTGTGGGTCACCCTGGAGACAGGGAATGGAGTCACTATTTGTACTGTCATAATCTGCAGACCTCCAGCACAGTGGGAGGAGTTAGATAAGGTACTGGTGGAAGCCACTGGCAAAATAGCAGAAAAGGGGTAAGTACTGCTGGTGGAGGACTTCAATCTGCTGGATGTAGATTGGAGCCTCCCAATTATGGCTTCAGCTACTGTAGGAGCAGTGACATCCTGGACTCCCTGCAGGGGGCATTCCTCAGGCAACCAGTTAGTGAACCCACTCATGACAGGGCAATAATGGACCTGGTACTCACTAATAGGGAGAGTGCTGCAAACATAAAGCTAGATGGCCACCTGGGGACCAGTGGTCACTGTATGGTGTGTTTCAATACAAGGATAGCTGCAGAATTGCACTACACAAGGGTGAGGGTTCTGGACTTCATGAGGGCATATTTTATAAAGATGGGTGAATGCCTCAGTGATGATCTGGTGGGGGAATTATGTGAGTGGGCTGGAGAAACAGTGGGTGATAATAAAAAAGGCTCTAGAGAAGACAGCAAACCTCTCCATCAAGCAAGTGAACAAAAGCAAGAGAAACAAGCATTTGTCAATGTTGAATGTTGGCTTGCTGGCAGTGGCATTGGTAGTGCAGGAGTTAGAGAGATGCATAATAGGAATGGCTGTGAAATATTGAATTAAAGCCAACCCCCACCCCCCCTGCAGAGACTGAAAGGCATTGAGGGTGTGCCTTTGGGTCATCGGCCATAACACTTACGCCATTCTACTTCACCCCACCCTGCAGACAGCAACAGGTGTTGTGATGTGTCTTGGGGTCTTTGGCTCTTATGCTCACCCTATTCCATAAGGAAATAAACTGAGATGGGTACAGTATAGGAGAATGGGGTAAACGTTAGGGCCAAAGACCCAAATGCACACCTTAATGCCTGTCAATGGCTACAGGGTGGGGGTAGAATGCTGTGAGCATTACGGCCAATGAACCCAAGTCACACCCCCAATGCCTGTCAGTCTCTACAGGGTGGAGCATTACAGTTGGAAACCCTAATACCCTGGGCGTTTGTTGGTATTTTCACTCCAAATTTTCAACATGGGCTTTTGTGACCCCACCTCATGGACAGTGTCACTATAATTTCGTTACTCAATCCTGAAAGGTGATTTCACACAGCGACTGTGATATTTGGTGCCACAGGTGTGGAAACACATTTTGGGCAGGATGTGAACAATGACAGCTATATTGTTTATGAGGAGGTGTGAAAAATGGCAATGTTGAAAATCTGGAGTGAAAATATGAAAAATTGGTGAAGTTAAGAGTGTGCATAGAAACACACTGGTAACGCAATCATGTTTTGTGATTTTTCCACCAAATTTTCAACATTGGCATTTTGGGACCTGCTGTCCTGAACAGTGACACTGTGATTGTGTTAATCTGTCCCAGAAATTGATTTCCCACAGCAAACGCGCCATTCTTCACCACAGGTGTGAAAACACATTTTGGGGAGGATGTGAAAAATGACATCTGTACTATTCATAAGAAGGTGTGAAAAAATGCCAATATTGAAAATTTGGAGTGAAAATATTAAAAACTGGTGAAGTTACGAACATACGTAGAAACTGCATGATGCACTCTCATAATGCAGTCATTGTTCGGGATTTTTTCACCAAATTAGCAACATGGGCTTTTTGGAAACTCCCCTCATGAACAGTGGCACTATCATTTCATTAATTAGTACCAAAAGGTGATTCCGTGCAGCAACCGCAAAATCAACTTTTGGGACCAAGAAACGAAATGACAGTGCCAGTGTTCATGAGGTGGGTTCCCAAAAACACTGTATTGAAAATTTGGGGTCAAAATTCGAAAAAATGGCTAAGATATCAATCTAAGTTGAAACCCCAGCCTTGACTCCCATTATACAGCTTACCTTCGATTCTTCATTTTGCGGTTTGGCTTTGCAGAGTGCAGATGTGTCCCAGCCCACAGAAGATGACAGCGCCTGACCTCCATAGGTACGTATGGGGTGAGTGGAGTGGAGTGCAGGGAGGTGGGTACACAGAAGGAGGGTTGGGATGGGGAAGGGTGGTGGCGACACAATGATGGGCCATTTCCTTTTTCACAGGTACAAAAAAAAAAACAGTGAAGGATGGTTTTCTTCTTTCACAGGGAACATTTTTCTTATTAATGTGGGCACACTGGGGTGGGCTCCCAGTGTGCCAAAATCATAGGTAGGCATGCCATAACGGGGATTTGGCACCCCGATGTCAGCAAACATGTCAGCAGGGCATCTGACACTAGGAGTGGTCAACCTGGTGTCAGAAGAAAAAAGCCCTAACACACTGGATTTGGCTCCTGTGTGCCATTAATGGGGGATACATGCTGACATAGGGATTGGGCACTTCAGTGTCAGCAAATCATGTAGGGGCCCATCAGACACTGGGAGTAGGTATCCTGGGTGTTAGAAATAGAAAAATGTCTCTAAGCACACTGGGGTGGGCTCCAGTGTGCCACATTAATGGGATCATGCCAACACGGGATTGGGCACCCCAATGTTGGCTTTTCAGGAGTGTGTGGGGGTGGCAGGAGCTGCCATGTTCGCACATTGGGGTGGTCTCCCAGTGTGCCACATTTAATGGGGGGGGATAGATGACAAAACAGGGATTGGGCACCCCTGATGTTGGCTTTGTGGGACTGTGTGGCTGGCGGTAGGAACCGCCATTGCGGAAAGACAGTCTGTGGCTAAATTATTTTTTGAAATGTTTCACCAGGAAAGGCACACTGAGCAAACATGTTGCTCATAGCTCTGGCCATGTGCATTACTGTGCACTGTAATGCGCATGGCCAGAGTCTTGTCATCTGCCACTGCAATGATGAAACTGCACCTGACTGCAGTGGCAGATTTATTTAAACTTTTTGGCTCTCTTTGAAGTTTTCTGTCATTACCAGCATGCTCACTGATTGGTGGCTGAGGGACGCAGCCACTAAAGCATCCCCTGCATTTGCCACAACACAGACACACCTCTGAAATGTGCTGCTGCCACAAGATGTTGCTTGTGCATGCGCGCAAGCCAACATAAAAAGTGATCAGTTTAATTCTTGAAAGAGGTGGCATAAAAAGCGAAAGCTAAGAGGGTAGCATTCAGAAGGAGTAAGGAAACACAGAGGGAGGATGACAGAGAAGTGTACCAGGAGAAACACAGGAAAGCATGGAGGGCAGTAAGGAGTGCAGAGGTGCAAACAGAAAGAGAGCGCTGCCCAGGTGATTACAAAAGGGGGCAAGTTATTTTTTAGGTATTTAAGCAAAAAGAGGAAGACCGGGGGTGGGATTCTAAAGTTCAAAAGGGAAGGGAGGGACTGTGAAGGGGGGGCCTGAAAAAGGTAGGCATCCTGAACAGATACAGTACTTTTAATCAGTGTTCACAGAGGAAGGAGAAGGGAAAGGGCCACGAAAAGTAATAGGAGCATTGGATGGAGGGAAGTGGACACTATTTTTCAGAGGCGTGAGTCCTGAAAGGATTAGCTAATCTGACAGTGGACAATGTGATGGGCCAGACGGGGTGCATCCAAGGGTATTACGGGAGCTCAGGGAGGTACTAGCTGCACCTCTGACACTCCTATTTAATAGCTCATTGGAAACAGGAGTGGTTCTGGAGGACTGGAGGAGGGTGGATGTAGTCTCACTGCATAAAAGTGGCAGCAGGGAAGAGGCTGGCAGTTATAGGCCAGTCAGTCGCTAACATCAATGGTAGGAAATTTAATGGAATCACTGCTGAAGGAAAGAATGGTAGAATATCTTAAATCCAATGGGTTACAGGACCCAAGGCATCATGGATTCACAGTGGGGAAGTCATATTAAACAAATCTGATTGATTTCTTTGACTGGGTGACCAAGGGACTTGATCAAGGTGGAGCAGTGGATGTGGCCTGCCTACATTTCAGTACAGCTTTCAATACTGTTCCACATAGGAGACTCATAAGCAAGCTGTGTAGCTGTGGGTGGGTTCAAAGGTGGTTAGCTGGGTAAGAAATTGGTTAGTGGATAGGTGGCAGAGGGTGGTGATGAACTGAGTTCACTGCAGGTAAGGGAGGGTGACTGAGGGGGCATCAGGGATCACTACTGGTACTGATCCTTTTTAATGTCTTTATAATTGACATTGCAAAGGAGCTGAAAGGGAAGGTCTGCCTCTTTATAGATGACACCAAAATCTATAATAGGGTGGACACTCCAGGGGTGTGTATGGAAAGGATGATCACTGACCTGAGAAAACTCGAGGAGTGGTCATGGGTGTGGCAGCTGGGTTTCAATGTGAAAAAGTGTAAAATAATGCACTTGGGACACAGAAACCTGGGGGCAGAGTACAGAATTGGTGGGTTGTACTGACAAACACCAAACAAGGAAGAGCCCCGGGGTGTAATCATAGAAGATGACCTAAAGGTGGACAGGCAGTGTGACTAGGTAGTTGGGAGCGCTAGTGAGATGCTGGAGGTAGGGGTATCACCAGCAAAAAAAGGAAGGTGGTGTTGCCTCTGTATAGCCCACTGGTAAGACCCCACTTAGGGTACTGTATCCAGTTCCGGAGACCACATCTCTGGAAGGACATAAACAGGATGGAGGCAGTCCAGAGGAGGGCAACTAAAATGGTTCAGGTTCTGCATCAGAATCCCTATGAGAAGAGACTAAAGGACCTGAATATGTACACACTGGAAGAGAGGCAGGAAAGGGGGTGGATATGATAAAGACCTTTAAATACCTAAAGGGGGTAAATAAAGTACAGGAGGGATGTATTTTTTTTAGAAAAAAGGAGCTCCAAAACCAGGGGGCATAATAGGAAACTGGAGGTGGGTAAATTCAGGAGATATAAGGAAGTACTGCTTCACAGAAAGAGTGATGGATTCTTAGAGCAGCCTTGTAGCAGAGATGGTTGGGACAAAAACAGTGGTGGAATTGAAGAATGGATGAGACAAGCACAGGGGAATCTTGGGAGAAAGGAAAAGGGAGAGAGATAATGGGCCTGAGATCAAGTAGGATCGGCAGTGATGCTGTAGGCAGGGGAAAATGGGCAGACTGTGTGGGCCAAGTAGTCCTTATCTGCCAACAAATTCTATGTTTTTATGTTTCCCTGCCTATTCAGGTGCAGTATTGCATAATGTTTCAAAACCACCTCTGCATCATCCATTTCAGACGTTAACCACATTTCAGTTAACAAAATAACATCAGGCATCTGCATCTAAACCCACGCACAGAATTCCACAAATTTCGGTAAAAGACTGAGTACATTTAGATGCATTAAATAAAGGTCATGCCTCATCTTGTTAGAAATTATTTTTATGTCTGCTGGACCCAGGCTGAGAGGCATATTGTCATATATCAATGACAATAGGTTAATCAGCAGTCATGTTCTTAGCCTTCTTTCTTCTTTATAGACTCTCCTAGACCTTCTGATACTAAATTGTTTGCATTCAACACCCTTCAACATTTATTTCATTTATTTATTTAGTTATTTATTTATATAATTATGAATGTATGTATTTGAAAATTGGTAACTGGGAGAGGCACACTGAGCAAAAGCTCATTTCCTGGTGTGACCCAGGGAAAAGGTTACAGAGGTAACTTTTTTTTAACTCTCTTTATGTTCCCCTGGTCTGGGCATCTCTCAGAGATGGTCACTTGGGCTGTCACCTCTACTCCTCTGCCTGAAGCCTCTTCCCCTCCAGCACCTCCCAACCGGACATTCCAGTCCTCCCCGGATCACCCCCAAGGGGAGAGCCTGCCTCTCCTACCTGGCAGTCTTTCTGAAATTAGAGGGTCCATCCAGTGAGGGGTTCAGCCAGCCATTGGGGAGTCAGCCCAGTGTTGAGGATGTGGGCAAAGTCCACTGGACCCCCCCGTCACCGCCCAGTCCAAGGGGAATTTTTTCCACTTATGTATTGCCCCAGGAGCTCGGACGTGCAATGACGTCAATGACACATACGTGCTGACATCTGCCACAGCTCCACCCCGCATCCACTCATGCCACAAGTTTCTTGCACTGCCCCTGACCACTGTCAGGGGCCGCCCAGAAGCACTGCAGACCACGGAACCCTTCCCAGGAAGGGAGAGCAGTCCTCTGGATGCTCGATCTCTTCCCTCCCCTGCCGACCCCCAATGACTCAAGTTTGTTCCCGAACCCAGGTCGCTGGCATGGTGCGAGGTGTGGCATCCAGCACCTCAACCCTCAGCACCACCAGTCTGGCAGAGGTAAATAGATTAACAGTACCAATACTTTACATGAAGCAAAAGTGCAGACATTTACCATCTTAAAACATAGCTGGTAGCAGTGGAGACTAGGATAAAGTGCAAAATAAAATAGACAGGTCAAAGTGCAAGATTAAAAAAATTGGGATTGTCATCAAGCAATATAAAGTCAGTCAAATCGGGAGCAGGTGGGTAGATTGAGGGGTTTCAGCTGCTACTTGAGGGACCCTAGTGAGGGGGAATGATGAATGGAATGAGGGAGCTGGTTCCAGATTAAAGACAAGCGATAGGAGAAGGCAGATTGTCCAACAGAGGAATGGGGTGTGGAGTGGAGAGGGATTGGAGAGAGGAGTGAGGTTAGACAGGATGGCAAGGAGTCAAGCCAGTACTTGGTATTTAAAGATCTCTATCATATCCCCCCTTCTCCCTTCTCTGTTCCAGGGTGTACATATTTGAGGTCCTTTAGTTTTTCCTTGTAGGGCTTTTGATGCAGACCCTGCTCCATTTTAATCACTGTGGGCAATGTTGTTCTCTCCCTTGGTGTTGCTAGTGACACCGGAAGAGAGAATCACCTCCACCTCCACAACAGGATGCCGTAAGACCTCGGAGTCGGTCCTTCTTCTGACACTTCAAACGGTGCACGCAAGGGACATGACATTAAAGCCAATGCAACCCTGCTCACTGGCACTGTGAATGGTGCCAGGAAGTGGAGCAGCACCAGGCCTGGGCCCTTGATACAGAGGTATCCACCAAGGGAGACTGAGTGTATAGCTTCAGCCTCACCACCGGGGACATTTGCTGCCCAGAGCAGACAAACTGGGGTGTTCACAGCCGGCCACCCAGAAGTAGCCGGCTGCTCATCACACCTACCCCCCCCCCAGGGCCTATGATGCCTTAGCAGGGTGAGGTTGAGGAGGATCCTGTGCTTCCATGGAATTAGAGTTGCTGCGAAGGGGCCTGGGTGAAAGGCCCAGAGACCTTACCTTGGCCTCACGAGTGTGATGCCTGACCCTGATGGTGGGGTCGGCCGACCACACCTCATTGTGCTAATTTCTAAGGTACGGTGGTCCATCGAGAAGCAGGTGTCACACCCATCTATACTGTGATCCAGGTCAAGGACAACCATGTAAATCTGATGCCAGTCTTCCATCACCATCTGTTTCCCACAGGGGCATGGATGCATGATGGAGGGCAGACAGTGTATAAATTCATAGATTCATAGATGTGTGACAGCAGAAAAGGACCGACCAGGCCCACCGAGTCTGCCCATTTGTCCAGCTATTTGCTTGGACCTGTGCCCCCCACCCTTAACCCTCCTCTGTGGTTGTCCCATGCCCTTTTGAATCCCTCCACTGTTTCCTCTCCAACGACCGCCTCTGGAAGTCTGTTCCACCTTTCCACCATTCTCTCTGTGAAGTAGTATTTCCTAATGCTACCCCTGAACAGCCCACCTCCACCTGTAGGCCATGCCCCCTCATCCTCTGATTACCCTTCATCTGGAAGATGCTTTCCACTGGCAACCTGTTTATACGCTTAAGGTATTTGAAGGTATCGATCATGTCCCCCTCTCTCCCTCCTCTGTTCCAGGGAGTACATGTTCAGATCTCTCAACCTTTCTTCGTAGGATAGGTGGCTTAACCCTTTTACCATCTTTGTCGCTTTCCCCTGAACCAGCTGCAGTCTCCCCACATCCTTTTTGAGGTATGGCCTCCAGAACTGGACTCTGTACTCCAAATGCGGTATCTTTGACCTCTTTGACACCTTCTTGTCTGGTTTTAGTATCACTAGAAAATAATGAAGAAAACGGGAAAAAAGAGTTGTGAAGAAAACTCACTGTAACATACTTTAAATTTGGCAAAGAGACACTGCTGTGGCTTTTACAGTGTGCACTCGATGGTGGGAAGAATAGACCTGAGGTGCTGAAGGTGCAAGCAACAGCCACCAGCCGGCATGTGTGGCACCACGCAAGGTGCGCAGGCACCACCAGCACCCAACTCTAGTTCCTTCCCTTCAAAAAACCCGCTAACAGGAGTCCTAGTACCTCTGTCCCCAGATGATCCATCAATAGGAATAAATAGTGAAGATTGATTTATTGCCCAAATTTCAAATCCCACTGCCTAAACATGTTCAAAACAACGCAGCTGTGGACAGTTAAAATATGGGTCTCAGAATTTGTCAGGCTAATCAGGAAGCAGGACATTTCCAACCCATTTTATAAACTATATTTTGTGTTTGGCCCCAAAGTGTGGAGGTGCTGCATGGTGGCTGACTGCACCTGGGTTGGCCTCTTCACACTTTGCCACTGACAACCTGTCCCATAATAGCCCATTCACAATAGGTTGCTAGATACCTATGGTGTAAGTTTCAGGCAGAGGTTTACTGCCCTCTGCATAATAGCAGTGTAGCCTAGAGGTTAGGGGAACAAGGTGTGAACAAGCTTGGTACATCCAGCAGACCAGACCTGAGTTTGATTCTCACAACCTCCACTTGCATACTGTGTGACTCAGCAAGTCCCTTAACCACTCAGTGTTCCCAGGTCGCCCCTGAAAACAGGCACTTGTGCCTAGTGGGCCTTACCCAGTTACCACAGACTAAAATAAAAAAAATAAATAAATAATACATGTATTTGCTGCTTCCATTATGTGATGAAAATGAAGCTCGAGAACAGAGAAATTCTCACTTCCTCCAAAACCCATCATGAAATGGGGTGCTTTGCAGTGTCCAGAGTTGTGGAGAGGCTGGTGGGAGGGTATGTTTTTGGAACAACTAAGCTGATGCTGTCTTATGGTATTAAACTGGGCATATTTGTGTAGCCCTGGCACTGGGTAGCTAAGGGCTACACTACCCATGCCTTGTAGGCCTAACCAAGGTTGAGGGGGCCTGGGTTTCCATTTCTAACATTGTACTGGTTCTTTCCCAAAGATCACATTATTCCACGGTGCCTCCACCCAGAGTATACTTTTATATGAGCTAGAATAATACCTGGTACAACCCCCTGGGATGCTGTACCCACCCACATTACAAATTAATCACGCCACGCATGACCCAATAACCAAAACCCCACATTTCAACATTTTGAATTATTTGACTCTCACAGATAATATGCTCACACACCAAGGTTTGTAAAAAACTGTTAACCAATAATTTAAGTGCTATCTAACCATCTATTTGCATAGATGGCAGAACACGTATTAGATGCCCACAAACGATACCAATCCCCAGTCTGTATTAGAACTCTGCAATTCTAAACCTTATCAGGGTACCCATTACTATGTTGTTAATGTTGAAGGCCTGTTAAAGTTGCAGCTGAGTTGGCCAGTGTTGCAGCTGGTTGGGGCCCTTGAAGAAAAAAGGTTAACTTTATCTTTGATTCAAGGACACATCCTTCCTGTAGCTTTGTAGATAACATTAACACTCCCTTACTTGGCTAGTTTGGGACTTTCAATATTAACTTGACAAAACTTGAAATAACTATTTACAGTTCCCTTTTGTAGGAAGAGGGTGGCTCTGCCTACTCGTGGTTTTGCAGTCATCATCAGTATAGAGAAGCTTTGCTGAGGCGCAGGCAGGAGCATTGGCGGACCCCCCTTTCTACCAGACTCTTGCAGCCTGCAGACTGAAAACTCTCTCAGCGTTGGATGGCTGCCCCTTCTCTCTGGGAAGGTGGTCACATCAGATACAGAACAGGCCATGACCGGGGCCAGCACACTTCACATCTAGGCTATGCCCTTTAGGGGGGAAGCATGAATGGCAATGCATAGATGGCACACAACTAGGCTGACTCCCAGGCTGATCTGGAAGCAAAGTCTCTTTTATTCAGCACATTTATAATCAGCTCATTTACAAATTCAGCACATTTTTAGTTACTTCAAGTGGTCACAATCCTTCAACCATGTGCCAGCATGGCCAACATGGTCCTTTAGCTTTCAAATCACAGTCTCTCATAAATGGGTGCTTTTCCCTAAGGCTAGGGCAGACCCAGACTCGCAGTCCATGCAGTGACAAATTCTCTTTCTTTCTCAGATCTCAGAGCTTGAGGCATGACTTCCAACCACTTTGGGCTTTACTTGTTAGTAAACTGGATTACTATAGCATTCTCGCAACTCTTTAGGCGTCTCTCAAGCCATATCACAGTGTCCAGTCCCACTTGACTCTGCTGGCATTTTCAGCTCCAAAGGATATTCTGACACAACAACAAGGCCACTTTTGGCTATGCTGGCATTTGCAGCTCAAATTGGGCATTCACTGCCCTCACAGGCACAGTCAGAAAAAGCTCCACCTGCATAGGGTACTCCCCTTTCAGTCCTGAAGACACTTTCAAACAATCCCATTTCAGGCACTCTCAGACACTGGACTATTTCGTGGTCACTTGCAACTGATGTCCACCCAGTTGGGTGCAGACAGAATTTGAGCATATCTTGGCTCTTTGGGCTTCTCGGCCCACGCAGGTCTCTAAATAATTTGAGCTTGTAAGCAGAAGTTTACTCACTCGGAATAATTCACATAGCTTTTCATTCTCTGAGGGTTCAGGCTTCATCAGCATTCTCACTGCTGAGACAGAACTTTTATGCAGCTCTCTCACAGCTGAAGGAGGAGTCAGGTTTCTCCCACATTTCCCCCAAAATGTGGAAAGGCAGATGCTTGCCCTGGGGGACAAATTCTGGCAAACCCCAAGCCCATACCACTCAACCTCCTGCCTCATAAATCAGGGACCAGACTTAAAAAAAAATCAGGGGCAAATGACCAAAATCAGGGACACATCTTCAAAATTGGTGATATCCACTCAGGAAGCTGGCAGAATTAGGGGCTTAGTGTAAAATGTATTTTCTAAGGAAGAACAAGTCTGCAACTTTAATGTGTGACATTATTTTGTGCTTACAACCCCCACTGTTTGGACAGGGAAACATAATTCTTAGGAGGGAAGGGGTCACGTGATGGCGTCCGCCTAGACGGCTGCATTGGCTTGGAGCTCTCCCCTCTCATCGCCGTTTCAGCGGTTTTTTACCGATATTAGCGGGCACTAAATATCACGATTGTTATTAACGGAGTTTACCTACTGTGCGTAGTGTGGTCCTCTTATAGGTCTCGGGGAATAGCGTGCTATTTGGGAGGGATGGAGGCCGATATGAAGCAGGCCCCTGTCAAACACACCCCTCCTGCCTCTCCGAACAAGTCCGCGAAAAAGCAGCGGAATCAAGGTCCGGGTAAGGCGGAACGGACCGAAGACAAGGCGCAAGCTGCCCTCCCCCTGACCGAGGACAAGTTCATGCAAGAGCTCAACCCCATTAGAGATATTTTGAAGGACCTGACAGCTGAATTGAGATCGCTACGGGGGGACCTATCGACCATCTCCACTAGGGTGGAGGATGTGGAGGCCAGGGTTTTCTCGATGGAAAAACGGCAGGATAAAACGGAACAAACTATAAGTGACCTAAAGCAGCAAGTTAAAAGGTTGCAAAGTAAGGCAGAGGACCTAGAGGGATGAAATCGCAGAAATAATCTGCTTATCTTCGGACTACCTGAGATGGAGGAAGGGCCTGATCTCCTGACTTTTCTGCAGAAGTTTTTGGTGAAGGTTGTGGGGCCTTCCCCTATAAGCCCCTCTTATCATTTGGAGCGTGCACACCGTTCGTTGCGGCCCAGGCCCCCACCAGGTTCTTCTCCACAACCCATAATCCTGAAGTTTTTGAGTTACATTGAGCGCCAGCATGTTTTTGCTAAGGCTAGAGAGCTCAAGGAGATCTTGTGGGGCTCGTCCAGGCTTCGTATTGCGCAGGACCTCCCGAAAGAAACAAGAGAGAAAAGGGCTGCCTTCCACCCGGTGGTATCCAAATTGATTGCTGCTTCAATCCCCTTTAAGATGGCCTATCCTGCAGCCCTGAAGGTCACGATTGGAGGCTCTGTATCCACCTACACATCACCAGAATCGGCCCTGAACAAGCTTGCCTCCAGGCTTCCAGAGCTATTTAGGAAGGCTGCATGAAGGACTCAGTGTTGTCTTGCTGTTAACTTTAATTTTTATTGACTGTATTTGCTTTTTCTCTGAAATCTGATAGTGTTGTTAACCGGGGCCGGGGGGGGGAGGCCTAGTTTCAGTTGGTGGTTTGGCTGTATGTTTTTTCCCTTTCTTCCTGGTTTTATTCGTCACTTATTCTCTCGGGGGGTTAACCACTCTTTGCTTTCTCCCTCTTCCCTCCCTTGCCTTCGCTTTTCCTTACCTGGTCCTTTCCTTTCAGCTGCAGGGCTGGACTGCTGGCTGTCGGTTGGGCTGGGAGTAATCCTCGTGGCGGGCCCTTTGGTTGACTGGCAGGGGGAACTATGGTCTGAGTTGGTGTTTCCCTAGGGACTTCCTGGGGGGAGGACGTTTTTGGTCCGGCTGTTTATTGTTCCCCTCGGGAACATCACCCCGGTGCCGGAATGATCGTGATGCGGCCTGAACCCAAATAGCGGCATTTCTCTTATGTTATTTGTGAAGAGATAGGAGGAGTGCAGTGCAGTGCCGCTTGGAGAGCCCTTAGCGAGGGCAGGGCGCAATTCCTAAGGGGCTCCTGTGCAATCAGCAAGGCGCCCTATTCTGCAGTGCAGCTGCCCCCTGCCGGGACGGACCGCGGACTCAGGTTCTCGTCCTCCATGGTGCAAAACTCCGCAGGTGTTTCTGCAGAAAAGTGGGATCCAGAGGGGAAGCTGCTGCTGCTGCACGGAGTCTGGCCCCGGCCTGACTGATCACAAGTAGCCCGCTGTTGGTGCAGCCTCCACCTCAGCAGCACCCTTTTGTTGTCACCCTGGACCACGTGGCTGTTTTATTCTTTGCATAGCTGGATTTAGTGGGGTCCGAGCGAAAGGGGCGGCTGCACGGAGGAGGTGCACTGCTGACTGGCAGACTGCTGCAGAAGGAGTGACGCTCCTGTTCGATGTGCTGCAAATGAACTCTCCTTGGCTCTTTCCCCGAGTACCCTTATCCATTGGGCGGTCCTGTTGTGGGGTAAGTCGGTGTTTTTGGTTTTTTTTTGGAATACTGTCTTCTGATGCGTGGGGTGGAGGCACTGTCTGTATTGGGCAGATGGGAGATGCTGCGTCTATCTCGGGGGATGCCTCTTGCCTTTTCTTTCACCTCGGTTGTTTCCTGATGTGCCTTGTTATAATAAACTACTTTGCTTTTTCCTTTTAAAGGCGGCATATCTATCATGGCAAGGGGCGATGGGGGGCTTGAGCCTCTGGATGCCTGCTCGCTGGATGCGTTATCGCGAGCCTGAAGATGGGGGGTTGGCTAACCCTTCCCTGGTGAAAGTACTGACCTGGTTTGTTGCTTTGAGGATATGGGCACATTTTTGCTGCTTGGGTGGTTGTTTGTATTTTCCACCTGGGACTCAGGGGTTCGCAATGGGATTTGGATGGCCAGAGCTGGTCTATTATTTCTTGTTATTACTCTTATCCTGGCCTTCCTTTGTGAATAGTTATCTGGGGAGTTTTGGGTTTTATGTTGATTTTGGGGGATGGGGGGTTGAGAGGTATGATCGTTCACTAACCTGGTTTTTTAGGGTCAGAGTTAAGGTGGGTGGCAGGATCTCATTACGGATTGGTTTTTATAGGATATTTTGGGGGCAGGTCCTGGCTAGGTGGGGTGGGTTTGATGGGTTGTTGATTATTCCCCCTTGTTGGGTGCAAGTTTCATGTTTTAATAGTACTTATTGTTATGGGGGTCTCAGCTATATAAAGAAAGTGGGGTTGGGATTGTTTTTGGGGCCGGTCTATTCTGGGTTTAATTATGTTGAAATTAATGGATATAGTTGGGGGGGTGCACCCTTTTCTTTCTTATAATTTTATGGCTATCCGGACACTTAAATATTGTTTACTGTATTTGAAAATGTTATGATGTCTCTGAAAATTGCTTCTTGGAATGTACGTGGACTTCAGGATCGGGTCAAGCGTCTTCAGATGTTTCGACACTGTTCATTATTGCGAATTGATATACTTTTTCTCCAGGAGACACACCTCAGTCAGTCTGATGCTAGATTATTATCTCGGTCAGGCTTCTCTTATCCCTATCTTGCGGGTAACTCCTGTTATAGTAGGGGGGTCGCAGTCCTCATTAAAAAACATGTTTTATTCACTATGGAGAAGACTGTGGCGGATGCGGAAGGGAGATTTATGCTGGTTCAAGGAACCCTCAATGGTAAGAATGTTGTACTTGGATCTATATATGGTCCAGTTGGAGGAGACTCTGGTTTTTTTATGTCTCTTACTGAGAAATTGATTAGATTCCTCCTGGCTCAGTTTATATTAGGTGGTGATTGGAATATTCCTTGTTCACTGATCTTAGATAGAGAGCCCCAAGATAAATGCCCACCTTCTCCAGCCCACAGAGCTTTCTCAGATCTGAGATCACTACTCGGTTTATGCGATCCCTGGAGGCTTGCCAACCCTTCTCTCCAGGCTTTCTCTTTTGTTTCCCAATCGCATGGTACCAAATCTCGTCTGGATATGGTCTTGATTAGCGTCTCTCTTCTTTCAAGCCTGGGCCTATCTGGAATTGACCCAATCATTCTTTCTGATCATGCGGTTGTCTGGATCAAGCTTTCTCTTACTCCTGAGTACTCTCGGGATTCGGTCTGGAGGTTGAACACACAGCTGTTAAAGGCTCCGCAGACTGTCTCTAGTTTAAGTTCCTTGATAGCAATATTCCTGGCAGAAAATCTCAGTTCAATTCCTAGACTTGATCTGGTCTGGTCCGCTCCTAAGTGTTTTCTCAGGGGCGAGTTTATTAAAACAGCTTCTTTTAAAAAGAAAAAAGGACTCCTTGATTTTGATTTTGATGGGTAGAATTCGGGAATTGGAGACTAAATATCTTTCAACTTCTTCCTTAATTGATCTTAAGCAGCTCTTGGCAGTTAAAGATGAATACTTGGATCTTTTAAGGGAGAAAACGGAGTATGCTCTTCTTAAAACTCAAGCGAAATATCTTGACCAAGGGGAAAAGTCTGGTAAGCTCTTGGCACAGCGTCTTCGGGCACTTGAAAGTTCTAGGATTATCCCTTCTCTGGTTTCCCCATCTGGGGAGGTTGTCACTGCGCCCCGGAAAATTGCCCATATTTTTAAGGAATTCTACCTGGATCTGTACAGCAAACCGGAGGTATCACACCCTGCTTCTGATCTGGACAGTTATTTGAGAGAGACTGACATTCCCTGCTTATCCGAAACTCAGCAGGCTATTTTGTTAGCTCCCATCTCAGAAGGTGAAATTGAGAGAGCTGTTGCTTCTCTCACCCCTGATCGCACACCGGGTCCTGATGGTTTCCCAGCTAATTTTTATAAGACTTTTGTCAAAGATCTGATACCCACTCTCCTTAAATTGTATGAATATCTGGCTGTGCCCTCGGATGTAGACCCCTCGCTGTTCGAGGCAATTATTGTCTTAATTCCCAAGCCTGACAAGGTCCTCACTGATCCAGCTAGCTACAGACCTATCTCGCTTCAAAATTATGATATGAAAATCCTTGCTAAAATTCTAGCTGAGCGTATTAAGATGGTATGGTCTGAATTGTTGAGTCCTGAACAGGTAGGCTTTGTGCCTGGCAGATCTGCGGCTGACCATTTGAGGACGCTCTTGCATATTTCCCAACATGCCCAATCCCTCTCGTATCCGGCGGCTTTGGTCTCTCTTGATGCCAAAAAGGCATTTGATCGGGTGGACTGGGCGTTCCTCTGGGACGTACTTGAGAAGATGGGCTTCCCGTCTGCTTTTGTTAATAGGATCCGGGTGTTTTACAGCTGTCCCTCTGCTAAAATATATTGTAATGGGGTATTCTCCTCCCTCTTTTGTTTATACGCAGGTACTAGACAGGGATGCCCCCTTTCTCCCCTACTATTTAATTTGTACCTGGAACCTTTACTCAGAAAGATTAAGGCTTCTGCCCAGGTCAGAGGAATTAGTTTATACCAAAAAGAGCTGGTCCTTTCAGCATATGCTGATGACATTCTTCTGCATCTGGTGGATCCGGCTGATTCTTTGAGGGCGGTGTTAGGTCTTATTGAGAGGTTTGGGGTCTTTTCGGGGTACAGGCTGAATGTTTCTAAATCTGAAATCCTCCCTCTTAATGTTCATACTAACAAGGCCGAGTTCTCCTCCTTTGGTATGAGATGGGCCCCTAGATTTATTAAATATTTAGGGATTTTTTTTTTCCACTGATCCCTCGCTTTTGAAGGAACTAAACTTGGACTGGCTCAGGGACTCGGTTTCGCAGGATCTGCAGCGTTGGTCAGCCCTTCCCATCTCACTCTGGAGTCAGATTAATGTTCTTAAAATGAATGTCCTTCCCAGAGTGTTCTACCCACTGAATTTGGTTAATCTCTGGCTTCTCATCTCTTATATTCAGTAGTTTCACATGCTTTTTTCCCAGTTTGTCTGTCCAAGAAAGCAGTTAGGCGCTCTTACGGTAAATTATCACTTCCTAAAGATAGAGGAGGTCTTAGACTACCCAGTCTCCTATTGTACTATTGGGCAGCTCACCTCTCTAAATTGGGAAGATGGTTCTCCGATGAACCGGAGGTATCCTGCCCAATCTGGCTTCAGCTGGAGCGTCTTCTCTCTCTGCGATTAAATTCAATAAATATGCTCTCTTTTATTTATCCCCGAGGTTACTTTCTAAATGGGTGCAGGACAGTGTTATTAGGACTGCCATTACATCCTTTTTGCAATGTTTAAAGTATTTTCACATCTCTCCTGCTCCGGATTTGGGGCAACCGGCTGTCTCTAATCCCAATGTTAAATTGGGGAATTTATGGATTAGCCCAGACTGGCTTCCACAAATTAAAGAAGCTAGTTTGGGAGATTTCTTTAACAATAACTCCCTTCTTTCTTCTGGTGATATTCTTGAGAGATTTCACATACCTGGTAGATCTATTTTCAAGGTTTATCAGCTGAGACATTTAATCAACCAGAGATTTGGTTCTGCTCCTAGGGAGTCGGTAGTTTCTCCTTTTCTCTCTAATGTTGTTAGACTTGCCTCCCAACAGCATTCTATTTCCTCGATATACTCCTTTCTTCTGGATTATAATTTACCGGAGAGTGTTGTTGGTTCAGATGTCTGGACCCATCTCCTGCCTGGTAACTCCTTTGATTGGTCTGGGGTTTTGAGCGACCTTCACAGATATCATATTCAGAATAGGTTCCGACTAACGCAATATTACATTGTCAATAACTTATATTATACCCCAACTAAGCTCTTTCAGTTTAAGAGGGTATCTTACCCTAGTTGTTTCAGGTGTTTACAAGGGAACGGCAATCTTGTTCATATATTTGGGGATTGCCCTAAAATTGCTCCTTTATGGTCTCAGATTAAGGATTATCTTGATCCTTTATTAGGTCTGTCTGGCTTTTTCTGTCCTGAGGTGTGTGTCCTAGGGGAATTTTCTCGGGTTGACAGTGTTCAACATAGATATCATATGGCTTTGGTGTCTATGGCTGTTAAAAAGCTGGTGTTAAGACACTGGACGGACCAGCTGGTTCTGTCCTTTGCCGATTGGCTAACTGAAATGCTATCGTATCTCCAATCTGAAAAATTAGCTGCTAGTTTTAGAGGGCGCTTAGATCTGTTTCAGAGGAGATGGGGTAAACTCCAGGCCCTTTGTCTGGCTTAAAATGGGTTCTCCTTTATTATGACCTGATCCCTTATGTCCACATTTTCCTTTTTGTTCCCTCCTTTGTCAGCTTAATCATAGTATGTTTTGTTACCTAAAAGTGTCTAATTTTCATGGTTGTTACCAATTACAACTTGGGTTTTTTTTAGCTGGTGTTATCTTATAACTGTAGAGTTGTATGTTGGGTGCACCCTCGGGGGACGGGGGGGGATGGGTTTGAGGGGTTTGTTGAGGGTTTTATTAGGTGTATATTGTTCTTTTTGTTGTTGGTTTTGTCGAGGTTTTGGGAGGGTAGGTGGGTGGGTATGTTTGAATAGGTTTTTTTTTTGTAGTATATTTCTTGGGAGGGGGGCTGGTTTTTGGGGGTGATGTTTTGTTGTTGTTTGATTACACTGTTTGTTTCACAGTAACAATGTTTCTCCCGATATATTGGGGTTATTGTGTTTCCTTTGTACCTTTAAATCAATAAAATTTAAATTTCAAAAAAAAAAAAAATAATAATTCTTAGGAGGGACAGAGTAAAATTTTGAGGCAAAATCAGAGACATCCCTGAAAATCAGGGACAGTTGAGAGGTATGCCCAAGCCAGCCACTTTCATTGCTTGCAGCCACTTTCTCTCCAGGCAGAGAACAGATCCCCCTCCCCTGCAGAGGGGCTCCCACAGAACCACTAGGCCCATTTTCTCTAGCTGAGGGTCAGAGTCCCCTTCCCTGTGCTGGGGCTCACATTGAACTGAACTCAGCCTGCAATGTCCCTGGGTTTTGGAAGCTCTCTGTGGCTTCTAATTGGCTGCATCCACTTGTCTGCCTTGAAAATTAATATTCATTAAGCCTCCTTGTGGCCTGATAGCCTCCCTGTTTAGGCACCTAAATTAAGTCCCTGCTTTTTCCCCACAAGCCTTTTGCACTGTCCCATAAGTCTCTGGCAAAAGTCCCAAGAGTCCTGGCACTGAATCCTGGCTTTCCAATTGGTTGGCTTTCTGCAAACATGGTTGCACTTACACATAGTCTCCTTGCAATCCACACATTGTCCCCAGTTCAAAGTCCTGGTGCAGCCACATAAAACATTTTATTTTATTCTTGGCCCCACAGTTCAGTAGCATATACAGTACCCTCAAAACTGCTGCCACTCTAAAACATTTTACTGCAGTCCCTAGTCTGTCATGCTGTCAAAATATGCAGTCCCTAGGCAGCAGACAGACAGCTCATAAAGGCCCAACAATAATAGTCTGGTGTAGCCAGTACACTTATTTTATTTACATTACTTCCCCATAGTTCCTTAGCCCCTTTGGGGCCCTGCTGAATGTTGCCCTGATTTTACATTTACATGAAGTCCTGCGCCTGTTGCTGCCCCTGCAGCACAGTGCCCCTGTGTGGCAGGCAGGCTTCTCATTAATATATATGACACTTCTAATTAATATTCATGATCCCCCATTTCTAGCACTCGTAGCACTCTTTATTTATAAAATACAGAGGGCTCTCTTGGCCCTTGGACAAGTCACTAGTCCCCTCTATGCCTTTTCTAGGGTCCGGGACTACCGGGACATCATGCATTTGACCTCAATTGTGGTCAGTAGAAGGAGCGCGCTCCCACGAATGCGTGAGCTGTCAGCCGTGAAGCACGTGGGAAGAAGCTGGCAGCTCCTCGTTGCCCCACAAACCCCACAAGGGGCAAAATAAATGCAGGGCTGCTTCAGGGATCCAGGGCACATACCATGAACTTGGCTGTGGTGGTGAAGAGCTGGGAGAAATTGAGGGACACTAGGAGGCAGCAGAAGGTAGTCAGGAGAAACAGGAGCAAAACTGGTAATCAAGGTAAGCCCCCTTTTGGGGGGCATTACATTTGTACACTTGTATATGTCAAGGTATTAATACATTCAGCTTATATTGTAATGTTATACTCTTTTATAAGGTCACAGTTGTAAATATGAGTTGGCTGTTTGCTGCTATTGGAATGTATGCACTAAGTCAATGTGAAACGTAAACTGGGTGCATTGGCATAGCTACATTGGAATGCCACAAAGTGGGGTCCCGTGGACCCCGCGCAGCATTCACCAAGGGGGCTCAGGGCAGGTACATGCCTGATCCCCTGGTCGCATGGACAGCAATGTGCCAGGATCAGGCAGGGGTGTGCTGGGGGTGTACCTGCACTCCACATCACTCACAATGGTGCAGAGCATGGGTGGCGCACCTTATACTGGGTGACACCCTGCGGTAAGTTATACGTGCCCCCCCAGGATGCCACTACTGGGCTGCGGCAAGAAAGATGGGGCACAGCAGACCCCCTCAACATGCCACCCCAGCCCATGGGGACCACATGGAGGGCTGGGGGAAGCCAACCAGGCACCCACCACCCCTGTGCCACCAGTGCACTGTGCACCATCTTCCACCATCCACACCCCACTGGTGCAAGGAATCCACTAGAGGACCTGGTCCTGGCATCCCATTGGATGTGCATCTGGTCCACAGAACAATCCCTGTGCACCTGCACACTGGGGTGGCAGGGCCGCAGACAGATGGCCAACATTAGTGAATGCCAGTATGGGCGCACCTGTCCACAGACACATAGCTATGCAGTAAGGCTATGCATCTCTGGCACATACACTCCACACAACAGTGCATAGCACCAAATATGTTTTGTGATTTCCAGCAACAAAATTAAAAGTTGTGCGCTGGCCTGGTGGCACTGAGGGTTGAGGCTTTTACGCCACACCTTGCACAATGCCAGCGACCCGGGTTCAGGATCGGGGTCAGGCCGTTGGGGCTTGGCCGGGAGAAGGCCCGAGCGCCTGACAACAGCCTCGCCTTCTCTGGGGTGAGGGTGGGTTCTTACACGCAAGCGGTGACGCCTGGTGGAGGCTGAGGGGGGGGGCATGACAGCTGCTGGAATCACTGGGGTGCGATTGGTCAGGGGGCGTAGCCACAGACCATCCAGCTTCAGGGACGGAAACTTGGGGGTGGGACTTCGGGAGTGTCGACTACTTCGCCTTGACACTGGGGCACGCAATCTGGAGGAAAAACGGAAAATGCCCCTCTGGAGTCGGGTAGACGGAGTGCCGAGCTGGGTCCTGATATGCCACCGCCTGCCTGCCTTGAACGAGAGACCTGATGAGATTCCTGTCTGGGGTGGTCCCACCCCTATCCCGGTGGGAGGTAAACCGCACTATGATGGAGGACCCACGCTCGTCAGGTAAGGCAGAGGTAGGGACAAGCTTCATTGGCATCTCCTGAAGAGACAACTCCGAAGGGGAGGGGGGAGTATAAATAATAATTGAAAAAAAAAATTTAAAGTTGTCATCACCAGAACTCAGACCTGACCCCTGAGGAAGACTCGGATTAATGTTGAAGCACTGGGGCAGTAGGGTGTCTACGTGGCATCTTGCTGAAATAAAACTGCAACATTGCATTTACAAATCTAATTCACGAGTACTGAGCCTTCATTTTCTTTTGGAACTACACCGGTAAGCTGCCAACTTTTGCTTTAGCACCGCCATTCACTGAGTGCTCCTTTCTTTTGGAAATTGTCTGTTACATTTGTACGCTTATATACATCAAGGTATTAATACTTTCAGCTTATATTGTAATATCTTACTCTTTCACAAGGTCACAGTTGTAAATATGAGTTGGCTGTTTGCTGTTAATATGTTTTGTGATTTCCAACAACAAAATTAAAAGTTGTGATCACCAGATCTCAGTTGCATAACACTTTCCCATCTTGTAAATTAAATAACAGAATTTCAGCCATCAAATAATGTAAACCCTCCACCATCCTACCAAAATTCAACCCCCTGTGATATACTCCACCAATCAAATTCTGTTCCCCCTTGTGCATTGTAACCTTTACAAACAATTCCAGTGAAACATTCATTACTAAGTTAACGTCAGCAGTCCTACCATTCCCAAAAATGACCAACAGTGTAAATATAAAATAAAAAACTCATTCTGACCTTATAACTTTCATCTTAATTAAAAGAAACAATTCTTCAGTTAATCAGACATGCAAATTTTTGTGCCCCAGCCACTGCGGATCCAGATGACTCCGGCAGACTCTGTACTCTGCCATCATACTCAGCTGCCAGAATCAGTTGCCACTGCCTCAAAGGTACTGCCACATCTTGCAGCCCTCAGTTAAAAAACACCTATGCCCCACCTACAGTGGCCCTGCCACTGCAGCTGAGTGGTGGGGTCTGGGCAGGTGGCAAATTCAAAGGACTGAGGGGGACATTATGGAGGAGTGCAGTAACAGGTAGAAAATGCAGCAGAGTAAATTAAGCAGTAAGAGCACAATTATGTGGCAACACTAGAAGCAGCAGTCTCCATAGTACAAAAGAGCAAAAGTCAGTTTTCAGTTCTAGTCCACAGAAGAAGGGAGCAAAGAGTCATTAGTGTGAACAACGCACTTTACTGACCTTGCAGACTGTAGACTGTCTCAGATTTGGCACAGTTCACACAAACACAGTTCTTTCAGAAAACCACCAGACCATCTTGCAACACTCAGTTAAACATCACTAATGTGCCATCTACAGTGTAATCCAAAATGCTAAATCACACAGTCAGCACTTGTGGCAACAAAAACAACTTACAGTTCAATATTGTGAATAAAGTGTAGCTTTATTGTACTCGATCCAAACAGCCTCATCTCAGTTCCTGTAATGCACTCCACCCCATGCATTATTCTCTATATAATAAGTGGTGACCCTCTATAATGACTGGATTTCCAGTTCTGATAAAATGTGGTAATAACTCTTTGAATTCTGTAATAACTTGATAGTAGGTTATTACAGCATTTTTCTCCTCATGCATTCTCTTCACTGTGTTTGTGTGAGTACAGCAACTGCTCAGTGACTCGCTCGCACAAATACAGCTTACAGTTTTTCCATCTGTTGAAGCTTTGCACCAGTTATGATAAAAAATAATGCCTGTGCAAAGTTTGTTTTATGAGGATTTTTCACATACACTCAGTGTGTGATAATCTCATAAACCCTCTGAGCTTTGCTCTCAGTGTTATGGATTATCATACACCTCTTTTGTGTGAAAAATCCTCATAACACACACCGGCACAGGCATTATTTGCTAAGTATTGCACTGTACTGTACTGTTCTGCACTGCACTGTACTGTGTTGTATTGCATTGCATTGCATTGTACTGTATTGTATTGTATTGCATTGCATTGCATCTTTGTACTGCATTTCATTTTATTGCATATGGAAGGTGTATATTTATCAGCACCTTATACATAAAATCGAATTTGCTACCATGATGTACTGTAGTTATGCATGATTTGCAGACTTTATGAATAATCTTTTCTACAATGATTGCAAAGGCATTACTTTTTAAATGAGAATGACTGAAGCCACCAGTGCTTAAATGGCAACTCCTGCCTTTAGTGCTGGCCTTTGAACATTGTGATATTAAATCTGTGTTGTTTGGCAGCAGGTGAAGGAATTCTTTCTTCACGGAGAATGCACATGGCTCATTACTGACTCAGGAACTTCATCTGAAAATTTTGGGTGACAGATTTTCCCACAGCTGTGACGGTGTGTCTGGTATTATAAAAAGCACAATGCCCATCGATGCATGGCATTCTAATCTAATTGGCTAATTCAAAAGGGCATGCGTGCCTGCTCTTTTATACTGGTGCAGTTGATATTACAGTGTATAGACATCTTTCTTGATGGTGACAGCAAGCAGCTGTTCATTCTTCATTGGCAAATTAGTAACATGTTATTAGAAATTCTGTTCTTTATTTTAGTGTGAGGCTTATAAACGTGTTTATTTATTAAGTAATGTATTTTTTAACCACTGAGGAACTCACTGGACACAAGTTCTAAACAATAGGTTCCTGGGTAGGCTAGGCTAAAACAGGGCAGACTTGATGGATCAGTGCTCTGTTTTGCTGACAGTGTCTATGTTTCTATGTACATTTTTTTTCCTCCTTCCCATTTGGTCTGTGTCCCACATCCATACTGTCCCCCCCCCAGCTCCATCACCAATTCCCTGTGGATTTACTGGCTTCCTCCTCTGTCTTCCCCCACGGCATACCCCTTGTGGTGGGGTGTGGCAGGGCCCCAACTGCCACTAGTCCAGGATCCAGTTCAGGGAGGGCTGACATGTCACTGGTGTGGGGCCTGTGAAGGGTCAGTCCATTACTCTGCTATGGGCCTGGCACATTTCTTCCATTTTTTCACCCTTCCCCTGAGACACTGGCCTAGGGTGTGATGCCAGCACACATGCAAGCATTGTACTCATCATCCACTGGCTTCTTCCTGCCTGCTGAACTACTTCTGAGTGTACTGTCACCTGTGGTCACCCCAGTGGCAGTCATGCACTGGAGCAGGCTGCCCTCCCTCCTTGGGGGAGGACAGCATCCTGTGGGAAGCTCGGTCCTCCTCCTCCTCCTCCTACCTGCTGACGAATGTGTCTGTGTTTCTGTTTACAATAGTGACCCATGATATACAGTATACATTTCATAACAATATGGTATAACGCCTTAACACAAAGAACAGTCCATTATTATGTGTTTATTTCACTTATTACAGATTACATATTAATAATATGTACATCTAACATTGACATCAAAGTGTTTTTTGAGTCTTGGTTTAAATGAATTACAGGCATTGAAGTTACATACAGTATTCCCAGGGATAAATTCTTGCATACTTTTGCAGTGGTGGAACATATAGATTTTGTTCTGCAATGGTTCTCATCAGTGGGGTTACCAACAGGGTTTTGAATCATAGGAAGTGAGTAAAAGCAGAAGGAAAAAGAAACCATTATAGTTCCTTAGGAAAGTGGGCAACATGGTGAAGGAGAAAAGGGTGGCATTTAGGAGGCATAAGGAAAAACAGAGGAAGCAAGACAGCAAGGAGCACCAAGTAAAACAGAGAGGATCCAGGAAGGCAGTGAGAGGATCAAAGTCACAGATAGAGGGAAGGATAGACAAGGGGGTAGCCAAAGGAGATAAGACTTTCTTCAGGCAGTAAGAAGGGCTGGGGGGATACTGGGATGCATAGGGAGAGGCATCACCAGTACAAAACAGGAAGTTGTCATCCCTCTGTACAGACAGTTGGTGAGACCCCATCTGGACTACTGCTTGCAGTTCTGGAGACCCCATCTCTGCAAGAATGTAGACAGGATGGAGGCTGTCCAGAGGAGTACAACTAAAATGGTGCAGGTTCTGCACCAGAAACCATATGAAGAGAGACTAAAGAAGTTTAATATGTATACCCTCAAGGGGTGGGGGGGCATGATAGAGACTTTCAAGTACCTCAAGGGAATCAACAAAGTCCAAGAGGATAGCATCTTTCAGAAAAAGAGATGTACAAGAACAAGGGGGCACAGTTTGAACATAGAGGGGGGAATAGCTCAGTGGCAACATGAGGAAGTATTTTTTCACAGAGAGGATGGTGCACGCATGGAATGGCCTTCCTGAGATGGTCGTGAGCAGTGTTCCCATTAAGGCTGCAGATCTGGGGGTGCACTGCACCCTCTCCAAAAATTTTCAGGGGTACAGAATAAATTATAAGGGTTTATTCTTCCATTTGTACAACATTTTTGTGGGGTACATATACTTCAAACAGAATTATGGGGGTACAGTGTACCCCCTTCACATGAAAATGTACTTGCATTTCATAATTTGTACTTGAATCAAGTACAGATGGGGTTAAATGGGAACACTGGTCGTGAGGTCTAAAACAGTGGGGGAATTCAAGAATGCATGGGACAGACAAGGCCATTATAGTGGGGTAGGAGGAAGTAGGCTGTTGGTTAACTAGGATCTGCAGCTTATCCAATAGGTAGGGAAATGGGCAGACTGGGTGGACCAAGTAGTCCTTATCTGCCATCAAAGTCTATGTTTCTAACTGTAAGTAAGAAGAGAAAGGCAAGGGGCGGAATAGTGAGATTAAGAAGACTGGAAGGGTGTAACTGCGTATAAGAGGAACAAGAAAAAGCACACTTTCTGAATAGGTACTTCTATCAATCAATCAATCAATCAAAATCTTTATTTATTCAGGCGGACATCATTGGGCAAAGCTCATTTGCAAGATGGACCTGATATGGTCAAGGTTCAATTGTAGGTACAGCAGCAGATATATAAAAAACACTTGTATTTAAACAGATACAGTAATATAAACATATATACAAAAATCCAAGGATAGAGGATGCTAAAACCTAACAGGACAAGATAGGATACAATAAAAAATACACTAGAAAAATCCAGTAGGAACAAGTCCCAGTAAAGGAGCCAGAGCAAGCACGCAACATAAGGTACCCAGAGTTACAGGCTCCAGGGCAAACTAAAGCAGACAAACAGATATAATGATTGAATGACTGCAACAAGTGGTGATAACAGCCTCTGACGAATGACATGGAGGGGCCGGTGAGAGATTCAGACAGGGGCTATGGCTAGTAGTAGTAGGAGGTATGGGGGAGTAATTGGGGCTGAGGTAAGTGTCAGGAGTTGATGTGAAGATAATAGTCTGGGGAAGCAAAACTGTAAAAATGGTATGATAGGGGGCTGAGGTATCAATAAGGGGGCTGCGTGGGAGGGAAAACTAAGGGGATAATTTAAGGGAGAGCTGCCAATTATAATTGCTGACTGAAAGGGGGAGGGTTGTGAATGTGACTGGACTAGGCCTTATGGTAGCAGTTGCATTTCTCTGGGAAGAGACTTATGCAGAGCTTTTTAAAGGATGCTAGAGGTATAAAGTTGGTCAACTTTAGGGTCTTCTGTAGAGAATTCCATGCCATTGCTAGAGAGTAGCTGATTGCAGACCTCCCATGCCGGGTGTAGGCTTTGGGTATCTTTAGAGTGATAATATTGTTGCTTATTAGGGCATAGGACCTAGCTGTGGCCAGTGTAAAGCAATCTAAAGTATAGATTGGAAGTTTATTAGACAAAGCTTTGTAAATCCATAGTGCAGCATTTCTGTTCCGTCTGAGGTGTAGGGATACCCAACCAACTGCAGCATAGAGAGAGCAATGATGAGTGCTGAATGGAAGATCTGTAATAAACCTTAGTGCTCTGTGATACAAGGTATCCAATATGCTTAAATAGGAAATAGGACAGTGACCATAAAGGAAGTCTGCATAGTCGATAAGTGAAAGAAATGAGGCCTGGATTAGTCTCAACCTTGAGTCTCTGGTTAGAAAATGTTTAATTCTGAAGAATAGGCTGAGCCTCTGGCGAAGTTTTTCCAGAAGTTCTTCAATGTGATATGTGTAGTGAAACCTGCTGTCAATCCACACCCCTAAGTATTTGAATTTATCTACAAAGTCCAGGCTTTCTCCAAGGATGGTGGATAACTGGGGAAGATTGCTTAGTGAGGAGATGTTAGTGTAGGATGAGTGGAGAAGAACATTGCTTTAGTTTTCTTTGCATTTAAGAGGAGCTTTTTCTCAAGCAGTTGATGTTGCAAAAGGGAGAATTGTGCTTGTAAAATTTCACAGGCCATTGCAGGCGATGGATTACTGACATACAAAACAGTGTCATCTGCAAAGAGGTGAACATTGGCTTTGGTGAGATTTGAGTCAATGTTGTTAATGTAAATGGCAAAAAGGATAGGGCCCAGGATAGATCCTTGCGGAACTCCTCTTAGGAGTGGTTTTAGTGAGGATAGGTCACCTTCAGCTTTCACCTACTGTGACCTATCAGTAAGGTAACACCTGAACCACTTAAGAGAGGGTGGGTCTAAGCCTATGGAGTGCAATGAAGAGAGTAGTAGCTTATGGTCCACAGTGTCAAATGCTTTGCTTAGATTAAGGAATACAGCACATAAACTGTTCTTTTTGTCTAGTTCAGTTTGCCAGTCATTTGTGACTTTGGCCAGTGCAGAGATAGTGCTGTGCCTGGCCCTAAATCCAGATTGAGCTGGATTTAAGAGGTTAGTAACTTCAAGGTAATCACTTAATTGGATGCTCACTAATTTCTCTAGCATCTTGGATAGCACTGGAAGAATGGATATGGGCCTGTAATTGTTGAGGTCCATGGGGTCCCCTGATTTTAGGAGGGGAATCACTTGGGCTGTTTTCCACATCAAAGGAATAGAGCCAGAGGTTAACGATAGATTAAAAAGATGTGTTAAGGGAACTGCAACCACATGAATTGCAATGTTTAGAAAATCGGGGTCGAGAGAGTCTGCACCTGTGCTTTTTTAGTGTCCAATTGCAGCATTAGGTCCTCTACTTGCTTCAGCAATACCGGTTTGAAGGAGAAGGAAGAATCAGCCCTCTGAGCCTCAGTATACTGGGAGTTAAGTTGTGCCCGCAGTAGATTAGCTGGAGAGGTGTCAAAAGCAAGGCCAGCCGTTGTGAAATGATTATTGAAAGCATCCAGTATTTCCCGTTTATCAGAGATAGCACGCTTATTATGGTGCACTTGAGATGACAGAGAGGTGCTAGAGTCCTGCCCTATTATCCCCTTGATGGTGCCCCAGAATCTAGCAGGATTGTGATAAGAGGCATCAAGTTCAGCCATGTAAAAAGCAGCCTTAGCATCCCTTATTTTTTTGGTGCAGCTATTTCTGCTCAGTCTTTCAATAGCGAGAGGAGGCATGGACCACCAGGGAGTAGCAGAAACAAAGAAAGGGAGGTGGCTCAAGTCCATTTTCAGACGAAAGGGTTCAGAAGGAATTTGCTGGTGTGAAAGTGAAGAAGGCTATGGGACTAGATGAGATGCACCCAAGGGTACTAAAGGAACTCAGAGAGTTGCTAGCTGTCCCTCTGATGGCCTTATTCAACCGATCTCTGGAATCAGACTTGGTTCTGGAGGGCTGGAGGAGAACAGACAGTGCCCCTCTACATAAGTGCAAAAGCAGGGCTGAGCTAGAATATAGGCAGTCTCACCTGTGTGGTGAAGACCTTAATGGAAGCCCTATTAAAGGAAAGGTTGGTGGGCGTATCTCGAATCCAATGGATTGCAAGACATGAGACAGCATGGATTCACGGTGTGTAGGGGGGTGGGGGTCATGCAATATGAATCTGATTGATTTCTTTGACTTAGTGAACAAAGAACTAGATCAGGGGAGGGCAGTGGACAAGGCCTATCTGGACTTTGGCAAGGCTCTTCAGCACTGTGTTGCACAGGAGGCTAATAAAAACTTGACAGCTGATGGTTGGAATCCAAAGTGGTGAATTGGGTTAGAGACTGGTTAATGGATAGGAGACTGAGGATAATGGCTAATGATACTCATTCCAATGACGGGAGAATGACCAGCGGAGTGGTGCAGAGATCAGTACTGAAACCAGTCCTCTTCAATGTCTTCATAAGCAATATTACAGAAGAATTGGAAGGGAAGGTATGCCTTTTTGCAGACAACACCAAAATCTGTAATGGGGTGAACACTCAGGAGGGGTTGGAGAAAATGCTTAGTGATCTTAACATAGAAACATAGACTTTGATGGCAGATAAGGACCACTTGGCCCACCCAGTCTGACCATTTCTGGTTCAAAGGTTATTGTAATCCTATTTTCTCAATAAAGAATAAACAAATCTCCGAAGGAACACAGCCTAAAGTTGCGGAGTGGGTGCGTAAGAGGGAGGTTAGAAGACACTTCTTCACAGAAAGGGTGGGGAGCAAATGGAACGTGCTGCCAGAAGAGGTGATCTCATTGAGTACAGTGGGCAGCTTCAGGAGAGGCTGGGATAGATATAGGGAAAGATAAAGGTAATGGAAGGAGGGGAGGAAAGTAGTGGAAACAGGGGAGGGGGAGCAGGGACACCAGCCTGAGCAAAGAACCCTGGGCAATGAACAAACTAGACAGACCAAAAAGCCTAATTCTGTTGGCTTCTTCATATGTTCGTATGGGATTGCAGACTTAAATAAAAATGTTAATTCTTTCAAAAAAATGGCCTACTATTCTGTGTGATGATCTATTCTTTTAGGTACAGTATATAATATGAATAACTAAGAGATGATATCTTATAGCTGCTGTTTCATATATTTTCTTGGTTGCTAATCAATACAAACCACAATCCCGTATGATCCTGCAAGGGGGCACAATAAATGCTTGTTTATTGCACTGTCATATTTATTCTGATTCTTTCTGAACTAGTTGTATTCTTAAAGTAAACAATATATTCTCTCAGAACTCACTTCCATTCTCATGTCCTTATGTTTGTTTAATAGAGATTCTCCTTGCGGCTCACCCGCCAGCACAGCTGCAAGGTGTCTGCTTGTGATGCCGACATCCCGGGTTTGATGATGGGCTTGTGAGTCACAGGGATGACCAGGTGGAGGAGAAGGATCAAACATCCAGGGGACTGCTCTTCTTCTCCGGGGGGGGGGGGAGAGTGTCTGATGCTTTACAGACCCCTGGCAGAGGTTGGGGATACTGCTGCAGCCAGCGCCATTACCTTACGGGCAGGGTGGATGCTGGACATCATTGCACATCCCCACCCCAGGAATCCAGCATTCAGAAAGACAACTGGCTCCCGGACATGATGCCCTGCTCTACCACCGTCTCCACTGCCACCAGTGTTTGATGAGTGTCATAATTCAAGGCACAAATATTTCCAAGGCAGCTGCTTGTAATACTCCTATTTTCAGAAGTGTCATTTCTACTGAGAGGAGACATAAGAGAAATATGGCAAAGAAGAAATATTTGAAACTCACTACTTCAGAAAAACACTGCTACAAATGCGGTCCTGCGAGCAGATAGTACGCATTCAATGCCTTTGAAAAATTATATCCTTTATAGTCAATTTTTAAGAATAAAAAGAAGATAGTGGCCAGCCCAGTGGTGTAGAGGGCTGAAGCATCATGACTTACCTCCTGCCACATTGGCAACCCATGTTCACAGTGCAAGCAGGCTGCCAGGGGTTGGCCAGGGAGCAGAAGGAGGAGGAGGATCAAGCATCCCAAGGACAGCTCTCTTCCACCGGGGGGACCAGCGATTGGTGCTTGCCTGGCCCTTAGTGGAGGTTGGGGGATGGCACACTGACACTCTACAAAGTGAGTGGAGGTGAGAAAGATGCCCAGCGTGGGAGCGTCTGTGACACCGCAACAGGTAAAATTGCACACCCTTTCCTCCAAGAGAAAAAAAAAAGAGGAAAGATGTCTCTAGCAGTTGGATGATGGAGGGGCTCACAGGTCCCACTCCCCAACCAGCCAGGTGCTGAACAGAACTGGATCCAATCTTTATTGGGGGTCTGGGTATCCCTCGTTGACCCCGCCAGGGGGAGGAAGACCTGGGGGAAGATTGTCAGCGGTGACGGTGGATGTCAGGGGTATGGAGCTGGGGATCCTGCCTGAATGTGGCCTGTTGGAGACGGGGAGAAAAGGTAATAAAAAAAAAGATTAAAAAGAAAATGTAGTTCATCTGAACCACATGACTGGCAGGCTCATAAACTGGAGATGAGATTTCTCCATAGGGGTTATGACAAAACATTACTGAGAAAGGCTAGAGATAAAGCTGATTTCCTGAAAAAAAAGAGCAATGAAAAGCCCCTAGAAAAATAAAATTGATGAACATGGTCCTGTTACTTTTGTCAGTAAATTCAATCATTTGGCAGGTAAAATTGACAATATAATTTATTGTAACTGCCCTATCTTGTTTGGTGACAATGATGTGACTTCAGCAGTGGGCGATACCCCATGCATTAATTTAAGTAGAGCAAACAGTCTGAGAGACCAATTAGTTCACAGCTGATTTGAGACACATCAGTCAGCCATCATTAATAACCAATGGTTACCTTACAAACCAAAAGGTTTCTTCAAATGCTACAGTTGTAATGTGTGCACATATGCACAGTGTGGTTAAGAGTTTGTACATACCTTCATAAAGATCTGAAGTTGGAGACATGAATTTGTTAATTGCAGTACTAACTTTGACACATATGTTCTATGGTGTAACTGCAAAAGATATATGTGCGGAGAACAGTGCCCAGCTTGAAAACTAGCACACAAGACCATTGAGCAGTATTATTAATAGGAGACTTGACACCCCACTTGGTAGTCATTTGTTTGATTGCCATAATTCAAATCCTAGAGAATTAAAGTTCATAGGCCTTGACAGAGTGGGCCCTTTGGAGAGGGGGGGGGAACGAATGAATAAATTGTGGAAAAAATCAGCCTGGATTTATGAATTTCAAAGCATTACACCTGCTGTTTTAAACAAGCAATGAGATTCGAAATCTTTTTTTAAAAGATTAACTAGCCACACCTCCTAATGAAGACTCATTGAGAGTCAAAGTGCTTGGGCTTCCTACAGCCATAAAGACTTTTTTACCTGTTGCCATACCTCTACATCTAGCATTTACTGCATTTGTCAGTTTTCTTGCTTGTATTGGATTATATTTGTACTTAATGTGGTTCATGATATTACTGCCATTAAAGAATTTTCAGCATTGTGATGTGCCTGGGTACTGGTTTCCTTTGCAAGTGCTCAGGACTTTTAGGATTCTTTGCTTCTGCATTTGAGAGCTGGCTGCCCTACTTCGCTGAGCACTGGCCCTGCACCGTGTAGCATGCCCCCTGCTTTTGAACCAGATACATAGAAACAAAGAGACAGCTTGCAGATAAGGACTGTTTGCCCACCCCCACCCCCAGTCTGCCCATTTTTCCCTGCCTACAGTAACACTACAGATCCTACATGAGCTCCGTCAATTCTCCCTCCCCCTTTTCACTGAGATTGCCTTGTGCCTATCCCATGCATTCTGGAACCCCACTACTGTTTTTGCTCCTACCACCTCCAATGAAATACTGTTCCAGGAATCTACCACTCTCACTCTGTAGAAGTACTTCCTCCCATCTCTCCTGAAATTAACCGCCACCCCCACCCCAGCTTCATATCAGGTCCCCTTGTTCCTGAGTGCATTTTTTTCTGAAAAATATTTCCCCTCCTGTACCTTATTGTGTATCTTTTTATAACAAGGCTACGTTGGACATTTGGTGTAAAATATTACATAATAACACATTTGTGAGCCTACATTACATTTTACAAACACAGATTCCTTACTTTGATACATTTCAATATTTTTACCCCAAATTCTTCACCTGCCGCCCTATTGGCTTTGGCTAGAGTTTGTTGATGTTGTTAATACCTCCCCCTCCATTGTGTACTTTTCCCCTGGGTTTTGGTTTTTCAGGTGCATTACTTTGCACTTCTTTGCATTGAATCTAAGCTGCCATACTTTTGACCATTCCTCCAACCTTACCAAGTCCCTCCTCATCCTTTCCACCCCCCCCTTGCATGTCAACCCTGTTGCAGATCTTTGTGTCATCTACAAAGAGGCATACGTTTCCTTCCAGTCCATCCACATTATCACCTATAAAGACGTTAAAGACGACTGGTCCCAGTACTGAACCCTGCGGTACCCCGTTAGTAACCCCCCCTTTCTTCAGAGTATACTCCATTTATTATTACCCTTTGCGTCCTGTTGTCCAGCCAATTTTTTTTTTACCCAGGTTACCACCTTGGGACCCACTCCCAGGCTGGCTAACTTGTTTATTAATCTTTTGTGTGGGACTGTGTCAAATGCCTTGCTAAAGTCTAGGTAGACCATATCCATAGCCCCTCCCTGGTCTACTACTTTGGTCACCCAGTCAAAGAAATCTATTAGATTTGTCTGACATAACCTTCCCGCTGTGAATCCATGCTGCCTTGGGTCCAGTGCCCTGCTGGCCTCTAGATACTCAATAATTCCTTCTTTCAGAAGTGATTCCATCATTTTCCCTACTACTGAGGTCAAACTAACAGGTCTGTAGTTTCCTGCCTCTGCCTTGCTCCCACTTTTGTTAAGGGGAATCCCATCCTCCCTCCTCCAGTCCTCAGGTACTACGCCATCCTCCCATGATTTGTTAAAAAGGGTACTCAAGTGGTATCACTAGTTCTCCCCTTAGTTCCTTTAGAATTATGGGGTGAATCCCATCAGGCCCCATTGCTTTGTTCACCTTCAGTTTCAGGAGTTCTTTTAGGGCCCTTTCTTCTGTGAATGGACTGGTAATGACCCCCCCATCCAGAGTGCCTCTATTGATTGGTTTAGGTACTTTCCCCGCCTCTTCTTTTGTGAATACAGAGCAGAAATATTTGTTCAGTATCCCTGCTTTTTCACTGTCACCCTCTTCCCATCCCCCTTCCCTTTATTAAGCCTCACTATCCCTCCCTTGGTCTTTTTTTATTCCCTAATGTACCTGTAAAAGATTTTATCCCCCTTCTTAACTGAGTTGGTTATCTGTTCCTCGGTTTGGGCCTTTGGTATTCTGACTGCCTTCCCCGCTTCCTTCTGCTTTAACTGGTACAGTTCTCTGTCCTGCTCCTTCTGTGTTTCCTTATACTTCCTGAATGCTGTCTTTTTCTCCCTAACCTTCCCCGCCACCTCTTTTGAGAACCATAGTGGTTTTTTGCTTTGTTTTGTTTTATTTGCTTCACGCAAAGGCTTGTTGCCTCTGTGATGGCACTTTTGATTTTCCCCATTGTTCCTCCACCCCTCCTTCTTGCCCATTTGCTAATGCTTTTCTGAGGCATTCTCCTATTTTCCCAAAGTCAGCCATCCTAAAGTCCAATACCCTCGCTTTTGCTTGGCTTGACTCTATGACTGTGTATATCGTGAACCACACTGTTTGGTAGTCGCTTGTTCCCTGATGGCTACTCACTTCTAAATATGTGATCCTCTCTCTATCCCATTTGAGAGTACCAGGTCTAAGATTGCTTCCTCCCAAATGGGTTCCAACACTAGCACTCTGAGGCATGCCCCCAGTAGGGCATCGAGAATGACCCTGCTCTTAGATGTGGCTGTAGCAAAGGTGCTCCAGTTAACATCTGGCATATTCAGGTCCCCATCATCAATAGCTCCCCTTTTTCTGCCACTCTAAGGATGCCTTCTATAATTCCCTTGTCCATTTCCTCCACCTGAGATGGGGTCTGTATACAACCCCAGTGCGGATAGTGGTACCATTTCCTGTCTCCAGGGTGATCCACAGTGCCTCCTCTCCCCTCCTCTCTGTTTACCCTTTAGTTCCATTGCTTTGATCCCTTCCCTTATGTAGAGAGCTACTCCTCCTCCTCCTCCTCTTTTACTCTCCCTGTCCCTCCTGTAGATTGTGTACCCTGGTATGTTGACATCCCAGTCATGGTTCTATGTGTACCATGATTCTGTGACTGCCACGATATCCAGGCATCCCTCTTCCATCAAGGCCACTAGTTCAGGGAGCTTGTTACCCAGACTATGGGCATTGCCCTCCATTTTTTGATGGCCTTACCCCTTTTAACCCCATCCCTGTCCTTACTGCCTTTGCCTTTTTCTAAATTTACCCTCCTTGCTCCCTATCAACTTCTCTACTTTGGGGTTTACCTTGCTACCTACCCTGTTTTGTGGGGGGAGGGCTGGGATTTCCATGCTCCTTTTCAGTGCCTCCCCTCTTGGCTAGTTTAAATGCTTGCCAATGAAGCATTTAAACCTGTCACCTAGGATCCTGGTTCCCCTCCCACTCAGATACAGACCATCATGCCAGTATAGGCCTGTATCCCACCAGGTGAACCCCCAGTCTCCAGTGAAGCCAAAACATTGACCTCTGCACCAGTTTTTCAACTATTCATTAAATCCCATGATGCACAGTACCATAGCCTCACACGTGCCATAGACAGACAGCACCTCTGAGAAGGTTACCGTGCATGTTACTTGTCTAAGGCCCTTCCCAACTCCACAGACTCCTCCTGCACTGCTCTGTTCCCATTCCCAGCCAGGTCATTAGTCCCCTGGTGGGCAATGACATCCAGCTCCCTCTCTCATGTGACTGCTTCTGCGGTCCTGAGGATTCACTTCCTGTCCCTCCGAGCCATGTCTTCAGACAAGCACCTTACCACCCTCTCCCTTCCCTCCCACAGTTCTACCCGCTATGATTAAGTCCCCACCAGGAGTTGTTTCCTTCCCCTGTGGGGTCCTGTGCCACCCTCCTGTGGGTTTCCTTTTTGGAGGTTCCCAGCATCCTCCTTGGTCTCCACTGTGGGTGCCTCCATTGAGGAACCATGCTCTGCCAGAATGGCATATGAATTGTGGAGAGGTACAACTGGAGGGATGTGCCTCTGTTCCACCACCCTCACCCTCCCTGAGCCCACTGTGTTCCAACCGCTCCTCTTTCTTGGCAATCTGTGAGGCAGCGGCAGTGGCCCTGGTGGCCCCTGGGTGGAGGAGGAGGTTTCCAGAATCCTCTCCAGGTCAGATTGGAGCTGGGCAACCTCCTCCCTCAGATCAAAGAGGTGCCTGAAAATAGAGCAGCATCACAGAATGTCTTCTGGAAGACTGCCACCCCACAGCCAGTGCATTGCATCACTCCCCACATATCTCTCTCCCTTCCTGTTTTTTTCTTTTTTGTTAGTGTGTATGAGTGTGTGCATGCGTTTACCCCTTATGCAGTGTGCTGGGCTGTTAAGGTTATTTATTTATTGCAGTTTAGAATTAGTACCTTTGAGCTGAGGGCTCATTTACAAAGGCTCCAAGCTGGCAAAATACATAACATAACAAGACAGAAAAGGTACCTACAGGTGAACACAAATTCACATCAAAGTTACAAATGCATTTACAGTGTATTCAGAAGTACAAGATCAGCAAGTAATGGTTCATGGTTACATTTGTGGAATTACCATCAACAACAACACTACAAGAGTGTGATCCAATACTTTGAGAGTACAGAGAGCAGTCTAGGACAAGAGAGCACCAGGCTGCTGAGAAGTAGAGCACTGGAAGCAGCTAGGCATGACTTCTTTCATCGAGAGTTGAAGGGGAGGTAAGTGGAGGTATGGGGAGTTGGGGAGGAGGGAGGGGTAGAGGAGGGAGGGAGAGGGGAGGGGGGAGGTTCCTTAGAGCAGGGACAAGAGGAGGAGGAGATGGGGAGGGAGAGAGATGGGAAGAGGGGAGGGAAATAGGGGAAGAGGGGGAGGGGAAGGGAAGTAGGGAAAGAAGGGGAGGGCCAAAATATAGGGGTGGTGGGACGAGATTATGGAAGGGGTTAAACAGAGGCAGGACCATAGGCAGGTGGGGCATCTTCAGTTAGATAGAGCAATGGCAGGCATTTTTGTTAGCTAGGTGTGAATGTAGCCCTGATTTGAACTGACCGAGACTGTTACATTCAACTAGGATGGTAGGCAGGTCATTGAACCACTTGGATCCATGGTAGGAAAGGGAACTCTGGGCAAGAGTGGTGCGCTTTAAGGGTACTAGAAACCCTCCATTAGTTGCACTTCTTGTACTGATAATGGGTTGAACAGTTTCAAAGAGGGTGGAGGTAGATTCAGGCATGAGCCCCAACATTAATTTTCTTTGCTAGCCAGCAGGCCTGATATTGTAGCCTGAGATGGAGGGAGGGTCAACCAGTCTCACTGTATAGTGCACACATATGCATCAGATGGTGAGCCCCCAGGATCAGGTGGCAAGCCTTGTTAAGAAGGGTTTTGATCATCTTTAGCACTGTGTCGGAGCCAGCCCCGTAGATCACTAGTCCGTAGTCCATGGCGGACAGGACGGAGCTACATGTGACAAGTTTTAGGGTGTCCGGCATCATAGATGGTTGGTGGTGATAGAGAATACCTAGTTTTATATTAGCAGATTTGATTAGTTGCTCAGTGTGAGCAGAGAAGGTGAGGGTGTGATCCAGGTGAACACCTAAATATTTAAATGAGTCAACTTGATCAAGTGTGTCGCCTTTGTGGCTGAGTATCCTCAGGGTACAACATCGCTTCTTGCTCTGAGGTGTAGTGAAGAGCATGCTCTTTGTCTTTTCATAGTTGAGCAATAGTTTGTTATGAGAGAAACACGATTCCAGTCTTTGAAAGTTGTCTTGCAATTCAGAAGTGATTGATGTCAATTATTTGCCAGGGGTAGAAATGACGGCATCATCCTCATAAAGCACAGCTGGGCAGGCAGAAGGAAGGGTGTTAATGAAGAAGCTGAAGAGGAGTGGGCCAAGGATAGACCCTTGGGGAACTCCTAGGCTCACCTCCCGAGACTCAGAGATAAAACCATCAATTCTAACACATTGTGTCCTGTGAGACAGGTAATTGTTGAACCACGTAACAGTGTCAGTGGACAATCCTGTGGATAGGAGACTCTGTTGGAGAAGTTGGTGGTTGTCAGTGTCAAATGCCTTAGTGAGGTCTATAAAGATGGACCCCACTGCCATCCCTTTGTCCAGTGCACCATACAGCTAGGTAGTGTATTCGACCAAGGCGGTGAAAGTGGAGTGGTTTGCCAGAATCCATGCTGTTGCCTACAGAGTAGATTGTATTTTTCAAGGTACTCAGTACGATGGTCAGAGACCACCCTGTCAAGGGCTTTGGAAAGGGAGGGTAGTATTGAGATGGGCCAAAAGTTAGACAGGTTGGTTCTGTCTCCAGATTTGGAAACTGGGGTAATGAGTGCTGCCTTCCACCTGTCAGGGAACACACCTGATCTTTGGGAAGCATTGAAGACCTTGGTGAGTGGATACTCAAGTTCATTTAATGTAAGGGCGACCATCTTCATGTCAATTTGGTCACTTCCCATCCAAGTCTTCCTCAGGACTCACTTGATGTATTTTAAAGTCTTGGTTCTAAATATCAACCTGAAGTTGAATGGCGGTGAGTCATTGGTGGGTGTGGAGGGAGAGTTCCAGTTGGGGAGCTGGTCAGGTGGTGTATGATTGAGGTAGTCATTTGGTAGCACATTGCGTAGGTCAGTGAAGGCTACATTAAATGCATTTGCAATATCCCTTGGATCTTGCAGTGTTTCAGAGGTGGTTACAATGAGGTCAGGTGGTGCCCTGGAGGCTCTTCTCTTAAAGGCTTTCACCGAGTCCCAAAACTCCCTGCCTCAGGCTCAGCTCCTGCCTAGCAGGTCATTGTAGTAAGAGGCTTTGGCAAGTCAGATGAGCTTCATGCAGCTATTTCTGGCTGCCTCATAGGCTATGAGGTCAGCCTGTTTCCCAGTTGCCTTGGCCCTGTGCCATAGGTGGTCTCTAAGATGCATACACTCAATAAGTGAACCTGATAGCCACAGATCAGTGGCTCCTCTAACTTTCTTGGTTTTGTACAGGGCAAAGATGTTGCAGGCTTTGGTGAAGGTCTTAAAGAAGTAGTCAAGGGTTTGGTTCTTATCCATGGCATTGTCCAGCGAGGACCAGTCAACCTCCTTTAGATACTATCTGAAGGTTTCCAGTTGTCCAGTTCTCAGGGATCGATTTTTGGAGACCATGGGCTTACACTTGGTGAACTTATTTGTTCAGATACATAATACCAGGGAATGATCACTGAGGGAGTCAGGTAAGACCGTGACCTCAGTGATGTGTTCCGGGCAGGTGGTAAGTAACCAGTCGATAAGGGAGCAGGTGCCTGTACAGTAATTTTGTGTAGTAGTGTGTTTAACCAACTGGGTTAGGTAGAGGCCTGCTATTTGGTCTCTAACTGTGGCTGCATCCTGGGAATGCCAATTAATGTTGAAGTCTCCATCGATAACTTGTTCCCAGTTTTGTTTGTCCTGCTCTTGATTATTTACAAACTGCTGAAAGCCAGTGGGGTGCATACCGGGGGATATGTATACTGTGGAGAGCAGTAGTACTTTGTTCTGTTAACCTATGGTGAGTTTTATGGTTAGAATTTGTGCCTCCTTGGTGCGAAGGCTACTGGGCAGTATTTGTCCTTTAATATCACACCTCTGGTAAACCATACAACTACCCCCCCTTTTTGACAATCGGTCCTGGCGGAACACGTTATAGCTTTCCAGGGCTATAGTCTCTTTGGTGATCTTTGGGGATAGCCATGTTTCCGTGAGCGCAATGACATCAGGTTTAAGTTGTTCTGTCCGTGCCTGGAATTGCGGGAGTTTGGGGAGGAGGCTTCTTAAGTTCAGTGAGGCAATCTTTAGATGGCCCAGACTCAGGGTGGGGCTAAAGGTAGGGGGGTCTGGGTTGGGGTGAACGTCCCCTGATAGTAGAAGCATTAGTAGGATGAGCTTTCTTAGGTAGCAAGACCAGGACACCCTGGTGGAGTCAGTAAACTTTGACTTATCGAGTCTTAGTGTTAAGGAGGCAGTAGCAAGTGAGCGGCTGCACAGCAAGGCAGCTACAGGAATTTTGTGTGGTGGCATGGGTTTGTAGTGTAGGGGAGGACATTTTAGAGCAACGAGCAGGTAGAGGTCTGAGGATGTCCCCCTTGTGCAACAAGAGCAGGGGGATTACAGTGGGGTAGATTGGTCTATTGCAGGCACCACGGTCACTGTATCTATGATTACACTAAAGCAGAGAAAAAGGGTTAGCAGGAGAGCCAGTTTAGTATGAGCCTGCATTCTGGCTATATTAACTGCGAGGCATTAGCTACTGAAATTCAGAAAGGGCTGGTGTTTGTGGATGCCTCCTGGAGGAGTAGGCAGAGATTAAGGAGTAGGAGTGTGGAGGAATAGGTGGGGTAGTATATCTAGAGAGAAGAGTGACCAATGGGAGATGGGGTGTAGAGGGAAGGAGGAGCTTAGGTTGATTTAATAGAGGCCAGGGTCGAGGTGAATGGGCGGGAAAAATTATGCAGTACAAATTAGAGCAGGTCCCTTAGAAAGAGAGAGCTGGTAGATGGACAGAAAGCCGCAAACCTCTGGCCAAAAACAGCAGTCCCCAGGTGGTGGGACTGAGTCCCCTAGCTCCAGGCAGCAGTCAACTAATCAGAGGCAGCTAGCGGTGTTGAATAGCCAATGGCAAGGAGAGTCTGAATGCCATCAACCAATCAGGTTAGCGGGCTTGAGTACTGAGGTCTGTACCTGGCTTGTGTTCCTGGCAGGCAAGAGGAGAAGGCGCGGCCTACTGAGGTAGTGCCGTGCCATGGGTACAAGATGGCCCAGTCGAGGGCTGTTCCTGGAAGAAGAAGACAGAGAGGGATTAGTGGCTGAAATAGAGAAGTGGCCACCGGGGCGGCAATTAACTTAAGTGGTGAGTGGGCTTCAGGTCAGGGAAGAGAATGGACAGCAGAGAGATTTAGCTGAGCAGAAGTGAAGGTGAGGGGGGGTGGCTGAAGACAAAAGAACACTTAAGTGGCAACTGAATCAATGGCAAGGCAGGAGCAGGGGAAATTAGCAGGTCAGGAGGAATAGGTAGAGTTAGGAACCAAGGGAGCAGGCAAAAGAAGGGAAAGAGTGATAGGATAGTGTGGCACTTGGGACCTGCACTAACAAACTTTTGCTGCACTTAGCAAATTCTAATTAGGCAAGCAAAAGCTCTTGGAAAAACAGTTTAAAATGTCTCAGGCAGTGACTCAGTGGAGATTAGGCATTAATCATAGCTAAGCTCTGTGCAATGGTCTCCTAGGCAAAACTCAGCAGGCTAAGCAGAGTTATGCTCTATGCTATTTCTTTAAATTATACATTACAAAATAGAGCAAGTCCCTTAGAAAGAGGGAGCCAGTAGATAGGCAGAAAGCTATAAACCTCTGGCTGAAAATAACGGTCCCCAGGTGGTGAGAGCGAGTCCCCTAGCTCCAGGCAGCAGTCAACCAATTGGAGGCAGCTAGCTGTGTTGAATAGCCAATGGCATGGAGAGCCTGAGCGCCGTTAACCAATCGGTTTAGCGGGCTTGAGTACAGAGGTCAGTACCTGGCTTGTGTTCCTGGCATGCGGGTGGAGAAGGCACAGTCGGCTGAGGTAGTGCCGTGCCATGGCCACAAGACAGCCCAGTCAAGGGCTGTTCCTGGCTTGTGTTCCTGGTGGGAAGGCGGAGAAGGCACAGCCGGCTGAGGTAGTGGTCGCAAGTCAGCCCAGTCAAGGGTTGTTCCTGGCTTTTGTTTCTGGCGGATGGGTGGAGAAGGCACAGCCAGCTGAGGCAGTGCCATGCCATGGCTGCAAGACGGCCCAGTCAAGGGCTGTTCCTGGTTTGTGTTCCTGGCAGGTGGGAGGAGAAAGCACAGCCGGCTGAGGTGTTACTGTACCACGGCCACAAGACTGCCCGGTCAAGGGCTGTTCCTGGCTTGTATTCCTAGCAGGAGGGTGGAGAAGGTGTGGCCTGCTGACGTAGTGCCTTGCCATGGCCGCAAAATGGCCCGGTCAAGGGCTTTTCCTGGCTTGTGTTCCTGGTGGGTAGGGGGCTTCAAGCTTGCATTGGAAAGACATAGGGGGATATTAATAAATAGGAAAGGAGGATTGCCAGACACCAGTTAGTGTCTGCCAAGGCAGACTAGGCAGGGACCATCTGGACAGAGTGGGCGGGCCAAACAGTCCTTTTGTGCTGACAAATTCTGTTTCTATGTTTATGTTTTTCACAGTCACTTTCATTCTCATTTTGGAACTCTTATGTCGCAAGAGACATTTTACTTGAACACAGGTTGTTTGCCTGTCATCAACCACAACTAGGCATGCAAAATTCAAATTTTAGTGCCAAACAATTTAAAGTACTTGACCTAACAATCATTTGGGGACAGGATCTGGAATTCCAGCCATGATGAAATTTGAATTAAAACTGCAGTTACAGTTGTACAGTACTAGTAGATGATGCGTTAAAACATTACTGGGTGCCAATATGGCAGAGGGATAGGCTCTATGTACTGATGATTTGCTAAAATACAGCCTGCAAGTGGGCTGGGTGGCATGCTGGTAATGCCACCACCTGCCAAGTTGACGAGTCAGGTATGGGAGTGAATTCAAGTCATCGGGGGTCAGCCTGGGGGGAGAGGACTAAGTGCCAGTTGGACTGCTCTCCTCTCCTAGGAATAGTGGGCAGTACTACCTTTAGCACTCCTTACATCTAGTAGAGTTTGGGTATCAGGGCAGCCTGGAAACCCAGCAAGGTGGGGGAAGCTGGCATGAGGCTGTACCTCATTACTACACATTACCGGGGGGGGGGGGGTAAAATCATGGAGGAAAAAGAATCTTCTGCTGTGTGGGATGAAATCAGCCTGCCCGCAGGCTTGGCACCACCACCAACCTGGCACCCAAACTGGATCCTTCTTTGGGAGAAACAAGGGCAAGTCCCCCCATCCCTGCCACAATGGGTAAGTCATGGAGGCACCAGGGGTAAGTCCTGTTGATGGTGGGTGACCAGCTGAAGCGGGCAACCAAGAAGGTGGACAGAAGGACACAGGGGGATAAACCTAAGTGAAAAAAAATACAGCCTGCTTTGTTCAGCTAGTTTTCCATTTTATATGCTGTGCTCCATTTTAATATTTAGTTTCATAAAGAAAACATTCAGAATGAAACCTGCAGACTGGACATGCAGCACTTGCATGCAGTTTCCCAGCTCCATGTTACATTGTGGAATGGCTGTCCTATTTGATGCACCCGATGAAACAGGATTATGAATGGTGGCAGAAAGAAGCAATCAGTTTCTTAGTCTCTGTATTGACATAAATGGTCCCATTAACTCAACGAGACAGGTACTCTAAGGTAGTGGAGAGTGGAAATCATCCCAGACCATGCAACAGCAGAAAAGGAATTGTAGCAATTCAAGCTAGTCAGCAAGCCTTATGGCTCAGTTGGTAATGTAACAACACATTAAATAGTGGTACAGTATAGGCTTAATTGTCACTAAGACTGCATTCATCTTAAAGAAGTTGTGGAATTAGTCTGCCAAGCAGGCTAATAAAACACTCCAGTTTATAAATCATTAACCAACGAGAGGGGCTGACACAAAATGCATTTGAAAAGATACCGTATCAATTTTTTTAGATTGAAGCCTTACACTGTGGTGATAGGAGCACTGGAAAAAATGAAATGAACATTATGAACAAAAGGCCTTGAAACATACAGGGAGATTGCCCTATTTATCTACATACAAATGTTACTACTTTTGCCCTTGACTGCTAGTAGGTTTCAGTAACTGCTCATACTGCAGTGTAATATCACATAACTAGAGGAGCTGGTGTCCTCTGATGTTACAGACTCACTATATAGAATATGTTTCTTAAAGAGAACATAAACCTTGTTTTTTTAAATTTGTGGTGTAATTGGAAATGTTTTGATGGTGATAACGCCAGACTGCAGTGATGTCCTTATTGAGCATTGATTAGCTTTTTTTTATATCTTTAAAAATGTGTCAGTCATATGATTTCATGAATTTAGAATCTTTCAAAAGAAAACCAAAGAGTACATGAGACTGTATAAACAGAAAATGGTTACTATTGATAAGAAATAGTATTTGCTTAGATAAGAATGTTTTGCACTGATATAGAGTTTGTTTGTACAGTTCGCACTGCACATAATAGACAAATCTGTGATCAGCTGATTTGTCCATTATACTGTCTGAGATGTCTGCTTTACCATTTTCTTGCAGTTTGGATTTTATAATCTGCTTCTAAAGTAGGGATGGGAGAACCTCAAACGGTTCTGAGGTTCTAAAAGGTTTGATAAGCGGACAAAGGTTTGGATCCTTATCCGAACCTTTTATGACTTTTATTGTTTTATGGTAACCGTATGTTAAAAAATCATTTTAGACTGCTTTTAATCAACATGTCTGAAGAAATAAATAATTAAGCAACTATTTAGAAGTAGAGAATGCTCTGTAATCAATCTTCTGTTTCTGACATTTAAGAAAGTAATACTAATACTGTGTATAAGTTATATTATTAACAGTAGTGATTTCTATTTCTCAACAGCTATAGGCAGGCACCAGATGTGTTTTAGACAGTTAAGTGATGAAGAAGAAGCTAGGAACCCAAAAACAGCACCAGGCCAGAGCAGAGGGCAGCCAGTCAGAGAGAGCCAGCCAGCCAGCTACCACTTCAAGACTGCAGTCTGCTACTACCCCCACATACTACAGTCAGGGGAAAACCAGAAGTAGTCTACCAGCACTGAAATCAATTTGGTTAAGGCACATTTACCAAAAATGACTGCTTAGAAAACAAGCATTTGTCAATGCCGAATGTTGCTTGCTTCTATGTGCTGTTTAGGTATTTGGAAGTCATTGAGTGCAAATATTGAAAATTTGCGAACTTCCGAGCGTGCGTAGGAACTGCGCAACGCACGCTCGTAAAACAGTCATTTTTAGGAAGTTTTTCACCAAATTTTCAACATAGCCATTTTAAGACCTCTGCTCATGAACAGTGTCACTGTGATTTTGTTAATGTGTCCCATACATTGAGTTTGCACACCGACTGCGCCATTGTGCGTTACATGGGCGAAAACATGTTTTGGGTAGGATGTGAAAAATGACAGCTGTACTGCTCATAAGGAGGTGTGGTAAAATGGCAATGTTGAAAATCTGGAGTGAAAATATTATTAAAATTCAGCGAACTTTCTGAGCCTGTATGGTAGGAACTGCATAGCATACAGCTTACAAAACAGTCATTTTAGGAATTTTTTCACCAAATTTTCAACATAGCCATTTAAAGACCTCTGCTCATGAACAGTGTCACTGTGATTTTCTTAATTTGTCCCGTACATTGATTTTGCGCACCGACTGCGCCATTCTGCACTACATGTGCAGAAACACATTTTGGGTGAGATGTGAAAAATGACAGCTATACTACTCATAAGAAGGTGTGGTAAAATGGCAATGTTGAAAATCTGGAGTGAAAATATTAAAATTTCGCGAACTTATGAGCCTGCGTAGGAACTGTGCAACACGCGCTCGTAAAACAGTCATTTTTTGGAATTTTTGCACCAAATTTTCAACATGGGGTTTTTGGGACCCCTTCTCATGAATGATGTCACTGTCATGGTGGTATTTGGGCCCAAAGGGTGATTTTGCAGTCACTGTGCAGTCACTGTGCGAAATCACCCTTCGGGCCTGAATAATGCCATGACAGTGAATCATTCATGAGAAGGTAACTATAATAAAGTTGGTGCAAAATTCCCAAAAATGCCTTGAGATATGCAACAAAGTTGAAACCCCCTATCTAGGCCATTATACAGCTTACCAGCATTTCCTCAGTTTTGTCGGCTTTGAAGAGTGCAGACGTGTTCCCGATCCACGAAGATCGTCGCCTGGAGTTGAGTCGGAGGTAAGTAAGGGGTGGGGAGCGTGGGAGGCTGGGTGCGCAGTGGGTGGGTGCAGGTTGTGGGAGGGGGGGTCAGGAGACACTCCAGCGGGACGTTTTCGTTTTCAGGTTAAAAATTTAAAAAAAGGCGTCATGGGACCGTTTGCCACACTGGGGTGGGCTCCCAGCGTGGCACAAAGACTATTGGGGCGTTCAGCCGGGACGGGGATTGGGCACCCCGTTGCCGGCCTATGGACTTGATTGCCACGCTGGGTGGGCTCCCAGCGTGGCACCCCAACTGGGGGAGGCGAGCTCAGCTGACGGGATTGGGCACCTGTCGGCTACACAGTAGGTGTGGGGCATGCGACTGCGTGTGGGGGAGCTACGCTTCTTATCTCTGCTCACTGAAGTGTAGCTCCCCTTTCAACTGTATGCCACTGCATTTTGGAGTGTCATGGCAGCTCCAAAATGCATTGGCTTACAGGGGCCACGCCTGCCAGCTCACTGACTGAATTGGAGGAGGAGGTGACACACCTCCGAAATCTCCGATGATGGCACTATGTTTCTTGCACATGCGTGCAAGCAACATAAAAATGAGAAAGTGACTGTGATGACAAGAAAGTCCCTGACCAGATCTCTAGTTTGTAAATAAATGGTCTCCTCCTGAGTCTGATTTTTATGTTTGCTTGCGCACATGCACAAGAAACATTATGTGGCAGCTTAGGAGAGAAGCAAGTTTTGGAGGTGCAGCACTGTGGTGGCCAGTGCCGCCACTGCATTTTTGGACTTGACCCTCTTTACCCAATGTGGTGGCATGCTGTTGCTGACACTAGTTCAACAAGCGTGCCACCAACTTGAAATGAATTAGTCGCTGCAATGAGGGAGCGGCCCATCATTGCAGGGTGGTGCATTGCCTGGTGTAACATTTCAATAAACAAGGTGGCGGCTGTCGCTGTCCACCTTTCACAGTCCCCATGAAAGCCAACAGGGGTGCCCAACCCCCTGTCGGCATGTCCCCTCCCCAGTTCATTTGCTGATGGGGGAGCCCAATCCCCATCGGCATAATGTCCCCTCTATTCATAGTGTGCTGAAGGGGGGCCCAAACCCCCTCGGCTCATGCACCCCCCCAAACACAGACACATTGTATGTACAGATGGGGTGCCCAATCCCTGTTGGCTCCAGGCCCCCCCTCAACAAACACCCAGGTGGCAATGTGCCCATTGTTCCTGTAAATGGAAAAAACATCCCAATGTCTTTTTCTTTTTTTAACCTGTAAAAAACAGAAAACTATCCGTCGTTGGCTCTGGTGCCCTCTCTCCCAACCCATCCTCACCCCCGTGCACCCCACATCTCTGCACCCCCCCTCACCCCATACTTACCTCTGGAGCCCAATGAAATGATCTTCGGTGGAGCAGGAACACGTCTGCACTCTTCAAAGCCGACCGCGAACTGAAGAAATGCCAGTCGGTAAGCTGTATAACGGCATCAATTTTTTTTCAACTTAGGTGGATATCTAGGCCATTTTTGTGAATTTTGGCACCAAATTTTCAACATGGGGTTCTTGGGACACCTCTTCATGAATTCAGTCACTGTCATGGCGTTATTCGGTCCCAACAGGTGATTTCATGGTCACTGCATGGAATCACCTTTCAGGACCAATTAATGAAATGACAGTGCCACTGTTCATGAGGTGGGCTCTCAAAAAGCCTATGTTGCAAATTTGATGAAAAAAATTCCAAAAAATGAGTGTGTTACGAGCTTGTGTTTTTGCACATCTGGCGTTCAATGGCACAGTTGCTGTGGGAAATCATTGTTCAGGACAGATTAACAAAATCAGTGACACTGTTCATGAGCACAGGTCCCAAAATGCCTATGTTGAAAATTTGGTGACAAAGTCCACAAAATGACTATATTACGAGTGTGCATTGTGCAATTTCCACACACACTCGTAACTTTGAGAATTTGTAATATTTTCACTCCAGATTTTCAACAATGCCATTTTTGCACACCTCCTTATGAACAGTACAGCTGTTATTTTTCACCTCCTGCCCAAAATGTGTTTTCGCACATCTGGTGCACAATGGCATAGTCACTGTGGGAAAATCAACATTCGGGACAGAGTAATAAAATCACAGTGCCACTATTCATGACAGAGGCCCCAAATGTGTTCATTTTTTGAAATTAAATCAGTTTTATTAATTTTACAAATGACAAACCAGAAACAGGTTTTGTTCAGTGTAAAAATATACAGACAAAACCTAGTCCCTGCTTTGCACCCCCCCAATCTTACCTAATAACCCTCCCAACCCCCAGCCCCCCTCCCCAGAGTGTGGTGTTAACCAAGAAAGGATGAAACCAGTAAGCCATAGTGCCCAGGACTTAAATAAGAACATCAGGGGAACCATAGTTGGACTGAGGAAAGCTAATTCAGGTATAAAGAATATAGCTTGCCCCATTTTTTGCTGACGAGATGAAGCCCATGGTGTGAACTAGGGATCAGAAGTTCAGTTCATAGACAAAAGGAGAGTTCATGTTGCCATTCTCTGTGGGAGATGACTGATTCTTTTAACCCAGCGTTACGCACTCCATGGCTCGAGAGCCACATGCGGCTCTTCAGGAAATAGCTTGTGGCTCTTACAGTGATTCTGCATTTACAGCATGATGCAGCTCTTTCAAACATCCCTGTCTGAGCCAAAGAGCAAGTGAGTAACGCATATCCCTAATCACAGCGAGACAGCGAGTGAGTAACACCGTTTAAATCACAGAGCTTAACATGGCATTCTAAAATCTGACTGTTCTATGCACCATCCCTGGATGACAGTCTGTCTGCCTAGCTGTAAATCGATCGTGTTTGATGCCTCTTTAAAAATACAATGAAATTAACATTACCCACGTAGCGCTATCAACGACAGTCTGATTGCACTAAGTGGGTGATGTTAATTTCATTGTTAGTAAACTGTCAGTTAATTAATGTGGTCCTGGAGCATTAAAAAGAACACTGTGTGGTAGTATGTTAGTGAGCCACAAGCTGGGGGATGTCAGTGAAAGCTGTATGGTGCAGCCCAGAGGAAAGGTATTCTGTGTTCCCAATAGGTGAGCCTGCTCCATGAGGTTATCGGGGGAGGTTAATGCAGTCGGATTTAAAACAGCTCAAACTGCATTCAGAACGTGATTAACACAAGATGCACTCCTACGTTATGAATTAAAACCCTTACCTGAAACCTGGACTCATTGAAAACACTGGCCATTAATTTATTGAATAATTAAAACAGGTTTCGGTCAGCTGTTTAACTTGTATAAATAGCAGCACTGAGGAGGCTAGCCATGCTTCTGCCGAGCATACTGTATTGACTGCTGCTGTACCTCACTTCTTTATGTCCTCTGTGTCCTCGGTGCTCTCATTTGTTTCATCATGTGCATAGAATACTTGAACAGAATCCTGATGCTGTTGCTAATCAACAGATGTTCAGCAATGTGCTCAATGAGCTGTCTGAAAACTATGTTGGTAGATTTTTAGATTTTATAAAGTGTGAAAAACTACTGCATCTGGTGCATAACCCATTTCTCATGCAGGTTAGTAAAATGGAAGACAGTTTTGCTGGAATGTCTGATTCCACTGATCTCCTCATGGAATTTGTGGACCTGAAGAGCTCTGATGAGCTTCACAGAGAATTTTGACAAAATAATGATATTCAATATCATTATTCAGTTTTGTCATGTTTCTAACAGTGTTAATGTTTTGTTTATTTATTTGCAAACATTTGTAATAAATATGAATAAAGTGTTTTGAACATTATACATTTCGTGTGCATGTATCATTTCATCTCATATGGATACCGTGTATGTGTGTTGTGGCTCCCTAGCGAAGTATAGTAACAAATGTGGCTCCCAAGCCACACATGACTGAGTACCACTGGTCTAACCAATGCTTAAGAATCAGCTTTTTGACTGCCATGGAGATAAGGGCAATATCATATCTCCTCTCCTTAACCCCAATTAGAGTATAATCCTCTATAATGCAAATTTCAGGGGTGAATAACTCATCCAGACCCAAAAGGGGGTCAATACGGGCTTTAATCGTATCCCACAGAGAAGAAATTTCTCACAAGACCAAAAAATATGTGTGAGAGTTCCTTCTGCCTTGCCACATCTAGTGCAGGAAGAGGAGGGAAGATGACCCATCTTAGCCAATTTGATGGGGATATAGTACATGTTGTTGAAATTTGGTGTTATATATTGGGTAAGTCTTAACCTATCCTGGGTGTTATACAGGTAGAAGTCCTTCCAAATTTGGGCCCAATTGATAGTGATATCCAGCATCAGGGTCTCCCAGACCTTAGAGCCCACTAGGTAAGAGGGATGCAGCATAGTAAGGAGAAGGAAGTATAACAAGGCCGTCCCATGGGGCCGTGTTGCCAGGTCTTGTATCTGCCCCAATAAACCCTCTAACTCTGAGACTAATGGTGAAGGGCCAAAACAGCACAGTAACAGATGTCTCAGTTGAAAGATCTTGAAGATATGGAAGGGGCCCAGGTGAAGGTTTGCCAAAATCTCGGGTGAGGACAACAAAGAATCTTGAGAGTAAAAGTCTGAAACTCTGCTGTCCTGTAGCTGGGGTAGCCAACCAGGAAAGAGAGTGTCATCACCAGTCATACTATTTGGGTTAGATAGGACCAGCTGAGAAAAATCTTTGAAAGGGGGTTTATGGAAGGAAGAGCATAGCTGTGAGAAAACCCTAACTGAGATACCTATCACTGAGTCCCAAATAACCATCGGTAAAGCCTTCCAGGGAGTGTAAAAGATAGACACTGGGGAAAGATTAGATGGGAGGAGTAGATGAGACTCGATCCGTAACCAGAGAGGAACGTAGCCATCTTCCGGGGGGTTTTGATGAAGAGAGAGCCATTTTCTGCACTTATAAAGGTGACTGACCCAGTAGTAGTATAAGAAATTTGGATGTCTAAGACCACCAGAGTCCTTGGATAGTCCCAGCTTAAGATATGAACATCTAGGATTCTTGTCTAACTAGATGAATTTGGAGATAAGAGAGTGAATATGTTGAAAGAAGGAGAAAGGGAGCCATACATTTAGCACGTTTAAGTGGCAAAAGAGTCTAGGCAAGATAGTCATCTTAACAATGTTGATCTAGCCCCATAAGGAGATAGGAAGGGATTTCCATCTTAAGATATCTTGCTGAATGGTCATTACCAGGTCATCAAGATTGAGTTTCTGCATGAGAGAAAGATCAGTGGATAGGGAAATACCTAGGTATTTAATGGATTTAGGAGGCAAGCGCTTCCCAAACCTGGCAAAGTCAGCACTATAGGTAAAATGATTCAGGGGGAGGATTTCCATTTTGTTAAGGTTCAACTTGTAGTTAGAGAAAAGACTGTAATGATCAATCACTCTAAGAGTTTTGGTGAGGGAGGTAGAGGGATGTGAGAGGTGTAGGAGAATATAATCTGCATATACCGAGAGGGGTAGGGCAATGTCCCCTACTGGTATACAGAATATATGTGGGGAAGATTTCAATTGCCTGATTAAGGGTTCTAAATAAAGGTTGAAAAGAAAGGGAGATAGCGGACAACCTTGTTGGGTGCCCGATTAAAGGGGGAAACAAGAGGAAAAACACAACATTACAGTAAATCTTGGCAGTCGGAGAGGAATAAATAGCTTGGAGCCAACCGAGGAATAAGGAAGGGATGCCCATTTTCCAGAGAGTAGCCCACAGAAAGGTCCAATCAACCCTATCAAATACTTTTTTGGCATCAAGAGAGATTAGGGCCATAGGAGTGGGAGAGAGTTTAGCAACTTGAAAAATGTGGGCCAACTTATGTAGGTGATCAGTAGAAGATCTACCTGGAACAAAACCTACTTGCTCTGGGCTAAGGAGGTGGGAACAAACTTTCTTAATCCTTGTGGCTAAGATTTTGGTGAGGATTTTGAGGTCACAATTTAGTAGGGAGATAGGGCGGTAATTGGAAGGGTGGGAAGGGGGTTTATCCGGTTTGAGAAGGAGAATGATAGTACCTCAAGAAGATAGGAGTCTACGGAATCCACAGATAGAATGAAATGGAAAAGATGAAGCAGCAAGGGGGAAAGCTCTTTAAGAAAACATTTATAGAAGTTAGATGGGAACCCATCTGGGCCAGAAGCCTTTACTAAGGCTAAGCTATTAATTGCCTCGTCCACCTCTGACAATGAAATACAGGGAGATAGAATGGTTTGGTGATGTTCTAAAAGGTGTGCAAGGGAAATATTTGCTAGGTAAGCTTCAATCTCTTCTGTACTTGGTGGAGAAGGGCGCTTACCATAAAGATTACAGTAATATTGTTCAAAGACTGAGACAATATCCCTAGGAAGGGTTTTGATGGAACCCTCCTGATTTGAAATGGATTTGATAATTCTGTAGCTTTCTAGCTTCCTCAGATAAAGGGTGAGTAGCCATTCCGCCATGGCCCCTTGTTCAATATATGTAGACTAGGTCTTCAAGATGGCATATTCAGCCTTTTCATGTAAGAGGTCAGAGTATTTATCACTGAGAGATAGTAGGGTAGCCAAGGAATCCGGGGCAGAGGAGGGAGATAAAAACTGTTCTAGGGATCTTATCTGCTCCAATAGAGAACTAGCAGTTGACTCATGGATTCTCTTCTGCTTACAGGCTAGATGTATGAACTCCCCCTGCAGGAAGCATTTCATGGTGCACCACTCATGGTCACACCTGGGGATGGAGTTCTGATTGGACTCAGTGAAAGTTTGGATCAGGGATTTTATTCTAGAGATGATAAAATCATCTTTAAGGAGCTGGGTATTTCATTTCCAGGCAGTGTCACGCTGCAGGTCTAAAGAGGGAGTAAGAAGGAGCCAGGCCACTGCATGGTCAGAGAGTATGATGGGATCCAAACAACCCTCACACATACTGTGGAGTAGGGAGGAACTGATAAGGATGTAATCAAGTCAAGAAGAGGTGTGGTGAACAAGAGAATGAAAGGAGTAAGAGCAAGTAGAAGGGTTAAAAATCCTCCAGGGATCACAAAGACCCAGTAAGTCCATGAAAAACCCCTAGAGCACATTGGGCCAAAGACAGAGGCCTGAAAGGTTGGTTGGATCTGTCCAAATCTTGGGACAGCGGAAGATTCAAATCCCCACCCAAGATTATATTGGAAGAAGGGGAGCAATTTTGTCAACCAAATCCGAAAAAAAGGCAGGGTCACCCCCCCCCCCCACAGGGCCATAAATACTTTCCAGGATCACCTCACTCCGGTCTAAGAGGCCTTTAACCAGGACAAATCTACCTTGTGGGTCCGATATCATATTTTCAGCTTGGAAGGAAATGTTTTTCATAAGTAGTATTGCAACACCCCACTCAAGGTTGAGTCTCCAGCAAAGAACACCTGGTTAATACCTTGCCTACGAAGCCAGTTAGCTTCCTGGCCAAGGAGATGAGTTTCCTGAAGGAAAGTAATCTGTGCTTAAATTAGTGCTAAATGCTTGAAAATCTGGTACCTTTTAAGTTGCTCTCTAGCACCCCTGATGTTCCATGTTATCAGTCTAATAGCACTATTAGCCATAGTCATAGTAGCCAAGAATCATACAGAAACAGACACCCCAAATTTGGCACACTCCAGGCCCTCCCCACCCCCACCCCATCCCTCCCCCAAAATGTGCATGATAATAAAGAGCCTTACACTAACAGATGCATGGTGGTAAGAGCAAAATAGTAACAACAAAGCAGCAGACTAAAATTCAGAATGCTCATCAAAAGATATATAAGTCAAAGTTGTCAACATCCTGTCCCTCCCCAATAAATCTACCAACCTCAGAAATAGGTGGACTATATATATATATAGAGATGGCCCACTCCCCTTCCCTCCCAAACCCCCCATAACAACCTCTATATACAATGGTTATCCTAACTAATCCCCTGTTAAGAGCCCAGCTAAGCCCCAGAGATAGGACAACCCAAACCCCTACAGCCCACAAATCCTTCCTCCCAAGCCATACCCCCCCCAAATAAACTAATTAAGATCATCCATGAAGGAGAAGAGGGATGTGTTATTGTAGCCAACAGACAACTATAAGAAATTCCCCTACTCCTGCATGCACTCCTGTTAATGGGGAGTGTGTGAGATACAAACCAACAAAGAGGATGCATTGGGTTATCCCCCATAATAAGCAGAAAACAATGACTTTCAACCCAGTATGCACTTGAGCCACAAGCTCAACCGCCCCCTACCGCACACCTCATCCGTGTATTGCCGGTGTTTGGCACAATTCAGAATAATGCCTGCATAAAATAAACTGACCAGGGAGGCCAGGGGAGGGATACAAATTAGGAATTAACCTCCAAAAGCCCCCTGTTGTGTCTGTGGCATGCCCTCTTCAAAAAATAAAATATTTATTTGTGTAAAAGCCAGCTGATAGTTACTCAAGCAGCCCCTTTCACTTAAGCCCATACCCTGAGGTCTGGTCCACCCTCATCTTTGTTGTCTCATTAACATTTACCAAGTAGAGACAGGGTGAAGGACGTATAAAAAAAACAGAAGGAGAGGGAGATGGATAAAAAACGGAGTACATGCAGCAGTAAAATACTTAAGTGCAGGATAGTCCTTTTCAAGGCTCCACTTAGCTGACAAGACCGTGATGCAGTTCTGAGTCAGGATAAGAGGGAATACAATACTGCTGGGACCCGGTGTCAACAAAAACATTATCCCCCTAAGCAACCCAACCCAATGTCCTAAGTTCCAGCCCTTTAAACAGCCATGTCACATGGATTCAATGATAAGCCGAAAAGGGAGCAGTACAATACAGCTAGACCATCCAAGCATCCAACTCTGGGGAAAGCCCTTCAGGTAGAGGATCAGAGAAATCATGAAACAGGTGATGCAAAAGTGAGTTCAAACAACCCGAGGTAAGAACAAGAAAAAAGATAATATGGCTCCCTTCTAAACTGCTAGGCAGCAGGAAAGTCCAACAAAGTCTCAGTGCTCAGGTAGCTTTAAACAGATGGGACATCTTAGCAGAAAGGTCTTATATGGCTTGCTCTGGAGATTCAAAGCACATCCATGAACCAGATACTAGGACTTGCAGGTGGGCTGGATAGTCCATTTTAAATTTAATGCTGGCTGCAACCAATTTGCTGAGTTGGGTGAAAGGCTGCCTGCTTCTGGCATGTTTCGAATGGAAGAGCCTGGGAGAGCCTAAGGTGTTTCCCCTCCCAAATCACAGCTTGTAACTCCCTGACCTTAGTCAAAATGTATTGTTTTTCTAAGTAACTAAGGAATTACAGGATTATTGGTCTGGGGGGGAACCTTCAGATGATCGAGGACAGAGAGAGCGATGTGCTCTCTCAATCTAATAGGCAGCATTGTAAGGAGATGGGCCCACAATCTTAGCGAGGAGCTTTTGAAGAAAGGAAATGATGTCTGGGCCTTCCTCACTCTCTGGTAGTGCAAAGATCAGAATATTATTGCAGTAGCTATGGCCTTCTAAGTCCTCGGACTTTAGTTATAGCTTGGCCAGTTGTTGCTTCAGTTTCACTAGTTCAGGATCTGTTTTGTCCCACCAGCACTCTAATGAGGTTGATCGGGCCTCCACGTCCCTCACTCTGCAGCCTGGGTCGCTCAGATCTGCCTAAAGAAACTTCAGCTCCAATGAGATATCCAGCAGAGTTTCCCTGAAGAGAAACAGTTCCTGTAGAAAGTGATCTTCTGTAAGAGGGATCGCTGATGTAGAGGGCCCAGAGATCTTTGTTGCAGAGGATCTCTGTGCTTTAGATTTCTTGGGGATTTTCTCTGGGGTAGTTGGAGGAGTATGGCAGAGCAGGGCCTGCCGCATATCAGTCTCCATCACAGTGTCAGGGTGTTAATATCGATCAGGAGGAACACCAGGCACAAGCCATAGGCAGACCCCCGATAAGTAGAGGAGAAATTTGCCACTTTGCATAGGTTTTGTCGGTAAAATTAGATGAGCAGTGGAGAAGCGAAGCCCAGCAGACAAGTTGCTATCAAGCTGCAGACATCATGTGATCTCCTCAAATGCTTTCATGAGGTTGGCGTCACAAAAAAGCCATGTTGAAAATTTGTAATGTAAATACCATTAAACACCCAGGGCGTTAGGGTTTCTAACCATAACGCCCCATCCTGTACAGACTGACAGGTGTCAGGGGTGTGCCTTTGGACTGCCGGCTACAATGCTAATGCCATTCCACCCCCACCCTGTAGCCAGTGACAGGCATTGAGGTGTGCCTTGGACTCTTTGGCCCCAGAGTTCACTCCATTCTCCTATACTGCACCCATTTTAGCCTATGTCTTTATGGAATGGGGTGACTGTAAAGCCGAACACCCCAAGGCACACCTCAACATTTGTCGGTGTCTGCAGGATGGGGTGAGGTGAAATGGCATGAGCTTTATGGGCGATGACCCAAAGGCACACCCTATTGCCTGTCCATCTCTGCAAGGTGGGGGTGGGGTTGGCATGAAGTTCAATACTTCACTGTCATTCCTATTCAGCATCTGTCTAACTCCTACACTTCCAATGCTAATACCAGCAAGCAACCATTTGGCATTGATAAATGTGGTCTAATAGTGTGTTTAAATAATTGTACTTTGTAGTAGTACTACCACTACTACCAGGGGGACAAAAAAACAGAGCTAGCAGCATTTATCAATGTAATTATTTAACTGTGCACATTTAGGTAAATAATATCCTTAGAATGACAAAGTGACTGTGTGTGTGAGAACAGGGACTTGTATGCCACAGTTGCTACCAGTACTTGATGATGTGAACATGATGTATGGGCTGCACCTCCCACCTACCCCAGGATGAAGATGATGTGGCCGAAAGGCAGGCAAGTCCCAGATCTCTATTTTTTTAAACCAGTCTCCCGAGTCTGACTTTTTGTAGAAAGGGTCAGTTTGTTTTTTGTATGTCACCAATTATTTTAGCATAGCAATAGGTCTCAGTATGGAACACAGTGTGAAGCAATGTGAAAGAACAAGAGCACCAGGCAGCCTAAAGTGACTATTTCACCACTGCTACTACTACCACTACTATCAGGGGGAAAAAACACAGCTATGGTTACATAAGAAATAATTATTCTTAGATGCATTAGGTAATAAAATAAATAATCTTGTCAGAATGAGAAAGCGACTTTGTGTGTGATCAGGAACTTGTCCGCCACAGTTGCTACCAGTATGTGATGATGTGAACGTGATATATTGGCTGCACCTCCCACCCACCTCAGGATGATGATGCGGTCAAAAGGCAGGCAAGTCCCATATCTCTACTTTTAAGCAGTCCAGTGAGTCTCAAAATTGAAAGCTGATGTGTCACTCCACAACTGCAGCATGGGCACTGCTGTCAGTGTCATCTTCTTCAAGATCGTCATCACATATGTAGCCAAAGTATAGCAAGTTATCCTTCAAGAACGTTAGTTTCTCCACGTTGTCTGGTGTTAATCTTGTTCATTTATCAGTCACAACATCCCCAGCAGAGCTAAATAAATGCTCGGAAGACACTTGAGGGTGGACATCCAATATACTTACAAGGCAGGGCAGCCAGCTTTGGTCGGCATGATTTTTTCTCCAGCCAGTAAGCTAAAGGGTCATCCTTAAACTAATGTTGGGCTCAGACAGATATGCATCTACCATGCTTACTACTGAGCATGCATTTTCTCCTTGTGGAATTTCAGTGTCTTGCAGGTGGCCCCAAATGTCATCCTCCTCATTGTTTGCTTCTATACTGGTTTTTGGAGCAGTCTTTTGCATTTGAGGCGGTGTCATTGTAGTGCTGCTTGCCAATCCTCCTAATGAAACCTCATCTACTGCATCAATCCAAATTTGCCTGTAGTTCAACTCCTCCATATCATCAGAAACCACATCAGGAAGGTGTCTGTTTTGGAAACATGGATCTAGCAATGTTGCTAAGAGATACTCTTTGCTCCATGTCATGGCTGATAATTTCTCATCATTGCTAAGTCTGGTAAGCATGTTATTGACTACAGATTGATTCATATCTAAGTTGCTCCTCATTTTCTCCAACTTTTTTTTGAGAAGTAGAATGAGTGGAATAATTTGGCCAAGGGATGCCTTTTCTGCACTGACCTCTTTTGTAGCATTCATTAATGGTTTCAGAATCTGACACAACTGTTCCAGCAGAGACCATTGAGTAGAATGAAGTACAATGCCTTCCCCGATATCATGGTACATGATTTACTCAATGATAGCTGCCTTTTGTTCAAGGATGCATTCAATCATAAAGTAAGTTGAATTCCTCCTTGTTGCTACATCCTGAACAAGCTGGAGGTGAGGAAGATCTTTGTCCTGGATATCAGCAAGGATGTCACAGGCTTTTACTGAATGGTTGAAGTAGACACACACTTTGTGCTCTGTACCCACAGTGGTTGATACTTGCCAGTCATTATCCAGGAAGCTTCAAATGATTAGGTTAAGACAATGGGCAAAACATCGTATATGTACATAGTTGCCATCGTGAAATGTTTTTTAATATTTGAACCATTGTTGGCAACAAAAAACAACAACTTTCAAACCCTGTGAAGTGACCCAAGCAGTAAGTAATCTTCCCAGTTCTTGCTGAATGTGCTGTGCTGTGTGTGTGTCTTGAAAGTGACATACATGGAGAACTGCCATTTTCTGAAACATGACAGGTTTTTTTGAGCACTGAGAGACAGTAGTGGTAGTAGTAGTACTGGTTGAAGTGGTAGCAGACAGACTAGCAGTACATGAGGATGATGATGTGTTGCCCACAAAACCGACCCAGAGTGCAGTAAGAGAAAGATAGGCAATGGTTTGGCTGCTGATCCATATATCAGTAGTGAAGTGAACTACCTTGTCCTCAGCCTCTCGGAGAGCATGCCTTACTTGAACTACTAAGCTGTCATACATCCTGGGCACAGCGGATACTGAGAAGTATTTTCTACTTGACACTAAATAGTGTTACTCTAAGTATGCCATGAGCCATCTGAAACCCACATCCTCCACAATAGAGTATGGCTGTAAATCAAGTATAATCATTTCTGCTATTTTGTGATTTATTGCCAGTGCTATGAGATGGTTTCAAGAATATTCAGGCTTTCTTTCAAAACCTTCTTTTAACTTCAGTTGCCTCTTATCGGGGGGGGGTTAAAGTTACATTTGGCTGGGGGTGTTGTACGACTACATGGCATGCCTGGTAAAACAGAGGACCTTACAGAATTGTCATGACCACGAGGCAAAAGTGGACTTTTGGATCTTGCCTGGTGCTCTTCTCCCACTGTTTCAGCAGAATGTTCCTGTTCACTGAGTGCCCTGCTAGATTTCCAGCCACCAATGTTAGACTATTTTTTGAACCATATACAATGATAGGGTGAATTTGCAAAAGATGTCACGTCATTGTTGTGGTTCCAAGATGCCCTTTGTTTTTTTCTCCTACTAACACATGTATTGCAATGCACACATAGAGCTTGGCAAGCATCCTTGGGGATTATGTAAAAATGATTCCAAACAGTAGAGGTGGATTGTCTATGTCTAGTAGTAGTAACGACCTCAGTAGGACCAGGAGTCAAGTGGCTGGGTTTACATGGGGAAGACATATCAGTGGAGGATTCAGGTTCATCAGGTGAGACAATCATGGAATCCTCTGAAGCACCATTACCATCATCATCATCACTACTGTCAGACTTTGTTTTACTTTGTGTGGCTTGTGCCTTCGACTTTTTCTTTTTCCCTTTTGACACTCTACTACTGTCATTGTTTCTATCCACATTGTCACTGTCGGAACCAGAATGAGACAACGCTAAAGGTAAAGTCACAAGCTCATCTTCAGTCTCACCATGACCACAGTCATCAACATCATCATCATCATTCAGTAGAGCTAACACTTGCAGTTGCAGATTGAGTTATTCAATATGCATGTGTTGCAAATTGAGCAACTCCACTGTGAGTTGCACCTGTAAGTGCTTTAACTTTATGTACAATTGGAATACTCTTTGTTTTTGCACTTTTTTTTCTCAGACGACTTGCTATTGCCACTGTCTTTTGACACTTTCTTGGCTGTACTATTGAGCCCTTCTGACAGAGACATTCCACCAACCCTTGCTGGGTTTTCAGTATTTTGAGAGTTAGCCTGCACGTGGATAGTAATAGCATTTACATGTAGTTCAGCCCCTTCAACAGACTGTGGTGCTTGTTGTTGCTGTACTTTACTTTTTGAGCCATTTCTGGGCTCTTAAATAAACTTTTTTTACGTTTATTACTTCCTTTGCCCCCCGAGTTTTGCTTTACTATTTTCTGGAGTACTCATGATGCCAGTCTGTCGCTTGTTCTGGGTCAAATGTGGTTATTATTTTTTTTTATTTATTCCATGTGATGTGACGATGTGCAAGAAGTGGCACTGGTGCACTGACGACTAGCTGGCAGATTTTATTTCACACACACACACAGAATTTATTTCACACACCACCTACGCTAAGAGCAGTGCTGCAGGCACTGCTGCTACCCATACAAATTCAGGGACACTGCCTGGCCTAACCCTCACTGACATAGTACTTTTTCCCTTCAAGGATTTTTTTTATTTATTCCACATGATGGGACTGAATGCCCTGCTCACTGAGCCAAAGCTTATACCCCACAGAGCAAGCACAGGGAGGAAGATGACAAATCACTGGCTTCTTGGAGGGGTCACATAGACAGTATGGAAGAAGTGGCACTGGTGACTGGCTGGCAGATTTTATTTCACACACACAGAATTTATTTCACATACCTCCTAGGCTACAGGCTGGTGCTGCAGGCACTGCTGCTACCAATAGAGAATCAGGGACCTGCCTGGCCTAACCCTCTCTGACACAGTACTTTCTCTTCAAGGATTTTATTTTTTATTTATTCCATGTGATGTGACAAAATGCCCTGACCACTGAGCCAAAGCTTATACCCCATCGAGCGAGCACAGGAAGGAAGATGACAGATCACTGACTTCTTGGGAGGAGGTGTCATACAGACAGTATGCAAGAAGTGGCACTGGTACACTGATGACTATCCGGCAGATTTTATTTCACACATGCATACAGAATTATTTTGCATGCACCTATGCTAAGGGCAATGCTGCATGTGCTGCTGCTACCCACACAGATTCAGGGATCCTGTCTGGCCTAACCCTCTCTGACACAGTACTTTCCCTTCAAGGATTTTGTTTTGTTATTTATTCCACGCGATGTGACAGAATGCCCTCCCCACTTAGCCAAAGCTTGTACTGCACAGAGCGAGCACAGGAATGAACATAACAGATCACTGGCTTCCTGGGGGTTGGGGTGTCACACCAACAGTATGCAAGAAGTGGCAGTGGTGACTGGCTGACAGATTTGATTTCATACACACAGAATTTATTTCACACACCACCTAGGCTTCGGGTCGATGCTGCAGGCACTGCTGTTGCCAACAGAGAATCATGAACCCTGCATGGCCTAACCCTCTCTGACACAGTACTTTCCCTTCAAGGATTTTATTTTGTTATTTATTCCACACGATGTGACAGAATGCCCTGCACACTGAGCCAAAGCTTATACCCTACCGAGTAAGCACAGGGAGGAAGATGACAGATCACTGTCTTCTTGGGGGGGCACACAGACAATATGTGATCTGGGACACTGCCTGGCCTAACCCTCTCTGATGCAGTACTTTCCCTTCAAGGATTTTTATTTTTATTTATTCCACATGCTGGCAATATAGCCTAGAGGTTAGAGGAACGAGGTGTGAATGAGCTTGGTACATCCAGCAGACCAGACCTGAGTTTGATTCTCACAACCTCCACTTGCATACTGTGTGACTCTGAGCAAGTCACTTAACTGCCCAGTGCTCCCAGATCGCCCCTGAAAACAGGCACTTGTGCCTAGTGGGCCTTACCTGGTTACCAAAGACTAAAATAAAATAATATGTGACAGAATGCCCACTGAGCCAAAGATTGTATAATAAAAAATAAAATAATACAGTGGATTCCACTTAAGTGCACTTCGGATAAGTGCACATTTCATTTTAATGCACAACTTTCTTGTTTCCCATTTTTTGTTTCTGTACCTGTTATGTTAAATAAGCTGCTTCAATGCACATTGGATAAGCGCACATTTTGGCTAAGTACACTAACTTACATCGTTCACACATCTCTGGTAATGTAATTAACACCTGTTAAGTGCACATTCTTTTTAATGGCGGTGCACATGTTCTTTGACACAGATAAGTACACAGTTAACGACAGGGTTAATGCGGTTAACTATGTGATACTGCTGTATTTAACACATTGTCCTCCTTATGCATTCACTCACCCCATAGCAGCAGCATGGATAGAAAAAAGTTACCCTCACACTTGTCCAGATAATATCCGTACTTCAGTGTCTGGAACTTCCAAATACTGAGCAAAAGGTAACAATGTTTGAAGCACTACAGTATATGGACAAGATAGGATCATTTGTAAGGGTGAGAGAAAAGCGGAACCTTACTAGATTTTTTGAATTCGAGCACTACCTGACTCAGCTTGCTTGAAAAAACAGATAACACAGCCAGATTACCTCTTTCTTTGGCACAGAAAATGTTAGTGGTGACTCTGAACTGTGATTAATGTACAATCATTTTTTAAACTGCATTTACTTAAAGTACATTTACTTAAAGTATTTTAAATCAATGTACAGTGTACAATACCCTTAGTATCCCAGTATATCACTGAGTTTATTTTAAACCTTACTGAAAACTTGATGGGAAATAAATGTTTATATGCTAAGTATGTCCTGGGTCTTTAATAAAGAACAGCACAGACAAAAAATGCTAATTTTGGGTAAATGCAAATTTCACTTAAATGCACATTTTCTCTGTGCAAAATGGGTGTGCATTTAAGTGAATTCCACTGTAATAATAAATCCCCACTGAAGTGACTGTGCAGTGAGCACAGGCAGGAGAATTGATAGCTGACTTTTTGTTTGGGGGCAATTGGGCAAACAGCAGAAAGGCTAACTGGTAGTGGTGTGGTATGGGTGGCACAGTTCACTCCCTCTGCTGCTCTAAAAAAAAAAAAACTGGCAGTCTGGCTGTGGCACTTCAGTCTTTCTCTTCTTGTCTTTCTTGACTCACTCTCTTGCCCCCAGTCTCCAGGTTTCTACTCTCCTCCCCGAGTCTTCTCTCCCCAACTCTGATTCTCCACACTCACACCTGGCCCAGTCATTGGCTCTAATCCCCTGCTGATCCAGTCCCCGACTCCCAACCCCCAAGTTTTCTTTTAGTTCTTTTTTTTTCAAATAAATATAAAAAAAAATGTAATTCTTTAGTTTCTTTTTTCTGAGTCTGTGAGTCAGCTTCTTTCTCGTCCAACAAGCAAACGCAAGCAGCATGCACAAGCACAGAGTCACAGAGCAGCCTGTAGAACCTGCTGCTCCTTCTCCATCCTGTATTCCTCTGCATAGCTCCTAAGGTGGACCACGTGGGTTGCTGGAGCAAACCCATCAGGTGCCACCTTAGGAAGATGAACAGCTCGGCCATCCAGTATGGAACTAGAGTATTGTCTTTGGTCCCTCCTGTGGGTTCCTCCTGCTCTGGCACTTCTTGAGCTGCATTTCCAGTGATACTACAGCCATCCAAAGTGATCCAAATAGCCAAAAGTGTTTGGAAGCCATTCATTTATGAACACTTCAGCACGTCTGGATCAGTTAGTATTTTTGATTAACTGGTTAGCCTATCCCTATTCTAAACTGTATGGTGGAATACTGTTCTGCAGGGAAATCCATGCCTAGAACACCATTGCTGTGCTGTAGTAGTGATGTCACAATGTTGTTGTGCTGCATTTGGGACATCACTACTGCAGCATAACAACTTGGAATGCTGCTGCAAGGCTATCTCCTTCAAAGCATGGCTTTGATCACGGCTAGGTTAAATTTCACCTGCAACGCAAAAGTGTTACAGTCATAGTCATTGCTTCCTCTTCAGTTACCAGATTATGGTAAGGCTCTCCCACTCTCCCTCTTCACATCCAGTGCCCCCCACCGTCACAGTTGTAATACTGACTTGCTTGCAGTCTAATTGTTTTTTTATTCATCAGCTACTTAATCAGATCAGAGGCAATGTAAAGTAAGTACATTAATTTTTATTCAATGTTGTGAGAGGTACCTGAAATTGTGTACTGTCTGGTGCAACTGTGTCTCTTTCTAAATGTTTGAAATTCAGTTAAAAGTGGAATTTCTCCCTCCAATGATGGCTGTGTGGCAGCTTTTTTTGTTTCAATAAAAAGGAATTCAGTAATCATCTTCAGGACTCACTGTCTATTTATTTGTACCATGCACGACTAAAGATTGTGCATGATTACCCATACACAGACAAACCAATGTCTACATCTCAAGGTTGCTATGGCAACCAGGAGACCTCTCAAGCTGTAGTCTAGAGGTCACTGGTTGCCATGGCAATCTCTTGATTTAGACACAGGTTTGTTGTGTATGGTAAAGATACACAGTCCTCCATATTATGTGCTTGTATGCACTTTGCTTTCTTGTTGTGTCGTGATGGGATTTGGGGTGATTTTAGGAGGGTTGCATTTTGCTTTCACTATGCTTTTCTGTGCTTTTCTTTTTTTATTTTACTCTTTGTACTCCCCATCCCGGTTGGCCCTCATTCATGCCGGTCCTCCCAGGCCCATCACCCCAACTTCTCCCAGGGCTTACCTCTAGTCTGAGTCCACCGCTACTTGTCCTTCAATGGCAGAGGTTGGGGGGATCCCTCTACCTGCCAGGGCTTGAGTCCAGAGTCTGAGGGTGCTAGAGTCATCAGGTTTGGAGCCTGCAGAACCAGACGGTCATCTAGCATGACCAGGACCATTTTTACACTTTCTCTCTTTTGGGACGTGGCACGCGCTGATGTCGAAGTGCACGTGCCAACGTCTGCCATGTCCCCTACTTCTTAGAGCTCTGGCTGTCTTTCCCCTGGCTTCCACCAGGGGCCACTCCAATGCCGAGCTTGTCCCCCCTTCCCCTGGGAGGAGGAGATCATACTTTGGGATGCTCGATCCCCCTCCCCCGAGCTGACCCTCTTGACTCCTGAGGTCACTCCCGACCCCGGGTCATCAGAGTCTCAAGCAGTAGCACTACTGCTGTGTTGGCTGGCTGGCTAGCTTTTCTGTGCTTTTAACTTTAAAAACAAACTTTATTGAAACATTATTAAAACTTGGTTGGGTTTTTCTTTTAACATTGTAGGTAATTCACCATGCTAACTTGCCTTGTTTTTTTTTGCTTTTGCAAATACTCCACATGGCCTTGGTTTTCTCATGTTGTCCCAATTCAGAAGTTACATCCTCTCTGTGCTTTATTGCCATATGGAGTGCTAGCAAAGCATTTCTCACATAATCTGTTGTCATAACTAGGGAGTCTTGAAGCTGGTCTTCATCTTTGTCCTCTTCCTCCATAGCCTCCTACTTAAGGGACTGTAGTGCTTTGGTGATGTTGCCTCTTTAACTGCTGCTTAATGTCACCCATGTGGCACAGCTCATTGAATACGTCAAAGACCAAATCTTCATGGGGGTTCAAGTTGATCAGTGTTTTCAGCTTCTGCAGCACCCACATGGTTTTCATTAACCAAATGGAGTCCAGCTGACTAATCTGCTTAATATACACTGCTGCAGTTAACTCTTCAGCAGAATCCAGGGCTTCCAGCACCCTTGACCTCATTGCCTAATCATTGTGGCACTTAATGGAATGGGCTGGATAATGCAAGTGGTGTTGTGTGGGAGAAAAACAAGTCTGATGTTGTGCAAACCTGTGACATCTTGGTGATCAGAATTATCAAGCAGAAGTCCAATTTTTCAGATTTGCAGTTTGCATTCCTACCTTCACAGCTATTCAGTAACAGTGTCCCCTGTCATCCAGGCAGTACAGTCATGGCGGTAGCTAACAGGCAGATATCTAACACCACAGAAGTATTGTGGTTATGCAGTCATACCCACCTCCATTAAATCTCATTTCTCTTCACCAGTCATGTTGCAGCAGCAGAGGACAGATATCCTTTCTTGGGCCTTCTTTAATCCCATCAGGTTTTCTGAATTACAAGTGAGTGTGCCATACTGACACACCTGTACAATAACACTGGCTCATAAAAGTTGATGATATTAGCCAGATCGTACCCATCAAGCAACCCTGGTAAAACTTCCTGGATTCATTGCTGTGCTTCTCACTGTGTGCAGTTTTAAATCCAGTACTGTAGCACTGTTTCCAGTTCTGTGACTACTAGGGTTGCCAAAACCCACTGAAATTATGGGCTCTGGTTCTGGTCTGGAACTTGGCAAATAGTTCCAGGGTTCTAATTTTCTTTAAAAATTAGGTTGGAGAAATTCTTGAACATGATTGGCTAAAGCCTCCAGTCACCTGGTATGGTATCAGGCAACAGAGACAGGCAAATAATGAGTCCCAGTCTCTGCCTGCCTGTTTATATTAAAAATTATGGAGCCAAGACTCAGTTTGAAAATGCCACAATTTTTATCTCTGGATTAGTGGGACAGAGCTACTGAATAATAGTGCTTTCCCATGTGTGGCAGTTTCTACTGAAACACAATTTTAAAAAAGAATAATTAATTATTTTGTAGACCAAGAGAGTTTTTCATCAGCAGTCTGAACATGCTCCTAATGGCTGCTGGCTAACTACAGTCTGCATGGAATCCTGAGCAAGTAACTCACTCACTTTCAGCTACCAAATGACTGTGCTTTCTCTTTTCACTCGTTGTGTATGCACTTTTTTATTTTCCACTTTTATGGACATTACTGGCAGCACTGTCTTGTGTTTACCACCAAAGTGCTCACCTGACAATTGTGGTACAGACCGCTTATCATCAGTCAGCTTCCCTACTTGGCCTTGCCTTCCATACTCAGAACAAAAACCTTTGCACTGCTGTTTGCTTCTCCTCAAGCAGCTGATCTCACCACACTCACTACAAACATCATTAATCAATAACGCCACTCAGTTAGTCTCCTGACAGCGCCATCTACAATCACCGACCCAGTCCGACTGTGCCATTCTCCTGTATTCACTCACTGCAGTCCCATCACTGACAACACTTCAAATGACTGCAATAAGACAGTCAAAGAAATACACTCACAAAAACATTCCTTCACACCTTAAATGATACTCTGTGTGTGTGTGTGAAATACTACCAGGGGAGATGCTCTGAAAAACAGCAGCACCCTCTATTGGTAATTCTACCAGTGGAGGGACTACTTTACATACAAAAAAGCATTTATTATTACTTATAACTTTTTATTTTACATTTTAAAAATGCTAATTTACCACACGAATAACACATTTTCTAAATGCAAGAATACACTCCACTGTGGGCAGTATGTACTATACCAGACCTTCCAGTGACAATAAGGCCCTCTGCCTGTAATGTCAGGCCTCATTATGCCCCTGGGCAGTCTGGTATAGCTCAATACCACCCACCCTGTTGGGTATCACTGCTTACTTTGAACTCAAACCAGTTTGCCTACAGGGAAGGAAAAGAAAGAAACAAAGAAAAAAAGAAAGAAAGAAAGAGGAAAGAATATATATATATATATATATATATATATATAGAGAGAGAGAGAGAGAGAGAGAGAGAAAGAGAGAGATGAGAAAAAAAGGCTTGCTCTGTCTCTCTCTCTCACTCAGCACAGTACAATTGTCTCACTGCGCATGCAGACAAGAAAGAGAAACACCGGATGCTAGTCAAAATGCAGATGCCAAGAGTCAAACTTCCATATACTGTGGTCTGGCACATCTGCTTATGAGCAGCATATTCTCAGATATGCCTCATGTTAGAATGTAAATCCTAATAATCAGATTATTTTCCAGGCTGATATCACCTATTTTTAAAATGTTGCAACAAAAAACAACTTTTTTAGGGCTGCAGTGGGCATAGCCCTGCAGACCTTTTACAATCACTGAGAAGAAGGGCTGCGCATTCCTTCTGAAAGAACATGCTGAATTGCATCACAGTCACCTTCATGTCTGTCAAGCAGTCCGCCCATGTTTTCCATACTGACCACAGCACTGCACTATTTCACAGTGCGGTGGTCACAGTGGAACACGGAACACTCTGTCATGTCCAAGATGGCTGCTGCACTGTACTACACATACACTAGCAGTCACACATGTGCAGTACCATGTGGTGGCCATCTTGGTCACAGCAGAGTGGGACATGTTCCACCGTGACTGCTGGCACCTATTTATTTAAATATTTTTTTATATTATAGAAAATCCCTCCAGTCGACCTGCCCTCTCAGCACCCACCACCCCACATAGAAATGACATGGGAGGTGCCCAAACCCCCAGCATCACAATCAGCCTGCAGCAACATAACTGTGGCACTGGGGGTGTCCAATCCCCCCACTGTCAGGATCAGGGATCATCGGTATTTTTTCTGATACTGGGGGTGCCCAATCCCCCAGTGTCATGATCAGGTTGATCAGTCTTTTTTATTTCACCTGTAAAAAAAAATGGTCCATTGATGTCTTTTGCGGCCATTCCTTACCCCCCACTGGACCCTCCCACTGAGCATCCACCACCCCACCTCCCACAAGCCCTCACCTACCTATTAGGTGTCCAGTCCAGTAATCCTGGACCATAAACACATCTTCACTCTTCAAAGCTGGACCACAAACTGAAGACAAAGGTATGCAGTTCAATGCATTTCAATGGGATTTTGAACTTGGTGCCATAGCTTAGCAATTTACATTTTTTTGGCCCAGATTGTCAATATGTCTTCTTTGGGCCCTACCTCATGAACAATGTCACTGTCATTAGGCAGATCTGTCCCAAAAGGTGATCTTGCAGTCCCTGCATGAAATCACCTTTTGGGCAGGAGTTGAAAATTGTCTCTGCCCTTGTTTATGAGGTGGGGTCATAAGAAGGCTATGCTGAAATTTTGGTGTAAAAATATTGAAAAAAATCACAAAGTTCTGAGCCTACATTGAATTGGAAAATGCTGGCTCATAACTTTGGGACTTCTCAATATGTTTGCCCCAAATTTACAACATATCCATATCTTTACAGCACCTCATGACTGTGATAGCTGTCATTTTTCAAATTCTGTCCAACATGTTTTTTTTTTTACACCTTAATAGGTGATTTCATGGTCCCTGCATGAAATCACCTTTCAGGCTCCAGTTGAAAAATTTTTTCTGCCCTTATTCATGAGGTGGGTTCATGAGAAGTCTATGTTGAAAATTTGGAGCAAAAATATTAAGAAACAGCCAAGTTATGAGCCCACATAGAATTTTACAAACACAGGCTCGTAACTTTGATAATTTTCAATATTTTTACACCACATTTACAACATAACCATGTCTTTACAGCACCTCATGAATGTGACAGCTGTCATTTTTTAATTCCTCACCAATATGTTTTTTTGCAATCCCGAAAGGTGATTTCACTGTCCCTGCACAAAATCACCTTTTGGACAGGAGTTGAAACTTTCCTCTACCCTTGTTAATGAGGTGGGGTCATAAGAAGGTTATGTTGGAAATTTGGTGCAAAAACATTAAAAAACAAAAAATTTATGAGCCTTCATTGATTTTTGCGAATGCAGGCCCTCAAGTTCAATAATATGCAATATTTTTACCCAAACTTTTCAACATAGCCTTTTCTTTACAGCGCCTCATGAATGTGATAGCTGTCATTTTTCAACTCCTGCCCAAAATGTGTTTTTGTGTCCTGAAAGTTGATTTTGCAGTTCCTGCTCAAAAACACCTTTAAGCCATGAGTTGAACATTTTACCTGGCCGTCTTCATGAGGCATGGTCATAACAAGGCTATGTTGAAAATGATGTGTAAAAATATTACAAACCAACACATTTGTGAGCCTATGTTACATTTTGCAAATGCATGCTTGTAACTTCGGTAATTTACAATATTTTACCCCAAATTCCTAAGCTACAGCCCTATTGGCACTGGCCAGAGTTTGTTTTTAGTATTTAGAACCCTTAATGTTTACACTTCGTGGGTGGTCTATTTCTAAATTGGAACTTGAACCCCTGGGCTCTTAAAGGGTTCTAATATTTTTAGAATGAGTTCTGACAACCCTAGTAACCACCCCTCTGAGGGTTAAAACACTCATTCTAAATGGCTGTGTCAAGCTGACTGGCATTGTCCATCAACAGTGAGAGTTTGGTTGTACAGTTCTTTAATATACTATGTGTGCACTGAATATCACTTCATTATTGCACTAGATAGGCTATTTGTATGTGGAGTGGACTGCACTGGGTTTGCTCATGAATGACTACTATGGATTATAAATCATGAATGTGATTTCAGCCAATCTGCACGCACAGCTACTATACCTCTTATCCAGTGTTTATTGTGCTCTTGTTCAGGAGCACTAGAAGAGAGCGCTTCACTTCAATGCCGGGGGGAGGATTGCACAATAAAATTACAAAAAAAAGAATAAACTTATTATAAAACACCTAAACTAAATTTGAGTGATTTGTAAAAAGTTAATAGGGCCTCCGAGGGATGTTTCTTATGGTATAAGAGAATCCTGCTGAGGTTTGGTCAGACAGAACCGCTGCACTTTGCTTTACGGTCGTCTTGCCCAAACCTCATGATTGGAATCTCTTATACCATAAGAGACAGCCATCAGAGACCCGATTAATTTATAATACAGACTGCATACTGTATGTACAGGATAATTAAAGCTAGTGCACACAGTAGAACTTTTCTAACAGTACCTGACAGAAAAAAAGCACAAAACTAATAGAGGCAGAGTTTGAGGAGCATGATAGTCTGCAGACAGATATTCACACCATGTGGCTCAAAACAACACTAATATGTAACAGTTATGGTCTATTTTAAGCAGTCTAAGCTAGTCAATTTTATTTTTATTTCAACACTCTGTGCAAACTAGAGCTGTCTGTAATAAAGAAATTCTGCTGGTGGAATTCATGTGGAATTGCAATTCTGCTTCCAAAAGGCTTTTTGGAATGTCATTTGTAATTCTGCAGAATTCTGAAAAGTATATCTCTGTAAACCGAGGATTAACTTTCCACAGATTATGTACACTATGAAAAAAATTCCCATAGGTTTCAGAAAAGGAATCCAAAATTTATGTAAACCACGAATTGCTAATCCACAAAAAAATTTGCCTTTTGAAATTTTGGAATTCTGCTACTAATGGAATTCCATGGAATTTGGCAGCATTTTCTGAAATTCCACAGAATTCAATTCTGTGGAATTTGAAAATTCTGCACAGCCACATTGCAAACATGTTCATTGTGTGTAAGGGTGATGTTAGACTTGCATTAAGTGTTTTTTTGTAATGTAGTTTTTTTTCTCTAAAGGTTCCAGTATGCAGATTCATTGCCAGTATTCCCCAGAAAAGTAAAGGTGTGTGGTCTGTGTATCTGGTAGGATAGCATACAGAATAGGATGATAGTTGAGCATTCAAAAAAGGAGGCAGCTAATTAGGACACCACTGGAGCCACAGATGTCTCAAAACATACACGAAAACACTTTAGAGTCAGGCTAAAAACAGTGTGCTGGTAATGAAAGACCATTGATCTTGGTCCAGTAAAAGACGCTTTATTACAGAAAGCTTAAAAACATAGCAAGCAGCACTCTCACTCTAACGCTTTGTCAAGCCTTGACAAAGCATCAGAGTGACATGAAACACGGTCACATGGTATGTGTCTGCCACAAGGGTGAGGGTGCGGCTTGCTATGCTTTTAAGCTTTCTGTAAAAAAGTGTCTTTTACCAGACCAAGATCAATGGTCTTTTATTACCTGTACACTGTTTGTAGCCTGACTCTAAAGTGTTTTTGTATAGGATGATATTTATTTCGCACTCTTGTCAATGAACCAGAGCGCCTAGCATCTTAAACTGAGAAAACAATACATATTAGATAGACTTAAATACACAAGTATAGAAATAACACTCATCAGAACCACGTCATAAAACCTACAGTCTATAAAACAGCCACTTTTGTCCAAAGCAAAGTATTTTTAGTTGAACAGATTTTCTAATTTTTTTAAAAAAGAAGCGAGCAGGGGGGAGGAGGCAGGAAAGGGTTCTGAATTGTCTTGGGAGGACTGGGAAGGGGCAGAACATAGGTTCCTAGGAAAAAAATTGGCCAAGGCCCATTTTGTTTTGTCCACCACTTGCTCAGTGAAGACTGGATTGATTATTCTGAACCATGAAAATATCTAATATAGTTTTAAAAGTGTTTTGAGTTTCACTGCTCACTACTTTGCTAGGTAAACTGTTTCAAATCCCAGCCACACTCTGTGAAAACCATTTTCCCCTTCTTTCTGTTTTGTACATTTCTCCCTTAAGTTGATACCTATGACCTCTCAGAGTCCGCCTCCTTTGGATAGAGGCCTAAACATTCCAATAGATCCTTGTCCCCGGATGCTTTATGTACTAAGATTATATCTCTTTGTACTCTTCTCTAAAGGTACAGTAGCTCCAGCTTAAGACTGTCCCTATATTCTAATCCTCCAACACTCCAGATCATTCTGTACCACCTCCAGTCTATTCTCTTCTGATATGTTATTTGGACATGAGAACTGAATGTTATACTCTGAGGCCTCACTATCAACCTATATAGTGTCATGATCACTCTCTTATCCCTACTTATAAAGGTTTTCCTTATACTGAGCAATAGCCAATTACCTTTTTTAAGAACTCTCCCTGAGGGTTACAACATTCAGTTTGTATTTGGTTAATTTGTTTTTATTTCCAAAATACATTACAATGCATTTATCTGGGTTGAAATGTATTTTGCCCTTTACCCTCGCCCAGCCCAAAAGATGATGATTTAATAATGATGTGTCATGAATGATTATTATTCATGTTCAGACTTCAAAAAGCATCATTGTGATCATGACTAAAAATGATTAAACATGAACGTTAAATGGCCACCAATCAAAAACTGTAATGTTATGGAAATAATGATTGTGCTTAATGATGATCTCACATTATCATGATTTTTCATGACTGGCCATGGTCAAGATTACTACAGTGAATTAAAAGAAAAATAAAGTATCCTTTTTCTGTACTCATGGAATGCATCTTGCTTTCTAATTAGATATCTTCATTGGAATAATCAGTTACAACACATCTTCTACATAAACACACTGCTTTAAATTATACTTATTCTGACTCTTCACTTCTTACTAGTGTAGTAAAGGCTCAGATTGGTTTATATAACTCCATTCAGTGGTTCCCTTTAGAGTTGTGGTGAGTTCCTACAAGTACCTGGTTTGTGTTCAGAACCTTTCCTAACAATCTGCAAACTAATACTGTTAAGGAAAACATGTTTTAACAATAGAAATTACCACTATTAGTCCATAAACTGTGCTTTTGACATTTGCAAGAAATATGCAAATTAGTTATGCAAATGTACATACTATAGCTAACATCTATGTACTCTTCCTAAAGGGATTAAAACTAACTTCAGATGATTTTATATTATAATGTACTTCTGATGATAGTTGACATTCATACTTTCATTTTAGCAACAACACTTTAAGTATTACTAATGAGATTTACAATTGTATAATACAGAACTAGCATAATAATCAATGATAATCTCTTGATCATGCACAGATCATCAAAAACCATTGTACTGATTTAAGCTTACAAAAATAATCAATAATCATCAGTTGATGATTTAAAAGTTACATGCTTGATGATTAAATCAATTATCTGGATGATGATCTTTGATCATTATCTGCCTTAAATGATCATATGGTGACATTTGATGATTAACAAGGAACAGTCATGACTGCCCTTCAAAAAGCATGATTGATGATTTACTGATTCATCTGGGTAGTTATTTCCATCTGTAGCTTCAAGTACCCTCCTCTGTAGCCACCTCACTTGTAATCGTTGCATCATCTGCAAATTTTGCCACCCACCCTGCTTGAGTGCAGTCAATGTCTTCATCGTAGACATTACACAGGGTCAGCCCCGGCACCAACCCCTGTGGCACCCCACTTGTCACATCTCCTCATTTGGATACATACCCATTTATTCTCACTTTCAACCTGCTATCTTGTAGCAAGTTTCCAATCCATTTCACAACATTGGTGTCTAAACCTGTTGCTTTTGAGCTTACTTATTAACTCCACGTGTGACACAGTGTTGAATGCCATGCCAAAGTGCATAAAAAACACATCCACTGGAATACTACTATCAAATAACTTGCTTATTGGTTCAAAGAACCCTAGCTGATTTAATATGCATGACCACACACTTCTTAATCCATGCTCTGTCTTATCCAATATTTTTTTCTCCACCAAGTACATTTCTCATTCCTCCCTCAGTATTTTTTCTTTCTGTATTTTTAACCATTATTGAAGTAAGGCTTATGGGTCTTTAGTTCTTTTTATCCTTCCTCAATCCCTTGTTCTTGCTTACTGGAGTTATTATAGCCTTCTTCCAATCTTCTGGAAGAAACCTTTCCTTTAAACTTGATAGGGGGGTTGACAATTCTTTCAGAGCTCTAGGATGCAGGTCATCTGACCCTGGGCATTTATTTAGGTTTAATTCTTTACGCTCCAAGAAAAATGTTGAAATTGTCTCACCACAAAACAAACAAAACAAACATACTGTTGACTAAATAACTATTTTTGTAAATTACATAGTGTGATCTGTAATCATTTTGTAATCATTTACTCTTTTATAGTAAGGTCAGCTTTAGTTACAGTAATTGCCATCTAGTTGTAATGTATGCTGTCACTCCATTTCTGCTTAACCACTACCCTGTAAAACAAATAAATGTATAGAAATGTCCCTGGTCTGGGGAGGGATCCATGACAGAGGGTTCTGAACCAGTAGCGTACCTGAAAGATAAAACATTATTTAAAGTTATGCAAAGGGTCATAGGACACAGGAAAGGGGGCAATTAAGCTAGGAATGAAATAGGTATATGATGATACATAGGTGATGTCCAGTCAGACCTGTAAAATAAACAGAAAACTATGTTAGACTTGTAATATATAGGTTAAAATAGGTAAAAGAAAGGAAGCATTAATATAGTAAAATTATTAATGTAATGACAAGTAAAACACTTCAAAAGAGATAAGTAAAGTGGTGAAAGAGTTAAAGTCATCAAAGAAGGAAGGAAGGAAAGAAAGAAAAGAGAGAGGAAGGGAGGAAGGAAGGAAGGAAGGAAGGAAGGAGGGAAGGAAGAAAGGAAGGAAAAGCAATAAAAAAATGATACTTTGAGAAGGAACTTCAGCCTTGTAACTCCCCCCACCCCCAGCACCCCATTTGGTACCCATTTTAAGAATAGTAGCCCTGGTGGTTCAGTGGTATAGGGTTGTTCCTGGGAGCCTTTATTTTTATTGCTTTTTCTTGTGGTCCAATAGAACTGTTTTCTTTCCCTGGTGGCCAGTGACCAAAAAGTACAGTGTCAGTGTATTTTTAAAAGACACTCCCTGGTGCCAGCTTGTGTGTGTGTGTGTGTGGGGGGGGTCAACCCTGGTTCTGTGAATGGGGAAAAGGCAGTAGTGGGCAGGGAAGTACTGATCCAGTCACTGCTGACAGGAGGACAGAGAGTGGCTGCAGTGCAGCTGAGTATGATCATGGAAATGTAAAAGTGCTAGCCGGCACTTCAGACTCCCAGTCCATATGGAGCTTAGGCTTTGCTTTGGCCTTCTCCATGTGGGTTGGAAGGAGGCTGCAGGGGTGTTGTCGGGAGGTGGAGGAGACTATGGCAAATGCCTTCCTCCACCAACCTGATCTGCTGCATCTGCAGCCATTTATTAAAGTTCTGAGGGGCAACTTGAAGTAGTGGAACAGGAAGAGGACAGCAGTGAGGTGCAACTGATATAGCAAGTGACTATGCCAGTCCCATGCTATTGGTTAATGCCTCAGTTGGTCTTGGAAAGATACTGGGTGGACCGGTATTGACCAGAGTCATCGATGCAGTGTTGTTCCCACAGCCACATACACATGCCCTGTGGGGCCTAATCTAAAATAAATAGATATAGAAACATAGAATGTAAATGCAGATAGGGGCTGCATGGCCCACCCAGTCTGTTCATATATATTTTTATTTTAACCTTCATTGTTTTTTACTGCAGACCCTATTTGAGCTACTGCACAATCTCTTCCCCTCCTTACCCCTATGATTCCATTGTGTCTGCCCTAGGCATTTTTGAACCCCACTCCTATTTTTGCCCTTACTACCTCTGCAGGAAGGCTATTCCAGGTATCCACCACCCTATCTGTGAAGAGGTACTTCCTCACATTCCTCCTGAATTTACCTCTCCAGCTTCATAGCATGCCAACTTCTTCTACAGCCCCTATTTCTTAAAAAATAACCCCCTCCTGTAACTTACTAACCCCCATAAGGTATTTAAAAATCTCTATCATATCCTCCTCCCCCTCTCCTCCAGGGTGTACATATTTAACTCCCATAGCCTCTCCTTCTGATACAGACCCTGCACCATTTTCATTTTGGTAGCCATCCTCTGGACTGCCTCCACTCTGTCTATGTCCTTCCTGAGACATGTTCTCTAGAACTGGACACAGTACTCAAGGTGAGGTCCTACAGTGATCTATAAAGGGGCAGCATCACCTCCCTCTTCCTGCTGGTGATACCACTTCCTATGCACACCAGCATCCCACTAGCTCTTCTGACTGCTTTGTCACACACTGCCTGGCCACCTTTAAGTCATTTGATATGATTTGCCCAAGGTCTCTTTCCATGCTTGTTCATTATCATTATCACTCTACCCGTTTTGTACTCTGCTCCTGGGTTTCTATGTCCCAAATGCATTATTTTGCACTTTTTTGCATTAAACCCCAGCTGCCATTCTCTTGACCACTCTTCCAGTCTTTTCGGATCACTGCCCATCCTTTCCACCCCCCCAAGTGTCCACTCCATTGCAAATCTTGGTGTCATCTGCAAAGCATTAGATCTTCCCTTCCAGTTCATCTGCTATGTAACTTATAAAGACATTGAAAATAACCAGTCCCAGCACTGATCCCTTAGGTACCCCACTGGTCACCCTCCTTTCCTTGGAGCAAACTCTATTTACCACTACCCGCTGTATCCTATCCACTAACCAGTTTCTTATCCAGAGTACCACCTTATTACCCACTTGCAGGTTGACCAACATGCTTACCAGTCTGCTGTGTGGAACTGTGTCAAAAGCCTTGCTGAAATCCTGGTAGGCCACATCTACCACTCCTTTCTGATGCAACTCGTTGGTTACCCAGTCAAATAAATATATCAGATTTGTTTGGCATGACCATTTCCCATTAAACCATGCTGCCTTGGGTTCTGTAATCCACTGGCTATAAGACATTCCAGAATCTTTTCCTTTAATAGTGTTTCCATTAATTTACTCACCTCCGATGTCAGGCTGACAGATCTATAATTGCCCACCTCTTCCTTGCTACTACTTTTGTGAAGTGGGACTACATTTGCCCTTCTCCAGTCCTCTGGGACCATGTCGGGCTCCAGTGATCTGTTAAATAGGTGCATCAGAGGTACAGCTAGTACTTCCCTGAGCTCCCTCAGCACCCTTGGATCTACCACGTCTGGTCCCATAGCTCTGTCCACCCTTAGGTTAACAAGTGCTTTCCAGACTTCCTCTGCAGAAAATGGACTAGTGTCCATTTCCATCCCATCAAAGCTTCTGGCACCTTTTTGGTGTCCCTCCCCTTCCCCTTCTACTGTGGACACTGAACAAAAGTATTTGTCCAATGTGTTTGCTTTTTCTTGATCCCCCTCAGTACAGTTATCCCCCACATCCTTTAACTGCACAATCCACCCCTTTGTCTTCCTTTATTCGCTAGCATACCTAAAAAATGTCTTGTCTCCTTTTGATATGCCCTGAGCTATTCTTTCCTAACTTTGTACCTTTGTGCTCCTTACTGCTTTGCCTGTCTCCCTCTTTTTTCCCTGATACACTTGCCTATTTTCCAGGTCATCTCCCCCTGCCACATCATTCCTGAGGTATTCTCCCATCTTAATAAAATCAGCCCTTGAGAAGTCCAGGACCCTCGCCATTGTGTGATTGGTTTCTGCAGCTGTTTTTAAGTTGAACCACATTGTACGATGATCACTGGTCCCTAGATTGCTTCCCACCTTGACGTCTGCAACAGTATCTCTGTTAGTGAGCACCATGTACAGTATCATCCCAGGAGATCTCTACAATGTAGTTAACTTCCTTGAGAATTTGCATTTTATGGCCTTTTTATGACCTCATGCCTTTGAAGTTGGAAACTAAATATACATTTTATTACATCAGGACAGGATGTCATTTAGCTGATTCCTGTTGGCTATCTAACACTTGGGTGATGGACTGCAGGGTTGCAAACCTCAAAGGAACTGGTTGATCAAAGACTCATAATTTGGAAAATGGGTTTTTGCTGATGTCATATTTAATATACCTCCTAATAGGAAATCATGTTTTATATTTTTTTGATTCAAAAAAGACTAGCTAGATGACTCACAGAAGGGGTGTGGAGACACAGAGCTTAATGATACTTGTATCTGAAATGAATTTCATATCATCTTGGGACTCTAGAGAGACACAGCTCTCTGATCTAACTTTAAAACACACTTCCAGAGGTAATACCTTAGATAGCAAAGATCTAAATGTATTGTGGTAGGAGTTTTGCTTTGTAATTTTCCCTTGTTCTTTAATGTGATTGTGAGCTCTTTGATATATTGTTCTGTGTTTACATTTTTCATATTTTTATCATCTTTTAATAAAGTACCTTTTCTTTGAAAGCCTGCCTGGGTTTCCGTCAGTTCTTTTTGCATCTGACGTATAGGTGATTAAGTCTGACAACTGTTGAATAGCTTGATGATGTTACTAAGCTTGAAAAAAGTAAGAATATACCTAAGATGTCTTATATAGTTAAAAGGGTTCATTTTGGAGCCTGGCTGGGTGCCCCTGGTGAAAGATTGTACCACAATCCCCGAAGAGGGTACGTATCTGAGACTGTTCATTGTGTATGCTAGCATAAGGTTCACAGTTTGAATCCCCCAGAACTTGAGACTAAAGGTGATTCAGACCCAAAAGCAGACAGGAGGGTTAGCCTGGCTGTTACCTGTTCACACTATTGTGCTCTGAGGTTGGCACTGTGGGAGCAGAAGGCCTGACCTGCTGATTGCATTTGTGACAGATGTCTGCAACAGTGTCTCTGTTAGTGAGCACCATGTACAGTATCATCCCATCATTAATGGGTTCACTGATTAGTTGCCTGAGGAATACCCCTGCAGGGTGTCCAGGGTGTCCCTGCTTCTAGCTGAAGCTGCAGCAGGGAGGCTCCAGTCTACATCCAGCAGCACTTCCCCCTTTTCCACCATTTTGCCAGTTGCTTCTAACATTGCTTTATCTAAATCTTCCACCTCTGCTGGAAGTATGTAGATTGCACGTGTCTGATTAGTGGCTACATTTCCTAACTCGAGGGTGACCCACAGTATCTCTGCCCCCCGAATTCCATATATTTCTGTTGCTTTTATGCTTTCCTTCACACATAAAGCACAACTCCCCTCCTTTCCTTCCTACCCTTGTCCCTTCTGAACTTCGTGTAGCCTGATACGACCAAGTCCCAGCCATGATTTTCAGTGCACCATGACTCAGTAATGGGCACAATATCCAGATCAGCCTCCACAATGATGGCCTCTAGGTCTGAGATCTTATTTCCCAGTCTTCTCGCATCAGCACACATGGCCTTCCAGATTTTGTTAGCTTTTTGCTTGTCACTGCCTCCCTTTTCATTTTGTTCCCCTTCCTCCCTCTTCTCTTTTGACTGCTTTGCTTTCCTCTTCCTCCTGTGCTAACTCCCTTCCTCCTTGCTTAACTTGCTGTGTGGTGAGACTCTCGCCCCTCAGGATCTCCCTACACTCTGTCTCAGCCTGTTGGGGGAGGGCAGTTTCTGCCTCCCCTTTTTCTTCCACCACCCCCCCCTCAGCTAGTTTAAACATTCATTAAAGTAACATTTAAACTGTCCACTGCAAACTGCGGTGCCCCTCCAGGATGTTGTTTGGGCTGGTGGGCAGCTAGAGAGTGAAGCTCCCAATCAACAAGCAAAGCAGGTGGCTAAAGCTGCTGCTAGTCAAGTCGCTCTCTGGCTTCATTGAAGAGCAATGAAGGGCCAACCTGCTGGGGTCAGCCAGTCTCCCTAAGGGGAAAAAACAAATAACAAAAGCAGCTGTTTAGGGAGAATAAGTCACTGTGGATATGGTACTAGGCTCCCGAGGGAGCTTGGATAAAGCACTGAGGCACCAACATCATTTTTTTCTTCAATAAAATAAATACTGGGTACTCACCCTTGAGAAGCCATTTGAATGGCTGCAGGCAGGTAACTGAGACCAGGGATGGAAAAGGAGTCCGGGGTGGAGCAACCTCTAGGGCAGACTAAGTTAGGGGAAGTGCTTGCTAAATGAGGAGTGGTTACCACCACCATGTTTCAAATGGTGTCAAAAACCTATGTAAACAATGTTAAGTGTTAACCTGGCTCCCATAGGGAGGTTTGTGTAAAGTGTTGTGTTAAAGAAGCCATGCAATGAAACTGGGCAAACTATTTAACACTATTTTTTTTCTTTTTGTAGATTATTTTTCTCCACCTACCAGACCGGGGCATCCTTTGAGCTAGCTCACTCAACGTCTGCTTCTAACTGCCCATCTGAACCAATCCACCGACAGGATGTTGGTTTCAGAATCCCCATCTCTCCTAAACCCCAGAGGACAAGGACAAGGATCCCCAGGGGGTAGAGTCAGCTTTGCAGCCAGTGTTGGGCATGTGAAGCATCCACCCCTGGAGGTTTGCCATCATGTCACCTGGCTGGAGGAGGATTTTCTGCTTTTTTTGTAGGTTTCCCCCAGGAGTGCAACATGCAGTGACATCCATGCATGGCTGCCCTGCTGACGTATGCCATACTCCAGCCCCAATGTTCTGGCTGGTGATCCTTCAGTACCCCTGATCTCCATCAGGGGTCACGAGGGCACCGAGCAGTGCCAGGATCCCTCCCAGGGAGAGGAGAGCAGTCCTCCAGATGCTCAACCCTCTCCCTCCCCTGCCGACCCCCAGCTCCCCGAGTTCATCTCCGAACCTGGGTCGTCAGTGTGGTGCAATGTGTGGCGTCCAGCGCCTCAACCCTCAGCACCATCAGGCCGGCCTACCTATTTGTTTTAACTATAAAAGATTCCAGTAATCTTCCAGTTTTAAATTGGTGGTTAAAAGCTTTTAGTTCCACCAAAAGTTGAATATTTTATAAATGTTTTAATTTAGTTTTCTCTCAAGAAAAAAAAAAGATGGCCACCACATTTGGCTTAGAAATATTATTGTAGGCCTGATAAAAGCTTAGGATCAAGATAATAAAAACAACTTGTTGTTTGCAGCACATGAGGTATCTAGAAAAGTTGATTTGACAGGTATATTAATATTTTTCATTAATTGTAGCTTAAGCTAGCTTTGGGGGGGTGAGAAATTAAGCTGGACTCCTGCTTTAAATGCCTTTTTACTTTTGCTACTCTCAATTATTTAAGATAGTTCCAGTCAATGAAGTTGGTGGGGTAGGGAACTTCCTCTTTGGCCCACTGTAATCTAGCTACAGAATAATATTTTTATAAAAAAAAATAGTCAGCATGAAGCTGAGTGACTGGTTTATAAGTTCAGCAAGGTAGCTATTTTATTATGTTAAGTAAAAGTGGGTTTTTAGTTACTTGAAAAATAAAAAGTGAAAATTTGCCCACAGAAATTCTCTTTAATATTTAATTGAAAGCAGCAAATGGAGGAGTATTCTGAGCAATTATTCATGTTTTGGTTTTGCTGCTACAGGATTCAAAGGGGTGCAGAGTTAATAATATGATAGTGTATCAGGCAGCCATGTAAGCAACAAAGGTTCAGGACTGAGTCCTGGAAACCTGTGTGTTGGTGGGCAAGGTCAGAGGGGGCTCCTGACAGCAGCGCTTCTCTGTCCATGGAACTCTTGGTTTTGTGTCTGCAGCCACAGTGACCCCTGTGGAAGAGCATGATCTCATCAATACTACAGGATAGCTGTGGCCAGTGAAGCTATATCAGCACTGCAGAGTGCCTTCAGGTGGTCATCATGGGAGAAAAACTGGGGACAGCCATCTGGACGATGGTTGCCTATGCTGTCAGGCCTTGTGTTGCAGTGACCTCTGTTGGGTGTTTGAGCAAATGATTACAATGGAAACAAGGAATTGCACCACAAAGTAAGGTTTATTGACTAACACAATATACTGCATCTGTCCCAGCAGGCCAGCTTACAAGGTACCAGTAATGGCCTATTACCTTCCCTTGGCAGGACAAACTAGACAGGTGTGAAAGCTTCAGTTCTTCATTTTGGGGTTCCTAGTTGCTCACCCTCTGCCTGTTCCATCTAGCTTATATACACTTTCCATAAGGTCTTATCTTACAAACTCAGCATATGTCCATACAAGGTAATCTTTTGCAGGGTACGTTACTGTATTTCTCCAGTCTGAGACTGTACCTTTTACACACATAGCCTTTGCCATCTCTAGTTCTAAGTCAACATTTTGTACAGCCAGCAAACACAGCCTTATCATAGTAAAAGCTGTGCACAGCGTAAGTCTATTTTATATAGCATCAAGGACATTAGCACAGAAAAGCAGAAAGCTTCAAATACAAACATTTCCTCATTAACCCTTTTTCCTTCTACTGACAGCACTTTATAATATTTTTCATGATACTAAATTGTCATATTCCTTCAGTGCCCTGTTGATGCATGCAAAGCACATGCATCACTATCAAAATATAATAATTTTCTATGTTAAATAATATACTGTCTGTATCCTACAATTGCTGGTATAGCACGCCTACAAAACACAATTTGATCTGTTGCATAGCATGTGAAAAGCATAACTGTTGGTGATGTGGAACTAAACTTGTCGCAAGCAGTAAAAGAACTATTCTCATAAGAAAAAAAATTAAGACAGCTTGAAACACTACAAATACCTTAAAAGTAAGTTCTAGCCATGTACTGGAGAGAACCAAGTCCAAGTTGTCATCATTTAGTAACTGATTCAGTACCTGTCTTGCTTCATGCATACAATTACCAATCTTAATCATGTGATGGTCCTTGCAATCAAGAAGGGATTTTAAATTTAAAGACAGCTTAGCTATAGGGACCTTAAATACATGTATATATTTTTCAAGATTAGTAAAGGATGGAGCACTCCAAAGAGTGGTTTCCTTGTACAGGGGCACAGGAGTGATGACAGTGCTACCTAATACAGTTTTATAAGAAGGAGTAAAACAAAAGTTAAGCATACGGATTGGACACTGCCAAGAGCCACGTAGGAAAAAGTGGTTAGTATCCACGAAACACTGTCCTCTCATATTGTATCTGTGACCTTTGCTTGTGGACCCTCCATTTGATGAGGTGCACTGGGTAAGTGAAGCTGTAGGGTGTCCTTGGACACTTGGTTGTTGGCCAACCAGTTGTACTGGAGTATCCACATACAGGGGTTATACTATCAGACACATAAAGGTATCGATAACCTCTGATGTCACTGTAGACTGTATAAAGGGCTACCCATTGGTTTATCTTTGGGTGGTACACCACCATGCTAAGAAGGTTGAACCTTTCCTTATAAACGTAAGTTACCAATCGAATGAATAGATGCTAATCTCACTTAAGGAGGGACATCCAACTCCTGGAGATGGTTCAGAGGACAGCAACCAGAATGATCCAGGACCTGGGGGATATGATATATGAGGAATGACTAGGGGAGCTCAACCTGTTCTCAATGGAGGAGAGGAGGGAGTGAGGGGACATGATTGAGGTATTCAAGTACCTCAGGGGAGTAAATAAGGTAAGCCAAGATAGGATCTTTTGACTGAAGGAGGTTTGAATCACCAGAAGACACAGTTGGAAGATTGAAGGCGGTAGGATTAGGTGGGAAAGGAGGAGGAGGTACTTCACAGAAACAGTGGTGGAACAGTGGAATGCGCTGCCCAGGGAGCTGGTACAGGCAGCTACGGTGGAGGAATTCAAGAGAGGGTGGGACAGGTATAGGCAAGGGATGAAGCAGAGGCTTGTTTGCCAGGGGGGCAGGACTGGGGGATGGAGTAACAGTGGAAGAAGACAGATAGAGGGCTACGGTACCCAATCAGGGTGCTGAAGCACGAGCAAACTTGATAGACCAATAGGCCTACTCTGCTGGCGTCTAGTATGTTAGTGTGTTAGTATAACCTGTCAAACATAGCTTTATCCTTATCAAATAGTGGGAGAGATAAAGCAACTATTATAAACATGGTTTCAGGCAGTGTACAACTTCCTGCTTATAAACATGTTCCATTGATTACTGCAGGATGGGGTGTCACTGATCCCAAATTCATAGCAGTACTCATGGGTAAACAGTCACACATTTCCAAACACTCCCGGCTGCCCTGACAAATTGGGCAATACGACCTTAGCAGGTGATTGTCTTGTAAAAGATCAGGTACCCTTCCTTTTTCAATATTCCCCTATAGCTTGGTAATAGTAGTAAGGACTTATGCTCCATAAGCAGAGCAAATAATTTCATGGCCTGACTTTTTCTTGACTGAGCTTTCTCATTATTGACTTCTACCAGCTCATTGATTTTAGCTGGAGTTTCTTGAAACAGTTTAGCGATATACATACAGATTGTAAATAGTAGACCTTTCTTCTTTTTGTGCTAGGCCATAAGTCCCATATATCATTGGTTTGGTAACTTTATCTGTGTTTAGATGCTCAAAATAATGCAACTGCCTCTTTATGGTATCCATGTCAGCCCTATTCCATATGGCCAAGCCAGATGCAAATAGGCTTGATATGGGGCCAGTAAGTCCTTCCAGGTCTCAAAACTGTCTGGTATGGAAGACTCCATCTTGGGGTCTTCTTGCTTGTGTATCTATGGGATCTCAGGCTCTAGCATGATATGAAGATACCATGCAACAAGCTCCCTGAACTGGTGGCCTTGATGGAAGAGGGATGCCTGGATATCGTAGCAGTCACAGAAACATGGTACACAGAGAACCATGACTGGGATGTTAACATACCAATATACACAACCTACAGGAGAGAAAGGGAGGGGAGAAGAGGGGGTGGCATAGCTCTCTATGTAAGGGAAGGGATAAAAGCAACTGAACAAAAGAGTGAACAGGGAGGAGAGGAGGCACTGTGTGTCACTTTAGAGATTGGAAATGGCACCACAATCCACACAGGGGTTGTATACAGACCCCCATGTCAGGGGGAGGGAATGGACAAGGATATGATAGAAGGCATACTTAGGATGGCAGAGAAAGGGGAGATTCTGTTGATGGGGGACCTTATTATGCTGGATGTCAACTGGAGTACCTTTGCTGCAGCCACATCCAAAAGCAGGCCCATTCTCGATGCCCTTCAGGTAGCATGCCTCAGACAGCTAGTTTTGGAGCCTACTCATGAGGGAGAAATCTTAGACCTCGTACTCTCAAATGGGGACAGTGAGAGGATTTCAGATCTAGAAGTGGGTAGCCATTTGGGAACAAATAACCACCAAACAGTGTGGTTCATGATAAACTCAGCTACAGAGTTAAGCCATACAAAAGTGAGGGTTCTGGACTTCAGGAGAGCTGACTTTGGCAAGATGGGAGAGTGCCTTAGAAAAGCACTGGCAAACAGGCTAGAAGGAGGGGTGGAGCAACAATGGGGAAATATCAAAACTGCCATCACAGAGGCAACAAGCCTTTGTGCGAAGCAAATAAACAAATTAAAATGAAAGAAAAGGCCACTATGGTTCTCAAAAGAGGTGGCGGTGAAGGTTAGGGAGAAAAAGATAGCATTTAGGAAGTATAAAGAAACACAGAAGGAGCAGGACAGAGGACTGTACCAGTTAAGGCAGAAGGAAGCAGGGAGGGTAGTCAGAATGGAAAAGGCCCAAACTGAGGAAAAGATAGCCAACTCAGTTAAAAAGGGGGATAAAACCTTTTATAGGTATATCAGGGAGCATAGAAAGACAAAGGGAGGGATAGTGAGGCTGAATAGAATGGATGGTGGGTGGGCAGAGAGGGACAGTAAAAAAGCAGGGATACTGAATGAATACTTCTGTTCAGTATTCACAAAAGAGGAGGTGGGGAATGTGCCTAATCCAGTTAACAGAAGCACTCTGGATAGGGGGTCGATCCCAGTCCTTTCACAGAAGAAAGGGTTCTGAAAGAACTCCTAAAACTAAAGGTGGACAAAGCAATGGGGCCAGATGGAATTCACTCCAGAATTCTAAAAGAATGAAGCAGAGAACTAGTGACACCACTGACTACCCTTTATAACAAATCATGGGAGGATGGTGTAGTACCTGAGGACTGGAGAAAGGCAGATGTGATTCCCCCCTTCACAAAAGTGGGACCAAGACAGAGGCAGGAAACTACAGGCTGTCAGTTTGACCTCTGTGGTAGGGAAAGTGATGGAATCACTTCTGAAGGAAAGAATTGTTGAGTACCTAGAGGCCAGTGGGGCACAGGACCCAAGGCAGCATGGGCTCACAGCAGGAAGGTCATGTCAGACGAATGTAATTGATTTCTTTGACTGGGTGACCAAAGTAGTAGACCGGGGGGGGGGGCTGTGGACATGGCCTACCTAGACTTTAGCAAGGCATTTGACACAGTCCCACACAAAAGATTAATAGTCAAATTAACTAGCCTGGGAGTGGGTCCCAGGGTGGTAGCCTGGGTAAAACATTGGCTAGACAACAGGACACAGAAAGTAATTGTAAATGGAGTCCACTCTGAAGAAAGAGGGGTTACTAGTTGGGTAACACAGGGTTCAGTACTGGGTCCAGTCCTTTTTAATGTCTTTATATGTGACATTGCAGAGGGACTGGAAGGAAAAGTATGCCTCTTTGCAGATGACACAAAGATCTGCAACAGGGTTGATACACAAGGAGGCGTGGAAAGGATGAGAAGGGTCTTGGCAAGGTTAGAGGAATGGTCAGAAGTATGGCAGCTTGGATTCAATGCAAAGAAGTGCAAAATAATGAACCTGGGAAACAAAAACCCAGGGGAAGATTATACAATGGGGGGGAGGTAGTAACAACAACAAAAATGGAAAGGGACCTGGGGGTAATCATATCAGATGACCTTAAGGTTGGCAAGCAATGTGAGAAGGTGGTAAGGGAGGGCTGGGGGAATACTGGGATGTATAGGGAGAGGCATCACCAGCAGAAAACAGGATGTTGTTATCCCCCTGTACAGACAGTTGGTGAGACCCCATCTGGAGTACTGCATCCAGTTCTGGAGACCCTATCTCCGCAAGGACATAGGATGGAGGCAGTTCAGAGGAGGGTAACTAAAATGGTGCAGGGTCTGCAAGAGAAGCCAAATGAGGAGAGACTAAAGGAGCTTAATATGTATACCCTTGAGGAAAGGAGGGAGAGGGAGGACATGATAGAAACATTTAAGTACCTCAGTGGAATCAACAAAGTCCAAGAGGGTAGCATCTTTCAGAAAAGAGATGTGCAAGAACAAGGGGACAATTTGAAGATAGAGGGGGACAGCCTAGGGCAATGTGGAGGAAGTATTTTTTCACAGAGAGGGTGGTGGATGCATGAACAGCCTTCCTGAGGAGGTTGTATGGTCTAAAACTGTGGGAGAATTCAAGAATGCATGGGACAGACATAAGGCAATTTTTGTGGGGGGTAGGAAGAAATAGTCTGTTGGTTAAATAGGATCTGCAGCTTACCTCTAGGTAGGGAAATGGGAAGATTAGGTGGGCTAAGCGGTCCTTATCTGCTGACAAAGTCTATGTTTTTATGTTTCTATATCTAAAAGCAAAGCATTGTATAATAAAGAAACATTAGAAGAAGCACAAGAATGGCTGTGTTCAGACGTGTCTTAAGTGAGCAAACTTCAAAATTACAGGAATATGCGTACATTTTCCCAGTTCAGAACAGCAGCAGCTTTTACCAGATGAATGGTAATCACCTCTAAAAGTAAAGAACTATAAAATAATGACACACATGTTCCCACATAAGGCCCATATCCCATCATATCCCAAAGTGAAAGCAAATTCACAGATTAAAAACAACGTGTTTATGCATAAACTGTACATTATTCAATAAAGTTCCCGGGATAGAAGTAGCAGTCAAACCACTGAATGGGCCCAGTCCCACTTCATGGCAAAGTTCATTCTCTACAAAAGTCTCTGCTGCAGATGAGTGCATAATGTTGGGAGCCAGCAATGGAAGTTTATGAACCCTCAATATATGTGTCACCACTTTATGTCCTGGATTTTTGCTTGTTTATGACATAATAACAATCACTTATATAAATGCTTGCATTGGACTTGTGCACTGGATTGCTGAACAATGATGCATTGTTTCCATACAGATTTATGTGTTCTTGGTAGTGTTGACCAGTACAGCTGGTGTTTCCTGAGTATGAGGCAGCAAGGCACTCATAAAAAAGTTCATGATTGTCCGACATCTGCTGCCACCATATCAAGTGTGCCATTGTGGTTGGAATGTAAATGGTCCTATGGCTGCCAGCCACATATTGCTTAATCGCTGAAAGGCAAAATGAACAAAGAGGTGTGAAAGCTTCTGCTCCTCATTAGGGATAGGGCGCTGGTGGAAGAAATCCATGTGATGGCAGCAAAGGTGGAGGTACTGCTGCTGGGTGATTTTAATATGCCAGATGTAAATTGGACCTTCCCGGTGGCTGCCTCAGTCAGGAGCTGAGACATCCTGGGATCCTTGCAGGGGCATGCCTCCGGCAGTTAGTGCTAGAACCCACCAGGGACAGTATAATTCTAGATCTAGTACTGACCAGCAGGGACAGAATAATAGAAGTCTGGGTGGAAGGACACCTAGGGTCCAGTGACTACCACACAGTCTGGTTTAATATGAGTACAGTGTTGCAGTCAACCCAGACAAAGGCTAAGGTCTTGGGATTTCAGGAGGATGGACTTTGCTAGGATGGGGATATGTATCAAAGATGCCTTGGTGAGGAAGGAAGTTGAGGAGGGAGGATTGAGGAACAGTGGGCACATCTTAAAGGAGCCATAAAGGAGGTGAGAAACCAGTGCATTAGGCAGAGAAATAAGGTCAAGAGAAGGAAAAAAACACTATGATTCTCAAAGGATGTGGCAGAGAAAGTATGGGCCAAAAAGTTGGCTTTCAGAAAATACAAGGGGGACACAGAAGGAAAAAGACAAGGTGGTGTATCTAGTGCAAACAGAAGAAAGAATAGCACAGACAGTAAAGAAAGGGGACAAGACATTTTATATTTACATCAGTGAAAGAAGGAATACAAGGGGCAGGATTATAAGGCTCAGAGGAGAAGGGGGAAGTGTGTGGAGAGAGACCTAGAAAAAGCAGCAATACTGAACAAATACTTCTGTTGAGTGTTCACAGAAGGAGAGGTAGAGGGTCCACAACTAGACATCAGAAACAAAGGGGGGGGTGAACACCAGTCCATTTACAGAAGACAGAGTCCTATAGGAACTCACAAATCTATGGGTGATGCTGGCAGCACTGCCAGCAGCCCTGTTTAGTGAGTCACTTGATACAGCAGTGGTTCCAAAGGACTGGAGGAAAGCACGTGTAGTCCCTCTTCACAAAAGTGGAAACAGGGAGGAGGCTGGTAACTATAGACCAGTCAGCCTCACCTTGGAAGCAGAGAAGATTATGGAAGTGCTGCTTAAAGAAAGAATTTTGGAACACTTGGAATCCAGCTGAGCACAGGACCTGAGGCAGCATGGATTCACAACAGGAAGGTCATGTCAAACAAATCTGATAGATTTCTTTGACTGGGTGACAAGGGAGATGGATCTAGGAATAGTGGTGGATGTCGCCTACCTTGATTTCAGCAAGGCCTTCAACACTGTTCCACATAAAAAACTTGGAAACAAGCTGGGTAGCCAGGGAGTGGGCCAAAAGGTGATAAACTGGGTTAGGAATTGGTTGATGGACAGAAAGCAGAGGGTGGTGGTAAATGGGGTCCAATTCAAGGAGAGAGAGGTGACCAGTGGGGTACCACAAGAATCAGTCCTGAGCCCAGTCTTTTTTAATGTCTTTATCAATGACCTTGCAGATGGGCTAGAAGGAAAGGTTTGCCTATTTTCAGATGACACTAAGATCTGCAACAGGGTAGACACTCCAGTTGGGGGTGGAGAAAATGAGGAGGGTCCTAGGGAAGCTGGAGAAATGATCTGAAGTGTGGCAACTAAAATTCAGTGTGAAGAAGTGCAAAGTCATGCACCTGGGGTGCAGAAACCCTGGGGAAAGCTACAGGATGGGGTAGCATTAACAGTCACCAAGTAAAGTGATTTGGGAATAATCATCTCAGATAACCTAAAGGTGGCCAAAAAATGTACTAAGGATTTGGAGAGGGCCAGTGGTATGCTGGGGTGTATAGGAAGGGGTATAGCTAGCAGAAGAAGGGAGGTGGTGATGTCACTGTACAAAACATGGTAAGGCCTCATCTACAGTACTGTGTACAGTTCTGGAGGCCGCATCTTCATACGGACATAGACAGGGTGGAGTCGGTTCAAAGAAGGGCAACTAAAATGGTGCTGGGCTTGCACTAGAAGACATATGAGGAGCAACTAAAGAACCTCAATATGTATACGCTGGAAGAGAGGAGAGAATGGGGAGATATGGTAGAAACCTACAAGTATCTTAAGAGCATAAACAAGGTGCAAGTGGGAGACATCTTTCAGTATAGGAGATGTATAAGAACGAGGGGGCATGATATGAGGTTGGAGGGGAGCAGAATAAAGGGGACTCTGAGAAAGTTTCTCTTCATGGAAAGGGTGGTGGATGCATAGAATAGCTTACCACAAGAGGTAATGAGAGCAAACATAGTGGGGGGATTCAAAAATGCATGGAATTGGCACAAGGGAACCATAGTGGTGGGTAAGAGATGCTAAAGCCGTGAACCAGTTAGGGTCAGTGGCTACTGATACAGGTAGGGAGTACGAACAGACTGGATGGGCCTAGCGGTCCTTATCTGCTGCAAATTCTATGTTTCAATATTTCATTTTGGGGTTTGTAGTTCGTAACCCTCTGTTCAATCTAGCTTATATGCACTCTCCAAAAGCTGTTCTCTTACAAACTCAGCATACGTCCATACAAGGTAATCTTTCGCAGGGTACATTGCTGTATTTTTCCAGTCAGAGACTGCACCTTTTATACAGATAGCCTTTGCTATCTCTAGTTCTAATTCAGCATTTTGTACAGATGACAAATACATCCTTATCACAGTACAAGCTGTGCACAGTGTAAGTCTGTTTCCTACAGCATCAAGGACATTAGCACAGACAAGCAGAACGTTTCAAATACAAAAATATCCTCATTAACCTTTTTGCCTTCTACTGCCAGCACTTTACAAGATTTTTCATTATACCAAATTGTCATATTACTACACCTCGATGGAGCTGGTCATTCAAGATAGTGGTTGGCTGGGCTGGGAGGTCATCAAAGACAAAAACCCAAGGATTGGAAGCCGGCCTTATGGCCTTAATGGGAAATGCATCCATTTGGAAAATGGGGTTAGAAAATCTAGCATTCTGATCGGCTAATCCAGTCACCATGAGTCCATAACATACATTTTTTCAGTGACAGAGACTACCCAGAACATTTTCCAATGTCACCCTCCCCATTACCACACAGACAAAGATGCGCTTCAGATTTTTCAGTTTGAGAGTGTGGGCATGTTTTTCCCCCACTTCAGAGTCTCACTCTGCTCCTAGTGGTAACTTAACAAAATACAGCTCACAAACTGAATCCCTCTTGCTAAAGCTTGAATTTCTTCGTGACATCCTGAATAAAACAATTGAGAGAGAGGGAGACAGAGACAGAATAATAACTAAACAGACAATTCAGCCAACAAGAAATGGAGCAGTGTGCATGTATGAAACAAAAAGTATTTTCCCTGGAAACCATCCAGTCACACTCATGCTCACATCCTCAGCCACTTCAAGGAAGAACATATTCCACACATCCAACAAGTAAAGTTATTTTTGTAATATTAAAAAAAAGATGAAATGGAGCTTTCTCTTACTACATCTTCTAAGCACAACAGTACAGTCCAGAGTTGACAGTGTTGAGTTATACTCACTCTTCCAGGGGCTGTAAGACCCTCTGCCTTCAGCCGCAGGCTTTACTGTATCACTGGCAGATAGATCTAGCCCAGCACTGCCCACTGTGATATATCTTATTGCTTACTTACTATGCAAGGAACCCAGGTTCATGTTTCTACCCTGGGAACAGCAGTCCAGCAAGTGGATACTTGGTGCAGTCCCTGGGATGCAAAGGATGATTTACAGTAGGGTTCCCAGCAACATTATCTTACTGCTTCTTAATGGTTCGGGGGCAAGGGAGTCACTTGGGGTGATAACTTCCATTTTATAAGCATAACAAGACACATCAAGTATGTGTAATTATGACTCATAATTGCACCTCAGGGTGTTTAAGGGCACCTGACTGCACCTTTTGCTTGTTATGCATGGAGTTCATGCAGAATAGCAAATGATGCTTCCAAAATGCTTTTCATAATTACTTTTTAAATTTTGCAGAATTCTAAAAAGCATTTCTGTGTAGACTGCAGAATGATATCATGTGGATTACGTAATCTGCAGAATAATATGCTACAGTTTGAGGAAAATCAATCTGCTGTTTACATAAACTGCAAAATACAATGCCATGGCTAACATTCCGCACTCAGAATTCTGAAATTCTGCTTCTTACAGAATTTCGTGATGTTCAGCCGAATTTCTGAAATTCCATGGAATCCTGGCAGAAGCAGAATTTGAAAAGTTCACACAGCTCTAATTATATATCCTGTTGTGTTTTATTGCACATGTATCACTCTGAAATCCCATCAGAAAAAACAGGATTTTGCTGTACTGTATCTAGATGTATCACAGCTTATCTCTGACTGCCACTGTGTATCTCATCAGGTTGTTGGAAAAAAAGAGATTTGCAGCTGAATACGGGCTTCTTCCCAGTTCTGTTTTGGGTCCACTTCTCTTTTCTCTTTACATTAACCCTTTAGATATTATTGTTATTAAAGACAATGGGCTTGAGTGTCCTGTTACAAAATAGAGGATTTTGTATGAGCAGTCATGTGCAGCAAGGCTGTTTTTCAGTTGAGAGGTTTTCATGGTAACAGGAGACCTCGAGAGTGCAGCTCAAGAAGTCTCATTACCACAGAAACCTCAAGATTAAAAAAGTCTTGTTGTGTATTATTACTCATACACAGTCTTTTATGGTGTATGGGCAACCATAAATTCATGACTGTATCCTTGCTGGTGCATTATTTTTTTCAGCGCCACTGTCTTCCAGGGCCAGCTCTTACCACTGTGGCTGTTTCATGAAAAGTGGAGGTTTACAGAATGCACATGTGCGAAGATGTTTCATGTTGTTCTACAATAGCTAGGTATCCAGTGCAGCACAACATCAAAATAATGTAGCTACTGCAGCACAACAACATTATTCTAGGTATGGATTTCAACCTGGAATAATATTTTACCATACGCTGTGTGATAGTTTTAGCTTTCCTTTCTGTCATTGACTGATTGATGCTGCTATTGTTTCTTGCCCTCCCAGAAATCTTTTACAAACCAGCTGCTGTGCATAAATTAGGTGCTTTGGGTGTGGAAACAATGGGTTCAATTTTCAAAGCCCCGTGAATATCGCAAGCCTCTGGTGCACCGATCATTTGGTACACAGGGTTTGCGGCAATTTCCTGGCTGGCGATCAGGATTTTCAATCCCAAGCCCCAAATGCCACATGTTAGATCAGCTTTTACCTGGTCTAACTTGTGTCATTTGATGGACCCTTTTTACAGGTCTTTCGCCAAATCTTTGGCACAAGCTGCTGTAAATTGTGTAAGCAGTCGCAACTACACCCATTGCACTAAAATCAGATGCAGTTGCATCATAGAGAATACTGGATGGGCAACTATGCAGAACCAGTGTGTTCTGCCACAGAGGGATTCTGATTCCCTCTGACCTCGAGAGCGAGAGCTCGAGAGGTCCATGGGACTCAGAGCCCTGAGGTGGCAAAGCACACTGGTTGTGCCTAGAGTTGCTCATTCTGTATTTTTTATAGTGTATAGTACTGTGTGAAAATGTGCTTTGTGAGTTCTTTTGCTTTCAAAATGAAACTGACTCATGCAGTCTCTAGAGGTTCTAGAATGTTGTTCAACCCCAGAAGGGCAGAACGGCATTCCATGACCTTGGAACTGTGGTAGAACAGCATTTTGAGAGGAATGGAATTCTATACAGAACAACACTCCACTATACACTACAAAGGAGTTTGGCACACCTGTGCCAAAAAGAGGGTGTAACACAGGGCTTAATGTAAGCCCTGCACCACCATTTTTAAATCGAGCCTAATAAATCAAAAGAAAGCTATGACAGAGTTCCGCTTTGTATTTCACGTTGTCTCTCCCTTACGTCGAACTATATAAAGCAGGAATTCCTTTAAAGTGAGTTTGTCACTTTTGGAAAAACTTTGAAAAACATATTTGGAAACAATTCTGCTTACATTATTGATTATTTTTGTATTGCTATTCTTTGTGCCCTTCACAGCTAGGTTTGTATACAGGGAAGCATGGTTCCTTGTCTTCTACAGTTGATCTGCTCCTGTTGCTTAATCATTTGCTAATGTCACCATCTGCTGTTTGTAACATCACAATCATTGCCACAGCATCAAACTGTGATGTCACAAACAGAATTGTGGCTTCAGCAAAGCAAGAAAGTGCAGAAACACGTGAACTCTAAGAAACAAGGATTGTGTTTCCATGTGTAAGCCCCCCAAATCTGGCTTGCCTTTTGAGCCATGGTGCTCTGTTCCCATCAGGATATTCGGGGCAGGCAGAATTCAGACCTGCAGATCCTTTCTTTTGTGGCTCCTTTCATTTGCAGCTCAGTGCCACATGTTCCTGGTGCCTGGTTTTGTTGGGTGGCCGAGCACCAGGTCTGATGCTTCAGTGCCTCCGGGCACATTTTAACAGAGTTTGGGGGGGGGGCATTGGGAGAAAAGGAAAACAAATAAATATTAAAATCGTAAATAGTTAGGCAAACCACACTTGGTGCAGATGTGGCCCCTGATCTGTGGATTTGAATGGAGCAGCGGCTCTGGGTTCCCCGGTCTGGTAAGGAGCAGTCTAGACTCAGGACCACATGTAAATATGAAATTAAAGTTAAATTGATAATCTGAATAGTTTTGGCAGTCCGTGATTCTGAACATTCTTGGCCACTTTCTGGGGAAAGGCTTTAAAGAAGCGGTAGCTCCGCTGAAAGGGTAGTTGTTCTGTGCCAGCTGGCACTATGGGGGAGTACCTGTAAATAGTTTTAATAGGGGTCTACAGGGCCCATAGGTCTTGGTAGCACCACATAGATTAGGCACCTGATACCTGATCTGTGATTGGACCTTGTGGTTGGCAGGCAGATTTTGGCATCTTGGTAGAGTAAATATAAGGGGAGGTGTTTTGGCGCCGGGGAGAAGGAAAGAAAGAGGTGATTACACACTCAGTCAGGAAGACTACATCAGTTCATTTTCTTTTGGCATGTAGTCACCAGGGAGAGAAGGTTGGACATGGCAGCAGCTGTTTAGTTTTGGAACCCCATGCTGGAGCAGGTCAGGGGACCTGGCCCCCGAAGATGTGGAACCATAGTGGGCCCAGATGGAATTGAAAAGAAAGAGATAGGGATGAGGTTGGATTGGGATCCAGGTTTCCAGAGTCTTCCTTGGTCAAAGTCTGCCCTATCTCAGGACTGCAGTGCATAGGGCTCAGTACCCCAAATCGAGTCTGTTTAGAGGGTGGCTGTAGGCTGGGCAGCCATCCCTCTGGAAGAAGGGGGTTCTGACCTGAAGAAGTGCTGGAGAGGTGAAACAGAGAGTTGCTGCCTAAGATTAGGGGCCTGATTCAGCCACAAGTGGAGCTGCCTGTGCTTGAACTGTTTGGCTGCCTAAGCAACAGATAGCCACCTGGACTATATGGTTGAAAGTGACCGTCTTTATCCAGAGTGAACCCAAGTTTGTAATGTGACCATACAGTCCAGAGTAATTTCATCTGTGTGTTTCCTGCTCCATGGAGTGACTGTTCTTGTTCATTAACTGTTCTTTAAATGGGATCCCCTCGTTCCTGCAGTTCCAGTGTTTGTCTCATTTGTTTTGGAGGACCTGTTGTCTGCTAACAAGAAGCGTGCCTCTACAGCTAGCCACTAGCCTGTGTGTTCCAGGGTGTACAGTGGAGGACCAAGGGACCAGCTAGAAGACTTTGAGAGGCCTGCCTGGTGAAGACTGCCCACAAAAGCCTATGAGGCAAAGATGGCAAGGCCAGGCAGATGAAGATCATCATCTCCATCACTCCTGTCATCATTTCTGCATCCTGTAGGTCCGTGGGCACCCCAGCATCATCAGGTCTGGTAAGCCAGGCTGAATGGGTATGTGGACTCTTCCTGTTGTATAGTGCCCCCCTCCCTAGGACATTTTACCACCGTAGCCCTAGATGCAGGAAGGGGGCCTTACACATGAAAATCAACCCAGATATGAAGAAGAAAGGGAAGAGAAATGTGGACAAAACACTGTATAAGAAAGCAATAAGACACAACAGCAGTGGAGGGGGGATCCAAATCACGTTGGGCTGAGTGCCTTCAAGCATCTAGAGGTACAGTTTATGAGTTTATGAATATAGTTCCATACTCTGGTGTGTCTGATTGTGCTTTTAAAATGGGTACTCAGTTACACAATTTAATAAGAGGTGCAAAGCCATGGGTTTCTTTTCCTGAACCACTTAGCTTGATAACCATCTCAGCCAATCAGGACACAATAAATTTCTTTTTTTTTTTTGTTTTATTCTCTTGGGGCTTCTAGGCAGGGCTTCTTGGTCCCATCCCCACTTCTCCCATGTGGCTACCATCTCTGCCTGGCACTTGTCCGACCCTGGATCCCCACAAATTTATTCCCTCTATGGCAGGGCTAGGAAGGGAAGGGCCATCCTCTCCTTACGTGGAACATTATCCAGTAGTGAGTCGGCTTGTTTCAGATGATGGTGTTGGTCAGGACGGAGCAGGCAGAACGTCATTGAGCTGGCTCCCCATTGTTTTCCATGTTCTGTACTCCTGCCCCCCTGGCCATGTCAGCATGTTGGCTTGCATGCATGAAGGCATGTACACATCACAAAAATATGGCCCCCTCCATACTTAGTTGCTTGGACACCACACCATCTCCCAGGCCTCCACCTGGGGGCAGCCAAGGGCTGAGATGCCAGTCCTCCCCTCCCCAGGAGAGGAGAGGAGAGGAGAACAGCCCTCAGGGCACTCAATTCTCTCCCTCCTCAGTTGACCCCAAGTGACCCGAGCTCATCTCCAAACTCAGGTCACCAGCGTGGCATGAGATAAGGTGCAAAGTGCCTCAGCCCTTCATGCCATCAGGCTGGCTGATGCAAGACATTCCTGACCCATTTCATAAGCTGATTTTAATCCAGATACATATAAGTTTTATCAAAAATAATAAGCTCGCTTCAAGTTAAACATATCTATGACTAACTTTGTTTTGTTAAATGAATGTCAACACATGACTCAAAATTTGCCTGTTAGGAAGCGGATTCCTACTGCATTACTTAAGCAATATACCATGACATGGAGTGGGTATATTGGTGGATTTACCACACCTGGTGTGGTTCGGTCATGAGGCGCAGCCGAGTGACTTAACCACATCAGAAGTGGTAAATCCACCCATATACCCACTCCCTGTCATGGTATATTGCTATTATACAATGTTCAACTTGTTTTTTGGTTTTTACAGTGATATAAAAGTTTAACAGTGGGTATACTGGAGGATTTATCATGGTCATGTGATGTGGTTTGACCAATGAGGTTACAGGATTTTCATACCCCATTGTATAATTCTTCACTGACCACAAGACACCTGGTCATTATTATCAATGAATAACTACTTTCATGTAGTGCTTGTCAACTTTCAGTCAGTGTATCACTCATATAACATCAAAAGGATTTATAGGTTTTAGCAATGCAGCCAGGAACAATTTTTGCTCATGCTATAATGTTTCAAGTTTGCACCATTAGATTTATCTTTTGGGGGGGGGGTCTTCTTGTGTCAACAATCCAGAGTTTTCAATCAGTTTAGAATTCTGTGGCCATAGTAATGTACCTGAAGACTAAATGTGGACATGTAACTCTGTTGCACAATGTTCTTTAGGGACATCCTGTCAAACAAAGGACTGAATGCTAAACATTAGTTTTTAACTATTTATTACTTCAACAGTGTCATTGTATTTGCAAGACTTTGTGATGTGTTGTATCCAAACTCATGGTGATGGAGTTTTAAAAGTGTCAGTCACATATATAAATGTGTGCATCATCAGTGACTGCATATGACTAATTGTGTTGAATAGTGCTGCTATTTTCAAAAGATCCATTTATTTGCAATAAAAAGTCATGATTTGTGGTAAAAAAGCCACAAATGTGATTTGCATCATTTGTTGTCACAACTGTGTCTTGTTTGGACATGAAATTCAGATGCTGTTTGTAGACCATCTAACCGTTTTTCAAATTTCTGCCCCACTTCTTTAGTCTGCAGCTCAGAACTTAATATTAATTCCTCCTGCATGTCATTCTTGCCATAGGCTTTTGGCATTTGTTTATTTTGTGCTGGTGCTAATGTGATGATATTCTCTTCTGCTTGAGCTTTAACAGGCACTTATCTTGACCTATACTTAGAGGGGAACATCTAGGAACACTGGCCATCACAGTTTGAATGCCCATAAAAAGTTCATTCAAAGAAGGAATCCAGATTATCTGTAGATGGCAGTGGTCCAAGGATGTAGAGAAGTGGAGGTCTCAGGAACTAGTGATTTAGGGATATCTGTGACTAAATCTGCTATATATTGATACTACATTGCCACCATTTTAAAACATTGTGATGTAACATAGGGGGAAACTGCCAAGCAGCACAGTAGTTGAGTAAAACTTCACCTTGCATAACATCACAGAATTATAAAAATGGCGGAAATGTATTATCAATATTGGGAAGACTTAGTCATCAATATCTCTGAATTACTGGCAGCAACAGGAAAGCTCAATACCTCATTAAATAATGCTTTCAAACTATGATGGTCACTGTTCCTGAACATTCCCCTTTAAGAGGAAGTAAAAAAGTTACTGTTTTTTAAGCTAATTGTTTTTTGGAAGGGGATTGTTTTACAAAAAATAAAAGTTTTTATAAAGCAGCAATATTCTTTTCTGCATCAATAATGAATTTTAAGCTGCCCCCAACCCCTTTTCCTTTTTGTTGAGGAAGTTGTTTTTGTAGTTAAACACCCCTGAAGTACTGACATTGGCATGGACAGGACTCATGGAATCCATAGTAGTATAGAAGTGTGTTTTTTATCATAAATGTTGCTGATATATGTACATCAAATGACCATTGATGTATTGTAAAAGAGCAATATTCCATGCAATGTTTGTTTCAAACTCAGAAAATAAAAAATTGCAAAAAAAAAATTATGAATTTTACTTTTATGCATCTCTGCAATTTTAGAAAACAACTATAAACAGAAAGTTTAACTAGAAATTGATGATTTTATCTGCAGTGTATGCATTGTAAATTACATTGGATTTAAAGCAGTATAAAAATGATGGAATAAATAAATAACAGATTTGTAGTCAAGACAGTCTGACAGATGTAGCTTGATTAAATAGCAAGTGAAAACAACTTGTGGGCAAAATATATGGTTTTGAGTCCCAGTTTAGCCACTGAACCACCTGTGGCCTTCAGCAACTCTTTGGATCTCCTAGCTCTACTTAGATTTCATTAAGGCTTTCAACACCATTCCACATAGGAGACTCATAAGAAAACTGAGATGCTTAGGGGTGAATCCTAAGTTGGTAAACGAGGTATGAAATTAGATATGGGATGGGAGACAGAGGGTAGTGGTAAATGGAGTTCACGCCAAGGAAGACAGGGTAACCAAGAGGGTGCCTCATGGACCAGTTCTGTTTAATGTCTTTATAAGTGGCATTGCAGATCAGCTGGAAGAGAAGGCCTACCTCTTTGCAGATGACACCAACATCTGCAATACGGTGGACACTCTAGGAAGTGGGGGGTAGAAAGAATGTGTAGAGACCTGAACACTGAAGGAGTGGTAAAGGGCATGGCTCCCGGGTTTCAATGTAAAACAATGCAAAATCATGCACTTAGGGCACAGAAACGCAAAGACATAGTACACAATGGGAGAAGAGTGATTGACGGTCACCAAACAGGAAAGGGACCTGGGGGTAATCATATCTGATGATCTGAAGGTGGCCAGGAAGTATGACAAGGCAGTTGGTAGGGGCAGTGGGATGTTGGGGTGTATAGGGAGGGAAATCACCAGAAGAAGGGGAAGGTGGTGTTGCCACTGTATAGATCACTGGTGAGACCCCATCTAGAGTACTGTGTCCATTTCTGGAGACCACATCTGCAGAAGGACATAGAAAGAGTGGAGGCTGTCTAGAGGACAGCAACTAAAATGGTTCAGAGTCTGCATCAGAAGCCCTATGAAGAGAGACTAAAGGACCTCAATATGTACACCATAGAAAGAACTGGAAGGGGACAGGATCAGTTGTGTTCCAGGACAGTAGCTGCTGCTGTTGTTTTCACAGGGTTCTTGTGGATTTTACTTGGTAGGTTAGTTCTTTTCTTTCTTACTTCTAAGGGGCTGGCAGGGTATTGTTTTGGGGGCTGCTGGATGTTTGTAAACTGATTTGGTGGCTGTAAGTGGAGCTCATTTTGTGGATGTTTCACTGTGTAACAGGCTCGGCTGGTAGAGCCTATTTCTTCTGATTTAAAACCTATTTGGTGGGATTTGCTTGGGCCTGGTTCTTTGGCTGCTGGGCTTGGAGGGAGACACAGGGCTGATACATTCTCTCTGAGTCAGGTGTCTGCCCAAGACCACCCTCCCCCACCCCTCCCTCCCCAGAAGTCTCCTGAATTTATAGGGGAACACCTGCCCTGCAATTGAGGAAAAGGCTGCAGGTGCAGCTCATGTAGTTCTAGCAACTGGGGTTGGATTTAAAGGCTGGGAGAGAGAGCTTAGGGAGTTGTCTATTTTCCTTATAAGTTTAATGTGTTGTACTGCACCTAGTAACAGGGTTACTGGTGTACAGTGGGACTGTCTCTAAGATTAGTGGGTGACCTGATTAGGCAGTAGAGGTATCTTGGACTAGGGGGATCCTGGTGGCTCACCCAAGGAAACCTATTTGGAAGGGATGGAACCACACATCATTAGGGCCGTATCTTTGGAGGGTGGTGGGGTGCACAGGGTGTGGAGCAGCCATGATACTGGACTGGGCTTGGAAGTTCGGTGTTGCCCAGTGTGCTACCAGCTAGCACAGCTTAGGGAGGAGGTTGCGGATTAGGAGAAAGCTGGGGAAGGGGTGGTATGGTTATGAAGGGCTGGGAATCTCCCACAGGGTTGCACCAAGCACTGGGGGGTGGGGCATAGGGAAAGGAGTGCAGGAGAACACTTAGGTCACATAGGGACCCTGGCAGAGGGGGTCCAAAAGGACACTACCAAGGAAGCAGGCAGGTAACTGGGACCTCACAAAGGGGGGACGGATGGACAACATTCTCAGGAAGTAGGCAGATGGCCAGGGCTGGACAGAAGGAAGCAAGGCGGGAGGTGGATCAGACCTTACACTCAGTAACCGCTCAATTCTCTTCTGCCAAGGATGAGGGGGTGATGTAGCCACAACAGAGGTGGTTAGAGACGGAAAGGGAGTGGGAGGCAGGAGGCAGGGGCCAGATAGCAGGAAGAACGGGGGACCTGGAATGCAGGAGAATGGGGAGCAGGAATCGAGCAGGAGGGGCAGGGGGAAGAGGGAGGAAAGTGCAAGGAGAAGGACCAGTTGGGAGGAAAGGTAAAGGAGAAGGACCAGAAGTACAAGGAGGATTCAGTAAAGGGAGCTGAGGGTTTAGGGCTAGGGAGCAAGACTGAGCAAGGAGGAATGAAATGGAGACAGGAAGGAAGGGAGGATGAGCCAGGCCTGCTTAGCAGATGGGGAGAAGGACCAGTTGGGAGCAGTGAGGGGAATTAGCAAGGTACAGAAGGATATTCAGGAGGAGGAGAGGCATAGGACTGAGGAGGGGTAGTGCTGGTAAATAAGGAGGGGTGGCATGTGGCACCCAGATAGGGGAGGAACAAGGAGCCAGCTGGGTGGAGGGCCTGTAGAAAGGATGAGGGACATGGAAGGGGGAATGGAGGAAAGGAGTGGTCAGAGTGCTCCCTGCTGGGGATTCTATGATCAGGGTATCAAATGGGATAGGGAGGGAGAAGCCTGGCCAGTTAGAACAAGATGCTTCCCTGGACTGACGGTGCACAGGGCTAAGCATGAGGTATATCAGCTGGCAAAGGATTGTGGGGTTCCTCAGACATACTGGTCCACCTGGGTACAAATGACATTGAGGAAATAGCGAGCCAGAGATACAGGCAAGATCAGGGAGCTCGCCAGGTCTGTCATGACATAGGATGCACAGTTTCCTCTCAGAAATCCTTCCAGTGCCAAGGGCTAATGGGGGAACACAAAAGGAAAATTAGGGAGATAAACCAGTGGCTCAGGGAGTGGTGTGAGGCCAGAAGGTATGGGTTGATGGGGGATTGGGGGGATACCTGGGAGGATAAGGAGCTGTATGCTAGAGATAGACTACATCTCAATTTGGAGGGAAGGGGAATCCTTAAGTTGAAAATAGAGGGGTTCATTGGTGAAAAGTGGGGTTTAAACTTGTGAAGGGGGGTGGGATGGGAGAAAAGGCTGTCAAGGGGGTGCCGATAAAGGAGGGACTCTGTCTCCACCCCCTGGGGACAGGAGGATTGCAGAAAAGCCAACTGGCAAAGTGCAGACTGGGAAAACAGAATCCCCATGGGAACACATGAGCAGGGAAATGGAACTATAGGGAAAGAGTGGAAGGTGACTCATAAATGCCAGGAGCTTGGGCACAAAATGCCTGAGCTCCAGGCGATGCTAACTGAGGAGCAGTGGATGTGGCAGCAGTCACTGAGACTTGGGCCACTGCAAGACATGACTGGGACCTGAACCTGGAGGATACACTATGTTCAGGAAGGACAGGGGAGGGAGGGGAGGAGGGTAGCAATGATAGTCAAAAACTGCATTGGCATAGGGGAGTAGAGGAGGCGGAGGGAACCGTGGAGGCGATTTGGGTCACCTTGATAACAAGGGGAAAGAGAGTAAAATAGGAGTGGTGTATAGACCCCTGCCCTGGCGGAGGAGCTGGAGGACAGTCTGGTGGCAGATGTTAGGAGACACTGCAGACTGGGCAGAGGAACAGTGGTGGTGTTGGGGACTTAAACATGCCAGGAACAGACTGGGAGACTATGACATCCTCTGTGACCAGGGAACAGAGGTTGTTGGATGTCTTTCAAGACGCGTTCCTAGCTCAGCAGGTGAGGGAACCGACCAGGGAGGCATGGGTACTGGATGTGGTCCTGGCAGACAGTGACCAGATTGGGGGCCTGAGGTAAGTGGGACCCATCATGGGAGTGACCATGCCACGTCTGGTTCTGCCTGGACCTAGGAGGGTAGAAGGCTGCACAAAGACGGAAGTAACCGCTTCAGGGGCGGATTTTAAGAAATGGGAAGGATCCTTAAGGAGCATTTGGATGGGATTGGGTCAGACATGTACTGCTGATAGTAGGTAGGAAATCATCAGGAGAGGGGTGCAGGATGCCACCAGCACCTGTGCAAGAGTAAGACGAAATGCGGTAGGGCCCAAAACCCTGTTGGTGGACCAGGGAGGTCCAGGAGGTGGTGTGGGAAGAAAGCAGCCTATAAGCAATTCAAGTGCTCAAGGAGTGAAAAGGATTGAGGGAGTGCACTAGTGGCTGAAGGGCCACTAGAGTGGTGAGGGATGCAAGCAAGGCAAGGAAGGAGCAAACCTGGCCAGGGAAATTAGGAGAGGGAACAAGGGTTCTTTAGATACATTGGGGAAAGACGAAGGTGAAGGGCAGATTAGCAGGATTAAATCAGGGAGAGATGGGCACAAGACCCGGGGAGCAGGCTGAGGTACTAAATGAGTACTTCACCTCAGTTTCACCAGGGAAAATGGGGGTGCTGCATCACATGGGAGGAGACAGAGATACTGAGGAGGGGGACCCTCACTGATCACTGGGCGGGTCTGGGGAGAGGGGAGGCATCACTGGCAGGCGGAGGGAGGGCTAAGCAGGGAGAAGAGGTCCCGGAAGTGGAAATCACAGCAGAGAGAGTGAGGGAAGCCCTCAGCTCCCTTAAGATGGAGAAAGCACCGGGGCCTGATAAATTACATCCCAGAGTGCTAAAGGAACTTGCAGATGTCCTGGCGAAACCCCTGGCAGAGCTTTTCACCATCTCTCTGAGGACAGGGTGGGTGCCCCAATACTGGAAGGTGGCGCATATAGTGCCTATCCACAAGGGGGGATCAAGGGAGGTGGCAGGAAACTACAGGCCTGTCAGCCTGACATCGGTGGTGGGCAAGGTAATGGAGGGCATTGTCAAGGAGAGGCTAGGGGGGACCTGGATAAGTCAGGGTGCCTGGACGATAGACAACATGGATTCATCCTGGGAAATTGTGTCAGAAAACCTGGTGGAGTTCTATGACTGGGTGACAAGTGCCTTGGACATGGGTAGACCAGTGGATGTCCTCTTCTAGACTTCAGCAAGGCATTTGACTCTGTTCCTCACGTGGGCCTGTTGGATAAGCTGGGAGAAATGGGGTGGGGAACCAGATGATCAGATGGATAGGCAATTGGCTCCAGGACCGGACCCAGAGGGTCAGAGTTGGTGGGATAGTCTCATCCCCAAGGAGGGTCATTAGTGGGGTCCCACAGGATCAGTCCTTGGGCCCTTCTGTTCAACGCCCACGATCTGACATAAGGACAGGAATCAGGAGGAGATGAGTCTCTTTGCAGATGACTTGAAACTGGGGCGGTGGTGGATGGGGAGGAGAGGTGTGGCCCTACAGGAGGCCTGAGGCTCTGGAAAGATGGTCTAGAAAGTGGAAGCTGAGGTTCAATGCAGGGAAATGCAAGGTACCCACCTGGGGCCAGAAACCCAGGCCAAGTGTACACCCTGGGGAGGAAATGCTACAAGTCTCGATGGCTGAGAGGACCTGGGGTGGTGGTGGATGTCAAGATGAACAACTCTGAGACTTGTGGGAGGGCAACAGCCAAGGCCAACAGGATGCTGGGATGCATCGCTGAGGGATCACCTGCAGAAGGAGGAAGTGATACTCCTCTGTATAACTGCTTGATGAGGCCGTTACTGGAGTACTGCGCTGGCAGTTTGTGGAGGCCACACTTAAAGAGGGACATTAACCTCCTGGAGAGGTCCAGAGGAGGGCAACCAAAATGATTTGGGGCTTGGGGGACAGGACCTATGAGGAGAGGCTCTAAGAGCTAAATATGTACACATTGGAAGAGAGAAGGGGCGGGGACATGATAGAGGTCTTCAGGTTCAGAAGAGGGTAAATAGGGAGGAACAGTCAGGGTGCTTAAAGGAAGGAGGAAGGGCCACTAGAGGGCATGGGTGGAAGCTGGAGGGGAAGATTCAGGGAAGAAAGGAGGAGGTGCTACTTCACTGAGAGGGTGGTGGAGCCATGGAATGCACTGCCTAGGGGCTGGTGGAGGCAGAGACAGTGGAGGGGTTCAAGAGGGGGTGGGACAGGTACAGGGGAAGGGTTCTGGAAGCAAAATCCAATGCAGCAAGAATATCCGGAACTGGGAAGGGAGAAGCCAGAGAAGGCGAGGGGGACAGCAAGGTCAGCACCCAGGGTGGGGGCTGACCAAACGAGCAGACACGAAAGACCGTTGGGCCTATTCTGCTGGCATTTTAGTATGTTAGTATGTTAAATAGAGTAGGGAGATATATTAGAGATGTATAAATACCTCACTTGGGTAAATAAGGCTCAGGAGGTGTCAATGTTTATAAGGAGTCATTAAACATTGCAAATTATATTGTCCTTTGGACTGTATTGTAATGTTTTTTTTTTTTCTTATGTCAGGCATGGTTGAAAAAGTGCTGTGCCCAGTCCACCTCCTGTTAAAAAAATAAAGAAAAAAAAAGGAGGGTAGAATGTTTCAGAAAAAAAAAGATGCACGAGTACATGGGGACATGCTATGAAGTGTGGGAAGGTTAAATTCAGGAACGATCTATGTACTAACCTCTTTCTCTGGTCTATCAAGACTAAACACTATCTGTAATCGTATCTATAGATTTACCCTTCAGACACCTTACTCCACCCATCACTGCACCCTCTACCAGGTACTATGATGGCTTACCCCACAGGTCTGCCATGACTACCTCCTATGTTGTACCGTAGACCAGGCTGTTAGAGAAAAGGATGCATCCCCCACTTCCCCCCTACTCCAGCCCAAGACATGCTGCCATGGCCTCTGACACCTATCCAATCTCTTGCTGGAAAGCACACAGGTCTCCACATGTATGGGCCAAAAGGCCTTCTCTCTTCTGCTGTCCCTAACCAATGGAATAGCCTGCCGGCCTCCCTGTAGTCCCTAGCTCTCGCTGCCAATTCAAATCCCTCTGTAAGTTGCATCTAATGGCCACAGTAAACTGCTCCTGCTCCCCTGGGTGAGTGTCATATATATGGTTCTGACCCCTCTTACACCTCGGCCCTAGTCTTAATGTCCCTATATGATGTCTTGTGCCAATTGTAATATTTCAGAACTTTCCCAGATTAAATTTATTCAATTGTCTTTTGCCAATTGTATTAATTCTGAAATTTCCTGGATGTTATGTATTCACTTTATTTACTTGTTCATAGTACAAATCTGTTATTGCAGTTTCTAATATTTTCCCAGTGCCCTGTATTGTACTTGATGTATTGTATTGTGTCTTCTGTGCCATCTCCATGGCCTGGGTCATTCCTGAAAATGGCCAGTGGATTAGTGCACCTACCCAGTAAACAAATAAATAAACAAATGAATAAATATCCTGCTGAGCTTTCAGTTTAGACCCACCAAGAGGACCTTTATAAAATTAAGATTCTTAATATACACCCCCAAAAACTCTGAAAGTCCTATTAACTAATGTTAACACTACCCCAGTGACCGAATCAGTTTAGGTATGTATGATTATTCTTATAAATAGAGATGTAAATTTGAGCTCCTCTGTTTTTGTCATACTGTAGGTGAAGAATGTGAGGTTGATGTTGACGAATGTGACAGCAACCCCTGCCATCATGGTGGAACCTGTGTGGACCAGCCAAATGGTTATGCCTGCCATTGCCTGCATGGTTGGGTTGGAACAAACTGTGAAATCCGTAAGTATGGCAGTATTTATCACTGTAGAAACATCAGATCTGTCTACAAAAAAATGTTGGTAATATCAGTGCTATTTCTAGAGGGGATTTGGATTGTAGCATAATTGCACCTAACACTACATATTTCATTTCAGAACTGTAAATCTTCTAGCCTTTTCAGGAGTCTTTTATCCCTTGGATTTATACTGAATGTACTGGTTAAGCTCAGCATCATGTACAGGCAGCTTCTATGACTACAGTAAACAGGATTCCAGTTAAAGCCAATGGTTTAGCTTAGCAGTGCTCCAAGGGAACTCCCAAGCTTGAATCCTACTGGAGCTCTCTCTGTCTAAACATATGTTGTCCAGAATACAAAGAACTCCAGTTATACTGCTGCAGGTATTATGTGCTGCACAAACTCTCAGGCTTCTCCTAGGAGTTCAAATACCATGTCGCCATACAAAGGGTAATTATGAAGCAAAAAATGGTTCAGCCAGTTGCCTAATGCCCTTTCAAGGTCCGTAAAATTCTTCCAAAGTTCATTTAAGTGAACACTGATCAAACACGCTGACATAACAGAGGCAAAGCCCAAAAAATGTGCAATGCATGTCTCTCATCATGTAACAGAAAATGTCATGCCAGGGCTGGCACATTGGTGCAATAGTAGCTGTACTGATTATGATGCCAGTGATCCAGGGTCAAGAATGAGCCCAGGTCACTGGGGGGTGGGTGGGGAAGGAACACTGAAGATTTCAGTGGATGCTCTCCTCCTCTGGGGAGAGAAGGTCACTGCCTCTACTGCTCTACTAGTGTAGTCACAGGGGGTAATGCAGTGGGGGAACTGCAGGTAAGAGGATGCTTGATCAGGCTCCACACAGCACACATGTGTCCCCCTGCATGCTGGCATCTCAGGAGCTAGGGAGAAACCCAAGGAAATATTCTGATGTGTGCAGGATGGACCTGAAAACTTCTGGCCCCACCTCCTGCTATTGGTCACCCCTTCACCAGAGGCATCTGCTGCCCCTGCCCCGGCACTCAGGAAGCAGTGAGCTGTATTACATGGTCATGGTGAAGACCTACTATGGGGGGTATAAAACATAGGGGTAAATTGTGGGGGCATGTATGATTTTGTATTTTCTTGAAACTTGGCTTCCCAGCCAAATGCCCTTTGGGGTAATCCTTTCCTCAGTGTTTTCGCACAGAGGTTCTTTGTCTTTTATAGGGGTAAATGCCAGATAAGTTGGAGGGGGGGGCTGTGCTACACTGGGAGATGGGAAAGAACCAGCAAGACGGGTATAAACAATAAATTTTAAAATGTAAGATGATGCTTCATTAAAATTTAATAGTGTCTGGTATGTTGCAATGTTTGCTTCAACATCTGTAGGAGCAAGATAGGACAGCATCTCTTTCTTAAAGCAGCAGTATTTGTTAGTTGGCAAAATATTTTATCATGTATTGTTTGGCAAAAATGCATTGCTAGCATCCTTACATTCATTCTTAGTATATTTTTAATTTTCTCAGTTATTTTTAAATATCTTCTATAGCTAATTTTGTTAATAACACATGTTATTCAAGATGGCCACCATTTGCAATTTTTTATAAGGCTCTTCCCTTGAGGTTACCTGTTGAATTTATACACTAGATTCACACTGTGGATGCGTTAGCAGGGTGCTACCATGTTTCTGATGGTAAACAGCACATGACTGTTACAAGATATTTAAGCAATGAACCACATCCGGGTGTGGGTTTTGCTGGGATTTACCCATCCCTGATATGGTTAGGTAACAAGGCCACAAGCTGAGTGACTAAACCACACCAAAAGTGGATACATCCCAGCATAACCAACATCCTGGAGTGATCTATTGCAATTATGCAATGTGTAAGAAGTAAAGGAGTAAAAAAAAACATATTAAAAAGTTTTTAAAAAACTGCTTTTTATTGATTTTAAAGTGTGATATCCTTCCTCTAGATTTAAGAGTCCCCCTGTTGCTAGGTAGAATATGTTTGAATGAAGATGTGCTGCCCAGACCCTAATCTACGCTCCCCGCAGTAATATACTGTCATGTATGTTTGTATATTTTTTTAGATAGCCTGCAAGTCGTGAGTTTTTTTCCTTTAAAGATAGAGACTAAGTCCTAAGTAGCTCTTTAATTGAGGCTATGAAACAGCATGGTGATAGCATTGAGGGGGTGCTGCAGTTCAATGTGTGGTTCTGGGGTGACTGTGGCATTTGTGGTGGGAATATAGTATGTGTTTGACTCCAGTGATATTCTTGTTTTAAGTGATTTGGAGACTGGGCATTCATCATGCAGGACACTGGGGCATTTGTAATTGTAAAGACGGTGAGTCTGCCTACTCTGTGTAAAGTGGGTTTGGTGTTTACAGTATAGCAATGTGCCTTGGGAAGTACTTGACTTCCAATAGTTCTCATCTGCATTTAGTGAGAAATCAATATGGTAGAAATCTGATTATGATCACGGAGGGCGAGAAGCAATTTACTCTTTGTTTTGTGATGCAGCTGTCTGTCACCTTTTGTCGTGGTCATGCTAGGATTTACCATGGCTCAAAGGTGCCAGTCAGCCAATCACAGTGCCTCATTCTCAGACCCCATTGTATAATTAATATTTTATTGCAGGAATCCAATGGTAGGGGAGCGGGGAATTTTAAAAACTTTAAAATCCTGTAGCTTCATTCAGGAATGAAAAAATGAAAAGTAAAATTGGTATCTTTTTGTCAGGAAAACATTACTGCTAAAAAACACCACATAGTGAATAACAAATACTTTAAAGGAGAACTGTGCAGAATGTATAAGTAATTTTTCCCAGTATAAGCTGTTTTTTAAATATAGGTTCAACTTATGTTATTGCTTAAGCTAGCCAAGCTTTTTAGTTATCCTGCTTTGTGTATCTGATTTACATGTTATTGATAAGAACCATTTTAGAACTGTATGATGTAGTTTAAGTCCCTGTTCTACTCTTTTATTGTTAACACGTTGTATCCATGTTCTACTGTAGAGCTCTGTGGCTGAGAGGGACATAAACTACATGATGCAGTTCTAAAATGGTATTTACCACCAGATTGTACAGCAGAAACACCCACTGTGGTTACTAAAAGGCAGGTGTAGATGGAACAATAAAATCATTTTAACCAATACTTAAAAACAGTTTCTTTTTGGAAAATGACTTACAGGTTCAGTACAGTTCACCTTTAATGGGGTGGAGATTGGAATCCAGAGACTAAGGCCCTGTCCACATTACCCCTCTGTAATGTTACAGAGTGCCCAAACCGTTACTGTAACGGTTTGCGTTTACACCTGTAACGTTACAGAAGGCATTTTCATAACTGTTGTTGAAACCACATATGAGGTGGTTTCAACAATGGTTATGAAACTGGTTACACCTCAGTAACGTTACCAGGCATAGTGTGGACATGTGGCACCAGTCCCTTAGTGCAGTGCGAGCTGCACCCGAAGTGTAGACCGGCGGTGACGGTCCCGTATCGGACACCGCGGCAGTGTGGACACATTGCACCGCTCCCTGGTTGTAATGGTTTCTATCCGTTATGGGGTCTGTGCGGTGCAGTGTGGATGGGGCCTAGAAGATAAATATCTAGCATAAAACTTATTTCATATCCCCAATGTTGTGGCTGTGGTATAAACATAGTTCATCATTTCTTAAGTTACCCAAGCAACCACTCGGTATTTACAAACAACAATTGGGCTTACAACACCAGTGTTTCCCAGTATCTCATTTTTGCTACACCTACTCTGTTGGGGTAGTACAGCATCAAGATAATCACAGGGGAACCTTTTAACTTCACAAAATAGGGGATGAATACTTGACTGAGTCTTCGTTACACAACCCTCTCCCTTAAAGGAAAGCTGACAAATGTTAAAAAAAACAAAACTCATCCCAAAAGCAATGGTCCATTTAAATTTTTTATGACCTAATTATGGTAACGTGCAATCAAAATATCTGCTCTGTGCCTTACAACTGATTGCCACCATCTCATGGCTACATATCATACATCAACCTTTCAGTTTCTGCAGCTCTGCAGTGCCTGGTCTGCTTTTCTTTGACATTGCATATGTGTACAGAGTGAGCAGTGGAAGCATGCTCTACACCCAAGGGATGATAGCAAGAAATTTCAGAGTGGTGATTTTATTAGTGCTATAAAGACAGTACCATAATTAGGTAATACAATTTTTTATATGGGAAAAATGGTTATTCAGGAGGGAGAGATTTTGGAGGAGGGTTTTGTCAGCAGAAAAAAAAGTAGCATCATGCAGTTTTTTTTAGTAATATTGTATTTCTGGGAAAGCTTCAATATATCCATTTTTATTTTCATTGTATTTCATTCCTAAACTGAGATATCGGGTTTTTAAGTTTAAAAAAAACAACCTTTTTTTCATTCTGTGTTTCAAAGCAGAAATTAGTTTAGTTTAGTTTTAGTTTAGTTTATTGGTCTAGGAATTAATACCTTTGAGCCAGGGCTCTTTTACAAAGGTTCCACATCACAAAGAACATCAAACAATAACAATAGACATTACAGGTAATACCAAATGGAAAAGTTACATACTAAGTTTGCTATTTATAGTTTAAGGCAGAAAATTGTAGAGTTACATAATAAACATACTTTTAACAGTTTCATGGGAGTAGACAATTTGGAAAATAAAGAAACTTCAAGGGAGAGGGAGATCATTAGGATCCAAAGGGAGGCAAGACAGGAGGGAAAAGCGGTGGGCAGTAGAGTGAGTGAGAGGGGACAGAATGGTGGGGGGGAGAGTGAGTTGGGTGGCAGACAGGGATAGTAGTGGTACATGAGGGCTCATTAGACAAGGAGAGTAGGCCTTGGATGTGAGGATGGTCAACGAGGGGGAGTAGTCTTTATCGAATGCAATCACAGTTGCTAGTGGTGGTGAGGTGGGCATAGAGCATGGTTTTGAAGGCTCCGAGCGAGGTTGAGGATAGAGTAGGTGGACTTAGAGCATTGAACCATGTCGGGGCCCTGTATGCAAACGTTCTTTGTCCCTGTGTGGTCTGACATCTGGGAACCAGGAAAGGTTGGTGTTCAGATCTGGAGCTGTCTTGCCTCCATGGGTCCTCCATGATGTTTGCAATTTTTTTTTAGTATCTCCCAAAGGAAGGGAAGGGATAATAATTTGCCCTGAAGATCTGGTGACGTGATTCTTTTCCACTTCTTGACCTTCCACTCCACCACCATGTTCCAACATTATATGAAATTTTTATAGAGAGAGTGAGGGCATGCGCTCCATTCACTTGAATCAAGTGCCTGTTTTAAAGCTGATTTCTCAATAATTTTAAATCATGTTTTGGTACCAACTGATGCCAGGGTTCAGTTAACAAGGCTCTTGTTAGTTGATCCCTGGCATCAGTCAGTATCAAAATCCAATTTAAAATTGGGAAATCAGTTTTAAAAAAGACACTCCATTCAAGTGAATGGAGCACACCCATGTGCTTTCCCTACAAAGACATCATATAATGTTGGAGTGTGGGGTGGGCTCAGGAAGTCAAAAGTTTACATGTCATAACAGTAAATGCAAAATCAGAACTGGGAAAACAGCTCACAACAATACTGCGAGGCACAAAGACAGACCGGGATACACAGCAATCGACAAAATGGCAACAGTGTGTTTCTGAAGAGGTTGCCCCCGCCTCCCTTACTTTAGCTCGTGTAGTCGATCTTAACATTGTTTTACTAGCCCAAACACTAGTGCAAACTGACCAGGGCTAGTGCAGCTAACTCTCTACTTGCCCGTCTTGACTAGTGCAGATTTTCATGGCTGTTAATGAAGTTAAAAAAGTCTCTACTTTAGCATTCTTTAATCCTCATGCTAATCTCTCTCAGTGTTCCCGATGACCAGGTGTGATTAACAGCTCATTAAGAGTTGCAATTATCTGGCAGTTCAAGAGAGGGATCCCACAAAAGACTCAATGTGAGTCATTATCATTCCACTGTTAAGACTTTCAGCTAGTAGTCCAGGGTGTGATCAAGAGTAGAGTGCTGTTAAGTCACTAGGTTCCAGTTTTCTGAATGTGTCTATGTCTAACAATTTGTCCAATATTATTAAGACCAGTGCCCCTCATTTCTCTACATTTTATGTATTTGTATCCAACATTTCAGTGACAAAATGCAAAGAGATATACAGGATCAGCCCTGCAGGTGGTGGGTTTTATCCCAGCCTCACCATAACTTCTCTCTCCCCTCCAAATCTCTTAACTCTGTTCTTTCCCTGAACACCACTGCAGACCAGACTCTGAAGTGACCATCCATAGATCCATATCTGCCATTACTGTCAAGTGTAGGGGGTCCCCAGCTCTTCTAAATGGACCATGCCAGCTATCACCATCCATACAATTCCACCCTTATCCCACTCAGCATGTCCTTTAAGCCTAAAAACAAAGCTTTGGATCATGTATGGTGCAAAAATAAACCTTAATAAAATACATAATTTGAAGCCTTGAAATAGGCATTCCTGGGGTGCATAGATAATCCTATACAGAAATAGAAATAGTATAGCATTATGCCTGTGTACTGTTTCTCCTGGGCTGATGAAAGGACAATGTTAAAGAAAAATCTGTTATTGCTGGGGCAGAGCTTATTAAAATCAATGCTTTTACAAATAAAAATGTCATAGTTTTTTATTTCCCAAGCCCCTTAGGTTTGTCTAGCCCCCACCCTAAAGAAATCGTAGAAGTGCTCCTGGCTCACTTGAGACTGTACAAAAACTTTCAAAACTGCAGGTCTCCAGTTGACTATAGGGTGGGGGCCGAGAGTGTCTTTCTCTGCCTGACTCTGTTCATTACCCTGTGGGTGGTGGTGACAGTGTGGTGAGGTGTATGATGATGTCAGCTATTCTGTGCACAGAGCTAGGACTGCTTGATTGAACATTTGCTGCTGTGATATCCTTGCTCAGTTTGGTGTGTGGAGAGGCAGAAAGAGGAAGAGAGGAGGCTATGGTACAAAACAGTGGGGTTGGGGAGCTGTAAGCAATGTGGGAGCAGGATAAATGCTCAATAATCAGAGTATTTATTGATTTTGCTTGCATTGTTTCCCGTATAAATTATCAAAATTTACCATGATAATTAAGGGCTAGTGCAACCATCTGTGGACTAGTGCAATTCTGAATCAACTTGCCCTGCTGTCTAGTGCAAAAAAAGGTTAAGGTTGACCCCTGCTTTAGATAACCAACTCTGGGGCACAACTTGGAGGGGAGAAAGCCATAGGTTGTGGTTTTGGCAGTCGCTGTGTATCCCAGTCACTCTTCGTGCCTCGCTGTATTGTCATCACCATTGTCCCAGTCACGATTTTACATTCAGTGACTTGACTGGACACCAAGTTGAAGGAATCTTGTGGCCAGCCCCTCAGGGAAAAATTATGATCCCTTCCCTTCCTTTGGGGACTACTAGAAAAAAAAAAACATTATGAATGACCTCTCATTGAAGTCCCTGTTTCTGCTTTTCAGCACCAAGAAAAGTGCTCTTTAAAGGAAACTGCTCTCTGGCCATGCCCCTTAAGAATGAATTTAATATATTGGTGGGGTGTAATGCTGTTTACTATGAGACATGCATGCCAGTACCCTCCTACTACATCCACAGTACAAATCTAGTAGGTAACATCAAAAAGTAACCCTATGGGATGGGATATTTCAAAATTGCTAGTAGTGGCCATCTTTAATGACTTAAGACATTCATTTTAAAATTAGTTATCAAATCTGTTTTAAAAAAGATCACAGAGAAATTAAAATATACTGATGATGAATTACGTTACATCAGGAATATATTACTGCTAAAAAAACTATATGATGACATGTTTTGTCGACTAATAAATACTGCTGCCTTTAACATTTGTGCATTTTTTATTTGAAGAGGCAGTACTGTCGAGTCCATTTTGTACTTTACTCTTTGTGGCTTCTGTTGTCTAGCCAATGAATTTCCCCCTTCCTTTCTCTGGGCTGACCTCTACTAGTTCCATTGGGCCAATGGTCCTCTCCTTGCTGGCAACCAGACCAGATCTCCTTGGCACTTTACACCCCATGGGACCCCCCACCCACAGCAGGAGCCAATTAGGATGCTCTGCAGAGTCAGATGGGATCATTTGTTTTCATAGCTGAGAAGGTGAAACAGAGGGAGGAGCCCTGCCCATTGACATGTGATGTGTGGGTAACCATTGTTTGCAGTAATAGGAGGTTGTCCTTTCTTTATGGCCAATGTTATATCTCAAATTAAGTCACCTGCTGTTGCCTGATCTGTGAAAGGGAGTGCCAGTGTAATGTGGTCACCAACAGTATCAAAGTTGCTCCACATTGTTCAACAGGAGGTGTTCATGTAGCAGAATGAGCACCACCCTCACTTGGAGTCTCAGTGTTTGGTCACTACAGTCTCCCCAGACTCCACCAGCCTGGGGCATGGGATTTGAGTCTGGGATTCAAACCCAGGCCTCGGTCACGGAAGTGCACTTGGGCTCCAAATTGCTTTTAAGATTTAGTGGTCATTAAATTTACCTACCTCAGTTAATCTTCCTCAGGGATTTCAGCAAATCTTGTTTCTGTTTTTAGGGCTTGATCCACAAAGTTCTGCACTCCCCTATGCAGCCGTTTAGAGCAGTCCTGGACACACAGAATCCCCTCTCTTCAGGTGCCGAGTCCTCCTTCAATCCCCCAAAATACCACTGCTTTGGCCATGCATGGCATTCCTGACCTGATGCATAGGTCTATGTGGCCGGTTGGTGGCCATCAGGGTTATGGTAACACTCCACAAGCATGCTGAGTGTGAAATGCATACTGCAGTGGCATCTGGGAGGGCACATAGCTTATGCAAGTAGGATCCCTGATATAAACCCATTTCATGCCAACTCATCACACTGGTATGTTTTAAATCCAAAATGCCCACCCCCAACAATTGTCCTATGGAGTTGGATATTTTGCATAACAGCTGTACACTTACATGACATATGTGTCATTGTAATATGCTGCATATTAATTTTTCTTACATTCTACATAATTACAAAAGTAACAAATGCTAGACTGTTGAGGTCCCATATACAGCCACAGCTAATGCATGCCCCCATTTGGTTATCCAATGAGGCACCCATTGCACAGCCACCAAAAACTGCCAAACAAGAAGCTCAGAGTTAACTGCGAGGGGAGTCTCCCCTAGTGACTAATTAAGCAATAATACAAGACAAGGTGTGCAATATCATGGAATATCATCCCGCATCATGTGCATAATGATGCATAAGGCCAAAGGCCAACTGACTTCAACCACCTAAAAAGGGATAATATCTCATGATATTGTATACCTTGGAGTGTGTTATTGTGATTATGAAATGGAATAATTTTGATTTTATTGACTGATGACATAACCTGCTTTCAGACCAGGATTATGTACTGAGATATTATCCCGGCTGAATGTTGTCTAAGTCAATCAGATTTAAGGATTTTGACTATCCATTTTATAAAATAAGTTGTAATGCAAATCAGTTGGTCAGATATTAGTCTGCACAAATGGGGTTTGCAGTTGCTAACATGCTGGCTAGCGATAGCCACTGGGGTCTAGGTATAACATAGCAGCAGTTCCCTGGTGCTCTTCCAGGTCCCAAGCAGACAGCACAGCTGCCATAGCCTCCCCCCCCACCCTCACCTTTAGAGCAGCTTGTGGACCAATGAAAGTTGAAGGCTCTTGGCATTTCCTTGTCTTCCTTGTGGTCCAGTGCCCCCATTCACAGGCCCATATTCTTCCCCTGGTGTGCCATGTTACTCCTCTCCTAAGCCTAAGCTCAGTTCCTCCTTCTGCTATTTAATGATCAGTGGTCTCATGTTGCTCTACATCATCACCAGCTCTTCCCAATCCCATTGCAGAGCACACCAGATTAGTTTTATTGATCCACTTATAAGTCATTATATTGTATTTACAACAGTTATTAAAGACTGGCAACACATACATTGCTGAGCATTATTATTATATGCAGTTCCATAAGCTTTACATAATCATAGAAGCATTATATTAATGTATGTTTTATATTCCCCAGCACTGCATTTGAACTGTTAAAAAAACACCCCTCCTAATCCCATCACAGAGCTGTGACACAGCTACCTGGTGACTGTAATAGGACTACAGGCAGAAGAGGGAGTTTCTAAAGTCTGTGCCAGGGTCAGCAAGGGTCACCATGCTTTGAGCATAGCCATGCAGTTCATTTGCATGGTGAACCTTGCCCCTTTCCCACTGCATGGTTGCAACTGAGGTAGCAACTGTGTGGGGAAAGGCTTGCAACCCCAAATGGCAAAGCTCAACAGGACACATTGAAAGCTGAAGACTGGCACTGAGGGATTGTTGTGACTGTGTATGGGGCCTCAGAATACAAATAATTTATTTATTTAGCATTTGTTGACCAGGTGGGTGCTCTAGACAGCAGAGCTGCCTATTTTCAGGCATGATCCGGAAAGTTACATACAGTAGGGTAAAAAGCAGCAGTAAAACATATGGATAACAAAGGTGAACAACAGTCATGCATTTACCTAACAAAGCACTGCTATGTGCAATGTACACGTCACAGTGGCAGAAGACATAAGTAATTGATAGAACAGTGGCATTGTACGTAACAACAAATACAATAGTACAACAAAGCGTATTAAGTACCAGGGATGTGGATGCATGTGTGTATGTATGTGTGTGGGTATGTGTTGTGAGGTATGTGATATAACAGATGTGGGGCTTGCTGTCACATTGAGGTAAGTCTCTATTTAGATATATGGAGTTATAATGTGTTACTATTGTTATTTCACTCACATAATGAATATTAATTCCTCCTTACTTTTTATTTTTGCGGGGGTGATTGATGCAATGCAATGCATGGAATGATTGATTCCATTGCACCATATTCAGATTACCCAGCCTGCTAGTGTACGTACAGGAGTGTTATCATATACTGTTATATATAATTTTTTTGTAACTCTGTACATATTGGGGTGTGTGATCTCATTTGCATGGGGGTCCTGCACAGATCTTTTTACATTCGGCTAATATTGTAGTAATTTGTGGATATGTAGGTATGTTAGACCTCTGGTCTTACACATATACTTTATATTTACTTCTAGTTACCTTATCCTGGGGAGGGTGGTTTATTTCATGGTAGTTCTATCTAGTATCCTTGGAAATGTTACTTTGCAGATAGTAGTACGGTTATATAGTGTTACATTTTTAATCTGTAGATATTAGGAGACATAAGCCCTTTTACTCAGGATTTCATGACAAGTTGAATTCCTTTGGGGAACAATTGCAGTGACTGAAGTTAATATAGGTTCATTAGGAGAGTGTTTGTGTGTGTGTGTGTGTGTGTGTGTGTGTGTGTGTGTGTCTGTCTGGAGAGAGAGAGAGAAAAGGCGGAGGAGAGAGAGAGAGAGAGAGACAACATCTCTTTTAGCTATATCTCCCCACCCACATTATTGTGATGTGGGGTGGGTTAGAGTTGTATTGTTTGTATGAAGAGGAGAGAAATTACATTTTATCTCTTTTCAGATTCCTTAGACACTTGTGGTACATCAAGTTGCTACATTCTCAGTATATATTGACATCAGTACATATCAGGCTACATGGTCTTAATTCCTTGAGGTTCCTCGACTAGAGTTTTTTGTTTGACACTAATATTATCAATTTATATTTAAATTATCATTTATATAGTCCTGAGGTTTTTGAAATTTCTTGGGCCTTATATCTAGCTTGAGAATACAGCTGGGACAGGTCCAACTAGGTTTTACATCACACAGTATGCACTGATGTTTTAAGACAACTTTACTGGTAAATTCTTGTCTATAATGCTAACATTGAAATTTCATGAGCCCTATAACAATCTTAGTTTGTCTTTAATCTGGGTGGGGTTGTCTTTCAGTAATCACATCCTTATACTAGCTTGACACTCATAGCTTGATTTAGGAGTTATCTGCTTCAGCAGTGTTATCTTATGTCAATTAAATTTATATGCAGTAGGATTCTTTGTATGTGTGTTCCACAATGCATCTGACCCAAGGGTCTTTCTGGCTGAAGGCAGTATTGTACTGTTAAACTTCTCTGACATCATCTTCTGTTTTTTTTTTATTTTAAATGAGTATTTTAAACCAATGGGAGTTTTTTCTGTTTTTCTCTGCATTATCTAGCTGTTATAAGTATTGTATTTTCTAAACAACTGCCATGAGCTTCTGAAGAAGGACTGGTTGGTCCGAAAGCTAGAGCAGTTTGTTCTTGTTGTTACATCTATGTTGATCCATTAAAAGGTATAAAATCATTTGCTTCTGGATCTATTCTTGCAAGGACCAATACGGCAACTACTAAATCTAGGTTTCAACATGGAAGATACTGGAATTCGCCGTAGAATATGGCAGTTACATAACATCAAAAAGAAATTGGCACAGCTAGACAGTGACATCTATTTTCTAACCCAGTGCAAGAGGAGAAACATTATCCCTAAAGGTCTTACTATTTGGAATCCATTAAAAATACAAACAATTCTACATATGCAGAACAACTTTGTCATAGGACCTCTGAGAAACTGAGAAATCACAGGATTAGCATGTCATATGCCCAAAAGTTGTTCTTAACAAAGAGTTTGCTGAAATTGTTACCACTCTGGAAAGGGTGTCTGGGGAACCTATTCAGGACATCTTGCAAGAGATGCACATTAACTACCAAAGGACCTTAAGAAAAGCCATGCTTATGAAAAATAGGAAATTGGATGCCCTTCAACACACCATACTTCCTAACAACCATGAAGAACATAATGGAGTCACTGAACAACAACACAATACTGATGGGCACCTTTCAGTTTGTTAATTTGTCCAACCACACACTGACTACTGGAGAACTAAATGTACTTTCAAAGAGGCCTCACTTTCTGCCCAACAAAACCACTGGATAACATACTGTTTTGTGGTGAACTGGAGGAGTACTTCCATAGATTGAGACTTAAAGAAATCTTTCATGGCAGGGAAGAAATCACTGGTAGTGAAGACAGTGCAAACAGCAATAATGTAATGGATAACAAAAAGGAATCTGATTTTACCCCCTCAAGTGGGCATAACAAAAAACTAGACAATTACATTAATTGTTTCCGCCAACAAGTCAGTGGTCAGATCCTTACCAGGCAAAAATAAACCCATTATAACCTTTCTCCTCTGGAACAGAGAGCTAGAGGGACACTGAAATCAAACCACAACATTGTCATCAAAAAAGCTGATAAAGGCTCTGCAGTGGTGATTTTAAACAGAGAGGATTATATTACTGAAGCTAATAGACAGCTAACAGATCTTACATACTACAGAGAACTGGAGAGTAACCCCACTACAAGATATAAAGATGAACTACATGACTTAATTAAAACTTTTCCTGACCACGTCCAAGAGAAACTAACTCACCTCATCCCTGATGAACCCAGGCCAGGGACATTCCACATGCTGCCTAAAATACATAAACCTGGCAATCCAGGGAGACCCATAGTCTCTGGTAATGGTACCCCTTGACTGGGGATCTCAGGGTTTGTAGAGACCATTTGAAACCGCTGGTTATGGAAAGAGACAGTTATATCCAGGACCTCGCACTTTTTCGTGTACTTTCTGGTTATAAGGATTTACCACCTGATACCATTTTAGTGACAATGGATGTAACATCCCTCTACACTAATATTCCACACACAGATGGCATTGCAGCATGCCTTAAATACATACATGAGAAGGACCGGAACAAAACATCAACCCTGGAGTGGTGGGGGAACTTATGGAATTCATTTTGACACATAACAGCTTCAGCTTCAATGGTAAACATTATGTTCAAATTATGGGAACAGCAATGGGCACCAAAATGGCTCCACAGTATGCTAACCTCTTTATGGCTGACTTGGAGGAGGATTTTTAAGGCAGTATCCCCACAAACCACTAGCTTATTTCCGTTACATTGATGATTTGTTTATCATCTGGATGGAAGAGCACAGATGCACTCAAAGATTTTCATCACAAACTTAATAATCTCCACCCTACCATAAAACTTACCCTGAGTACTCTACCACCAAGGTTAACTTTCTGGACACCACAGTCATCATTAAGGATGGAACCTTACATACATGTATTTACAGGAAGCCAACAGACAGACAGAGATACCTGCACAAGAAAAGTAACCACCCAAACCATACAAAAATCTGTCATATACAGTCAAGCACTTCGTTGTCACCGTATTTGTTCATATGAGGATGACAGAGATACATTTGGCTATGTTGAAAACACCTTTATTGAGCAGGGACACTCTTCCAGGAAATTAACAGGATAACAGAACAGCAGCATAAGTACCAAGACAACAACTACTCAATATAAAGAAAAAGACAACTACAGACAGAATACCCTTGGTAGTCACATATCATCCAGACCTTGAATGTCTGCGTAAGATTATTAAAGATCTCCACCCAATATTTAGTGAGGATGAAACCCTTAATTGTATTTTTAAGGAACTCCCACTACTATCTTTTAAACAACCACCAAATTTATCCAGCCTAATTATGAGGAGCAAACTTTCACCGGAACAGAATACCATGTCACACGATGGCACACGACCCTACAATCAACGCCCCTGTAAGACTTGTGGGCTCATTTCTACCTCGGACTGTGTGGTTACATCACAAAACAGACAATTCCAGGTGCATGGGAGTTATACATGCATGTCACGACATGTTGTTTATTTCATTCAGTGCAAGAGATGTCCACAAACAGGTTATGTTGGAGAGACATGCCAACAGCTCCGCACTAGGATGAACTCACACAGACATACTATTACAGCAAGGAAGACTGAAAAACCAGTGGGGCACCACTTCTCCCAGCCTGACCACTCAGTCTCAGATATGTCAGTAATGATCTTAAAAGGAAATCTCAAAAATACACAACAGAGACGAGCTTTTGAGATTAAACTTATTTTACATCTCAATATGGTAGCAGATGGGATGAACGTTGATCTTGGGTTTATGGGACACTACAGAAACTAACATCCACATACCTTTTCTTCTTCAAACTGACATATTATAGGACTTCAGCATGTGTGGGATGTGGATGCGTGTGTGTATGTATGTGTGTGGGTATGTGTTGTGAGGTATGTGATATAACAGATGTGGGGCTTGCTGTCACATTGAGGTAAGTCTCTGTTTTGATATATGGAGTTATAATGTGTTACTATTGTTATTTCACACACATAATGAATATTAACTCCTCCTTACTTTTTATCTTTGCCTGGGGGGGTTGATTCCATTGCACCATATTTAGATTACCCAGCCTGCTAGTGTACATACAGGAGTGTTATCATATACTGTTACATAAAATTTTTGTAACTCTGTACATATTGGGGTGTGTGATCTCATTTGCATGGGGGTCCTGCACAGATCTTTTTACATTAGGCTAATATTGTAGTAATTTGTGGATATGTAGGTATGTTAGACCTCTGGTCTTACACATATACTTTATATTTACTTCTAGTTACCTTATCCTGGGGAGGGTGGCAGGTTTATTTCATGGTAGTTCTATCTAGTATCCTTGGAAATGTTACTTTGCAGATAGTAGTACGGTTATATAGTGTTACATTTTTAATCTGTAGATATTAGGAGACATAAGCCCTTTTACTCAGGATTTTATGACAGGTTGAATTCCTTTGGGGAACAATTGCAGTGACAGAAGTTAATATAGGTTCACTAGGAGAGAGAGAGAGAGTGTGTGTGTGTGTGTGTGTGTGTGTCTGTGGGAGAGAGAGAGAGAGAAAAAAGGGAAGAGAGAGAGAGAGAGAGAGACAACATCTCCTTTAAGCTATGTATCTCCCCCACCCACATTATTGTGATGTGGGGTGGGTTAGGTTGTATTGTTTGTATGAAGAGGAGGAGAGAAATTACATTTGTATCTCTTTTTCTGATTCCTTAGACACTTGTGGTACATCAAGTTGCTACATTCTCAGTATATATTGACATCAGTACATATCAGGCTACATGGTCTTAATTCCTTGAGGTTCCTCGACTAGAGTTTTTTTATTTGACACTAATATTATCAATTTATATTTAAATTATCATTTATATAGTCCTGAGGTTTTTGAAATTTCTTGGGCCTTATATCTAGCTTGAGAATACAGCTGGGGACAGGTCCAACTAGGTTTTACACATCACACAGTGTGCACTGATGTTTTTAAGACAACTTTACTGGTAAATTCTTGTCTATAACGCTAACATTAGGATCCACGGCCACCGGCCCTCAGCGCCTTGCGGCGATGGCAGCTGCGTAAGCAGATCCAGCCCCTTGTCAGGCGGGTCCAGGATCCATGGCCACGGCCCTCGCGACCTTGCAGCTGGACGACAGTCAAGCGCAAGCGGATCCAGGCAAGTGAAGCCCCTTGTCAGGTGAGCCCCAGGATCCATGGCCACCGGCCCTCCGGCGACCTTGCAGCCGATGGCAGCTGCACGTCAAGCAGATCCAGCCCCTTGTCAGGGCGTGTCCCAGGATCCATGGCCACCGGCCCTCCGGCGACCTTGCAGCCGACGACAGCCGCACGCCAAGTGGATCCAGGCAAGTGAAGCCCCTTGTCAGGTGAGCCCCAGGATCCATGGCCACCGCCCCTCCGGTGACCTTGCAGCCAACGGCAGCCACATGCCAAGTGGATCCAGGCAAGTGAAGCCGCTTGTCAGGGTGAGCCCCAGGATCCACGGCCACCGGCCCTCCGGTGACCTTGCAGCTGATGGCAGCTGCACGTCAAGCAGATCCAGGCAAGTGAAGCCCCTTGTCAGGGTGAGCCCCAGGATCCATGGCCACCGGCCCTCCAGTGACCTTGCAGCTGATGGCAGCCGCGTGCCAAGTGGATCCAGGCAAGTGAAGCCCCTTGTCAGGGTGAGCCCCAGGATCCACGGCCACCGGCCCTCCAGCGACCTTGCAGCCGATGACAGCCACACGCCAAGCAGATCCAGGCAAGTGAAGGTATGGCATCCTAAGCCAACCAATCAGAATCCAGGCACCTTTTCAACTAAGACGCCGATTGGTCCAGTCCTCGCCACAGTGCAGGCTGCTCCCCGAGGCTCTTTTCAGTCTGGTTTTGTTAGAAATACAAATGTTTAGCCATACTCTTTAAGTCTGTCTTTTAGAAATTACTGAGACACTGTATTTTGAGTTTGCAAAGTGATTACAAGTCTTTTATGCCTTGTCAGACAGAATCCCTTTACCCCCCGCCGCCCTTGGCGCCTTTTGCAAGCTGCCTATTGTTCAGCTCTCCCTTTGATCTCTGGCTCCTTGTCCTGCACTTGTGTGGGTCCCCTATAAATTACTGGCTCTCTCTCCTTTATTTGGAGCCCCTTGTCAGGGCGAGCCCCAGGATCCATGGCCACCGGCCCTCCGGCGACCTTGCAGCCGACGGCAGCCGCACGCCAAGCGGATCCAGGCAAGTGAAGGTATGGCATCCTAAGCCAACCAATCGGAATCCAGGTGCCTTTTCAACTAAGATGCCAATTGGTCTAGTCCTCACCACAGTGCAGGCTGCTCCCCAAGGCTCTTTTCAGTCTGGTTTTTCTACCCACCCCCTCCACCCCCTCCCAGGCCTCCTTTAAATACACTGTGGCCACGCCCCTAAGTACCACTTAGTCATCCTATAGGTTATCCCAGTTGTCTGAAAATTAACTTCTCCTTTATCTACTCACAGTGAGTCATGGCATTCTCTTCCTTAGTCTACCTACTACTACTTGCCTGCACTCCCAGTTTATATCAGGCTAATACTCTAAAACAGGGAGATAGTACTACGATAAACGATACCTATCATGCTCCCGGTCACTTTACCCTTCATTATTCCTCATGCCCCACTCCATTTATTCACTTTGCACCCTTTTCTTTCTCTCTCTCCCTCCTCTCATCCCCACTGTCCCTCAAAGCACTTCCTCTCTTAGTCCCAAACTGTAACGCAAGCCTTTGCTTAAACAACACCCAGTTTTCTCTTTCCAAAACAAACACTAGGCAGTCTGAAAGGAAAAAAGATACTAGGTTGCAGTTCTTATCCATAAGGAAATTGCTTCTTCTCCTTCTTCTCTGCTCAGGCAATGTTGAGTTAAATCCAGGTCCTCCCACATTGATATCCTCCCCAGTAGAATTTGCAGATGTTTCTGGTCTAAAAATAATGATGGTCAATATACGGAGTCTAATCAAAAAATTATCTCAGTTACAAGCCTGGGCTGCACATACTGAGCCTGATATCATCATTGTCACCGAATCCTGGCTTAACAATAATATAACCGATCAGCAAATTAACATAGTGGATTTTGTTCCTTTTAGGGCAGACAGGGGTTTAAGAGGGGGCAGAGTAGTTGTCTATGCCAAATAAAAATATATGACCAGTAACATTATTGCTATGTCCAAACCTAAGGAATTTGAAATTGTCTCATTAAAGCTTCATCTTCCCTCATCTGATAATATCACCATCATAGGTGGATATAGGCCACCTACTGCCGGCACTGTTATCCTTAGTGCCCTCAAAACCTTAATCACCAAAGACAATACAGAAACATTAATCCTTGGTGATTTTAATATGGATTGGCTATCATCAAAATCCTCCAACCTAAAGTCACTTTGCGACGACCTCGGATTATCCCAATTTATTAGTGAGCCAACCAGGATTAATGCCCAAAATACAGCTAACAGTTCTCTGTTAGACGTTATCCTAACTACCCATCCGCATAAAATCCTACAAACAGCAGTGTTTCATAATGATATGAGTGGCCATAACATTTTTGTCTGCACTAGGTCACAACCCAAAGTTATCCTTCCCCCTAAATTCATAACCAAATGGTCATTCCGCAAGTTCAATATTGACAATTACTTGGCCGATCTAAGCAACATCAGATGGCAAGACCTTTTTCTTGCTAAATCAGTAGATGAGGCTGCTAGTGTCCTTAATTGCAACATGACTGCCTTAGTTAACAGACATGCTCCTAAAATTAAGGTTCGAACGCGCAAAAATTCTCACACTTGGTTCACGTCAGAACTTAAAGCTGTACTATCTAACTGTGACAAACTATGGGCTCAGGCAAGGCGTTCTAAGAGTCCCATAGACTGGTAGGCCTTCCGAGCAGCCAGGAACGCATGTGTCAAATGCATTCGTGAAACTAAATCTAGCTACTATGTATCTGCCCTAGAGCAGGCTAATGGGAATTCCTACAAAATTTGGAAGACTCTCAAGTCTATTGAGGGTTATTAAGCTGCACCATCTGTTCCAGCAAAGATTCTCATTAATGGTACATCTATTGAAAGTTCACAACAAATATTAGAAGAACTTAATTCTCACTTCATAGCTGCCAGCCTAGCATTTGATACTTCCTCACATGCCTCCCAAATTAGGAATACTGATACCACGTATTCAGCAATGAACACGCCAGCCTACCCTTTCCAGTTGGTCCCCCTTAGCTATAAAGAAGTAGAAGAGTCACTTATTAACCTGCATGTCAAAAAAAGCGCAGGAGAGGATAATATAGATCCATTATTTCTAAAACTTGGATACCCCTTTCTTACCGCCCCAATACTCCATATATTCAATCTCTCCATCTCAACCGCCACAGTTCCATCGTGTTGGAAATCCGCCCATATTCTCCCCCTATTCAAGTCAGGAGACCCATGTGATCTCAATAATTATAGACCTATCTCAATACTACCTATCCTATCAAAAGCGTTTGAAAACTTTATCTACAACCAATTGAAAAACCATATAGCTATGCAACAGATTCTTAACCCTCTTCAATCTGGTTTTCGCCCAAACCATAGTACCATTACAGCTCTAGCCAAAGTCACTAATGACTGGTTATCTGCATTGGACTCTAAGAAAATGACTGGTGTGGTCTTCTTGGATCTAAGTAAAGCATTCGATACAGTAGATCATAACTTACTAGTTTGTAGCCTTACCAATCTTGGCTTTACTCCATCTACTACCCTATGGTTCAAGAACTATCTATCGGGCAGGACTCAGAAAGTCAAATCAGGAAATTTGTTCTCTTCCTCTCTGCCTACTGTGAGGGGAGTCCCACAGGGATCTATTCTAGGTCCTGTCCTCTTCTCTTTATATATAAACAACCTTGACCATCAGATTACAAAGTCCCAGTTGCATTTCTTTGCAGATGACACTGTCCTGTATACCTCTGGGCCATCGCTAGAATCAACTAGGGACATCTTCAAGCCGATTTCTTGCAAGTAGAAAAAAACTTAATCAATGCAAAGCTACTCCTTAATGCCAAAAAAAAAAGCTATGATCCTACGCCCATGCGCATCATACGCTAGTGCCCCTGCCTTGCCCAAAGATTTCATAAATACTGCCCTAGGTGAGCAGCTGGAAATAGTTTCAAAATTCAAATATCTCGGTTTCTGGTTAGATAGCAGGCTTTCTTTTAGTGATCATATTGATGATTTGGCTAAAAGGCTCAAAATCAGGTTGAGGTTTCTTCTTCCAAATAGATCTTTCTTTCCTGCTGATATTAGAACTAGATTGGTTCAGGCCACTTTTCTCCCACTCCTTGATTATGGCGATGTAATCTATAACTCCTCAGCTTCTAATCTCCAAAAACTAGATGTTCTCTATCACCGCTCCATACGATTCATAACAAACTCCCCCCCTCTAACCCACCATTGTGATCTTTATGCCTTAGTCGGCTGGCCCTCGCTCTCTGTTAGACGGACAGTCCACGCAGGTAAATGGACTTTAAAACTTCTTCAGAATAAACTACCGCAATACCTATCCTCCTTAATATTTATAGCGCGCAGTGTCTACTCACTTAGGAAGTCCAAGTTTCTCCTGCTTGACGTACCTAGGACTTGCACCTCCTTTGGGAAATGTGCTATTTCATGCTCACTGCCAACTACTTGGAATCGACTACAATCATTTTTGAAATTAACCAGTATTGTCCCTGTCAACTTCTTTAAAAGGTTAGTTTTGGCTAAATTAAAAAACACTTGCAACTGTCTTTATTGCATTGCCTTTACTAAGGACTCAAACCGGTGATCATGTGATTTCCCAGGTTCCATTCCTACACTTCTTTAAATCTGTTTCGTACCACTATCAGTGTTTTAGGTGGAATCTTTGTTGAATTGTTATGGAATTGCTGTTATTTTCCAATGTATGTAATGTATTGCCTTGACAAATAGTACAAATTTCTCTTCATGAGCCGAGAGCATCTTGGGTGCTCTTTATCATTTTGCCTATTGTGTATGATGATGTTAGCTCTTATCACTATGAACTCTGTTTTTTATGATGCAAGCACTTAACTATTTGTCTGTAAGTCTGTCACAGAACTTCATTGTAATGTATGTACACCTCAGGACCTCCTTGTGAATGAGCTTGCTCAACGAAGCTTTCCTGCAATAAACTTGAACTTGAACTTGAACATTGAAATTTCATGAGCCCTATAACAATCTTAGTTTGTCTTTAATATGGGTGGGGTTGCCTTTCAGTAATCACATCCTTATACTAACTGTGACACTCATAGCTTGATTTAGGAGTTATCTGCTTCAGCAGTGTTATCTTATGTCAATTAAATTTATATGCAGTAGGATTCTTTGTATGTGTGTTCCACCAAGCGCATCAGACCCAAAGGTCTTTCTGGCTGAAGGCAGTATTGTACTGTTAAACTTCTCTGACATCATCTTCTGTTTTTTTGTTTTTTTTTTAATGAGTATTTTAAACCAATGGGGATTTTTTCTGTTTTTCTCTGCATTATCTAGCTGTTATAAGTATTGTATTTTCTAAACAACTGCCATGAGCTTCTGAAGAAGGACTGGTTGGTCCGAAAGCTAGAGCACTTTGTTCTTGTTGTTACATCTATGTTGGTCCATTAAAAGGTATCAAATCATTTGCTTCTGGATCTATTAAGTACCAGGTGTAACTTGGTTTAAGAAGAGCTCAGGGAGAGTCTTACTCAGTGATAGGAACATGTGCCAGTGCAGATGTAAGAGGGGCAGCAGAAGCAGTGGTCTGATCTATCAAGAAACTTGTGGAGTTCCAGTTTAAAAGTCTGGTGAGTTTGGGAGTGCTTGAGCTCCAGTGATAGGGAATTCCATAATTTTGGAGTGAAAACAGAGAATGTGTTTTCTCCCATTTTGGTGCTATACTTGGGCACGCAAGGTATGACCTAGCGGTTGATCTCAGGGGGTAGGCAGAGGGGGGTTTTAGCAGAAGAACCAGCTTGCCAGGTTTCTGGGTGTTGATGATGTTAGTAAAGCAACAAGTGATGAATTGAAGGAATGCTGTGGGGGAGAGCCAGCCAAGGCTGGAGTAGAGGGAGCAGCGGTGAGTGAGATTGGGTACAGACAGGGCAAAGCAGCAGATGTTATTATAGCAGATGTCCCATTTATGGAGAAGACCTTTAGAGGATACAGGAAGGGCAATCATACCATGGGCAAGTTTAGGTCTCGGGACCCCTGAGAGATTGTCAGCATAGCTGACGCTGTCGGATTGTGCCTAACTTTGTACGCCAACCCCAGCTTTTTGTTGACAGCTTTGACTGTGGCAGAGAGATGCAGGTGGAAGTCCAGGGCCAGGTCCAGAAGGCACAGAAACTTGTCCATCAGTCACTGGTGCAATCCTGGAATTTCCAGTCTTGATTCACCATAAATCAGTCTCAGACATCTAGCCCCTGAAATTCTGATAGATTGCACCATGTACTGAAAATGTGTTTGCATTCATTACAAGTTTGTGTAATAAATATTATTATGCATGGGCACTTTAGTGGAAGCAGCTTACTCCTGAGAGTCCATGTGAAAAATTAAAGAAAATTGGACTGAAGTGTAAAACAGTAAATGAAAGATAAAGTACAAGCATATCAATTTATTTAGTTACATTAACAACACATATCTTATCTCTCTTTAATTTTGCCTCCCCCACTCCCCCAACAGATTTACAGTGGAAGGCTGGGCGAATGGCTGAGAGTCTGACCAACATGCCCCGTCACTCCCTCTACATCATAATTGGTGCCCTTTGTGTTGCATTTGTCCTAATGCTGATAATTCTCATTGTGGGAATATGCCGCATCAGCCGCATCGAATACCAGGGCTCATCCAGGCCAGCCTATGAAGAATTCTACAACTGCCGAAGCATTGACAGTGAGTTTAGCAGTGCAATTGCATCAATCCGACATGCCAGGTATGTAAACCAAATTCTGACTGTTCAGTATGTATTGCAGTTCAATATTCAAATTAGAGACTAGAGGCAAGAGTATTAGATCTTGCAGAAGTAATGAGATAGTTATGGGATAGCATGGAATTAGTTGTCTAATCACTTTCTTTTTTTTAAGAGTCATTGACATCTCAGAGAGAAAACTTAGCCCAAGTGTACCTTCTATACTCCATTCACCTGTATTTTACATATTCTGTGTATTGATCATCCTTCTTTCTGTTGTGACCATAGAAACACAGAATTTGTCAGCAGATAAGGACCGCTTGATCCACCAAGTCTGACCAGTTTATCCCTGCCTGTACTCTCACCTCAAACCCTACTTGATCTCTGGCTACCCCCCCCACACACACACACTTTCCTACTATGATTCATTTGTGCCTATCCCATGCATGCTTGAAGCCCTCCAGTGTTTTTGCTCCCACCACCTCAGCTGAAAGACTGTTCCAGGTGTCCACCACTCTTTCAGTGAAGTACTTCCTCACATCCCTCATAAATTTCCCCCTTCCAGCTTCATTGCATGCCATCTTGTTCCGGTGCACTTTCTTTACTGAATAATATTCTTCTCCTCCATCTTGTTAACCCCTGTGAGGTACTTATAGGTCATTATTACATCCACACTCACCATCCCCTTTTCCAGGGTGTACATACTGAGATCCTTCAGTCTCTCCTTATAGGGCTTATGATGCAACCCCTGCACCATTTTAGTTGCCCTAATCTGGACAGCTTCTACTCTGTCTATGTCCTTTCTGAGATGTAGTCTCCAGAACTGGACACAGTCCTCCAGGTGAGGTCTCACCAATGATAAATATAGTGGTAACACCACCTCTCTCCTTCTGCTGGTGAGTCCCTTTCCTATGCACCTCAGCATCCTGCTGGCACTGCCTACTGCCTTGTCACACTGCCACATCACCTTGAGGTCATGATGATAACCCTGAGCATTGTGACCGTCGGTACCTATCTCACCTATTTTATACACAACTCCTGGGTTTCTGTGCCCTAGATGCATGATTTTACACTTTTTTTGTATTGAAACCCAACTTCCATACCCTCAACCACTTCTGAAGTTCTCAGTCCACTACTCATTCTCTCCTCCCCCTCCTGAATATCTACCCTATTGCAGATCTTGGTGTCCTATGCAAAGAGGCATACCTTCCAGCTCTTCTAAAGTATCACTTATGAAGACATTGAAGAGGACTGGTCCCAGCATTGAACCCTGAGGTGCCTCACTAGTCAGTCTCCTCTCATTAGAGCGAGTGCCATTTACCACCACCCTCTCTTACCTATTCATCAACCTGCTCAATACCCAGTTTACTACCTTGGGTCCCACTCCCAGACAGTCCAGTTTCCTTACAAGCCTTCTATGTGGCATGGTGTCAAAGGCCTTGTTGAAGTCTAAGTAGGCCACATCCACCACCCCACCCAGATCTATTTCCCTGGTCACCCAGACAAAGGTATCAATCAGGTTCCTGTAATATGCCCTTCCCCCCATAAATCCATGCTGCTGGGTCTTGCAACCTACTGGATTCAAGAAAATCCAGCAGGCTTTCCTTCAGTAGTGTTTCCATTAACTTCCACTGCTGATATTAGACTGACCAGCCAATAGTTACCAGCCTCCTCCTTGCTGCCACTTTTATGAAGCAGGATGACATCTGCCCTCCCCAGTCCTCTGGAACCACCCCTGTTTTCAGTCACTTGTTGAATAGGGCTGTCAGAAGTGAATAGGGTTGTCAGAAGTGCAGCCAATACCTCCCTGAGCTCCCTCAGCACCCTTGGATATACCCTTTCTGGCCCCATAGCCTTATCCAGTTTCAGATCTGCAAGTCCTCTGAAAACACTTTCTTTTGTGAATGGACTTGTATCCTCCTCCCTCGCCCCCTCCCCCAGTTTTCCTGCTGCTTCTATGTGATCCAGCCCACTCTCCCTCCACTGTGAATACTGAACAGAACTATCTGTTCTGGATACCGTTTTTTTTCCTGATCCTCTTCTACAAAATCTTTTCCTGCCCTTCTTAACCTTACAATCCCTCCCCTTGCCTTTCTCTTTTTATTTTTTTTATTAATTTTATTTTAAATATGTTAACCAGGCAAGGACACTGGGCAATGCCCATTTTCAGGTCCGACTTGAAAACAATCAACAATACAAAATACAATACATAACAAACAATGTGCTAACAATTACAAACATCAATGGATAACAAATAACATTTAAATTGAACCTTAAATCCTATTGCTGAATCAATGGATCTAAGGAAAGGAGACAAATCATTCCACAGTTGAGCAGCAGATGATACAAATGATTGAAAACCAGAATTTCCCTTATTAGCAATTGTTTTCAAAATAACTCCCTGATTTGAAAGTAAATTGGCCCGTGAATCCCTACGTTCCACCAAATCAGATAAAGGAGATGAATTCCCAGTGAAGATGGCATGATAAGTCAAATTACCAAGCGCATAGGCAAACTTTAATTTGGGAGATAGCCAGCTCAAAGAAGAATATACAGTAAAACAGAATGATGTGTCAACAGAGGAACACCAAGAACAAATTGGCAGATGTTATTATAAGCCACACTTAAAACCCTACCCTCCCTCATCCCCATATTGTAATATAAAGGAGAAACATAATCAAGGTGTGGCAATAAGGTATCCATAGCGATTGTTTCATGAGATTCAATTGATAAATAAGCCTTAGATTTATATAACAGACCCAATTTACAGTTAATTGTTCTACTAACAGCTTTAACTTGAGGAAGAAATCCTAAACTAGGGTCTAGAAGAACACCTAAATATTTAAATTCATTAACCTGTTCAAGTAAATGTAAAGTAGTAGTAGTAGTAGTAAATCATTTTTTATTCACAATGAATAAAAGGATACATTCAATTGAGCAAAGCTCATTTTCAATGAAGTTCCAGGTCACAGTTAATTTAAAGTAAAATTTCAACATCTAATCATAAAAACCACATGTAATTGACAGCTACACAATACACCAAATGAAACCAACAAACATCCAAGAAAAATCACGTAACTTGATAACATACATAAGGACACTAACAATTTGAACACCTAATATTGTTATGTAATACAGTAGTACACCAATTCCTCAATTCACTTTTATTATAGCTAGTTCTATTTGTTCTCAATTCCAAGGGATAATTATTCCATATCCTTGTTCCTCTAGAGGGTATGGAAGATCTTCCAATGCTCAGATTATACTTATTTAAAACGAATTGGGTTCCCTTAGAGGCTCTCAAACATTCCTTTATCTTCCTAACTTCAAATAAGTCAGTTACATATTTGGGTACTTCCCCAGACCATACCTTAATCATAAACTGTAACAGATGTAAATCCTTCTCACTTCGGTTTATACCAATTTAATTCCTTAAAGAGTGTACACCTATGAGTTCTATAGGGACGTCCAATATGAAACGAGCCAACCTACAAAAACTAAGTCCACTTTGTCTAGATGCTTCCCAATAGCCCCTCCATAAAGCAGGTCTCCATAATCAATTACTGGGAGTAAAAGAGAGTCTACCACCTTCAAGCAGATCTCTCTAGTCCATAAATTTGTTGTACCTATAGAGAACACCTAATCTCCTGTTTATGTTTTTATAAGGAGTCAATATAAACATCCCAGCTTAGGCATGGATCTAACAAACTCCCAAATACTTATATGCATCTACCTGCTTAATGGCTATACCTTCCTTAGTATTAATTTCTAAGAGTAAATTTTGTTTTTTATTATTTGTAAACAATAGTGATTGTGTTTTATTAGTATTTAAAATGAGATAGTTCAACTTTAGAAATTCCTGTACTTCATCAAAAGCCAATTGTAATCTCATATTAATCAATTCTAAGGTATTGCCCTCTGCATATAATATGGTATCATCTATCAAATCTATCAAATATATGTAAACATGGATTCAACTTTAGTCCAGGAGCACTCCCAAAAACCATGCAGTTGGTCTTTTTTACATTTAGAACCATTTGATTATTCAACAGCCAATGACCAAGTTTATCAAAATCACTTTGTAACCCCCATATTAACCTGCTCAATGTTCGAACCCTGGCTATACAAAATTAAATCGTCCACATAAAGAAGGAATTGACTAGCTGAGAAAATAAAGGGGATCTGATTTATGAATATTGAAAATGACAGGGGGCCAAGAATGGACCCCTGTGGAACACCCCTAGAGTTAGGCCTTAGATCAGATAATGATGGCTCAATAAACACTTGCTGAGATCTTCCCTGTAAAAAAATCCTAAGAAAGAATACCATCAAACTGGAAATACCCATACTATTTAACTTCAAACAAAGCAGGGCATGATTTATTAAATCAAAAGCCCGGGTCAGGTCCATGAACACAACCCCCGTAAGTAAACCTCAATCACAATCAAGGAGGAAGGTGTTTGTGAACCTGAAAAAGGCTGTTCCAGTACCCCTACCCTTCCTAAACCCATGTTGTTCTGAGCAAAGTAAGCCATTTGACTCAAAAAATCAGTTAGCTGAATTACCACCAATTTTTACAAAAGTAAAGGATTCAATATTGAAATGGGATGAAAATTGTCCACTGTATCAGTTTTTGCCTTTTTAGGGGTGGGCACCACTCTTGCAACTTTCCATACAGATGGAAAACACACGGGCCCCAGATATTCAAAAGGGTAGCACATGGCGCAACAGTGTTGCGCCATGTGCAACCCACTGATGCACCCCAGCGCGATATTCAAAAGGGAAAAGTACGCGGTAGAAATCCCGATGCACCGGAGTGCATCAGTAATGTATACAGGTGCAGGTAGGGGAGGTGTGCCCATGCATACCCTGCACAGCCTGACATTCAGCCCGGGATGTGCAGAGCCATGCATGCGCAACCCTTACCTGCCCCAGCACAAAGTTGATCCAAAAAAAAAAAGGAACAATGGATGGCCACCCACAGGTGAGCTGCCGCATTGCAGGGCACAACACGGCAGCTGCCACCTGTGGGTGGCCAGCCGAGCTCTGGCTGCACCTGGCAGCACCCCCCCATGCCCAATCGTGGGCATTTGTAAAATAAATAAAACTCCTGTCCAATATCCCCTGGTGGTCCAGTGGACTGCTGTCTGCCTGATCGTGGGCATTTGTAACATAAATAAAACTCCTGTCCAATATCCCTGGTGGTCCAGTGGACCGCTGACTGATCTGGAATGTGTAGTATGGAATGGGCTGCATGCCTATTGGCTCATGCTGTGGACTAATGGGCGTACAGCCCTACCGACGGTGTCAGTCGGCGGGCAGCAGGGTGGCAGGTGGGTGGGGTGCTGCCGCCCGCCAGCTGACCGGGGAGTAGCAAGTGGGGCTCAGTGGCGGGTGGGGAGGGGTACCCCTTGAGACCACCAGGGATATTGGACATATTTTTTTTCATTACAAATGCCCGTGATCAGGCAGATAGAGGTCCACTGGACCACCAGGGACATTGGACATATTTTTTTTTTAACAAATGCCCGCGATCGGGCAGTCAGCGGTCCACTGGACCACCAGGGATATTAGAAACATAGAAACATAGAAACATAGATTTTGATGGCAGATAAGGACAGCTTGGCCCACCCAGTCTGCCCATTTCCCTACCTAATGGATAAGCTGCAGATCCTAGTTAACCAGCAGCCTACTTCTTCCTACCCCCACCCCCTAGAATTGCCTTATGACTGTCCACACATGCTTGAATTCCACCACTGTTTTGACTCCACAACCTCTTCGGAAGGCTGTTCCATGCATCCACAACCCTCTCTGTGAAAAAATACTTCCTTAAATTACCTCTGAGCCGCCTCCTCTATCTTCAAATTGTGCCCCCTTGTTCTTGCACACCTCTTTTTTTGAAAGATGCTACCCTCTTGGACTTTGTTGATTCCCTTGAGGTACCTGAAAGTTTCTATCATGTCCCCCCTCTCCCTCCTTTCCTCGAGGCTATACATATTAAGCTGCTTAAGTCTCTCTTCATATGTCTTCCGGTGCAGACCCTGCACCATTTTAGTTGCCCTCCTCTGGACAGATTCCATCCTGCCTATGTCTTTGTGGAGATTTGGTCTCCAGAACTGCACACAGTACTCCAGATGGGGTCTCACCAACTGTCTGTACAGAGGGATAATAACTTCCTGTTTTCTACTGGTGATGCCTCTCCCTATGCATCCCAGGATCTCCCCAGCCCTCCTGGACAGACATTTTATTTATTTTACAAATGCCCGCAGTCGGGCAGACAGTGGTCCACTGGATCACCAGGGATACTGGACAGGAGTTTTGTTTATTTTACAAATGCCCATGATTGGGCTGTCAGTGGTCTACTGGACCACCAGGGATATTGGACAGGAGTTTTATTTATGTTACAAATGGCCACAATCGGGCAGTCAGCAGTCCACTGGACCACCAGGGATATTGGACAGGAGTTTTATTTATTTTATTACAAATGCCCGCGATTGGGCTGTGGAGCACATTGTCAGTTGCAGGGGGCATCGGTCCCCGACAGCTGCTGCCTGGCAGGGCGCCAGATGCAAGTCATTGGGGATGGGTGCACCTGCATGCAAATGGGGCCATAATGACATGCAAATGGCCCCATGTGTTCCTTGCATACTTTGGCCCCATTGCATGTCAAGTTTTGAATATCGCGGTTACTTGTTGCATGGCGCAATGGAACTAGCTAGCGTCCCCATGCTCCATCAAGTTGCTACTTGCGCTGGCGCAATGCCACTGTGCCATGCACACTGCAGGTGGCCAGGGTGTGATATTCAACAATGCTGAGCCATGGCGCAGCTCCGTTGAATATCGCCCAGTCCACACCCCTGTGCAGCTAAGTTGAGCTGCGCCCAAGCTTGCACCACAGCCTGGTGCAGTTTGATTATCTGGGCCCCAGTATATAAACATAAATTAAATAAAGAACAAAGTGGATCAGCAAACAAAGGGTGCTACCAATATGACAAACCTTATATCCAACGCATTTCCACAATCTGCAAACTTATTTGGTAATTGACATAGTAATCTCAGCACCTCAGATGGATCAATACAGCTAAAATGAAAGCTTGACAAGCCTCCAAATGAGCTGGTTACTGGTGAAACACTTGAGTCAATATCGCAATTACCAATATTGCTATCACAGCCAGAAACAGCAGGGATAAGATCAGCAGTGTTAGTAATCTGGCATTCGACAAGTTTGCCATCAAAAAAGGATCATTAACCATGCCATCCGCTGAATTTAAATGAGAAACTGTTGACCTTTCTTTAGGAGATAATAAGGAATGTTGGGCCACCCAGAAACTCTTTGAATTGAATGAAGCTACCTCAATATTATGTTGATAGTAATCTATTTTAGCCTGCTGGAGTTTGCTGCAGGCCAATATCCTAGTAGACCGATAGGCTTGCAATAAAGCCTCAGAAGGAGATAGCTTATAAGCTCACCAAGCCAATTGTTTTTGTTTCACAAGCAATTTAAGATCTGGTGTAAACCACCCATTTTGGGCCCCTCGCACCATTAATTTATGCAGGGGACATAACTTTTCTTGTAAACCCAACAACTGTTGGCAGAAAAAATCAACAACATAACCTTGGTCTGGGATAGTGTCAATAAATGACCAGTCCAGAGCACAACATTCTCGATATGCTAATTGAAATGGAACCTTATTAAACTTCCAAGAGATTATACGAAGGGCAACCTCGGCGTTTTAAAATTTAGTACTCCAAAAATTGCTTGGTGATCACTTATCGAGTATCCCAAGACCCCAGAACATGTTACCATATGTTTTTTTATTAGTAATAATCCAATCTAGTATTGAGTGATTATCAGATAGAGAATTTATCCTAGTAGGTTGAACAATTAACTGGGACAAATTATAAGATTGCAAAAGGTTGTCATAAGCAGAACATCAGCTTTTGCCCAGTTTGCATTAACATCCCCTGCCAAAACAAAATCTCTATTTAATATACTTGGAGCAATGGTATCAAAAAATACTAAAAGGCCCACTTTTCCACGTTGAGGTGGTTTATACAAACATCCCACAACCAGTCATTTTGTGATGTCCAACTTTGACTGGAAAGCAACAAGGAAACATCCAAATAATCTAAACAATAGACAGCTACCCCCCCTGCAGATTTTGTACCCTTGTGGTCTGAACAAAATAGTTTAAAGCCAGGAATCTCACATGCACTGTTGGGACCGAATACTTTAACTAACATTCGGATATCATAACCATATGAGGTTTATACAAAGTTGTGAAAACCTCAATATGGGCCAATTTTGGAAACAGACTCCTTGCATTGACATGGAAAAACTTAACTCCATGATTAAAATGCCACAGCGAGTTGTCACAGTCATCATTGGGAAATTCAACAGTTGATAGACCAGTGTTTGCTTCTCCTATACATCCCCAGCCAAAATTAACAGCAACAAAAGGAACATTTTCCAGCCAGACCAAAAACACATCAATCCACTAACACAAATAAAATAAGAAAACCAAGCAAAAATAAACCCTAACACACGCAGGGTACATTTTTCAGATCATAATAAACAAATTACATTTAAAGTTCTATCTCGACTAACAAGTAAATTAGACATGGAATAATCAAACAACTCTGATGTTGAGAATGATGCCCCATTATTAAGGAATACAACACTATCACTTACCCATAAACAACCATATAGAGCACCTATACATAGACACGGTCTTCAGAACCTTAATATATCTATAAATAAAATCATGGTGCTTCAATACACTTAATGAAAACTAAACCCAGCCGCCCCAGACCTCCTAGCCCTCCCTTTTTTCACTTATGTCTCTGAAAAAGGACTTGTCCCCTTTAGCTACCCCTTTGACTATCCTTTCCTCCATTTGTGCCTTTGCAATGCTCACCACCTTCCCTGTTTCCCTCTGCTTCTTCTGGTACACCTCTCTATCTACTTCCCTCAGTGTCTCCTTATACATCCAAAATACCACCCCTCTCACCTTTACCTTCTCAATCATTTCCCTTGAGAACCATAGTGGTCTCTTTTTCCTTCTGCGCTTGCCCACTTCTTTTGTGCAAAGGTTTGTTACTTTCATTGTTCCGTCCCTTAATTTGGCCCACTGTTCCACCACCCTACCCATGCAGTCCTCCCCCCCCCCAATTAGGTTGTCTCTGAGGCATTCACACATTTAAAAAAAATCATCCCTCCTGAAGTCCAGAACCCTCATCCTCGTGTGGTTTGCTTCTGCTGTCCTTATGTTAAACAACACTGTGCAGTGCCCTCTGGTCCCTAGGTGACATTCCTCCTTGACATCTGCAATACTGTCCCTGTTTGTAAGCACCAGGTTCAGTATTACATCATCTTCAGTGGGCTCTCCAACTAGTTGTCTGAGAAATGCCCCCTGCAGGGCATCTAGAATGGCCTTGCTTCCAGCCAAGGCCATATGGTATGCTTCAATCTACATCAAGCAGATTGAAGTCCTCCTCGAGCAGCACCTCCCCCTTTTTTGCCATCATGCTGATGGCATCCACCAGCGTCTTATCCGATTCTTTTCCCTCGTGTTGGAGGTCTGTATATCCCTCAGTGAAAATAGTGGCTCTGGCTTCTGTCTCCAGGCTGAACCACAGCACCTCCAAACCATCCTTTGCCCCTAGGTTACCTTGCATTTCCATTACTATGATACCCTCCCTCACATAGAGCACTGCCCCTCCGCACTTCCTCCCCTCCCTGTCATTCCTAAACATAATGTAGCCTGGTATGGCCACATCCAAATCATGGCTCTGGGGGCACCTTGACTCAGTAATGGCCACAGGATCCAGGTCTGCCTCTGCCATAATGGCCTCCAGGTCTAGAATTTTATTTCCAAGTTTTCTTGCATTGGCACACATGGATCTGCACACCTTGCTCCTGCTATTCCTGCAACCTTCTCCCCTTCCCCGAATTTGTTGCCACTTGAGACTTCCCTCTAACCCCCTCCCCCCTCACTACCCTCTTTGTGCCTTGCTTCCTCAACATCTTCCTTTCCACCTCTTCTGTTCTTGACCCCTTTGCCCCCTACTGTGCTTTTACTTCTTTTAACTTGTGCCTTGGGGTAGTTTACTTCCCCTCGGGCCTGCTCTTCCTATTGCTTCAATCTGTGGTGTAGGGGGCAGTTTATGCTTCCCTTTGTATTACCTTCTACCCCCTCAGCAAGTTTAAATGTTCATCAAAGTAACATCAAAACCTTTCACTGAGAACTGTGGTCCCCTTCCAAAATGAATGCAAGCTATCACCTCTGTATAGACCAATATCCTTCCAGGTCATCCCCACTCCCCAGTGATGCTGAACACCTCCTCCCTGCATCATTATTTCAACCAAGTGTTGAAACTTCTGGCGCAGGGTACACTATCCCCACCTCAGCCACTGAAAGGTAGCACCTCAGCAAAAGCCACCATTCATGCTACCATGCACATTACTATAAATCACTTACGCGCGATTTCAGCCAATAAGCATACAGAGCCACTGTAACTCTTATTCTGTGTGCAGTGTGCTCTCACACAGGAGTGTTAGGAGAGGCCCATTACACTATAGAACTTGGAGAGGACAGACTTTATTTAACTTTTGAAATAAGATAAAACAACCTGAATCTTATAACTCACTCTAGCTAACATGAGCAATTTAAATACATTAATAGAGTCTCCACTGGGTGTTTGTTATGGTATAGGAGAATCTTTACAAGATGATGTGGCCATTAGAACTGCTCAGCTTTGCTTTGTGATCCTTTGATTCAAATCTCATGCTCTGAGTCTGTTGTACTATAAGAAACACCCAGTGGAGGCCCTATTAACTTATAACATGAAAGCTGGATCACTGCTCCGAAAACATCATCTGCTTGGCTGCATGCCTATACCCTTACCTCACGGTCCTGTGCCTGTAACATCATAATCACTTCCACAACAACAGACAGTGATGTTTCAAGTGGAGAACTGTAATATTAGGTGTAGACAAGCAGCAAAATCAGATGTTTAGGGGGAAGTGATTCTGTTTTCATGTCAGTATGCATTGTTATTAAAAAAATGTAAATGAACTGGCTCTGTGGTGCTGAGAGTTTGGTGTTCGCTCAGCACACTGGCGACCCGGGTTCATGCCCCGAGCCTGGATGTCAGGAGCAAAGTCCAGCAGGGAGGGGGTTTAGAGCATCCAGTGGACACTTCCCTCCTGGGAGGGGAGGGTTGGTGAGTCCCGAACCGCTGTTTGATGGCTCCTGGCAGTGGCTAGTGGCTAGCGTTCTTAGCAGTGTGTGACATCAATGTGCTGCTGAATGCGCTCACCCCCAGGACACTGTCATAGTCCAGCCAGTACATAGGAGATGGGTGGGTTGGAGAAAAACAGAAAACTAGCTGCTCAGCTGACTGGATGATGGCAGCCAGTCCCCACTCGCCACAGAGCTGGAAGTGTCTGTGCCAACTCCTGCCATGCCTGGGATACACGTGGAATGCCTAAGGGCAATTCTCATCTCCCAGTTCCCTGCCATGGGGGAGGAGCCCTCCCAATGAAGGGATACGTTGGGTTACGGAGATTGTGGCAGTCACGGGGTGGCAGATGGCGAAGAGACATGGCAGTGGGACGGGGGCCTAGGGGGCCCGAAGGAGTGACCAACTGAGGGCTTGGGGGAGCATAAATAAATAAGACAACAAAAAAAAGCATAAATAAATAAAGAAAATACATAAAACATAAAGCAAGAATATGTCTAAAAGTAAAGTGGCAAGTTATGAACAGAGTCCATCATAGTCTGAATGCCAGTGGAAAGTCCTTTTAGATTAGGTATTACACATAACTGTGGCTAGCACCAGTCCAGAGATATCGAGGACTAACTATGCCCTATATTGACACTACACCGCCACCATTTTTAGAACCTTGTGAGGTCACTGAGGGTGAGGTTGTGCCTAACTACAGTGTACCTAAGGCACAGTTGCATATCACAAGATTCTACAAATGGTGGCAATGTAGTATACCATATAGAGCAGACTTGGTCATCAATATCTCAGGACTGCTGCCAGACAAAGTCACATACATTTAAATGTGACAGGAAACAATTATTACATCGCTAGATGCCTTCCTGTATTGTATCCAGTACTCTGATATATTTTACTTTTTTCTTAAGTTAGTGTAACCTGGGTGTCATGTATCAGCCGGCTACTACCCCAGCCTTGCTGGCTAGACCAAAGTTGTGGGGCCTGGGTCTTATTTTCAATCTAAACGGGGGGTTCTTTAGCAAGATAACAATTAGTGCAGTGCCTCCACCCAGAGTTAGAATACAAAGTGGGTCTGATAGTTTAGCAGTACAACCCCCTGGTATGCTGTACCTACCCACCTCCCCATTCAGTCACCCCACACATGGATTACCATATTCCAAAACCACATTTTTAATACTTTTGAATTATTGACATAACACTAATAATATGCTTTACAAAACATTTTGTAAAAAGGTTAGCCAACAATTTATTTACAAGTGGGGTAGGGCTAGGAATGGGAAATTGGATGTAGAAGTTAACAGCATTTGCATTTTGGCATTTGTTAAGGGACATCATCCAACAATCATTTCACAGTTTAAATTAAATAAAACATTTTTTAATGGCTGCCACCCACCAACCTTCTGATGGATTCAAGTTAAGGCTTTTTATTTATCTGACTGCTTATGCACAGTAAACACAAACCCCCTACTGGCACCAGACCCCAGTCTTTAAATAAGAGCACTGCATCTCTATCCACCCCTGGGTACTCAGTAGTAAAATGTTGCAAGCCTGTTATTGATGCAGCTGGTTGGCTGGCATGTGCGTGCTTAACTTAAATTAGATTTAACCGTTTCATAGATGCAGTAACTACTCGTTGAATCTTGGTACTTTAGTTAGGCAGCTGTGCCTAAAACTTTAGCAGCATAACTATTTAACCTATGAACTTGACAACACTTGATTACTTGATGGCAGCTTACAGTTTCCCAGATGCAGGACAGTCCCTACTCTGCTCATGGCTTTGCAGACAGTCTCTTGGCTTATGCCACTGACGACTTCTGGACAGAAGATCTGGGATAGATGCAATCAGTAGAACTAGACATACTGGAAGCTGAAATTGCTGAGATGGGCAGCAAGGGCTTGGAGCACGTCCCCCTTTTTGGAGCAGGCACTTGCAGCTTTAAAATGGCTGGAACTTCTCAGCATTTCTGGAACTGGTCATCTTCTTGCAGGTGAAGTCACAGTTTGGAACAGGCCAGCAACAGGGACCTTGGCCAGCATGCCTCAACCCCCATGTCTAGGCATGACCCCACAGGAAGAGACACAAGAGCAGTGCCAAGCTGGCGACACTACCAGGCTGATTCCCTAAACTGACCACAGATAACAGTCTCTGTTTCTCTCAGGATCTTAGTCACATTTTGCTGTAAATGACATTTAACCACTCTGCAGAGCATAGCAGCTGTGGCTCTCTCACATCAAGACACAGTCTCTGTGTTCTCCACTGATTGTTAGCAGAAAACAGTCTCTCATGCACAGACATTTCAGGTTAAACTTGCACAGAAGAACAAATCTTCTCTCTTGGACACTACCAACATACTGGACAGACACTTTGCAACCTTTCAGGTGCTCACTTGAACAGAAGAGGGTCTCTCTTCTGACTTTTCTTAACAACAGGTACTGGAGATTATGGCGAGTCTACCAAACATACAGAACATCTCCTTATACTCTAGCTTCCAACAACTAAAACACATTCAAATAGCTTCTTTTGGCTAACATAGCTCCACAATCCCCAAAATGGACATTAGACTATTCACAGGCATTGCTGGCAAATTTCTTTTTGCCGGGGAGACTTTCAGATGACCTCTGTAGAACTCGACATTAACAATAATTCCTTATACAGACATTCACCCTATTTCTGGTGCTGGATCAATGCAGGGTGACAACACAGAAATTAGCACCTCCTGGAACTAATAGCTACTTGGCCTCCAAGCAGATCTCCATCTTACTTGAAATTCACGGCAGGCTTCCATCCTCAGGAACATCTTAGGCAATTCTTTCACACCTGAAGTTGCAGGATCTTTACAGCTCCCTCACAGCTGAAGTTGCAGAATCTTTGCAGTTCTCTCACAGCTGAAGTTGCAAGATAATACAGCTCTCTCACAGCTGAAGTTGCAGGTCAGAATTATTTTAGGCAGATTCTTCCAGTTGTAGAAAGGCAACACAGGTCCTGGGGGACTGTAGCTGGCAAATCTCCAGGCAGGCCATTCTCAATCCTTGAAGCCACATTCTTTAGCAACTGGGCCAGAGCCCCCTCTCTCTGGAGGGGCTCCTACCGAACTCAACTCAGATCCAAAAGTCTCTGGGTTTTGGGAGCTCCAGACACCTCTTGATTGGCAGAAACAGTTGTCCCACTGAAAAATTAATTTTCATTAAACTCCTTCAATGCCTAATTGGTCCTTCATTTGGGTGCCAAGAAATGTCCCTGCTTTTTCCCCCATAAGTCCCTTTCGCAGTCCCATAAGTCTCTTCAAATCAAATCAAATCAAATCAAATCACTCTTTATTTATATAAGGTGCCTTTCTTAAACCAAGGCACCTGTACAATATTACAAACAACAATAAATAATTAAAACAGCATTAAAATATTAAGAAATCATTACAGGCTTTACTAAAAAGGTAGGTTTTCAAAGCTCCTTTAAAACTTTGGACAGTTGGGCAATCTCGCACCTGACGAGATAGAGAATTCCACAGGGTTAGGGCCATAAAACTAAAAGATCTGGCCCCTGAAGTTTTTAAATGAACCCTGGGAATCTCTAGCAATCCCTCGTCAGTGGATCGGAGAGAGGGGGGGGACAGTAGGGACAAAGGAGATCTTTCAGGTAAGCAGGTCCCTGGTTGTGTAGGGCCTTATAGGTCAGCAAACCGACCTTGAAGGTGATTCGCCAGCAAACTGGCAGCCAGTGCAGTCCACGGAGCACAGGCGTTATATGACTGGACCTAGAAGAACCAGTCAACAGCATGGCTGCCGCATTCTGCACTAGCTGAAGGCGGTGAATCTCAACCCCTGGTAGCCCAAGGTAAAGGGCATTGCAGTAGTCAAGGCAGGAGGTAACAAAAGCGTGGAACAAAGTAGGAAGATCATCTGGAGGAACCAGGTGCTTCACCCGGGCGATGTTCCTCAGATGGTTAAAAGAGGTTTTGACAACTGCTGACACCTGAGACTTTAATGTCAGACAGTCATCAAACACAACGCGCAGGTTCCGCACCCAGTTTGAGGTAATCAGCTGGACACCCCCAGGCCATAAACCCGAGGGCGATCCAGCTAACAAACCTGCCTCCCAATGACCCTGGTCCACAACCAACACCTCAGTTTTTTCCGGGTTCAACTGCAGCCAACTCACACTCATCCAGTCTTGGATTTCGGCAAGACAGTTGTTAAAGACCAAAATGGCAACATCCTGACTGGGCACAAAGGACATGTACAGCTGGGTATCATCTGCATAGCAGTGAAAACCCAAGCCATACCACCTAATAATGGCTCCTAACGGCAGCATGTACATAGACATTGTGGCTGGTCAAATGTTCATCCAACTGCAATGCAACCACCTTCTCAATAACTTTACCCACAAAGGGTAAGTTAGAGACAGGCCTGTAGTTTGCCAGACAGTCCGGGTCCAAGGAGGACTTCTTAAGAAGGGGCTGAACCACAGCCTCCTTGAGAGGATTTGGAAAAATACCCCTCTCCAAGGACCTCCACACTATCTCAGCAAGGACGGGGCCAATTTTATCCACACAACCCACTAAAAGACGTGTGGGGCCCGGGTCCAAACCACAGTTGGTCGGACGCAGTGATTGGATGGTCATCACAATGTCACTGATTGTGGGGAGGTTGAAGTCAGACCACACAAACTGGGTGTCCGACATCTGCCGACCATCACAACTCCCATTGGAAAGGGTCAAGCGGACATCAGATCTGATTTTGGCAACCTTATCGGCAAAGAACAGAGCAAACTCCTAACACCGTTCTTGAGAAAAGGCTGTTCTGGGCTGAAGACAGATTGGATTGCACAATCTGTCTACAGTCTGGAAGAGCTGAGCTGGTCTATTCTGTGCAGCTGCAATCTCTTTGGACAGGAATTCTGCCTTCTTATGAGAGATTACGGATTGATAGACCACATAGTGGTCCATCAAGCTAAGTTTGTCACCATCCAGACCCCACCTCCACCAGCACCTCTCCAACCTTCGTCCAACTCTCCTCAACTCCCTCAGAGTCTCATCGAACCAAGAAGACCTGGGGCGGAGAGTGAGAGGATGAACACAAACAGGAGCAATGGAATCCAGGGCCCCTGCCACTGCCTTATTATAGGCTAGTACCAGCTCTCCTGGATTCATGCAATCTCTCGGTAAGCCCGATAGGTCCAGCACCACCTTCAGGTCATCCGGGTAAACACCTCTTAAAGGGCGGTACCAGACCATTTCCATAGGGGCTGACCTACTAGGGGTGGCCTCAAAACTGAACCCAATGGAGTGATGGTCCGACCATCTGACTGGTTCCACCACCAAGTCGGATATCTCCATCCCCAGAAGGAACACCAAATCCAATGAATGACCACCAGTGTGGGTCGAGGAGGAAATAACCTGTGTGAAGCCCAGTGAAATCATTAACTGGAGGAAGTCTTGACCAAAATGCGAGAGTTCATCATTGACCCAGGCATTGAAGTCTCCCAGAACCAACCATCTGAGGGACCCCAATGTCAGGTCGACAATGAAGTCTGCGACTTCCCACAGGAAAACATTCTCATCACCTGGTGGACGGTATACGAGAAGTATCCTGAGCCCCACACCCTCGCCTAAGATACATTCAAAGATTTGGTAGTTCCACTGGTACCTCCACTAGGCCCAGTTCTGATCTAAAACAGATAGCAACACCCCGGCCCCTATGATCCACCCTCGGGCGGTGTGTCACCGAGTACCCGGCTGGAACTGCTGCCGCCAAAACTGGTCCAGCATTCCCATCCAGCCAGGTCTCGGTGATGCATGCCAGGTCAGATGACCCAACAAAATCAGCTATAATAGCCGTCTTGTTTTTAATAGACCTGGCGTTGCACAACACCGCTCGAGTAGGATGAGCCTCAGAGGATGACCATGCTATCTGCTGACTATAGTCAGAACCCTTGGGTATGGGCACCAGACAGGGAGGACCCCTTTCCTGGGCCCATTTCGCCCCAGGGCATCTCCTTGTCTCCACTATCCCTATCCGCCCACTCCTTTCCATTCCCCCTCCAGACCCAGCCCTTGTCCTCCTCCTTCTTCCAACAATTCCCAGAGCCCTACACCATCTATAGACCTCTGGCGGAAGGGGGGGACAAGAAAAAGGATGAAGGTCCCTGAGCCTGGAGGGGGAATAATACCTGACTGTCCTTGTGTTATCCCAACACATAATTAACACAAGTAAATGATCCTAATTAAAAATTAACCCACCTCTTAAAGCTTAAATAAAAACTAAGCCCTTTATAATAAAAATAAAATATAATATAAAGAAACCACAACCTCAAACTATTGATTTAAGGGCTCTCACCTCCTAAACCCGAACAAAAAATATAATCAAATACAACAAAACACTAACTAAATTATAGGAGGCAGTATAGTGCAGTGGTCTAAGGCTCTGAGCTGCAAATCTGGTGACATCCAGCAGACCAGACCTAGGTTTGAATCCCACAGCTTCCACTTGCATACTGTGTGACCCTGAGCAAGTCACCTAACCTCCTTGTGCTCCCAGGTCGCTCCTGTAAAAAAGCTTTCAGCTTAGTGTGCTATACCTGGTTAAACAACTAAAAACAAAAAAAATTCTCCCTCCCCACCCAGTCCTCTCACCACTGGGGAAGAGAGGTAAAACAATATACGATAAGGTAATTAGTTAATCAATTAATTAATTCCAACCCTACCCAGTCCTCTCACCATTGGGGAGAGAGGAAAATATTCAAACTATAAACAACTAAGTAAATAGCTGGATACAGAGTCCTCTCGCCACCCAAATATCCAGACAATAAAAAATATTACAAACCAATTCCTTTAATCCAAACTAAATATCTATAACTTAGAAAGGGCTAAAATCTAAAATCAAATGTTCAACACAGTTTCACCAAGCTCTGAGTTGGCCAGTAACCAGTTCACCCCTCTCACAAGTGAAGACCAGTTCAATAATGCAGACCGCTCTTATTAAGCTCAAAATAAGTCAGAACTTGTCTCTCCAAAAATAATAATAGGTTTCCAAATGAGCTCTCACTTTCACTTGAAAAGTGGCAGACCTCAAACAGAAGTCTTATATTCAACGTACATAGGAGCAGTCTGCAGTTAAAGTTCCCTGTGCAAACCCACAGAGCAGGGAAAGTCCAAAATATCCAACTAAAATTAAAAACTCACGATTGGAACCAGATACAATTGAGCAGAGGAGTCACCAGGATGCCCAGAGAATAAAAGTTCGACTCTTTTACACAGTCAGAGGACAAGAGTTTGATTCCTTCATACAGCCAACTAGTTCATTATATGGCTTCAGGGAGATCCCCACCCCTAACCCGATTCCTCTTTTCAGATCCACTCACCGCAATGGCTGCCTGCCAGCTACCGAGCGGTGAAAGCAGAAGACCCGAAAGTACAGCCACCCTACGGCAGTGGCACCACGGCTCACCACTGGCTCAAGGTCAGGGCCAGGGAAGGATCTCCCCCAATCCTCCAAAACTCCCTCGGATTCAGTGCAGCAAAACTCACCACATTCCTGGCCGCTTACCCAAAAGTTCAGAGCAGCAAAAGCACTCCTCGGACTGTAAGCAGAAATGCAGTCGTCCTCCTCCGAAGTACGTGCACAAAACAACCACGTAGTCCATCTGCCTGCTTGCTCTTGGCAGCACACTCACTGTGCTCTACTACTCATGCTCCTCACTACACGCCCAGGCAATCCACGCTATTCCTTAGTCAGCCTCAGACCGCTTTCCCATTCCAATTCTGGGTCTCCACTCATTCCATTCTCTGCTCCAGTTCCTGGTTCGAATCCAGATTTCTACAACCTCGGAGGAACAAAACACAGTTCAAAGTCTCGAAAAGACAAACGATAAACTATAAAATCGACTGAAATAAAATAAAACTAAACGGATTAAATGAACAAAAACGAGTTAAACGAATAAAATAACTACTGAAATAAACTTTAAAAAACAAAACTCTAACTCCTGTTCCTGAGGGCTAGCCCAGCGTGGCCGCCATCTTGATCATAGGAGATAGGGTCAATTGAACATTTGGCTCTAACAGGCCTTGAACCTTAACAATATCCTGGCTCTCCGATTGGCTGGGCTGGGGTCAAAGTCTGCAAACATGGCTGCTGTGTAACAGTTTAACTGCAGTTTAAACCTGTCCCCCACTTTCAAGCCCTGGAGCAGCCAACACACACATTTAAAATTGATCACATGCCCCAGAGTCTTAGAAACATAGAATTTGATGACAGATAAGGACCACTTGGCCCACCCAGTCTGCCCATTTCCTACCTAATGGATAAGCTGCAGATCCTAGTTAACCAGCAGCCTACTTCTTCCTACCCCAACCCCCTAGAATGGCCTTATGACTGTCCCATGCATGCTTGAATTCCACCACTGATTTTGACTCCACAACCTCCTCCGGAAGGCCGTTCCATGCATCCACAACCCTCTCTGTGAAAAAATACTTCTTTAAATTACCTCTGAGCCGCCTCCCCTCTATCTTCAAATTCTGCCCTCTTGTTCTTGGACAGCTCTTTTTTTGAAAGATGCTACCCTCTTGGACTTTGTTGATTCCCTTGAGGTACTTGAACGTTTCTATCATGTCCCCCCTCTCCCTCCTTTCCTCGAGGCTATACATATTAAGCTCCTTTCATCTCTCTTCATATGTCTTCCGGTGTAGACCCTGCACTATTTTAGTTGCCCTTCTCTGGACAGCTTCCATCCTGTCTATGTCTTTGCGGAGATTGGGTCTCCAGAACTGCACACAGTACTCCAGATGGGGTCTCACCAGCTGTCTGTACAGAGGAATAATAACTTCCTGTTTTCTACTTAAAGCAGTTCCTTTACCCTGGTGTCCGGTGCCAGGGTGTGGCAAAATCAGAACTTCCCCTGCCTGTCACTGCTGCTGATATACACAGTCCCCAGGCAGCAAACGGGCTCTCATTAATATTCAATTTCCCCTTATTAATATTTATAAAGCCACTAGGCAGTGCTCATAGGCACTCTTTAAATAAAACAATTTGCGGCTCCTAATGTGCCTCCTCTGTGTCCGCAGCCCCCGACTGACTGATTTTGGAGACCAGGAACAACAGAGAAGCCCTTACTTTGCCACAGCAGTGGCCTGAAAATAGAAAAGTGCTACTGAGCATGCGCGGACCACTGGCTCGCACATTCATGCAGCAACAGTGTGGCAGTGTGGCGGTTCCATGGCTTTGTTCCTCTGGACCCTTTTGAAAGGAAAAATATGTTGTGGGGCTGGACAGAGATTATGGGGGATTTAAGGACTCAGGGCAAGGTGGTGGTGAGATGAGTGGGTGATAGGGGACAGCTGGAGGCAAATATGGTAAGCCCCCAAAGGGGGGGGTTACATTAGTAATCATTTTCTGTCTTTGTAACCACTTTTAATCCTTTTCTCCTAAGCAGTTGTTCTGTCTTTTCATACTGCCTGCACAGTCTCTGACATCAGTAACACCACTGCAGCCCATTCAGATGAATAGCCTGAAATGGTGTAACTAATATAATTTTCTTAAAAATACTAAAGGAAAGAACAGTAGCTATTGAGGAGAATGGAACTCTATGCAGATCAGAGGGCCCTCTAAAAATGAAGTCATTTATCAAAAATTAGTCAACGCATAGCAGAATACATAACTGGTATGGAAAGGAAAATATAAGAGCAGATAGCTATATAAATATTTTCTATCACCTTTAAAAGCTTTTTATAGGCTTTCAAGCTATGAGGGATACCGTTCATAAATGTTCTCCTTTACGTTTTTCACTTTCCCTGAGACTTTATGGCTGTGGGTATAACACAAAGTGTCACATACTAATATTTTATAAATGTTTAAAGAGCAAGTAGCTACTAAAATAAAAGGCTAAAAACTGGGATATTTGAAGTTCAACTACTGTGCTTTATTTCACTTTATTGTTTTCTAAGTGTTTGAAGAACAGATTTCCATTAGGTCTCAGAGGGTTTTATGGAGACCTGAATACGTTCCACTAGATAGGTGCCCAATGACAGGGTATTAAATTTGCAATAGTATGTTCAGAGAACAAGTTAGTCAGCACTGAGTGGCATAGAAGTGAAATCAATACTCTATAATCTTTATCCCCAGACTTTTGTGATAAGACATACAGTGCCTAAAGTCTGAAACAATTAATTTTTTTAATGGAGCTGGAAATCTCCAGTTTTAGTGCAACCCCTAGACCACACTGCCTTCATATTTCATGGACTCTTAACCTCCCATTGGAGTGTTCAGTAGTAAGACAAACTGCAGGTACATGCAAAAAACATGCACATGCACCAACTGAGGTTTCAGCATCCACATGTGATGCTTTCCTCTCAGCTGGGAAATATGAAGACAATATGGTTGGGTCACATTAAATATGGAAATTTCCAGTTCAGTTATGTAAAAGTAATTTTTTCAGTTTCATCATTGACTTTGGGCACTGTACATCTTATAATAAAAGTTTGGGGGTACGGTTAAAGACTGCCATCACAGAGTTATTTGTTAGTTAACTGCACATGGAGTTATATAGTTGTGTGATTCCCAACTTACGTATCCATCCTTGTACGTACTTACCTTGTGTACTTTTTACTTTGTATAATGCATAGTTTATGTGTAATTATTATATTTTAAAAATGTTCTATAAAACTTATAAAAAGGAAAGACTACCATCCAGATTGCACTTTTGTGATGCTGAATGCTGATGAACTTATTTTCTCAAAATGTTTTTTTCTTTCTCCTGATACTGGTCCTCTTAATATTGCAAATAATGCTGCACTTATATCACTGTGTCTTTCAAAATGATTGACTGTACCCAAGTGACCTCACTATCGTGGTTTGTGACATCACAGCCTGTTATCATGATAGGCACTATGTGGTCAGCTAGGAACAGCCAATTATTTTTTTTTAATTTTTAAACTCAAGTTTATTGTGAGTACAATAATAGTACAGACATGTTTTTTAAAGTATGGCATGTCAAAATACGAGTAATCCATGAAGTGTACAGTAGCAGACAATCTAGACAGCACAGTGTTCTAACAGTGGTGTCTATATTTTTATTCACACTTCATAGATAAGGTGACACATATTTGAAAGTCGAGCTTTGTGATACATGAAGTCCCTTCCTGAACATAAAACAGTGCAAGTTCCAAAGTTTGGTATATTTGAACATGCTCTGAGCACAGTGCGTGTGCCCAAAGTTTAGTTGAATATATCATCCTTAGACCACAGCACAAAGTAATGCACAAGCAGATGGGCTCTGCACAAAGTACAACCTCTTGCTGTCCACATACAGGCATATGGCCAGTGATAAACTCTAGTTTTCCAACCCAAAGTGATTCGCACTGTTGCACAAGGCTGTAATATTTGAATGACCCCATGCAAATAACTTCAGTCCTCATGGAAGGGCTTAACAGGTTACTAGTATCTTATTATAGGCCCATTTAAATCCAAAGAGCAATCCTTTTCTCCTTGGACTGAGTGGAGACTTGGTGCTCCTATGAGCAGGACCTATGTGTGATTCTGTCCCCCTCTTCTGTTCCACAATCAGTGATTCCTCTAGTGGTACCTGCTCCCACTCCTGCTTCCAGTACAATTCCATATCATAGTAGCCCCCTCCACCTGTGATTTTTGAAAGACATTCCATAAGTACTGTATCTCTATATATGCTGGTACAGTATAGAGATACAATAATTGAGTGCACCACACAGTGGCCTGCTGTGGAGGTGAGTGGATTGTTCTGCCAGCCACTGTCACCAGGGGTGGATATTGAGGGTCTGGGGCCACCAAACAGCAGGGGTCTTTGCACTGGGACCAGGATGGGGGGGCAGGAAGGCATATTGGGCTGTAAGCAGGGTACCTATTGCCAGTGGTGTAACAGCAGGTGATGGCACACCAGCGGTTGGTAGGTCCTGCATGATACAGGGCTGGTCCGTCATAATGCTCCACCACAGAACTTCTTTTAGGTTATGGTGTGTGATGCAGGGCAGCAGTTTGAGCACTCTGTGACTAGTCCAGGGAGTGGTGCTGGAGTCAGACTTATTTCTGACTCAGCTAACCACCGTAACAGGAATCCCCAAGAGGCACCTGTAGAGCACACAGGAACAGAGCAGAGGACTGACTAGATGCTAGTACTCCCAACTGACAGTTCACTAGTGAGGTGTGTGGGGGTTACCTGCAATGTCCTCTCCCTGTCTCCTCCCAGTCACACAGCTACATGTCAAGTGCACTGCCCCTTGGTGTGGCCTAAGTGATATCCGCTGTAGCTGTAGCATTGTGGGGTGGACTTGTCACACACTCCATAGGCTCATGAATATTCAAGAGCAGCCTCCCACCATACCATCCTGGTAGGCAGATAGAGGTAGTTCTGCTGGTATCTACAGCAGTATGGCCTGGATTCTTGAATCTGGCCCATTATATTATAAAAGGAGCCATACCAGCATCAGGATTGGGAGCCTATTATATTATATTATACAAGGAGCTATAGCCGGACCAGGATCAGGGGCAGGTGGTGTATTATAACATAAAAGGAGCCGTACTCTTCAAGGACTGGAACTGTGAGGAGGAGGTATATTATATGATACTGTAATATATGGATCTTTAAAATAATAATCCTGAAAATTATGCAAAAAAAATGTTGTAATATATAGCCAGATTCCCAATAATGCCACACTTCACTACCAATAATACCATAATTTAAGTGCCATAATACTATAATTCTGACCTCGTAATACTATTGTTCAGAGGTTGGAACGATAATATTATCACTCCCAAGTGAAAGCGCAAGTGCTGCCTAACAGCTCAGACGGACATGAGACGGCTTTTTCATCTACCAGCATGAAGTATTTCGAAGCCGGCTGCAAGGTCACCGAATACTACCTTACTTTTCAGTGGCATATTCTGGGTAAAAAAACATCAGTGGTTCTCTCAAAGCCACAAACCATGATGGAAGACAGGCTGCAGTTCTTTTTAAATCAAGAGAACCAAAATACCATGAAAAAAACGGCCTTCGACTTAAAACACCTAAACAACCACCTCACCAAAATAGGTGAGTCATGGGCCATAGAAACAATTGAAACTAAAGAGCTTGAGAGTATTCTAGCAGATTTCATATTTCAATTGAAAAAGCAGGATGGCACAGAATACAAGCCAAGCACTGTTAGAGGTATTCTAGGCAGCATAGACAGCCACCTAATAAAGCACAACTATCCAGACTCAATTTTCCAAGTACCACTATTACTTGTAAGCAAACTCATAGTACACTTGTAGCCAAACAGAAGTATTTGAAGAAGCTAGGTATGGGGAACTGGCCAAAGCAAGCGCAGCCACTCATAGAAGCAGAAATAAACTAGTTATACACCAGCTGAACCCTCGATCTCCACACACCAGCAGCTCTGCTTCATTTGCTGTTTTCAACATAGGGCTACACTTTGCACTCCATATGCGTGAAGAATACCAACTGCGCTGGGGTGACATTGTTCCAGGTAGAGACACAGAAGGCAAAGAATACCTAGAATACCATGAAAAAGCCACAAAAATCAGAACAGGAACAAATATTAGAGATGTCAGACCAGTGGCACCCAGTCGCTATCAAAACACACAGTGCCCAGAAAAAGATGCAGTGGCTGCATATCATAAATATGCTAGCATGAGACCCCCTGCCATGAACAAACCAGATGCCCCATTTTACCTAGCACCAAATCTAAAGCTGAAACCCACAAGCCACTGGTACAGGGGCATGGCCATAGGAGAAAATAAAATCCGAGGTATAATGAAGCTTCCCCAGCAGACAGCAGGCCTTCCTCCAGATAAGAGGACAGCAAATCATTCAATGAGGAAAACGGCCATACAGATGTTTATTTGTTTTATTTATTTTTTTTTTTTTAGTTTTTCGACTCTCTTTCCTCCTGATCACGGTCCGAGGAACCTCTCTCAGGCATTCAACCAGATCCTGCCTGGCCCGAAGTCTGCCTGACTAAGCCTCCTCTCTCCCCCCTCACCTCACAGCTGGTCCCCACAGCTTAACCCCACCAGTGTGGGGCCACCCCTCCTCTTGGGCGCACTTACAGACAACGTTCCCAGCTGCTTGGCAAGGGCCTGGGGGGAGAAACTGAAAGGCCATCCAGGATGGACCCGGCGGTAGGCATGGGGGCTGGTGCCATTGCCTACCCCAAGGTCTGGGTTTTTCCTTGTTCTGCAATCCCCGAGCATGGTGCACACCCGATGCACTGGCGCACTGACAGCCCCTGCCTGCATTGGCCATGCTGAACCCGTGCTGCCTAGCATTCTGCAGTGCCCCTGGTCTCACTGGGGGCCTCTGGCATGCCAGGCCATCCCAATCCCTCCCTCCCTCCCAGGGAGGAGAGCACCACAAGGGCACTCACTCCTCAACCTTCCCCTGCCGACCCCTGGTGCCTGAGCTCGCTCCCAAACTCGGGTCGCCAGCGTGGTGTGAGGTGTGGCATCCAGCGCTTCAACCCTCAGTGCCACCGGGCAGCTTACAGATGCTTATTGACTCTAACATAGCACCAACTGATGTTGCCCAGCTGTCTGCACATAAGAATATTCAAAGCATAAATAACTACTCTGCCTTGTCTGAGAGCAAACAAAAGAAAATGTGTTCAATCCTCTAATTCAAGCAGCCTTCCACCTCCCGAGTCCAGCCTGAATCTGCATGTCAGCAATCCACCTTGGAGCCTACTATTGCTGCACAAAGTATCCCACAGGAAATGACAGCAGCTCACAGCCTAACCAATAAAAGTGCCCAATTTTCTGGAATGTCCGGCAACATATTTGGCATGCCCTGCAACTTTTTTGGCAACGTAGCCATCAATATTCAAAAGTCTCCTCAGCCCAAAAAAAGAAGATACGTCATCTACTCAGAGTCTGAGTAAAAAACAAAACCAATTCATGCCATCATGAAGTTCTCTCCATTATGTTACTCGTTTCTTAGCCTCAGTCATTGGCTCTTTTTTGAAAATAAAAAATGATTCAGTTATACGTTCAGCTGAACATTTGCTGAATTTTGCGTGTTACTGTTAAAATGAACTGTTTCCAGCACTTATTGTTCAGCTTTTCAGAAAACACTTACTATCTCCTGATTCAGCCTGCACAACGCTTCAACAGGTAAGACCTCACCAGCTTCTCTCATCCATATATTATAACAAATGACAAATAGGTTACAGTGAATTACTGGGCTGAAGTTCCATCTCAAGGTTCTGGGGGCATAGTAACCTCTTGAGCTTCACTCTTGAAGTTATCTGTGTCCCCAGAACCTCTCGATGGAATTACAGCCGTGTAATTCACTGTAACCTATCTATTATTCTATTTGTATTGTATTGTATTTTATTACAAAACATTACATTATATTATATGCCATACCAGGATCATGGGGCTAACTGATTATCTGTCAAAACATAGCCTACTATCACAAGAACAGCATGGTTTTAGAAAGGGCCACAGTACCACCACTGCCCTGCTGGAATATACTTCATTTATTCACAAAGTTCTTGATTGCGGACACTTAGTTGAGACAGTCTATATTGACCTAACTAAGGCATTTGATACAGTTAATCACACCTCCTCCTCAAGACCCTGCCATCCCTTGGGTTGCGCAGAAATCCACCTCTTGGTTTGAGAACTACCTAAGTGCAAGGTCTCAGCAAGTTAAAATTAACTCTACCCTGTCCTCCAGCCTGCCTGTTCTGTCCAGGGTCCCTCAGGGATCCATTTTAAGTCCACTTGTCTTTAGTCTCTTCCTGAATGCACATCCTTCAGCCTGTATAGGTTGCCTTCTTTTTTATGCAGATGATGCGGTTATTTATAGCAGCCACTCAAACCCCCTCACCCTCCAAACTGACCTACAGAGCTTCCTCCCCGAAGTAGAAGCCTGGTTCACTGAGCACAAACTCATGCTTAACTATAAAAAAACAAGGCTATGATCTTCACCCATCGCCAAAACTAACAAAAAGACTTTCCTCTTTACATTTTTAACTACAAAACCGCCCCACTTGAGTTGGTAAAATCTTTTAAATATCTGGGTATCACCCTAGACTAAGATCTTACCTACCACAATTATATCCACCTTCTAACCAAGTCCATTAACTCAAGAATTGGCCTGCTGCACAGACACAAACGTTGTATGCCTCCTGCAGCCCTTCACCTGACCATGTCATCCTCAGTCCTTTCCCTGGTTGACTACAGAATTACTTTCTATGGTACAGTTGATAACACTGCTTTCAGTCGTATCACGGTAGCACTGAACAAAGCCTGCCAGCTAGTCTCTGGGTGTGATAGGTGGACCCACACTTACAACCTCTACAAGCTAATAAAATGGCTAAGCTTTGAGGCTCAACTAAAATACCAAACCTGCCTTATAGCCAAGAAAATCTCAGCTAGTGTCTTCCTTATGGGGCTCTGTGATGTAATCCAGCATGCCCCTCAATCTAGATCCACCAGATGCTCTACAAAAGACCCGCTCCTACTTCCTCACTGCAGGAAATCCTTGGGGTGAGGTGCATTCTACTATAGGGCTCCCCCGTCTTGATGAATGACCTACCTGTAGATATCTCCTCGGAATTTAAACTAGGCCCTTTCAAATTCAAACTTAGAGAGCTACTCCTCTCCTCCTGTGTCTGTGATTGCTTATAACCTTCCTCCCTTTCTCACTGCTCTCCTTAAACCCCCTACTTTTTCCTCTACTAGCTTTCACAGACAAAGTCTTTTCTGACAGCAACCCCCCACCACCACCTCCCTCCCTTCCTCCTCCATATCGTCTCCCCATCACTAAAACACTATGTCTGTATTCGCCTCCTGAGTGGTCCCCCCATCTCTAAAATGCTAGGCTTGTACCTGCTCCTGAGTGTTCTCAAATATATTGCTGCTTTATGTTACTTATTGTACTATCCTAATGTAATATACAGTTTGTTGCTTGTCTGCTTGTCGTGACTCAGGGTATAGTTGTCTACCCTCTGTATGTCTTGTACCCAGCTCTGTACCTCATGCATCCACTTGCACTTTTAATTTGTATTGTATGGTTAACTTGTATTTTGACGTGAAGCCTTGCAAAGGAGTCTCTGACTCAAAGGTTTGCAATTCCGATATGTTCAATAAATAAATAAATATTATATTACATATGCAGGCATACTGGGATTAGGGAAGGGGGTTTATTATATTATATTGTAATATATGAATAAGTCATAATAATGCTATCTCATCCCATACAAAAATTCCCCTATATTACAGTACTTCAGTTCCGATAATACCACCCTTGCTCAAGTGATAATACCATTGTTTCTTGGTAATAATACTATCGTTCAGAGCTGATAATACTATCGTTGCAGTCTGAACGATAGTATTATCACCAAAACTCCAAAGCGCAAGTACACGACTATCTCGTGCAGACTCTGAGCCGGCTTTACTGTAACCGTCTGCGCATAGAATAGAGGACGACTCGCTGCTAGCCAAAAACATCAAAACTTTCCCCAGAGTATTACCTTAAACCACACATGAATAATTCCTCTCCTCTCTCCAATCCAGTCAAATTCCCTCTGCCGAACCATCAGACACCTCTCTAGCCTGCTCGCATAAACAAGTCGCCATTTTCCCTTGAAAATGATGTGAAAAGCACATCTACAACCAATCAGAATACACGCTGTGCACTTTACATGTGTGCGAGTGCTGTGGCATCAACAGCAACGGCTGGCAACCACAGGAAAAGAAAGTGCTGTGATACAGGCATGACTACTGTAGCAGGCAAATTTAAAAACATTTCAAATGCCTCGGATCCATATATTACAAAAAATAAATGATAGGGACTGGTATTACGAGGTAAATAAGCATCTCGGAGGTTCTGGGATATGTTGAACCTCTCCTTTATTTTCCCAGGTCTACATGTCCCCAGAACCTCGGAGTGCTATTATAGCCTCGTAATACTAGTCCCTAATCATTTATTCTATATTATATTATATTATATTATATTATATTATATTATATTATATTATATTATATTATATTATATTATATTAGGAGCTATATATGATATATATGATATTATATTATATTATATTATATTATATTATATTATATTATATTATATTATATTATATTATATTATATAAGGAACTATACTGGGATCAGGGGGGGGGGATATGATGTGATGATATGATATGATATGATATGATATGATATGATATGATATGATATGATATGATATGATATGATATGATGAGCCATACTGGGATTGGGGGCATATTATGTTATTTCATAAAAGGATCTAAGCCTGTACTGGATCAGAGAAGGGAAGGCTACTATGCTACAGATTTGTACCAGGAGCAGCAGTGGGCAGGGAGCCTCTAGTAGTGATCTAGTGAATGTTTACTATGTCGGCGAAGTTGGTGTGAAATTGGGAACTTGACTTTACTCATACCAGGGCAAAGTTCTCCAACTTCACTCCACATCGAATGATTGATGATGTCCTCACTTATTGTCACTGTTGATTGGCTGACAAGTGGCCAATTAGATGTTATTATAGGTGACAATTTCATTATTCATTCATTCTATCACAGGACACTTAAGAGGGCCTCTTGCTTCTTCTGGTTCAGGATGTTTTTCAGAAATTATGTATGCTTATAATTTGTGGCTGCAGTAGGAGAGAGGTTGGGTGCTCAAGGATGGTAGCGTGATGGATTCCACTACCAATTTTTATGTCTCTGGGGGAACAGACACAAGATGGGATGAGGTGGATGGTGTGTTTTGGATGAAGGGCAATCCACTTTACTATAAAAATTTCTCCAGGACATTGGGTGGAGGAGGGAGATTGGTGCTAACCGGTTGCTAGATATGGATACTTTCTTTAAAAGGGTTTTGGTGGTAGGGGTGATGGGAACAGGACATCACAGTGGGTTTGGGTGGGTTTCACTTTTTAAAAACATTTCCTTTGAACAAAAAAGAAATGCTTAGTGTAGTTTTGGCTAGGAAAGTGCTGCTTCACCCTTCGAAAACTATGATTAGTAGCATTTTGCTGAAGCTTTCACCAGGGAAATGTCACTACACATAATCTTCACCGGGTGAAGGTGGGCACTTGGCCAAGTAAAAACTGCAACGTGCGGACCCTGGTGAAGTGCAGTCAGGGAAACTTCATGAAATACTGCATGAAGTAACGTTCCCAGAGTTTTGACATGCCTAGTCACAAGAGCCAGAAATCCCAGATTGTAGGATAGAGGAAGAGGGTAGCGCACACTGTTCACATAAGTAAAAGAAGAATCTTGGCAGCATTAACTAGCATTGTTTGGTAGCCTGTTCATACTTCCAAAACCAATCGAATGTGCCAATGCATGCTGTATTCATGCCCCCCCGCCCCCCGTCGTTAGGATGTGCAGCTGGAATAAGTCTATATTAACTGTGCCTATGAATATGGTACTGTACCTACCACAATAACACACTGTTCAGCACACAAAACACAATTAGTGCAGCCCAATACCTGCTAGCACCATGCTGACTCTTTTAATATTAGGCCCAGTCTTCCAGGAGGGATTATGTAGTAAAACTTATAAAGGAAAACTGAAAATAAAAAAAATGATGTATTTTGTAGTGAAATTGTAATCACTGAAATCTTCTGTTTGTGAAAGTACATACTTACGTGCAGTGTTGCCCTTTAATTACAAGTACATTACAGTATATGAAAAAAGGTTGCATACATCAGAATAACTTATTGTGGTACTGTACATACTAGGCATAGGCATGCAATGACCTGAATGAAAATATGCAGTTTATTTCCAAGAGTGAGGGAAGGGACCATAACATTATTCATTACTGGCAAAGCTATATGTGAAAGTACCACCCCTCATAAGTGAAGATCAACTGCTTGTTTTCTGTAGGATCTTTTCTAGAAACATAGAAACATGGACTTTATTGGCAAAAAAGAAACTCTTGGCCCACCCATTCTGGCCAGATGGCCCCTGCCTTGTCTATCTCCACAGACCACAACTGGTTCCCAGTGACCCTCCGTCCTCCTTGTCCATTTCCTAATATTCCCCCATGTCTATCCCATGCATGCTTGAAACCCCCTACTATTTTTGCCTCCAGCACTTCTGTTGGTAGTCTGCTCCAAACAGCCACCATTCTTTCAGTGAAGTAGTACTTTTTTGCATCCCTCCTAAACCTCCCTTTCTCCAGCTTCATTGCATGCCTTCTGGTTCTGGTGCTTTTCCTCATTTGAAAGAGACTCCCCTCCTGCACCATATTTACACCACGTGATGTACTTGTAGGTCTCTATCATGTCCCCTCTCGCTCTCCTGTCTTCCAGGGTGTACATGCTGGGATCCTTCAGTCTTTCCTCATAGGGCTTTTGGTGAAACCTCAGCACCATTTCAGTTGCCCTCCTGTGGATTGCATCCAGCTTGTCTATATGCCTTCTGAGGTATGGTCTCAGAACTGTACACAACACTCCAAGTGGGGTCTCACCAGCAAGTGATACCGTGGCAACACCACTTCCTTCCTCATGCTTGAGATACCTCTCCTTATGCATCCTAGTATCCCACTGGCCCTACCTACTGCTTTTTCACACTGCTTTGACACTTTGAGGTAATGAATTATGATAATCCCAAGATGTCTTTCCTGCTTATTGATTGACAGTACCTCACTCCATACTATACTCATTTCCTGGGTTCCTATGCCCTAAGTGCATGATTTTGCACCTTCTGGAATTGAACCCTAACTGCCATGTTCTTGACCACTTTTCAAATTCCCCAAGATCCCTATGCATTCTTTCCACCTCAGCCTTATTATCCAACCTTTACAGATTTTATCATTTGTAAAAAGACATAGCTTCCCTTTCAGTTCATCTGCAGTGTAAGTTATGAAGACACTGAAGAGGACTGGTCCCAGTACAGAGCCCTGCAACACCCTACTGGTCACGCTGTCATCATTAGAGTGAGTGCCATTAACCACCATACTCTGTTGCCTATCCATTAACCAATTTCTAACCCAATTCACCCCTAAGCTGCTCAATTTTTTTTTTATCACTCTTATGTGTAGCACAGTGTTGAAGGCCTTGTTAAAGTCCCAATAGTCTACATTCACTAACCTCCCTGATCTACTACCTTGATCATTCAATCAAAGAACTCAATCAGATTAATCTGGCATGACCTCCTCCTCCCCCCTACCTTGAATCTGTGCTGTCTGTGGTCTTGCAGCCCATTGGATTCAAGATACTCTGCCAACTGTCACTTTAATAGTGTTTCCATTAATTTCCCCACCACTGAGATGTGACTCACTGGCCTATAGTTACTAGCCACTTTACTGCTGCTGCCTTTATGTAGAAGGACCACATCTGCTCTCCTCAGATCTTCTGGAACCACACATGATTCCACTGAGTAGTTAAATAAGGCCTTCAGTGGAACAGCCAGCACCTCCATGAGTTCTTTCAGTAACCCAATCTTTCTAAACATTGCCTGGAGAGTGGGAGGATGTTTAGTGTGCAACCACATAGAAAAACTTAGAAAGGAGATTGAGGGTCTGCAGGAGGAACTAAGACAGACAAGGCAGATTGGGGTCGGGTTTAGCCCAATACTGGAGGGAGGAAGAAGGGGAGATGAGGGAGGGCAATTTAAGCCAACAGTGGTGAGGAGAGGGTCAGAAGAAGGGAAGCAGAGACAAAGGGGCCCAGACCAGAAGAACAATTGCCGGGAAACCAGGTCAGGAGAAAAAGTCAAATGGAAGGGAGGCAATAGGGACTTGTGAGGGAGGCAAAAGTGGCAAAAGTCATGGAGTGGAAAGGAGAGAACAGGTTACTATGCAGAGAGAGGGAGCAGGCATTTGTGAAGGATCTTCAGAAAATAGTTTTGCACTGCTAGAGAGGAAGAAGGTGGAGGAGGGAAGTGATGAAATTAGAGGAGTAATTGATAAATGCCTGGACCAAACTGGAGCGGGGGGAAGTTCTGCTGGGAGAACTGCAACAGGGGTAAAAGGGCATAATAATGTGCAGGAGGAAGAAGAGGAGCTGGAAATGAGGGAGGGAGATGAAAGGAAGCAAGCAGGGAGTAAGAGGGGTGGAATCTTAGTGCTGGGGGACTCAATACTAAGAGGAGTTAGGTGGGGTAGCAAGGCGGAGAGGCATAGTCGCATTTGGGTGGAGGCCATGCCAGGAATGACAGCGAAAGGGTGGGACAGTCTGTTCTGGAAATATGGTTGAAGGGTAGGGACAAGCCTCATTTAATTATACATCTTGGGACAAACAACCTGGCTGACAAGACAGTGGATATAGTCCAGAGGAGGTTTGAGGAACTAGCACAATTATGTGAGGGGGCAGGAAGATCAGTAACTTTTTCCGAGATACTCAGTAGCAAAGGCAAGCTACAACAAGAGCTGAGAATAGAGGAATTTACAGATGGCTAAGAACCTGGTGTTGTGCTAAAGGGTATGGGCTGTTGGGGGTGGGGAGGGACCTGGGAGGACAGTAGTCTCTATGCCGAGGAAGGAAAGAAATAGAGAGGATGGAAGAATATATAGAGGAAGTTGGGAGTTTAAACTAGGAGTGGGGGGTGGCAGTTGGGGAAGAGATATGCAGAGACCACAGGTTGGGAAATCATATGAGCTTACCCCCCATAACAGTGACAAAGGACAAATGGCAAGTACTATTGGTGATGCTAGGAAAGAAGGGCAGGATGGGAGGAGGGGGGAAAGGGTGGAAGGTGGTTACCCTTAATGCTAGGAGCCTTGGGAGGAAAACTGCAGAGTTGCAGGTTCTCAGGGCAGAGGGAGAGGTGGACATTGCAGCCATCACGGAAATGTGGGCCACCCAATATAATGACTGGGACCTGTCTGCACCAGGTTACAGGTTATTTCGTAGGGACAGGGTGACTGGGAAAGGAGGGGGGGTGGCACTATATGTGAAGGAAGGACTGAAGTGTGTAAGGGAGGAAGGGGAGGGGGGTAGTACAGAGTCACTTTGGGTGCAAATCCAGGATTCCAAGAATAGGAGTCTTAGAATGGGAGTGGTGTACAGGCCACCATCTCAGATGGAGGAGTTAGACAGGGAACTAGCGGGACAGATCAGGAGGACCTGCGAGAAGGGTAGTGTGGTGATTGTGGGGGACTTCAACATGCCAGGAGTGGACTGGAGCACCCCAACAACCAGGAACAGAAGGGAGCAGGTACTGCTGGATGCCTTCCAGGACAGCTTCCTGCTGCAAATGGTCAGTGAACCAACCAGGTTAGGGAATACCCTTGACCTTGTGCTGGCAAATGGGGACTTTGTGAGAGAACTTACAGTGGAGGAACCGCTGTCAGGGAGTGACCACCACTCAGTATGGCTCACATTGGATATGGGCAAGGAAGGAGTGGAATCTGGCACAAGAGTGCTGGACTTCAGGAGGGCCGACTTTGGGAGGATGGGGGAAGTGGTAAAAGGGTACCTGGCCAGAATTCAATCTAGTATGGATACTAACCAGAAATGGGAGCTCATAAAGTTGGGGATAGTGGAGGCAACCAAAACCTGCTGCAAAGCCCAGAGCAAGAAGGCTAGGGCTAAGAAACCGAGCTGGTTGAGCAAGGAAGTCATGGAAAAGGTAAGGAGGAAAAGAGCTGCCTTTAGGAAATACAAGAAAACAGGGAGGGGGCAGGACAGAGAGGAGTACTTGACAGAATCGAAAGAGGTGACAAAGGGCAGTAAGGGAGCCAAAGCATCTACGGAACTCAGGCTGGCACAAGGCATTAAGAAGGGGGAGAAGGACTTTAAGTACATCAGGGAGAAAGGAGCTGTAAGGACCACATAGTAAGGATTAGGAAGGAGGGGCTGGGTGGAAGCAGGCACGATAACATGGAAGCACTAAATGAGTACTTGCTCAGTATTTACGAAAGAGAAGAGGGGTGACACCCAAGATGGGAGAAATGGCAGACGAGGGGGGAAGTGGTGACAGATGGGGAACTCATGGAGGGCAGAGTTCGAGAGGGTTTGAAGGCACTGAGGGTGGACAAGGCGCCAGGCCCAGATGGCATCCACACCCAGGGTACTGAAGGAGTTGGCAGAGGTCCTTGCAGGACCTTTGCAGACCTATTTAATGCCTCACTACATCTGGGTGTGTACCTCAGGACTGGAGGATGGTTCATGTGGTGCCCCTCCACAAGAGTGCCCCAAGGATGAACCGGGAAACTACAGACCAGTGAGCCTCACATCCATCGTGGGTAAGCTAATGGAGACTATCCTGAAGGAGAGGCTGTGGCCTCTTAGAGGCCAAAGGACTACAGGACAGCAGACAGCATGGCTTCATCGTGGCCAATCCTGCCAAACCAACCTGGTCGAGTTCTATGACTGGGTAACTAGGCAACTGGACAGGGACATGCAGTGGATGTCCTGTATCTGGACTTCAGTAAGGCATCTGACTCAGTGTCACATGGAAGGCTGGAAGGAAGTTAGTAGGCACAGGGGCAGGTAATGCTGGTGAGATGGGTAGGAAACTGGCTGCAGGGAAGGCAACAGAGGATGCGGTGGTGGGAGCTCTCACACCCAAGGGCAGTGACGAGCGGTGTCCCACAGGGCCGGTGTTGGGACCAGTGTTGTTTGGGATATTCATTGCAGACATATCATGGGACATCAAGAGCAAGATCATTCTGTTTGCTGATGATATCAAGGTTGGCGCGGTGGTGGATGACCTAGGAGGATGGCAGGGGTTGCAGGATGATCTGGCAAAGCTTGAAACCTGGTCAGACACCTGGCAACTGGGCTTTAATGCCAAAAAGTGCAAGGTGATGCATTTTGGGATGAAGAACCCAAGGAGGACTTACCAGCTAGGGGGAGTGCAGCTAGCCCAGACAGAGGAGGAGAAGGATCTGGGTGTGCTCATCACAGGGTCAATGAACAACTCGGCACAGTGTAGGAAGGCAGCTGTAAAGGCCAACAAAATGCTGGGTTGTATTGCAAGGGTATATCCTCGAGGAGGAGGAGGTGATTCTGCCACTGTATAGGTCATTAGTTAGGACCACACCTGGAGTACTGCGCAGTTCTGGCGTCCGTATCTGAAGAGGGACATTAAGTTACTGGAGGGAGTGCAGTGCAGGGCAACAAAGATGATCAAGGTCTGGGGACTTTATCATATGAGAGGAGGTTGAAGGAGTTGAACATGTACTCACTGGAGGAGAGGAGAGACAGGGGGACATGATTGAAACCTTTAAATACATGAAAGGAATAAACAAGACAGGTACAGAGGGCTGTTCAAAGTAAGGGAGGGAGGACCACCAGGGGCCATGATATGAGACTGGAGCGAGGAAGGTTCAGGAGGAGATGAGGAGACACTTTTTACAGAGAGGTGGTGGCTGGGTGGAATGCGTTACCTGCAGAAGTGGTATGCAGTAGAACAGTGGACTGCTTCAAACGAGGATGGGACAGGACAAGGGGAGGGTTAATGAAGGGAAGGGTGGAAGGGAGGGCAGCTGCAGAACAAGGGGTGCTAGCTGCACATTCAAGCAGACTTGATAGACCACTAGGCCTTTATCTGCTGGCAAATTTCGTATGTTCGTACGTATGTTCGTAACCCTGGGTTTATTCTATCTGGTCCCATAGCCTTGTCCACTTTCAGAGCTGCAAGTTCATTCAGGACTCTTTCCTCTGAAAATGGACTTGAAGCCCTTCCCCTCCCTCTCCACTTGATTCTGCTGATCACTGGTGCTGATCCCCCCCCCCCCACTGTGAAGACTGAGCAGAACTGCCTGTTCAGGATGCCTGCATTTTCTTGGTCCTCCTCTGCGCAGTCACTCTCTGTTGCCATTCTTGTCCTGACTATCCCTCTCCTTGCTTTCCTCTTCATGCCCTGTTTGTGCTTTTACTCCCCTCACTGCCTCACCTACTTCCCTCTGTTTTACCTGGTACACTTCCCTGTCTTCCTTCCTCTGTCTTTTCTTATACCTCCTGAAAACCACCCTTTTTCTTTCACAACCATGGCCACTTTTCTACAGTACATAACGGTCTCTTTTTCCTTTTGCTTTTACTCACTTCCTTGATGCAGAGGCTGGTTGCCTTAATTATGCTGTCTCATAGTGTTCCCCACTATTCCTCTACCCCTCCCTTGCATTCCTCACCCCCCACTAGGCAGTTTCTGAGGCAGTCTCCCATTTCTTTAAAATCTGCCCTCCTTATTATCAGGACCCTCATCCTCATGTGGTTTGCCTCTGCTCCCTTCTTTATGTTAAACCACACTGTACAGTGAACACTGGTACCTAGGGGACTGACCACTGTGACATCTGTAGAGCTGTCCCTGTTTGTAAGCACCAGGTACAGCAGTGCCACATCTCTAGTGGGCTTGTTGACTAGATGCCTGGAAAGCCCCTATGTAGGGAGTCAAGGATGGCCCAGCCTGCTCCTTACCGAAGCTGAAGTTGGAAGGCTCCAATCCACAACAGGCAGATTGGAGTAACCAACTAGCAGCACCTCACCTTTATATGCCATCCTGATAATGTCTTCCTCAAGTGCCTTATCCATCTCCTTTCTCCATGCAGGAGGCCTGTAGGTCACCCCTGCATGGATAGCAGCATCCCCAGGATGATCCATAACACCTCCAGGCTTTACTCTTCTTCTGGGTGCTACTGCACTTCCATAGCCTTGATTCCCTCCCTCACATATAGTGCAACCTTTTCCCTCCCCCTTCTCTGTCTCTCCTGAACAGAGAGTTGCCTGGTATGACTACGCCCCAGACATGGCTTTTAGTAAATCACGACTCAGTTATGGCCACCAAATAGGGGCTAGCTTCTTTCGTGATGGCCATCAAGTCCAGAATTTTATTTCCCAGACTCCTTGCATTGGTGCACATGGCTCTCCATACCTTACTCCCTCTCCCCCACCTCCCTGCTTTCTCCCAGTCCTCCTGCCTGTGCTATTTCCCAAAGCTTCCCTTGAACCCACATTTCCCTTGTTACCCTCTCTGTTACCTGTCTCCTTTATTCCTTTCTACTCGGTATCTTGATTTATTTTATTTATTTATTTACAAAATGTTTTACCAGGAAAGACACCATGAGCTGATGAACAGCTTGTTTCCAGAAGTTTCCACTTGTTCTCCACCTTGTCCTCACCCCTGTCTTCCTGCAACCCCTGCCTTGGGGGAGCTTCCTCCCCTCAGGCCCTCCCTCCTGGAAGGATGCTGGCCATCTTGCCCACAGAGACCCATGTACTCCCAGGCTGATCCCCAGTCCCCAATGTAGCCAAAACCTTCCTCCATGTGCATCATGCCTTCAACCAATTGTAAAATGCCATGGTGCTGAAGGGCAGCATGGTGGTGAGGAGGGCTGAGTCATCGTACACCTTTCCTCCTGCCACGCCAGTGACCTGTGTTCTTAAATGAGCACAGGTTGCTGGGGATTGGTGGGTGGGAGAGGATCGAGCATCCCAGGGTAAGCTCTTCTCTCTCAGGGAGGGTGGCCAAGGTGTATTGGCACTTGACTGCCACTGGGTAGAGGCCCAGTTGCAGTGCAGGCATGAGTGACTCGAAGGGAGTGGGGCACAGTGATGTAGGATGAGAGAACTTCCATGCACAAATACTGGCACAGCAGCACAGAGAAGGGATGAGAAAAAGTGAAAAATCTGGAGGCCCAGGCTTTTTGAAGCCATGCCCAAGTCCTGGTGGTCTGCCCTGCCACTCCGGTCCTGGAGCTGATGTGGGTATATGTGCCGGGGGATAGCCCTACGTTTTCTGTTCAGCCACAGGGGAAAATCCATGGTGGAATAAGCTTCCAGACCAAGAAAGAGGTGGTGATGACCACCAGGCATGGGGACAGGACTCATAGCCACCCTGGTCTGCCAAGCAGGGTAAAAGTCTTTGTGGAGCCAAAATTCCAAGATGCAGAGTGCCTTTCTTCTCCTCAGCCATACACAGGTGACACCTCAGCAAATCCTACCGTGTACTACCTGCTTCAGGCCCCTCCCCAGCTCCTGAAATTACCTTGCACTACTGCTACCCTATCCCATGCCAGCTCATTTGTCCCTTGGTGGACAATGAAATATAGTTCCCTCCCATCTCTTGCTGCCCTAGTGGTCCTCTGGATCCGCTCTCCATCCCTCCAAGTTGAAGCATCAGGAAGACACTTCACCTCCCTCTGCCTTCCACCATACACTCCCTAATCAGTCCCCCAAATGACAGCATCCCCCATAAGCAGCTGCTTCCTCCTCAGCTAGGGGCCTCTTCCTTCCTCCTTGCAGCCACCCCTTCTGAGGATCCCTCTTCTTCTTCCCTTCCCACTGATGTGGGTGTGTCCTCATGGCTGCCCTGTCCTGCCAGTGTGGCAAAGGAATTGTGCAGTGGTACAGGCTGAGGAGCATGTTCCCTTCCCATCACGCCACCCTCCCAGAGCAATGAGGGTCCAACCACTTTGCCTCTGCTAGGCATCCTTTAGGGGAGTGGTGGCAGACTTGGTGCCCTCTGGGTGGGGCAGAATGTTCTCTGCACCCTTGCCAGTTTGTTCCAGAGTCCAGCAACATCTGCCCTCAACCCAGAGAGGTAAGTGCAAATGGGAGAGCACCTCAGTATCCAGAATCTGTCCCGAAAGATTGCAACTCCACCCACATTGCACTACAACAAACCATGCTCTTTCCTTTCTTAACTGTTTTGTCTGTTGTCCATTTTGTCTATTGAACCTTTTACATAGAAACATAGACTTTGACGGCAGATAAGGACCGCTTGGCCCACCTAGTCTGCCCGTTTCCCTACCTACAGGATAAGCTGCAGATCCTAGTTAACCAACAGCCTATTTCTTCCTACCCCCCCCCACAAGAATTGCCTTATGCCTGTCCCATGCATTCTTGAATTCTCCCACAGTTTTAGACCCCACAACCTCCTTAGGAAGGCTGTTCCATGCATCCACTACCTCTCTGTGAAAAATACTTCCTCACATTGCCCCTGAACCGCCCCTCTATCTTTAAATTGTGTCCTCTTGTTCTTGCACGTCTCTTTTTCTGAAAGATGCTACCCTCTTGGACTTTGTTGATTCCACTGAGGTACTTAAAAGTTTCTATCATGTCTCCCCTCTCCCTCCTTTCCTCAAGGGTATACATATTAAGCTCCTTTAGTCTCTCCTCGTATGGCTTCTCTTGCAGACCCTGCACCATTTTAGTTGCCCTCCTCTGGACTGCCTCTATCCTGTCTATGTCCTTTTCAGTACCTTCCTGCCTCTTTTCTATGTCCTTGGACTTTCTACTTCTTCCTTTACCTGTTTGAAATGTATTTTTTACCTTACTCTAGATAGGGTGTCTCCTGCTTTCCATTTTCAATCCTTCAAACAGTTGCTACCTTCACGATGCCTACTGTTTCCTACCACTTCATTGTTACCCCATTACCTGTACCTACTTAAACTTAAGCTGTCATGATATCCATACACAGAACTGTGTTATCTCCTACCTTAGTCAGGTGTTCATCCTGCAGAGTTTCCTGCATGTGTGGATGCCTGCAGATTCCTTGAGATGAGTTTTCCACTCCTGCACTATCCCACTCACATGCTGGGACATGAGTGTGATGTCACATGCTGGGCAAGGGAGTCTTTTATAGTGCTCTTGTTAGAGGGTACCAAGTTTCTGGCAGCTCCACCCGCCAATCACACACCTGATTCACAGGTATTTCTTAATCTGCTCACTGCCAAGATTAATTTCTTCGGCTAGACTCCCCACACTACCTGTTACAAATTTAAAGACAAGCCTCAAAAGTGCCCCAAGCACTAACTAAAAATCTCTTTCCTACCAATTTACAATCTTACGCTAAGTATGGAGAAATACTATAAAAATGTATATTCAAACCCCAGCAATCACTCAGTCTGTTTAACTAATGCAGTCAGCGTTCAGTGTTGAACTGCTCTGGAGAGAATGGAATGTATGTAAATGATGGAACTCTCATAGTCTTGTGCCAATTTCAAACTGCTGCCCCTAATACAGTAACTGCGGCACTCTGTGCTCAGATTAATTTCTCTGCCTGCTCAGTCTGGATGCTTCGGAGAGCTCTCTTCAACTTCTTTACAAACTCTTTCTTTGACAAAGAAGTTTGTTGTTTAACTTTTATTTTACATTTTCTGCCCCTGTATCAGGTATTTTAGTCAGTTTAGTGTGTTTTTTATCAAGTTACAGCAGTACTTCTCGGTTCTGCGGAACCTCAGGGAACCGCTGCTTTTGTGGTAAAACATTAACATTTTTTTACTGTTTTTGTATTTAACACTCGGTTTCTGTCAGAACCATAGCATTTAAATCTCTATTTCAATTTTCTACTGTTGCCTGGTTCCTTTTCCTGTCAGGAACTGAGCCGTTCAGTCAGTTCCTCTGTGTTTCTTACATTGGGACCCGACTGCCATTTTGACTAAAAATAATAAATATTATTGTGTTTGGGAACCGAATATCTTTTTGGGAGTGTACTTGCGGTTCCTGACACTAATGTCAGAAATGCCCAGAAAAAAGAAACAGACAGGACCAACTGGGTTTACAGACTGTTCTGGTTGTGGACGTTTAGTGGCTAAAGCGGACAGACATGATTTGTGTATTTCCTGTCTGAGAACTAGTCACATATTTTTTAACTGTGATATTTGTAGAACCTTATTTTCCAAAACTCTTAAGAAAAGGGCCAAGAAGTTAGAAGAGATGGCTACCCCTGCATCCCCTCCTAAATCTTCAGAGGAGCCATCCTTTTTGAAAAAAGATAAAAAATAAGGAACCGGTGGAAAAATCCACCAAGAAACCTGACTCTATTAATTCTAAAAGACCAGTGGAGCTGGCAGCAGAACCAGTTCCTGCCAAAAGAAAACACAAAGAAAAACATACTGCTGCACCTCCTGCTAAAAAAGCAGAAGAGATCTCAGTGAGTAGACCAGAGGAAATTGTCAAGGCCCTGCAGGTTTTGCAGGCCCTCCAGGCTGCCGGTCCATTGCTTCCTCCATTGGCTCCTCCAGTTCCACCGGCTTCCCCGGTTCCCACGTCAGTTTCACCTTTTCAGGAACTGTTTTTTCTGTATGAGGAACCGCAGGATGAGGAAGAAGAAGATGAAGGAAAACCTATAGAGCCAGAAGTCTCTCCAGAGCAGTATTTTGGTTCTCCCCCATGGGGTCCAGAGGGCTACTCGTCTCTCAATTCTTTTGTGAGGCAGACGGTAGATGCACTCAACTTGGCCATACAGAAGATGGCTAAAGAGGAAGCTGAATTCCTGGATATGATGGGTCTCACTCCAATGAAAAGACTGTCCCTGCCTATTCATAAAATTCAGAAAGGCAGTGTTAAAAACTCTGCAAACCCACACTTCAGTGCCAGGGGTGGACAGAAAGGTGGATAAAAAGTACCAGTTAGATAGATCTAACGCAGACTTTGCATTCACTCACCCTGATCATGAGGGAGTAATACAGGCAGTTGCCTGTGACAGGGCCAGGGTACCCTTGGCATCGCATCCCCCTGATAAGGATTCTAGAAAAATTGATGCCATGAGAAAGAAAGGCTATATGGCAGCTTCCCTCCTGGTTAGGCAAGCTACTTACATGGCTTATGCAGCTCAGTACCAGAAAACCCTTTGGACCACAGTACTGGCTATGTCAGATAAGATACAAGGGGGGGTGGCAGTGGACCTGGCTAAAACCACCAAGACAGCTCTAGATGCCACAAAATATCAGTTCCACATGGCAGTAGATGCCAATGACACTGCTGCCAGGCTTATGGCCCTCACGGTTTCTATGTGAAGGTTTGCCTGTCTCAAGGCCACAGACCTGTCTCAGGACACCTAAACCAAAGCAATGGACTTCCCCTTCAAGTATAACTCTCTCTTTGGGGACAAGACAGAAGCTTACATGGAAAAAGTGGAGGAGTACAAGGCCACATACAAAAGTAATGCAGCCAAAGATAGACCCTCCACCTCCTACAGGCCCCAGAGTAGGGGAGGCAGGGGTAGGGGATCCTACTCAAGGCCTGTTTTCCAGGCTCAAGCCCTGATGAACTACCGGCAGACCAGGGGATACTTCAGAGACAGGAGCAGAAGAGCAATGAGATGGGCAAAGCCTACCACCCAGGATAAGGCTCCATGTAAACAGAACCCCGGACATGTTTGTACAGGTTAGCTCCCCCCTACCAATAGGTGGCAGGCTGGCTCACAACCTCCAAGCTTGGCAATCCATCACCACAGACAAGTGGGTCTTGGAGGTAGTGAGCCAGGGTCTGTCCCTAAGCTTCAAAACACCCCCCCAAGTTAAGAAGCAGAAACTTCAATCCAGTCATCCCATCAGAAAAGGTGTTTCTGGAAGCAGAAGTAGCCAACCTGTTGCTCATCAGAGCAGTGGAACCTGTCCCTCTGTCCCAGAGGGGCAAAGGGTTCTACTCCAGGTATTTCCTAACAAAACAGAAAAAAGGAGACTGGCGGCCCGTTCTTGATCTCAGACTCCTGAAAAAACATGTGATAAAGCCAAAGTTCAGAATGGTCACCCTGGCTATGATAATCCCCACTCTCCAGCAGGGAGACTGACTGGGCATCCTTGGATCTCAAGAACACCTATTTCCACATCCCAATCTGACCCAGTCACAGAAAGTACCTGAGGTTCAGACTGCCCTCAGGCCACTGTCAGTTCGCAGTTATGCCCTTTGTCCTAACTTCAGCCTCAAGGGCATTCACAAAGTGCCTAGCCCTAGTGGTGACCCACTTGAGAAGGCAAGGGGTCATGGTATTTCCTTACCTAGACAACTGGCTAGCCATATGGCAGTCCCCTCAGCACACCAGAGACTCCCTGGCTCTGGTTCAGAGCACTCTAGAATATCTAGGATTTTGGATAAATGCCCAGAAGTCCCAGATGGAACCTGTTCAAGTCCTGGTCTTCATAGGAGCAGAACTGAACACCCTGCAAGGAAGGGAATTCCTCCCTCAGGTCAGGGTAGACAGTATTCTTCAGCTGGCAGGATCATTCAAACTAAACAGACCCAGACCAGCAAATCACTTGCTGCAATTGCTAGGCCACATGGCAGCAGCCATGGCCATAGTGCCAGGTTCAAGATTCCAGATGAGAGACATCCAGTTCCACTTAATGACTCACTGGTCTCAGAGGAGGGATCCTCTGGCCAAGCTGGTACCTGTGTCAAAAACCTTGATACATGCTCTGCAATGGTGGATGGAAAGGGAGATTCTAAGAGAGGGAACTCCCTTCCAAAAGGAGATTCCCTCACTAGTACTCACTACAGATGCCTCCCTGCAAGGTTGGGGGCATACATGCTCGACCTCACAGCCAGTGGTACATAGTCCCCTCAAGAGTCACTCATGCACATCAGTCTGTTGGAGCTCAGAGCAGAATACCTGGCACTCCAGTAATTTGCACCTCAGTTACAGGGCAAGGTGGTGCAGGTCAGAACAGACAACACAACCACCATGTATTATATCAACAAGCAAGGAGGCACCAGGTAAGCTCTACTGTGTACAGAGGCCATGAGGGTCTGGAACCTGGCCTACTCACTACAAGTGTCCCCGTCTGCCATCCACTTACCAGGAAAATACAACATTGTGGCAGACTCGCTCAGCAGGATCAGCCAGAACCGTCACGAGTGGTGCCTTAACACACAGGTGCTGCAAACAGTGTTCAGGAAGTGGTATACTCCAGAGACAGATCTCTTCGCCTCCCCAGACAATCACCAACTGCCACAGTTTTGTTGCAGACCTCCAGTCAAGAGCACTGTGCCAGTGGATGCCCTAACATTGGACCGGTCAGGCAAATGTCTTTATGCCTTTCCTCCCTTTCTCCTCTTGCTCAGGGTCCTGATAAAACTCAGGACACAACCTGCAACAATGATCCTGGTGGCACCAGACTGGGTGAGACAGCCTTGTCACTCACTTCTGCTGACCCTGTCAGAGGTACAGCCAATTCATCTCCCTCAGAGGTACAATCTGCTGACATCCTCACAGGGCAGGATACTGTACCCAGCCTGAAGTCCCTTTATCTCAAGGCTTGGTTCTTGAAAACATAGAGTTTGCCAGCCTGCACCTCCCTGAGGAGGTCCTGAATGTCCTAGGAGGTCTAGGAAACCTTCAACCAGGAAAACCTATGCTTCCAAATGGAAGAGGTTTACAATATGTTGTGGCCGCACAGGTATCCAACCTGCTACTGCTGGGTTGTCTGTCCTTTGGGACTACCTGACCCACTTGAATTCATTAGGCCTTAGGCCTTCTACCCTGAAGGTACACCTAGCTGCAGTCTCTGCCTACATTTCAGCTGGTAAAGACAGATCTCTGGCATCCCATCCTGTCTTTAGAAATTTTTTTAAAGGCATCCTTCACCTTCACTCTCCCTTAAGGGAACTGGTGCAGGCATGGGACTTGAACATCTGCATTGTCAGGCTAATGGAACCCCTACTTGAGCCAATGACAACTGCAGATTTAAAGTATGTTACCTGGAAAACTGTTTTCCTAGTGGCCATTATGTCAGCTAGCCTAGTAAGTGAGCTTCAGGCCCTGTGCACAGATCTCAGCTATTTCTCTTTCCACAGTGATAAGGTGGTTCTCAGAACTAATAGGAAATTCCTCCCCAGAGTGGTGTCAGATTTCCACCTGAACCAGTCCATTACATTGCCAGTCATTTTCACTGCCAACTCCAGCTCAGGAGAGTGGAGATTGCATAGCCTAGATGTCAAGGGGGCACTTAGCCACTACCGTGATAGGACCAAGACATACAGGTCAGAGGTTACTCAGTTGTTCCCCACTTATGGTGAGGAGGGTAAAGGTAAACCAGCACCTATAAGAACCTTTGTACGCTGGATAATGGCCTGCATTCAATTCTACTACAGCAAAGTTGGTAAGTAACCACCCCTGGGCCTAAGGGCACATTCTACCAGGGGCACAGCTGCATCAGTAGCCACATCAAGGGACATACCCTTACTGGAAATTTGCAAAGCAGCTACCTGCAAAACCATTCACAATTTTACCAAGCACTACTGCTTAGACATACAGAAGTTATGCCAGGTTTGCCACAGCAGTGCTGAAGAGCCTTTTTCCAAAATAGATTCTCTTCCCAACCTCCAAAGGTACTGCTTGGCAGTCTGCATTAGTTAAGCAGACTGAGTGATTCCTGGGGTTTGAAGAAAAAATCACTCACCATAGTAATTATGTTTCTTCTAGGGGATCACTCAGTCTGCTTAAGCTTCCACCCTGCCTCCCTTACCATAACCAGGAAAAAGGGATCTCTTATTTTGCTTTCCTGCTAGTCACTATATGTACTACTACTTTCTAGGCTTATTGTTTCAAAGTCTTGTAAACCAGTTGTGTTTAACTGTTGTCCCTTCTTACAGGAATCATTTTAAGGGGTCCCCATATAGGGGAGGGGTGTTTAGTAGTTTAACTAGTTAGAATGGCTCACTTTGTTAGGCTTTGTAATGAATCTGAGCACTTCATAGTGCAGTAGTTACTAGGGGCAGCAGTTTGAAATTGGCACAAGCCAATGAGAGTTCCATCATTTACATATATTCCATTCTCTCCGGAGCAGTTCAACACTGAAGGCTGAATACATTAGTTAAGCAGACTGAGTGATCACCTGGAAGAAACATTACTACGGTGAGCAATTTTTTCTTATGGGGCACAGTAGCCAACCTGTTCTCAGAACAAACACATCAGACATGATTTCCTTTCCTCTAAGGGCCCTGCATAAAGAACGGGGTGCAACAGACTATGCTGGCAACATGTGGTGAGACATACTTTTCTGCCTTTGAAAAGTGTATCTCTATGAGCACTGGCTTGGAGCTGTACCTTCCACTTCAGACAGGAAGTTGTGGGCTAGGAGGGAGAGGTGAGCATTACAGTTGATAACTCCAAGGAAGGCCCTGCCACTCATTTGCCAGGACTCTGGAGACCTAAAACCCTAATGTTTCTTCCTTTTGCTGCTTGGGGGTGGGGGTGGGGATTTAGGGTTGGAAACCCTAACGCCACATTTTCCCACTTTTGTGGCATTAAGTTGAACCCTGACTGGTGATTAACAATGTTTTTTTTTAAAGAATATCTCTGTCTGTCTATCTGTCTATCTATCTATCTATACCTCAAGATTAAAGCTGGGGTGCTCACTTTCCTCTCTGTCAGCAGTTCCTGCACTTCCAGCAACGTCTGTGCTTATTCAACTTCTGCAACACCTTAACCTTCCATTTTAAATGTTAAATTTGCTCTTTGTTTTAAGAAAAATTGTTTTGCTTTAAGTTCAACAGGCAGTCTGAGTGCTGTTCAGGGATATTGTGAAGTCATCAGCCCTTGTTCAAGCTTCCTTTCCTATTGATTAATGTATTCCATTGCGACAGATTTAAAAGGGAAAACATTAAGTAATGAAAGGATGCATCTAGAATGAGAATATCATAATTACTGTCACTTAAGAAGGACCATCAAACAAAATTTCTATTTTAGTACCTTTACTTCTGTATTTCAGATTCCTGCTAACCCCCCACCCGACCCCAGAGGTTGCACATAGAAGTGCATTGTGAAACAACTGGAAGTGCCACTGAACCCTTCACTGCTCTCCTCCTGGAGACAGTACAGCCCCCACTGGACAGTGCTGGTCCATGCCCAACCGTCCTTTTTGCCATAAAGGACAGAGTGCAGGCCAGACATGAATGCCACTCTCCTTTCTTATTTAACATATACTCCCCTGTCTTCAGGGGATATGGTAGTCCCTTCCTTAGCCTACCTTATACCAGGATCCCCTGTGTATGTGGAGCAGTGCATCCACTGGGTGGCCAGACTGGACTTCTGATCTGAAACCCAGTATATGGCCCTGGTTGGCCACCCTGCTTGCTCCTCCCCTTGCACAAAGCTACACTTTCTTGGATTTGACCAGCCAGGGATCATGACTACTGGCCCTATATCTATACAGAAACAGACAGAAGAGTGAATTAAATATGTGCCTTAGCCAAGATCCTAGTTAGGGCACTTATTTCTTTCTTCTGAGAAAGAGAAAGGCACTTTTGGGAGTCCCAGATTTCCAGCTGCCTTGGTGGAGCAAGTGATAATGCAACAGAATGGGGCTGGCACTTTACAGTATAGACAATATAAAAGTGATAGAAGCTTAGGGCCCAGAGAGGGATCAAGGACAGAAATGGTATAGATGCAACTGGGATTTGAGAATAAGAAGAATCTAAGGGATGGCGTGGCCTATAACCCACCAAACAAGTCCAAGGAGGGGGACAAAGAGCTAGGGGAGCAAATCAAATGGGCTGCCACCATAGGGAGCATGGCACTAATAGATTATCTTAATCTCCCAGATGTGGACTGAGAAACATCAACAGCTGGGAGTGCAAGGAGCCAGTGCTTTCTAGATTCATTACAAGAGGGCTTCATTCAGTGGGCAAAAGAACCCACCAAGGAAGGAGTCATCCTTGATGTGGTTCTTTTGAACCAAGATGTGGCGGAAGAGGTTAGGGTAAGGGAACCCCTGGAAATAAGTGATCACAATTGGTTTGGTTCATGCTGGCCCTAAATGACCAGAAGGCAAAGACAAAGGTCATTGATTTCAGGAGGGCAGATTTTAGAAGAATGGGGAAGATCCTTTGTGGCAAACCGAGGGAAGGTGGGTAGGAAGCAGATGAACTGTGAGAACTAATTAAGGGTAGTTTTTGGAGGGACTAAACTGGTCTGAAGCAGGTAAGTAAAAACAAAACACAAGAAATCACTCTGGCTCTTCAGAGAAGTGAGACACACAGTCTGGAAAAGAAGGCAACATTCAAAAGGCATAAGAGAATCAATCTAAACAGAGCTGCATACTTTGTGAAAAATAAAGAGGTACTGTAAGTGACATCATGAATAGGGTAAAGGCAGATATAGAATTGATGACTGCTGAGGGCTTAAATGAAAATTGAAAGGCCTTCCTTAGATATATCAGAGAGAAGAGGAATACCAAGAAGGATATTGTGAAGCTATATTCAGGAAATGCCTACAGTACATAGAGAAGGATGGGAAGAAGACCTCCGTCCTCAGTGAGTGTTTTTGGTCAGTATTGACAGTATAGATCCACTTGTCCCAAAGGTGTCGCACAATAGACACCTATGTCCATTTTGCAATAAGCAAGAGCAGGGTTTACGATTCTAGCAAAAGACCACCATGTCAGTTTCAGGTATTGAAAGAGGTGGGGGTTACAGAGTTTGGGTATTCTTTAATGGTGTTATGGATGGGGTTGGGTGTGAGGGGTTAAAACAATTTCTTAAATCCCCAGAGCAAACCATCTTGCAAAATCTAAGGCAATATACACAAAATGGATCATTAAAGAGCATGTACTTAGTAAGGACGTAAATCTTAAAGCCTGAAGGTTTGGGCCTTGAGATGCCTTGTTAATCATTGAGCTTGTTTTTATTTGTTTCTTTGCTTTTTTCATCATCTTATTTTTATTTTGCCATCTACTAGAAAAAATAAAGAATCCAAGAGAATCCTTGTATTATGAAGTCAGAAAATCTTTACTGGCAAGACTGGCAATGTATTTCACTGGAAAACTGCAAATCTGTTTGCAGATTTTTATAGAAGAAAAAAGCTGTCTACCACCAAAATGTTATACATTTATTAGAAATACATGATTTTTCATAACCTGTGATTTTATGTTATAATTTAGCAGATGATATTTCCTTCCTAACTAGATTATACTTAGGAAGAAGAAGAGAGAAGTCAATTACTATTTTACAAATTTGTAAAATCATACAAACAGACAAAGAATAGTACACACATATAAAAAGCAACATTTGTTACTGAAAAAGTACCTATTTCTTTTGAAAAAGATAGAAAATATATATTAAGTTTCTAGTGGAAATATATTGGACTCTTAAGTAGTTGGCAGTTTCTGACATCACAATACAGAAATTAGATTTAATTCTTTGTACTAGCAGTGTGAAAAGCCAAAGTGAAAACCCATTTGTTTCACTGCACAGAACTATTTTATTGTAAATCTAGAAAGTAATTGCTAACACATCAAAACACAATAAGTAAAATAGGCTGTCATCTATTAGAAGTGAATATGTGCTCTTTAAGCCTGGTCATTAATATTAGGCTTATCTGCAGTGATGTAACATCAGTCCTCATTTGTGTAAGGGAGATGTGTTTTATCCTGATTTTTAACCTGACTGAGGAGTTGTGTCAAGCTGGAATGTATTCATGCAGATCTCCCAGCCTTTTTCATCTGAAATGTTCATTGATGGATATGAGCGATCAAGATAATTGCAACACATAAAGATGCATTTAGCATGGGGTTTGTTCCTTACAGAATAGTATGAAGGACAGTAGAAGTAGTTACCTATACTAAAAACTACATATAGTCAGACAAAAGAAGATGCTTACATTTTTAGCATAGTCTTTTCTGCTTATTTTCAGATTTGGGAAGAAATCCCGTCCGGCAATGTATGATGCCACTCCCATTGCATATGAGGACTACAGCCCTGATGACAAGCCTTTGGTCACATTAATCAAAACAAAAGATTTGTAATCCACAAAGCTTTTGAGAATTTTCAAGAGAAATGCAAAATGGCACTAATTTAACTATTTTTAAGATTATGTACTGCTAAAACATGTAAAATTTGAAATATGCTTGTCTGTTGGGAATTTTAAGTAGGGTATTAAAGAACTAATTTTCTGCAGCATTTAGTTCACTTAAACATTTCAGTATTTATACAAAAATATACCAGAACTTGTTGGGTAATGGGAAAAAATCTAAGAGTGGCAAACTGTTACAATGAGGTATATAATACTGTAAGCATATAGCAGTGTATATATTTTCATGAGCAACATTGATTGCAAAATAAGACTGAGCAATGCATCTTATCCCGAATTAAGACCAGTTTAACCTGAAATGAGTTTTTACTTTGCATTTCAGTGCCAGCTGTCCTATTAAAAATAGTTACAGAAAGCTTAGAAATGTTAAATTATATCAACAACGTATTTCCATTACTCTAAAGGTTTGTGTTGTGAAGAAGAAACTAACATTTGTTATACTTCAATTAATTAGCTTTTTGCCTTATTCTGTGCATGGGTAGCTAATAAGTTTCTGCATCATTTTCTGGAACTTGCTTAAACATACTGTATACTTGAGTTGTGGTATTTGGCCTTAAGTTGTAGTTTAGAAATAATAATCTATATTCAAGGCAGTCCTAGTGAGAAAAAATGTATATATCGGAAGTGCCTAAAATGGCAAGCTAACATGGAGCGAAACAATGTTTATAGAAAGGTCAACGGTTTTTAATGGTACATAAATCAACCAGGCATACAACTTCAGTTGTTGGCCACTGAGAAGGTGTTACAGTAATTCAGAAGATATGCTAACAAGTTGTGGATTTTTCGTAGTTTAGCTTGTTTGTAGGTGGTATGGTTTTCTGTAGTTGTATTTGACTGTGGTGTGCGTCTTCAAATGAAGTTCATGCTTTTTTCAACAGGTACAGTACTTATTATACTGATCCAAGATGACAACCATTTCTGTCACCTGTTTACTTTCTTCCTTTTAACCCCTTGTATGAAGGCTATATGTTTAATTGCATAATGTAATAAAGTTTCCAATGGAACAATGGCTACATGTGTCTATGTTTTCTTATGAGTACTGTTTGCTGCTATTTAAGTACATAGGTCTTGCACTAATTTAGTACATTAACTAAAATTTCTACCACTCTTTAACTTTCCTCTTCACTTTTGTATATTAACTTGTAAGTTCACTGCTCACATCTATACCTCCAACTGCAGAAGCCCTTCCACTCTCCTCTCCTCTCCTCTCCCCTCCCCTCCCCTCCCTCCTTTCTTCTCTTATTTGTTCCTGTCCTCTTCATTTATTTGACTCCTGCCCTTCTGACTATGGCTACTAATTATTTGCATGACTTTATATGTGCTTTTATTAAATGTCTTATGTGGCTATGTTGCTTGTATTCAATTTACTGGTTGTTTGTGTATTAAAGATTTTCACAAGAAAAGCATACTGCACTGCAAGCAGCTAATTTTCAGATCCTGTCTCTAAAAGGAAAGAGACAAGAGAGAAATGGAAATAACAAGGTCCAGAAGGTGCACAAGATGACAAAATGAGTGCAAATAAATACAAACTAGGTGCACACAAGTAAGAAGTACTACAATAAGAAGTAAAAAGGTAACAGCGTTAAGCAAAACATGTAAAACATCTATACTGAAAAATTAGAAATATTATATGGATGGGCAAAAAGGAAACTGTGCAAAAAAGCAAACCATGATACATATGTACAAATTATGCAACAGTAAAAATAAATAGCAAAAAAAAAAAAGATCTACTACATTGCCACCCTTTTATGGAATATTGTGATGTTATGAAAGAACATGCTGTTGAGGATGCCACATGAAGATGGCTCCCCATCCCTAGGAATCCAATTCTCACTTAGTTGAACATTTTCATGCATTCTATTGTGCTTTCTCAAGACTGTCTCAACCCTAATGCCTCGTTTTCCTACTTTTGTCACTTCAACCCTAACTGATGCATTAATGAAGTTTTTTGCAATGAATTTCCTTACTTTTTGAGAAAATGTAATCTTATCCTTATATGGTTTGGGGAGTGCAGGGCCCTCCGGTATCAGTTTTTTTGTAATTAACTCTCATCTAACTGTGCTCCCAGGACTGCATAATGTATGGCCCAGCAGTCCCATTACTGCATAATGGTGTCCATACGTGGGCATGCAGGGCCCTCTGGGCCCTGCGCTCTCACCTACCTCTAATTGTAGAGACTCAGAGCAGGCCTAGACACATTCCAAGGAACCCTTGTGCTGCAAATGGCACAATATCTCAGTAACCATAGCAACCTTGGAAAATATTCCACTGCATTTGTAATCAAAGATTAGTATCCTGCATGTGTGTGTAGTATACCTTAACAAAAAATCCATATCTCAAACAGTTTTTGAGATTAAGGCACCAACAAGCATCGCGTTTGACACAATGTAATCCTATGGAAAATTTTCAAATTTGGAATGGAAGAAGTATGGAACAAATGAAAAGTTTTACACCATACCAGCATAAGTCACATCTGTGGGACAACCCCTTCATACCCTGCAAATTTCAAGCCAAAAGTCCTAACCGTTTCTTTGCAGTGAATTGGTAAAGAAACAGCAACCTTTAAAAATCCCTGTTCATGAGCTGTCAAAATCCCTGTTCATGAGAAATCCCCATTCACGAGGTAGGGCCATCTGGTCATCCCCCTTATGAACAGGTATTTTGACAGCTCACAAACAGGGTTTCTCATGAACAGGGATTTGACAGCTCACGAAAATGGATTTCTTTTGACAGCTCACGAACAGGGATCGGAAGCGAGTCACGAAAAGGGATTTTCAAATTTAAAACTGGTCATTTTGTTTGACTAAACTAAATGGATACAAAGCCATGGGTTTGTAGAGGGCATTGCCCTGAACAAAATCCATACTTCAATCTCTACAGAAGACATCTCTGGGGCAAGTTACAAGGTTTTGTTTTTTGGAGAAAATTGAAAACAAGATGGTGGCTCACGAACAGGGATTTTATTCATACGAACAGGGATTTAATGAATCCCTGTTCATGAGCTGTCAAAACCCCTAATCATGAGCTGAAATCCTTGTTTGAAACTGTGCAGCTATCCAAAAGACTGAACTGAGCGTGCTCAGAATCTGAAATTTCAAAACTGAATAACTTTGGAACGGATTCATATGTTTTCACCAAACCAATGCTGGCCTATTCTTTGGGGCAAGCTGTTTTTACCATGAACCTTCCAGGCCATAATTACTAATGGTGTGGCCGCAGCACAATGAGGAAAAATCTGCAAAAATGGGCTAAAAAAGGCGACTTTTACGCCTTTTTCACTATGCGCTGCACGAAATCCACAAATCCGATCGAAACAAAACTTGGTACATCAAGAGATCTATCTCACAGAACAGTGCATACCAAATTTTGTGAAAATCCATTGAATGGTTGCAAACTTATTAAAGTGCACAATTTAAGGTTTAACATTAAACTGCCTACTCAATCCTAACTATAGTGGAAATATATATAGTATAGTTAGGGTTGCTCAGCCACATCTATGTTAAACCCAAAAGTTTGCACAATAACAAGTTTGCAACAGTACAATGGATTTGACTGAAAGTTTGCATGTATGGTCAGATACCATAGGTCTCTGGATATGTTAAGTTTCATTCTGGTTGGATGTGCAGTTGTGGAGCTGCACAGTGCCAAACAATATGTAAAAAACAACTTTTGGGGCTATTTCTTTGCTTGGGGTTACAGCCCTAAACGGTTTGTCCATCTGGTCTGACATTTTCAGGAAATATGCAGTCTGGGTCACTGATGTGCCCTTTGAAGATTTGGTGAAAACATATTAATGCATTCAAAAATTATTCAAATTTAAATTTTCCCATTATAGCCAATGGAAAAAAAATATATGTGCCTCACGAAAGCTGCTGCCAGTACATTTCACTGTCTCAAATGCCTTCAGTAGTGTCATGCTGCTGCCATCTTGTTTTCAGTTAGTGTTGAAGAAAATGGGCATAATTCAAAATTTACTGCCCCTAGGTAAACACTGACAGTTGTATTTACCAAATTGGGGCATGAGGAACAAAATGCTGGCATCAGAATTTTAAAATCCCCCCAAAAAATATGTTTTTAAACATCAGACCTTCGGTACTGTCGCAAATTACAAAAGAATGGATGTAACACTTTTGCAATTTGCAACACTTTCACACCTGTTCTTTCACAAATTTTGTGAAAGTATTGCAATTTGCAATAGCTCTGCACCAAAAAACACCATTTCTTTGTCACCTTACTGCAAATAAATGGTTGGGGCTTTGGGGCTGAAATTTGCAGGGTGGCAAGCCCTTACTCCACAGATGTGCCTTTTGCTGGTTTAAATTAACACCAGTTTATAGTCACAGCATTCCAAAGTTGAGAAATTTCCCATAGGATAACATTGCGGTGCCTGCAGTGCCTTTTGGTGCACATATCTTGAAAATGATTCGAGATACAGATTTTTCGCTTTGGGCTGCTTAGGTGCCTTTAGGTGGACTAAGCATGCATGGAGGTTTCCAAGTCATGATTACAACTGCAGTGGAAATTTTTTTCATAGTTGTTATGTTACTGAGATATTGCCAAATTAGTGTTACAAAGGTTCCTTTTCATGACTCTAGGACTGCGGTATCTCTGTGTTCTTACAAGTAAATGGGAGTACAGGGACCAGCATATACATACCATTATGCAAAAATGGGCAGCCTGAATGGGCGCTCCCATAACCACATACCAGTTACCAGTTACATTACATTTTCTCAAAAAGAATGGAAATTAATTGCAAAAAAACTCCGTTAATGCATCAGTTAGGGTTGATAGTACAGCGACAAAATTTTGAAAATTCAATGTTAGGGTTCCCACCCCCACCCTCCAAACACCAACAGGCATCAGGGTGTGACATGGGGTCATCAGAGAGCTATTTTTTGGATCAAACTTAGTCATATCATCCAAGATGAAAAGACAGACAAACTACTGGCTCTCAGATTAAGCCAGAACGATGATGCCAGAATAGTCGCAGCAGTGTGTGCTAACCATAACCCTCCATTGCTGACACATCCTAGGGATAAGGTAAAATGTTTCAGATCTTTATATGAAGGTCTGTATGTATCTGAACTCCAGTGGATAAAGTGATTATCCAGACTTTCCTGCAGGCTGACAACCTCCCAATACTTCAGGATGAACAAAGGGAAGACCTAGGTAGGCAGATATCCTAAGCAGAAGTTACCCAAGGAGTTAAAGACCTCAAACTGGACAAGGCCCCAGGGCCTGATGGATTTCCCCACATTTTTATAAGGCACTAAAAGAAGACCTGCCCCCCCCAGCTACCTAAATTATTTTATGAGGCTTATGAAGGTGGTTCCTTAGATCCAAGCTTTCAGGAGGCTTTGATTACTCTGCTTTCAAGTCCTGGGCAAGACAAAGAACTTGTCAATAACCACAGGTCCATTTCACAGCTTCATTTAGATAAAATACTGGTTAAGATTCTGGTAGAGAGGGTCATGAGGGTTTGGATGGGCTTAGTGGGTTCAGAGCAGGTGGGATTCATGCAGGGCAGGCTCTCTGAGAGACCATATGAGGAAGCTAGCCTTCATGATGTCTGCATCTGGGGACTCCAGGATCCCAGCAGTCCTGGTGTCCTTAGATGCTGAGAAGAAATTTGATACAGTGGCCTTGAACTATCTCTTTCTCATGCTGGATGTATCTGGGTTTCAAACACAGTTCATCAATTGGATGCAGCTGTGATACTTCCAGCCCACAGTTAAGGTTTGCTGCAATGGCTTAAGTTCTTTCGCCTTCAAGTTGGAGAAGGCTACGAGTCAGGAATGCCCCCTATCCCCACTTCTTTTCAATCGGTACCATGTACCATTAGCACACACCATTACCTCAGATCGAGGGCTTTAAGGTGGGAAAGCATAGATACCCAATATCCACATATGCTGATGACATTTTGTTGCATTTAGAACAGCTGAAAACCTCAGGCCCTGCAGTATTCGAAATGTTAGACTTACTTGGAAAATTATCCAGTTATCGAATGAACTTGAACAAGACTGTTATCATGCCCCTAAATGCGCACACCAATAGAGCAAAGGTAATGCAATGTGGGGAGGGGTACTTGGACTCCTAAATCCCTCAAATACCTGGGCATTGTGGTTAGCAGGGACAGACATATAATGATGGACAGTAATATAACTAAACTCATGACACAAATTAAAGCAGACCTAGCAAGATGGCTGGCCATGCCACTAACACTGTGGGCACATATCAATGTCATAAAGATGAATGTGTTGCCCAGAATACTTTACCCACTAATCATGACAGTTCTGTTCCTTCCCAAGCAATGATGCACTGCCTTGTGATTAGTACTCACAAGTTTTCCATGTGAGGAAGACATCCAGAAAGGCCTAATCCAAACTAACTCCAGAGAAACACGGGGGGGGGGACTCCCAGACTTTTACTTATACTATCTGGCCTGTCATGCTTGTCACTTCCTCTAGTGGAAATTGGAGCTGCCAGCAGAACAGGAAATTATGGCCTTGCCTGCCTACAAAGTCACTGAGATAGCCATAGCAGGACACCACAAAACTGACCTCAAAGTCCTGCCCAGTTGTAAACTTACTAAACTCACCCACCTTTCAGAAGCACCTCCATGAGCACTTTCCTGTGGCCCTGCAGACAACTTCACCATTTTCTGGGCACTAATAGCCTGTTCGAGCCTCCCCAACCCATCTGCCACAACCCTAATTTCATCATCATCTTTCGGACGAGACGTTAAACCGAGGTCCCATCTGCCTGGATTGGTGGTAGTTCAGGTGGATATTAAAGATCCCATGGCACTTATCGAAAAGAGTAGGGGAATTTTTTATTTTCACAACAACGAAACAAAAAGGAATACAAACATTGATAAGTCACACAAAATAATAAACAAATCATATAGGAAACAAACTCAAAGAAGTATAACAATCGTACATCATCCTAGAAATGGGAAAGGAAACATAAATAAACATACCACCCCTCCACTAAAAGAGTTGGTGAATTTTTCATTCACAACTCCACATTTTAACAAGAAAAAATGGCATTACCACACGGAAAAGCAAAGTACAAATCATAATAAAAGGCAAAGAAGCAATCAAGATATACAGAAGCAAAAATAAAAATTCTAAGACTGTCTATGTAGAGATATCATAGGACATAGATTTATACAGAAAAACAGTGAAGGCATACCAGGATCTGCAGAGAAGGGCTTCCTCACAGCACAAGGGAAACCATCATAACCCAATACAAGGCTTGGGCAGACACAAAGTCCTCACCCTGTATCTAACCAGGTCATCTTCCTCCACCATAATTTGAACAATTCAGGATGCACCTTTCCCTGCTCCTGCCCTCTCCAAGTAAACACAGCTGTGCGTATGTTGTGAACTATCTGAGATTCAGAAAGTAACTTCTGTCGAAGAGTAAGAGAGCATCTAGCTTGCCATAACTGAAAACTGATATGGCCCATCACAAGACGCAATGTAACTGCATCATACACAATCCAGGAGCTCGGTAGAACCCCGTCCACCCACACGCCAGGTGAAAGAACCCGAAAGGGATTCAAAGGCCATGTATTGTGAAAATAAGACCAAAATGAAACAGTAAAAGGACACTCTACAAAAAAATGCTCCATCATTTCAACAGCTCCCAAACAGGTCTCCTCCCTAGGGCAATATCGTTCAGTCAATTCTTTATGTTTCCTATTTCCTTTCACTCCTAATTTCCTATGTAAACAGAGCCATAAAAAATCCCACATATTGCTAGGCAGCCTCTTACTCACTAAGAGCTGTAATTTAGCACATTGTTCAGCAGGAGGCCTAACATGAAACCAGGGGTCAGAGAAAAAGAAATCATGTAATACGGAAAAATAAAATTGTTGACATGTCTGAGAAAGAAGCAAGCAGCAAACAACATGCCACGTCTTCAATTTCTGAAACATCACGCAAAAATGACTTGACAAGGCACCCATCCTAACCTGACGAGCAAGAAAGGAGTCCATTCCCCATTGTGACAAGATAAAGTCAACACCATCTGCCACCCATGGAGACCAAATCATAGTCTGCCCTTTAAGTAAGGGCACTAAGTTGTAAAAAAGAAAAATACTCTGAAAAAACACTACGGGATTAACCATCCCTAACCCTCCTTCACTAAGAGGTAAATACGTAATACCCCATTTTAGGGGATTTAGCCTACTACCACACAAACACAGAAAAAAAAACTCCATAAAGAGAAGCCTCCATAGAGATGGGAGGGGGAAAAACCGCAGCAATAAATAAAAAGTATGGCAACAAAAAAGACTTAAATAAATATGCTTAGCTTTGGACATACAGCCCTTATTCCATAGCTGAACCCTACTACGAGCTGCTAACAAGTGTTGATCCCAATTATACCTGTGGTCATCTAGACCTCCAAAGTAAATACCCAGAATTTTCCTATAGTCAGATACAATAGGCAAACCCCAAACCAAGGACACATCAGCCACATCATACCCCAAGGGTAGAATCCCACTTTTGAGCCAATTAATTGAGGACCCAGTCAAATCAGAAAAGACACTCAACAACTCCCTTGCCGCCATAGCAGAAGCCTTATCCGCTAAAACTAAAATCAGATCATCAGCATACACTAAAGTAACTATCTGAGGATCACTATAGCCAATCGATAATCCAACAATGTCATCAGTACTGTGTAAGGCATGTAAGAGGGGATCTAAAGAAAGCACATAAAGCAAGGGACTCAATGGACACCCCTGCCGAACCCCCCTATGGACCTCAATTTCCCTACCCACCCAGCCATTCACACAGGGGATCAAAGTAATGCCCCTATAGCACGTTTGTAGCCATCCTATGAATTGAGTAGGAAATCCGTACCTTGACAGACACTCCCAGAGATAGATATATTCTACCTGATCAAAGGCTTTGGACTGATCCAGGCAAACCAAATGTCCAAATAATTCTCCAGCCTTACCTTTAGAGACCAATTCTCTAAGTAAGATCAGTGCATCCTGAACCCTTCTGAGAGGAGCCCCACTAAACTGCGTTGGATGCAAAAGGGTACCCATAACCTTCCTTAACCTCAGACATAAAATCTTCATCAGAATCTTATAATCTGAGTTCAATAATGACAAAGGTCTCCAATTACCCAAATCCCCAAGATCACCCTTTTCTTTATACAGAAGGAGTAGCACACCTTGCATCATGCTATGAGGGAGTACCCCAGTTTGCAGCCCAATATTCAGGACCAAACAGAAATCAACTCCCAAAACCTCCCATAAGAGTTTATAAACCTCATGAGGCAACCCATCATACCCAGGTGTAACTCCCAATCGTAAAGACCAAATTGCTGACCTCAGTTCCTCCACTGTGATAGGTCGCACCAATTCAAGCCGGTCAGCCAAGGACAAGGCCGGAACCGATCTACCAGTGAACCAATCACAGATAGCGGCTTTGGAAAGTGTCCTGCTCTGAAATGACATAGAAACATAGGCATGAATTTCCTCCAAAATATCATCATTGGTAGAAAGTCGCCCACCCCCTGGGGTGTTCAGATACGCCATACTTCTTAAATGTCTGAGTGATGTCAAGTACTCAAAAGGCAAAGTATCTTTTTTCCTGCCAAAAAGTCTAAATTTGTGTTTCATTTCCATATCACGTAAAACCTGAGACTGAGCCTTAGCCAATTCCATTTTCAAACTTGCAATCTGTTGCTGACAGTTGAGGCCAAGAATCCGTCTATAAGTGGATAAAAAATGAAGCCGTTCCCTAAGATATCATAACTCAGCATGTGATAATTGTCCATTTAAATGACCCACAGCCTTAAAATAAACCCGAACTTCCCATTTAGTGTCCTCCCACCAAACATTTAAATCATCATACAAAAAGGAAACTGACTTCCTGGCCAGCAAAAGAGAGCTTAACCCACCCATTACACAAGGGATATGCAACAATTCAGAATTCAATTTCCAGATACCCGGCCCTCTCCGAACTGCAGGAACATCAGCCAAGGTCAGTCTCAGTAATCTGTGATCAGAGAAAGCAACATCCTGCAAAGATCTAGATTGAACAGTAACCACAGAAGTGAGAAAAAAGAAATCAATCCTGGAAGCCCTTGGTCCACAGAAATAAGTGTCCCCAGACCCTCCAGTAGAGGGTCCAAAAGCATCTACCAAACCAGCGTCTGAGATGAGTTTCAACAAACTAGTCTCACCACAATACACCTTTTTCATTGTCCCTGAAGCCACTTTTAAAGGCAAGGAACAGTTACAATCCCCCCCCCAAAATAATGTAATAAGGAGAGCATAAAAAGGGATAAAGTGAATTAAACAAAGCCACCCGGTCAAACTTAGATTGTGGAGCATACACAGAAATTAACCTCAAGTATAAGGAACCCCATTTAACATCGAGAACCAAGGCCCTGCCAGCCAGAACTTCTATCTGATGTAGCACAGTGACATGATAATGAAAAAAACATATTCCAACCCCACTACATAAGTCAGCACCCAAAGACCAAAACAGTCCCCCAATCCAACCTGCAGAGGCAACCTCCACCTCTTCAAGGAGTGCAAGCAACATCCTGCAGAAAACGCATATCTAGATTTTCAGACAGAAAATGTGAATAAGTTTTGTCGCTGCTTTTCTGAGTCTTAATACTGTTCACATTTAAGGATGCCAAGTTGAAGGTGGAAGGAACAAGGAGCCCAGCAAGGGAACATTCACTTCACCTTACTAGATGCCCTTGTGATCCTACCAATCTACTGGCCAGGTGGTCTAGGCCCACCTGATCAACCACAGGTTCAGTAGATTCTAACCCAGGTAAAGGTAGAGGCCCAGACCCGCTAGGATCATCCACTGGACAGTCTTCCAAAACAGAAAACATATTCGGGTCAGCCATAGAAACAACAGGAGCAGGTGCAGCTAGTTTCTTCCCTAGTTTCCCCCTCCCTTTGGCAGATTTCCCCTTTTTCTTGCTAACCACCACAAACCCAGCATCCGGAGTCTCTAAATCTGGCAACACAGGGACGATGTCTCCACCTTCCTGATCCACCCTAGAGCCCACTACAGCTCCCACATCAGGCGGAACCATGGTAGTCAACTGGGAATCAGCTGATTCTAACAAACCAGAGTCAGCCAAGGGGGGAACAACTCCGTCAATATCAGGGCCCCTCCCTCCCTTAGTAGGAATACCGGGTCTAACTGCCTCCCGGATGTAATGATCCTGTACCCCATAATCAGCATCTGCAGTGTTTTTGGCAGCTAAGGGACAGGTTTCAAATGTGTGACCCACCTCATCGCAAAGATTGCATTTTGAGGTTTGAAAACAATGGGCACTTGGATGACCCATCTGCCCACAGTAAGAACATTTAAGGACGGTGCAGGAGGTACTAATGTGGGTTCGAGACCCACACTTAAAGCAAACCCTAGGCTGCCCAGGATAAAAAAGAAACCCCTTATCTCTCCCAGAAAGAAGCAATTAGCAGATGAATTAAGCCAGAACTGTGGAATGAAGTTTTACCTAAATTTCCAACCCCCATTCCAAAACCCTCTTCATCCAGAATAGGGACTGGATTCCCCTGAATATCACAAGATTTAGATAGCCATTTAACAATATCAACAATATTCACCCCTTCATTCTGAAACATGATTGTGATGGTCCTATAGGCCTGCTGAGACAAAGGTAATACAATAAAGTCAGACCATAGTGGGTTAGTCTTCAAATTCAGATATCGATTTCAAAACAACTCCATCAAGGCAGGGGTGCGAAAGCTGACGTCAAAGGTGATTTCCCCCAAAACATATATTAATGCATATACCTCTGAGGGAAAAAAACCCATGCTGCATTTCAATAATGTCTTCCCAACAAAAAACCTATCTGGGGGAGTATCCCTAGGACCCACATAACGTAATCTAACAGCATTACGTCGCTTTGCCAATTCCAGCGGCTGTCTGAAATGGCTAGCATAAGAAGGTTTAGAGATAGGATGAACAACTGACTCAGGAAGGCTAGGGGAAGCATTCACATCTCCAGCCCCACCCCTCCCCGAGATCCCATAGTTAAATCAGCAGCAATATCTGTAGACAGAGGGGTAGGGGAAACAATAGCCTCAGTACTCAAGACAGCCCCTATAGAGTCAGATATATCACAAGGAGTTATCTGTTCATCCACTGCATGAGCAGGAACAGCTTGCTCTGGTCTCCATGTGCCTCCAGAAATTGGAATCCATCCAGCCCCTCGCAACACTCGCGCCAGCGACCAGGACTCCTCCACCAAGTTCCCAATCCCTGGAAGGCTTGTCCAATTCCTGATAGGTCTCTCCACCGTGGAAGAAGCTTGCTTGGCCCTCAGACTCAGCAGCACTCGGCGAAGTAGCTGATCGCTTCGTTCGGTCCTCCTCTGAAATCGCGGTCCGCTGCTCCTCTGCAACAAGTCACTAAAGCGCAAAAGTTCCTCCTCGAGGCAAACATTGTTTCTCAACAAGACTCAAACAGGACGCTTCCAAAAATTCAAAGGCCCACTTGAATCGGCATTTTGATGGCCACCCCGCGGGTGCACCCCAGCCACCGACACCACTGGTTCTTCAAAAGCAGGTACAGTAACTATTGACATACTCTGGGCTACCTCAGCCCCAACCAGACCGCCTTTCTCCTCCATCGCAAAGACAGCGGCAGCCATCTTGGTCCCACATGAAAATGGGACCCCTCTGCTTCCAGGAAACAGAGTAGGGGAATTTCCTCGGTGTCCTGGCCAAATTTCCTCATTCACTAAAAATACCACCAACAGCTTAATCTGATTCAAGGTCAGTTGGCATTCATCTGTATCCCCTTCCCCCGGGTCGTGCCTGAAAATAGGCAGGATTTGTCTAGTGCACTTACCCGGTCAACAACAACAAAAAAAAAAGATCATTGGAGATAAAATGGTGGGAGTCTGTTTTACTAAGGGCTGTCCTCATTCAGTTAACAATGTTGCTAGAAAATAACTCACCAGTTTCTTTTGCCACTTTTAAGGCACACAATAATTTAGGAGCAGGCTCTGCTTTTCTGTTTATGCAACTGCAACACATGATCAGTAACACACTGGGTGCATGTCCATGGCCCATCCAGCAAACTGAAATATGGACTGCCCACAGTTTGGAATCGATCCAGGGACTTGCCATTTCAGGCATGTACAAAATGCTCAGGGACATTGCTACCAATTCAATGAAACTGAAGCTCAACTACTGAAGCAAGGAATTCCCTGAGTTAGAAGAGGCAGATAACGTAGAAAAGGCATGGCTCAGCCTGCACAAGTACCTAAAATTTGACTGCTTGAGGTTAGCTCAGTATAAGCTGTTGAACAGTACGTATTTCACCAAGGTAAAACTATTTAAATTGCATTGTTTGAATTCAGATACATGCATTAAGTTTAAGGCTGATTGAGGCACATTGAAATATATTTTTTTGGGACTGTGCATTGGTAGACCTGCTGTTGAAGGAGATTAGGGACAGACTGGACACACTGCTTGGCCTTCAAGATGAATTTCACCCTTTAACTTGTCTTACTGGCCTTGGCCTAGAGAACTCTTTAGGTCAACAGTGGCACCAGCTGGCTCTCATTGCTCCCACTGTACAGCAGGTCACTGCTAGAGACTGGCTCAATGATCACACTCCATCATAGAAAGAAATGTCTAGCCACTGCGTTTGGAAGCTTTCAGAATGGAAAAATGTTGGTCAGCATCAGTCATAGATACAAAACTTTTAGTTCCAGATGGGAAAGCTTACCAGTCCTACTGTAGCTGCTGCAGATAGATGATAATGGGTAACACCTAGCCTAGTAACTAGCACCTCCAAATCTAAGTTAAGTAACTAGGAAGTTAACCACAACAATTTGCAGAGATAGACCCCCATTTTCAAAAGAGATGAGCGGCGCATCTCTGGAACAAATGGAGATGAGCCGCTCATCTCACAAGTTGCTCCAAACTCCCATATTCAAAGGAGGGAGATACGAAGCTCCAGTTGAGATGGGCCACAGCCCAAAGTTAATGTATGCAGCCCAAGTCGAGGGGTCATGCCCATGAATATCCCGCACAATGGGATATTCAGAAGAGATAGGTCGCCCAAGTGCAGAAGATGAGTGGTGCAAAGTTAGGCATGGAAAAGCCATGCCTAACTTCTGGCCACCCACAGGCAGGCTTCTGTACTGAAGAGAGCAGCACAGCAGCTGCCAACCCCTGCAGCCCAGTGGCACCCCCCCAAGCCCCGTGCCATGATGCACTGCACTAAAAAAGCACACCCCCTCCCACTGTGCAGTGCCACCCCATGCCCCAATCCACTGTACTCAATATTCACGAGTAACACACCCACACCTTCTGTGCAGTGCCCACCCCATCCCGGCTCCAAAGCCCTGTTACTGTCATTTTTATGGTATATAGTTCCTGTTATTTTTGTGACCACACAATGCACGGATGTGCCTGTTTTATGAGCTTACAGTGAACATCTATGAAACTGTAACAGTGCTCTCCTATATTTGTACAACTTGATAAAATCAATAAAGTACACTAAGTTTAAAAAAAGATAGGAAACAGCACAAAAAAGAGCTATAAGACCATCTCAAAGTTTGACATTTCATTCAACTTTGAAAATTCAACTCTGTGTTTTATGGCATAATCTGAAAATTATGTCCCATTCACTTGTAAGTAAAAGGGCAACAAAAAAGTGACTGCCCCCTAAATCCCAACTCCTATATCTTTAAAAAGGAGGGAGGGTTTCCTAGCACCCTGAATCCAGCTGCTCCCTGTCACTGCCTGTCCAGATTGGGTGATGGACTATTCTGCCTTGGACCTATGGTGCCTTCTGCTGTCCAGTCTAGCATGGAGCCTCAGTGTCAACTTTGTGAGAGCTCTCAGTGGCTCCCCAGTGATATCCCCATTTGCCTTCTTTGATAGGCTGTGTCCCACTTAAATGACCACTGATTTTATCATTGATAGCTCACTTGACCTCCTCCTCCTCATCTCTCTGTCTGATCATACAAGGGTGTAGGTAGCAGTAATGTGGGGTCTTCTGATGCCATCCATACTGCCTGGATCAGCTGTTGCCAGCTCAGGCAGTCCCCTTGGGTCCTGACTCCTGCAGCTACCAATGTTACAGTAGTCACCCTCCATTAGGTTCATAGCAAATAGACACTTCCTTGTGGATTATGCTTTCAGCTCATACTGTAGCTGCACTGTAAATAGCTGGCACTATAATATTGGCCTTTTACATGGCCACAATGAGAAAAGCACCATTGCCTAGGAAGGTTTAGTGTGCTTGATTCTAATGGAGGGCAGATGCTACAGAGCCAGAAACGATAGATGCTAGGATACATTGTGCCTGCTTGAGCAGGCAAAAGCAGGTTACAGCTGTAATGGCACCACTGGTAGCCCCTCCAACACTATCCAATGTACAGCATGGTTAGGCATTGGCAAGGGGATGAGGATGGAGATAGTGGGAGAGCCAGCAGTGGTATCAGTGAAGGTGGTATAAGAGCAATCCAGCCTATCAAGTTGGGTATCACACAAGGAGGCAACTGAAGACCCCCCCCCAATGATGACACAGATTCCATGTCAGGTCAGGCAGTAGTAGGGTACCAAGAGACCAAAGGAGACAATTGTTTTTTGTTTGTTTGTTTTTGAATTGTTGCATGTCAAGGGGACTGGTAAACTTTTTTGAACAAACAAGGTTAATGTTTTGTCTGGTTTAACTTGTTCAAACAAATTAAAAGCATAGCTTTCAGTTTTGCTCAACAGCTAGAGTTGGCATGAAAGTGCTTAAACAGCACTGCTTCCCAGCCTGGAAGGGAATGGTTCATCACCTCAGTGACCCTTTACAGTGTGCCAGGGGGTTTGCGACTCTGCATGGAGGTCTGCTGAGTATGATGAAATCTATGGGATGTAAATGGTACTAGGTGTAGCAAGAGGTGGGAAAAGAGGGTCAGTGGTCACAATTGGAGGAAAATGTTAGCCAGTAGTATGATGATGCCAAGCATGCCTAGACCGTTTGTTCACTTGCCATTACAGCATATCTTGAACCAGAGGGAAGGGGTGCTTCCCTGATGACCTCATCATTGGAGTGGGGGAGAACAGTCTGTTAGGGACTGGTGTGGTGGTGAGGCTGGTTTGGCAGGTTCATAGGTTGAAGGCAAGGTACCCAACGTAGGGGAGTACATCCATGATCATACAACCTCGACTGAAAACAAACAATAGAATGTTTTGTAATGCTTTTAATGTATCTTATTTTAATCAGACATCATTTAGAAAATGTTCAGATATTAATATCGCTGTATTATATAAAATGATATAGTACACTATGTTTCCCAAATTAAAATAGTTTAGATACAAAACTTTAGCTTGAAAGAATAGGAATATATGGGGCATCGCTGGTGCTGAAAAAATAGAATGTGACTGGGAAAAGGGTTAACATGGTGATCAATGGGGCAACTGGGCACCTACTGTACACTAAGTCTTGTGGCAGAGGACATCATGGGCTAGGGAACACCCACAGAAGTCATGTGACAAGGCTGGGGTGGGACCAGTCCAGATATAGGCCAGTCTACATAAAGGAGCATAGAGTATTAAAAAAAATGGTGATCAGGGATCCCACACACGGTCTCAAGACCATGCCACAAAGTGGTCTGAACAACCATGTTGTGCCACAGTTCATCTTTGTGTTTCATTATGTTGTATATAGGGGGGTTACAAGCCTATGACTCTGCTGTATCTATTAGCATTGCAAAAACACTGGGAAAGAGGTGGTGGCAGCTATGCTAACACATGGGCTGGCATGTAAATGGTGTGCTGTGCCATGCACAGGCACACACTGGCCTTTACACACCAGAGTGCTACATAGTATAGAACTATTAGAAAAGTTCCCAAGGATGGTGCAGGCATGTGACTACAGGCCATAGTTTTCTCAGGGGGACTGAGATCAATAAGGGATCTGGACGTAGAGTTTAGCACAGGGTAACGGAGACAAGGACATGGGTTCCACTGAACACCCAGGATGATACATAGCATTGGAAGAGGGGTGGGGGTTGCCACTGTGCAACCTGGCAAGACTGGACATATTTGCACTGCAACTACATTGCCAGGGGAGACTCCTCACACAGCAGATAAGGCCATACTTTGGACATAGCAGTATTTGGTGGTTGTGCAGTGGGTGTCTCTTCCACCTTGAATTCGCACAACCACTAACTGTGACTGTGTGGAGCACCAAGGTTAGTAAAGAAACTGGTATGGTAATTTTTTCTCATTAGAACTGCTAGGATATTCAAAAGGTACAGTAGGGGGCATATATGAGCTCTGGAGTCCAGAAGATGTCATATTAGTAAAAAAAGAAATGTTGTAACACTGAAGAATCTACAAAATAAAACATCTATGGATATGTAAGTTCAATCAGTTTCAAACAAAATTCTGTTGGATCACTTGAAATGCATTTGTTTATTGTGCGGACTAGTCATCTAATATGCCCTGGTTATTGTGTAAACAGAATATATAGTACTTTTGCTACAATCAGTAACCAGACAGAATCATGTGGTCAAGGAACTATGTTGGCCTCTCAGTATCAGTGGAGTTCATAAGCACTTACAATGGCTCAGTCTCATTTCCCCTTTGTCCCACATTTACAGCAAAACACGTTTTCCCCATCTTAGGAATGCACCCACCATGCTGTATATTGGTCATGATGGGACTTTACAGCATAAGATATGTGACATAATTTTTCTTTGTTCATTTGATTATCTGAATGCAAAATACTATGTTAAGATTTAGATATGGACTTAAGAAAAAGTAATTCATTTGTGGAACTTCTCAAAATCTTGAATAATTGGTGCAGTTTCCCTCCTTTATTTATTTGTTGATTAAACTTTTGCATGTCAGTACTGTCCTAGAAAGATGCAATATCTCTTTTTTTTTTTTACAGGAGGCCTGGTGGAAGCAGGCAGAAAAGTTACAATACTTTATTTTAAGAAATCAGATTCAATAAGACAGTACAGGATAACATTTGCAGACAAGGAAGTACAAAGACATCATACTATTACATATACACAACATGAAATGACATACAGCAATGTTTATTTGCTTGTTCTCCTATCAAATATAGTTTAATGAAGTCCAAAGCAAGGAGAAAATGAATTTCAGAACTCTATTTAAGTGTGTAGATTACATTTCATTTCTAATATAAGTCAAAATGAAACAAATCCAGATCATACCTGCACAGAGGTGGCTAGGTTGAATCTTTCCTTAGCTCTACTAGAATGTCTCAGTAATAAATACAATTGTTATCACTTACAGGCACTAGTGGTCTGCTCATTGCCTACCTAAAATGGGCACAACCGTATGTTATCTTTTGTTTTGCAATTTATTTAATCAGTACAACTCACCTGATGCAATATTGTATATTCTGTTGATAAGTAAATGACATTTTATTTGTTGAGCTCCCATTCCCTAGGGCTCAGGGTGCTGTACATAGGTCAAGGAACAAACAATTCATAAAAGCAGACATCAAAAATAAAATCAATGTTTAACCATTTAACAGCTAATAAATAAGGTAGATAGAATAAATCAACAAAAATAAATATAATAAAACTGTTGGGTCCTTCTATTTAATTTTACAGCTGGATGGTCTGAAGTCTAAAAGTCTGGAGGCCATACATCCTTGAGATTAGAACACTGAGCTGAGATTCTGGAGACCATGCAGATTCCAGTTAGAGTCCCACAACCACCACTGGCATACTGGGTGACACTGAGGGTGACACTGAACAAGTCATTTATCCTCTCTGTGCTTCATACCTGGAAACGAGTTTCAGCTCAGTATTCCTTTCCCTGCCAGTACATCTGTGCAAAATTTGAAATTCTCCAGTGGGATTTATGCAGAATGGAAATTCCGCTTCAAAAATGCTTTTTGGAATTTATTATTTTAACTCTGTGGAATTCCAAAAAGCATTTTTATGTGAACTGAGAAACAATATTTCCCAGATTACATAGTCCACTGAATATTATTCCATAATTTGCAGAAAATGAATCCACAGTTCATGTAAACGGTGGATTACTAATCTGCAGTTTAAAAAAAAAAAATTCAGTTTTTGGAATTTCGGAATTCCACTTCTGATGGAATTATGTGGAATTTGGTGGAATCTCTGAAATTCCATAGAATTGTTGAAGAACCAGAGTTTGAAAATCATGCTCAGCTCTACCTGCCAAACATTTGAAAAAAAGAAGCCCAGTAAGGTCAAGTGAATTTCTCAAGGTCACTCAATAAGTCAGTGACATTGGTGGTATCTGAATCCCTATTCCATTTCCACACAGGCTTGTGCTCCAAACACTGGACCACACACCTTCTCCAGTTATGACAAAGAGGATGGTACATTGTGGCAAAATGCTAGTCACATGTCCAACTGTCTGCGCATTCTGTACTTCTGTTCATCAGCTCTCTTTTTAATGTTTTTTCCTGTGGACAACTGAGTTACTAGCTGCCTGGATTTGCTTTATAAATGTGTTCCCAATAGCCTCCACTGGCAGTTTTTCATAGTTAAGAGTTGTTGAGTGTTAGCTGATGCCTACTGAGTCTGTAAAGTCTGTCTCAACCTCCAAATAACTATGCAGTTAAACCTGTTTTTATATTGTATGCACTTTGAAAACAAAATCACAGTGCATTATGCTTCACTGATGTCTCTAAAGTCTCAACATGTATAAAATAAAATGACTTCAACTGTAATTAGTTCTGGAGGATTGTACTATTTCATTATAAAATGGGCAAACAAATCTAGTAATCTGATTGGTCAATAGTTGTCCAGACTTGTGCGGTAGACGGGAAGATGCATTGCAAGTCTTGGACAGGCACTGCTTTGGAATTCTCAATAACTGTAACAGTCGGAAAAAACTAAAAAAGGGTCAATTGACAACATGAGTGATTTACCTGCCAGCCAATCTGACCTCTTTGAAGGGGGCTCACCTACTGTAGTTGTTCAGTGGGAGAACTGATTTACCAATGATGAAGATTTATCTATTCTTAATTTAAAGATCTATTTAGTCTAGTGGCTTGTGGGTATTTTGTAATTACTGCACTCCACCTCACCCCATGGTTTAAGGGCACTCGCCTAGTGCCTCATGCCTTCAACCCACAGAGTGGGGGGTGCAGTAATTACCCAATAACCACATGCCCTGTCATGTGTTATTGTTTACATATAATGCAAGACACAGCTAAGCATGGATTTGTTTTCTCGAAATGAGATGTTTTTGTACTGTTTCTTGGCCCTTTCAACTATTAATGATTTGCTTTAGTGATAGTCGGTCATGCTGTTATTGGAAGCACCACTGTATGGCGATGGCGTTAACGCTAACAACCCCCATGGCAACACCCGCATACCGCCACAGCTGAACCCGATGCACCCCACAGCAGCCGCACCAGACACACCGTCAGACTGCAAGGCGCACAGCAGACAGGACACATTGGTACAGACAGCCCATGACACCAGTGCTACAGCCCTGGACCAGTCAGCATGCCCCCCCCCAACCACATCAGACCCGACAGACAGTGGAGCGACACTGCAGGACATGGGCAGGGGCACCAGTAGGCACCACAGGGGCAGCAGGTTTGTGGCATGGCAGCAATGCCAAGACTGGGGACACCCAAGGGCAGCAGACACAGGGCGCCCATGCAGTTCCCATGAAGCAACATGGTTGGGCAGGGGCCAGGTGCATGATGCACAGTGGCCACGGTGGTGCTGCTGCTGTGGGGGGGGGCGTGTTGGCTGCTGTGGTGGGTTGCTCTTGTGGTGGCCATGATTCCGGCTGTCGCTATGCGGGTGTCGAGATTGTGGTGTCGCCATGACACCATGCTTCCCTATTATTTATGTACACGCTTGTTTTACTGCAATAAGTAGTCACTTAAAGATTTGCTGGACAATTAAAAAAAATGCAATATTATTAGACACAAGTAAGCTTATATTTTGTATTTTTTAATATGTCTCACCCATATTGCTTTACTACTAAGGACATTTGCAAGAAAATTGGATCTCTGCCCTATCTGCTCTGGCTGTAGTCTATCTTTGACATCACAGTTCTGTTTATGACATTACAATCTGTTGATGTGGTGATAACTATGATGTAATATATGGATTTTAAAAATAATATCCCCAAAAATCATGAAAAAATTCCCGTAATAAGTGAGTCAGTCCAGTAATACTATACTTCTGGTCCTCATAGTGCTATACTTCCGGCCCAATAATACTATACCTTTGGTTCTCATAATAGTATCATTCAGACCTCACCGCCACAGCTAATGTCTGAAGCGTGTATTTTTTTTCCTTACTGAGAGAAAGGAGTGGGACCAGGGAGCAGGCAGTGGGGAGTGGGGAGGCGGGTGGTAAGGGCCACGGGGTGAGTGGACAGTGAGGAAAGAGGAGCATAGAACAGTCCCACAACCAATTCACAGGTAAGACCTCGTCAGCTTCTCACATCCATATACTACAAAAAATAACAATTAGGTTCCAGTGAATCACTCGGCTGTAATTCCATCTTGAGGTTCTGGGGACATGGGAACCTCTCGAGCTTCCCTCTAGAGGTTACCTACGTCCCCAGAACCTCTCAATGGAATTATAGCCTTATAATTCACTGGATCCTATCTATTATTCTATTCATCATAAACAGGCAGAGCAAGGCAATTTTATTTATATGGTGCACTATCCTGGAGTCTCTTAGCACCTCACAAAAGCAAACACATTGTTAAAATAATACAATTAAAACAATAAAAAATCAAGCATTTGTCAATGCCGAATGTTTCCTTGCATGGTGTATGTGTCAGAGGTGCATTAAAGTTATGAGCCTGTGTTAGCAAAATGCAACAGAGCCTGATAACTTTATTGTTTTGTTTGCCACATGTTCAACACAGCCTTCTTATGACCCCGCCTCATGAGCAATGGTGAAGAAAATGTTCAGCTCCTGCCTGAAAGGTGGTTTAGTGCAGTGACTGTGAAATTACCTTTCAGGATGCTGCGGGAACACATTTGAAAAATGACAGCTGTCATATTCATGAGGTTCTGTGAAGAAATGGTTCTGCTGAAAATTTGGGATCATGACACATGCAATCTGTGTTTATGTTTCCATGGACGGCTACCTGAGCAGAACACCTGAAGGTAAGTACGGAATGTGTGCGGGCATGGTTACATCACCCTGTTAACTTTGCATGTCTCAAACAATTACAGAACTAGGGTTAGGGAACTTACTGCTCTGCCAAGCCTTCCTGAAGTCCTCAGTGGCCACAAGCAGAAAGCAGTTACCCGGACAGAGAAACAGCAACAGAGGTGACTGTAATGGACACGGACAACTGTTGCAGTCAACCCACCCAAAGTAAGATTAAATAAAGGGACTTACCTGCCACATGGTGCCTGGGTAGATGTCCAAAGCGATGACGCCAAGGTACCTGTAAAATAAAACATAAAAAGGGTCACAAAGGATCCACAGCTCTTACGGGGACCAGCAGGGCAGAAGGGATAGTATAGAAATAAAACTAATACTTACCTGATTAAGGTAGAAGCCCTCATTTGGTCAGACCTGCAAAAATAGAGGAGAAATAGGTTAGTTAGATGAAAAAGCAGTAAGAAAGCAGAAGGAGAGAAAAGGGACTGAGTTTAGTGAAAGGGGGCTGGGACCCTTTGACCCTAGTGGGGACTGAGTGGCCAGCAATTTATTTAGTTGCCCAAGTGGGCTAGTGGAGGCTAGCATCCCATCTGTAGAAATTAAAGTACTATTGGTGGTCAATGGGGCTTGGAAATGCCCTGTAAAAGGGGGGTCACAACATAAAGATAGTCCTGGTGACCAAGTGGGCTAGCCCAGATGTTCTAAGACCAGCATTTATGTTAAAAAAATGTTAAACCCTTCCTGGGTCTAAGAGGGGCTTCTCTGAGCCCTAGTTAGTCTGTGGGCAGTGATGGGGGGTTTAATTGTGGTGGCAGCAAAGGAGCAAGTTGGACTGCTGGGCAGCCTGCTGATAATATGACCCTGCTATAGTGAGAGTGCCTGCTGGTGCTCTAGAACTCCCAGCTCATACAGAGCTTAAGCTGCAGCCTACTCCACATGGGTGGGAGACAGAGAAAGGCATGAGCCAGCGGGAGGTGGAGGAGGCATGTAATGAAAGCACCTCCTTCCCACCTTCCTGATCGCTGCTCCAGCAGCTGTTTTTTTTAATTAATTTATGCCCTATGGGGCTTAAGAGGAGGCAGACGGGGCACAAATGAAGCCAGCAGAAGGTGGAGGAGGCATGTGAGAAAGCACCTCCTCCCCTTCTTTCTGATTGCCACTCCAGTGGCAATTTTCTTTGTTTAAATTATGCCCTACAAGTCTTAAGAAGGGTAGCCAAGGGACCAGAGAGCAGCAAGATGCTGCTGTAAAGTAAAGGCACTCCAGTGGCACTGATGAGAGCCCTGAAGCACTGTACAAGGAGGCAATGGGGCTAAGAAGCAGTGCACAGGACAGCAGCAGCCATGGCATTAGTGAGAGCTGGAGGGGGGTCCTGTACAGTGCAAGGCAGAGGAGCCACCAAAATTGGAAGCCACTTGGCGGCTAAAATGTAAAGGGGGGGGGTTAAGAGAGAGAGAGAGAGAGTGAGGAGACAGCATGAGTGCAGTGTAAATGAAAGCCGTATGGCTTACTGAGATAGCCACAAAGAGGGGGATAAAATAAAGAGCCACACTGTGGTGGACTCCAGCCCCAACGGCCTGTAACAGAATGGGGGGGGGGGCTAAGGAAAAGAGCCATAGCCCCACAGGAGGCCGAGGGGAAGCCAGCGCTGGTAAAATGATGTCATGCCCTGGGATGCTGATGGGACAAGTAGGTGGCAGAACCAAAACAAAGGAAGGGCAAAAGAAATACAAATGGGACAGAAGGCAGAGGTCAGAGGGATAGAGATGAAGGAGGTAAGGAATGGAAGGGACAAAACAAAGCACAATGAAGGAAGGGGAAGGAGTAGGTGTTAGCAGCTGGTGCTTTCCTTGAGGTGGCAGTCACTTTGTTTTTTTCTTGGTGGTGCTGCTTATACAAATCAGAGGAATGAAGCACACTCTCATTGATGCAGTTCATTTCTCTCAAGTGCAGGCCAGCACCTGCTGTGAAATTCCAATGGCTGTCACACTGGTCTTCACTGTTCATTGGTGTGTCAGGGTTGTGCCCACTGTACAGTGCTCTGCATTGGACTAGTCCCTAACACATCTCTCAAATGCTGTACTGTCCCAAGGCGTTTCTTGCGCAAGCACAAGGAAACACAATTAAAGCATATAAAAAATAAGCAAAGTAGAATATTAGATAAATAACAGCATCATGTTCCCAAAACACATAGTGAACAAATAAGTCTTAACCTTGGATTTAAAAATGGTCAGGGAAGGGGGCACCTCTTACCTCCAGGTAAAGGGCATTCCAGAGAAATGGGGCCACCACTCCAAATGTCCTATCCCCTGAGGATTTTAAATAAGATCTAGGAATGGAAAGAAGTTCTGTATCCATTGACCAAAGGGAGCAGCCAGGAGCATATGGGGTCAGGAGGTATTTCATGCAGCTGGGATCCAACCTGTACAGGGCCTTGTAAGTCAACAAGTAAACCTTGAAGTTGATGCATCACCACACCAGCAGCCAGTGCAGAATGCAGAGAACTGGCATGATATACTTGAACTAGGAAGAATGTCCCATTCTGGATCAACAGAAAGAAATGCAACAACTTCGCGGAGATCCAAAGTAAAGAGTGTTATAATAATTCAGTCTTGATGAGACAAGAAGCATGTACAACTGTTACTAGGTCCAGCTGATCGAGAAATGGCTTGACCCAGGAGAAGTTCTGAAGATGACAAAAGCTACTATGGACAACAGCTGACATCTGGGGCCAGATATTGAAAAGTATCATGGGCACTAAGGGGCCATTTGCCAATGCCAACAAGGTTTTTACACCTGATTCATGAGTGGGAACCATAGTCAGACACCACATAGTGCGGGCAAAACCCATTAGTGCCCAAGTGCTGACTTACTTCTAAATTCAGAGGTCTGCACAGGTGGTAAATGACTCCCAAAGGGGCACAAGTTGTCACCTTTGCAAACCCAGACTTCAAGGGGTACAAGGTTCTGGTGGTGAGCAGAAGTGCTGCAGATGCCCCCAACCCCCTAAACCCCATACCATTGTACCAGTCGATGCCCTGGTGTCCAGAGGCACCCCACACCCTCCAATTCCCCGTCCCTGTAATTGCTGTAAATACCCTGGTGTTCAGTGGCATCCCCTGCTCTCCGATCGGCCATCCCCATAATAATCTAATTTTGCATGGTGTCTAATGGCATCCCCCACCCTCCAATCACATGTCCCTGTACTCCTTTTGTTGTCTCTGAAAAATAGAAGTTGTCAGTAGAAAATTATCTCCCGACCCACCTAGTCTGCCCTAAGGTCCCTTCCTACTGTACTACTGTAGCCCCTAATTGATCTCCAGCCTCCCCAACCCAGCCCTGTTACCAAGGTCCCCCTGTGTCTATCCCATGCATGTTTGAAACCTGTTACCATTTCGGTGCCCAGCATCTCTGCTGGGAGTCTTTTCCAGATGTCCACCACTCTTTCCATAAAGAAGTATTTCCTCACATCCCCTCTAAATCTCTCCCCTTCCAGCTTCATTTTTTTTTATTTATTAGAATATCAGAATTTCAGTCCTTTGAGTCATAGACTCATTTCCAAAGGCTCCTCATCAGATGACAAATACAGACATGACAGTAGTACAGCAAAGACAACGTTACATAACTGGTTGGACGGTAGATGTACAAACATTATTAATATAATACTTTGATGCATACCTATACAGAGTGTTAGCTAAGCAGTTAGATAAGTCATTTGCAGTGCTAAGCAGTTACAAACATCCATTGCAGTGGAGTAGTGCAGGCATTACAACACATTGGTGCATACCTATATAGAGTATTCATTTTATTACTGTACATAAATTCTTTGCAAAGCAGTGGTGTAGGCTTAGACACAGTGATAGCTAAGCAGAATAACAAAAGATTAGAGACATGATAGTGGGCCCTGGTGGGGTTAACTGGAGCAGTGTTGGGCTAGACCATGTCTTGGTGTGGGCCCACTTTAGTAGCAACTGGGCTGTGGTTTGAAAATGGCAGGAGGACTAGCGTGGAGAGGTGCAGGTTCATAACATGCCCCCTTGTTTTTGAGCATCTCTTTTCATGCAAAATGCCACCCTCCTGTACCTTATTGATAACTTTGAGGTATTTGAATGTTTCTATCATGTCTCCCCTTTCCCCCCTTTCCTCTAGAGTGTACATATTTAACTCTCTGAGTCTTTCTTCATAGGGCTTCTGATGCAGGCCATGCACAATCCTGGTTTCCCTACTCTGTGTTGCCTCCACCAATCTATGTCTTTCCTGAGATGGGGCCTCCAAAACTGGACACAGTACTCATGGTGGGGCTTCACCATTGATCTATACAGGGGTAACACTACCTCCCTCTTTCTGCTGGTGATACCCTCCCTATGCACCCAAGCATTCTACTAGCCTTTCCCACTGCCTTATCACACTGCTTTGCTACCTTCAGCTCATCAGATACAGTAACCACCAGATCCCTTTCCTGTTTTGTGGTTGTCAACACCTCCCCCTCTAAATGATACACTGCCCTCGGGTTTCTGTGCCCCATATACATAATTAGGCACTTTTTGACATTGAACCCCAGTTACCAAATTCTAGACAAGTCTTCCAACTTTTTCAGATCTTCTTTCATTTTTTCCACCAACCCCGTCCCCATCGGTGCGTGTCCACTCTGTTGCAGATTTTTGTGTCATCCGTGAACAGGCATATCTTTCCTTCCAGCCCCTCTAAAATGTTGCTAATAAAGACATTGAAGAGGACCGGTACCAATACTGACCCCTAAGGCACTCCACTGGTTACCTTACCTTCTTCTGAGTGAATTCCATTCACCGCCACCACCCTCTGAGTTCTGTTACTTACTTAGACAACTTTGTACCCATTTTACTATCTTTGGACCCACTCCCAGGCTGCCTAGCTTTGTTTACCAGTCTTCTATGTGGAATGATGTTGAAGGCCTTACTGAAATCTAGGTAGGCCACATGCACTGCTCCTCCCTGATCCACCTACCTGGTAACCTTCTCAAAGAACTCTATCAGGTTTGTTTGACAAGATCTCCCCCCCGTGAACCCATACTGCATCTGATCCTGCAATCCACTAGTTTTAAGGTATTCCTCAATCCTTTCTTTAAGTAGTGTTTGCATAACCTTGCCCACCACCAAAGTTATGCTTACAGGTCTGTAGTTTCCAGCCTCTGGTTTCTAGTGGCACCCCCCTCTGATCGCACATCCCTGTACTCTTTCTATTGTCTCTGGTGTCTAGTGGCACGTCCACTTGCCAACTGCCCATCCCTGTACAATATCTGTTGTCTCTGGTGTCTAGTGGCACCACCCATATCCCAATCGCCTGTCCCCTGTGACAGTGTAGAATAGGACTCTGTCCCATTTGTTGTGGAGAAAGTGTTTAAATGCAAGGATCTATCCTTTTCTGTCTCTTCTCTGTCTGGTTGTGCAACCAAATTTTCCTGTGAGACCTCAGACTTGATCAAACTGAACAGTTTGGAAATTCTTTGCCTCTCACTGTCTCTCAGTTTTCTCTTGCTGCTTGTTTTTCTCCCATGCATATCTAGATCTGCTAATGTAAAAATATGTGCAAATCATTGTATGAAAATGTAACCGATAATGGGATCACTTTTGTTTTAAAAATATATGGTATTACTGTTGAAATACATATTTATAATTTGCGATGATTGTAAACTCCAGAGGTCACTTGAGTGCAAATCTTCCAGCCTTTTGCAAAAGCTGTAGGGGGCCTCAAGAAGCACACTGTATTCTAGCAGCTCCTGAAACTTACAACAAAACAGTATTTACAAGGACAGGATGTTTGCTAAGAATGTGGGTTGAAAAGACTTATAAAACAGCTAAGCTGCTACTGAAAGGAAGAATTACAAGGAAGATTTTATTTTGCCTGTGTACAAAGCTCTTATGAACAAGTTTATAATTTTTTTATGTTAGTGCTACTATAAATAAAGTTTTGGTGAATTTTACAACTGCTCCTGGGTTTTCCCTATGCTTCCTGACCTGTGCCTCGACGGCATCCCTGTGCAGTGTTTGTTGTTCCTAATGTCTACTGGCACCCCCCACCCACCGATCCATTGCCTTGCAAATGTTATGATTAATCTGTGTCTAGTGGCAGCCCCCACCCTCCAATCCTCCAGCCCATCAGGCTTAGCTAATCCTTGGCATCTAGTGGTACCACCCATCCACTGAGCATCCATTCTGTTGCCTTAAGACTCTCTAGTGGCTAGCAGTTCCCCTCGTACCGGCAGCACCAAACACACCACCCAGCCAACCTCCCCATATCTCTGTAGACTGTGCTGCAAAAAGGATCCAGTACAATGGCTGGCACAGCCCTCCTCTCACCTCCTTGACCAGCTGCCATATGGGATGACAGGATGCACACTTACAGTATAATGTATACTGTACACATGCACCATGTCTTCCCACACAGCAGCCAGCAGAGGCAGCATAGCCTAGAGGATAGAGTGAAGCTTTTTGACTCTTGGGAGCCAGATTTGAATCCCACCAGCCCCAGAAACTCACTGTGTGACCTTGAGCAAGTCACCTAACCTCTGTTTTCCGAACCTCCTCTTTCTCCCTCTCTCCAGTTAATTTTCCTGAGCTTTTCTTAACTTCCCTCTAACTAACACAACTTCACTGCTGTCACCCAAAGACCTTTGAACTACAGTGTGTTTGGAAGGCACTATAAAAAACTGTCAGATTATTTCTGGCTCTGATGTCTAGGATGGGATTTTCAAAAGGGAGGGCATAGGCCCAAGTGCTGATTTTGTGCTGCGCCAGCAGCCTCCCAAAAGTGCCCAAACTCCTGCTGTTTATTTTCAAAGCCACACAAGTTTTGCAATATTTTTCACAATTTTGCAGCAGTTTGTGTAAAACAAGAATGACAGAAGTGCCACTTTTCTGATGCAAGTGGAGCACATGTAACCACCAATTCCATATGATGTGCACACACCTTAGACTACTTCTCAGGTTGTCTAACTCTAAGACACACCTTCACAAATTGCTAGGAAAAATGGATGTGCATATTTGAAAACCCTCACTTATGGCTAGATTTTTAAACACCAATGAAATCGGCACACATGTGGAAAAACATCAAGCTAGGGGGTCTTCACATCCAAACCCACAGGTTTTTCTGCATATGCCATCTTTCCCAGTGTGGAGCCATTTTGTGACTGACTCCGCAATTTACGTCAGCTTGCATGTGTATTTTGGGTGCAGCTGCATCATAAAGCTTTGCCTGGTCATACCAGGCATAACATCCCCCACAGCTGCACCGTACACTCATATGCATCATGGGCTGAAAATAGAAATATCCAACTGTACAGAGAATTACTTCTGCAGTGGCAGGCTGCGACATGCAACATAGTCCCAGGGATGTTTTTGGCCCCTTTGAAAATCCTCACCTGGTATTTACAGGAGTTGTTGAAAGCTACAATTTTCCTAGACTATGTTGCATATAAAAACTGCTGCAGGTCTTATCCAGCAAGTCACAAATCACTGTATTTGTACTACTGCTGCTGAACTACTTGCCAGACCTCAACTGCGAGAAGCCTGTCACTGTTAAATTCATAAAAACCTCTCTCCCAGTCAACTGACATGCTAGAATTGATAGCTATTTTGCTTGTTTATTTTTGTTCTTATAAGAAATGAGGCAACTATTACATCTGTGTCTATGTAGAGAAATTCCAGTCTGATGTGATCATTATTTATGGGCACATTTCCTGGTGACACTGGTCTATACTGTACATTTGCTGTCCGTTATGCACAAGAAAGCATCTTATTGGAAAGTTACAATTTTCCACAGAAAGAAATTTGCCAGGTTTTCTCAGCCTGAGCTAGTTGCTGTATTTAGAGACAAATACTAAAGCTGGAAATCTTTGGCAGATTGTGGATTCGGGGGGATAGGCACTTTAAAACAGCAAAGTTTATTAGGGTACACATTTGTGCCTAAGTTTTGTTCTAGTTTAGAATGCCTTCTTCTCCTGTCCTCTAAGATGCCCCTATTCCTGTTTTGAGTCTGTTTTATTATTTTGGGGAAGATCTAAAATAAAGGAGCTCTCCCTTAGATATGGCTATCCTCAGGTTACTATCAGTATTCTGTTCCATACAGCTTTTTCACAGGCCTCCAGTCTGCTCAACTCCTGACAACAACCCCACAGACCTGAATGTTTTATTTCATTTTAGTTTTACATTTATGGACTCATTTATTGTTTAAAAATGTTCACACAGTGAAAATCAGGAAATACTGTAGTTTTAGGCACAGATGTTTTGCAGCATATTGTATACATGCTCTGGGTACAGTCTCTATTTTCTGTTAAATAAGATGATGTACCTGTATTTTATTGTTATTAATGTTTAGAAACATAAAAACATAGAAAATCATCATCAGAAAAAGACTGCTAGGCCCAACCAGCCTGCCCAAGGGTTTCCCGTATATTGTAACTTGCAGACCCTAAGTGTTCTCTGGGGGCCCTCCCCACTCCCTGTTTCTTTAAAATGCCCCTGTTTCTATCCCATGCATGCTTGAAGCCTTTCACTGTTCTAGCCTCAACAGCTTTGACTGGCCAATTGGTTGCACGCTTCTAACACCCTTTCTTTGAAGAAGTATTTCCTCACATCCTTTTAAAACATCACCCTTTCAATTTCATTGCACACCCCTACTCCTGGAACTTGGCCTCTCTTTGAAGAGGGTACTGCCCTGCACTCTGCTCCTGTGAAGTGCTTGTGGGTCTTGATCATGTCACCCCTTGCTGTGCTCTTCTCCGGAGTGTACATATTGCGATCTAGTACCTTAGAGAGCAAGCTTTGAGGCAAGGGTTACCTCAAAGGGCATTGGCCAGGATGCCAAGTTTCAAAGAAATACAAAATCACACATACCCCCATAATGCAAAGCATCATGGGCTGTATATGCAAATCACCACAAAGTATTATACTGGTTTAACTTTGTCAGTGGAAGACGCATCCCTGAGACTGAGGCTGAGTAGAGTCATAGAGCCGCTGCACACTGGCCAGCTGAGGAGTAGCTGGTATTAGCAGGCATTGCACTAAGCTTTATTTTTTTCCAGTAAAGGTATGCCATCTTAGTTCCATACCTGTCTGAGTGTTCAGCCTTTCCGGGCTGCCTTGTGTGGCCATTCCTCGGATTCCCCTTTGCTCTCTTCCTTTTTTTCACTTTGAGGATTGGAGTTTAGTGGTGGGATTAGCCAGCTGTGCAGAGTCTCAAGGAAAAATGCTGCAGAGCGTATGATTGCAAAATGAGAATGCCGCAAAGAGAAAAAAGGTTTTGACTTTTTAGCCCTCTCTCTCTCAGCACTCACAGCATGATACAGCTCTCCTCTGTTTAAGCATGGAAGAAATTATTCTTGACTCAAGCATTTTCTGGAGTCCATACCTTAGATAACTGATTGGTGTTTTTGTATTTGTGCTTTGCCACAATCTGTCTATTTACATAGTTTTAAAACTTAAAGGTAGAAAGTACGGAGACCTATCAACTTAGCATTTAAGTTATTTCAGGCTATTTTATCTTGTAATAGTGTTTTGTATTTATGTGTTATTATTTTTATTGCTATTAGCCTTTTATTAGCATTATTTGGGTCAAGATTTAATGTTTTTCAATTTTTTTTTTCTTTCATGCTAGAAGCGAGTCACATGATCCTCTATCTGCATTTATAGCCCATGCGTGGTGTTCTCGAACAGATTGCTGCTCAGTTCAGACACAGCACTGGATTGAGAGCTACTGTTGCTGGAAAGAGTGGACTATTTGATTCCCATAGCGTGCTAGAAAAAGGGCTCTTAAGCGTTTTAAGCGAGTTCGATTTTTAACTTGATCTTCCACTTTACTACTTTGCTGCTTTGCTACTTTGCTCTGTGTGATACATATGTGCTGATATCCAAAAAACAGGGGAGCATGTGCAGTAAACAGAGGATGGAAGTTTTAACTGAAGTTCTAACCGAGTAAGTAGTTAAGTAATAGATATATGTATATTTCCATGTGCTGAAAACTGCTACTTGGACTCCCTGTTAGATTTTAAAAATTAATTGAAATTATTCCTCTCTGCTAGTCTTTCTTGGGACAACAGATAGTTTTATATCTATTGCCAGATTTATTTTTATTAACTTATATTGCGTATTAGATAGTTTGATAGTTTGATAGCCTTTTTTACTACTACACTATTACATTACATTTATTCTGATGCTCCTCTATGTTTTCTGTTTCTTTTTGATTATTTAAGATTTGAGACTACAGCCAAAAGAATAGAATTTACGTAGAACAGATATTATGAACTGTCTATGTTACTTGAGCAAATCTGGCTCTCTGTTTGGACAACTGTCTTTTTATCAGAGTTACGTAATACCCAGCAATAAAATTTGAGGACCAGACTGCTTGAATATTGACTGTGGCCAATAGAATGCACAAACTGGCTTCATTTTCCATTTGGTTATCTTTGAGATCCCCATCATATAATTTTGATTGAATTTGAACTTGAACTGGAATTCAAAACATGGAAGAATCCAAATTGGATAATGGGATTAATGGATAAGCGGACAATTGGATAAACGTATGAATGTGAAAATTGTTACAAATGACCAATTCAAGTTTCTAACATTTCAACTTTTACTGGTTACTGGTTATTGATTTGAACTAGAAACCAGGAAGACCATAGCTTTTTATCTCACTCATTATTATTATTATTGTGACACTGTACATGCCCTATCTAACTTATCTGATTAGCCTGCTGATTAGTCTGCTGATTTCTATGTTTAAAAACCTATACCTGGATAATGGTTTTTGTTGTTATTGTTATTGTCTTGTAGGTACATTGTATTTTATTACTGTGATGGTGAATACTAGATTACAGAGAATGAATAATCCTCATCTACCCCACCTATCTAGTGAAATATCCCCTGCCCCTGCTAAAGTATTGCAGACTACAAAGATAAAACAGACAAAATGGACTAAAATAACAGATCAAATAAATAAACTTAAAGAAGGATCCAATTTCAGTAGAACCTCTACTCCCACAAATAAATCATGTAATTCTTTAGAAATGGTATCGCAGCTGTCTCATATTACATTTACACCTGATTTATCATTAATAGAAGGTATGATGGAGAGGAATATTAGTGGGCAGCAAGAAACTGAATACAATCATTCAGTTCTAAGTAATGATACAGAAACAAAGGCTAATAATCTTTCAATTAGTCTAAAGATGGCAGCTGTAATTAGTCCTTTTGTAATGACACCTGATTTATGGGAAAAGTAACAATATTATACTAAAGAAAAAACTGTGTTAGAGGAAGTCTCAAGGGACTTGCGATGTATAATCTCAGGCTGAAACAGTTTAATGAATATAATGAAACATTGGAACTGTGTAGGAAGTGTCAAAAAGAGTGTGATGTGAAAACTGAAGATGGTTTAAAGTATGATTATCAATCAAGTTACTTGAGTGATAAATTAATTGATTTGCTACCACATCAACACACAGCTAATATACTGATCATGGAACAGGTTCTACTGAATAAAGAAATAATTGAATCAGTTAGAAGTGAATTTGTTCAAATAAGAGCAATTTTAGCTGAGACTATGGAAGCTAAAGCTAAAGGAGCAGGGGATAAGGGGATGAATATGAGTAGCCAAAGGATTAGACCTGATTTTAATAGTATACATATACCAGATAGCCCAATCAAGAAAAAAAAAAGTAGAATATAAAAGGGGTAGGAAAGGTAATGAAGCTGGGAAAAAGGTTAAAAAGAGCAAAAGTAGTAAAACAAAGAGAGCAGCCTTTGCAACAAACTCAGGCATGATCGATTTAACTAAGGAAGAAATTCAAGCTCCAGTTTTAGCGCAAACAAAGGTTGAACAAATGGTATTAAAGGAAAATCAAGAATTGTGTCTTAAACAAGTTTTAAGCACTGCACCAACAAATAATGAATCATCTATTTTTTCTAAATTGACTACTCATTTACAACAATTAGAAATGGAAATTGTGCAGCTGAACTATGATTTGGGGGCAACAAATGTAACTAATGCTAATCCTGCAAATGCACAGGCCAAAGAGGTTGAAAAGCCATCAACAAATGTTGAAAACAATAAGAGTAGTTCACACGAGGTGCAATATGCCAGTCATGAAAGGACGTATGAACAAGTCCTTAGTAGTAATCTAATACAACCTACAGATTTAACCCCATTAGTTAGGGTCTTAGCTCAGTGTGGCTAGATTCAATTACAACCAGAACATCAAATAAGGCAAGTAGCAGAGAAACTAAACATAGAGATGGACTTAGATATCAACCCAGAGGATATTCTGGGGATAAAAAATATTCGAGTTGACTCTGCCTTGCTAATAGATATCCACTTTCATTTGCCTCAAACAGCTAATTATGTCTGGCTAAATGCATCAGTTCTTCAAAAAAAAAGAGATACACTTAACATTTCCTAATAGGCATCTAGTCAATATCTCTGAATCACAGAGAGAGAAACTAGAGCAAAAGCCTGTGGAACTTATACTCTTTGGTTTAAATGATTTATATAGGGAAACAGACAGAAAATTAACTGGAGAAGTTTGCAGTCTTCTAAGGAATTTTTTACAAGTTCAGTTGGGTAGGGATGGTATTATAACAGTAGAACGAATAGGAAAGGGATCTCAAATCAACATTCTAGTTAAGAATACGGAAATCGCAGAACACATTTTGATGAAATCAACAATATTGGATGCTATGGGTTAAACGTAATTGAACTGAAAGTTTTGGATGGCCAGAATGGTAAATTAGAGATAACTCATGTTGAAAACCAACAATCAGTCAAAAACAAATTTCAGTCCCTAGCTGGTTATTCAGATTGACAAACGGGCACTAGAAAGAGAAATTTCTATGGAAGTTAACCTAGGATCTGACTCTACCTTAAATATCACTATTATTGATACTCTACAATCTGACTCTACCTTAAATATCACTATTAATGATACTCTACAATTCATTTCTTGGAACATAGCAGGTTTAATTTAGTTTATTGTTCTAGGAATTACTACTTTTGAGCCAGAGGCTCTTTTACAAAGGTTCCACGTCAATTAGGTACAGTACAAAAGATTACATAGATAACACAACAATTTGTGTTTTGTCAAGAGCAAGAAAACATATACAAATACATATCAAATCACTTGTGCAAAAGGACATGAGATATCAATAATCACATTATTATTACAAGAAAGAGGTCATGCCAGATTAGGAGAAACAAATAGGGAAAAGTCCAGAACAGAGAGGTTAAGTGAAAGGTGTGGGGAGCAGACAATAGCAGGAGAAAAGGTTTCCCAAACATGTCTTTGTCAAATAACGGAACAGGGTGGGTAGTGAGAAAATAGGAGGTTTAATCAGGGCAGTCACAGGAGCTGGAGGTGGCAAGGTGAGAAAAAGCCTTGATTTGAAAATACCTAGAGAGGTGGAGGCAGTAATATGAGTGCTGAGGCATTTAGCCAGCTAGAGACACGATAGGCAAATGATCTTTGTCCCTGGGAAGTCCGGCATCGGGGACTTGGAGAGGCTGGTGTTCTGATCTTCTGGTAAAGCAGGTGCTAGTGCTCAGGCATAACAGGTCTTGGATACAGGGTGGAGTGAGGCCCAGAGTGGATTTTTTCGCCATCAGGCAGGTAAGGTACTTTATCCGGTTTGAGAGTTGCAACCAACCTGAGCCAGCATGGAGTTCACATGTGTGGGTACGTTGATGTGCACCAGTGAGTAGCCGACAGGCTTTATTTAGTGATGTTGTAATGCGACTAAGTGCTGTAGTAGTGGCAGATCCGTATATAACTAAGCCATAGTCAATGACTGAGATGATAGAAGATTGGATGGCAATCCTCAGTGCAGAATGGGTAAGAAGCTGTCGGTTCTGATACAGAATCCCAATTCGCTGATTAATAGTTTTGCTGTACTATCAATGTGAGTTGCAAAGGTTGGCCTTGATCAAAGTTGATTCCAAGATATTTAAAAATTGGCACTTGTTCAAGGTATTCCCCAGGTATGTATTAATGGTGAGTGGGACTTGCCGTTTCTTGTTTTTGGGTTAGAGAAGAGCATGGATTTAGTTTTTGTGTTTTAGAACCAGCTTATGTTCAAGAACCACATCTCAACTTTGGAAAAAGCATGCTGAAGGTTGAGGCGTAAGAGGTTCGGATCTTTATGAGTGGCAAGAATCACGGCATCATCGGCATAGAGGATTAATTGTTCAGGGCAGGATTTGGGGAGGGTTTAGGAAAAGACTGAAAGGAGGGGCCCAGGATGGATCCTGGGGAACTCCTGAGAACCCGGTTTTGAGTCTGAGAGAACTCCAGCTACTTTTACAGATTGAGGCGCTGAGCAAGGTAATTTTACCCAGTCACCAGGACCCTCGAGAGCCCTAGGGATAGAAGTTGTTTGATAAGTAGGCCATGGTGAACTGTATCAAATGCCTTAGTTAAGTCAATGTAGACTGCTCAGTTAGGTTTCCTTTGTCCATGGCATTGTGGATTGCTCCTGAGAATTCAAGTAGGGCAGTCGTGTGCTGTGCCCTTTCCTAAATCCGTGCTGCTGAGTGCATAGGATGTTGTGCTTTTCAGGTAGTCTGAAAGTTGGTCCGCCACCAAGCATTCAAGGGCCTTAGAGAGGTGGTAGTATTGATATCGGGCGATAGTTACCAGGCAGTGACTTATCACCATTTTTGTGCACGGAGGACAACTGCAGCCTTCCATTTCCTAGGGAATTGGCTGTAGCAGAGGGAGGATTGAACATTTTGTGAGGGGAGCAGTACTTCCTCCAGAGTGAGGGACAGAAGTTTAAGGTCAATAGTGTCGCTGCGCTTGCTCGGGACTTAGAAATGGCCTTCTTTACATATTTATAGACTTCATGTGCCTTTACTAATTTGAAATGGAAGAGTGGTTTGGTTGGAAGGCAGTAGTAGAAGTAGAAATTGGAGGTCAGCATCAATAAAGAAATCAGATGAGAGGACACCACTAAGGTCTGTGAAGGTATCATTTAGGGTGTTTGCAATGATCTCTGGGTCTAATGTATTGGTTCCATCCACATTCATTATTGTAGGAAAGGATTTGGACTGCTGACCCATGATATTCTTTATGTTGTCCCAGAAGGATTTCCCTTCACCCCAGGAGCTGGAGAGGGCATTCTTGAAGTAGGAGCTCTTCATCAAGTGGATCTGTTTAGTACAGTGGTTGAGAGCCTGTTTATACTTTTGAATGTCCGACAGTGTGCCAGTAGCTCTTGCAGTGGCCCAGAGGTGATCCCTACTTTTGAGTTGTGCCAATAGCTTTGCTGTGAGCCAGGGATTTGTGAGTGCTTTGATTTTGCGCTTTTTACTGGTGCATAGGTGTCACAGGCAGTGTTGAAAGTAGTAATAAAGTAATCAAGGGCTAGGTCAACATCTTGGTTTTGTAAATCAAGGACCAGTCTATCTGCCTAAGACAGGTCTTGAGATGAGTAAGGTTGCCATAAGGTAGGACTTGGCTATAGATGTTTTTTGGAGGCGCCTTACGAAACTTATTTGTCCAGGTACATATTATTGGAGAGTGATCACTGAGCGAGTCAGGGAGAACATTTACATTGGTTATATGGGTAGGGTGACTGGTAAGGATCCAGTCAATGAGGGTGCTGGTCCCTGATTTGTAGTTTTTCCTGGTAGGGGAGTTTACCACTTGTGTTAAATTTGCTGCTAGGATGGCATCTTTGTTTGACCCTGCATCAGGAGCAAGCCAATTTATATTAAAGTCCCCAAGGAGAAGGAGTTCGATGTCAGAAGGTTGTGTACTTACGAACTCAAGGACAGCCTGTAGGCTGGAATCAGGATCTTTTGGTGGGATATAGACAGCAGCAATCATGAGGACTTTGTTTTGGGCACCAAGTAGTATCTTGATAGGAAGGAGTTGCACTGAGGTTTCTGTGGTGGGATAAGAACCAGGGAGACAGGTGAGGTAGTCCTTTATGTAGATTGCACATCCACAATCCCTTTTTTGAGGTCCTATCCAGCCTGAATATCTTGTAGCCTTGTATAGAGATGGCATGATCCGAGTGTGGTGTCAGCCAAGTTTCGATGATGGCAAGGATATCAGGTTGTGTTGGCTGGCAAAGATTTGAAGGGAGGCCAGTTTTGGGAGGAGACTGCAGATGTTTAAGGTAGCAATTTTGAACCCCCCCTCCATTTTGGCAGGCTTTGTTTTACTGTAGGAGACAGGGCCAGGATTTGAGTGGACACTTCCTGATATCAAGAGTAGGAGTTTAAGAGACAGTTGCTGTACTTTGTAGTCAATTGAATTACACTTCTGAGGCTTATGCGGCTTGGACCAGTGCAGGCGTCTAGGAACCCAGAGCAAGAAGATTGTTAGTAATAGAGGATGATATGCCCATTTATCCTTGTTGTAGCTTGTCAGTTGCACCCAGTCGCTTGCAGATAGGTACCTGGGTGGTTAAGTCAAAGCCAAAAGAATGATCAACAGCTGAGGTCCAGAGTCAATGAAAAGTTAAAATTCCTGAAGGTGATTAACTTGCCTGCACATATGTAGGATGTGAAATCCTTTGTCTGTATGCTTCTTTGTCATTCAAACAGGTTGCTGAAAGCCCACATACAGATCATGGAGCAGGTCAGACAAAAATGTGGATTCAGCAGGACCAGAGTCACCAAGTTTGTCAGATGTAGTTTCACTTGTGTTTTGCTTGGGATAGCTTCCAAAAGTTGATTTTAAAATGAAAATAAAGATACCTGATGATGATTTTTTTTGCAGAAATCCAGTCCAGGAGACTTTCACGGATGTAGTGAGCAAGAATGGTATAGTTACCACAAGCAGAAAAACATGTAAATCCACAAAAACTAAGCTACAGACACAGACAAACACAAGCAGCCACCACACAGACCAAGGGGGCGTGGCATTGGTAGCAGGTATTAGAGAAAGACAACAGGATGATGACTGGCTAAAGTATATAGTAGCTTACTATGTAGTTTGCTTACAGAAGACCTAGCATGGTGCAAAGGATCAAATTGACATGAATGACTTCCAAGTTATGCATTCACCAGGTAAAAAGACTGCTAAATACTAACATACTAAAATGCCAGCAGAATAGGCCTAACTGTCTTTTGTGTCTGCTCGTTTGTTCAGCCCCCACCCTGGGAGCTGACCTTGCTGCCCCCCTCTCCCTCTCTGGCTTCTCCCTTCCCATTCCCGGATATTCTCACTGTGCTGGATTTTGCTTCCAGAACCCTTCCCCTGTACCTGTCCCACCCCCTCTTGAACCCCTCCACCATCTCTGTCTCCACCAGCCCCCGGGCAGCGCATTCCATGACTCCACCACCTGCTCAGTGAAGTAGTACCTCCTCCTTTCTCCCCTGAATATCCCCCCAGTTTCCACCCATGCCCTCTAGTTCCCCCCCCTTCCTTCGGAGCACCCTGACTGCTCCTCCCCTATTTACCCCCTTCATGTACCTGAAGACATCTATCATGTCACCCCAGTCCCTTCTCTCTTCCAATGTGTACATATTCAGCTCTTCGAGCCTCTCCCCATAAGTCCTGTCCTCTAAGCCCCAAATCATTTTGGTTGCCCTCCTCTGGACCCTCTCCAGGAGTTCAATGTCCCTCTTTAAATGTGGCCTCCAAAACTGCATGCAGTACTCAAGGTGCAGCTTCACCAAGCAGTTATACAGTGGGAGTATCACTTCCGTCCTTCTGGAGGTGATCCCCCTAGCGATGCATCCCAGCATCCTGTTGGCCTTTGCTGCTGCCCTCCTACAAGTCTCCAAGTTGTTCATCTTGACATCCACCACCACCACCCCCAGGTCCCTCTCAGCCATTGAGACTTGTAGCATTCCCCCCAGGGTGTACACTTGGCCAGGGCTTCTGGCTCCCAGGTGCAGTACCTTGCATTTCCCTGCATTGAACCTCAGCTTCCACTTTCTAGACCACCTTTTCAGAGCCTCCAGGTCCCCCATAGGGCCACCCTCCCCTCCCCCCCATCCACCACCACCCCCAGTTTTGAGTCATCCACAAAGAGACTCATCTCACTCCTGATACCCTTCCTTATGTCAGAGATGTAGGTGTTGAACAGGAGGGGCCCAAGGACTGATCCCTGAGTGACCCCACTAATGACCCTCCTTAGGGATGAGACTATCCCGCCAACCACGACCCTCTGGGTCCGGTCCTGGAGCCAATATCCTATCCATATGATCATCTGGTTCCCCACCCCCATTTCTCCCAGCTTATCCAACAGGCCCCCATGAGGAACAGAGTCAAATGCCTTGCTGAAGTCAAGAAAGAGGATGTCCACTGGTCTACCCAGGTCCAAGGCACTTATCACCCAGTCATAGAACTCCACAAGGTTTGTCTGGCATGATTTCCCCAAGATGAATCCATAACGTCTATCGTCCATGCACCCCAACTTTTCCAGGTCCACCCCCAAGTCTCTCCTTGACAATGCCCTCCATCACCTTGCCCACCACTGATGTCAGGCTGACAGGCCTGTAGTTCCCTGCCACCTCCCTTGACCCCCCCCCTTGTGGATAGGCACTATATGCACCACCTTCCAGTCCTGGTGTGCCCACCCTGTTCTCAGAGAGATGCTGAAAAGCTGAAGAGCTCTGCCAGGGGTTTTAAATGGGGAAGAAATTCTGGTGGGATAGCCATATATGTCAATTTGAATAGTTTTGTTTATAGTGAATGTATTATGTTTAGTGATAATTTTATTGCTGTTTTGTTGAAGTATGAAAGTCAGAGTTTAATAGTAATAAATAGCTACGTTCCTCCAGAAAAGTCCTTATCTTACAGTATGGATCTATGGGATCAATTGGGTACTCTACTCATTGAAATTATGACTAAATTCTTGGAAGCAGAAATTTTAGTAATCATTGGGATAAAAGAGAAACAAGAGATATGAAAATTAATAAAGTTGGTATTGCACTGATTAAGATATTGAAGGAGTGTAAGTTATATCCATTGAATGGAAGGTTAAAAGGAGACCAATTAGGGGAATGTACATATGCTTCGAGTAGAGGAGCATCACTGATAGATCTGGCATTATGAACAGGTCCTATTGAATACTGGGAAAGTTTGAATGTTAATCTAAGAACGGAAAGTGACCACTTCCCTATTGTGCTTAAAAGTAAAATAGAGAATTAGACAGACATCCATACCACTATTATTGACTCATGTGGAAATCAGAACAAACAAAAAATCATATGGAAGTCAGAATCATCCCATACCATTTTAGATATTATTAATAGTTCATTCCTAAATGAGAGTATAGAGTCCTTGAGCATATGTACTGTTGAACAGTTGATTGGTAAACTATATGTGACTTATGATAGAATAAGGACTGAGTTGGAGTCTATTGTTAATATAAATATTAATAAAAGAAGGGGATGGTTTGATGATGATTGTGTGAAATATAAAAAAGCACTAAGAACATTAAATAAACAGTATATTAGGCATAAAACTAAAGATCTATTGAAGGCTATCAATCAGTCTAAGAAAAAAATATAAGGCTTTCTTGAAAGATGAACAGAAAAAAATATTACAGTAAACAATGGGAAGAAATGAATAGAGCGATTATGAATAGAGATCAAAAAGCATTCTGGCATTTAGTAGCAAGGGGTATAGCTAACTACAAAGATGGTATGGATTCTTGCATATCTGAAGTTGTTTGGATCAACTGTTTTACTCAGATTTTTGTGGCTCCAAATATTGTTAGCAATACATACAAAACAACGGGATTACCAACATTGGAAATTACTTATCAAGAGGTATACCTGGCTATTAATTCATTGAAATTACAGAAAGCTCCGGGTCCAGATAGTATGCCAGCAGAAGTCTATTACTGTAATATAGGAGTATGGTGTAGAGTATTGACAACTCTGTATAATAAATGCATACAGGAAAATAAATACCCACATACATGGAAAGAAGCATACATAATTCCCATCCACAAAAAGGGTAATAAAGGGAATCCTGCTATGTACCGACCTATTAGTCTACTGGATAATAACTTAAAGATATTTTCTAAAAAAGCAATAAATTAAATGAAGCTATACAAATGACAGGTGGGCTGTCCCCTAATCAAGTTGGATTCCACAAGGAATTCTCTACATTGGATAATATTTATATACTTTGTCACCTGATAGAGAATTACGTACATCTTAGGAAGCACAAACTGTATGTAATGTTTGTGGATTACTCCACAGCATTTGATACTATATCTAGGACAAAGCTCTAGGCTATATTATTGAAACAAGGCATAGATAAAGCATTGGTTGACATTATACACAATCTTTATAATAATAATTGGGCACAGGTAAGATTGGGTATAGGTGGACAACTCTCTGCTCCTATTGAAATTAATAGAAGAGTTAGGCAAGGATGTGTCCTAGCCCTAATTTTATTTACATTATATATCGATGGGCTATTAACAGATTTAACTAATTTAAATTCAGATTCCCCTACAATATAAAATCAACCCTGCCCAGTTCTCACTTATGCAGATGACTTGGTGCTACTCTTTTTGACCCAAAAGGGACTACAGGAAAAGATTAATATCCTAGAAGCTAGATCTAGAGAATTACAACTTAAAATAAATCTAAAACTAAAATACTTATGATAAGCCCAAACAATAGTAAGAAGGGTGGAGCTTGGTTTTTACAGGGTAATAAACTAGAAATAGTTAAAAATTACGTATATTTAGGGGTTGAATTTAAACATAACGGACTATGGAACCACCAGTTTCAAAGATGTTTAGATAGTCTGAACAAAACATTGCAGGGATTAGTCTGTTTTAATAACAGATATGGAGGAACAAGTATTAAAACCCTTGATCCAAGTAATTAAATCTAAATTTGAATCCCAGCTCCTATATGGTACAGAAATTTGGGAAGTGACCCATATGGAAAAACTTACTATCCCTATGTTTAAAAATGTAAGGAATATATTAGGAGTAGGGAGGTTTTGTCCTTCACCACATATTAGGTCAGAGCTGGAAATTACTAATATTAAAGCACTATGTGACATAAGACAGGTCAACGTTTGAATACAGATAACAAGGCTCCTGATATCCAGAATTACCTTTTTGTGTATGGAGGAAAAACAGAAATGGTTTGATATGGGGTATACCCATGGATTTTGGTACTCAAAGATTGTAAAATTATTAAATAAATATAAACTAGAAACATTACCAGGATATGTCTAGAAACGGGTCTTATTAAGTAATAAATATAAGAAATCTGTGACAAAAAAATAGGAAACTATTGGGAAAAGCAACATTTAGAACATATAAAAAAATCAGCTTATTCCAAATGGTTTGAACGTAATAATCTTAATTTTGGATATAAAGCCGATCTTGATGTACTGACTAATCCTATGCCGAGAAGGACATTTACTGTATATAAATTTGAGAAGACTGTGTGAGAGGCCTTTCGGCACCATGCATTTCTGCTTAAAGTTGAACCAGCATAATATTTTGTGGTGATTTGCATATACAACCCATGATGCTTTGCATTAAGTGAGTGTGTGTGATTTTGTATTTCTTTGAAACTTGGCTTCCCTGCCAGTGCCCTTTGGGGTACCCCTTGCCTCAGTGCTTGCACACTAAGGTTCTTTGTCTTTTATCTTGTTTTTTGTTTTTATTGGGCTCACCACAATCCAACCCAGATAGACCAACTTAGGGTAGCTGGTTCATTCCACTGGGGTGTCATACAGACAAGACACACTGATGAGTCCTGGGAGGATGAAACACATGTCAGTGTCATCTGCTGTTGGCATCCTTTGCAGACTGTGTGAGAGGCCTTTTGGCACCATGCATTTCTGCTTAAAGTTGAACCAGCATAATATTTTGTGGTGACTTGCATATACAGCCCATGATGCTTTGCATTATGGGGGTATGTGTGATTTTGTCATTCTTTATATTAAGATCTGTCTCTCTTCAAAAGGGTTCCCTTGTAACCCCTCTACCACCCCCTGCATTTCTGTTTAATCCAGCAGTTTTTTACAGTTAAGTTTCTATTGATTTTTGTACTATTTACCTGTTTTCTCTATTATTAAAAAATGTCAATAAAATTTAAAAATTGAATAAAACTGAACTACTAGGTGAGGGTTGCCTTCCCTGCCAGTTGTGCTTGAGGCTATGGGGGGTGCTGGCATCACCTGTCAAAATGAGAATTTTTTCCTGCAGGTTTCTCCCTGAATGTTCTGGTGTGCAACGACAGACATACATAAGAATTTTTTGACTGGGTGACTAGGGAGGTGGATCAGGGGAGGGCAGTGGACATAGCCTATCTGGACTTCAGCAAGGCCTTTGACACTGTGCCACATAGAAGACTATTACACAAACTGGGGAATATGGGTGTGGGCAGGACAGTAGTGTGGTGGGTAGGTAACTGGCTGGGTGGCAGGACACAGAGGGTGGTGGAAATGGCTGTCACTCCACAGAGGGAAGAGTGACCAGTGGTGTACCACAGGGATCAGTGCTGGGACCGGTCCTATTCAACATCTTCATCAGTGACATGGCAGGACCTAGAAGGCAGAATTTCACTGTTCGCTGATGACACAAAGCTCTGTAATAGAGTAGAACACACCAGAGGGTGTAGACAGAATGAGAAGGGACCTGCAGAAACTTGAAGAATGGTCAGGGTTTGGCAGTTGAAATTCAATGCAAAGAAGTGCAAGATAATGCATATGGGGCACAAAAACCCTGGCACAATATATCAGTTGGGGGGTGAGGATATAGCATGCACCAAGCAGGAAAGGGATCTTGGGGTTATCATCTCAGATGACCTCAAGGTAGGGAAACAGTGTGACAAGGCAGCAGGTAAAGCAAATAGGATGCTGGGATGTATAGGCAGGGGCATCACCAGCAGGAAAAGGGAGGTCATAATTCCGCTATACAAGACACTAGTGAGGCCCCACCTGGAGTACAGTGTACCGTTCTGGAGACCATACCTACGTGGGACATAGACAGGGTAGAGAAGGTTCAGAGGAGGGCAACAAAGATGGTGCATGGATTGCATCACAAGTCCTATGAAGACAGGTTGAAGGAACTGAACATGTACTCCCTGGAGGAGAGAAGGAGAGAGGGATATGATAGAGACATACAAGTATCTTACAGGGAGGAACAGGGTGCAGGAAAACACTATTTTTAAGTGAAAAAGATGTTCCAGGACTAGAGGGCATGGGATGAAGTTGGAGGGAGGACGATTCAGAGGAAACTTAAGAAAGAATTTCTTCACAGGACGGGTGGTGGACAAGTGGAACACCCTGCCAGAGGAAGTGGTGGGGGCTGAAACAATCACGGGATTTAAGAATGCATGGGATAGACATAAAGGAATTCTGGAGGTCAGGGGTAAGGGGCAACAGACTTCTAGGAAAACAAACTGAACTTACAAGCTCAAATGGGCAGACTGGGTGGGCCATAGGCCCTTATCTGCCGACACTGTCTATGTGTCTATGTATCTATGTATAAGTACTTGGCATCCATCAGCTACTCCTATTCCCTTTTATTGCAGGAGGACACAGCACCCCCTCTCCAAGGAAGGAGAGCTGTTGTGGGGATGCTTGATGATCTCTTCTTGGGCTGACCCTCAAGCAGCCCAAGTCCATTCACCAGTCCATGGGCACCATCACCATGGGTTGTAGCAGTGCTACTGCACTGCTGGGCTGGCCTCTTCCATCTTTATTCTAACATGTATTTGAATACTCATAGTTTGACATCACTTTTCTTGTGACAGAGGTGAACTAATATTCAACTAATACTGCTCCCAAGGGCAACAAGAGTTCAAAAACAGCTAAGACTATGGATAAAAACCTGGAAATAGCCATATTTAAAGAAGAACTACTATAATTATTTTAAGTCTTAAAAAAATGCTAAAATCTCAAAATGTGGCATCTTACAAGACAGTAGAAAATGTCAATATAAAATAAATAAAAAGCTATAGGCGAACAATTTTTCTTCTTAACATGCCCTGCTGCTGTAAGTCAGTAGAGCTTTGTGAAATGGGACAGTGAATTACAAAGGGGCTTGTGTGTTACTCCTACCCTTCAGGCAGACCTTGTGCTGCCATTAGTCCAATGACTGGGATACATAATATGGAGAAATGGGGAATAATACATGGAAGGTGGCGCATAACAAGATTTTTTTTACACCCCTAAGGTGAGTGAAGCTTGGGGGATTTACAGTATCTAAGCATCTCATAACGAAGGTGTATAAATAAATCTCATTATGAATTTATAATCTAATATATTGCATGTATGTTGGACTTTATTTTGTGTATGGCATGTACTGTATTTTGTGTCAGGTTTATGAACTATTTTCTGATTTCTTTCTATAAGTTATTGTCACAGTATATAAAGAAAATTAAGTTTGATACTGCTACCGAGTCTCAAAACACAAAGACAGTTTGGAGATTGGTAGCAAGAGAAACCAACTCTCAAAAATCTGGCCTTTCTGTGAGTATTTTACCAAGCAAGTGCCTAAAACATACCCTCTGATGATAAATCGGGATATTCACATTTACCATAATGCGCTAGACTCAGCAACAACATTACAGGAAATCTTCTTGCACTACAGCAAAATAACAAATCCTTGCAGAGGATGGAATATAATTGGAGTTATAGCAACTCATAGAAACATGGACAATATTGGCAGAAAAAGACCATCAGTCAATCCAGTCTTCCCAGTTCTACCCTGTGATGTATTACCTAGATGGGATTTTGCTCTGCCCCACATCACACCATGCCTTACTTCTACCCCCGCCCGAGTAACTATTAAGCTGTTTACTATGCCTCAGCCTGCTTGAACCCATTAATGTTTTTTGTGCCCACCACCTCTGCCAGTAGGCTGCTCCACAGCTCAACCACTCTCTCTCCCTTCTGGCCTCCAGTGAGTATGTGTTCAGTTCCCTAAGCCGATCCCCACTGGATCTGCCCTGTAGACCATGAATCACTTAGATCACTCAGTGTTGATTTGTCTTCCACATGTCTCTGTCTTTCCTAAGAGAAGGACTCCAGAAATTGGCAAAGTATTCAAGATGGAGTCCCACCAGTGATCTATAGAGATGTAGCATTACCTCTTTCTATTTAATCTGCTTCCAATACACTCCAACACTCTGGTTGCCTTTGCTGTAGGCCTTATTACATTGGCTAGTTTATTTTAGGGAGTCACTTATGATAACCAAGACTTTACAGGTAGCACTCTGTCATTAGTAAAGTTTTTACCTGATTCACAGTACAGGTCAATATCCAGGAGGCTGGGAAGGAAACATCATAAAAAAACATTTTCAAAAAAGGAGATAGGCAGCAACCATTAATCTAACTATAGACCAATAAGCTTGCTTGATACATTGGCCACAGTTTTTTGCAAGGTATCTTTCAACTTTTTTTCAAGATTGGATCAAAACAAATGAATAGTACTTATGTGTGAAGTGCAGGTTGATATCAGGCCTTCTTACTCCTCTACTGATAATGTTTTATAATATTATATCTGCTAGATAAAAACCTCAGAGAAAACAAACTAGACTATTCCTCCCTTTCACTGACTTTTGAGCCACCTGTGGCAAAATCAATGGGAAGGTTTTCTGGCAAAAACAGGAAACATTAGGCATCTATCCACTATCACTTATCAGAGGTTATAAAGCAAATACCTAGACTAGGATTAGAAACAGTCCTAAAGGGGACTTCACCAAACAGTTTTATTCAAATTATGCTGTGAAGCAAAGTTGCATCCTAGCTCTGACTCATTTTAACTTCTTCCTAATTCAGCTTCCAAGATAATTGGAAAGGATTGATAATCATTCCCCTTAGATACAAGATAAAAGTATATCCTTAAATTTGGTACTGACATTGCTTACCTCTGCTGGTCTACAAAGGAAGTAAAACTATTTACCAAAGCAGTGTGTGATAGCAGTGACAATTTTGACCTATATTTTTTTATTTTATTTAAGAATGCTGTCTATCTCATTTTAGTAAGACTTGGACCAGATTTCATCAGTATTCTCTGCTGCTTTTGAACATCTATGCAGATACGGCCCCCCTCCCCCGAGGAGACCGGAGGTCATGAGAGTCAGTCCCTGAAGCCCTCCCTGCCTGCAAGAAGCCCTAATTAAGCTGCTCCAGATACCACCACCCTCCCCGAGGAGACCGGAGGTCATGAGGGCCAGCCCCTGAAGCCCTCTCTGCCCACAAGAAGCCCGAATTAAGCTGCTCCAGATACCACCCACCTCCCGAGGAGACCAGAGGTCACGAGGCCAACCTAAGCCCCCTGCCCACAAGAAGCCCGAATTAAGCTGCTCCAGGTAATTGTTACCTTGCACCAGACTGCAGTCATGACCATTGGGCATCTGGCGCATTTTTCCAGCAATGGCTGCAAGCTCCCCTTCTCGCCGCTAGAACACAGCCGAAAATGCACATCTAGTTGGTGCTTAGGCTGGGACTGAATTTAAATTTTCTGCCTGATTTTTCCCCTGTTTAAAGCGAGTCTGCAAAATCAGTTTGTGTGTGTATTTGTCTGTAGTTTTAAAAAAAAATCAGAGTTTCTGCTGCCAAAGGTTTGGGCTTAATTTAACTGCACCCCTGTGCAAGAACAATTGGGGACTGTATTTTAAAGTGTTAAAGTGTAATCCTGTGTGCAGACATCTTAGCACTGCTTGTAGGCAGAATTTCAACAGTAAAGCCTCTCCAAATTTGAATTGCAAGCGACCAGCTAGCCCTGTGCTCATTTGCTCTTCACTTCGCACCCCTGTACCTGCCCGCCCCCAATCGTTAATCTGTTTCTCCCCTCAACTGCCTACTTAATCTCCCCTCTCTCGCCATATCCCGAGATACCACCCCCAAGGGAGACGGAGGTGAGGCCAACCTAAGCCTCCCTGCCTGCAGAAGCCCGAATTAAGCTGCTCCAGGTAATTGTTACCTTGCACCAGACTGCAGTCATGACCGTTGGGTATCTGGCGCCTTTTTCCAGCAACGGCTGCAAGCTCCCATTCTCACTGCTAGAACACAGCTGAAAACGCACATCTAGTTGGTGCTTAGGCTTTGCCCCGCCGAACACTATGCGTTCGGCTCCCCACCACCCCCACCACCACCCTTGGTCGGCACTCGAATTTATAGCTAGGTTTGGTCAGGTGACCTGCTGAAATAACCTATCAGCCCACTTTTCCAGCTGCAGGTTATACAAACTCAGCACTAGTGGCCACTGCCACATACCTTTCACTATCTACATATACAATGTTATCCCTACTATTAGTAGCCCTCCTGACTTTCAGGATCTTACAACATGCTCAACAACCTCCCCCAGAGGCACCAAAACCACACTACTATAACGGTTACACTAATCATTTATCTATCAATGATAACTTCAGACCCTGTACCTCCAACATCTCCTACACAAGCCAAAATGATCCTGCTGGCTTATACTCACACACTCTCATGTTAACCCTCACAATCACACATGATACGCATTGTACCTTAGCTCTCCCCCCCTCCAGACCACAACCCCCACCCAGGGAAGCCCCATCACCGTCCCCCTCACTTCCCTAACCCTTCTAGCAAGCGTCATTCCCAGTCTCCCAGTTCCCACCTCCAATATAAAAAGCCCTACACCCTACCAATCCCAATATGACTCATCCTAACTCTGCAGGTTGGCCCTCCTGCGGCACACCCTTCTACTTCTCCTATTATCTGGCAATATCCATCCCAACCCAGGACCACCCTGCACAATGGCCTCTCCAAACAACCCAATGGGGAGTCTACTGCTAGCTACTCTAAATATATGCAGCCTACCAAAAAATCACACCCCTTTCCAAGGCTGAATTGCCCAGCATGCACTGGACATCCTAGCCCTCTCTGAGACCTGGCTCTCTGAAAAAATACCCAATGATGCTGTCTCACTCAGTAATTATGCCATCTTCTGGGCCGATAGGACCAGCAAGAGAGGTGGTGGCTGTGCAATTTATGTTAAATCCTCACTCCATGCCACTGAAGTACAAACCCTGCACCACAATATGGCTCACAGACACTTACAGTCAAACTCAGTCTGGGTACCAAAACTCTCCACATCATTTCGGCCTATATCCCCCCGAGAAACCAAAAACTAGCATTTGATTCTCTCCTCCACAGTATCTCCCACCTACCTAATACTAGTGAAATCATCGTTATGGGTGACTTCAATGTCAACTGGCTATCCCCAGCCTCATCCAGCTTTAAAGACACTGCCCTGGTATACGATCTTACCCAACTAGTCATCTCCCCTACCAGAAGGGACAATAGATCTGGGACCTCCACCCTTTTAGACCTAATTTTTACCAACAGGCCACGGAACCTCTCCCATGCCACGGTGCTCACTGACTCTATCAGTGACCACTCCCAGGTGACATGTTGGTGGTTGGGTAAATTGCCCCCTGCCCCTCCAAAAATCTCCTTGCAGAGACGGCTAAAAAGAGGAGGCCTAGAGAACCTCAAAGCCCATCTAACTACCAGCAACTGGCTCTCCATTTACACCGCGCAGTCAGTAGACCTAGCACTTGCCCATTTTATAACCACTTTCAACAATACCTGTGACATTTTCACTCCCCTTGCAAAGCAAGTAATGAAAACCAGAACCACCCCCTGGATCACACCCTCACTACTTAACCTGCTACGACAAAGGGACAACCTTTGGCATAAGGCCCTTGACTCCCAACACACGCAGGATAGACAGCTATACTGGGAGGCACGCAATAAATGTACATGGGCGTTACGGCAGGCGAAAGCTACTTGCTACCAATAAACCCTAACCTCCTCCTGGGCAGAAGGAAAAAAATTCTGGAACAATATAAAAGAACTCAGTGGGAAATCCTGCTCCCCCACCCCTACCCAACTCATTATAAACGGGAATGTCACGCAGGATCCTTCCACTATAGCAGAAACCCTTAACTCCACCTTCTGGGACCTCCCCATATCCTCCCTCCTAATTTCTTCCACCCTGTCCCCCCACCTCCCCGAAACCCGGTAATGTCAATTCGATTCCCTTCAGGCTTAGAGTATCTCCTGCCGCGAGGCTAAACACTATATTACCAAAGCTATTGCCAATACCCGTTACAGCAATGATTCTCTAGATCTTAAACTCATTCAGCTTACCCTGGATGTCACATTACCCCACCTTACAGAAATTCTTAAACTCTCGCTATGTCTCGGTCAGTTCCCCTCAACCTGGAAGAGAGCCATAATCACTCCTATTCTGAAGAGCGGCGACCCCACTAACACAAGCAACTATAGACCGATTTCAATACTTCCACCTCTCTCCAAAGCACTGGAAAAAATAGTCTCAGTCCAGATAACAGAACACCTAACTAAACATAACCTTCTCAGCCAGGAACAGCATGGTTTCCGGACTGGCCATAGTACCGTTACTGCACTTTCTGAGTTCACCTCGTTCATCCACGAGTACCCTAGACCAAGGCTCAATTGCAGGTGCGATCTATGTGGATCTGACCAAGGCATTTGACACGGTCAGTCACAAGCTACTGCTTTGTGTCCTTCCATAACTAAATGTGATCCCAGAGGCAAATGCCTGGTTCAAAGATTACCTCTCAGGCTGGTCACAACAAGTCAGGAAAAACACCACCATCTCCTCCTGCAAAACAGTTTGCTCTGGGGTCACACAGGGGTCTATACTTGGCCCGCTTCTTTTCATCCTCTTTTTAACCTCTCTGCAGCGGTCATCTACTACTCTAAGCTGATGATGCGGTACTGTTTTGGAAACACCCACAACCGAGCACCCTCCAACTTGCCCTTCAGGGTTTTTTCTGGGAGCTAGAGAACTGGTTCACTGAACACCGCCTGATCATCAACTATAAAAAAACTAAGTCCATGATCTTTGTGCACCGTCAAAGCCCACACAATCAGTCGGCACTCCTAATCAAAAACACACAAGGCGCTCCACTTGAACACGTTACAAACTTTAAATACCTGGGTATCACATTAGACACCTCCATCTCCTACCATAGTCACATTCAACTTCTCTCCTCCGCTGTCAACACTAGAGTGGGCATCCTCTACAGACTTAAGCACTGCTTACCCACACAGGCCATGCATCTTGCAGTCTCCTCCTCAATCCTCTCCCTAGTTGACTACGGGATAGTGATATATGGCTCAGCAGAACCCACCACACTAAGCAGCATTAACACTGCCTTGAATAAAGCCTGCCGCCTAGTCACTGGCAGTGACAGATTAACTCATACCTGTGATCTCTATGCTTTGGCTGGTTGACTAAACTTCCAACAAAGACTAAAGTATCACACCTGCATCCTCACAAAAAAGATACATCTCCAGCTAGCCCCCGTCTGCCTTCTCCCCATAATCGTCACAGCACCCCTCAGGCGCAATACAAGACTCACAGCAAACTCCTCATTCCTGGTCCCCCATTGTAGAACATCTCTTGGGCAAAGATCCTTCCGCTACCGTGCCCCTCTTTGGCTCAATACTTTACCACCCCCACTCTGTCAGACCCATAGCATCTCCCTATTCAAAACAGGCCTCAAAGCTCAACTACTTGAGATTGCTAAATGTGACTGTGGCTAACACTGCCCACCCCTTGTGCTCCCAATCTCTCCAAATACCCGACACAGGGTCTCTCTAGATCCCATGAATCAGCATCCTTCAAGTCTCTGTCAAGTGATACCCAGAATGCTGCCTACTACCGTCACCAGTTAACTAAGTTAAAGCCTAGACTGCACTGCCAGTACTGTTATTGTGAATATTGCTTGCTTATGTACGTTTCTTCTGTATTTGTTTACCCTCCACCCTTTGTAACCGACGTGGAGCCTTTGCAGAAGAGTCTGTGACTCAAAGGATTGTAATTCTGATTATATTCAATAAATAAATAAATAAAATTCACTCTTCTTTTGACTACAATGAACTAGCATACAGCAGACACTGCTCCCTGACCTTATGGGACAACAAGAGTACAAATTCAGCGAAGAATATGGATGTAAAGCTGATTCGAGCTATATTATAAGGAGTGCTCCTTTTATTAATTTAAATGTGAAAAACAGTACTAAAGTAGACTCAGACTGGGGTAAAAGGGTATGATTCAAGTCCGGACATAAGGTGCAATCTAAAATAGAATAAAAATGTACAGGTCAAAATTTTTACCATTATTACGCACTGCTGCTTTAATCAACGATGAGTAATGAATATTAATGTAGGTAAATATGAGGTGTTGGTAGTCAGGAAGAATAGAGCCCATAATAATGACAGGATAGGACAAGACACACTAGAAAGAATGTCATAAAACAACTATATTGTCAGCCCAGTGGAATGGCTGGCTAAAGCACTGCGTGCCTCAACAATGACCCAGTTTCAGAAGCGAATCATGGTCAGTCAGGGACCAGCTGAGGAAAGGAGGATTAAGCACCTACAGATGTCTCTTCTCCTTTGGGGAGGGCGAACAGTGCATGCCACTGATTAACTATCACCTAGCAGAGGCTAGGTGGCACAGGAAGTGTCCAGCTCTCAGAGGGCTGGGTGCAGGTGCCCGAGTGTGTATGGCATCTTCATATTCCATGCTCATGCCATAGCATGTGCACCACCTTGGAGACTGGGAGGAAAATTGCAGAACTGCCCCAGCCAGCAGAATTATTCTGGCTGCATGCAGGCCTCACACCCAATGACTCAAGCACCACCAACAAACCAGATCCATGCCTCAACAGAGGTTAGGGAACAACTGTTATCCCCTACCGGGGGCAGGGTAAGCCCTGGGAAAACATGTGTGGTGAAGGTAAGACCTGGGGAAGTGAGGTGATGGGGCTGGAGTGGCCAACAGGATAGAGGCAGGACAGATGGAGGGAGATAAACAGAGAATATAAAAAAGAATGCAACTCTCTTGGCATGATAATCATTAACTAGCAAAACTGGGTGAAAACACAAATAACAGGGCTTTAAAGAAATCACAGTCATCAAGAGGATACAGACATTTTGTAAAACATATGGTGAGAGGAACCAAGCAAAAGGAGCTCAGAAGGTTTTCTACAAGAGAATAAGCAACTTTATATCATATGCCACTTACATTTGGGGCTGGGAAGATCTTTCTAAGCAGGAAGTGGTTCAGCATACATTTGTAAAACATTCTATTTATATAAAAGTTCAGAAACATACCTTTGAGCATCTTCAAAGGCTCCTCATCAGAATAACAATTTGTTTACACCATGTCAAAGACAGTATTAAAAACTGATTAACAAAGGCTGGACAATATTGATTCAGTGACATAACAAAATAGAATGAGTAACATAAGTACCGTTTTGGCAATATCTTTTTTATGTTCCATGGAATACCCCTTCCTCCCATATAAAAATGTCACTTAAATTCCTTGTGCTCCTAGATCACACCTGGAAACAAATGTGGCTTTGTGTGCTTTTCCTGGTTAAACAATTTCCAGGTTCCCTAAAAATAAGATCAAAACTCTTTAATAATCCCTTTGGCAAAAAGTTAAATTTCTTTTTATTTTTGTCTAACATCAGTTAATTGTAACAAGATGTAAAAAGAAAATCACCATGTTTGTTTTGTATTTTTCCCTTGCTGTGTCTGTGATTAAATGTAAGTCTAACTGAAGGTCACATTAAGGGAAGGAGTCACTGTTTAGGGCCTAATGATTCTAAATTACTCATTTTACATGTGAATAGCATGGAGCCAAAGTGGCTGCAACAATCCAGCTTACAATGGAAAACCCCTACTATGTTTGTCCCAAGGCTCTCAGTGGCTAGAAATTAAAGCAACTGGCTTGTTTTTTTGCTTAGAAAATCCTTAATTAGCATGGTTATTGGCATGAGTTGTCCTGGTCTGAACTGATTCAAAGACTTATAAAAAAAAACTGTAAAATCTTTCCAGAGGTGTGGGTTGAATCCCCTGAGTGATGTGGTTAGGGGTGCTGCCCTGCAAGGTATTTCACATGGAGTGTTTGCTACACAGTAAGATCCATTTGAGGAAGCCAGATACTCTTCAGTCTGCAATAGGACTGGATACCCACCATATGAAAGGGATTGCTGGACTCCTGGATCTCAAAGCTTGTGTGGAAACCACATATGTAATCCTGAGAATGCACGAGGGGAAAGAAAGCATGTTTTTAAGTGAGAGGTTTTTCCTTTTGTAATTCTTTCTGTTTAACATTATTTATTTGTTACATTTCCAGGTGTTATTTCCATTAGTTTTCTGTATATCTTGTAAATGTAGTGTAAATATTAAATATTTTATGTTTAACCTTTGCTATGCCACCATTGTGTAGACGCATCCTAAAAACCTATACATTCTAAATCTTTTGGCAGCCTAATGGTTAATATTAAACTGTAACTGCTGTGCTTTTAATAAGCACAAGTAATCCATTTCTATTAAGTAAAGTCCATGATCCACTTCAGGAGAAAACTCTGTCAAACTCAGTAAATTAATCTGAGTCTGATACAGAGTTGGAAAGAGGTTACCTGAGGTTATGGGGGGGGGGCTTGTGTCCAAAGGGCCTTGTACTGTGTGAGCAAGTGCCTGGCCTTGTGTGAGCAGGGGCCCGTGGTGGGCCTTGAAGGAACTAAACTACCTTTATTACACCACTCAGGGGTCCTAAGAGTGTACTGAGTAGGTGTGGTTAGGTAAAACTAATTGGTATCGGAAGACTTAGGCTACCGAGTTTATGTTACAATGAAACATTGAAAAAATAATCTCAGGAAGTAAGATTTTTCCTCAGTTATGCATGGTACATGAAACCTTGTACCAAACTGGCTATGGACAACTCTGGGAATACCAAGAAGTCACTCCCAGGGAGATACTCTTTGAAAGTATCATTAATAGGCTTTGGGATATAGAAAAAAACAACAACTGTTAAGGGCAAGTACTGTACAGTACAAGTGAAATGGACTCTACAACCTTCTGTCATATTATTAAGAGGGATGTGGGCTAAGAGTCCTACCACTCTTATTTCAAAGACCCCAAACTCAGAGTAGGTTACACAATGCTGAGGTTTGAACTAATGTACATTACCATTTTAACTAACTGCATTGCTGGTATTCCTTATGAAACCAGATTATTCCCATCAGAAGTTCTGTGGAAAACCTGAAGCATTATCTTGTAATCTGTCTGCTGTACCAGAACGTTAGGAATTATTTTCTGGGTTCACTGCTTGAAAACTCTTATTTAGGGCCAATTTAACATATTTTCTTTTAAACTTCAAACACCTTAGGTTGTTTGAAAAGGTCACCTGCTTTGGTTATAATGCAAACCTTATAAGGAAAACATGCAAAGCCACTGACGCTTAGGAAATTTGAAACTTGACCAATTTTTTTTATATATTTAAAAAATGGAATGCTTTCCACAGCATGTCAGTCTTTTCTTCATACTACTGTATTATTATACAAAAGTTTGTATTTTATGGGACTTATAGAATGTGTTAAATTAAAGCACTTTGTAAATTATTGGATACCAATAAAATTACTTTTTAAATGTAGATCTGTACCCTACCACTCATTTGTACTCTCCTGGGTTGTACCTATAAATAGCCATTCAGTTGTCTAGCATACACACAGAGCACACACACAATGCTGTTTATTATGTATTGTATGCAGTACGACTTTTATGCTGATGGCCAAAGCCAAAGCAAATAAATAATTTACTGACTCTTATCCAGCCAATCCAAAACCTATCATATCCTGTCCTAGCCTAATCTATCCTACCCCATCTCATCTTGTCCCATCCAATCCCATCCCATCCCATCCAATCCTATCATTCTGTAATGTTCCTTTGCTATACTGGATGCAATTGTAAATGAGACCGGTGCTAAATTTGGTTTCCAATAAATTGAACTGAATCCTATCCAGACCTATCCTACTTCAGGCTGCTGTAGTGCAAAAGCAGCCATGTAAACTGGTCTATATTCTCCAAGAGAGGCAATAAGTATTTGAATGCAATGGTGGGGTAATGGGGGTGGGGTTAGAAAGGGATACAGTCCACTGGGGCAATAGGTTGGTGGGGTGAGGCAGTATAGTAATGGCAGTCTCGATGGACCTTCGGTCTCCCTTTGCCATTAAATTCTGTGTTTCTATCCTTTTAACTTGTGATGCTCTAGTCAAAGTACACTTCCAAAGCATTGCCTTCCCCAGGTTTCAGAGCTTTAAGTACTGGATTTGATTAGGCCTTACACATTTTTATCTCTTCATCTCATACATTTTGAGGGACACTGGCAAACAATTTGATGACTAATGATTGAAGGAGAAACTGCATGCACATCATTCACCCACAACCATCTCTGAGGCTCAGACAGAGCTGTGACTGCATCAGACACCACAGTCTCCTAGTCAGACCCACCACATGGACCAATTTCTGAACAGTGTCAGCTGTCCAGTTCCCCACCCTCCCACCCCTATTGTATGTAGAAAATATTGCAAATATACTTATTTATTTTAAAAGAGATGAACTGGGAGGCATACTAAGCTGTACAGTGCATTTCTAAGTGCAGATATGGGATACAACATATAGTGGAGTACAAGTAATTATAGCGATGCAGTAGCGCCACTGTAGTTAGGGCTGAGTAGCCAGTTCAATGTCAAACCCCTAACTTTGCACATTATCTTTGGCTTTGTTTAACAGAATGAGCTGAAATTTTGTATGTGTTGTCTAGGAGGCAATGTCTTAATGTGTGGAAATTTTTGTGATGGCAACCTGTGCGAATTCTGAGATCTGTAGCTGTCATTTTTTGGAAAAATCTAACTTTTTTCCTATGCTTAGAAACATGGAAACATAGTGTTGATGGCAGATAAGGACCTCAAGGCCCATCCAGTCTGCCCATTTTTTTTACCTTATGAATGTGCAACAGGCCTTTACTCTGTCAATGGCCTATCTATTAATACTCATCTATATTGCTCCCTTATGCCTGTTTCATTCCTGTTTGAAGCCCTGCACTGTATTCATATCCACCACTTCCAGAGGTAGACCATTCCATGCATCCACCACCTTTTCTGAGAAGAAGAATTTCCTCACATTACCCCTTAATCAGCCTCCCTCTAATCTCATGCTGTGTCCTCTTGGCCTGCTATTTTCCTCATATTGAAACATGTTAGACTCATTCACTTTATTAATGCCCTTAAGATGTTTGAATGTTTCGATCATATCACCTCTCTCCCTCCTTTGCTCTACGGTATTCATATTGAGCTCTGTTAATCTCTCCTCATATGTTTCCTGATGCAGACCCTGCTCCATTTTGGTTGCCCTTCTCTGGACTGCCTTCATTTTGTTAATGCCTTTGTGCAGGTGTGGCCTCCAGTACTGCATGCAATACTCCAGATGGTGCCTAACCAGTGCCTTGTAAAGAGGGATTATTACCTCCCTCTTACGACTTGTGATACCCCTACTAATACACTTCAACATCCCTCTAGCCTTACCTACTGCCTTAGTGGTCTGCTAGGATGATTTCAGGTCATCTGGGATTATGATGTCCTAGTCTCTTTCTTCCCTTGTGATTGCCAGCAACTCCCTCTTCAACCTATAGGTAGCTTCAGGGTTTCTCTTCCCTATGTGCATGATCTTGCACTTCTTAGCGTTAAACCCCTGTTGCCACTCTTCTGACCATTTTGCCAGTTTATCCAGATCGCTTCTCATTCTGTCCACCCCATCTGTATCATCTACTCTGTTGCTGATCTTGGTGTCACCTGCAAACAGACAAACCTTACCCTACAGTCCATCTGCAATGTCTCTGATGAAGATATCAAAGAGGATTGGCCCCAGGACTGAACCCTGAGGTACCCCTCTTGTGTCTTGCATCTCTTCTCACTATATACAATCTACCACCACACTCTGTTTTCTGCCCACCAACCAGTTTGCCACCCAGTTGACCAACCTCTGACCCACCCTGAGCCTACCCAGCTTATTAATCAGTCTTCTATGTGGAACAGTATAGAAAGCTTTGCTGAAGTCAAGGTAGGTGATATGAACCACACCCCCTTGGTCCACCACTCTGGTTACCCAGTCAAAGAAATCTATGAGATTAGTTTGACAGGACTTTCCTGTTGTAAACCCATGTTGTCTTGGATCCTGTGCTCCTATAGATTCCAGGTGTTGCACTATCCTTTCCTTAAGGAGTGCCTCCATAATCTTGCCCACTACTGAGGTAAGACTGACTGGTCTGTAGTTTACTGCCTCCTCCCTGCTGCCACTCTTGTGGAGCGGGATCACATGACCCTTTTCCAGTCTTCTGGGACCTCTCCTGTACTCAGAGACTCAATAAACAGTTCTGATAATTGCTGTGCTAGTTCCACCCTTAGTTCCTTTAGTACCCTGGAATGTATGTCATCAGGTCCTATTGCCATGTCCACCATGAGCTTAGCAAGCTCTTGTAGGAACCTTTCTTTAGTGAAGGGACTTGTGCACACCTCCCTCCCCCCTGTGTCTATGGTGCTAAGCTGTTGGCCCTGCCCAACCTTCTCCTCGGTAAATACTGAGCAGAAGTATTTATTAAGGATAGATGCTTTTCCTTCGTCCTCCACCACACACTCTCGTTTATCCCCTTTGATCTTAGCAATACCCCCTCTGGACTTTCTCCTTTCACTAATGTATCTAAAGAAAGTCTTGTCCCTTTCTTCTACTGTTCGTGTTAGTGTTTCCTTGGTGTTGGCCTTTGCCTGCCTTACTGCCTTCCCTGCTTCCCTTAAGGAAGTTTGGTATGCCTCCCTATCTTCATCCCGCTGCATTCCCTCATATGTCCTGAAGGCCAGCCTTTTGGCTCTGATCTTTTCTGCTACTGTTTTTGAAAACCAAAGTGGTTTCCTCCTTCTTTTGCTCCTGCTTTTCTCCATAACACAATGTGATGTTGCTTCAAGTATTGCATCCTTAATCCTTGCGCACGTTGCCTGTACCCCCTTGCGTGTATTTCTTCTTGCCAGGGCTAGCTTAACTCTGTTGGCCATCTTATCAAAGTCAGCTCCTCTGAAGTCCCATATTTTTGCCTTGGAATGGGATGACTTAGTTCTAGTGGCCAAATTGAACCATACCATGTGATGATCACTGGCCTCCAGGTGACCTTTTACCTGGACAGCTGTAATCCTTTCCCCGTTAGTCAGTACTAGATCCAAGATAACCCTGTCTCTTGTGGGTTGTTGTACTAGTTGTTTGAGGCCCTTCCCCTGCAGGGAATCCACTATGTGTCTAGTTCTAGTGTATGTTCCTGCTGGTATTGACCAATCTGTATCTGGCATGTTGAAGTCTCCCATTATCAGAACCTCCCCTTTAGCTGTCATGTTTTGTATATCTTCTAACAGTAATGTGTCTATGTCCTCTCCCTGGTCTGGGGGCCTGTAGACAACCCCAGTTCATATGGCTGCCCCATTTCCTGTTTCCAGGGTGACCCATAGTTCTTCTGGCTCCTTAGTGTATTCTGATTTCTGTAGCTTTGATATTTCATTAACATAAAGGGCCACTCCCCCCCTTTTTTCACCTCGGTCCTTTCTGAACAGTACATAGCCGGGTATTGAAGTCTCCCAAGTGTGGTAACTGATTAACCATGTCTCGCTAATGGCTACTATGTTCAGTTTAGCCTCTGTCATTGTTGCCTCCAGGTCTGGGATCTTGTTTCCCAGACTGAGAGCATTTGCGTATATGATTTTCCATTGACCAGATTTTGATGCGTTAGTTGTCAGGTGTATGGGGAGCTAGACCTTTTTCCTTACCTGGTGAAGCAAATGAACTACAAACATGCTGAACTCCTGTTTGATCACTAGCTGAGGGGGGAGGGGTGTTCTTTCCATTCGATGTATCAGGTGCTGCACCACTCTCCCCATCTGCTAGTTTAAATATTCTGCAAAGACATTAAACTTCTGCCCAATGCACTGACTCCATCCTTAGTCAGATGCAGTCCATCGAATTTAAAGCAGTTTCACTCCCAAAACTGTTGCCAGTTACCTACAAATTTGTGTCCTTTTTCCTGGCTCCAGCCCTTGAGCCACATGTTTAGCTCCCCTTTCTCTTAACACGTTTTTGGTTTTTTTGCCCTCTGCTACAGCCTACATTGAATAGATTTTTCCCCCTAAACTTGCAGGGAACATGAGTCATGTCCCAAGTTAGTGCATCTGACAGGTCTGATGAAAAAAATATTAAAGGGTTCCAGAGTTATAAGGCTTTAAAATTTAATGGCTTCTGACCTGCGCATGCACAGTAGGGTTTTTGAGATTACATTCTATGGTGAAGGTGAAAATTTGATGCCGCAAATGCACATTTTTGATTTCACACCACTTGCTTGGCATGGCACCAAACATTTTTTGTGCTGTGCCAATTGCCATCTTGTTGGTTTTTTCCACAAACTAACAAATGCTGAAAATACATAAAAATCATAGGATTTAAAACAAACAGACATCAGAACCTAGCTAACCAGAACCTGTTTACCTAGATTCTGATGTTTGTTTCTTAATATAATGACCACAAATACCTTTTCTGGGCAACCAAAATCCAAGGTGCCCAGCTTAGTGAGAGGAGCACTTCCCCCGCATTCTCTGTATGATAACAACACAAATGTTTTGACTTCTGTAGCCACTGCTGAACTCGTGCTGCAAACTTCGGTGTGAGCTATGAGCTGCCATTTCCCTGGTGTTTGGTGGCACCCCCCCCAAACACTCCATTGCCATCCCTGACAATGTGTGATGTTGCCTGGTGTCTAGTGGCATCCCCCCACCCTTCCAATCACTATCCCCTAAACTATCCCTAATGTCTAGTGGCACCCACACCCACCAATTGCTGTCCCCCTATTAATATATTTATCTGGCATCAAGTAACCCCCCAAACTCACCATTCGTCATCCCCGTACATAAATAAATATATTCCCTAGTGTCTAGTGACACCCCCAACCTACCGATCACCATTTCTGATTTCTCTGGTGTCTAGTGCCACCCCACCCACCCACTGATCATCATCCCTGTTATGACATTATATATCCCCTGGTGTCTAGTGGCACCCCCTTTGTGCCAATCACCATTGCTGATTTCTCTGGTGTCTAGTGGCACCCCTCACTCTCCCATTTCAGGCACAATCTAAAAAGAAGAAAATGGTCCCTCAAATGATTTTTTTTTAAAAACCTGTAAAAAAAGAAAATGGTCCTTCTCCGATCAGACTCCCCACCTCCCACTCAGCACCCACCATCCCACACCCCCCCCAGTAACCCCAGCACAGCCTCATTCACCTGAACAAATCCAGGGCTTAAGACCCACTCTCTGATTGAATGCACGTCTTGCTGCTGGAACTGGCGACTGCAATATGAGAAACTAAGGTAAATGTGGTTCAATGTATTTCAATGGGTTTTTCAACTTTTATATATAACTTAGCCATTTTTTGACATTTTGACCTGAAATTTTCAACATGGCCTTTTGGGGACCCCACCTCATGAACAGTATGACTTTCATTATGCAACTCCTGCCCAAAAGATGATTTCATAGTCAGTTGGTGAATTTACCATTTGAGCAGGATTTGAACATTTTGCCTGCCCTTATTCAAGAGGTGGAGTCATAAGAAGGCTATGTTGAAAATTTGGGGTCAAAATATGTAAAAAAGGCAAAGGTATGACCATTTGTTGCAATTTCTCAACGCATGTTCGTAACTTTGGAAATTTTAAATATTTTGACAACAGATTTTCAACATAGCCTTTTTATTAGCCCACCTCATGTATGTCACAGCTGTAATTTTTCAAACCCTGGCCAAAATGGGATTTTGCACCCATGACATGGAATGGCATTGCAGTTGCACAGAATTACATTTTGGTGGGGATTCAAATATTTTTAGTACCAGCTACATGAGGTGGGGTAATAAGATAGCTATGCTGACATTTTGTCACTGTTGTCCTCTTCTACAGCTACATACATACAGTATATGCACCTATTGAGGGATGGGAGCATAGGGCCTGGAGGACCATGTGCTCCCACAAGCAAATCAAGATCTAATTATACTATCTCAGAAAGCAAGGAAATAAACTGTAAAAAAAAAACTTCATTAATGTTCTAGTTAGGGTTAAAGTGACAAAAGTAGGGAAATGTGGTGTTAGGGTTTCCAACCCTAACACCACACTCCAACTCTGCACACACCAACAGGTGTCAGACATATGCCTTAGAATCATTATGCCTAATTAACACACCATTCTCCTATACAGAACCTATCTGAGCTTATTTACTTATGGAATGCAGTAATGTTAGGGCTGATGACCCCAAGGCACACCCCCGACACCTGTTGGTGTGAGCAGAGTGGGAGTGGGGTGTTAGGATTGGAAGGACTGATGCCACATTTCCCTACTTTTGTTGCTTTAACCCTACCTCGACCATTAATGAAATTCATATTCACAATAAAGATGGGTACTTGGTTAGTAGTGCTAATAGCACAAAAATATACTCATTTAAATATAATAGGTGCATCACACACCCTTGCAGTGAGGAGATGAGACAAAAATCTAGTTCAAATGAACATAGTTTTCTATTCCTGCATCATAGTAGTAGCAGTACAAGTGTTCTTATGTTTCACACCTTGCCTCAGGAGCTTCCTCATAGAATTAATTCATTCAATGACATTGCTTCTTTTCATACATATGAGAACTAATCAAATACATTCTTCTTTTAACACATCACCATGTGAGTTAATTTAATTAAAAACAACACATCACTCAGTGCATCATTTAAAAACCCAATATAAACCAAAAAAATTTGAATTATTATTTTTTGATCTTGTCTTGTTTCTTTGGTTCTTGCAGCTGCAGTATTGGTCATCCACCAGGTGTCTTAAATAAAACATATATAATTAAAGAATCTTTTGTATATATATATATATATATATATATATATATATTAATGTACATCCATTTTATAATACATTTATTAACAGGCATGTCTTAAAACATCATACATTCCTGAGGTAGCTTGGCAGAAGACACCAGGAGGAAGGAGTGCTGTGTGACTGGACTTCTCTACTGGGACTAAAGAAGTAGAACTCTTGTACTTGGACCTTTAATTTAGGGTAAAACCAAACAAACAAACAAACAAAGCAAAAAAAATCAGTGTGTTTGTTTGAGTTAACTGAACTGAATGTTTGTCTGAACAGTTATCTAGGTGTAAATCTCAGGTGATTGAAATGGATTGATAGCTGTGCAGTTTAAATTACGTGTAGAAAGATCTAGTAAGTAGGGGGAGTGGCTTAGCTAGAAGGAAGCTAAATTTAAAGACTGCCTTAGAAAGATTCTGTTAGTAGCTTGGCAGAAGACACCAGGAGGAAGGAGTGCTGTGTGGCTGGACTTCTTTACTGGGACTAAAGAAGTAGAACTCTTGTACTTGGACCTTTAATTTAGGGTAAAAAAAAACAAACTAACAAACAAAACAAAAAAAATGAGTGTGTTTGTCTGAGTTAACTGAACTGAATGGTTATCTGAACAGTTATCTAGGTGTAAATCTCAGGTGACTGAAAGGGATTGATAGCTGTGCAGTTTAAATTACTTGTAAAAAGATCTAGTAAGTAGGTGGAGTGGCTTAGCTAGAAGGAAGCTAAATTTAAAGACTGCCTTAGAAAGATTCTGTTAGTAGCTTGGCAGAAGACACCAGGAGGAAGGAGTGCTGTCTGACTGGACTTCTCTACTGGGACTATATTGCCCTCCTTCCCTCCCACCCAAAGCTAGTTCTACTTTTATAGGCACAGGATTTGACTGACAACAGGAACTTCCTGTTTGGGAGCAGGAAGTGAGTGATCACAGAGCCACCAAAGACCCACCATCCTAGAAGGGCAAGAGTAGCTCTCTGGCCCCCTCTAGCTGCTGGAGGCCTGCCTCTGAGCAAGTAAGGGGTCTACTAAGAAATATAGGGTATTCTTGTCTGAGAACAGGACAATCAGGAGCTTAAAGGGCACAGAGGCAGAAACAAGTAAGTAGAGAGAAAAGAGGGTTAAAAAACAGAGGAAAGGGTAAGGATTCCAAACAACAGTTAAGGGGCCAGAAATAAGACATGATGGGAGTGGTGCAGTGCAGTGGCTGTGGAGCAGCAGTCTTCCGGGAGACGTTCTGGAGGATGCGGTGTTGTTTCATCTGCAGGCACCTCTCTGGGCTGAGGGAGGAGGTTGCTCATCTCCAGGCTGAGTTGGCCAGGATTTGTGTGACCTCCTCCTCCATCCAGGGACCACCAGTGCTACTGCCGTTGCCTCAGAGGTTGCCAAGAAAGAGAAGCAGTTGGACCACAGTGGGCTCAGGGAGGGTGAGGGTGGTGGAACAGAGGTGTATCCCTCCAGTTGTACCTCTCCACAATTCCTATGCCATTCTTGCAAAGTGTGGTTCCTCTATGGAGGCACCTGCAGTGGAGACCAAGGAGGATGCTGGGAACCTCCACAAAGGAGACCCACAGGAGGGTGGCATGGGACCCCACAGGGGAAGGAAACAACTCCTGGTGGGGGACTCCATTGTTAGGAAGGTAGAACTGGGGGAGGAAGAGGAGGGGAGGTAGTGCCTGCCTGGCACCATGGCTTGGAGGGACAGGGAGTGATCCTCAGGATTGCCGGAGCAGCTGCACAGGGGAGGGAGCTAGATGTCATTGTCCACCTAGGGACAAATGACCTGGCTAAGAAAGGGATTAGAGCAGTGCAGGAAGAGTTTGTGGAATTGGGGAGGGGCCTTAGACAAGTAGGACACACGGTAACCTTCTCAGAGGTGCTGCCCATCTATTGTGTAAGAGAGGCTAGAGTGTTCTGCACCATGGAATTCAATCAGTGGTTGAAAAACTGGTGCAGAGCTCAGGGATTTGGCTTCATTGTGGATTGGGGGTCCACCTGGAGTGATGCAAGCCTATATGGCATGATGTGCTGCATCTGTCCAGGACGGGAACCAGGATCCTAGGTGATAGGTTTAAATCCTTCATTGGCAAGCATTTAAACTAGCCAAGGGGGGAGGCACTGAAAAGGAGCAGGGAAATCCTAGCCCCCAAAAAATCATGGTAGTATGTGCGGTAAACACCAACATAGAGGTGGCGATAGGGAGAAGGGCAGGGGTAAATGGGGAAAGTGACAAAGGCAAGAAGGACAGGGATGGGGCAAAAAGGAGTAAGGCCATCAGGAAATGGAGGATAATGAGTACCAATGCCGTAGGTCTGGGCAACAAGCTCCTGAGCTGGTGACCTTGATGGAAGAGGGATGCCTGGATATCGTAGCAGTCACATAAACATGGTACACAGAGAACCATGACTGGGATGTTAACATACCAGGGTACATAACCTACAGGAGAGACAGGCAGGAGAGAAGAGGGGTAGGAGTAGCTCTCTATGTAAAGGAAGGGATAAAACAACTGAACAAAAGAGTAAACAGGGAGGAGTGGAGGCACTGTGGGTCACCTTGGAGACTGGAAAGGGCACCACAATCTGCACAGGGGTTGTGTACAGACCCCCATGTCAGGGGGAGGGAATGGACAAGGATATGATAGAAGGCATTCTTAGGATGGCAGAGAAAGGGGAAGTACTGTTAATGGGAGACCTGAATATGCCAAATGTTAACTGGAGCACATTTGCTGCAGCCACATCCAAGAGCAGGGCCATTCTTGATGCCCTACAGGTGGCAGGCCTCAGACAGCTAGTTTCGGAACCCACTCATAGGGGAGCAATCTTAGACCTCATACTCTCAAATGGGGGCAGTGTGAAGATCTCAGATCTAGAAGTGGGTTGCCATCTGGGAACAAGTGACCATCAAACAGTGTGGTTCACGTTAAACTCAGCTACAGAGTCATGTCATACAAATGTGAGGTACTGGACTTCAGGAGGCTGACTTGGCAAGATGGGAGAGTGCCTCAGAAAAGCACTAGCAAACAGGCTAGAAGGAGGGTGGAGCAACAATGAGGAATCATCAAAACTGCCATCACAGAGGCAACAAGCCTTTGTGTGAAGCAAATAAACAAATCAAAAAGAAAGAAAAAGCCACAATGGTTCTCAAAAGAGGTGGCTGGGAAAGTCAGGCAGAAAAAGATAGCATTCAGGAAGTATAAAGAAACACAGAAGGAGCAGGACAGAGAGCTGTACCAGTTAAGGCAGAAGGAAGCAGGGAGGGAAGTCAGAATAGCAAAGGCCCAAACTGAGGAAAAGATAGCCAACTCGGTTAAGAAGGGGGATAAAACCTTTTATAGGTACATCAGAGAGCGTAGAAAGACAAAGGGAGGGATAGTGAGGCTGAATAGAATGAATGGTGGGTGGGCAGAGGGGGACAGTGAAAAAGCAGGGATACTGAATGAATATTTCTGCTCAGTATTCACAAAAGAGGAGGGGGGATTGCCTAATCCAAATAACAGAAACACTCTTGATAGGGGGGTCGATCCCAGCCCTTTCACAGAAGAAAGAGTTCTGCAGGAACTCCTAAAACTGAAGGTGGACAAAGCAATGGGGCCTGATGAAATTCACCCCAGAATTCTAAAAGAATTAAGGGGAACTAGTGAAACCACTGACTACTCTTTTAATAAATCATGGAGGATGGTGTGGTACCCGAGGACTGAGGAAGGCGGATGTGATTCCCTTCACAAAGTGGGACCAAGACAGAAGCAGGAAACTACAGACCTGTCAGTTTGACCTCTGTGGTAGGGAAAGTGATGGAGTCACTTGAAGGAAAGAATAGTTGAGTACCTTGAGGCCAGTGGGGCACAGGACCCAAGGCAGCATGGGTTCACAGCGGGAAGGTCATGTCAGACGAATCTAATAGATTTATTTGACTGGGTGACCAAAGTAGTAGACCAGGAAGCGGCTGTGGACATGGCCTACCTAGACTTTAGCAAGGCATTTGACACAGTCCCACACAAAAGATTAATAGTCAAATTAACCAGACTGGGAGTGGGTCCCAGAGTGGTAGCCTAGGTAAAACATTGGCTGGACAACAGGACACAGAAGGTAATTGTAAATGGAGTCCACTCTGAAGAAAGAGGGGTTACTAGTGGGGTACCGCAGGGTTCAGTACTGGGTCCAGTCCTTTTTAATGTCTTTATAAGTGACATTGCAGAGGTACTGGAAGGAAAAGTATGTCTCTTTGCAGATGACACAAAGATCTGCAACAGGGTTGATACACAAGGAGGTGTGGAAAGGATGAGAAGGGACTTGGCAAGGTTGGAGGAATGGTCAGAAATATGGCAGCTAGAATTCAGTGCAAAGAAGTGCAAAATAATGCACCTGGGATACAAGAACCCAGGGAAGATTATACAATGGGGGTAGTAACAACATCAAAAAGGAAAGGGACCTGGGGGTAAACATATCAGATGACCTTAAGGTTAGCAAGCAATGTGAGAAGGCAGTAGGGAGGGCTGGGGGTATACTGGGATGCATAGGGAGAGGCATCACCAGCAGAAAACAGGAAGTTGTTATCCCTCTGTACAGACAGTTGGCAAGACCCCATCTGGAGTACTGCATCCAGTTCTGGAGACCCCATCTCCTCAAGGACATAGACAGGATAGAGGCAGTCCAGAGGAGGGCAACTAAAATGGTGCAGGGTCTGCAAGAGAAGCCATATGAGGAGAGACTAAAGGAGCTTAATATGTATACCCTTGAGGAAAGAAGGGAGAGGGGAGACATGATAGAAACGTTTAAGTACCTCAGCGGACTCAACAAAGTCCAAGAGGGTAGCATCTTTCAGAAAAAGACGTGTGCAAGAACAAGGGGACACAATTGAAAGATGGGGGGGGCGGTTCTGGGGCAATGTGAGGAAGTATTTTTTCACAGAGAGGGTAGTGGATGCATGGAACAGCCTTCCTGAGGAGGTTGTGGGGTCTAAAACTGTGGGAGAATTCAAGAATGCATGGGACAGACATAAGGCAATTCTTGTGGGGGGTAGGAAGAAATAGACTGTTGGTTAACTAGGATCTGCGGCCTATGCTGTAGGTAGGTAGGGAAATGGGCAGACTAGGTGGGCCAAGCGGTCCTTCTCTGCCGTCAAAGTCTTTGTTTCTATGTTTCTAGGTGCATCATATTTATGTGTCCCTGGCTCCTTTATTTAGGATAATGTTCTCTAGTATCCTAAAGGTTAGCTTTAGGCAGGATAGTTTTTTTTTCCTCTCCTCTGTCGTGGTGGATCTTCTTTGGGGAATCCCTAGACTGTGCTCCCCTAGTCCCTCCCTGGGTACCTACCATGGAGCCGCTCAGACCTACCTCCATGCTGCCTCGGCCATACCCCCAGGCGGGGAGGAGGGGGATACCCCTATTTTACCCCCCTCCAGTCCATTAGTGTGCGTCAGGAGGTCCTAGTTGCGGCATCCATTGGTAGCCCAGTTATGGGTTTTCTGGGGCAGTCGGGTCCCGTCTCCTTCCTCCACGGCAGGTTCCTTTTTCTGTGTTTCTGTCCCCTCCCCCAGGACGTGAGCACACTAGGGAGACCTAGGTGTGACGCACGTCAAGACGTGCGTGCGCTCCGATCTCCGGCTCACGTCCTCCCTCCCGTCTACATGCAGTCCCATTGCACCTCCACCTGTGGTCACCCGGGTGGCGGTAAAGCTGCGGACAAGCATCCCCTCCCTCCCAGAGGAGGAGAGCAGCAGTTGAGCGCTCAATCCTCCTCTCCCGGCCGACCCACCAGCCGGGGTCTGTCTCGAACCCGGCCGCGAAGCGTGAGGTGTGGCGCCCAGCGCCTCAACCTCGGGCGCCACCGGCCGGTAGGCAGGATAGTTTTTGAGCACACATTCCTCTTTTAATATATAGTGCGGGAGGGGGGAGAAGGGATGTCTTTCTTACAGAGGAGCAAATTATTTTCTCTTAATAAGAAATTGTTTCATCTCAAACTTGCCATTCAACCCTGGCTGTCTTAAAGCTCCTAGGTTGCAAATCCATCTCTGTTTTTTCTGATTCAATAGATTTTCCAAGTTGCCTCCTCTTATATCTTTCATCACAGCTTCGACTCCCACCACTGTTACTTGGTGCTCACTCCTGTTAGTTTGTAAATTAATATGGTTGGTCATGGCATATTCTATGTTATTCTTTCTAATAGCTGTGACATGTTCATTCAGACGCTGTCTTAATTTCCCTTTTTGTCCTGCCAACATAGTATTTACCACAGGTGCATTTAAGCATGTAAATTAACCCCTCAGTATTACAGTCAATTTTGCTTATTACTTTTGTATCCCTTCCAGTTCTGGGGTTACAAAAAGCCATACATCTCTCTACCAGAGGGCAGAATCTACAATTGCCACATGGTCTAGATCCCCACTTTCTTTCCACATATTGTTTACCTACAAATTCAGGTTGGTAACTTCCTAACCAGTGTATCTCTAATATTCTTACCTCATTTATAAGATATACACAGTGGGTTACTAAGTGGCCCTGACAGCTCAGGTAGTCCTCTAAAAATAGACAGATTTCTCCTGAGTTTTTCTGTGAGTTCTCTGCTGCCCCCACCATAGGTGGTAACAAATGTTAACCTATCATCTTCTTTCTTTTTCTTGTTTTTTGGAGTGAGTAAGGCTTCTCTAGTGACAGTATCAATATCTGCTTGTGCTTTTGAGTTCTCACACTCCATACCCCCTCTCCAACAACCTATCTGTAAGTTCCTTAGCTCTTACATTGTACAGCACCTCATTACCACAATTTCTCTTTGTTCTAATGTATTGCCCCTTGGGGAAGTTATGTATAACATGGTGGGGGTGGCAGCTTGTTGCATGCAATAAACTATTGCGATCCATGGGTTTTCTATATAAATCTGTAATAAATGTGCCATCCTGCAGCTTTTTGATTTCAACATCAAGAAAATGTATAAATTCAGTTTGTACATTTATATCGAATCTCAAATTTTCATCAGTTGACTCCAAATATTTTACAAATTCATTCAGCTCCTCCGCCATCCCTTTCCAGGTAAAAAACAAATCTTCAATACACCTTTCATATATATCAATTTTGTCAAAATATGGATTTTTATCTGCATCATACACCACAGTTTCTTCCCACTGTCCCATATATAAGTTTGCTAAACTTGATGCCAGGGTTATTTTTTTTGTTATTTTAGTCTTTGTTAACTGGGTAAGGCCCACTAGCACAAATGCCTGTTTTCAGGGGTGACCTGGGAGCACTGGGCGGTTAAGTGACTTGCTCAGAGTCACACAGCATACAAGTGGAGGTTGTGAGAATCAAACTCAGGTCTGGTCTGCTGGCTGTACCAAGCTTGTTCACACCTCGTTCCTCTAACCTCTAGGCTATACTGCCAGGGTTGCACCCATTGCTGTGCCACTCTCATTTGTAAATGTTTCCTTCAAACATGAACACATTATTCTGAAACACCAATTTTGTTAATACGACTCAAAAATAAATGTTTTCTTGTGAGATCTCAGTTTGGGAAACCAGATAGTGTTCAATAGCCAAGAGACCACCCAAATGGGGGATGTTGGTATGTAAATAGTTTACATCCATTGTTACCAATAAACATTCCCCTTCTACCTGTAGATCATTAAGTGTGCTAAGTAGGTGGCCTGTGTCTCTCAGATGGCTCTGCAACTTTGATACAATGGGAATAATATAACTGTCCACATATCGAGATAGTGGCTGTGTTGCCCATCCATTGCCAAATATAACTGGGCGACCCTGGGGTTTTGTGGTACTTTTTTGTATTTTTGGTCGGGAGTATATTGCAGGTTTCTCTGGATGTTCTACAGAAAGGTAATGTAGTTCATTGCTATCAATGGTTCTGTTGTAAAATGCTTCCAAAAGAACCAGTACCACCTTTTTTTGTATCTGGGTTGTGGGATCAAAGGTCAAACTGCCGTAGAATTGTTTATCACTAAGCTGTCTGTATATTTCTGCAGTATATTCAGTTCTATCTTGTAGGTTAACAATATATGGAGAGAAAGTGGGGCTCTAGACCATGTGGCAATTGAAGATTCAGCCCTCTGGTAGACAGATGTATGTTTTTTTGTAACCCCTGTACTGGAAGGTCTGATGAAAATATATTAAAGGATTGCAGAGTTATAAGGGTTTAAATGTTAAATGTTTTCCAACCTGCACATGCGCAATAAGGTATTTGAGATAACGTTCTGTGGCAAAAATAAAACTTTGATGCCACAAATGCACATTCTTGATTTCGCACCACTTGCTTGGCAGTGTACCAAACATTTTTTGTGCTGTGCCAACCGTCATCTTGTTCATTTCTTCCACAAACTAACAAACATAGAAAATACATAAAAATACTGGGATTTTAAAAAATAAACATCAGAACCTAGCTAAATGGGACCCGTTTAGCTAGATTTTGATGTTTGTTTCTTTAATACAATGGCCACAAATGCCTTTTCTGGGCACCCAAAATCCCAGGTGCCCAGCTTAGCGAAAGGAGCGCTTCCCTCGCATGCTCTGTATGAGAACAGCAGGAATTTCTTGACTTCTGCAGTTGGAGCTGAACTCATGCTGCCAGCTGCAGTGTGAGCCAGGAGCCACCATTTCCCTTGTGTTTGGTGGTGCCACCCCTCCACACTCCATTGCCATCCCTGGTAATGTCATATATTGCCCTGGTGTCTAGTGGCACTCCCCCACCCTTCCGATCAGTATCCCCTTCATAACCAAAACTTTCCCTGGTGTCTAGTGGCACCCCCACCTGTCAATTGCTGTCCCCCTCTTAATATATTCCCTGGTGTCTAGTGGCAACCCCCACCCACCGATTGTCCTCCCCGGTAAATAAATACATATATTCCCTGGTGTCTAGAGGCACCCCTCCACCTGCTTAGCACAGTTCATGATTTTCCTGGTGTTTATAAAAGAGTCAGCAGATAAGATACAGTCAGATAACACTTTACAGTTAACACGGGTACAGATCATTATCGCTGTATAGGCTGACAATCCAATGACAATTACACTCTTTAATACTATCCTACATGTTGGGTGGATTATCCCTCTAAACATATAGCTTGTCTAATAAAGAGCCTCTGCTGTGTAGTAGACAGTACATAATATAGAATGCAATGAACTCCTTCTCACTTCACCTCCCAAGGCCTTCATTTGGTCTGTTGCTCGATATGGGAAGCCCATCTGGTATATTTACTGGACACACAGGGGTTATCTGAACATTCCCAGCTCACATCTTACAGGGTCTGCCCTCTTGTGGGCTTTGTTAAAAGACAGGAAACCAAGGTTCATCAAGAACCTTCACTAAAGGAGCCCACAACAATTCATATCTATGTAGGTAGTCCATAGCTCTGTGTTGGATATGCTCAAGCTTCAAGTTGTTTTGTAATGTATTGACCCATTGTGCAATCATGGGTGGAGCCAGGGTCATCCAATTTTGAGCTAACACCTGTTTCCCCACTGCCAGGGCTAACCTCCTCAGTGGATGTGAGGCCTTAGATAAGCCACCCCTGCCCTTACGGACCCCAACAAAACATCTACTGGGTCTAGTGGGATAGAACAGCTCAAGATCCTGTTTAATAAGTTATTTATTTCATCCCAGAAGGCATTCACCTTAGGGCAAGCCCACACCATATGGAAAAATGTGCCTCCCTGGGAGGAACATTTTGGACACTGATCAGGGACATGGGGATTAATCTTATGTGCCAGGTCAGGTGTAAATTACTGGGTGATGTTATATTGTATGGCTCTAAGCCTATTATTTACCAAACAAAACAAGCTTTTCCCCAAGAGCAGTGACCAGTCACCCCCTGTCAAGGTGTCCCCCCTGTAGATCCTCTTCCCAGTTACTTCTCAGCCTTTGCAATACATCCAGCTGAGCTCCTCGTAAGGTGATATAGAAAAGCTTCATGGGCTTGTTTTGTCCATGTCCCCTACAGCGGTGGAGAACCTCCTCAAGGGGTTATCTGGACAGGGCAACCTCATTTTTCCTCGGCTCTACTAACTTGTCCAACATTGCTCTCACCTGGAAGAAAATTAAGTAGTGTGATGGATAAATATTGCGATCTTGCACTAATTCTGAAAAGGTTAAGAGGGATCTGTCCCAGAACAGATGGGATATTAGGTAGATTCCTTTTCCCCTCCCATATGTTTAGGGCTTTTTTCACTGGGGGACTCTCCATCCTCCCATAAACTATGAAGAATAGAACTCCCTAGTGATAAATCCCCCCTCTACCCCAAAATCAGCCAACACCCGCTGCCAGGACTTGGCAGTGGTTTTAGTAAAAGAGTTACTCAGTGACCCCACTCCCTTTCTAGACCCATAGGTAAGATGTATTGGCCAAGCATAGAACCTCTTTGGGACTGTGATTCCATGCTTACACATGCTTGACCCCCCTCTCCTTCTTCCAAACTGTCAAGCACATGGGACAGCTGTGCTGCCATAGCATAAAGTTTCAGGTTTGGGAGGGCCAAGCCCCCCTTTTTTACTGGCAGCCATAAGATGTCTTTCTTAATTCTAGGTCTACAGTTAGCCCAAATAAGAGATGTTATGGCACCCTCCAGGGATTTTATGTAGAGAGAGGGAACCAACATAGGCAAGGCCTGGAAGAGATAAAGGCACTGCAGTAGGATTTGCATCTTAACCAGGTTCATCTTCCCCAGCAGTGTTAGGGGAGAGACTTCCATCTGCCACATTGCTCCTTAATTTTATGAGCCAGAGGCCTGTAATTAATATCCCCTAGGTCCATCAATCTCTGGGGAAGCAGCACCCCTAAGTATTTAATAACCATCGAAGGAGCAATATCAGCCCCAGCTATTTGCACTGGTTGAGAGATACCACCTAGAGGGAGCCATTCACTCTTACCCCAATTAATGTTATGCCCGGACAGGGGGCCATATTGACTAAAGAGAGATCTCAGGGCTGGCATGGCCCTTTTTGGGTCTACTAGGAACAGGAGGACATCGTCCGCAAAGAGTGAAATTACATGTTCAGTCCCTTTAATCTTGAATCCCCTAATCTGCTGGTTGTTTCTGATGGCCAAAGCCAGAACCTCGATAGTGAGGACGTAGATCAGTTGTGAGAGAGGGCACCCTTGACATGTTCCTCTTGAAAGCTGGAATGGGGCTGAGAGAAGATTATTTGTTAGTATTTGTACCTGCGGGGATTTGTATAGACAGGATATCCACTGGCAGAAGATCAGATGCAGCCCAATTTTTTTTAAACTGCAAACATAAAAGGCCACTCGACCCAGTCGAAGACCTTTTCTGCATCAAGTGCCAGGAGACCCCTAAGGCCACCTCTCTTCTTCGACCTATTCCACATAACATTCACAACCCGCCTTAAATTATGTCTAGCCTGTCTGCCCCAGATGAATCCCCCCTGGTCTGGACGAATAACATTGGGTAAGATCTGTTCCAACCTCCTCGCCATGATCTTTGCTATGATTTCATAGTCTGCATTAAGCAGTGAAATGGGGCAATAAGAGTCACATTTCTTAGGCTCTTTTCCCAGCTTTGGGAGAACTATTATGGTGGCCAACTTTTGTGAGGCAGTCAACATGCCACTGTCCAGCAACTCCGACAACATACTGGTAAACAAAGGTTCCAGCTCCCCCCAGAACCTCTTGTAGAACTCTAAAGGGAGGCCATCGGGTCCTGGTGCCTTCCCCGATTTTGGACGCCCAAATCGCTTCTTTGATCTCCTGGGAGGTGAGCTGTCTGCCAAGAAGCTAATTTTTATCCCCAGACAGGGTGGGCAAGGGAATGTTTTCCAGGAAAAGCTGCAGTTTCCCATCCTGGGGAGCCTGGATAGTGTACAGTTCTTTATAGAAGTTCCTAAAGGTAGTATTTATCTCTTGTTAATTAGTGGTGCATTCTCCCCTATTATTCTCGATGGCTAAGAGGGACCTTTCAGCCTTCTATTTCTTTACTAGCCATGCCAGCCACCTCCCTGACTTATCCCCCTCGAAATATTGGCCTGCTTTGGATAATACCATGTCCCTCTCTAGTCACTTAGAGCTTAACTGATTGTACTCTCCCTTTAATTTTTTTTAATGCTGCTACATCTGTACCTGTCATTGACCCCATGTTTTGTTTCTCTAGCTGGAATATCTGCTGCTGTAGTTCCTGTTCCCTTGTCCCCTCCTGCTTCTTTTTGTGTGCAACATAGGAGATAGAGTCCCCCCCTCACATACGCCTTTAGGGCTTCCCAGGTTGTTCTGGCAGAGGTGTCCTCAATTTTATTAGCCCCAGGGAACTCTCCAAGCTTCCTAGCCATTTGTTTTATGTAGTGCTGATCCTTCAACAGAGTAGGGTCCAGCCTCCACAGCCATACTCCAACCACATCCTCCCCTTGCTCCAGTTTCAGATATAGGTAGGGGAGCATGGTCTGATATCAATATAGGGTCATAGCACACATCTACTGTGTGGTATATAAATTCAGGGAATGCCAAAAAATAGTTGAGGTGAGTATATACTCTATGAGCATGGGAGTAGAAGGAGTACTTCTCTTTTGTGGGGTTCATGAACCTCCACATCTCCTGCAAGGCTGTCTCTCTCTGGCAAGGTTCCACAGGGCTGTTACATTTTGGGGAATCTCTGGGATTGTGGACTGGAGTGATCCTCCAGAGGGTCCCAATATGTGTTGCAATCTCCCCCTATGCTCAACCTATCTGGAAGTACAGAAAGTGTAAGGGCCAGATGATCAAAACATTTGGGGCAATCATATGTAGGGCTATACAAGGACACTAGAATCAGCTTTTCCTCTTCCCCGTGGCCTGGATCACCACAAATCTCCCTGTCCATCGATCTGAGATGAGTGCTCTTGGACATTAACCCTTGGGCGAAACCACACACAAGTGCCCCTGGTCTTGGAAGTAAAGGACAAGGCAATCATTGTACCCCCCATGATGACCCAAGCCTAGACACCTCCTCCTGAGTCATGTGAAGTTCTTGCAGCATGACCACATCTGCCTACATTTTCCTACTATAGGACCAGACCTTTTCCACTTTACCACCATTTTAGCCCATTTACATTCCATGTCAACAGTTTTAAGTTATCCATGGTATTTCTTGAAACATATACTTGCATTCTGAAACCCATACCCAACACACATTTCTTCGAATAAAGATTGTTCCCATCAGATACCGACTCTTGACTTTCTGTAACAACCTTTGGACTTTACCTCCACCTCCTCAACTGCTCAACTTTGACCCCACAAAACAGATATATTTACCCCACATTATCTTCATGTATTCCCCCCCCATTTGTTTACTCTCCCCAAAAACATTTGACTGGCGCAACTGGTGCACTAAACAGAGTTATCCCAAACTTTTGGTTATTTTCAACCCCACAGGACTCCCAGATCAAGGTTACAGCACCTTGGTGATCAGTAAGGAAAAAAAACATTTATTTTCATGGTAGAGCTGACTGGCCCATCCATCCAGAATTACACAGTAAAATAAACGGTCCTGCCAGGGGATACGCTTCTCCACAGATGGTCCCCACTCCTAGTCATCCAACAAAAATCAGTTTAGGCACCCCCAGGATATGCCCCTGCCCGGGGCACCCCCTGATTAGGGCCCCTTATGGCATAAGGCCATCCCTGATTATTTAAATCACAGATTTGTCTAGATGTTGCTCATTCGCCCCATGACCCCTTGGTGCCAACACTTAATTAGCTTATTAGGGTCATAGAAAAACAAATGTGAAGACCCCCTTATCTTTAGGCAATTTGCCTGCTTCCCCTGGAGGCCACAATACCTCCATCCCTCCCACCCAGGACCCCCCTCCCAAGTATCACAGAGATAACATCACCACTCCCAAAATTTACTGGCATATGCCTAATACAATAAAGATATCTGGCAGCAGAGCTTACATAACCCTCATTCTGGATTAGCGTTGTTTGTTTGCGATGGTGTACCCCACATCTGCTGCCCGTCATAAGGTAAAATGAATCAGCATGGTCACAATACCAGCCCAATTGAACCAAATGCAATAGAAATCAAATTTTAGTGGGTGTGAAGCCTCCCTTAATTCAGGGTTACTTTCAGAGTAAGTGATTCATTGTCCAGGACAGCTCCAGTGCATAGGCCAGAGGTTGCGAGGGGGAAAAATGCTCAGGCCAGCCCTGATAGGCTTCAGTTGAGTTGTGGTCTGAGCCCAGCCCTAGGCCTCCCCCCCAAGCCCTGCACCATGAATGTTTTTAGGGCCTCATCACCCCAAAGCATTTTAAACAGTACCTTCTGGTGGATCCTTCCACCTTAGTAAAATCATCTGAAGGGTTCCGCTCGCTCATGGGACTCCTGTTCAATAAACTTGAGAGCTGCCACAGGGTTGGTAAAAGATTTCTGGGGCAAACCTTGCCTTTTGATGATAAGGCACCCCAGATACACCAGAATGAAAGGCCAGCTTAGGTCATGCAAGTTTCTCTGTACTGGTGTGAATGCCTGCCTCTCAATCTGTAAAGCCCATGATTAATCTTGGAAAATGCTGATCCTGTGTGATCCCATCCAAATGGGAGCCACTTTCCCAGCAGCCTACAGCACTTGCAAGCAGTCTTGGTACCGCGAGAACTTCATTATTATGTGCCGGGGTCTCTCATTCAGGGTCAGTTTACAGCCCGGCGACCTGTGAGCCCTCTGTATTTCCAGGGTGCACTCCAGGGGGAGCTGTAGATGTTCTTTGAGCCAGGATTGAAGAAAAGAGATGCAGTCATGACCTTTGGCCCCCTCTGGAAAGCCAACCACTCTAACATTAGTGCGCCACTCCAGGTTTTCTTGGTTGTCGAGGATCACTCATAATTTTTCAATCTCAGAGAGGGCTTGTTGAAGTTTTGGTTACACTTGTGAATTTAGATCTTCCTGTGTGTTTAATCTCTCCTCGACCTCCATGACCCTTATTGTGTGTTGCTCCACAGTCTCTCCGAACGAGTTTACCGTTGTTTGCAAGTGGGCTATCTGGGCTGAAACATTCTCAAATCCGGCATTCATTTTACAGGTCAGGTCATACTTCTGATCATTAAACATTTTCTCCAGTGCAGGAAATGAAGGGCTCACCAAGAGGTTCTCCGAACCAGATACTTGAGTCAGATCATCCGCTAATGCCAGAGTGCCCACTTGTAACTTCAGAATGCCATGGCAAGGCCTCCGCTCCCGTTGACGTTCCTCCTGCATTGCTACTTTTAAAGTTTAGATGTCCTTGTTTTTTAGACATCTTCACTGGCATATCACTTTACAGTAGTGTATTGATGATCTCCACTCTAAAAGGGGTCCCAGGGAGCAGGATGGATGAAAACATGGATAAATGGGCACAGAGTTCCAAGATCAAGCTGTCATCTCGGATCTGGCTTTGCCACCCCCCTCCCAAAGTTATGACCATTTGTTGCAATTTCGCTACCCATGCTTGTAACTGGTAATTTTAAATATTTTGACCCCAGGTTTTCAAAATGGCCTTCTTATTAACCCACTTCATGTATGTCACAGCTGTCATTTTCAAATCCTGACCAAAATGTGTTTTCACACCTGTGATATGGAATGGCATTGCAGTTGCACAGAATTATGTTTTGGCGGAATTTAAAAATGTTTGTACCAGGTTCATGAGGTGGGGTAATACGATGGCCATGCTGATAATTTGGTCACTGTTGACCTATAAATTGAAGTTCAGGGCCCAGAGGGCCCTATCCTTCCACAGCAGCATATGTATATGCATCTATGGAGGGATGTGAGCGCAGGGTCCGATGGGCATTGTGCTCCCACCGGCAAATAAGGATATGATTATAATGTCTCAAAAAGTAAGGAAATACATTGCAAAAACTTCATTAATGCTCTAGTTAGGGTTAAAGTGACAAAAGTAGGTAAATATGTTAGGCTTTCCAAGCCTAACACCCCACCCCCACGCTGCACAAACCAACAGGCACTGGGGGGTGTGCCTTGGAGTTTTGTGGTCTTAACCCTAACTGGAGCATTAAAGAGTTTTTGTAAATATATATATATATATATATATAGTGTAAAAAACGTCATTAATGCTCCAGTTAGGGTCAAAGATATAAAAGTTGGGGAATGAGGCTTTAGCATTCCCCTAACACCCCACCCTCCCAAACCAGGCAGGAGAACAGGAGGTGTGCCTTGAGCTTCAAAAGCCTAACGCTCACTCCATTCCATCTGCAAATAAGATCAGATGTGTAGACTTTACAAGAATGGGTTGAGCATTAGGCTTGAGAAGCCCAAGGCACACCACACACCTGCTCTCCTGCCTGGTTTGGAAGGGTGGGGTGTTAGGGAAACCCCAACACCACATTTACTAACTTTTGTCACTTTGACCCTAACTGGAGCATTAACAAAGTTTTTTACAACTTATTTCCTTACTTTTTGAGATAGTATAATACTATGCTTATTTTTTCTGTGGTTGCACAGGGTCCTTTGGACCCTGCACTCCCATCCATCCGTAGATGCGTATATGTATGTATCTGTAGAAGTACAGTGCCCTCCAGGTCCTGTGCTTCCATTTACAGGAGAACAGTGACCAAATTGTCAATGTAGCCATCTTATTACCCGGCCTCATGTACCTGGTACAGAAAATTTCCGAATCCCCACCAAAACGTAATTCTGCACAACTGCAATGCCATTCCTCACCATAGATGTGAAAACACATTTTGGCCAGGATTTGAAAATTAACAGATGTGAAATACATGAGCTGGGGTGATAAGAAGGCTATGTTAAAAATCTTGGGTCAAGATATTTAACATTTCTGAAATTATGAGCAGGGGTAGCAAAATTGCAAGGAATGGTCATAACTTAGGCATTTTTACATATTTCAACCCCAAATTTTCAAAATAGTCTTCTTACAATCCCACCTCATAAACTCCAGAGGTGAACATTTTCAAATCCATGCCAAGATTCCTTTCCATGCCACAGGTACAAAAACACCTTTCAGACAGGATCTAAAAAATGGCAACTATATTGTGCATGAGGTGGTGTCAAAAAATGACTATGTTGAAAATCTGGAGTCAAAATATTGAAAATTACCAAAATTAGAAGCATGCGTAGAAAACTTTCAATGAACGTGTGTAACCTGGCCATTTTTAAAAATGTTTTCACCACATTTTCAACATAACCTTTTTGGGATCCCACCTCATGAATACTGATGGTGAAATTTTGCACAGCGACTGCTAAATTACCTTCTGGGCCCGATTAACAAAATATATTTGTATTTTATTCTTTGGTAACCAGGTAAGGCCCACTAGGCACAGGTGCCTATTTTAAGGGGTAACCCAGGAGCACTGGGGAGGTTAAGCGACTTGCTCAGAGTCACACAGTATGCAAGGGGAGGTTGTGGGAATCAAACCCAGGTCTGTCTGCTGCATGTACCAAGCTCATTCACAGCTCGTTACTCTAACCTCTAGGCTATACTGCCAGCCACAGTTGACAGTTGCAGTGTTAATGAGGTGGGGGTCCCAAAAAGGCCATGTTGAAAATTTGGTGCAAAAATTCCAAAAACTGGCAAAGATACCAACACAAGTTCAAAATGCCATTGAAATACATTATAATGCATTCACCTTTATTCCTCAGTTCATGGTTTGGCTTTGAAGAGTGCAGACATGTCTTGGTCCACAGAAGATGACAGAACACAACTTCCAGATATAAGTATAGGGTGGGGGTGGGAATGTGGGTGCTCAGTGGAAGTGTCACAATGTGGGGAGGAGCACGGGGCAATGAGGGACCATTTTCTTTACTTCAGGGTTAAAAAAGAAAGACACCGGAGACAGTTTTCTTTTTTGCTGGTACATATAAAATAAATATATTTTGGGACACTGGGGGTGGGCTTCCCAGTGTCCCAGTGTCCCACTCCACTGGGAAGGATTCTGAATGCCAACACAGGGATTGAGCCCCCTGATGTTGACAAAGAATCTCTGTTAAGTATTGGAGAAGCTTTCCACTTACTGCTTATGAACCACCCCTTGGTATCTGCATTTTTACCTCTAATGAAGCAATCCATATGCGGCATTCATTCACATCAGAAACACACATCGGAATTGCAATATTCAGCATTCACACACACTTCTGAAAACCCATGTATGATTTTTCCTCTTTGCAACACTCACAGACTTTGATTTGGGGAGGGGGGGACAACCCATAATCCAAATTGTAAAATAGATGGTAAACTGGTATTTAAAAGAATCTTGGCAATAAAGGGGAGGGACTTTCCAAAAAAACTGTGGAAACCAACATGCAGTACAGGGTATAGTGGACTGTAATCATTTGCACTGACTTCAGTTTGGGGGCTGGGGACCTGATACCTTGTATGACTGACAGTGACCTCAAGAATGATAATGGAGCCTGATTTTGTTAGCCATTTTAGTGCACATTCAGTTTCAGGTTTTCAATTGCATACCTCCTATCTATGACTATATGTTTCTATAACCGATAGTGACCTCAAGCAGCATGTTATTTAACAATGGCTCTGACCTCCCGAATGACAGAAGTAGCAAATTAAAAGTTTAGCCTGTGCGCAACGTAGCCTGATTTGAAATTTGAAAGTCTGAGTCTTGTCAATTTCAGGCTTTGATAAACGATGATAAAATCTGATGAATAAAATGTTATTTATATTTAGTTTGTTATTATTAGTTATATGTTCCCTCAGGCATCGGGTTCCCTCTCTCCCAAACTGAAGTCAGTGCAAATGATTACAGTCATCTGTATTGGTTTCCCCAACTTTTTTGGAAAGTCCCTCCTCTTTATTTATTTATTTATATTGAAATCGAAGTCTATGAGCGTTGAAAATGGGACCAACGGGGTTTCTTGATGTAAGTGAATGCTGAATATTGCAATTCTGATGTGCATTTCTGATGTAAGTGAATGCAGCATATTGCTTGCTTTATCAGAGGTAAAAATGCAAAAAAAAGGGTGGTTCATAAGCAGTAAGTGGAAAGCTTTACCATTTCCTTGTATAACTGAAGCTTGTGTCTTGGGAAGCTGTGAGAACATTACTGGCAGACTGAGCATTTACTGATGTTTGCTGTGAGCTGTTTTTGTACACATATGGCCCAGATATTCAAAAGGGTTGCACATGGCACAACAGTGTTGCACCATGCGCAACCCACTGATGCGTCCTGACATGATATTCAAATGGAAAAAGTGTGCAGCACAAATCCCGATGCGCTGGAGCGCATCAGTAATATATGCAGGTGCAGGTAGGGGGGGTGTGCCCATGCATACCCTGCACAGCCCAATATTCAGCCCGGGATGTGCAGAGCCATGCATGCTCAACCCCTACCTGCACCAGCACAAAGTTGATCCAAAAAAGAAAGGAACAATGGATGGCCACCCACAGGTGAGCTGCCGCATTGCAGGGTGCAACACGGCAGCTGCCACCTGTGGGTGGCCACCCGAGCCACAGCTGCAACTCCGTGGTGGCGCCCCCATGCCCACTTATGGGCATCAGTAAAAAAGATTTATCCCAAATCCCTGGTGGTCCAGTGGACCCACCCGCCTGATCGTGGGCTGAGTAAATAAATAAAATTCCTATCATCCCTGGTGGTCCAGTGAACCTGCCCGCCCGATTGCGGGCTGAGTAAATAAATAAAATCCTTATCATCCCTGGTGGTCCAGTGGACCTGCCCGTCCAATCGTGGGCTGAGTAAATAAATAAGAATCATCAATATCCCTGCTGGTCCAGTGGACCCCACCCCACGCCCACTGAATCCCACCACTCCACCCCTCCCGGCCAGCAGCGGGTGGCGGCACCCACCCACCTGCTGCCCTGCCGCCCACCGACTGACACCGTCAGTAGGGCTGTACACCCATTGGTCCACAGCGTGAGCCAATGGGCGTGCAGCCCATACCGTACTACACATTCCAGATATGTGAATGGGATCCATTCACATATCTGAAATACAGTACATTACGGGGACAGCATAGACAAAATGATAAAGGATCCTTTTTCATGACACATGATACAAAAAAGGATTCTTTTTTCATATCACGTGGTCACATAAAATGATTCCTAACAGTAAATAAAACACATTTCTGGAACATATTTCTAATATTGAAGTGCAGATTACAGCTAGGGGGTTCCCAATGAGCCAGCTAGGTGTGGTAGTCTCTCTCCAGAACATCATTTTTGTGACTTTTGAAATTAATTTTTTTTTTTAAACCAAAACAAGATGTGGCTGGTGAAAAAGGATTTTTCTCTCACGAAAAATGACTTTTTTTCTCATGAAAAAGGAACTGGTCTTATGAGAGTGAATCCTTTTTTCATGAGAACTAATCCTTTCTCCCTGTATCCTGAAACTTGATCTTCCCATTGAAAACAATGCAAAATGAAAAACTTAACTTTGCAACAGATTAATATTTTGACACGAAACAAAGCATGCCTGTTCTGTAACCCAAGCTATTTCTGCCATAAACAAGCATTTGTCAATGCTGAATGTTGCTTGCTTGTATGTGCTATTTAGGCATTTGGAAGTGATAGTTCCATGCCTTTAGGCATTTGGAAGTGATAGTTCCATGCCTTCCTCCCAAGACATCCACTGTGTCTTTCCGTTCAGTATTCAGAGAAGAGTGGGAGGGGCAAGGGCCACAGCAGTACAGCAGTTGCCAAGGGGGTGAAGAGGTGGACAATAGTCCATTTAAACGCAAAAGAGTCCCGCAGGAGCTCAGTAAATTGAAGGTGGACAAAGCGATGGAACCAGATGGCATACTCCCAAGGATATTAACAGAACTGCGAAGGGAGATGGCAGTACTTCTGGCAGCCATGTTCACTGAGTCATTTAACATGAGTGAACTGGAGGAGGTACATGTGGTCCCTCTACACAGTCCGGCAGCAGGGAGGGCAGGGAACAATAGGCCGTTCAGCCTCACCTCAGTAGTGGGGAAGATCATGGAGATATTGCTTAAAGAAAGGATAGTGGGGCATCTAGATGCCATCGGAGCCCAGGACCATAGACAACATGGATTCACAGTGGGGACATCATGTCAGATAAATCTGGTTGATTTCTTTGACTGGGTGATAAAGGAAGTGAATCAGGGTGGGGCAGTGGACAACGCTTACCTTGATTTCAGCAAAGCCTTTGACACCATCCCATATAGGAGGCTGATAAACTAGCTGGGTAGGCTGGACATGGGGAAAGGGTGGTAAACTGGGTTAGAAACTGGCTGAGCAGGAGGCAGAGAGTGGTGGTAAATGGTGTGCAGTCTAGGGAGAGGGGGCGACCAGTGGGGTGCTGCAGGGATCGGTCCTGGGGCCAGTTCTGCTCAATGTCTTCATTAGCAATATTGCAGAATGTCTGAAGGGAATTTTTTCACCACATTTTCAACATAGCTATTTTAAGATCTCTGCTCATGAACAGTGTCACTGTGATTTTCTTAATCTGTCCCAAACATTGACTGCACATACCGAATGCGCCATTGTGCACTACATGCACGGAAACACATTTTGGGCGATATGTGAAAAATGACGGATGTACTGCTCATAAGGAGGTGTGGTAAAAGGGCAATGTTGAAAATCTGGAGTGCAAATATTAAAAAATTTGAGAAATTCCGAGAGTGCATAAGAACTGTGCAACATACGCTCATAAAACAGTCATTTTTAGGATTTTTTTCACCAAATTTTCAACATAGCCATTTTAAGATGTCTGCTCATGAACAGTGTCACTGTGATTTTCTTAATCTGTCTCAAACATTGATTGCACACACCGACTGCGCCATTGTGCTCTACATGCACGGAAACACATTTTGGGCGACATGTGAAAAATGACAGCTATACTGCTCATAAGGAGGTCTGGTAAAATGGCAATGTTGAAAATCTGGAGTGCAAATATTAAAAGTTCGCCAACTTACGAGCATACATAGGAACTGTGCAATGCACGCTCGTAAAACAGTCATTTTTAAGAATTTTTTCACCAAATTTTCAACATTGCCATTTTAAGACCTCTGCTCATGAACTGCTCACTGTGATTTTCTTAATGTGTCCCATACATTGATTTCGCACACTGACTGCGCCATTGTGCGCTACATGGGTGGAAACACATTTTGGGCAAGATGTGAAAAATGACAGCTATACTGCTCATAAGGAGGTCTGGTAAAATGGCAATGTTGAAAATCTGGAGTGAAAATATTAAAAATTCGAGAACTTACGAGTGTATGTAGGAACTGCGCAACGCACGCTTGTAAAACAGTCATTTTTAGGAATTTTTTCACCAAATTTTCAACATTGCCATTTTAAGACCTCTGCTCATGAACAGTGTCACTGTGATTTTCTTAATGTGTCCCATACATTGATTTCGCACACAGACTGTGCCATTGTGCGCTACATGGGCGGAAACACATTTTGGGCTGAGATGTGAAAAATGACAGCTGTACTGCTCATAAGGAGGTGTGGTAAATGGCAATGTTGAAAATCTGGGTGAAAATATTGAAAATTCATGAACTTATGTGGAAATGCGTGGGAACTACATAGCACTGCGCTAAATAAACAGTCATTTTTAGGAATTTTTTCACCAAATTTTCAACATAGACTTTTTGAGAGCCCTCCTTATGAACACTGGCAGTGTTGTTTCATTAATCAGTTCTGAAAGGTGATTTCACACAGTGACCGCAAAATCACCCTTCGGGCCTGATTAATGCCATGACAGTGCAAGAATTCATGAGGAGGGGTCCCAAAAACACCATGTTGAAAATTTGGGCCCATAATTCCCAAAAATGCCTGAGATATGCAACAAAGTTGAAAAAACCCTATCTATCCGATTATACAGCTTACCGGCATTTCCTCAGTTTGCGGTCAGCTTTGAAGAGTGCAGACGTGTTCCCGGTCAACCGAAGATTGGCGCGAGCTGCGGAGGTAAGTATTGGGTGAGGGAGGGTGTGGGGAGGCAGGGTGCACAGTGGGTGGGTGCGAGTTGTGGGAGGGGGGCAGGGAGAAGTACAGAGGGACAGTTTTTGTATTTACTTTTTTTTTTTTTAAGACTATGAGGGACGAAGACTACGAGGGACATTTGCCACGCTGGGGTGGGCTCCCAGCGTGGCAGCTGGAAGGGTGTTGGGGGGCTGGAGCCGACAGGGGATTGGATACCCCCATCGGTCATAACATCAATTTGCCACGCTGGGGTGGGCTCCCAGCGTGACACCTGGATGCTTTGGGGGGGCGTGCAGCTGACAGGGGATTGGGCACCCCCATCAGCCATAAAACATTTTGCCATGCTGGGGTGGGCTCCCAGCGTGGCACCTGGATGCTTTGGGGGCATGGAGCCGATGGGGATTGGGCACCCCGTCGGCCGCAGACAGTGGGGAGGGGAAGGTGCATGAGCACACAGTGTGCGTGCATGCACGTGTGTGTTTGAAGGGGGGAGCTCTGCTCACTGAAGCATAGCTCTCCCTTTCAACTGTATGCCACTGCATTTTCAACTGTTGTCATAGACAGCTGCAGCAGTGATTGGGGAACTGGGGCTGCGCCTGCAAACACACTGACTGCATTGGAAGATGGGTGCCACACCTCCGAAAACTCGGATGATGGCACTACGTTTCTTGCACATGTGTGCAAGCAACATAAAAAATCACAGTAAATTCCATACCATCTGGGCACAGGGTGATGAAGAAAAAACTGCAAAAAGTAACAACTTTATGACTTTTTGCACTGTCCGGATCTCAGAATCTGCACAGCCAACTGGAAAAAAACTTGCCACATCAAGAGATCTACCCCACGGGACAGTGTATACCAAGGTTTGAGCAAATCTATTGGTTGGTTGCAAAGTTATTAAAGTGAAAAATTTGAGGTTTAACATTAAACATGTTACTCAACCATAACTATAATATAAGTTAGAGTTAAAACTTCTCTTCTGTGTTAAACTCACTTTTTTGCACTTTAGTAGCTTTGTGTTGGTCAACTGATTTGCATAACATTTTGCATGCTTCATCAGGGACAGAAGATCTTTTGAAATGCCAAGTTTCGTTCCGGCTGGATGTGTGGTTGGGGAGATACAGAGTGTCACAAAATGTGAAAATTATTATTTTTTGTACAATCCTTTGTCACACCACTGCACAAAACAGCTTGGGATTTTGGTCTGAAATTTTCAGGGTAGAAACACCTTGGGTCACAGATGTGCCATTTGAAGATTTGGTGAAAAAATATTAATCAGTTCAAAAGTTTTTACATTTTAAAATGCCCCATTATTTTCAATGGGAAAAGTTAGATGTGAGACTTAAAACAGGATTCTGTGTTACAGATGGGCAATCCTGTGTAACAAATGGGGAATCCTTGTTGAAAATGGGGAATCTTTTTTCATGCTGCCTCCATCTTGTTTTTCAGTTAGCGAGGGAATCCAATTTAAATAACTCAACAGCATGATTTTTTTGGTGGAAACCACCACATGTAGCTTGCTTATAGGAACCCCCTTTCTGCACTTATGTGTTACAGAAATGCCCTTTTTTTGTAAACATTATAAATCTTTTTTTGTGACTCGTGATATAAAAAAAGATTCTTTTTGGTGTTATGAGTCATGTAAAAGATTCTTTTTCATGATGAAAATCATTTCCCTGGTGTCTAGTGGCACCTCTCAACCTCCAATTGCTGTATTTTTCCTGGTGACTAGTGGCACCCTCCCACCCTCCAATAGATGGCCCCCTTGTTTCCTTTGTGTACTAGTAGCCCCAACCCTCTGATTGTTGTTCCCATAGTTTACCTGGTGTCTAGTGGCCCCCCACCCTCTGATCACCTTTCCAATTATTATTTTTTATCCCTGGTGTCTAGTTGCACCCCGACCCTCTGATCACCATTCCAATTATTAGTTTCTTGATCCTTGGTGTCTAGTGGCACCCTTTGCTCTCTGACTGCCCTCCCGATGTGCAATGCCATCCCCATTATTTGTTATTAGTGCTGATGTCTAGTGGCACCCACCAACCTCTGATCACCAACCCCATTATTATTTTTATGGTCCCTTGTGTCTGCTGGCACCCCCCCCCCACCAGCCTCTGATTGCCCTTCCAATCTGAAGCAAAAAAAAAACTGTCCCTCTCTGTTTTTTTATGGCTTTAAAGAAGAAAAATGTCCCTTGCCAATCTGGCCCCCCACCTCCCACTCAGTATCTACCACCCCGCAACTCCCACACCCCCCCACACACCCTCACTCACCTGAACAGGTCCCAGGGTGAAGGTTCACTCTATGCTGGAAGACACATCTTGCTGCTGGAACCGCTGACTGCAATATGAAAAACTAAGGTAAATGTGGTTCATTGTATTTCAGTGTTTTTTTCAACTTTGATGCATCCCTTCATCATTTTAGTATATTTTGACCCAACATTTTCAACATGGTCTTTTAGGGAACCCACCTCATGGACAATGTTGCTAGAATTTTGCAAATCCATCCCAAAGGCAAGTTTACAGTTGGTTGGTGAAATCCCCTTTCATGTGTGATTTGACACTTTTCACTGACTTTGTTCATGAGGTGGGGTCATAAGAAGGCTATGTTGAAAATGTGGGGTCAAAATATGTAAAACTGGCAAAGTTATGTGTATGTGTTTCAGTTTAACTATGCTCACTCATAACTTTGGTAATTTTAAATATTTTCACTCCAAATTTTCAACTTAGCCAGTTTTTTACTTCACCTCATGAATGCAACAGCTGTCACTTTTCAAATCTCCAAAACAGTAGTGCCCATCCACAGCAAAGAACAAAGATACAGATATCAATTTACAACAATTGTTGCTCTTTATTTCACTAAATGTGAGAACCCCTAGCGCCTCGGCAGAGTGCCTTCAAGGGGGCATAATACTAAATTACAACCTTGAGCATTTAAATACATTTATCACAAGTGACATCACAGTGTTTTAAACCAATCCAAACTAAATACTTACGTGAACCAATCAGAAAAGAAAGACTGGTAACAAATAGGAAAAGTTTAAAGGGATAGTAAATAATGGAAAGTATGAATGATAGAATTTTGGGGAAATTTGGGGGAAGGGAATTGGGAAAGGGCCAAAAAAAGGTTAAAAGGGGTGGGGTGGGGGGGCAGGAAAGGGGAGAAAAGGAAAAGGAAAGAAAATAAAAGCAGAAAGAAACAAAAAGGGGAGGGGGAAGGAAGGGGAGGAGGTAAAAGGAGGGAAAAGGATGGGAAAGGGCAATTGGGGAAGAGAGGTTGGGGTTTGAATAAAAAGAAGAAAAAAGAAAATTCATTTGAAATTACAATTCTTAAAAGAACTATTAGAATTCATACTATATCATAGTTATTTTGAATTCAATAATGAATTTTTCTTACAAATATGTGGCACTGCGATGGGGGCATCAATGGCCCCAGCATATGCAAACCTCTTTTTGGGACTATGGGAACTGGAGACACTTTATGATTCTAACATTAATCCTTTTGCAGACAATATCAAACAATGGAAAAGATACATTGATGATTGTCTCTGCATATGGAATAGAGACATAGAAACTGCAGAAAAATTCATTCAGTGGCTGAATCGAAATGATTTAAACCTGAAATTTACAGCAGTGATTAATGAGTGTACTGTTAATTTTTTAGACATTACACTAGAGGGTGATAGAGAAACTGGATGCATTCACATGAAAGGATATAGAAAAGAAAGTAATACCAACTCATTATTAAGAAATGACAGTTCACACCCAGCCAAGTTAAGAAATTCTATACCATATGGGCAATTGGTTAGGATAAGGAGAAACTGTACATCTGATACTGATTTTGAATCACAAGCAGAAGAACTTTTACAAAGGTTCAGGGAGAAAGGTTACACAGAGTTAGTATTAAGCAAAGCATTAGTCAGAATTAAGGGCAAAAAACAGAAAGATTTTTTAGTAAAAAGAACAAAAGAAAATCAAAATGAGAGCTGTCAAGTTACATGCTCCCTGGAATTTAATGCTATTTCAGGAGCTGTGGGAAATATTGTTTGGAATGGCTGGGATATACCAAAAAGTGATCCTGACATAAATAACATTCTGCCCAAAAGACCAAGAATAATATTTAGAAGTACAGCTAACCTTCAAGATAAACTAGTGAACAGTCAATTTTTAAAGAATAGGTCCAAAAAGGAGACATGGTTACCACAGATGCCCACAGGAAACCAGAAATGTAGAAACTGTAACATATGTAAATACATTCATGTGTGATATAGCTTTGTATTACCAAACAATGTTACAATTGAAGTTAGAGAGTTTATTAATTGTAAAACTCCCTTTGTGGTGTACATGCTATGGTGTCCTTGTGGTTTGTTCTATATATGGAAAACTATTAGACCATTAAAAGAAAGAATTCAGGAACATGTAAGGTCCATAATTAATGGAAAAATAGATACACCCATTGGAAGACATTTTTCCACTGTGCACAATAACAATGCGGCACATCTAAAATTTATGGGATTGGAACAAGTAAAAACTAATTTCAGAGGAGGTGATAGGCCAAATAAGTTGTACAGAAAGAAAGCTCCTGGATTTTTAAAGCAAATACAGTGACTCCTTTTGGACTTAATGAAAGATGGGATCTCAAACCCTTCCTGAAAGAATAGACAATTTTGAATGTTAAAAATGATCAATTAGATGCTCTTTAAATGAATTTCTGTGTACACTGTCAAATTATATTACATAATGATTTCTATCATATCTTTTCTATAATCTTTATAGGTTGCAAAATGTAAAGAAAATCTTCCTTCCGGTTCAGTTGGCATTCCAGTAATATTTTCCGGTCTAGATGGATCTACCACAGTTCTTCTGTATCTATCCCTCTACAACTGTAAGATAAACATTGTAAAAGTAAAAATCAGATTTTGTTTTATATACTATTTTTGGATATATGTGTATTCTAAAGTGCAATAGAAGTTACGAATTGTTTATAGGCTGAAGATAAGTACAAAATGAACTTTTCAGCCTGGTTATCTGTTCCAGTTTTTGAATTACCTAATGTTTATAAGTTTGGTGTATCCGTAGTGTTCTGGGAGAACCCCTGAAAAAGTACATTAAAACATAGAAAAGGTTTTTAATACTGGAATATTATAACATAAGCTATATCCACAATTTGTATATTATTTAGACTGCAGGCAAAAGAATGTGAATCTGGGATTAAATTCCATTTTGTTTTTGAATTTTAATGTCAAGTTTCAAATAAATTTTCTTTTTTCTTCTTTTTATTCAAACCCCAACCTCTTTTCCCCCCAATTGCCCTTTCCCATCCTTTTCCCTCCTTTTACCTCCTTCCCTTCCTTCCCCCTCCCCTTTTTGTTTCTTTCTGCTTTTTATTTTCTTTTCCTTTTCCTTTTTCCTTCCCCTGCCCCACCCTTTTAACCTTTTTGCCCTTTCCAATTCCCTTCCCCCCAAAATTTCCCCAAAATTCTATCATTCATTCTTTCCATTATTTACTATCCCTTTAAACTTTTCCTATTTGTTACCTATCTTTCTTTTCTGATTGGCTCACATAAGTATTTAGTTTGGATTGGTTTAAAACAGTGTGATGTCACTTGTGATAATAGTATTTAAATGCTCAAGGTTGTAATTTAGTATTATGCCCCCATGAAGGCACTCTGCCGAGGCGCTAGGGGTTCTCACATTTGGTGAAATAAAGAGCAACAATTGTTGTAAATTGATATAGAGGATAATGTATGGTCATCGATGGTTAACCGGTTTGTTAACCATTGAGAGGTTACCAGGGCAACCATGTAAACCTCGAGAGCGAAGCTCGAGAGGTTTATATTGCCATGGCAACCTCGAGATTGGTTAACAAAATGGTTACCCATCAATGTACCATGCATTAGCATTTATAGTGTATGGTACCACTTAGTTTTTTTAGAAAAGAAAGCAGTTCCTTACTGCTGTTTTTTCATGTCCCTACTGCTCTGCCCTCACCGCCACGGCCGTTACAAGGCCGTCCAATCCAGCTGCGTGCATGCCCTGACTGTTCCCGGTTGTTAACCCATCGATGTGACTTACCATCGATGGGTTAACAACATCATGACGTCACATCGATGGTAAAACGTTGTTATAAAAAGGTAGATTTCTACCTATAACAACGTTCTACCATACATTATATCTGAATCTCTGTTCTTTGCTGTGGATGCGCGCTACTGTTTTGGAGATGTGTTGGAGTTCTTAGGTTTTTACCTTAGTAGTGAACTCTTTCTGCAAGTGTGAGTGCAGAAATTTTGCTTGTTGGGACTTTGACACTTTTCAGATCCTGGTCAAAATGTGGTTTCTCACCTGTGGCATGGAGTGACATTGTGGTGCAGAATGCTGTTTTGGTGGATATTTGAAAATTCTCAACCCAGCGTTAATGAGGCAGGGTAATAACAAGGCTATGCTGACAACTTGGTTGCTGTTTTGACTGAAATGCTCCCTCAGCCAAATGAGAATATGATTATATTATCTCAAAAAGTAAGGAAATTCTTTGCAAATGGCTTCATTAATGTATTAGGGTTGGTTACAACCACAAAAGTAGGGAAATGTGGTATTAGGGTTTCTAACCCAAGCACCCAACCCCCACACTGCAGGCAGCAACAGGGGTGGGGAGTGCTTTGGGGTTTTCAGCCCTATCACTCACCCTATTCTCATATACTGCAGCCTTCTCAGCTTATTTACCCATGGAATGGGGTGAGTGTTAGGGCTGAGAACCCCAAGGCACACCACACCCCTGTTGCTGCCAGCAGGGTAGGGGTGGAGTGTTTTGGGGTTGGAAACCCTAATGGTACATTTCCCTACTTTTGTGACTGTAACCAACCCTAACTAATGCATTAAAAATGTTTTTTGCAAGAATATATATATATACCCATAGATGCATAAACAGTGAGGGCAGATAATGGCCTGTTGGCCCATCCTGTCTACCAACCCTATACTCTGCACTGGCCCTAGTGACCATCCCTCCCCTTTGTTTCTGCTCCGTCTTCTAACTAATCACATAGGCCTGTCCCTTTCTTAGTTGAAGCTGTTGCTCACTGATTTGGCCTGTACCACTTCACCAGGCAACTTGTTCTACTTTTCTAGCTCTCTTTCTGTGAAAAGTGTTTATAGATGTCCCTTTTGAATCTCCCCCCTGTAAGCTTAAATAAGTTCCTTCTCATCCCTGTAGCTGAACTCAAGGAGAAAAGTACCTTGGCCTCCATGCTAGTTATCCTTTGCAGGTACTTGTATGTCTCGATCATGTCAACCCTTTCCCTCCATTTCTCAATGGTGTACACATTCAAGTTCAGCTGACAATTAAGCACAATTGCAAAATACTAATTATAAAATGGGTTGGGGAAAATCCTGTGACGTGATTATTGGAATCTGATCACATGCCTGTACATTCTTCTGGCACAGCAGCATAGGACAGACATGCTTAGCATTCTGAACCTCATTACTGGGTTCTAAATCTAAACCAAAACTGAATCTTCTGCGTGCTCAGACCAAACCTACTGGTTCTTCATCTTCCTCAGACCAGACACGTTTCAAGTCATGTTACTGTCACAGTGAATGAAAAGAGGTGAAGTAATCTAAATACTGATCAGAAAGAAGAAGAATATGCAACATGCATAAATGGTACAAGATGGCAGATACTTTCCAATCTGTATGGTTTCTGAAAACAAACATAAAATGAAAAGCCTAAAACCCCATATGGAAAAGATCTATATTTTTTTAATGTCTGAAATATATCCATGAATCCCCAGATATGTTTCAAATATACGTTAGATACATTTACATTTTTCGGATATATTTTGAGATATATTCTAGATATTCACAGAATGATCCAAGATGTATCATATTTGGGAAACATCTTTGATATAAATATTTGAACTATATTTTTTGTTATACTATTTCAAAATTCAAGTTTTTGTTCTTTCAGTGTTATGTCCTTGAATAAAATCAAAAATACATACTCATGCATACACATTATTGCAGTTTCTACATATTTAGCATTTTAGGTAAGCATATATTTTGAATCTATCCAACATACTGTATATGCTATGAGTTACTTATACCTTTTCAGTTTTGGTTTCCTTGTAAGATGCTAAATATATAAAAAAACAGAAAAATACGTTCATAACATAGTTTTAAATTATACCCATATGGAAAGAACTATACTGTAGTTTGTTAATATGTAGATTGTATTTTAATTTATTTATTTATTTTAAACATTTCACCAGGAGAGACATACTGAGCTGTAAACAACTCATTTCCAGATGCATCCTGGGCTAGAGGGTAGAAGGAAATATATACATGTGCATTCAGATACAAACTATTTACAGAGTAGTATAAAAACATACATTATACCATAAATTAAGCACTGATTTATACACTGAAAGGCACAGAACATTTTCAACAATTTATTTACAGAATCAAAGCAATAGCAGTAAATAACAGTAGCCTTCAAGAGGGGAGTGGAACCAAGGGATGACATAACAGCTAAAAGGGCCATCCATCTAAGGAGAGATGAGTTAGAGAGGAGGCAAAAAGGGAAGGTACAGCAGAAGGAAGAGAGTCAGCATGCCAGGAGGAGGCCAGGAGGTGTGGGTTAAGGTAGAGGAAGTGGTGAAGGAAGAGGCAGAGGGCTGGTGGGGGTGGAGGTAAGGAGGGGGGAAGGGGGAGAGGGAGATCTGAGAATGAGAAACAGGAGAGAAGGGGAGAGGAAGAATAAGGGGGAGGGAAGGGGAGAAGGGGGATAGGTAGAGCAGAGGAATGAGGGAAAGGGCTCGGGGCAGTTGCAGGAGGGAGCGGTGTAATCATGAAGAAGACTAGAGAAAGAGCAAATGGAGGAACTTGGGAAGATGGAAGGAGAAAGCACTTGACCAGCCAAGGTCCGCCTAGGCAGGAGAGTTGGAGTATGGTGACTAGAGCTATGGAGGGAGTAGAAGGAGTTAGAAGGAGAGGAGTGAAGAGAAGAGAAGAGGAGAGAGAGAGAAGAGAAGAGAAGAGAAGAGAAGAGAAGAGAAGAGAAGAGAAGAAAGGTAGGATGGGAGGGAGCTTAGCCAGTGCTTAGCAATATGGGAGGAGCCAAGGGCAAGCCATCTGGCTTCAAGAGAGGGAAGGGAGAGGGAGGTGTAGAGGTGGCAATGGTGTCTCGGGGGAGACAATTCAGGGCAAACCTGCAGGAGGAGTGGAAGAGAGGGTTCAGCCTGGCCAGGGTAGACTTGGGAGCATTGCCCTAGATAGTGTCACCATAGTCAAAGAGGGGAAGAATCATTTTCTGTACAATGGCTTTATGGGCCAGCAAAGGGATATACCCATGGTTCTTATACAGAGCACCAAGTTTAGGATTGAGCTTTTTGTGGATGGAGTCCACATGTGCAGGGAAGTCTAGGTGATGGTCGTGCCACACCCCAAGTTACTTGAAAGATGTGACGTCTTCAAGTATGGATCTCTCCAGGGTGTGGTAGATGTGCAGGAATGAAAGTCTAGAGAGTTTTTGTCTGGCACCAAAGATCATAGACACTGCTTCCTTTGCATTCAAAGAATGCTGGTTAGAACAGAACATGTGCTGGATGTTGTGTAAGTCCAGCTGAAGTCTGTTTGTCAAGTCAGTGAGGTAGAAACTGGAGGCAAATATAACAATATCATCAGCATACATATGTCAGGATGCAGATGAACAAGCAGAGGGAAGGCTATTTAGAAAGATGGAGAAGAGAATGGGTCCAAGCACTGAGCCTTGTGGGATACCAGAGTGGATTGGGGGGCAGGGATTTGCCCATTTTTACAGTTTGATTTCTGTCCTGGACAGGAGGTATGAACAGAACCCATCTGTGGCTTGGGAAGAGAGTCCAGCAGTGGATAGCTTAGCTAGGAGGAGGGAATGGGCTAGTGCATCAAAGGCTTTGGCCAGGTCAACAAAGATTACAAAGGTGATCCGGCCCTAGTCCATGCCGGTCAGAATGGAATCAGTCAGCCTGAGGAGGGAGGTGGATGTGGAGTGGGATTTGAGGAAACCAGACTGGAAAGGGGTGAGGAAGGAGGAAGAGTCAAGAAATGGAGAGAGTTGTGAGAGAACCACATGTTCCTGGAGTTTAGCAAGGATAGGAAGAAGAGAGATGGGGCAGTAGTTTCCCAGAGCTGAGGAGTCGCCACTTTTAGGGAGGGGAATGACGGTGGCTTGTTTCCAAGAAGTTGGAACAGAGGCCAGGGAGAAAGAGAGGTTGAGAAGTAAAGCAAGAGGGAGGCAAATAGCAGAAACAGAGAGGTGGAAGAGCTTAGGGTTCATCCCATCTGGATTTGTACTCTTAACAGGGTTTAGGGCAAGTGGGGCTTTTAAGAGCAATGACTGATGAGACAGTGGAAAAAGAGAAAGGAGAGGGTAAAGAGTGATGATTGGGAAGTGTGAGTGAGGGGAGGGGAAGAGAGGAGAGGAGGGAGGAGGCACAGGAGGTAAAGAAGTTGTTAGATTCAGCAACAACAGCAGAAGGCTCAGAGATAGTGGTTCCTCTCATCTTGAGGACAGGGGCGGCAGACTGGGTAGACAGGGGAATAGGGGGGTGAATGACCTTCCAAAACTTAGCGGGGTGGTTAATATTGTTTTGTAGAGTGGAGGAAAAATAATCTGCTCTAGTAAGTTTAGTAGCCCTGGTACAGGCATTACGTAGAGCTCGATATCTATGGTAATTGGCAGGGGACCCAGAGGAATTGTGAACCTTCCAAGCCCGATCCCATGCACACAGGCAGGCTAGCAGCTCAGCAGAGAATATGCCTAAATATATCACATATTTCTGATATCAGTGCCATTTTCCAGTTATACTTTAGATATTTTGCAGAATTCAGTGAGGTATGTCTTATGCTAGGCATTGATATAGTAAATGTATATGTTTTGTTATACTATCAAAGAAACTATTTTGTTTTACTTTTAATGTTTTTATGGGCTCTCCAATGAAAAATTATTATTATTGTTTTATGCAAGCGTAATTTAACTCTGTAATTTCTACAATAAGTGTATGTTAGCATATATTTCAATATATTAGAGATGTATTTTCTGAGATATAGTTCATATATGTTAAAATGGTTGATATACATCTGGAAAGTACCTGTAATATAATTAATTAATATTGATAATAAATTTTAAATATATGTTTGACATAGCAAATAAATATGTTTTATAGTTCAGAAATATGCATGGAATATATATTACATATACTTTTATTTTTTATATATATATATATATATATATATATATATATAACATTCTGTAAATATATATTGAATGCACTATCTCTACATATCTTCTTACAGCAAAATATGTGTACAGGCAAAGAAGGCAGCTCCAAAATGTAATAGTGCTCACAACTTAAACGTAAAGATCGCTCATAGTAAAAGTTAGGCATGCACGCATACACATTCACCATATGAGGAACTCCAGAAGCCAATTCTTACATTTTCCACCTCAAAGTTTTATGTGGACGAAAAATATAATGTTATAAAACCAAAGACAAAAGTAGCAATTGTAAAAATCAGACCTCCCCACAGGATTGATATTTCATGCTGTTCTCATGCTTTTCCAAAAACAGTGTGAAATGTTAGTCCTGTGGGGAGGTCTGTTTTTTACTATTGCTACTCTTGGCTTTAGTTTTGCAATTTTTTTTTACTATACAAATAAATTTTGTGATGGAAAATCCAAGAAGTGCCTTCTGGAACTCCTGATTCAGTGTGCGTGTGTGCCTAACTTCTGCTGTGAGTAAAATGTGTATCTTGTTTGCTTGCAAGATAAAGTATGTATAGCATAGATGTAGAATATATATTTGTATATATGTCAGATATATTTTTTGCAAATGCCTGCTGTGGTACTGTGTACATATTTGCATAACTAATTTGCATATTTCAAAAGTACAGTTTATTAACCAAAATCATGGTAATTTCTAGTTTTAAAATAGTTTTGAATTGACAGCATTAGCTTACAGACCAGAGGGACCAGTAAATAATTAAAAACAAGTACATTAGGAACTCACCACTGACACAAAAGGGAATCAAACAGATGTGATATAAATACCAATTTGAGCCTTTATAAAATGTGAGATCAAGAGATAAGTTGCATGTGTAAGTATGAATGTATAATCTGCAAGTCTGTGATAATGGTGCATTATTGTACAATGGCAAGGAAAGAATCCTGGCCTCTGATTGGTTAGTGTCCATCTTCACCAGTGATGTTATCTCAGTATAACATCACTGTATGAAGGTTGAGCGAAAAAATTACCGCATAAACTGAAAAATCACGTCATGGCTTTTGAATTGCACTCAAGCTGAACAGTAATCCACAGTGAAGTCATTAGTGTTAACCCCCCTGCCTCCAAACACCAATGCTGTCTCCCACTGAAAGACTGTGAGGACGGTTCATGTTAAAAAAAAAAGATTGATTTTCATAAGAGTTTTTCACCCGAGTGGCTTGAGTGAACAGTGCAGGATGAGTGAACAGTGCAGCGTGGATCATAACTACCAGTGCTGTGATTCACGGAAGCTACTTGCTATGAGGAGAATAAGCTAAAAAGAAAACAAACCCTCAAATATTCATAAACACACTTCTAAGGGGTCTCTTTCAAAGAATCGTGCTTGACTTGCTTCTTCTCAATCTCTTTCACTCCAAATTGAAAGAAACTCGATGGCCGGTTTCACCTCCTCATTAAAACTGCGATCCTAAAAGCATGAGGACAGTTCAATAGGGTGCTCCTCATTAGAACTGTGTGAAATTAACAAATTTTGTTATGTGAAATATTTTGCGAAATTTGCGTATTTCGTGAAATATTCTGCTGGTGCAAAATGCAAACGTTCACCTGAAAATAGCAAAATTTCACCCACAGCGCATGAAATATCACCTGTGGAATGGTAAAATTCACCACTCCTGGGCGACATTTAGCCATTTTTAGGTGAAATTTCACATTCCTCGGTGGCATTTCACAACTTCACACCCTGTGAAATATTTTAGGGAATGGCAGAATTTTGCAAAATATTTCACATGGCAAAATTGCCAATTTCACAGCAATTTTACCAGCAAAATTTTATTTTGCAACATCCATACTCCTTATTGACAGCCATACTATAAGCAGTGTTTAAATGTATGTACTTTTTGTTTAAAAAAGAAACAAAACCTGCAAAGGCAGTGAGAGGATGCAACAAACAAAAAACAAAAGTTGTGGGGAGACCTGCAATACAATGAGAAAAGTGTTGGGGGGGGGCATGCATTTGAAGAGACACAGCCACTCATTTACCAACAGCACCACCTATTGGCCAAAGCAGAACTATTTTTTTCCTTCATTCAGCTCCTCAGTGGTAAATGAAATGAAAATCTGTCACAAAAATGCACTTTTCAAGTTTTTTGTTTTTAAACAAATGAGCCATTGTATAATAGCAATAATGCTCTCCAGGGTGTCTGTTGTGCTGGGATAACATTACTTCTGGAGCGTTGGATGCACTCAGCCTGTGGCCTCATGCTCAAGCTCCCAGTCATGACGTTAGCCCAGCACAACACACACCCTGTTGTGCATTATTCCTTAATTAAATGATAATTCTACTATAGATATCGAAAATGTTACTAATCAGAGGAATTCCAAATGTACAGTTAAAGATTAAATCAATAAGCAGATATATAAAATATATGTAATATATGGACAAGCCTCAATAATAGTACATTGAGTCATACAAAAAATTTCCCAGTAATACACCACTGCTCCCTCAATAATACTATCTTTGAGAAGTGATAACACTATTGTTTTTTTTGATAATACTGTAGCTCAAAGGTCATCCCAACTGTTGTATTATCAAGAAACTTCAGCAGCACGAGAGCAGCTACCAGCACGCGTTAAACATGAGCCGGCTTTTCACTCAAACTATTTTCTGACAGTACAACGGCTCACTGCTCACAGGCACTCTGCAACCATCCCAGTAACACCCAAAAGCATAAGGTAAGAAAAAAACTGCCTTGGATTAATTTACTACAAAAAATAACAAATAGATAAGTATGTTACAAGGCGGTAATACCATCTCAAGCTTTTGGGGACTTTGGAAACCTCTTGAACTTCACTCTCAAGGTTCCAAGTCCCCCAAAACATCTTGATAGTATTACTGCCCTTAATACACACTTATCTATCTATTATTATTCTATTTATCATGCACCTATAATTAATATAGCATGGAAATATATTTATAATAGATCTTAAATATTTTATCTGTCACATATATTCAGCAAATAAATCAGATATTTAAAAACTAATCAATTTGAGATATTCGATATATACATCAGACATATGATCAAACATATATTTGAAATACACTTTCATAAATATATCTACAATATATTTCTTTTCCATATGGGATGAAGCAGAAAACATTATGGGTATGCAAAGCTCTGTCTCTGTGTGTGTGAGGGGGGATCTAACTAGGAATGTTTTAACCGGTGCTACATTTTGAGTAACACGTCACTACTTAAACCTCACAGTATCACTGATACTGAGAATCATCAAGCCACCCTAAGCATAAGCAGGACTGCAGTAGAAATGAAAGGGTGCATCACATCTAGTCTATGCTTAGACGGTCCCTGTAAAATTGTATGTATCTCTGTGCACTACTGCTTAATGTTTGTTACCAAATGTATCTGTTGTTTTCTGTTAAATTGTTATGAATTTCTGTTCCATCCTCATTGTACCCCTTCCCCCCAGGCTGCACCGGGAGATGAGCAACTTGTTCAATGTGCCTTCGTGGTGAAACATTTCAATAAATCAATAAAAATAAATAAATCTTGTAGTAGTAGTAGTAGCAGCTTTTAATTTCTTTTATTTTCTTAGTCACTCAGTTCTGCAGGCTCTGGATGCCTCCTAAACATATAACATTATACAGCAGCACAACAAATAGACTGAAAACAAGAATTTGATTTCAGTGTACTATACTACTTCAAGTTATTGGGGTAGGCAATTAAAAACAAATGGTGTTTTAACCCGCACTTAAGTACCTCAAACAAAGGTGCCTCCCTAAGTTTGTGGGGCTGCGTTTGCAGAGCACTGGAGCTGCCACTGCAAAATCCAAGTCCCCAGACAGTTTTAGATGAAATCTGGGAACCTTCAGCCATTCCACCTCAGAAGAATGAAGGGGGCAATCAGGATCATATGGACACAGGAGTTCCTTTAGGTTGTCTGTGCCCAGACTGTGTAGGGCTTTTATGTTAAACCGATCCTGAAGGAGATACACCACCTCGCAGGCAGCCAGTGCAACATCCACAGAACAGGAGAGATATGTTCGGAGCAAGAAACTCCAGCAATCAACCTAGCCACTGCATTCTGTACCAGCTGCTAGCAGTGCATCAAACCTCCAGATAGCCAGAGATAAAGAGCATTACAACAGTCCAGTCTGGATATAGCAAAGGTGTGCACTAGCATCTTCAGGTCCTGAGAACTGAGACAGGGCTTGATATGGTCAATATTCCTAAGATGGAAAACCCCACAATGGACCACAGCTGACACCTGGTGCTCTACTGTTAGCTTATGGTCCATGATAGCACCCAGATTCTTCACCCTATCTCTGGCAATAAACCAAGAGGGACAAGACATAATCCAGAGAAAGCCCACCCAAGACCCACCACGCTCTGTATATCTGAACCCACCAGTAACACATCAGTCTTATTTGAATTCATCCTGAGCCAGCTGGAAGACATCTAATCACTGATCACAGCAAGGCACTCATTTAGTACAATGGCTGCATTTCATTCTCCATGGACAAACAATAGGCACAGCTGAGTGCCATCAGCATAGCAAAGAAACTGCACATTGCACCTACAGATCACCTCTCCCAGTGGCAGCATATATACCGCAAATAACATGGTGGACAAGATTGATCCCTATGGCACTCCACAGAGCAAGGCAGCTGGACATGAGTGAAAACTTCCTCATGCAACCTGCTGTACCTTACTGGAAAAGAAGGACTCATACCACCTCAACACAGTGCTTCAGAGTCCCACCAAGTCCCTCAATCACAATGGCAATGCTCCATGATCAATGGTGCCAAATGCTGGCAAGAGGTCAAGGAAAACAAGACAGGACATTCCCCTCTCTCTCTCACTAGGAGGAGATCATTTTTCACCCTGACAAGTGCCATCTCCATGCTATGGCACCCATGGAAACCAGACTGGAAAGTCTCATAAATAGAGAAAGCCTCCAGGTATATTTCTAGCTGCATCACCACCAACACGTAGCTACTAGAGTATGCACTGGGACCGTGGTGCTCAGAAACCAACCAAGCAATAAAAAGAAAAAGGTTTCAAGCACTCGCAAACCTGTAAAGAGGGATGATGTAGGCAGTTCTCAGTTCTTTACAAAATCCATTTATTCAAAGCAACACAGACACAGACATGGTCCTGCCTGGCATGTTTCGGACAGTCAGTCCTTTTTCAAAGGCTGAAGACCAATGTAGAAACCAACACATATATAGAATAAATAATACCATGTGACAATTTAACAACATGTGACTACATGCACTCTAATTGGTTAAAAAGTATTTAAAAAATATTTAAACCATTAATATAACCTCTTAAAATCAGTATTCAAAAAACAATCATTAAAGTGTTTTATTATAAAGGGGAAACCTGCAGCCATAACAATCACCTTATTAGCATAAAAAGGATCAAAGCAGAGTAACAAAGTTAGGGTGTCCCTGATGTCCAGGGTGAGGATGGGGGAAGAGGGGGATTGGACATAGATATGAGGTACTGACTAGAATAAAAATAATTAATTTTACCGTATGTTCCGGCACATTCAAGAAAGCATTTCATTATAATTCACCCAAAGTCATAAATTAGACAAGAGAGAGTAAACACTTAAACTATTTACATAAATCACATCAGCATATCCATGTCAAAACAATTCATAACTGCACAACTGCATGTGGGACTTTAGCATCTCTTTTTGAGATACGTTCGCAGATCCAATGAAGAGTTAAGGCCTGTTTTATTTCGTTGGCTCTTAAAGAGCACCTTTCATGATGGTCCAAAAAGTTACAGCTTGTAGTCATTATATGCAGTACTAGACCTGAAAGGGTGCGTGCATTTGTTATTTTTGGCCAAGGTTTACTCTGCCTTTCATATTTTGCATTTGTTTTTGAGCCCTGCTGCACTTGCTTTTGTTGTTCAGCTGCTGGGCTGCTGGCTCCCGCTGACATCATTATATAGCAGGGGAGTGACTCACACTGAACAGTGCAGTGCAGTTGCATCTGTTTTGCATAGGAAAACTACCAGTACTAGGTGTACATACAGTGTTCCTCCTTCCCCAAGACACCCTGTTAGCAATGCATTATGTGAAAATCCAGATGCCTTGTCAGTACTGTATGTTTTCTCGTAAAACTGACTTACTTCTGCCTCTGTAACAAAACATGGGGATCGAGAGAAGATCGAGTTGCTGTCAGCACCGACTTTCATGCATAAATTACGCCTTCTTGCATTGACTCTGGAATTGTATTTCATTACTGACCTCTGCAGTTAGTTTTTGCATTCTGAGCTACTAAACACTGTAGGATGTACCAGAGCTTCTGTAGCAAGCCTGGTGTTGCTGTGCATGCAGTGCTATACTGCTGACATCACTATATGGCAGAGGAGTGACTCACACTGCAGTACAGTGAAGTTGCAGCAAGGGGAAAACTACATTACTAGATGTACATACTGTGGTCCCTCTTCATCAAGACACCCTGTTAGCAATGCATTATGCCACAATCCAAATACCTTGTCAGTATATTTTTTTTAACTGACTTCTGCCTCTGTAACAAAGCATGGGGAGTGAAAGAAGATTGAGTTTCTGTCAGCAGAGACAGCTGTCAATTTATGCATTGGTGTGATTAATGTCTATACCTTAATCATCTGAAAGCAGTAATGCCTCTACCCATGCCATACTGGTTCCTCCCATGTCTTTCTGTAGTAAAGTGCCTGGCAGTCACTCTGATCAAAAATCCCTTACTGCTCCTCTGTGCCATCCCTCCTCAACATCAGCAAGGCACTGAGGAACACTGAAGACTAATTTGGGTACCATATAATACTGCCAGTCTGCACATGTGCAAAATCCTGGTTTCACTTTTCAAACAAGAATTTATCTGGAAATAGCCCTCAGTTTCTAAAAACACCTCTACAGTGCATATAGTACATATAACACATCTAAACACATTGGGCAGGATTCACAAAGCCTTTTTTTGTAGGTTTCCCTCCACAACTGCTGCTGCAGACCGGAATCACCCGCAGTACCGGTGGTTCCAATTCACAGCCGCAGCAGTTGCAGAGGGAGTTACGGCTGCTCTCAGCAGCCGTAGCCCATTCCCGCAGCTGCGGCATCTCTCTGATGACACCACCCTCAGGCAGCCATAGGTCATGGAGCCGGTCATAACCCGGCTCCAGCTTTGTGAATACCCACCGCTGCGGGTAACCTGCGGATCCACAAGTCGCAACCGACGTGCAATGCGGTTTACCTGCAGCCGTGGGTATTCCATGAGCTTCATGAATCCTGCCCATTGTTTGTATTATATAGTACCAAAATTAGTCTTCAGCATTCAACGGTGCCATGCTAATGTCGGGGAGGCCTCCTTACCCAGTATGGCATGGGTAAAGAGGCATTACTGCTTTCAAATGATCAAAGTATAGACACTAATCACACTGATGCCTAAATTGACAGCTGTCTCTGCTGACAGAAACTCAATCTTCTATCACTCCCCATGCTTTGTTACAGAGGCAGAAGTCAGTGTTACAAAAAAAACATACTGACAAGGCATTTGGATTTTGGCATAATGCATTACTAACAGGGTGTCTTGGTGAAGAGGGACCACAGTATGTATACCTAGTAATGTAGTTTTCCCTTTCAAAACTGCTGTACCTTCCATGTACTGCAGTGTGAGTTACCCCTCTGCCATGTAGTGATGTCAGCAGTACAGCCCTGGGTCCAGAGAAACACCAGGCTTGCTATAGAGGTTCTGGTACACCCTGCAGTTTTTAGCAGCTCAGAATGCAAAAATCAACTACGGAGGACAGTAATGAAATACTATTTCAAAATTAATGCAAGAAGGGGTAATTTATGCATGAAAGTGAAAAGGACTGGGAAAGGTGCTGACAGCAACTCTATCTTCTCTCAGTCCCCATGCTCTGTTACAGAAGCAGAAGTAAGTCAGTTTTACAAAAAAATATACTGACAAGGCATTTGGATTCTGACATACTGCACTGCTATCAGGATGTCTTGGTGAAGAGGGACCACAGTATGCACACCTAGTAATGTAATTTCCCCTTGCAAAACTGATGCAATTTCACTGTACTGCAGTCTAAGTCACTCCTCTGTCATATAGTGAGATCAGCAGTACAGCCCTGGGTCCACAGCAACACCAGGCTTGCTATAAAAGCTATGGTACACCCTGCAGTTTTTAGCAGCTCAGAATGCAAAAACTAACTGCAGAGGACAGTAATGAAATACAGTTCCAGAATCAATGCAAGAAGGGGTAATTTATGCATGAAAGTCAAAAGGACTGATAAAGGTGCTCTTTAAAGTGAGAATCCAGAAATTCTCTCGAAGCAACATAAGGTTCTTGAAATCTCCACCACCATTAGATTATCAGCATACACATTGATTGTTCTGTTATATACAACATCTTCTTCCCACTCCCCAACATATAGGTTCACAATAGAAGAGGCACAGGTTGCCCCCATTGCTGTACCCTTAATTTGCATAAACATTTCGTTGTTGAATAAAAAAAATTACTTTTCAGAACATATTCTAATAGTTTCAGTGGAAAGTCAGTTGGGGGGTGGGATTTGAGTTCCCATGTTGTTATTCAAAAAATGTGCTGCTGAGTCTAATGCCCCTTTATGTGGCATGTTGGTATACAATGATTAAATATCCAAAGTTATTAAATGAAGTGGGAAGAGGATGTTGAACAGAACAGTCAATGTGTATGCTAATAATCTAATAATATGGAGATGTTATATAGAAAATGTGCTTGTTGTGTGGAAGGGTGATTTAACAACATTTAAGTCCTTTATATATTTTTTGCATTCAACCAATCCCATTTTGAGATTTACTTTTGAGAGTAATAGTGATGTCATCACATGTCTTGATCTAAGACTCAGTAAAAATCAGGAGGGGGCACTGGAAAGCAATATGTATCCCAATACAGTGGATGGCCATACCATCTTATTTGCAAAGAGTTGCCACCCACTCCATGTGGCACTAAACATACCATTCGGAAAGTTTTTAAGGAGAAAACTGAACTGTTCAATGGAAGCTTGCTTTGAGAGAGGGGCTACTAAAATCTTTTTACAATATATTTTTTATTATATTTTTCTCTTATACAAATAAGTACAATTACATCACACCATACCGTAACAGTCTAGCAAATGTATACAAATTAAACAATAAACCCTAACCCCCAACCTTTCTGCATTTGGTCCAATTACATGACTGAATAGAGTTCATCCAAAATACATATAACTCTAAATAAATTACTGTTTTGGGCATTACACATTTAATAATGATGGCATATTCTCTTTGATTTCTTTCCAGTTAGTTCCATATATATCATCTTGTTCATTATCAAAGTCAAATATGATTTTCTCAAAGTGTAGTGTCTCCCTAAAGATTGCTCACCACTTCAGGAAATGAAAGGGTTTTTAATCTTGTTCCTTCCAATTTTCTAATATCATTCATTTAAGAGCCATAGTGGCTAATGCCATAATTTTCTTTTGGACAGATGTAAGATTCAAATTATAATCCCAATTACAGTAAATAAATAGATTTATTTAACACATGGGATATTTAATTCCAGCCAGGTAGATAAAATCTGATTAATTTTGGACCACCAGGACAAGATTGTTGGACAGTCCCATAAATAATTTGTCATATTGGTAATATTACCACAATTGTGCCAGCAATGGTTTGAGTATTCTTTATTTATTTTGTTAATTTGAACAGGAGAATAGTAAGCTCTGCCATTTATATTTCTTTGAACTGACTTATTTGTTGCTGATATATACAGCTTATTCCCACTTATCCTTATTTGCTGCCATTTATATTGATTGTAAGTGACAGTAGCTTCTACGTTCCATTTATTATTAGTTTTATTTGGGATTGTACTATATTTAATAGCCAGTTTATCATAAAATGCTGCTGTTTTGTTTTCTTTTTTGGAACCATTGGCTATTGTCCGTGATTGTTGCTTAAGCGTTTCAATTACATTTTGCCCTGGGGATTCAAAATTTTTTTTTAATTTTAAGGAATTTCTTTTTTAACATATAATAGAACATTATGTTCCATCTAGGTGTATTTAATAAGTTCAACAATTGTGTATAAGTGGGGAATTGATTCTGTAGTAACAAATCTTTCCATAGAAAAATAGACCTGACCTGGAGTGGTCTGAAGTCAACTATAGCATATTTTTCCCAAATCCTTTTACCATGTTTTATATTTATTTATTTAGTTAGTTAGTTTTTGTTAACCAGGTAGGTGCACAAGCCATGAAATGACTATTTTCAGGCACAACCCGGGAGAGTACAACAATCAAAGACAGGTACATAGCATGAGTACAATGAAATTACAATAACATAGGTCAAAATAGTTAGTAGTAATAAATACATGCAGCCAGAACAATAACAATCAATACAACTCATACAGAATTTTTAGGCAGAGAAAACCTACACAGTCTAGGAAGAGATACCACAACATAGCAGCAAGAAATATTGTTAAAATTAGTCACACCAGTGAAGATTCAAATAGGCAGCGAAACAAGGCAAGGGCAAATTCCTGACTGGGCAGGATACATTATCAAGGCCTCTGAAACAAGGCTCAGGTGTGTGTGGCAGGGAGTTGAGGTAGATTAGCTGTCAAGGAGAAAGTAAGGGTAAGAAGTGCTATGAGTTAGGAAGGTTAAAGTTAGGCCAGGCAGCATCTAGTGGGTGAGTAGATTAGGGAGGATTAAAACAAGTGCGGGGATCAGCAAGGGATAGATGGAAGTGCAGCTCCTTTTTGAAGAGATCCAGATATTTGAAGTGCTTGGGGGAGAGAGTTCCAAAGCTTAGGAGCAGAGTGATTAAAGGCAACAGAGCCTTTTGATGTTTTACATCTAGGTACTTTAAGAAGGGATTTATCTACCGATTGCAGTTTGTAGGAGGACGTTTGAGGTACCAGCAATGTTGCAATCACAGAAGGGGTCTGGTTTCTGAGTATAGAGTCAATCAGGGAGACCAGAGAGTATTGATGACAAGCTGAGGGGGATAACCAGCCCAGGTCCCTGTACAGTTGGCAGTGGTGCTTAAACCGTGGTGATGAGGCATATCAACAGATATTATTATAAGTGACATCCCACTTATGAAGGATGGTTTTGTGGTTAGCAGCAAAGGTCGGCATGCCATAGGTGAGGGTAGGGAGTAATATGCCTCTGGCAATGGCAAGTTTAGCAGAGGGAGTCAACATGAAACTGGACTTGTAAGCAACCCCCAGTTTAGCATTCACTGTCTTGTAGGCAGATTGTATATGCAGGTTGAAGTCCAGGGACTGGTCCAGAAGAATTCCGAGGTATTTAAAAGATGTAATGCATTCTATTTGTGTGCCGCTGCAGTCTTGCACCAGTAGGGGAGTTTGACATGTCCTAAGTTTAGTATTACAAAATAGCCATGGTATTTCCAAATAACCTGGATTTGTAGCCATTTTCTTAAGGGGTTGTAGCCATGTAGAAAGAAATGCTATATGCCCCTGATAAACCTCCACATTTAACCAAAGTTCATCAATATTATCGTTACCCTTTGCATCTGGAAAAAAGATTCTATCTTGTAATAATTTCCCATCCTTTTGATTTAAAAAGGTCCATTAGAACACTTGGGAAAGTGTGTTTGCCACCGGATAGGTATATGGATCTGGACAATCCAGACCTCCCAGCCTTCTTGGAATAATCAAAGAAGTCCAAGCCATTCTTGCACCCATCCCCCACCCCCCATATGAATGTTGCAAAAATCCTTTTTAGGTCTTGAAATCATTTTTCTCCTGGTATGCCCAATATATTTTGGATCACGTAAATTAAATGAGGCATAGCCAGTCTTGATGGTGTCCACTCGCCCCCATATAGATAAGGAAAGGTTTTTCCAATTGTTTAATAAATTTGATATTTTTATCTTTTGCTTTATTAAAACTATTTTTTATATTAATGTTCTGATATGAGATTAATCAAATTCCCAAATATTTTATATGATTTTGAATTTTAAACTCATTTTTAAATTTGTCTAAATTGTCTGTACCATGTCTGGAAATTTTCGTAATTACAGACCTACTCATATTTATGGTATATCCTGAAATATCGGAATAAATATGTGTCCTGCAATAAAGCAACTGATGAAATATTAATATTTTTGACGATTAGTAGTATGTTGTCAGCAAAAACACTAAGTTTTATCTATTCCCTTACCAGCTGTACACCTTGTATGAGGGGATTAGATCTAACCAAGTTTAATAGGGGTTCTAAAGTTAAAATAAACAGTGCAGATGATAGGGGGCACCCCTGATGAACCCCATTTAACATTCCAAATTCTTCTGACAGCATACTATTTATTTGCAGTTTTACTTTTTATATATATATGTAATTGTCTGATTAATGTTATTAATTCTTCATGAAAGGCCCATTGTTGTAGAGTTTGTAACATAAAATTTCTATTAATCAGGTTGAATGTTTTAGAAGCATCCAAAGCAAAAGGATAAAATCATCTTTGTTGACATTTTTATAAGTATTAATTGCTTGTATAAGGGCTTGTATTTTAATATTGGCATCTGTTATTTTTCTACCCTGCATAAACCCATACTGATTAAAATGAATATAGTTATATAAGTGCACCTGAATTCTGGAATGTATTAACTTGGCTATTAGTTTGTAGTCTTAATTCAAAATTGCAATAGGTCGATAACTATCTGGGTTTTCTATGGGTTTATCGTGTTTAGGAATTAGAATTATCCTGGCTGGTTGCATGGAGTCTGGAAGCTTATTTAAGTCCATCTGTAATAGCTCATTTATTATTTACCTTAGTCAGGGAGCAAGGTCAGGGCAAAGGCTATATACAATTCATTGGTTAGCTCTTCCATTCCTGGTGTTTTATTTCTTGGGAGCTTTTTAGCATTAGAAATAATTTCAGACTGTGAAATTTCAAAGAAAATTGAAATGAAATGGCTTAATTTGAGATTTTAACAAAAAAATCAACAACTATTTGTGGGTCAGGTTTGAAATTTCTATGATATATGGTCTTATAATAATCCACAAATCCTTTTACAATTTGTGCTTCTGTGTTACGGATCTGTCCCAAGGATATCAGCAATACCTGAAATGACACTTCTGTTTTCTTGTCTGAGAAGGGAGGCTAATAGCGTCCCAGATCGATTAGTGTGGAAATACTTTATTCTTTTTATAGTTTTGGCTATTTTTATTGCATCCTGGTATATCATTTCCTGTTTTTAATCCTACATTTTTCACATTCCTCCATAAATTGGTTATAGTCAGTCAGTCAAAATTAGCTGATCCAATTGTTTGTCTATTGTCTAGTTCCTGAGCAGACTTACATTTTAACCTATTTGTTTTAATCTGACAGCATCCCCATAATTGGTTTATTGTCTATTTGAGTAAACACCCAGAATTGCTGAATAGTTTTTTAATAAGCTCAATGAATTGTGGATTTTTCAAATATTCATTATTAAATCTCCAATGAGGAGTATATGGTCTACAGGGATTATCCAGATGTAATTCTATACTAATAAGGGCATGATCAGATACATAAATTGTATCTATGTCTATATGTAATAAACTAGATACTAAGGGTTTGGATATTAAAAAATAATCAGTTCTAGAACAAATAATTGCCTTTTTATCATAATGGGTAAAGCCTCTCATTTTGGGGTTATTCAGTCTCCAAGGATCTGTTAACTGCTCATTATGAATGAAATTAATTAGTTTTTGAGCCATGGATATATTTCCAGAATTTGGTTTTGATGATTTATCTATATATGAGTTTAGCTTTGCATTCCAGTCACCCACAATGACTATTGTATTAGCTTGAAGAGTTTGAAGTCCTCAATTTATTTTAGCCAGAAAATTTGAATATTTAATAAAAGGGGCATAAACTGAGCCAATTGTAATGATTTGCCCGGTACTTTTAAATTGACTAATACAATTTTACCCTATTTATCTTGAAATTCAGCTAGGGGTTTAATATCTAGTCCTTTTTTAACTACTATAACTACCCCTCTACTTTTTTGTTCCTATGCCATAATAGCAATGGCTAACCCATTTCTTTTTTTAATTTAAAAGTCTCTTTCTCATCTAAGTGAGATTCCTGTAGACACATAATATTTGCACCAGACTTTTTAAAATAGGTCAGTATCATTTATTTTTATGGGGCTATTTATCCCATTAACATTTAGGGAAATAATCTTTATTTTATTAGGAATCATAACTTAATATACGTTAAATGAAGGCTATCTAGAAGACTACCAAGTAGGCTAGGTAGAAAACAGGATGTGTTTACCCAAAACATAACAACTTTTAAACAATATAGACAATCCATACCCTGGACATATGTAAAAAGCCTTACTAACCCTCCCCCTTGACAATATTAAGGTGTAATCCTGTAACAAGAATTTAATAAACCTTTTAACATGTTGTAATTCTACAGGAAAACATAAACAATGGAGCAGCAAAATGTGTGAGCAGCCCTTCCAAACACCATTGAGGTGAACTTACCTCCCCCGACACCTCTCTACAGCAATGAGCACCAGTATAGAATTTCACACTACTTCTCTAACCTTATTACACATTCTAAGAACCTTACTCAATTAGTAAAGAAAAACAGAACTAGACAAATAACTCAACAGTTTGTTACTCAAACCGCAATGGCATTTTTTATGTCAGGTCAATTGTTGCTTCTTCGACTGTGTCATATGTATGACGCATATTATTCAGAACCTTTGTAATCATACTAGAAAATTCAATGAGGTTTTAACCCCTTTTGACCATAACTTAGATCTCAATAGATCAAACTTTTTGTCTTTTTTAACAAACTTTGGGGAATAGTTGTTGTAAATAGAAATGTGTGCACCATGTAAGTTAATTATTTTTTTCCTGTAGACTGCATACATTAATCTATCTTTATCCCCTGATCTCAGAAACATCACAGTTATGGGTCTGGGTGGAACAGAATATTCTGGTCTTGCTCTTAAGCCTCGGTGAATTCTATCAAGTTCCATATTAACATTAGTTGGGTCAGTGTCCAGATAAGCAGCCCCAACCTGGTTAAAGGTTTCTTGTAGTGTTTTCAAATGGTCCCAACTTTCTGGAATTCCTATCATCCTTAAGTTTTTTTCTTCTGGCATGAAGCTCAAAGTCTAGCAACTTTTCTTGCATATGAGCTTGTTTGTTGTACTCGATTAATTTTATCAGGCAGAATTCCTCCTGGATATGGGTCAGGGTTTCTTTTATGTTAGACAGTTCCAGTTTAAGTTCTTTATTTTCATTAACAAAACTTTGAGTAATATTATAGTATGACTCCTGTTTGCCCTGCATAGTTAACTGTTGCTCCATTTTTTGGGACATCAAATGCATTTGATTAGAAAGTTTCTCCACCCATTGTGGAGGTTCTTCATCTTGTTCCTCCTTGCTATCAGTATCTGAATAATATGACTTGGTATCTGGGGGGAACTGGGTCCATTGATGCTCACCCTCTGCTCCATTCAGAAAATCCCCTGTAATAACCAGATTCAATACTAAGAGCATTTGCATGGCTCCCTTAACTGTAGAGACCATCTCAATGCATGAAGGTACTGGATTAGCTTGCTTAAATGGTTGATTTATATATTACGACTTTGTTCTGAAGTATCAGCCCATTTTTCTAGGTGTGGAGTTTGACCAGGGTCGGCCTCTGGAATATTTCCCCGATCCAGTACAAACTCAGAGATTGTTGCTTTAACAATCTTACCAGCATTTTTAGCATGTTTTTGATGCACATTCTCAGTCACATAGGCAGTAGTTATCTGCCCCCCACTTTTAATACCATTTTCAGCTCGTAACAATTTGCCAAACCAAAAATTCAGCAGCTGTAAATCAGTAATTGAATTTAAATATAGTGTGTTTACCCCAGGTTCATAAGATGGCTCTGCATTTAAAGTTGCTTGTGTAAAGGGTCAGGTGTTGCTGTATCTTGAGGTACTGTGGAAATTGTAGGATCTCAAAATTCTCGCTTGAGTGCTATGGCCCAATCAGTTCAGTTTTCTTCCTCTTCGCTCTTGGTATACCTTTCAGTTGAAGCTTCTCTCAGGGGGAAACCAGCACACTGCAACAGCATGTTAAGCTGGACCCTTGGAGTGTTTGGTTCAGCCACAGCTTTAGGAATGTTGAAATCATGTGTCTTTTTGCCCACAAATTCAGTTGAGGCAACATTCAGTAGATAGCAGCACACAAAGGTGGCATTTTGAGCTGGGACCCTGGAGAGTTTAATTCTAGAGCTGCCTTGGATTTTTCTGAATCTGGCATTTTTCAGTCCACAAATTGAAAAAGTAGAAACACTGGGGTCACAGATACCGCTCCTGCTCCTTCAGTCTCAGGCATTCTTGTAGTATTTTTTTTTTTTTTGCGGCATTGGGACTTCGCATTTATGCTGGGGAGCAGTATTCCTTCTGGAAATCATAGCTAGGTTTTTGGGGATCTTGGGCTTTGTACCAGTGGACAGATGTTTAATATCACAATTTGGTGGCATCATACCAAATTCTTAAAAGACTTTAGCATTTTTCTTTGCATCGACTTGATCTTGATTGACAGGTTCAGTCAAGTAAGTAACTTTCATTGTTTTAACAGCATACTCAGCATTTGTGGAGTACAATCTCTATCGGAGAGGAGGTTGCCACAGCATTCACCATTCATGGTGTCTTGAAACCTGTGCCATGATGCTCTCCTCCTACAATGTGACAGAGCTTCCCCTTGAGAGGGGCTACTGAATCGACTCAGAGACTCACACAAAGAGGTTACAGTAGAAACAAAATAGAGCAAGCCAAAGAGAAGGCTAGAAGAGCTGACAGGGAAGACTAGCTTAAAACAAAAACAGAGGCTGAGATAACAGATAGATTTAATTTTGTGACTAGCTACTCAACACAGTCTAAAGAGCTTGAAATCATTATTAAAAGACAGTGGCATGTATTAACAGCAGAACCAGGTTTAAAGCAACTGAGCAGTAACCCTGTTAGACTGTGTTACAAACAGGCACCAGTTCTAAAAATTTACTAGTGCATAGCCACTTTATTAATATGAATCAAGGTACCTGGCTAAGTAAACCTAGTAGCTGTTTTCAATGTAAATGATGTGTCACTTGTGAACATGTAAATCAGAATAAGGAATTCACAAATTGTAATACTTTGAAAATGTATTCTATTCGACAGTGTATCAATTCACAAGTTTTACTACTACAAAAATGTATTCCATTCGACAATGTATCATGTGTGACACTGAAGGGTTAATTTACTTAGCAGTTTGCCAGTGCTGAGCCTTCTATGTAGGGAAAATGAGATGTTGTTTTAAGATACTGGTGCAAGAACACATTAGAGTGATTCAAAGAAAAAAGTGCAGTTATGTGACAGCACTTGATGTAACAGAAGCTACTGACGATGTACTTCATATTTTTAGATTTTTGGCTATAGACAAGGTATGCCATAATCCCATGGTGGGTATTTCGAGACTCTTATGTTGCTTCAAAAGAATTTCTGGATTCTTACTTTAAGGGACAACAAAAAAACAGGCTTTAACTCTTCATTGGATCTACGACCGTATCTCAAAAGGAGACACTAAAATCCCACATGCAGGTGTGCTGTTATGAATTGTTTTGACATGAATATGCTGGTGTGATTTATGTATATAGTATAGAGTGTTTTCTCACTCTTGTCTAACTTATGACTTTGGGTGAATTATAATGAATTGATTTATGGAATGTGTCAGAATACATGATGAAATATTTTTTTTTATTCTAGCCAATACCTTGTATCTATGTCCAATTCCCCTTCCCCCATCTTCACCCTGGATATCAGAGACAGTCTAGCTTTGTTAGTCTGCTTTGATCCATTTTATGCAAATATGGTGATTCTTATGGTTGCAGGTTTCCCTTTTATATTAAAACACTTTACTGATTGTTTTTTGAATACTGATTGTCTGAAACATGTCAGGCAGAACCATGTCTGTGTCTGTGTTGCTTTGAATAAATGGATTTTGTAAGGAATTGAGAACTGTCTACAGCATCCCTCTTTACAGGTTTGTGAGTGCTTGAAACCTTTTTCTTTTTATCAACACCAACCTCTCGATCACCTTTCATAAAAAAGGGAAAGTTTGAGATAAGCATTTAGTTTGCCAGGATGTCCAGATGTAGTGATGGTTTCTTAAGAAGGAGTCTTCCGAAAGCTCTTTTCACTGCTGTCAGAAACACACACTCGTCAAGAGAATATCAGAAAATCTCAGCAATCAGCAGACTGAAAGACCTCAACAGGCCAATAATAGCTAGGTAAGGCCAGGATCCAGTGAACAGGAGGTAGAACACAACTTTATGATCACCCAGAAAACCTTTTCAGCTGGCACAGGGTGAAACTCTTCTCAGACAGACTGAAAGCCTTCATCAGCCAAAGGCTGGGCTATGCTGGTCCCTGACAACCCACTCAAGAAGCTTTAGGAATGAATAGAGAATACCCTATCAAGGAAGAACCAGGCAAACTCCTCACAATGTTTGATGGTTGACTCTCCCCCGGACTGTTTGCAGGTTGGGTGTAATAACCTATTCACAGTGTCGAACAGCTGAACTGGTCTGTTCTTTCCTGTAGCAATTATCTTTTTTTTTTGTTAATGCATATTTTTTCATCCTTGGTCAATGGCTGGGGTGGGGGAACCCCCCCATATCGGCTTGGTCCCAGTACATAACGGGATCTGACATCATAGGGCTCATGCCAAGGTATTTTTTTCAATTATGCATCCCCCCACATGATCCACCAGAATGGAGGCAGTCATGCAATGACCTCGGAGCACAGCTGGGTGTGTTTCTGCCCCCAACATGCAGAGGTCTGCTGGCTCTGTCCAATCGCATCAAGCAGCATGGTTCCAGACTACCATGCCTTCCCAGCCAATCCTAGGGGTCAGTAGGTGATGGGCACCATGTCCCTTCCATCCCTGGAGAAGGTGAGCAGTCACCTGGATGCTCCACCTACTCCCCCGGCCGACCCTCTGACACCAAATGTCAGCACCCTAACCTTGGTTGTCGGCACCACAGAAAGTAGCACTACTGTTGCACCGGCAGGCCAGCCACAGCAATCATCTTTGACAGGAACTTTGCCTTTCTAAGGGTAATAGCCCCCAATACTCTTTGCAATGAGTTTTCAGAGTTAGCCTATTCTCAATCAATCCCAATCTCTGCTAAGAATGCGCCAATCTCCACCCTTTTGCCATCAACCATTACAGCTCCTCACAAACTATGGGGAGCTTTAATGGGAGACTCTCAGGTGTACATAATACAGTGTGATGGAGTTGAGAGCGATCATGATAGCTATATGACAGGCCCCCACCACAGTCTTGGCCTCCTCAGCACACACCTGCAACAGACTCATGCAGCCCAATACTGACAAGATCCTTCAGGGCTCCAAATTTCTTAAACATTGGTACAAAACTCTACTGGAGGGTTAATATGGTTTGAGGGGCCCTGATCTGATACCTCACAGTATGATGATTAGAGATGCAGTGAAATTCTACTACAAACTTGAAGTGAACTCAAAGTGGACCACTTTGAGTTTGCATAGCACTATGCAAAATATCCATAAAAAAAAAATTAACCTTTTAATGGACTTTGCATTGTCCACTTCGGGTTCACTTCGAGTGACAGACTTGATATGGTAAAATTGGTAAGAAAAAGCCCCCAGATCACATGTCTGACTATCTCTCCAGGTTTGCAGGTCACATGATGCAGGGGGGAACTTAAATAGGCAGGAAGTCAGTGTTTCACTTTCACTTTCTCATGAAAGAGCAAGTTGCAGGCTGAGCTCCAGAGTGAGATATATCTATCTGTCTATATATATATATTTATATATAGATAGATATATATATATATAGAGAGAGAGATACACTCATAGTCAATTTGTTTTTGCATTGATTGTTTTCTTTAGTAGTTATTTAGTGTAAAACTGTTCTGCAGCAGGGTTTTTTGTTAATTAGAGATTTTCCTTTTGCTCTTAAAACCAGATTTTGTTTGAGTTAGATTTACGTGTAGTCCACAGACAGCCCAACATTAGGGGTCTGACCAGAGCTGCAGACACAGTAGCAGCCAGAGCACCAGCAGCTGGAGCAGCAGCAGGTTCAGCAGCAGCCTGAAGAACCATAGCCAGAGGTTGTTGTCCCTCCACCACCAGCAGTGCAGCATGTGGTTGCCCCTCCAGCAGCGGCATCCTCACAGCCTGTTATTGTATCTGGTGCCCCCCCCACTTCCTGTACCAGTTCCTGCATGGAGCTCTCCCATGAGGGAGTTTTTGGAGAACATCCCGGGTGACCCCAGCATAGTAAGGTGCAAGCTGTGCAGTGTGCTGGTCTGGCAGGGGCACGAGGGCAGACACATAGGGACCGGTGGGTCAAGGACACATATGGTTGTCCACCATGGAGAACAGTGAGATGCCAAGCTGCAGGAGGTAGCAGCCACTCCAACAGCTGTGGCCCAGTGTGAATTCATTAGTAGCACTTTTATGCACTTCAATTGTGTTAAACTTTAGGTTAATAGGAGAATCTCACTACCACTTACAATATCCAGGTTACGGTTGGGATTAGTATCTAATACTGATGTAAAAAGTCAAAGAACCTCTGGGCACAAGCACTGAGGCAATGGTTACCCCAAAGGGCATTGGACGGGAAGCCAAGTTTAAAAGAAATACAAAATCACACATGCCCCCATAATGCAAAGCGTCATGGACTGCATATGCAAATCACCACAGAATATTATGCTGGTTCAACTTTAAGCAAAAAATACATGGTGTTGAAAGGCCTCTCACACAGTTTGCAAAGGGTGCCAACAGAAGTCACAGACACGTGGTCTATCTGGGTTATGTTGTGGTGAACCCAATTAAAACAAAAAACAAGTTAAAAGACAAAGAACCTCTGCACACTGCTGATGCACTCATGATGCACAGTGCACTGAGTACTGCTGTAGACTTGACACTATTACTAGAAGTAACATCATGATCAACACAATCCATATTTGGATCTGCCAAAGGCTCGATACTATTTAAACGAGAAAATGTATTACTGGTAGGTAAACTGAATTCCATAGCCCTGCGACCCCTTTTTGATTTCCTTTGTCTATCAACTGGAATCCATTCATTTGTACTACAACTACAATCATCCAGGTCATTATTCCTCTGCCTCTTCCTACACTTTCCCAAATCCTGGTTTAGAGCGTCATTCGTTATACTCGTCTGTTCATGGGGTCAGTTTGGGTGCTAATGCTAGTTACAGTTAACTGTGATAAAACAGCATCCTGTTAATTAGTAGACAAGCATCAGTTTGGACTTCAATTTCATTTGTGCTGAACTGAGCCACCATTACAGTGACATTACTTGTCGCAACAAGCTTAAGTTTCAAGCTTGTTATTTCCTCTTCTAAACCAATCATTTTATTACACTTCATACAACAAACCCCCTCATTAAAGGGACACTGTCAACCTGTTTTTCATCATATTCTTTCTACCACATTTTATTATTGCTTACCCTCTCTAAAATTCACTGATGTTGCTTTGTTTTGTCTGTCTCCTTGTTTAGTAGAACTGAAATGCATGGCAATGTATATTTATCAACAACCTTGTTTTCTTTACAATCCTGGCTCTTTTCTTACTACATGCTTCCCAAGCATTAGAAACACACCCAAACAGTGCAGACACTCATAAGGCAGTAGCCTCTTAAATGCCCAATGCAACATGAGGGGCTGGACTGTGTTGTGGGTGTTCCCAAGTCCAGCAAAGATGCATTTGGAGTTGATCAAGGAATGTAAACAAACCTGTTTTGGTGTGTAATGCCAGTATGTTGGGCAGTCTATTTTTCACTTTTTTTTTTAAAGAAAATAAGAGTCAGAATCAAACTATCAGCTATATCAGCAATCTTTACAGAATGTTGGCAATCATAAAATGTGCTTTTTAAACTAGGGACACTTTGAGCACTAAGGGGGTTGACAGTGTCCCTTTAAGAATATGTACCTCGGTTAGCACAAACATTAGGCATGTTCGACATTTAATGCCCCACTCCCCATCCAGTGTATGAATTGTATTGGCCATGGTTACCTACAACAAGCTGATTATGATTTCTCAACTATTTCCTAGTTTTGTATACCGCTATCCTGCCTTAGCACGCAGCGACCATGCGCTTGCTCGCCCATGCTTGCTCTGCTCACACAGAGCTCTGTTTAAATGCCCTACACCTGGAAATCTGTGCAAATCAGCTGGTCCTATCGGGGAGTCTGACGTACCACCCAGTTTGTAGTGCTACTAATTCTAAAAAGCTAGGAATAACCCACACAGTGTACAGCAGCTATGTTGTCCAGATTGATTTAAAAATAAATAGGCAAACAAGCAGTATAAGGTACAAACACAATAAGACAGTCAGGATGTTAGTCTGCTTAATCCCTTGACTGCCCATGCTACCCTTCCCCGATATACTGAGCTCCTCGTTTGGTTATCAAACCAGGCAATTTAAATACAGCACAAGAGTAACAGCACCCCTACCAGAACTGTCTCACACTATACAGTGTCTCACAGCATGTGGACACAGAACGATCCTCCACCTGCACATCACCACCATCACTGGGCCCCTTCAACTGAAACAGCAGATGTGGTGGGGCCCACAGCCACAGCTGACCAGTTACAATATGACCTGTCACAGCAGCCGGTGACACAGGCAGACCTGGCTGTTATGTGGCGGAGGTGAAGAACCTTAAAACAGCTATGGAGGGTGCTGTCTAACAGCTTACCCACACAGAGGGCCAAAATGCAGAAATTATCCACTTGCGGCAGGGATTGAGTGTTGCTGGCCAGCAGCAGCCCTCACAGGCCCCGTAATATATTCTGAAGTGATCATAAGTTTTAATGCCCCCCAAAACTATTTCCTTTGCTTTTCAGTTTTTCCTTCAGTAATATTTATTTTTTCTACAAGCCAAAGTATGACATTTCTGTTAAGTCAATTTTTTCTTTGTTATTTTCCACAGTTGTTAGTTAATGTACTTTATTTTTTACATGAGTGATAGTCATCAAATGGCAGACACTGCGCACTTTCATTTCTGGTGAAACTGTCCTGCCGTTGTGCATGCTGCAATAAAGGTGTCTCGAAGATGGCTTTTTGGTGGCACAATTTAAACTGAAATGAAAGCACACAGTGGATGTACAGTTGGCAACCACATGACTTATTATTACATAAAATAAAGTAATGAGTGAACCACTAAATGGTTACTTCCTAAAGCATAATGGTGTGTGTGTGGGGGGGGGCATTTGTGGTAGGTGCGTAATGGGATTTACCATTATGAGGTGCAAGAAATAGAGGATTAAGAAAATTTCCACCCCAAAAAGCTCCTCTCTGCTTTTCATAGATTTCTTAGTCGATATTTTTATGTTCTTACAGAATATAGTTTGACATTCATGTTCAGTTCATCTTTGCTTTGTGTTGTAAGTTTTCTTACTCTGGTATTTCTTGTGCCTCATAATGGCAAATCCTATTCTCCACCCTACCACAAATGCCCCCCTCACACACACACACCATTATGCTTTCCAAAATAAACAATGTTTAGGTTATTACTCATTACTTTATTTAATGTAATAATAAATCATGTGTTCACCAACCAGTTGGTGGACAGTATGTACTTTCCTTTGATTTTAAATTATGTCACCAAAATGTCATCTTCCAGCCATTTTTTTTGCATCATGTGTAGCGGCAGGACAGTTTCACCTGTAATGAAAGCAAGCAGCTTCCGTCATTTTCATCAGTCATGTAAAAGATAAAGTAAATTAACTAACAACCACGAAAATACTTGTTCCTTTTCTGAATATGTAGTTAAAGTACCAGGGCAATATTCACAATACCATAACACCACCTAGGATGCCCCCCAACAATTGTTATTTTGTGTTTGAATGTCTCCCTGTTTTAGTTTCATGAAAAGCCCAGATGAAAATCAATACCAATCCAGAAATGCATCACAGTGTGTTAAGTGACATCATTGTGTAACCACCCCTTCCCTTCTACCTGCACACCCACCCACAGGTGGTGTTGCCTCAAGGAATATCGGTTGGTGCCTGGATTCGTGGTTATAATTGGTTGGGTGAATGGCATGGTGCCTCCACCTATGGGGATCCTTCCAACAGCATACTACCAGGGTGCTTCCCCACAGGAAATGATATTCAGCTCTCTCCCTTGGAAACAGGTAAAACAATTTACAGTCCCATTCCCACTTATAACTCTAAGCATGAAATATCACACTATACAATAATGCAATGGCTGCAACAGTTTTCAGAAAATAAACAACAGGGGTTTATTTTGGGGTAGATAAAAAGGTAGGGAGCAGTGGAAGCAAAGGGGAATAAAAGCATTCAATAATCAGATTCTAAAGTATATGCAAATCAGCAAAATGACAAAACATTGGCATTCATAAATAGTACTGTGCATTCCAGGATTACCAGCCCCAGTTCTGCTCCCCCGACTGGTGCACCAGTTAACCCCACAGTGCCTGTGAGAGCTTTCAGTTTTGATGGGTACACACTGAGCAGTTGCAGTCTTGTGACATGGAAAAATGGAAAAGCTGGGTGCAGCACAGATGAAACACTGGGGTGCTGCAGTGCACAGTACAAAACACATCCAGAGGTGCAGTGAAACAGTTTTATTCCTGGCTGTACTAGTTGCTCAGGGTGTTGCTAAGGTCATGCAGGAAGCCCAGATCATAAAGTTACCAAGCTAGCTAGCTGAACAATTAGAAAAGTATTTGTTTGGATAAAACCCAGTACTTTCGACCTTTGATGAACAGATGCAGGTTGTTGGGGGATGGCTCCCTTTTTCAGGCAACTTGGAAGAATAGGAAGGAAAAACTTGGATGCAGGCAATGATCCTCTTCACCCCACAGAGGGACTTGTCTTCACCCACCTCGACTGTAGGTAGGCAATCTTCACCCCACAGAGAGACTTGTCTTCACCCACCTTGACTGTAAGTAGGCAATCTTCACCCCACAAAGGAACTTTTCTTCACCCAGCTCAGCAGTAGGTAGGCAGCAGCAGATCAAGTAAGCAGGCAGAACCTCAGAGCATAGGTCCTGACAGGAAAGTCAGTCTCTGAACTGGTAAGGAAATGAGGCAGTGCTTTGGTTACCTCACGCTCCACAGCCGACAAATAATTTCTTCAGCAGGCTTTGGATATTTGTGGCACCAAATATCACAGTTCATTAGGTGGAGGCAAATCCAGTTCTGTGGGATCCACCAGGATCTTCAGTCACCAGTTCTAGATCTGTACAGAAGGCACCAATAGCAGGATCTTCAATCTGACAGCAACAGGAGCAGATTAAAAATATACCTTCTCATTAACTTTCACTGGCATGTCTCCTTCTAGCTCTTTGCTTGTGCAGAAGGCACAAAATACAGTTTTTTTCTATCTGACAGCAGCAGGAGCTGTCCAGAAACACTTCTTCTCACTTCAAACTCTCTTTTAATGTCACACAGACTAACTGTAAACTTCAGAATCCTCAGGTTTAAAACTCAGTCTCTGATTGGTCCACACAACTCACGAGCTCTTCATCCTGACTGGTGGTACTGCAGCTACCAATTGAATCCTACGCTGTTATCCAGCAACCTCGGCAAAGATGGCCGCCCTCAAACAGTTCTTCTCAGCTCAGTCACTTTCCATAAACTAGAAAATAACTAATGTTCACTGTTGGCTGCATCTGATTACATGGCTAGCACCCTCCTGATCCCTTCTGAGGGTCACTAGAGCCAGGGGTTACATTTTGGGGACAGGAGCCGAGTTATTGGCTCCACTTTATGGGCTCCCCAGGAGGAGCTGTGTCTATAAACAGCCGTCCTTGGCCACTAAGCATTCTGTGACATGTAGTCCCTGGTGGTCACCATCTTCTCCCTTACTCCTTGACCTGATTGGCAGAGTCAGGGAGTGCTTTCCAAAGTTTATTTTTATTTTCTTCTGGTCCCCCCAGCCCCTTAGACAGTCCAGTGGGGCTGGGGAGAGGAATTCCCTCCTGCAGTGCTTCTGCTACTACTTGTGAGTGCCTGAAGGTGCTAGGCCACCAATGTGGCCTTTTTCCTGTGCTCCCCACCCTACTGTGCAGCAGTTCAGGGGCAGAGGAGCAACTGTCCTGTGCGGCTCACTGGCCGCCTCTACTATGGTGCAGGAGGTGCCAGAATTACTTTTTTCAACTCCCTGGCTCCTTTTGCAGTTCAGGGGAGCTGGGGGAGTGAGGAGGACAAGGCAGCTCACTGGCCACAGAGATTACAGGCGTAGGAGGTGCCAAAGCAAATAACAGTGCTCCCCGGCCCTTGGCAGTCTAGGATCAGGCCAGGGAAGTGAAGAAACAGAAGCTGCAGGAGCTGACAGGTGGCAGGAGCACAGGTAAGCTCCCAACTTTGGGAGGGGGGCTACATTTGCATTTTTACGACACTTGCTGCTGCTGGTGGTTTTGGCCCTTTCTTTTCATTTCATGAAAAGTCCCGATGAAGACTAATCACATGAAAAACTGTTCAGAAAAGTCACAAGTATTTCTTGACACACTGCTAAAAATGTGAACCTAGAACAAAGAACTCTGCATAAGTGTCCCAAGTGAGAAAATGGCTTGCTGGCACCTGCTGCTGCTGTTTAAATGTCATGAAAAGTCCCCAAGAAGAATAATCACATGAAAAACTGTTCAGAAAAGTCACAAGTATTTCTTGACGCACTGCTAAAAGCATGAACCTAGGACCAGAACTCTGCATAAGTGTCCCAAGTGAGAAAATGGCTTGCTGGCACCTGCTGCTGCTCTTTAGATCTCATGAAAAGTCCCTATGAAGAATAATCACATGAAAAACTGTTCAGAAAAGTCACAAGTATTTCTTGATGCACTGCTAAAAGCATGAACCTAGAACCAGAACTCTTCACAAGTGTCCCAGGTGAGAAAATGGCTTGCTGGCACTGCTGCTGATGTACAGTGTGTTGCTAAATGATGACAGCCACAGATGACCATGGGGTTGAACTATAAATTGATGTTCTAGGAAATTCTTCTGCTGTGCTTACTGAAACATGTTGCCCTATGTGTGTGTATTTATACCAACACTGGTAAGTTAGTGTACGTGTCACTGTCATGTTTTTTCAGAGACACTGCCATTTAATTTGTATTGAATCTTGTTTTTTGTTGTAAGCACTGAGCAGTATGTCATGTTGTTCCTTTTCAAGGAATCATCATCATAGATATTGAATGTTTCCCCCTTCACTGGTGTGTTGGCCATGGTCACATTCACATGCCATACATATGTGCCGTCATCTAGTGTGGTACTGTAAAATAAAAAAATTTTCTGGGGGATACTACTGTGAGTGAGTGAATTATAAGCATTTCTCATTACTGTTCTATTCTCAGGTTACAGCATACAGATTCACGACCGTAGTGATGAAACCATGTTGCCACTGCACATGTGTTCCACATGTGTACGATTGTTGACTTTGGCTGTACTTACAATGTCAATCCATGAAAAGTAAGTATTTTTTTGGGGGGGGGTTGCATGGGTCATTTGGAAAACAATTTTTATTAATATTTTTGTCTTCTTTCCAGGTCTTCAGTATATACAAACTGTTCTCCGTCTTCAGATTGGAACATACCTCGAGTCCACAATACCTCGATGCTACCTGCAAACAGATGAAGAAGAAATTATTCGAGTTCATTCCAGTACCCCATTCAGTATTAGTATCCCATGGAGCTGTTCCTGTCTTTTGTTATATCCATTATCTGGTCTGTATGTCACCACTGTTAAATACTTCACACTGGTGGAAAACAAGGGAAACAAAAAAAAAAAAGGAAAGCAGCCCTCACAATCCTCAATGCTGGAATTGTACCTGCTTGGAAATTATTTTTCCATGACTGCATCAGCAACCGCAGTTGTACACTGTGTTACACTGCACCAGGATGGTCTGCTTCACCTGCATTATTCAGCACCACCATCATCTTGACTGGGTACAAACATAGATGCGATTGTCCTGCTTGGTATGTTGGCCAAAAAAAAGGTAAGTTGTGTGATTCGTGATCGTGAAGATGAAGAATGCAATTTGTCTCATGACTCGTAATCCGTGATTGTGATATGACAATGAGTACAACGTTCGAAGTGAGATATGCACCATACTGGTACTCTGAACACTACTTGAACATTCAAAGTCATCCTCCTCATGCCTGTGGCAAACCTCCAGTGTTAATTCCCATCTTTTACCTACATGGCTACTTGCTGTTACTTGAGGACTGGCCGGCAGATTTTATTTCAGACACACACACCAAATTTATTTCCCACACCACCTATGCTAAGGTCTCGTGACTCGTGATCATCACATGACGTGACTCAGTCATGATGAACTTCCCAGAACTGTACAAAGTCCGGCTGAGATAATATCTACTGGATTAAATAGGTCCAGCTTCTTGTGAGGACAAAAATTTGAGTAGGGCCTCCTACAGAATGTGAACACAAACAAAAGCATTGTATTAGACCAAGGATCTTGAGTGATGTGACATGATAACTGGGTGTCCCCCAGTCCTGATTTGTGATGAAGCCAAAGATTTAAAAAAAAAAACCTGGGTTGGACCAAAAAAAAGTTAAAGTTGTGTGATTCGTCATCGTGAAGACGAAGAATGTGATTTGTCTCATGACTCGTGATCGTGACATGACAATGAGTACAACATTCACATCCAGGTATGCACCACACTGGTACTCTGAACACTACTTGAACATTCAAAGTCATCTTCCTCATGCCTGTGGTAAACCTCCGGTGTTAATTCACAACTTTTACCTACATGGCTGTTTGCTGTTACTTGACAACTGGCTGGCAGATTTTATTTCAGACACACACACAGAATTTATTTCACACACACCACCTATACTAATGGTGATGCTACAGGCACTGCTGTTACCCACACAGATTAAGGGACCTTGCCTGGCCCAAATCCTCTCTGACACAGTACTTTTTCCCTTCAAGTATGTTTTCTTTTTTGATTTATTCCATGTGATGTGACGGAATGTCCTGCCCACAGAGCCAACGCTTATACCCCACTGACTTATGTGACTCATAGGCCACAGTCAGAAACACCTTTGCCTAACCATGTCTTTGTGGGCATTTTTTTTTATTACACAGAGTCACCAAGAAAATAAATATGTTTCTTGCAAACAGTTATTTTTTCTAATTTTATGGGCTGCTAACAAATTCAGCTTGGATGTGTTCCTGTGGAGAACATGTTCCAAGTCCAACTACAGCTTCAGTATGATCATCCACTATTTTTTCTTCAACATTTGAATCATTGGATCGCCCAGGCATAACCTCAACAGCACTGGAAACATGAGATTGTGATTGTGAGTCATTGTCAGAATCAGAATCATGTTCAACTACTGTGGGGATGAAGATGGGGAGTGTGACATCAACTACACTCTGACTCATGTATTTGGACTCCACAATATTTGGGCAACCTGTTAACTTGTCACAGGTTGAACTTGGGGCAATACTCATGCCATCACCAACTCCACTACCACCACCAGTGGGGAGAACAGCATCTCCAACCATCATTGAAGCAACTGATTGCACTGTGAAAAACACAGTTGGAGAAATCTCTTTACTGCCATCAACTATGCCTTTATGCTGCACACTACCATGCCCACATCCACGGCCAGTCTTGACACTGGCAGCAGTGTCATGGCCAGAAACTTCTTTGCATGTACATCTCTTTGCAGGCATTTTTGGGATTACACAGAAAATTAACAACAAATTTAGATTTCTGAACTTCGGGGTGGATGGGAAGCCAAAAAACAACAACTGTGGCTTACAGATGGCGATTGGGCCCTAAACAGATGCAGACGCACAGATAGATGGAGAATGAGCACTCAAGAGATGCAGCGGCACAGGCACAACAACACCTTAACCTATAGTCACAAATCCAAAACTCGAAAAGTAATACTTTCTTTTGTGGGGGCAGCTGCAGTACCAGTCCACTATCAAGATAGAATGAAGCAGTAAAAAATACCACAGACAGATAAGAGATTTAGAGTGCTGCGATTACGATGTGGTGCAATAAAATGTGTCTGACTTGATGACATGCATACACACACACTAAAGGTAATGCACAGAAAATTTAACAGTTCAGTACACTTCAACCAAATCTTTTAAACCAACTGAAAAAAGGCACAGCACCACAGCAAACATCAAAAAATTATCAAAACTTACTAAAAGTATTACTGTGTGTACATGAACACATACATCCTAACATACTAGCTACCAAACAGCAGTTAGAAAGACAGCCTTTCTCACTGTGAATTTCCCTTCACCACAGATCCACCCTTCCCCTGAAGTGCACTTCTACAGTGTCTAGCAATACACTGACTGAATGTTCTAATTTAACATTCAAAATGCACACAAAAACAATAAACACTTGATGATATAAGCACAGAAGGGTTTCCTGCAATATATGTACTAAATTTTGACAGAAATAATTGGCTCAAAAATGATTTTGAAAAGGTTTTTCAATTATTTGATTCACAGAGCTCTGAGAGCAACCTGTCTCCAGCTTTCCATTACACAAACGCTACACAGAACTGAGGCTGTGCAAGACAATCTAGAGCCCATGTGATCTGCCATCCCATGATTCACTGCAAACTTCACCTTAAAGGCCAAAACAAAGGTGAAGTCAGCGTGAAGTCCATAGAAAACAATGAGACTTCACGTTAAAATTAAAGGTGAAGTTATTCGCTTTGTGTTGTGGAGTACTTTGCTTAATTATGGCTGTGATGCAAAGTACTCTGTGTAGTGAAGTGCATGGACTTCACCCACCACTAATGATGATATGACCAACTGATCGAATCAACCTCAGTATTAGATATTTTGAGCCCCAGTGGGAAAACCATGTTCAAGGTGTGGCCAAACTGGTGAGTCGCAGAGGTAACAACCTGTGTGAGGTCAACAGATCCATCTGTTGGAAGAACTGTTGACTAGGCAAAAGGGATTTGTCATACAGTAGGCCCAAGCATTGAAGTCACCCAGCACAAGCCACCTTGGGTATTTCAGCATAAGGATGGCCACAAATTCCCTAAATTCTTGCAAGAATCCAGTCTTGCTACCAGGAGGCCAGTATGCAAGAAGGATCCTGCCTGTACAGCTGAGTTACCCTGAACAGTCACACATTTAAATGTCTTAGTCTGACCCACTGGGTAGGCTGTAAGTCTCAGGCCAGATCTAAAACAGATGGCCACCCCACTGCATTCCTACCTTGGGCAGTAGAGCACTGTATAACCTGGAATGATAATAGCCTCCAGCACAGGGCCAGAGCCATCTCCCAAGCAGGTCCCAGAAATGTACACCAGGTCCACCAAGGAATATGGGACAAAATCTGATATTATCATATTCGTATCCCTGATGGACCTGAAATTACAAAGAATTGCCCTAAGGGGAGGAGCCATGTCGGTGGACTCAATGGCTACCATATCCAGTGGCATTTCAGAAGCCCTTGGGACAGGAGCCAGGCAGAAAACACCCTTGTCCCAGTTCCATTTCAACCCAGGGTGGCTCCTTATCCTACTGTTGATCATACTCCCTATCTCCATTTACTGGTGACCCCACCTTCTTGCTATCTCCACTGCCTCACAGCAGCAAAGAGCCAATGCAGGGATCGAGGGAAGCTGAATGGGTGGAGTTGGTGCAGTTGCTCTGAAGATTAGGAGAAGCGGGGAATTCCTCTGTTCCCCAAGACCATCCTAACCAACTAAAACAACACTAAAATCCTCAAAAAAGCCACCTTCCAGCCCATAACATCACAATCCTCAAACCCCCAAATAAAACCACCCACATAAACCATCCCCAAACTCAAATCAATCACGACCCTCTCACACACCAAACTCACATCCAGGCACCCCCATCCATGCCATCCACACATCAACTATAGCAAATGAACAAATACAAAATTCACAAAGTAATACTACAGCTGTTTCAGTAACCAAAGTCCCTGGACAAGTTTGATAATGAGTACTTAAGCCAAGGTAGGTCAAAGCATTCAATTCCTCTTCGGTTCCCACACCTCCATAGTATACTCCATATAGAAACATAGAAATATAGAAATTGTCAGTGGATAAGGACCATTAGGCCAATCTAGTCTGCCTGTAGACCCCATACAATTTATGTGGCCACTGACCCTGTGTGATCAATGGCTTGTCATCACTCTCTCCCCTCTCAGGCTTATGTTGTGCCTGTCCCAAGCATGCTTAAACCCTTTCACTGTGCATGCCCCCACTACCTCCTGTGGCAGACTATTCCATGTCTTGACCACCCTTTCTGTGTAGAAAAACTTCCTCACATTACCTCTTAATCTACCCCTTCCAATTTCATATTGTGCCCCCTTGTTCTATTACTTTTTCTACATTGGAAAAACTCCCCTGCCTGCACCTTGTTTATGCCCTTGAGGTACTTGAAAGTTTAAATCATGTCCCCCCGCTGTCTCCTCTCCACCACTAAGTACATATTGAGGTCCCTTAGTCTCTCTCCTTATCTGTTTAGTGGTGTAAGCCCTGCACCATCTTTGTTGCCCTTCTCTGGATAGTCTCCACCTTATCTGTGTCCTTACGCAGATGTGGTCTCCAGAACTGCATGCAGTACTCTAGGTGAGGCCTTACCAATGTTTTATACAATGGCATCACCACCTCCCTTCTCCTGCTAGTAATACCCCTGCCTATGCACCCCAGCATGCCACTGGCCCTCCCTGCTGCCTTTGTACACTGCTTTGATACCTTAAGTTCATCAGAGATGATAACCCTAGGTCCCATTCCTCTTTGGTGACAGTCAGGTCCTCCCCGCCATGACCTGTAGCTCTCCCATGGTTCCCTCTACCCAGGTGCATTATTTTGCACTTCTTTATGTTGAACCTCAGTTGCCACATCTCCAACCATCTTTCAAGCTTCTCCAGGTCCCTATTCATTTTCTGCACCCCTTCAGGAGTATCCAGCCTGTTGCAGATCTTGGTGTCTTCTGCAAACAGGCAGACCTTTCCTTCCAGCCCCACTGCAATATCACTCACGAAGACATTGGACAGGACTGGACCTAGTACTGATCTCTGTGGTACCCAACTGGTCACCCCCCTTTCCCCAGATTGTACCCCATTTACCTCCACCCTATGTCTCCTGTCTGTTAACCAGTTCCTAACCCAGTTCACCACCTTGTCTCCCATGTCCAGATGCCCATCTTGTTAATCAGCCTTCTATGTGGGACGGTGTCGAAGGCTTTGCTGAAATTCAGGTATGCAATGTCTACTGCCCCTCCCTGATTAAGTTCCCTAGTCACCCAATCAAAAAAAACTATTAGATTCGTTTGACATGACCTTCATGCTATGAATCTGTGTTGCCTCAAATCCTGAGCACCACTGGATTCCAAAAGTGCCACTATCCTTTCTTTCAGCAGTGTCTCCATGATCTTTCCCACCACTGAGGTGAGGCTGACTGGCTTGTAGTTCTCTGTCTCCTCCCTACTGCCACTTTTGTTCAGTGGGACTACATGTGCCCTCCTCCAGTCCTCTGGAACGACACCCATGTTGAGTGACTCTGTGAACAGGGCTGCCAGAATATGATGCAGGAGAAAAGGTCAACTAAACAAAACCCCTCTCAAAGAGTAGCAGAGCCTTCTAGGATCAGTTCTCTAACAATGATCCTCAGGCCCAAAAATCATTTGCATCACAATGCCTCCTCAAAGAGCTCTCTCACTGAATTATGCCCTCAGGCCCAACCCTCTCACAGAAAGCCCAAAAAAGACCAGCACAAAACACAAAATATAAAAATATGACTGCCATTTATTTAAAGTACACACACATAGACGGAACAAATGCTCCTAGTGCCTTGAAGCACACTGACTCTGCAGAAGGGAGTGACTAATGAATATATATTCAAAGCTGATTAAATACCCATCACAAAGGCACATATCTGAAGTCATAAATGTGTATTCAACAGATGTAAGGTTATGCACTTTGGGGTGAAGAACCCAAGGAGAGAATACTGGCTGGGGGGATTTAGCGGGGGATCACTGAGGAGGAGAAGGACCTAGAGGTAATGATAACAGGGACCATGAACAACACTGCCCAGTGTAGGAGAGCAGCTGCAAAAGTAAACAAAATGTTGGGGTGCATAGCGAGAGGGTTTTCATCCAGGCAAAGAGAGGTGATCTTGCCTTTCTACAGGTCGCTGGTAAGGCTGCACTTAGAGTATTGTGTGCATTTTTGGAGGCCATACCTAAAGCGTGATATCAGGCTACTGGAGGGGGTGCAGAGGAGGCCAACAAAGATGATATGTGGAATGGAGGGGAGAGACTATGACAGCAGGCTAGGAGACCTGAATATGTAGACCCTGAAGGATAGAAGGGACAGGGGGGACATGATAGAGACATTCAAGTATCTGAGGGGACTCAATAAGGATGGGGCAGATGGGGTCTTTAAGTTAAGGAGGGGGAGGGTCACCAGGGGGCAAGGGCTAGGAATGAAGGGGGGAAGATTTAGGAAGGAAATGAGGAGACACTATTTCACAGAGAGGGTGGTAGCAAAATGGAATGCCCTACCAGAATGGGTGGTATCATGTAAATCTGTGAACAGCTTCAAAACGACATGGGACAGGGAATAGGAGAGAGTGAGGGTGGGGGAGGTGGGGTGGCAATGGGATGGCATAGGAGAGGGGGGGTGGCAGCTGTAAACTAGGGGTGTTGGCTGCACACTCAAGCAGACTTAGATAGACCGGGTGGTCTGTTTCTGCTGGCACAGTCGTATGTTCGTCTATTCATATGTTTAAAACTTTTTCTAAATTTAACATCTTATTCAATATCAAACACTATCAGTATCAGTCTTATTTAGTGTCTTCATTAAAATATTATAACTATTAAAAACCACAGTAAAATTAATATTCGTTAATGTGAGCAAACATGAGATTTGGTTGAGATTACATAACCATGTGAATACTGCACCCATGTGTCTCTTTCCAGATCTATACAAAAACTTGTGTTCAGCTACTTTGATGAACTACTACTGTGTTAGTTTTTATTACGTTCTCATACCATATATTTTAAGAAAACACTCATAAATATGAGTTCAAAAAGTAAACATCTGGACTGAGTTATACACCTTGATAACATGATACTTTAAAATGCTGCATATACACTATTACTACAATTAATCATTTTCAGAATGAGAAATAAAAGTGCTTAAGAGAAAGTTACCATAATTCTATACAGAGCACTCATAAAACCAGATATCCCCAAGATAGATATAAATTGTTGTTAATGTTTATATCAAGAACACAATGGGATGCACAAACATGAGTGAAGGAGATTCTGGCAAATGGTGAAATGGCAAGAAAAAAATCCAGAAATTTCATTAGCCAAGAGGTGTTACCAGACTGTGCATTAAATCTCTATAAATGTATGGCAAGGTGGCATCTTTCATTTTCCTCCCCCAAAAACCTGACAGAGCCATTTTATAAGTATAATAAGCCCCTCCAGGGTGTGCATCATAGGATTTTAATGCACTTCCCAGGGTGCAAGGTGACTCAGTCTTTGGCCTCACGCCTTACTACACCTCTGGAGTGTGCATTAAAATCCTATAATGCACACCCTGTTGTGGTTTATTACTTACATAATGTACACCCTGAAGTGGCATATCACACTTATAAAATAGCTCATATGTGGTGAAACGAAAATATGCAATATATAATAAAATCTCAATTTTAAATAAAAATGTGTTTTTTTTAAACATGATTTGTAAATCTTTTGACATAAACAAATAGTTCCAATTGTGTCAAGTAAACAACAGGTGGCACTGCTAAGTTAGTTTTTTTCATTTAGCACAGTGTGCTGTCCTTTCCTGGAGTTTCTGTTGTTGGCTAGGGACTACAGGTCTTTCAGCTCTCCTGCCCCCACCCCCCGAGTTTGCAAACTGTGCTGGCATGAGAACCCTTCCCCCCACATGTGAAAGAGAGCTCACTTGCTGTCCTGGCCCATGTAGCTCACTTTCTGCCCCCATACATGGCATTTCAGAAGGAGCTCACACACTCTTCTGGCCAAAGAAGCTGTCCTGGAGCCAATAAACTCACAAAGTTCATTGGCTCTCCCAGTTCTAACTAGCTATCAGCGTTCACTTGCTCTCACAGGCCCCACAGACTGCACAAATTGGTCTGAGGAGCTTTGTTTCAGGAGGAAGACCTGCTGTTGCAGGAAGTGCCATAGCTGCCTGTCAATGGCACTGATACAGTGACCCTACATGTCCATTCTTTTTCTGTTGTTGGAGAGAACAGGAGGAGCCATTGTTGCTTGTGGCAGGAGCCGTATGTATAGTCAACCCCCCTCCAATAGGAAGGCAGTCCCAATTATGTACCATCTTGTTCTACTCTCTTCCATGGAGTACGTGTTGAGCTCTCGTAGCCTCTCTTCATATGTTTTCTCATGTAAACCTCGCAGCATTTGGGTAGCCCTCCTCTGGACTGCTTCCATCCTGTCAATGTCCTTGCAGAGGTGAGGCCTCCAGAACTGGAAACAGTACTCCAGGTGGGTATAACAAGTGAGTGGTACAGTATCAACACCACCGCCCTACTCATGCTAGAAATTCCCCTCCCTATGTACCTCAGCATCTGGCTAGCCTTGCCCACTGCCTTTTCACACTGCCCTGCTACCTTGAGGTCATCAGCTATGATTACCCCAATGTCCCTCTTTTGCTTGATAACTGTAAATACCTTCCCCCATCTCATATATAGCCCTTGGGTTTCCCCACCCCAGATGCATGACTTTGCACTTTTTGTCATTTAATCCCATCTGTCGCTCTCTAAACCACTCCTCTAGTTTACCCAGATCCCTTTCCATTCTCTCTCCTCCCTCTTGGGTGTCCACCCCATTGCAGAATTTTGTGTCATCTGCAAACCAATACACCTTCCCCTTCAGTTCCTCAACAATGTCACTTATGATGACATTGGAGAAGATAGGACCCAGTACCGATCCCTTTGGTACTTCACTGGTCACTCACTTGCCCTTTGAGTGACTGCCATTTGCCACCACCCTCTGCTGCCTATCAATCCTGTTAGATATTCAGTTCACCATCTTCTCCCCAACCCCCAGGCTGCTAAGTTTCTTTATTAGCCTCCTGTATGGTACAGTGTCAGAGGCCTTACTGTAGTCCAGATAGGCCACATCCATTGCCCTCCCGTGATCTACCTCACTAGTTACCCAGTCAAAGAAATCTAAGAGATTTGTTTGACATGACCTCCCCCATGAAGCCATACTGCTGTTGGTCCTGCAACCCATTTGTCTCTAGGTACTCCATCAGTCTATCCTTCAGCAGGGACTCCTTTAATTTCCCCACCACTGATGTGAGACTGACCAGGCTGTAATTGCTAGACTCCTCTCTGATGCCGTTCTTGTGCAAAGGGACCACACTGGCCATCCTCTAGTCCTCTGGAACTGCCCTCTTCTCCACAGAGCTGCTAAATAATGTTGCCAGAAGGGTGGTTAGCACCATAGTAAGCTCCTTTAAAATCCTTGGATGCATCCCATCTGGCCCCATCACCTTGTTTTCCTTTAGGGCTTCCAACCCCCAGCAGATTCTCTCTCTTCTATTAATCGATTTGTGCACACACTCTTCTACCCCTCTGTCTAGCTCAGGAACAGCAGAAGTAAGGAAAAGTGTAAAAGTGATTTTTTTTATTTGCCGTACAGAAGATAACAGTGTTATAGTGTATTGTCGAACATTGTTATGGATTGAAATCCATCTCTTCAAAAACGTTGTTATGCTACACTAGCTATGTCAGCTAGTTTGTTATGCTGCACTAGCCACGTAGCTAGTGCAGCATAGCAACTTAGAATGCAGTCACACATGCACATACTTGCAACCTATGATCTTCAGGAAAAGACTGCAGCAGTGAGAACTGTCTAGGGAGGTGAGCAACGATGAAAAAAAATAAACTAGTACATTGTCTTTATGAGTGACCATACACTATAAATAACAGTGTATAATCACTCATACACGCCAAGGATATTTTTAAACTGTTGAGGTTTCCGTGGTAACTAGACTTCCCAAGCTGTGTTCTCGAGGTCTCCAGTTACCACGGAAACCTCTCGAGTGAAAAATATCCTTGTTGTGTATGCTCGATCATACACTATCCTCTGTTATCTATGCATTATGAAGTGGGGTTTGTGTGGCCAGTTAGCAGTGGAATGGCCAAAGTTAGTGATTTTTATGAAGAGGCCACATAGTTTAGTTTAAAGAGCAGTTGATGCCTTCAGAAGAACTTTACCAAAACATAATATTTAGATGCAGTCCAACTTGAAGTTGACATTAATTCTGTATTCCTCCTCTCCATTATTTATTACTGAGGTCATTTGCATGAAAACAGGCTGTTTGCTCTTGAAGAGTTTACCTATTCCTGTTGCTGTCTGTCTACCTGAGGTCATAGTGCTCTCCTTGTGACATCACAGTTACTTCCATGGCAACAGATTGTGATGTCAAACTAACAACAGAGGATTATGACTTGAAGTAGGGGGAGTCAGCTGCAGAGGTAGATGAACCCTGAGGAATTAAGATCATGTATTCATGCAAATGCCCTTAGTATTAAATATTGCGGAAGAGGAATCTTTAGAATATATATGGAATGGAAGCTGAATTGTACATAATTATGTTTTTAAATTTTTTTAAGGCATCAGCAGCTCTTTAAGTATTTAGGGAGGTAACTGGTTGTATTTAAGTCATCTGATCTGTTTTAGTATGTGTTGTCGTCTGCAGTGCAGTTTGTTTCTATAAATATTGTGAGCAGTCAATAATAAATTATTTTTAAGTATCAGTGTAGTGAAGTACAGAAATTTCAATATGGTGGCTGCTGGATTTTTTTTTTTTACTGTCATTTTGGAGTTCAGTGATAAACTACCTTTACATGGCTGCAGACTGATATATCAGTCCAAAATTCCTATACATTCTAATTTTGTCGGCAGCCTAAGGGTTAGGTAAGTAGTTTTTTGGTTTTTTTTTGTGAGTGAGGAAAACAAGATTCAGCACCTGACTGTGCATCTATAAGGATTTAATGTACATTCAGGTAGCATCTCTCAGTCAATGGCATTTCTAGATTTTTTCTTGTAATTTTATAACTTCTGTATAACAAGCACTTCTCAGGCCTCACAGTATCACTGGTACTGAGAGTCATCAAACTGCTCTAATCAGATGCTGGACCCCAGTAGGAATCAAATGTGGCATCACGACTAGGCTATACTGTGCAAATAATTTGCTCATAAGCTGAGAGCATAGAAATATAGAAACATAGATATCAGCAGCAATGCCTTTGAAGTCTTGTTATTGCTTTTAACAGAGTGAAGAGATACACTGCAGCATTCTGGATTAGTTGCAGACCTCTGACCTGGGTGCATGATTGTACTATTTGAGACAACATAGGGCTGTACCACCTTTGGCACACTTTCAGCCTTTTAAAGCTGGCAATGGTAAAACCTCTATGTCTCTAACTACAGCTAACACTTAGGAGTCCAAAGCCAGCAAAAGCAAAATCTTGAAATGATTGATGGGTGTCTACTGGTGCATCAGTTTCCTGGGACCAGGCACATTTCATAGAACCACAGAATATGATGGTAGGAAAAGACTCATTGCCCCATCCAGTCTGCTCAATCCTGCCTAGTGTGTGTATGTATGTGTGTGTGTGTGTGTGTGTATGTGTATGTGTGTGTGTGTGTATGTATGTGTGTGTATGTATGTGTGTGTGTGTGTGTGTGTATGTATGTGTGTGTGTGTGTGTGTGTGTATGTATGTGTGTGTGTGTGTGTGTGTGTGTGTGTGTGTGTGTGTGTGTGTGTGTGTGTATGTGTGTGTGTGTGTGTGTGATGGCACATGGGCAATCCATCCCCTTCTCACCCTCCCCTGTTCTAACACCCATTAATCTTAGCAGGCCCCTGTGCCTGTCCCACCTTAATTTGAATCCTCCCACAGTTTTAGTACAGACCACCTCCCCCGGAAGTCTGTTCCACCTGTCCACCTCTCGTTCTGTGAAAAAGTACTTTTGGACGGCCTTTCTGAATTTCTCCCCATCCTCCTTTAGTTGATTACTCCTTGTGATTGTACTTGCACTAAGGGTGATCAGCTCATTCCAGTTTACCCTTTTCATCCCATGGAGATATTTATACAGTTGTGTCATGTACCCCTGTCCCTTCTTGTCCCCAGTGTATACAGTACATGTTTAGGTCTCATAACCTCTCCTGGTATGTTTTCTCCCATAGCCCCTGGATAATTTTGGTTGCCCTCCTCTGCTCTGCCTCCATCATGTCACAGTCCTTCTGTAGATGAGGCTCCAGAGCCGTGTACAATACTCTAAAAGGGAGCATAGTAGGGACCTATACGGGAGAAGGATTTCCTCCCTGCTTCTACTGTTGATCACTCTTCCTATGCACTCAGTCCCCAGCCTCCTGTTAGCCCTACCTTTTGCTCTTTTGTTCTGGGCTGATGCTTTCAGACTGCCTGAGATTATCATCTCCCGGTCTGTATCCTGAACCATTTTATCTATCGCAACCTTTCCCATTAGGCATTGTGTTTTAATTTTTTGCTCCAAATGTGTATTACTTTGCCTATTTTTTTTTCAAATTTAATTTCAACTGCCAAATTCTGGATAATGTATCTAGTTTTTCCAAATCTCCATTCATTGTGTTTACCCCCCTTCTCATTGTCCATCCTACCACAGATCTTAATGTTGTCTGTAATGAGGCAGACCTTCCCCATGACTCTTATTCTCATATCACAAATGAATACATTAAAGAAGATGGGCCCCAAGACTGAACTGTGTGGCACTCCATGTGTCCCTTACCTAACCTTTGAATATTCTTAGTTTATATCTATCCTCAGTATACAGTCCTTCAACCGGCTTTCTACCCATTTTGTTACCCTTTCATCCACCCTGAGATCTTTCAGGTTCTTGAACAACCTCCTGTGGGGGTACTCAGTCAAAAGCCTTGATAAAATCCAGGTGTAGCATGACATCTGCTTGTCCGTCATCCAGCTGTCCCCTATCAGCCACCCTCATTTCTAAAGGACTTTGATCAAGTTGTTGTAGTGAGTGGAACGAGGTGAATGAATTTAAATGCAGATCAGAAGGAATAATACGAAGGATGCATAAATGGTACAAGAAGTCAAATACTCTACAATTTGCATGGTTTCTGTAAAACTCACATACAATCCAAAGCCTTAAAACCAGCACAAAGGATCATAGGTATGCAAATCTGTGTGTGTGTGTGTGTGTGTGTGCGGGGGTAACCTGAGTAAGAATGTTTCAATTGGTACTACATTCTATTTGATAAGTCTGCTCTAATCTCGTAGAAGACTTGGTTTGCTGACCAAGGCACCTAGCTTCACCTGAGCTTTTTCCTTCTAAGATTGCTTGAAAGGCAGAGTAGAGAACCTTACCTGAGCAAGGGAAAAGGATTAAGACTTCTTTTGGCTAAGCAGATTTACTGTGTGTTGTTGTTTTTATTTTGTACTCACAGGGATTGCTACTGTTTGTTGCTAACATTTCATTGCTTTATTTTCTCTGATTCAAATTGTTGTTGCTGGTATACCTTTTTCTGCATTATTACAAGGTGTGCCTACAGGTGTGTGCTAACAGATTACTGCTGTAATCTTCTGATTCCAATTGTCTTTTGCAAGGTATATCTTCTGTTACTGCTTTATTTTTCTCTGTAGTAAAGTATTTCTTACAGGGTGTATCTTATCTGAAATTATTACAGGTGGTGCTTTACAGGTTTTACAGTTTTATCTAACATTAGGATAAGCATTCAGGGTTACTGCATTTGTTGTTGACTGATTGTTTCTGCTCTTACCTCCTTGTTCTTTCGTCCGTGGTTCTTCTTTATCGGCGGGGGAAGAGCCCAGCCACCACCCCATCCCAACCACCCACACTACACTCCTTTTATAGGGTACCACAGTTGTGTCATTTTCTGTGGCAGAGCAGGAAGAGGCGGATCAGTGGGGCATCCACAAGGTGAGCTCATTTACAGGGGCACTAGTAATTTAACTTGGTATAACAAGTTATACAAAAACAAAACACAAAATCAAACCATTACTTGCATTTTCTTCCTTCTAATTACTCTGACTAGGTTATAAACCCAGCAACTTATCTGGAATGGATATCATTAACTGCAGGTACTGTGGAACAATTTTCAGAAGGACAGTCTTACAGGATTTAGGACACTGTCCTACATGCTGGGCCATTGGAGATCTTAGGGCTCAGCTCCGGGCAGCATGGGCAGAGATTGCGCGCCTCAAATTTCATATTCAAGAGGAAATACATTATAAGAACCACCCACCATTTCCCCAACATCCAACAGAAAAACCTCGACCGCAGAGGGTAGTTGGTCCAGGAGGTTGGCAGGTGGTTAGGAGGGGCAAATCAGGTGCCCCATCACTCTCTGCTCTCCAACATATTACCTCCAAAAACCACATAAACACTACAAACAGGTATCTGCCTCTATCTCTGAAATCAAACAAAGGGGCAGAGGACACTGCAGAGCAGGACACTGCAGCACAGGAGCTAGCACAACAAAACTCACCCAAATCAGGAACCAAAACAAAAAAAGCAAAAAGGAAATCAAAAAACTTCTGATCATAGGAGACTCCATGATTCGGGGAGTTGATACCCATCTCCAGCCAGGGGTAATGGTCAGATGTCTCCCAGGTACATCAGCGTGGAGAGACACTGACCGCATTGCTAAAATTGTTCACAAAGCAGGAGAAAACATTGACATCCTGGTACACATAGGGACTAATGATCTCGCCAGCCGGTCAGTTGTGGAGACCAAGGAACACATGACCAGGCTGGGTGACAAACTATCATCCATTTCATCCGGAATCTCCTTCTCTGAGATCCTGCCAGTCTGGGAGAGGGGACAGATGGACGGAAGGTCAGAGAAGGGGAGATAGGGGAGCTAAACATGTGGCTCAAGGGCTGGTGCCAGAAAAAGGACACATATTTGTAGGGAACTGGCAACAGTTCTGGGAGCAAAAGTTCTTTAAATTTGATGGACTGCATCTGACTAAGGAGGGAGTCAGTGCATTGGGGCAGAAGTTTGATGTCTTTGCAGAATATTTAAACTAGCAAATGGGGAGAGGGGTGCAGCACCCATCGTCGAATGGGAAGAACACCCTCCCCTCAGCTAGCGGTCAAACAGGGATTCAGCATGTTTGCAGTTCATTTGCATCACCAGGTAAGAAAAAGGTCTGTCTCCCATATGGCCTTTGAAATGCCAAACCTCACCCAACAACTAACACACGAAATCGGCCAATGGAAGATCATGTACACAAATGCTCACAGCCTGGGAAATAAGATCCCAGACCTGCAGGCAATAATGTCAGAGGCTAAACTGGACATAGTAGCAATTAGTGAGACGTGGTTTACCAGTAACCACACTTGGGAGACTTCAGTACCTGGCTATGTATTGTTCAGAAGAGACCGAGGTGCAAAAGGGGTGGAGTGACCCTGTATGTCAATGAAAATATCAAAGCTACAGAAATTCAGAATACACATAAGGAGCCAGAAGAACTGTGGGTCACGCTGGAAACAGGAAATGGGACAGCCATAAGAACCGGGGTTGTCTACAGGCCCCAGACCAGGGAGGACATAGACACATTACTGTTAGAAGATATACAAAACATGACAGCTAAGGGGATGTTCTGATAATGGGAGACTTCAACATGCGGATACAGATTGGTCAATACCAGCAGGAACATCTGCCAGAACTAGACACATGGTGGATTCCTGCAGGGAGGGCCTCAAACAACTGGTACAACAACCCACAAGAGACAGGGCTATCCTAGATCTAGTACTGACTAACAGGGAAGGGATCACAGATCTCCAGGTAGAAGGTCACCTGGGGGCCAGTGACCATCACATGGTATGGTTCAATTTGGCTATTACATATAAATCATCCCATTCCAAGGCAAAAATATGGGACTTCAGAGGAGCTGACTTTAATAAGATGGCCAACAGAGTTAAGCTAGCCCTGGTAAAAAGAAACACAGGTGAGGGGATACAGGCAAAGTGGGCAAGCATTAAGGATGCAATACTTGAAGCAATATCCCATTGTGTTAGACAGAAAAGGAAGTGCAAAGAAGAAGGAAACCACTTTGGTTCTCAAATACAGTAGCAGAAAAGGTCAGAGCCAAAAGGCTGGCCTTCAGGAAATATAAGGGAACACAGCGGGATGAAGATAGGAGGCATACCAAACTGCCCTAAGGGAAGCAGGGAAGGCAGTAAGGCAGGCAAAGTCCCAAACTGAGGAAACACTAGCACGAACAGTAAAGAAGGTGACAAGACTTTCTATACATACATTAGTGAAAGAAGAAAGTCCAGAGGGGGTATTGCTAAGCTCAATGGAGAAAAGGGGACATGTGAGGAGGAGGACCCTGTAAAAGCATCTATCCTAAATAGATACTTTTGCTCAGTATTTACTAAAGAGAAGATAGGGCAGGGCCCACAGCTCAGCACCATGGACACAGGGGGGAGGGAGGTGAGCACTATTCCCTTCACAAAAGAAAGGGTCCTACAAGAGTTCGCTAAGCTCAGGGTGGATAAGGCAATGGGACCTGATGGCATACATCCCAGGGTACTTAAGGAGCTAAGGGTGGAACTAGCAGAGCCATTAGCAGAACTGTTTAGTGAGTCTCTGAGCACAGGAGAGATCCCAGAAGACTGGAGAAGGGCTCATGTGATCCCGCTCCACAAAAGTGGTAGCAGGGAGGAGGCAGGGAACTACAGACCAGTCAGTTTTACCTCAGTAGTGGGCAAGATTATGGAGGCACTCCTTAAGGAAAGGATAATGCAACACCTGGAATCCACAGGGGCACAGGATCCAAGACAGCATGGGTTTACAAAAGGAAGGTCCTGTCAAACTAATCTCATAGATTTCTTTGACTGGGTAACCAGAGTGGTGGACCAATGGGGAGCAGTTGATGTCACCTACCTTGACTTCAGCAAAGATTTTGACACTGTTCCACATAGAAGATTGATAAGTAAGCTTGGTAGGCTCGAGGTGGGTCAGAAGTTAGTCAACTGGGTGGCAAACTGGTTGACAGACAGAAAACAGAGAGTGGTGGTAAATGGTATACAGTCAGAAGAGATGCAAGTCACAAGTGGGGTACCTCAGGAATCAGTCCTGGGGCCAGTCCTCTTCAATATCTTCATTAGTGACCTTGCAGATGGACTAGAGGGTAAGGCTTGTCTGTTTGCAGATGATGCCAAGATCTGCAACAGAGTAGATGATCCAGATGGGGTGGGCAGAATGAGAAGAGATCTGGATAAACTAGCAAAATGGTCAGAAGAGTGGCAACTGGGATTTAATGCAAAGAAGTGCAAGATCATGCACATAGGAACAGAAACCCTGAAGCCACCTATAGGCTGGGAGGGGAGTTGCTGGCAGTCACAAAGGAAGAAAGAGACTTGGGCATCATCATCACTGATGACCTGAAATCATCAAAGCAGACCTCTAAAGCAGTAGGTAAGGCTAGGGGATGTTAGGGTGTATAAGTAGGGGTATCACAAGTCGTAAAGAGAGAGTAATAATCTCTTTACAAGACACTGGTTAGGTCCCATCTGAAGTACTGCGTGCAGTACTGGAGGCCACACCTTCACAAGGACATTAACCAAATTGAGGCAGTCCAGAGAAGGGCAACCAAAATGGTGCAGGGACTGCATCAGAAGACATATGAGGACAGATTAACCAAGCTCAATATGTATACCCTTGAGCAAAGGAGGGAGAGAGGTGATATGATCGAGACATTCAAACACCTTAAGGGCATTAACAAGGTGAAAGAGTCTAACATGTTTAAATATAAGAAAAATAGCAGGACAAGAGGACACAGCATGAGATTAGAGGGAGGCCGATTAAGGGGGAATGTGAGGAAATACTTTTTCACAGAAAGGGTGGTGGATGCATGGAACAGCCTACCTCAGGAAGTGGTGGCTATGAATACAGTGCAGGGCTTCCAAACAGGCATGGGATAGGCATAAGGGAGCAATACAGATGAGTATGAATAGATAGACCACTGACAGAGCAAAGGCCGATGGCACATTTATAAGGTAGAAGAAGAAATGGGCAGACTGGATGGGCCTTGCGGTCCTTATCTGCCGTCAACTTCTATGTTTCTATAGTACCAATGGTACTGAGAGGCATCATGTTGTCCTAAACAGAAGCCAGATCAGAGAAGTAATGATACGTGGTATCACAGCTTGGCTATCCTGTGTAAATAAATTGTAAGCTAGGAGCTAATACCTTTGAAGTCTTTTTATTGCCTCATACTTAAATTCACAGGTCAGAGTGAGGAGATAAGTTGCAGCATCTGGACAAGTTGCAGCATCTGGACTAGCTGCAGTATCTGATGGAGGAGATACGTTGCAGCATCTGGACTAGCTGCAGTATATGACTGAGGACATAAATTTCAGCATCTGGACTAGTGGCAGTATCTGACTGAGGAGATAAACTGCAGAATCTAGACTATCTGCAGTATCTAACTGAGGAGATAAGTTGCAGCATCTGGACTAGCTGCAGTGTCTGACTGAGTAGATACATTGCAGCATCTGGATTAGCTGCAGTATCTGACTGAGGAGATAAACTGCAGAATCTGGATTAGCTGCAGTATCTGACTGAGGAGATAAATTGCAGCATCTGGATTAGCTGTATTATCTAACTGAGGAGATAAGTTGCAGCATCGGGACTAGCTGCAGTGTCTGACTGAGGAGATAAGCATCTGGACTAGCTGCAGTATCTGACTGAGGAGATAAATTGCAGCATCTGGACTAGCTGCAGTATCTGAGTGAGGAGATACATTGCAGCATCTGGACTAGCTGCAGTATCTGAGGAGCTAAATTGCAGCATCTGGACTAGCCACAGTATCTGACTGAGGAGATAAATTGCAGCATCTGGACTGGTGGCAGTATCTGAGTGAGGAGATAAATTGCAGCATCTGGACTAGTTGCAGTACCTGACTGAGGAGATAAATTGCAGCACCTAGATTAGCTGCAGTATCTGACTAAGGAGTAAGTTTCAGCATCTGGACTAGCTGCAGTATCTGACTGAGGAGATTTATTGCAGCATCTGGACTAGCCACAGTATCTGACTGAGGAGCTAAATTGCAGCATTTGGACTAGCTGCAGTATCCAACCTGGGTAAATACTGTATACTGCATGAGGCATCATAGGGCTGTTCTCACACACCTTCAGCTTCAAACAAGAGGTGAAATATAACAGTACAAGTAGCCTCTAACTGTAATCAACACCTGAGATGTATGGTTAGCAAATGTTGAATCTCATAATGATTGAAAACTACTAACACAGCTTCTTCCTGGACCATACATGTTTGTTTCAAGTTTTGCAACTGCTGTAGAGAGTAATTTAAATGTTCATCAGAAATAAGAACAATATGTAAGGCACATAAATGATACAGGTAGACTGATCCTTGCCTATCTGTATGGTTTCTGTAAATACATAGTTAAAATCCTCAGTCCCAACACAAAATATCATGGGTATGCAAATCTGTGTGTGAGTGTGTGTGTGTGTGTAACTAGACTAAACATGATTCAATTGCTATTACATTATGACAAATCACTACTTACAGCCTACCACAAACATCTCACACACTAAATATAACAATAATCTTTAAAATCTGCATGAAATAGTGCACAAGATGGCAATACTGTAGGTGGAAGCTGTCACATGTTACCTTAAAAATCAGGAAATGCTGTTTGTAATCACAATGCAGCACTCCAGGGTGTGGATAAATGTGGGGATGATATCACTTTTTGAGTGTGTAAGGCACACTGCTTAACCCCATAACTCACATTCTGAGGCATGTGCTTTTATCTCACAGTGACATCCAGCTCTCCCTCCCATCCTGCTACCTTAGGAATCCTCTGGCTAATTTATTGCTTGAAGGAGAACTGTGCTGAACCTGTAAGTTATTTTATTCCTGAAAAAAAGCTGTTGTTTAAGTATTGGTCCTAGTTTTGTTATTATTTCATCTGTACTGTCATTTTAGTAACCTCTTTTTATGTGTTGCTGATTTACGCTCTGTGGTAAGACCCGTTTTAGAACTGTATGATGTAATTTATGTGCCCTTCAGCAGCAAAGTTCTATAGTGGAACACAGATGTAATGTTACAATAATTGTCAAACTTAGCAAGGACATAAACTACATCATAGAGTTCTAAAATGGTCCTTAACATCACTGTGTAAATCAGAAGTACCCACTGGGATAACTAAAAAGCATTAATAGAACAAAATAGAATTTTCACTAACATGCACTGCTGCTTTAAATATATTATGTAGCACAAAGTGGAGTTTAACTGTTAAAAGCTTTACAAAAACTGAAAGCATAAATAAATATGACTTTCTAAAGCTCAAAATGGAAAGAGTTTGCTTAGTTAACAGTGAGGTGGAAGCATCACAGACCAGAGGGTTCATTTGGGAATGTAAGTTGCACAGACAAGAGGGAGGGCAGAGAAAGGGGGAAGTGAGGCCACGGTGCAATCAAGTTACAGGAGCAGACAAATCACTAACTGGCAAAATATAAGAGTCAGATCTGCAATTCAAACTACAGACTACTGTATACACACAGAAAGGTAAGATGATGCTGTGTTTGATTCCACTTCTCAAATGTCTGTTGTACAGTAGTAATCATCAGCAACATACCTCAACCTCTCAGCATTAAAATGTGTAGCATTGCTGTTCAAATGAAGAACAAATGACCAGAGTGAAGCGCACATTTTAGTTTAAGAATAAAAAGTTTTAAAATAGTGGACACTATCTGTGTAGTGTTAAAGGCTGATTTTGTCAAGTTAGGTTAAATGTTTAATAACTTGCACATCCACAAACTGGTCGTACATTAAGAAGAAATCAATAAATCTTCGTGGTGCAAGGGTAAACATTAATGTAAAATACATTCAGAGTTATGCAAGATGCATAGCAATAGAGGGCTAGGATCTGATGGATGTGTACTTGCGTGATTGGTTGAGGCTAGAGAGAAGGAAGCTGGGCGGTGCTGGGTTGCTGGTGTGGGCGCCCCCTTCAGCTGGCGCCTGGAACTATAAGACTGGGGGCGCCATGCCTACCGAGCTGCTGCAGGCGGAGCTCTCACGCGCCCTCACTACTTTTGGAGTGCCTTGGCGTTGATCGACTGGCTCGGAGACGGTGTTAGCAGTCCGAAGCGTCCAGCTGCATCACAGGAGAGCAGAAGGGACGGATCGCAGGCGGCTGATGTGAGAACAAGCTGAGCATCGGCCAGAAAAAAAAACAAAAACGACTGAACACGCAGAAATCTCGGAGCAATATGTGGCAGCCAGCGAGCGAGCGATTGCAGGTAGGGGATACACTCTGAGAGATATAAGCGATTGCATGATGCATCGATATAAAAATTCAGCCTAGACTCCATTTAGAGGGAGGCGAATTGGCTCCAGTGCTGCGCCAGGTAGGCAGCAGTAGTTCGATGGTGTTTGCAAGAGCATGTCGTGTGGGCTGAGCTCGGTGAACAGTGTTTGCACCACTGCAGTACTACAACGACAGCATTTATTGTTTCGTCCTGTGCAATTTTCCAGATGTCAACCCCAAACTCCAGATGTTTCTGCACGCCTTTTATATTGGACTCTATACAAATATAAGCCGGAGTCGCAGAAATTTGTGTATTCATGTGTTTACAGTTCCCTTTACAGACTCGATACTGAGCCTCCAAGTTGTTTGTTATATGTTTACCTAAATCATTTGTAGCATAGTTGTTTTTCCGTTATTTTGTGGTGTTGGAAAGGTCAATATCTTAGTCCAGGGTGGTGTCGGACAGAATATCAGAGTTGAGTGGTTACCCTCCTGTACTGCACTGCTGATTGAAGTTTAATGTTTTTTTTTTTTGTAAATCTAGGCTGCCCTGCAGTGCAGTGGAGTATTTGCTTTATTTCGAGGAGGAACTTTCAGATCCACATCTGTTTGCAAGATGTATCTGCCAGGGACTGCAAAGCAGTCTTGACAGACAGTGTTTGGGGTATCACCCCCCATACCACCATACTGCTGTAGTGAGACTGGACTGAGAAGGGCTAGTGATGATTTAAAGGTTTGTCATTTGTGTGTCTGAAAAGGACCAGTCATTGGGCTCAGGGATCTTCTTGTTTCTACATGTGCAATTGTGCACTGTCTTGGCTCAGTTTATCTTCTCCAGATAGTCAGCCAAACATATTGCCAAATGGATTTACACAACCCTATTGACAACTCTTGGCAGGGACCTAAGGACTCATAGTAAACTTTGGAGAACATTTTTATGTAAAAAAAAAAAACTTTGGACAGTGTGTTTGTGTGTGTGCATGTGTGTGTGTGCCTGTGTGTTGTAACACCATCTCTGATGGTAATCATTCTAAGCAAGTGCACAGCAGAGTGGGTGAGATTGAATTGCTTATAAGGAGTTACTCTACTAATTCAGAGGTTGCATTTTTCATACTCGCGGCTAATGGAATGTCGGTCTTAGAGTGGACAAGAGGCATTGATGACAGTAGCCAGTAGCAGGATGGAAACTGGATTATCATAAAACCTTTGAAATGCTTAGTGAGACTTTGGATGTTTTACTCAAACTGTAATTACTTACCAGCCAGCAGCACGCTCAAAGGTGTGTGTCAGCTAAGATCATCTGGAAAATATCTAATCCAATTTCTTCTACAGTAATGGGTGAAAGTATGTTTTCTGCTTATGCTGCTAAATGTTGGAATAATGTACCTGATTTTCTCCATAATGCCGAAAGTCATACTGTTTTTAAAAATCAATTAAGGCTTCACTTGTCAAAACAGCTAGACTGTGTTTGTTTTAATTGAATACATCAGTTTGATGTTGTGCTTAAGTATTACTCCCGCATATTGCAAGATGCATTCTTATTCTTGTTATGTGGTTGCATTTGTATGTAACATATTGTTTCATCTTGTAGCAGCCTTGTGACTGCAGCTCCGGATCATTCCTGAAAAACAGTCTTTGGTTCAGTGTACACTACTTACCTGGTAAACAAAGTAAATTAAAATAAATCTTGTTTTATAGGCAGTTTGAAATAGTGCTTTGTCGATATAAAAAAACTCTCATTAAAATCCCTCCACTGCATCACTTACATGCAGTTTGTGCAACCTACTCCCCACTCTACGCCCTACACTCAGTGAAAGCCCTGTATGTGGGGTCCAGGGGTACTCATGTCCCAGCAAGTGAGTAGAACAGTGAAGGAGTGGAACAGGTAACTGGTGTCTTAGGTGTTGGCAGATGCCCACAGGAGGAGGGAGGGAGGGAAGCAGGGACTCTGACGATCAACTAAGTCAAGGCACCTGTTCACTACTGTGTAACAGTCACTGCTGGGAATGGCACCAGGTAAAAGGTAGGCTAAAACTGGGAATAGGAGCAACACCCTGTCTAGGGATGGAGCATAAAGAGATTTAAGCAAGGCACAGGGGAACACAAATAGAAACAAACAAAAAAGGGGGGGAACTAGAAACACCTTATCAGAGCTAAGTGTACAAAATTATTTCCAGGTAGATACTGTAACTCTGGAAGAACAGAAGTGGAGAATCCTGGGAGAGGAACAGCGCAGGGGCTGTGGAGCGGCAGTTTTCAGAGGGTCCTTCTGAAGTTTATGATGCTGCTCCATCTGAACGTACCTCTCCGGGTTGAGGAAGGAGGTCGATAAACTCCAGGCCAAAAGGAATGGGAGCATTAGAAAGAGAGGGGGAGAAGGGAGGGCAAAAATGAAAAAAGGAATAGACAAACTGAGTGGAAACAAAATCTGAAAGGCATATATGCGAATGCTAGAAGTCTAGGAAATAAGATTCTGGACCTAGAATACATTATGGCAAAGGCCTGCCTGGATATTTTGGCCATTACCGAGTCATGGTGCACTGAAAACTGTGACTGGGACGTGGCCACATCAGGATATACTCTGCTCAGGAAGAACCGGGTGAGAAGGAAAGGAGGGCGTGTGGTACTTTCGTGAGAAAAAGCTTAAAAGTGATAGAGATACAGGGAATACAGTGGGAGGCAGAGGTACAGTGGATGACCCTGGAGATGTGAGATGGAGCTACTGTTCACACTGGAATGATCTACAGATGTCCAGCAGAGGAGGAGGAATTAGATAAGGTACTGGTGAAAGTCACTGACAAGATGACAGAAAAGAGGGAGGTGCTGCTAGTTGGAGACTTCAGCTTGCCAGATGTAGATTTCTGTCTCCTAGCAGAGGCTTCAGCTAGAAGCAGAGACATCCTGGACTCTTTGGAGGGGGCATTCCTCAGGCTACTAGTCAGTGAACCCACTCATGATGGGGAAATACTAGATCTAGTACTCACTAACAGGGACAGTATTGCAGATGTCAGGAAGGGAGGCCATCTCAGGACCAGTGATCACCACATTGTGTTGCTCAATATAAGGTCCACTGCAAAGTGGAATCACACAAGAGCAAGGGTCCTAGACTTCAGGAGGGTGGATTTTATAAAGATGGGTGAATGAATAAAGTGATGACCTAGCAGGGGGGATGGCCTGGGTGGGGTGGAGAAACAGTGGATGAAGCTAAAAGGGGGCATAGTAAAGGCAACAATCCTCTGCATCAAACAAGTGAGCAAAAGCAAGAGGAAAAAGAGACTGTTATGATTCTTGAAAGAGGTGGTTGAAAAGGAAAAGGCTAAAAAATCACTAAAAATACCACCAACAGCTTAATCTGGTTCAAGGTCAGTTGGCATTCATCTGTATCCCCCTCCCCCGGGTTGTGCCTGAAAATAGGCAGGATTTGTCTAGTGCACTTACCTGGTCAACAAAAATGAAATAAAAATAAATAAAAGGGCAGCATTCAGAAGGTATACGGAGATGCAGAGGGAGGAGGATAGGGAGGTGTATCAGGGGAAACAGAGGGCAGTAGGGACAGCAGTAAGGAGCGCAAAGTTGCAGGTTGAAGAGAGAGAGAGAGAGAGAGAATAGCCCAGGAGGTGACAAAAGGGACAAAACATTTTTAAGATATATAAGCGAAAAGAGAAAGACCGGGATGGGATTATAAGGTTATAAAAGGGAAGGGGGGGCTGTGCACAGGGGGACCAGGAAAAGGCAGACATCCTGAACAAGTGCTTTTGTTTGGCATTCACAGAGGAAGGAGAAGGGGAGGGGCCCCAAAAAAGTAACAGAAGCTTTGGAGGATGTGAGGTGGACACTAGTCCTTTTTTTGAAGTCCTTGTTTTTCAGAGAGGAAGGTATTCTAGAACAAAGGGGCATGCTATGATCCTGGAGGGACATAAATTGAAGAGGGATGAAAGGAATTAGTTCTTCACAGAAAGGGTGTTGGATACCTGAAACAGCTTTCCTGTGGAGGTAGTGGAGGCAAAAACAGTGGTGGGGTTCAAAAATGCCTGGGACAGGCACTTGAGACTCATAGGGGTAAGTAAGGGAAGGAAGAGATTGTGCAGTAGATCCAGTAGGGCCCGCAGCAAAAAAAATGAAGGTTAAAAAAAAAATAGGCAGACTGGGTGGGCCCAGCAGCCCTTATCTGCCATCTCATTCTCTGTTTCTGTGTTTATGTTTCTATTAGAGAGTCCTGAAGGGACTTGTTAAACTGAAGGTGGACAAAGCAACCGGGCCAGGTGAGTTGCATCCAAGGGTATTGAGGGAGGTCAGGGAGGTGCTGGCTGCTCCTCTGAAACTCCTATTTAACCACTCAGCGGAAACATGAGTGATTCCAGAGGACTGGAGGATAGCAGATATAGTCCCACTACACAAATGGTAGCAGGGAAGAGTCTGGCAATTATAGGCCAGTCATCCTGGCATTAATGGTATGAAAGTTAATGGAACCACTACTGAAGGAAAGGATCATGGAATATCTAGAATCCTGTGGGTTTTAAGACCCAAGCAGCATGGGTTCACGGGGGAGGTGTTAAATGAGTGTGATAGATTTCTTTGACTTGGTGACAATGAATTTAGATTTAGGGTATATGGAAAGGATGAGCAGAGACCCAAGAAAACCCGAGGAGTGGTCATGGGTATGGCAGCTGTAATTCAATGCAAAAAAGAGCAGAATAATGCACTTAGGGAACAGAAACCCAGGAGCGGAGTACAAAATGAATGGAATGGTATTGATGACTACCAAGCAGGAAAGAGACCTGGAGGTAATCATATCAGATGACTTAAAGATGGCCAGGCAGTGCAACAAAGCAGTCAGATGGGCTAGTGGGATGCTGGTGTGCATAGGAAGGGGTATCACCAGCAGAATTAAGGAGGAGGTGTTGCCGCTGTATAGATTGCTGGTAAGACCCCACCTACAGTACTGTGTCCAGTTTTGGAGACCACATCTCAGAAAGGGCATAGAGTGGAGGTGGTCCAGAAGAGGGGAACTAAAATGGTGTAGGGTCTGCATCAAAAGCCCTATGAGGAGAGAAGAAAAGGACCTCAGTATGTACACTCTGGAAGAGAGCAGGGTCAGTGTAAGCATGTGGGTTCAATAACAGACACCAGTCATTCAATATAGTGCATAAAAAACGCATGAGCTGCATTTATAATTTTATTATAAACAAAAATAAATCAATAAAGATATTTACAGAAAAGAAAATAACTGAGGTGTTAAAACTCTTACACCAAAATAAATCATCCAGCAAGACTCTTCCTTCAGACTCCCTGCTCTTCTCTGTACATTCAATATCCTTGTATGTAAAGCTCTCACACAACCTCCATCCTCATTTGATCAGAAGTTACTGATCATCCTCTCTAACTCTAGCCCCCTAGTGGGAAGGTTATATAGCGCTCCTTGTGACCTCATAGTCATGTGACCTATCAATATAGACTTATAACCCTTTTTCTTAATTCTGGTAATGTTCACTAGTCTATAGGTTCCTCTAGTAAGATGCCACCATCATCCCACATACCTCTATAGGAATACAAAATACATAAGATGCTTTAATATATGAAAAAAACCTTAATTAGGATGTTTGGGCAACATCAGGGTTTTGTAACTCCTCCCCCTTTGGGTGACATCACTACTTCACTCTCTACATAAACAGCCATTTTCTGGGCTGCCAGCCCTATAGAAAGACCTCTCAAAATAACCAGCACTACATTTCAACATTTCAGGTAAGAGGAAAATAATAAAAAAAAAAAATAATAATTTCCTTTTTTTTCAGTCAGTTGGAGATCTCCAGTCTTTACAGAAATAAACTGGACAGGGGCCTACTCCCCATTAATTTATTCTACAAAGCCAGAGTATCTCCTAGCTGAGTCTGCTTTCCTTACTTCTTTATTGTAATCTTTACACTTGAAACTCAAACATTTTCTGTGTATTCTATTCAGTATTCGTTTCAACATACAGTCTAGTAATTTAATATCCTGATAGGTCTGTAGTTATATATAAAGAAAAAACAAAGTGTAAGTAAAATAATCCCGACGGCTTGACATTTCAGCCATCGGTAAACTTTGCAAGCAGTCAACTCCAACGAGGCATCCCCGTCTCTTTACTAGTTCTGTGCCAGCAAATGTAAATTCTCTTTTACTGCAAGGCTCATTTCTAGAGCCTACCCCAATGCATACAGCGTTCATTATTGTTCTTTTAACTCCTTTTAAGGAGTGGACCTGATTATGTAGTGTGCGGCTGCAGGGAGTGTGTACCGCTCTCACAGGCAGCAGCCCGCTCGCTCTTTTCTTCTGATCGCAGCTTTCTGCTGCATTTTGTAAAATCCTTCTATGAGTAATTCATTTCTTGGGAGCGCAGCGGCTCCAAACTAAGATATCTTGTATGACTGTTTGCACACTAGCTTGGCTGATCATGCGAAAAGGAATATGCGAAAAGTATCCTCATGCATATTCTTTATAGCAAGCGGAGACACTTAGCAGCCATGCAACTTAACAACAAAACCTTATTGTCCAATCCTTTACAGGAAGGACTTGACAATCTCTATGGGGATACTAATCTATTAATTTCTGCAACTGCAGTTTTGAAAATAAAGACTATTGTTTTTAAAGGGATAGTACAGGGAAGAAAAGAAATGTCAGGTTGGCCACCCTGACAGAAAGTTAAAGGATAGTAGGAAAAAGATAGAAGATAGAACAGGGTGAAAAGAAATATTTGTTTTTAACATTTCACAGGTAATTTTCTCATCCTAATACTCTGTAAACAGCCACCCCACAACAGGGTGTGCTATCAAACAATAACATTCAAATCTCAAAAAAGGCCAGCACTACCCACCACTCAAGTAAAGGCAATGACACAGCGTATGTCTAAATATTTGCAGTTTAATAATACAGCTAAACACAAAAGGTGCAAAATATACAAACCTCACATGTGCTGTTAGCACAGGCTGGGAGAGCAGTACCTGTATACGTTCATATACTTACAGTTATATGCATGCCTCTTCATGTGCCACTATTTAAAGTTTATATATGTGCACATGATGCCACAGAACAAAAAGCACACAGAACAAAAAATAAATAATAAATAAACCTATATTCTATTTCCCTTTTAAAGGGAATCCATTCTGTTATTGTACCCATTTGCTCTGTGGCACACTATGAAGTATATCAAAAATACAGGACAATCATATATAAATATATCTCAGTTCCCAGCGAATCCTAAAAATCATAAATTAAACTGGAACTCAAATTTTCACTTATTCTAGTTTTAAGTGGACAAGTGGTCATGCCCACATTGAAGGTCCCACATAAACAGGTAGCCAGGTAAATGACATGATTGGTACTGCATTTAATCAAATGTCTTATCTCATAAGTCTGAGGATTGTTTTTTGTAGAAAAAAAACATTGTTTTAATCACAACCCTGCATTGTGCACACCTACCACATTTAAAACACCCCTTACAGGTGCTGAAGGAATCCATCCCATAGAGGAAGGCTTGCTATAAGGCAAGAAATGATAGACTAATGCGTCCCTTAGGTTTTTTCCTTTTTATGTTGCTTGCACGCATGTGCAAGAAACATAGTGCCATCATCCGAATTTCCGGAGGTGTGGCACCCATCTTCCAATTCAGTCAGTGTGTTTGCAGGCATGGCCCCAGTTCCCTAATCACTGCTGCAGCTGTCTATGACAGCAGTTGAAAATGCAGTGGTCGTACAGTTGAAAGGGAGAGCTCCGCTGCAGTCAACAGAGATCCCCCCTCCACACACACACACACACACACACACGCACACTGCGTGCTCATGCACCTTCCCCCTCCAGCCCACGCACACACTGTACGTCCGACGGGGGTGCCCAATCCCCCCGTCGGCTCCACACCCCCCCAAAGCTTCCAGGTGCCACGCTGGGAGCCCACCCCAGCGTGGCAAAATTTGTTATGGCTGACGGGGGTGCCCAATCCCCATCGGCTCCACGCCTCAAAGCATCCAGGTGCCACGCTGGGAGACCACCCCAGCATGGTAAACATCCTCGTCGTCTTATTAAAAAAAAAAAACTAAATACAAAACTGTCCCCAGGCGCTTCTCCCTGCCTCCTCCCACAACCCGCACCCACCACTGCACACCCTGCCTCCCCACCCCATAATTACTCTCCCGATCTCGCACGATGATCTTCGGTGGACTGGAACACGCTCTGCACTTTTCAAAGCCACCACGAACTGAGGAAATGCCGGTAAGCTGTATAATCGGATAGATAGGGTTTTTTCAACTTTGCTGCATATCTCAGGCATTTTTCGGAATTTTGGCACCAAATTTTCAACATGGGTTTTTTGGGACCCCTCCTCATGAATTCTGTCACTGTTATGGCATTAATCTGCCTGAAGGGTGATTTCGCGGTCACTGCGTGAAATCACCTTCCGGGACCGTTTAACAAAACGACTGCCAGTGTTCATAAGATGGGCTCTCAGAAAGCCTATGTTGCAAATTTGGTGAAAAAATTCCTAAAAATGACTGTTTTACGAGCGTGCATTGCACAGTTCCTACGCACGCTCGAAAGTTCGTGAATTTTTAATATTTGCACTCTAAATTTGAACATTGCCATTTTACCACACCTCCTTATGAGCAGTACAGCTGTCATTTTTCACATCTTGCCTAAAATGTGTTTCCGTGCATGCAGTGCACAATGGCGCATTCGGTGTGCGCAATCAATGTTTGGGACAGTTTAAGAAAATCACAGTGACGCTGTTCATGAGCAGATGTTTTAAAATGGCTATGTTGAAAATTTGGTGAAAAAATTCTCTTCAGACATTCTGCAATGTTACTAATGAAGACATTGAACAGGACTGGCCCCAGGACCGATCCCTGCAGCGCCCACTGGTCACCCCTCTCCTAGACTGCACCTGTTACCACCACTCTCCTTCCTGTCTGTTAGCCAGTTTCTAACCCAGTTTACCACCCTTTCCCCCATGCTCAGCCTACCCAGCTAGTTTATCAGCCTCCTGTATGGAATGGTGTCAAAGGCTTTGCTGAAATCAAGGTAAGCGTTGTCCACTGCCCCACCCTGATTCACTTCCTTTGTCACCCAGTTAAATCAACCAGATTTGTTTGACATGATGTCCCCACTGTGAATCCATGTTGTCTGTGGTCCTGGGCTCCGATGGCTTCTAGATGCCCCACTATCCTTTCTTTAAGCAATGTCTCCATGATCTTCCCCACTACTGAGGCAAGGCTGAACGGCCTATTGTTCTCTGCCTCCTCCCTGCTGCCGGACTTGTGTAGAGGGACCACATGTGCCCTCCTCCAATTCATTCGTGTTGAATGACTCAGTGAACATGGCTGCCAGAGGTACTGCTATCTCCCTTCACAGTTCTCTTAATATCCTTGGGTGTACGCCATCTGGTTCCATCGCTTTGTCCACCTTCAATTTACTGAGCTCCTGCAGGACTCTTTTGCCTTTGAATGGACTATTGTCCACCTCTTCATCCCCTTGGCAACTGCTGTACTGCTGTGGCCCTTGCGGCTCTCACTTCTCTCTGAATACTGAACGGAAAGACACAGTGGATGTCTTGGGAGGAAGGCAAGGAACTATCACTTCCAAATACCTAAACAGCACATACAAGCAAGCAACATTCGGCATTGACAAATGCTTGTTTATAAACCATCTGTAGTTTCCCCTCTACCACCTCTTTTAATACTGGTTCTGTGGCCAAGATGTGCCAATATTTCTGCAGGATCTTCCTAACATCCTTAACACTTAAAACTAGAATATGTGAACATTTGAGTTCAGTTAGACTAAAATATTGTAAGAGTGCTTTAAGTTTGCACCTACAAGAAGTGGAGGAAAAATGTCATGATTTTTCTTTTATTGGAAGTGACCATGCATCTGTGGGACCACGAGGTGGCAATGTAAAAATGATCTTAACCGAAAAGGAATCATTCTAGATCTACACATTAGGTGCAGTTAAACTACCAGGTTTAAATGATGATATTGATTTAACAGTACATCTTCATAAGTAAGAAACCTATATGAAAACCAGTTTAATTTATGATTTTTAGGATTTGTTGGGAACTGTGATATATTTATATATGATTGTCCTGTATTTTTGATATAGTTCATAGTGTGCCACAGAGCAAATGGGTACAATAGCAGAATGGATTCCCTTTAAAAGGGAAATAGAAAATAGATTTATTATTTATTTTTTGTTCTGTGTGCTTTTTGTTCTGTGGTATTATGTGCACATATATAAACTTTAAATAGTGGCACATGAAGAAGCATGCATATAATTTTAAGTATATGAATGTATACAGGTACTGTTTTTGGGTTGACTCTTGAGTTCCCCTTTCTGTTAGCAGTTTAGGGAAGGTATGCATATAAGGATAATTTGGTTATATTATTAATTTTATGGATGAATCTCCCTGTTTGATTCCATTTTTTTGATATACTTAGCAGGACTCTTAAAGAGATATACTGCTTAGTAATATCGAGATATGATTGTTAATATATTTATGTTTGTGTCTTGCTACATGATATTATGATTAATTTATTTTGTTTTATTTTATTTCTTTTTATGATAAAAATGGGTTTCCTATGTCTGAAGAGTGAGGGGGCTGTAAGTCCCATTTATTATTACTATCCATCATAGGTGTTATGGATATATATATATATATATATATATATATTTGATTGCATGATGTTGAGGTAATCTAAGCTTGTTATAAAATATATATAATGATGCATACAAAAGTAAAAAAAAATATATACTTTTTCTTTTTTGGGGGGTTTCAATAATTAAGTTTTGTAACATGTTATTTATTTATGTTTATTATTGTGTATTTTTTACATTGTTGTATATTCAAGTAAGTATAATATGGTGGTGCATTAAAGCTATATTGTATTAAGGAAAATGAGTGAGGCTCCTTTAAGATGATGATATAAACTGATCATTACCAAGCACCTTGGGACACATCCTGAAGAGGCTACTGCAAAACTGGTAGAAGTCAGTTGGGCCCTGCGCTGCTCTCCCAGCCTGTGCTAACAGCATGTATGAGGTTTGTGTATTTTGCACCTTTTGTGTTTAGCTGTATTATTAAACTGCAGATATTTAGACATACATTATGTCATTGCCTTTACTTGAGTGGTTGGTAGTGCTGACCTTTTTTGAGATTTGAATTTTCTCATCCTGCCACAGTCAGGCATATGATAGAGACCTTTAAATACCTCATGGGGGTAAATAAGGTACAGGAGGGAAAAATGTTTCAGAACAGAAGGGACTCAAGAATAAGGGGACATTCTTAGACGCTGGTGGGGGGGTAGATTCAAGAGGGTTGTGAGGAAGTACCCCTTCACAGAAAGAGTGGTGGATTCCTGGAACAGCCTTTCAGTAGAGTTGATGGGGGTGTAAAACATGGTGGGGTTCAAGAATGCATGGGATAAGCACAAGGGAATCATAGTGGAAAGGAAGGGGGGAGAGAGAAGAGCTGTAGATCAAATACAGTCTGCGGTAATAATGTAGACAGGGAAAAAATGGGCAGACTGGGTGTGCCAAGTGGTCCTTATCTGCTGTCAGAGGCTATGAGCTCGATTCTCAAAGGTTGTCACAGGGCCTGCATAAGCCCTGTGTCAAACCCTGCACTGCTCAGAACACATTGACGCAGCTTGTACCAGATTCTCAAAAGCAGGGTGCATTTGCGACACTTCACCCCTTTTACATCAGCTTGTGCCAAATATGTGGTGCATACCCCATAAAAAAGTCCCATGATTGATACAAAGTTAGACCAGCAAAAGCTAATCTAATTCACGGCACGTGGCACCACGGGATCAAGAATCCCAATTGCTGACCAGGGAATGCCACAAGCCCCATGTGCCGTGTGTTTGGTGCACCTGAGGCTTGCGACATTCCAACACTTTTGAGAATCAAGCCCAGTGTTTCTTACGGTCGTTTTGCTTAAGCAATAATAACTGAGAAGCTGGTCATTTCCAAGGGATTAATGACAGGGTGAGGGAATAGGTGGTTCAAATCCAAGGAAACGACTGGCTTCAAGGTTGTTATTGTGATTTTGTCTAATAACAATAACAGCTTTTGGTTTTAGTTTTTTTAAGCTTAATTGTGCTGTTTGAGTGGTGCACCCAAGCAGTGTGGTAAGAGTACATCTTATATTCAGTCGTTACATGCTGCACTGTATCAGTTGGCTGCTAGATCTGTCATTTTGACAGATCCAGTAGCTAATCTGGAGCCTCACTAGACTCATGAATATTTAACTAGACTTATAATTGAACTTTCAGCCCTACCATGCAGTTATGATCCACTCCTCCACATCTGGACTTTGAGCTGAGAAAAAGGATTATCTGCAGTGTCAGTGGCGTAGGAGGTTGTACCCTCCCCTAGCATGATAGAAGATCAGAAGATTGTGGGTTCTGTTCCCAAAGAACCTGGTCTAATATCCTGTACTAATACTGTAGTGCAGCACTGGGGGGTTCTCAAGCCACCCCACTCTTCTGACCACTAGACCACACTGCCTCTACATCTGCCTTCAGGAAGAACTTGTTATGGACAAATGTGATGCAGCCTTTGATTTTCCCTCAGGGAAATGTCTTCAGATTGGCAGTTTTATTAATTCCAAGACTGGAATGGATCTCTTTACAGGGTCAGTGCTCGGTCAAGGTCTGCACTCCCTTAGTCTCCAAGATTTGCTGAATGAACTCAGTTTTTTTTTTATTCCCCTCACTAACCAGCCCCATCTTCTGAATCACCCCAGCTTTCCTCCATGTTCCCCCAGGGCTTGCCCCCCCCATGGGGCTGGTGAGGTTCCTCAACCCCCTCTGCAAGAAGAGATGTGGTCTGGAGGTGGTGCCTGAGTTGCTGGGTGCGGGGCCTGCGAGCATCTGGTGTCATCCTGCTGATCGGGGCATTTTTGCCTTTTGTCTCTCTGCCCTGGGGAATGTCATTGATGAGGGTGGTACAAGACCATCCAATGTCCTTCCACCCACTAAGCTGCTCCCAATAGGACTGCTACCTGTGGTCACCCAGATGGCAGTATTGCAATGAAGTTGACTGCCCTTCCTCTCTGGAGCAGGAGAGCACCCTCTGGGATGCTCAGTTCTCCTCACCCTGGCCAGCCCCCAATGATCCGAGTTTGGTTTCTAACAGGAGTTGCCAGGGCTCCAATTGGTAGCTCAAATGATCTCATCTTAAAACTCACAAAAAATCCTCTAGTAGATTCCTCCTGTAGTTCATAAACTGTCACAGCTACTGATGGCCTATTTATTGATTTTTAATGTGACCAGAAGTTCTTTTGATTTAATTTACTCCTGTTTCACAGAGTTCCAGTGGGACTATGTGTTCTTCTTCCTCAGTTATCTTGTCTCTGTTTGCATGTCTTAATACTTAACAAATCTTTTGCCTCTCCATGTGCAGAACAGTATTGGCACACACTTCTGTGAGTAGTGCTGACTTTGTTCATTTGTAATTGCTGGCAGTATCTGTTTTTCAGGCCTCCACTGTATGAACTGTTGGTATTGGGTGGTCCCATTTGATTGTTGCTACAGTCTCTAATCCTATCAGGTTCATGGTTCCAGTATTTTTTTATTCTGGATACATGCATTGTGAATTGCTGGCATAGTTTCCAGTGAATCATTCTAGCTATTGTTCTGCCTTTCAGTGTACAGACCTTCTGATATGAGCAAATCACATCTGGCTGCCAGGTAGGAAAGTGTGACCATCCCAGTACCATAGAATCTATGCTTGTCCATTTTTCCAGTTTTGCCTATGCAGTTTATGACTCATCAGATCTTCTTCAATGGAGTCTCTTGCAGCAGGTCATAACACATGGGATTACAGCTGCAGGCATAATTTCCTCTGGATGACTTCTCAGTAGTCGACCCTGGAACTTCCCCCCAGCACTACCACATGGTGTCTACCTGGCAGGTATAAAAGGGGGAGGTCCCAGCTACTCCTCAGTTCTTTTCAGCCGCAACCTGCATGCAACAAGTCCTCTTTTGGAGCATTGCTTTCCTGTCATTGACAAGTTCTACCAACCAAAATTTACTACAAGTTTATATATGAATGTCTTCAAATCCCTTATTCTGAAGGTGTTCCTGTGGTGACAGAATCGCTAAGGAAGACCTCCATGAAGTCTGTGTTTGTTACCTTGGTCCTGAACATGACTCCAGGGAGTGTCTTTTTTAACAGATTCAACAATGCCACAAGACGTCTAAGGCTTCAGCAGCTTCCTGAGTTCCTTATGGAGCAAACGGTTGCCCTCCTGGAGCAGTAGCAGTGCTCCACAACCAGAGAATCCTCGACATCCTCCTCGGGGTCTCACCATTGATTTTCCTATCATCAACGGCAGGAGCCTCAGGCCCATCAACACTCCCATCGTTGACAACCGACCTTGCCTCACAGGGCTTAATGCTGGTGCCCTCGTTGATGATCTGGGGTCATACAAAAACACACCCCTCGTCAATGGCTCCATGTTTGGTTTTATTGCCTGCCTCCACAGTGTTCCCAATTCATTCTGTCCAGTCTGCCCCAGCTACTTCCACTGGACAGATAGCCATGATTGATGTCCAGGCTGTAGTGAATACTATCCTGGACCTGACTCAGACCCGATGCCCCCCTAGAGAGGGGTTGGCTCTGGTCTCTGCTCCCTCTCTGCCTCCTTCGGCCCAGCAGATGGCCAGCTCTTCCTATCTCCCCAGTTGTGTACACTCAGGACATAGAAATGGAGGACCCTTTCCTGCAGGAATGGGATCTGGCTGACCTGGAAGATGAGGATGGCACAGACAATGAGGATTCCCCTCAGTCCTCCTCTGCTGCCTCCTTAGTTCAGGGGGAACCTACCCCTGAGCTCCCTTGTTCTCCGCCAGATAACCCAATGTTTTTAGACATTATGATCCACCTCCGGAAAACGTTTGGATTTCAGGGCACTGAGCATGATGCTTCTAGAAAGAAATTGGCTCAGTACTTGGATGTGCTGGAATTCCCCTCTCTGGTTGTCACCCCTTTGGTGGATGCCTTTGAAGAGGCTATCTTGGCTGCATGGAAGCAACCTTTCAAGAATCTCTCCAAGCCTTGTAAGTCTGATAGGATTTGTCAGGCTCTGGTGGATCACCCCTATTTCATGTCTCCGCCTCAGGCAGACTTCATGGTGATCAGTGATGACATGATACGTTCTCTAGGCCTCAGTACATGAGTGCTCAGCCCCCAGATAAGGAGTCCAAGAAATTGGATGTTATGGGAAAAAGGGTTTTTGCCTCAGCCACCTTGTCTCTACGTATACTTAATTACATGGGACACCTCTTGAAATCCTAAAGGCTTCCCAGGCAACAGTCCAGTCTCTCCCGAAGTGTTCTGTCCAGGAGGAGCTGACAGTCAAAATGTCTACTGCGGCAGCTGTATCCTGCCACCTGCTAAGGGCCACTTATGATGCCATTGACACTATGGCTCGTATGTCCTCTGCAGGAGTGTGTCTCAAAAGACACACCTGGCTCAGGGTGTCAGGATTTTCACAGGATGTACAACAGTCTATCCTGAATGCTCCTTTTAAAGAGGTTCAGCTGTTCGGTCCACAGACCCAAGACTTATTAAAAGACTTACAAAACTCAGGTCATACCCTTCAATCGGTATTGACCCTGTACTATCCTAAAGCCAAAATGGCCTTCAGGGGCTCCTCGAGGAGCCACCCCTACAGCGGCCATCCCAAGGCTCAAAGACAACCTGCCAATAAGAGAAAACCTCAATAACAATTGCCAGGTCCTAGAAATGCTCAGAAACCCTGTTACGTCCCTGCTGTCTCCCAGCAGGGCCAACCTTCAGCCTGAAGGACTTCCTCCAGTCGTGGGTCTAGAGACCATACCCACGGCCACTGGGGGCAGGTTTTCCCTGCACCTGCAAGGTTGGCAAGCTATCTTCTCCGGCCAGTGCCTCCTGCAGTTGATCATGACAGGGCACACACTGGAGTTCACAGAGATACCTCTTCCTTTGCCATCCAGGGTCTCTCACTACCCCGCAGACCAAGCATTGGTCTTATGAACCAAGATTGACACTTTCCTCTCTAAAAAGGCCATCAAATCAATTCCTCTTACTCAGAAGGGTGAGGAATTTTACTCCTACTTTTTCCTGGTTCCCAAATGGATGGGGGATATACACCCCATTTTGGATCAGAGGTGCCTCAACCTCTACATCACTTACCAAAAGTTCTGAATGGTGTCTCTTCCAACACATCTCCTTTTGCTGAACATGGGAGATTGGCTCTACTCTCTGCATATGACGGATGCATACCTCCATATCATGATGCACCCAGCCCACAGACAGTTTCTCCATTTCATGTTTTAGGGTCATCACTACAAGTTCAGAGCCCTCCCTTTCAGCCTTTCCTCAGCCCCGGGGGTATTTTCAAAATGCCTAATGGTGGTCGCAGTGGCTCTCCACAGGGACAGCCTCTATGTCTTTCCCTACTGGACAACTGGCTCCCGAAAGCATCCTCCAGCCAACAGCTGTTACTCAAGCTTTCTCAAACCCTGCCCAGGTGGAGATAGTGGTAAACTATCCAAAGTTCAAAATGGCCCCTACACAATACCGCCAATATATCAGAGCCGTGTTAGACATCTCCGTGGGGAAGGCGTATCTGCCCATAGCTCAAGCAGATGCTGTGATTGCATTGGCACACAGCTTAGAGTCCAGCAGATTAGTCTCTGCAAGAGACTACCCCCACCTCCTGGGACTTCTGGTGGTCACAATGCTGATGGTCCCCAATGCCAGGTTAAATATAAGGGTCCTTCAGTGGTCCCTTAGAGTCCAGTGGGACCAGAAGGAGGATGATTTTGATGCCCAAGTCCTGATGTCTTCCCTGGCTCTTCGATCTCTACAATGGTAGAAGTCCAGAGACAACTTAATACGAGGCATGCCATTCCATTCTCCTGTCCCAAGTCTCTTTCTGACTACAGATGCCTCCTTGATTGGGTGGGGTGCTCATCTCCTGCACGTCAGGTCCCAAGGATCTTGGATGCCAGTGCAGGCCCACCTCCACATCAGTATCTTGGAGCTGAGGGCAGTTCTCTATGCCTAACAGGCATTCGCGACTCACCTTCCCCATGGTTGCATTCAAGTGCACTCAGACAGTTTTGTGGTGGTTCACTACCTAAACAAGCAAGGAGGCACCCATTCCTACCCTGTCTGCAGAGAATCGATAAGGGTTTGGTATTGGGAAATCCAGAGAAATAGTCATCTTCTGGCACTACACATCCCCGGAGTGTCCAACACCCTGGCGGATGCCCTGAGCAGATCCACTGCCCAGGCCCAAGAGTGGGAAATCTTACCTGATGTTCTAAACAACATCTTCCACCAGTGGGGCCAACCGGAGTTGGACCTATTTGCCCCTCTGCAAAACACAAAACTGCCGCTTTACTGCTGTCTCTTGTGAGGTCCTGTAACTGTGTGGTGGGATGCATTATCTCTTTCCTGGACAGGAAGATTTCTTTACGCCTTTCCACCCGTTCAGAGAGTACTGCTCAAACTGATCCAGGATGAGGCATCTATGATTCTCATAGCGTCATTCTGGCCAAGACAAATTTGGTTCCCTCTACTTCTACAGCTCTTGGAACTGGATCCCATACCTCTGCCAATTTGCTGGGCTTTACTGTCCCAGGCACAAGGCTCCCTGCTACACCTGGACCTTTGCTCCCTCCATTTACATGCCTGGCTCCTGAGAACATAGTCCTCTCATGCTTCCAGGTGTCCCCAAAGGTTTGCGGAAGTTCTCTGGGCTGCTAGGAAGCCGTCTACATGAAGTGGAAGCACTTCTGTATGTGGGTGTCCACACTAGAATTAGATCCTTATGAATGTTCTCCTCAGCACATCTTATATTATTTGCTGTCCTTGTCAGAGGATGGACTGAAATATTCCTCTGTGAAAGTCCACCTTTCGGCCATTGCTGCATTTCATTTTCCTGTGGGCAACATCCGTTTGTCCCAGTGACCTTTGATTCAAACTTTTTAAAAGGTATTTTGCACCTTCATTCCCCTATTAGGAATCCAGTCCCTGTGTAGGATTTGAATTTTGTGCTTGACAAATTTACTACGTGTCCATTTGAGCCAGCTGAATCGAGCGACCTCCGTTATCTTTCTTGGAAAACTATGTTTTTAGTTGCCATTACATCAGGCAGATGTGTCTCAGAGTTACACGCACTAATGTGCAAACCTCCATACCTGCAATTTCGTAATAACTGGGTGTCTTTACACACTAACTCATTATTTTTGCCAAAGATTGTTTCTGAATTTACTTTAAATCAGACTATTCAATTTCCAGTGTACTTTGCGGAGCCTACGAATCCAGGGGAAGCCCTGCTTCATACTCTCGATGTGCATAGAACACTGAGCATTTACCTTCTCCCCACTTCACAGTTGCGAAAAAGTGAGCAACTTTTTGTTTCTTTCACCCGTAGTGTTTCAAAGCAGTGCTTGTCCACATGGTTGGCCAACTGCATTACGTTTATCTATGCAAAATACAAAAAAATCCTTACAGGGGTTGTAAAACCCCATTCTACCAGAGGTATGGCTACCTCTATGGCATGTTTCTGCCTTGGATATTTGCAAAGCCACAGCGTGGTCTACTGTACCTACCTTCACCAAGCATTGCAGTCTAGACATCGCTTCTAAGAAGTGGACCGTTTTTGGATGGGCCGTCCTACAAGGCCTCCTTTCCTCAAGCCCTAATGATTGGCTTCCTCCTCCCACTGGGTATAATAACTGCTTGGGAATCTTCCCATGTGTTATGACCTGCTGCAAGAGATTGCCTCGAAGAAGATAGTATGGTTGCAAAGAACTTACAGTAACAGTAGATCTTCAAGAGTATCTCTTGCAGTAGGTCATGCAGCCCCGCCCTCCTTCCCCCTTGCAGTTACTTCAGAAGGGTTCCTTGCTCCTGTGTTTTGCGACTCCATGAGCTGCTGCCTTAATTTCCCTCCTCGGTTCCCATCGGAGGCCTAGGATATGTTTTCACATTCGATCACCAGGATGGAAAAGAACTGAGGAGTAGCTAGGACCTCCCCCTTTTTATACTTGCCAGGTAGACACCACATGGTAGTGCCGGGGGAGGTCCCAGGGTTGACTGCTGAGAAGTCATCTGGAGGAAATGATGCCTGTGACTGTAATCCCATGTGTTATGATCTGCTGCAAGAGATACTGTCCAAGATCCACTGTTATGGTAAGTTAAAGCTACCAACTTTCTGAGGCCTAAAACTGGGACAGTTCATCCTTACCATGACCCCTCTCCCCCGCCACCATGTCACTCCCACAGGCACCACCCAGACAACGCTGCACACAACCAATTAAATGTTGCTGCTTGTCTCGGCCATGCTGCCCCACGGTAACACTAGTAACAAACGTCCAGATTAGAACAATACATCATTCTGCTGCAGCAAGTTCCAAATCATGATGTACAGAAAGTTCATTAGAAGCAAATCTGTGTTAAATTGTGATCAGACATTCAAGCTGCATGTATTGTCCCTCCTGACAGTCCCATCCAACCCCCTTGCACTCACCTTATTTACTGAGTAAAGTTCACTTTAGTGACTTCCACCACACCAGATTGTTTTCACACACATTTCCCTATAGCTGATCAGGTTCGGGTACCTTAGTTCACTGCTGCCGGTCTTCTCTGTCTGGTCCCTCTCAGCTGCTGGCAGGCAGATGTTCACATGTGCTTGTTTGCACTACTACCCAGTCTAATCTAACAGGAAGGAACATGCTTTACTGTATTCCCACTGACATGCTTACAGTACAACACAGGAGCAGGAGTTTTTAAATTGCAAACTGCTTTCCAGCCCAAGCAGCACCACAGTGGTGCTGAAATAACTGTCACTGATGGTTTAGCAATCGGCAAAAGAAAAAAAGGGGGGGGGACAAAACTGGGACAAGTATGTAAAAACCAGGATAAAAGTGACATTTTGCAAAACTTGTGGGGACACTGGGACATGCCTAAAATAGGGACTGTCCTGGGAAAATAGAGACTGTTGGTAGCTTTTCGGTAAGTTCTTACGCAACTGTACTGTGTGCGTTATCAGTCTGTTAACTCAGGCCCTTCGTCTGTCCCCAGCTTTCAGATTGTTGATGAAAACTTTGAACATCAGACCCTGAGAGATGCCTCTCAGTACCCTTCTCCACCAGGAGTACTGATGTCCACTACAACCCTTTGTTTTCTAACCCCCAGCCAGTTAGCAAGCCATCTTGTATATACCATACTGGTGTACTTTGCCCAAATTTATGGCCAGTATCCAGTTAGGCCATCCTTAGTCTTACAAATGCTGAACTTATTGCCGTATCCTAAATAAGGAACAGATATTCTTCCCATTTTGGAGACCACACCTTCGAAAGGACATTGACAGGGTAGAAGCAGTCCAGAGAAGGGCGACTAAGATAGTACAAGGCTTGCACCACAAAACGTATAAGGAGAGATTAAAGGACCTCAGTATGTACTCGCTGGAGGAGAGGAGAGTTCGGGGGAACATAATAGAAACATTCAAGTATCCTAAGGAGGGACTATGGCCAAAATTCTTGTCATCAATAAATTCAAAATTTGGATCAGCATAACCTCAATGAGCCCCATGCCAAAAATCTAATCTGTAAGTTACTTTGTTTAAAGGTTACAAGTCATTTTGTAACCCTTAATTCACTGCCTGTTCAGGAAACCCAGTTTCAGTGAGGAACTGCTGCTGATGTCATCTCCTGAACTTACAACCTAGTCCTCCCCGCAAGCTACCTTATATGACTTATTTTTTCTATGTTACTTAATACTGCAAGTGCAGTAAATATCTGAAAAAGGAAAACTGACACAGGGGTCAGCACATGTACTTCCATAATGTGTAGATGCAGGGTACAGTACTTCAGAATGTGATGGAGGGGGGTGGTGAAATACAGTGGCAAACATGGCTTTAGAATGGCAAAGTTGTGTGCAGTATTTAAAATACTACAGGTATGAGATTTCCAAATGTCACCTGGTTGCAATTGTGGAATGCAGCAATGACACAGTCTTAGAAAGTAGCTGGAACACATCATTTCAGAATGTGCCAGTGATGCACAAGTTTGGAATGTGCAGTGATGCACAGTTTCAGAACGCAGTGACACAATCCAGTGGTGACGTGCAATTTTGGAATGCAGCGGTAAAGCATAATTTTGGAATGCAACAGTGATGCACAGGTTCGGATTATAGTGGTGATGTTCAGGTTCAGAATGTGGCGGTGATGTACAGGTTTGGAATGCAGCAGTGACACGCAATCTCAGAATGCAGTGATGATATAGCCATCCCAGTAGTGCTGGAGGTTGAGGCTTTGGTCACTACACCTCATGCCACGCCAGTGACCTGGGTTCAGAAATGAGCCCAGGCCACCGGGGGTTTGCAGGGGGGGAGAGAAGATCGAGCATCCAGAAGACTGCTCTCCTTTCTCGGGCGGAGGGAGACTTGTTGTCCCACTCATTGACTGCCCTCTGGCGGTGGCTGGAGGGCTGTATGGGTTGGGGAGGCATGATCCAATATTATTACATCAGTAGGGGAGGGAGGCAGGGAAAAATGGAGGAAAAACAAGCCTGGCAGGCTCAATGATGGTGCGCCGCTCCCGACAGCCATCCATGGATTCTGGATTGGGTCTCCGGGAGGGGGGAAAAGCTGGCAACCTCCTTCCTGGCCCCGCTGTCGGGGGCAATTTGTGGGGGAACTACCAAGGATTGGCAAAGTATGGGAACGGCGGGACTGGAGAGAGGCCCTCCATTAGGAGGGTTGAAGCTGCCTGCCAGGGCTCTGGAGGATAAAAACTTGTATGAAAAAAAAAAAAAGAATGCAGTGGTGGTGCACAGTTTTGGAATGCGGCAGTGATGCACAATTTCAGAATGCGGCTGTGATGCACAATTTCAGAATCCGGTGATGACGCAAAGGTTTGGAATATGATGGTGATGCCGAATTCTGTAATGTGGCAGTGCCACTCAATTTCAGAGTGTGGTGGTGATCAATTTCGGTATGTGGTGGTGTCACATAATTTTGGAATGTGGCGGTGGCGCACAATTTCAGAATGTGGTGGTGACACACAGGATTGGAATGTGGCAGTGACGCACAGTTTCGGAATGTGGCAGTGACCCACAGTTTTGGAATGTTGCGGTGATGCACAATTTTGAAATGTGGCAGTGACACACAATTTTGGAATGTGGCAGTGATGCACAGTTTCAGAATGTGGTGGAGCTGCACAGTTTCAGAATGTGGCAGTGATGTACAATTTTGAAATGTGGTGAGGCACAATTTCGGAGTGTGGTGGTGACGCACAATTTTGAAATGTGTTTTGAAATGTGGCAGTGATGCACAGTTTCAGAATGTTGTGACGCATAGTTTCGGAATGTGGCAAAGATGCATATTTTTGGAATGTGGTGGTGACGCATATTTTCGGAATGTGGTGGTGATCAATTTCAGAATATGGTAGTGATGCATAATTTTGGAATGTGGCGGTGACACACAATTTTGGAATGCAGTGGTGATGCACAGGTTTGGAATATGGTGGTGAGGCACAATTTAGGAATGCGGCAGTGACACAGTTTCGGAATGCGGTGGTGATGCACAGTTTCAGAATGTGGTGGTGACACACAGTTTCGGAATGAGGCAGTGATGCATAATTTTGGAATGTGGTGGTGACACTAGTTCAGAATGCAGCAGTGATGCACAATTTTGGAATGTGGCGGTGACGCACAGTTTCGGAATGCAGCAGTGACGCACAGTTTCAAAATGTGGCAGACACACATAATTTCAGAATGTGACAGTGATACACAAGTTCAGATTATAGCAATGATGTACAGGTTCAGAATGCAGCAGTGACGTACAGGTTTGGAATGCAGTGGTGACACACAATCTCAGAAAGCAGCAGTGATATAGCCAGCCTGGTGGTGCTGGAGGTTGAGGTGCTGGTTGCTACACCTCATGCCATGCCAGTGACCCAGGTTCAGGAATGAGCCCGGGCCACGTTTGTAGGTGGGAGAGAAGATCAAGCATCCAGAGGACTGCTCTTCTTTCTCAGTGGGAGGGAGACTTGTCATCCCACTCATTGACTGCCCTCTGTCTGAAGGGCAGTATTGGGTTGGGAGGTATGATCCAGCATTCTTACGTTGTTAGGGGACGGAGGTGGATAAAAATGGAGGAAAAACAAGTCTGGCAGGCTCAATGATAGTGCACCTCTCCTGGGAGCTGTCCCCGGATTCGGTCTCTAGGAGGGAGGAAGCTGGCAACCTCCTTCCTGGCTCCACTGCAGGGGACAATCTGCAGTGAGCTACCAGGGATTGGCAAAGTATGGGAGCGGTGGGACTGGAGAGAGAGAGTCTCTCCGTTAGGAGGGTCGAAGCCACCTGGAAGGGCTCTGGAGGATAATAACTTGTATGAAAAAATAAAGAATACAACGGTGATGCACAATTTCAGAATGCAGCAGTGATGCACAATTTTGGAATGTGGCTATGATGCTCAATTTCGGAATGTAGTGGTGATGCACAGGTTTGGAATGAGGCGGTGATGCACAATTCTGAAATGTGGCAGTGACGCTGAGTTTCAGAATTTGGTGGTGATCAATTTCAGAATGCAGTGGTGACACACAAGATTGGAATGTGGCAGTGATGCACAGTTTAGGAATGCGGCAGTGACGCACAGTTTTGTAATGTGGCAGTGACGCACAGTTTCGGAATGTGACAGTGTCGCACAATTTTGGAATGTGGAGGTGATGCACAGTTTCAGAATGTGGCGGTGATGCATAATTTTGAAATGTGGCAGTGATGCACAATTTTGGAATGTGGCAGTGATGCATATTTTCAGAATATGGGAGTGGCCCACAGTTTCGGAATGTGGTAGTGACACACAATTTTAAAATGTGGAGTGATGCACAATTTTGGAATATGGTGGTGACGCACAGTTTCAGAATGTGGCAGTGATGCCGCACAGTTTCAGAATGTGGCAGTGACGCACAGTTTCAGAATGTGGCAGTGATGCACAATTTTGGAATTTTGTGGTGACGCACAATTTCAGAATGTGGCGGTGATGCACAATTTCAGAATGTGGTTGTGACTCACAATTTTGAAATATGGCAGTGACGCGCAGTTTTGAAATGTGGCATTGACACACAGTTTCAGAATGTTGCAGTAATGCATAATTTCGGAATTCGGCAAAGATGCATATTTTTGGAATGTGGCGGTGACGCATATTTTTGGAATGTGGCGGTGATGATCAATTTCAGAATATGGTGGCGACGCATAATTTCAGAATGTGGTGGTGCTGCACAATTTCAGAATGCAGTGATGATACATGGGTTCAGAATGTGGCAGTGATGCACAATTTTGGAATGTGGTGGTGATGCACAGTTTTGGAATGCGGCGGTGATGCACAGTTTCAGAATGTGGCAGTGACACACTGTTTTGGAATGTGGTGGTGATGCATAATTTTGAAATGTGGTGGTGACACACTGGTTCAGAATGCAGCAGTGATGCACACTTTTTGGAATGTGGCTGTGACCCACAGTTTTGGAATGTAGTGGTGATGCTCAGTTTCAGAATGTGGCGGTGACACATAATTTCAGAATGTGGCAGTGATACACAGGTTCAGAATGCAACAGTGATGCACAATTCTGGAATGGGGCAGTGGCGCACAGTTTCAGAATGCAGCAGTGACACATAATTTCAAAATGCGGCAGTGATACACAGGTTCAGATTATAGCAGTGATGTACAGGTTCAGAATGTGGTGGTGACGTACAGGTTTGGAATGCAGCGGTGATGCACAATCTCAGAATGCAGCTGTGATATAGCCAGCCTGGTGGTGCTGGAGGTTGAGGTGCTGGTCGCTACACCTTGCACCACGCCAGTGACCCAGGTTCAGGAACGAGCCTGGGCCACCGGGGGTTTGCAGGGAGGAGAGAAGATTGAGCGTCCCATCCAGAGGACTGCTCTTTTTTCTCAGTGGGAGGGAGACTTGTTGTCTCACTCATTGACTGCCCTCTGGCTGAAGGGCAGTATGGGTTGGGAGGTATGATCCAGCGTTCTTACATTGATAGGGGAGGGAGGCAGGGAAAAATGGAGGAAAAACAAGCCTGGCAGGCTCAATGATAGTGTGTCTCTCCCAGGAGCTGTCCCAGGATTCAGTCTCCAGGAGGGGGGAAAGCTGGCAAAGAGAGTCCCTCTGTTAGGAGAGTCGAAGCTGCTTGCCAGGGTTCTGGAGGAGAATAACTTGTATGAAAAAAAGAATGCAGCTGTGATGCACAGTTTCAGAATGCAGCAGTGACGCACAGTTTCGGAATGTGGCTATGATGTACAATTTCGGAATGTGATGGTGATACACAATTCTGAAATGTGGCAGTGACACTCAGTTTCAGAATTTGGTGGTGATCAATTTCAGAATGTGGTGGTGACAATTTTGGAATGTGGCGGTGACACACAATTTCAGAATGCAGTGGTGACACACAGGATTGGAATGTGGCAGTGGTGCACAGTTTTGGAAAGTGGCGGTGATGCACAGTTTTGTAATGTGGTGATGCACAGTTTCAGAATGTGACAGTGATGCACAATTTCGGAATGTGGAGGTGATGCACAGTTTCAGAATGTGGCAGTGATACACAATTTTGAAATGTGGCAGTGATGTACAATTTTGGAATGTGGCAGTGATGCACATTTTCAGAATATGGCAGTGGCCCACAGTTTCAAAATGTGGCAGTGATGCCTAATTTTGAAATGTGAAGTGACGCACAATTATGGAATGTGGTGGTGATGCATAGTTTCAGAATGCGGCAGTGATACTCAATTTTGGAATGTGGCGGTGATGCACAATTTTGGAATTTGGTGGTGGCACACAATTTTGGAATGTGGTGGTGATGCACAATTTTAGATTGTGGTGGTAGAGCACAATTTTGAAATGTGGCAATGACGCACAGTTTTGAAATGTGGCGTTGACACAGAATTATAGAATGTTGCGGTAACGCATAGTTTCGGAATGTGTCAAAGACGCATATTTTTGGAATGTGGCAGTGATGCATATTTTCAGAATATGGCAGTGATGATCAATTTCAGAATATGATGGTGATGCATAATTTTGGAATGTGGCAGTGATGCACAGTTTCGGAATGCAGTGGTGATACATAGGTTCGGAATGCGGCGCTGATGCACAGTTTTGGAATGCATTGGTGACGCACAGTTTCAGAATGTGGCAGTGACACTGTTTCGGAATCTGGCAGTGATGCATAATTTTGGAATGTGGCAGTGACACACTGGTTCAGAATGCAGCAGTGATGCACAATTTTGGAATGTGGCTGTGACGCACGGTTCGGAATGCAGCGGTGATGCACAGTTTCAGAATGTGGCGGTGACACATAATTTCAGAATGTGGCAGTGATACACAGGTTCAGAATGCAGTAGTGATGCACAATTCTGAAATGGGGCAGTGGAGCACAATTTCAGAATGTGACGGTGATGCACAATTTTGGAATGTGGTGGTGATACACAGGCTCAGAATGTGGCATTGATGCACAACTTTGGAATGTGGTGGTGATACACAGGTTCAGAATGTGACAGTAATGCACAATTTTGAAATGTGGTGATGCACAATTTTGGAATGTGGCAGTGACACACAGTTTCAGAATGTGGTGGTGACGTATAATTTTGGAATTTGGTGGTGGCAGTTTCGCGGAATGTTGTAATGCTTTGTTTGGAATGTGGCAGTGATGCATATTTTTGGAATGTGGCAGCGACGCATATTTTCAGAATGTGGCAGTGATGATCAATGTCAGAATGTGGTGGTGATGCATAATTTCAGAATGTGGTGGTGACGCACAGTTTTCTGAATGCGGTGGTGATGCACAGTTTTGGAATGTGGCTATGACACAGTTTTGGAATGTGGTAGTGATGCATACTTTTGGAATACGGCGGTGACACACAGGTTCAGAATGTGGAGGTGATGCACAGTTTCGGAATGCAGTGGTGACAGTTTCAGAATGTAGCAGTGATGCATAATTTCAGAATGTGGCAGTGATGCACAGGTTCAGAATGCGGCAGTGATGCACAGTTCTGGGAATGGGACAGTGACGCACTATTTGGGAATGTGGCGGTGATGCCCAATTTTGAAATGGGGCAGTGATGTATAATTTTGGAATGTGGTGGTGATGCACAATTTCAGAATGTGGTGGTGATGCACAATTTTGCAATGTGGTGGTGATGTACAATTTCGGAATGTGGAGGTGACACACAGTTTCAGAATGTGGCAGTGACGCTCAGTTTCAGAATGTGGCAGTCATGCTCAGTTTTGGAATGGGGTGGTGATGCATAATTCTGGAATGTGGAGTGGCGTCCAATTTGGGAATGTAGCAGTGATAATTTTAGAAAGTAGCATTGAAACGCAACTTGGCAGGGATGTGCAATTTTGGAATCTGGTGGTGATGCGCCAGTTCAGAATGTGCCAGGATTGTGCAGTTTGGGAACGGGGAAGGGATGTGCAATTTCAGAATGTAGCAGGGATGCATAATTTTAGAATGTGGCTGGGATGCATAATGTTGGAATGTGGTGGGGATGTGAGACTCAGTTTTGAAATATGGTGGGTGTGTACAATTTTGGAATGTGGCAGGGACAAGCAGTTTCAGAATAAATGGTGTGTCTTGTCACATTCCGACAGTGTACATTCCCACTATATTCCAAAATTCCTAGTCCCCACAAAATTCCTCGATGTGTGTCCCTGTCACATTCCCAGACTGTTTGTCTCATCATATTTTGAGATGGCACATCCCTGTCACATTCTGAGATTGCATGCCCCCCGACCATTTTAAAATTGTGCATCCCCTTGACATGCTATGCCTTGGTTCAGTGCTGCATTCCAAACCACCACATGACATGTTCTAAAGTACAACACCATGCATCCTAATATTCTAGAAACACAAGCACTGCAGCCAACTTTATGTCATTTTTTTAAAAGATTACTATAGCTACAGTTTCTTAAACTTTGGAGAAAGAGGTCCTAAAAGGTGGCATAAAGGTAGGACTACATTGTGAGTTCAGGAGATGGCGTCATCAGTGACTCTTCACTGAAATTGGCTTTTTTGAATAGTTAGTGAAATCGGGCTTACAAAATAGCTCATAACTTTAAAATGAAGTAATGTAGAAACCAAATTTTTGGTATGAGATTTATTGGGGGTATGCTTATTCTAATACTGCAATGTAGCACTTTTGGTGGGAGTCCCTCTTTAAGGGCATAAACAAGGTGCAGTGGAGAGGCATCTTCCAGAGTAGAAGGAGTACAAGAACAAGGGGGCATGATATGAAATTGGAGGGTGGCAGGTTAAGAAATGTAAGAAAGTTTTTCTTCACAGAGAGGGTGGTGGACACATGGAATAGATTGCTGCAGGAGGTGGTGGGAGCGAGCACAGTGGAGGGATTTAAGCATGCCTGGGACAGGCATAAGGGAACCTTAGAGGTGGGAAGGAGAGGTTATAGGCCACTGACCTGATAGGGTCAAAGACTGCAAACAAGTATAGTGCTTACAGGCAGACTGGATGGGCCTAGCAGTCCTTATCTGCCCGCAGTTTCTATGTTTCTATTCACAGGAAGTCTTAATTGAAGGGTAATAAACAGAACTTTTTGACAACTTAATATTAGCCATTAGACACTAATCACTGATATCTCTTATACACTGCATGATCTTCAGTTTTGTATTTGTAGTAATTAAAGACCAGTCAGAAGCCCAGATGTTACCAAGGTCTATAGTGTATAAATAATTTTACACCCCACAGGGGAATTGATTTGTATCAGTTTTTATCAGTTAACACCTAACATACAACACCCATGGCCACTGTGGATGCCACAACATACCTCGCAGCAGTTATGGGTAGAGGGGATACAACCTAGCACATCCCACCACCTGTTCACCCATACCTTAATGCCTGCCTGTGGGCCCAGCAGCTTTGGATAGAGTCAGCCCCTCACTGTCCTTCATGATGGTCCTTTGGCCCCACTCCCTAACTGCAGCATAGATGGTAGCCTGGTGTCCAGTGGATCCAGTCTCCCCAGTCCTTGCAGTGCACGTTTTGGTCTCTGGTTTCTTTTCAGTTTATATCCCCTGCTTGATCTTCCTGTCCACACACTCCTTTGTGGCACCCACTAGAATGTTTTTTCATAATTCATACTGAGGGACTGTCACAATTTGGGCTGTATGCATTACCTTTCTGCGGCCCTATGTGCAGTAACTCGCAGTGTATAGGGCCAGGATATGCTCGTCCCCATTGTTCAAAGAACACCTAAGGATGCACAGACATCCTGCCCCAAAGTGTTTTGCTGCCAGGGCCCGACCACATCTGTACTCAAGCAACTGTATACCTGATGTGGGCAGGGAGTGGGCATGCCAGCGATGGACCAGCTGATCCCTGTATGCATGATACCATTTGTGCTCCACCAGGCTGGTGGCAGATAGTGTTATGCAGTCAGAGGGCTTCTGTAACTTGTTCACCAACCAGACAGGTGTCTGGAGGACACAGCATTGCCCTGCAGTCATGGACCCCAGTCCTACTTCTTGCTACACAGGGTTAGGGGGAGGATGTGGGCTGTGGGGCACAAGTACCCTAAATGGAAAAGAAAACCTGCATTGCACAAGGGGACATGGCAGCCATTTCATGGAATACCATATCCCATAAATCCCTGCTCCCATGCAGGGGATCCACTGTGGGATGGTACAGGGTTCTGACTGGAAGTCCATGATCTGGTCCAGGTGCCCCCCCCATACAACAAGGTCCCTCCCTTTGCATGGGACTCTGCATCTGTACATTGGGCCAGCCAGGGATAGTGAATTCCAACTCAGTGTGTCTGGCAAGAACAGAGTGCTTGTTGCACAGTTGTGCGGCTCAGTATGCCCCCTTTTTAACACATAGCAAGCCCCTTCATGCAGATGGCACAGTGCGCCGGTCACCAAGATTTTATGGATGGTCCTGCAGGCTGTTTACATAGTGACTGCTGCCCTCTTCCCTGTGCGGTTGCAAGGCAGTCCATCACTACACATGTAAGGGCCTTGACCCTTTCTGTGGATAACTTTGATAGTTGCAGGTAAGGTATTGCCACATGATCGTTGGTGCAACAATTCTACAATGATGCATAGAAACATAGACAGTGATGGCAAAAAAGACCAAAGATCCATCTACAGTTGTCTAGTTCCTTATCTGCCCTGGGACCTGTTGTCCATATGGTGTTCTATCCCTGCTTTCCCATCCCCTGCTCTTCTCTCTGTTGTTACTGACCCGAGTAACTACCAAACCCTTCACTTTGTTCTAGCCATGCTTGAAGCCATTTATGGTCTTGGCCCCCACCATGTCCACTAACAGACTACTTTGTAGCTGCACCACCCTTTCCATAAAATAGAACATCCTCACATCACGCTTAAACCTCCCCCCTGCCAATTTCCACTCATGACCTTGCATCCTTGAATATTTACTCGTGCCAGACAGTTCCCTGAAGTTCACTTACCTTGTTTATTCCCTTCAGGAACTTGAAGGTCTCTATCGTATCTCCTCCCCTCGCCTAGTCTCCAGTGAGTACATGTTCAGTGTCTTGTGATGATCCTCATAAAATCTGCCCTGTTGGCCCTGAATCATCTTGGTCATCCTGAATTGCACTGTATCCAGCCTGTCACTGTCCTTCCTTTGGTGACTACTCCAAAACTGATCGCAGTATTCCAGGGGAGGCCTTACCATTGACCTATATAGAGGTAGTAGTATCTCCTTTTTCCTGCTGTTAGTACCCCTTCTGATACACCCCAGCATCCTGTTAGCCTTACTATAGGCCTTGTTACACTGGCTTGATTGTTTGAGGGAGTCACTAACGATGACTCCCAAGTCCATTTCTTGTGCCATAGTGCTCATTTTACCATTCCCATCCAGTACTCTGTCCTGAGATTTTTGTTTCCTAGGTGCATAAACTTGCACTTTTTGGCACTGAATTTCAATTGCCAAACCTTAGACCACCTCTCTAGCCTTTGCAGATCCCTCTGCATACCCCTGATCCCTTCATCACTATCTTCCCTACCAAAGAGCTCAGCAAAGGGACACAGCTTGCCCTGGATGCCCTCTCCAATGTTGCTGATGAACATACTGAGCAGGATAGGACCCAGGGCAGATGACCTGCAGCACCCCATTGGTGATCTCCCTCTCTTTCACTTTGACCCTGTTCTTCACCACTCTCTTGTTTCTCTTCAACCAGTTTCCCACTCATTTTTATGTAACCACCCCTACTGCTACTATCTGCACACCCACCTGCAAGTGAACATATCCATCGATCAGAACACATAATACCTTCCGAGCAGAATTGCAAATCCTCCCATGTACAGTCACTTTTATCAAACATTTTATGCTGCCTATAACACTTTCAAGATGGTCCCTTGGGGTTTCTTCTGGGATCCCTTGCACTAAAATATCTTTTTTCAGATCAGTGTCCTCACCATTGCACCAGTCTAGCAATGAGTTGCGATCAGTCATGACATTGAAAATTGGGGAGGTACCAAACTGTTCCCATCAAAAAGAGGGGTGCTGTACAAACGTTCCTAAATCCCAATGGTGCCTCCAGATTTGTAACCACCCCTACTACTACCATCTGCACAACAACCCGCAAGTGGTGCTGCCTAATAGGTGTAGGTTGACATCTGGGTTTGTGGTTAGAAATGGGTTAGTAAATGGCGTAATTTGCCTTCATCTCTGAGGTCCTTATAGAAGGTAGGCGGTCAGTTTCCACCGAAATGAATAGCCCCTTCCTCTGTGACAGGTAGATTAGTAACAGAATCTCTTCCCCACTTATCACTCTAAACAGGCAAATATCACACTAACACAATACTGGCAAATACTTCAACAGTTGCAAATAAATAACCAGATGGGGTTATTTGGGGGTTTGGAAAATAAGGTGGGGGACAAGAGAAACAAAGGGAGTAAAAACATCAACCAGGCAGCTATAAATAAATACTAGAACACAACCACTGTATGGTATGACCTCTGTCCCAGTCCCTCTCACCCCACAGGTGCACCAATTAACCCAACAGTCCCTGTGGGAGCTCCCAACAGTCTTAGTGTACACTTAACGAGGAGTTGCAGGCCTATGATGAATGGACACTCGGTGCGGTACCATTATAGTTGGGTGGAGCTGCAGCTGCTAAACACAAATTACACCAGTGGATAGAAACACAGAGATGATCCTGGCTGTAACTGTTGCTGTGGGCTTAGGTTAAGATTGTGCCGGAATCCCATGTGATAAATTAACTAGCTAGCTAACTGGACAGTTAAAATAACCATTGGTTTGGTAAACCCAGTACTTACAACCTTCAGATAACCAGATGGTGCAGGCATTGGGGGCATCTCCCTTGTCAGGCAATCATGTAGAACTGTTCTGCTGCTGTAGATTATGATGATGGAGATCCTCTTCCCCCCATAGGGGACTTATTTTCAAAACACACAGATAGGATGCGATATACATGGAATATGCTCCAAATGGAAGACAAATGTATTAGGACATCAAGATAACAAGTTCCCCAGTGCTTTGAGGGATAACCGTCTTCATCAGGGGGCAGACTCAAAAATCACTGGTGGTTTGGACTGGGTAAAGGAGCCATTCAAATGTTTTTATTTTATTAGTTTAAGTCCCCCAGCTCCCTGCTTGTTCCAGTGGGGCTGGGGAGGTTAAATTGAAAGTGGCGCTTCTGCTATCATTTCCCATGCAGTCTGAGGTGCTGAAAACAAACTGTGGCTTTTATCTCCAGCTCCCTGCCCCACTTTGCACAGTTCGAGGGGGCAGGGGAGCGAAACATGCTGGTGGTTCTCTGGTTGCAACATCGGATGCATTGAGGCACCAAAATTGTTCACTGGTGCTACCCGGCCCTGGAATCAGTCCAAGAGAGGACCGGGGGGGACAGAGGTGAGAGCTGCTTGCTGGCCACAAAAGGCAGAGATGGTGGGTCATCCCCAGGGAAGCTTCCGATGCCGGGGGGGTACATTTATGTAAGGTTCTGATAAGCCATAAAATGTTCTGATAGTTATCAGTGCTTATTAGAACTTTCAGAAAATGCTAGTTTAAAATACAAAACAAGTTTTAACCATCTGCAGTGGTAATGTAGGTAGGGAAAAATGGGCATACTGGGTGAGCCAAGTGGTCCTTATCTGCCCTCAAATTCTATGTTTCTGAAGCCTTACAAGGAGAGACTAAAGGAACTCAATTTATGCAGTACACCCTGGAAGAGAGGAAAGAGATCTAGTAAGTAGAGGGAGTGGATTAGCTAGAAGGAAGCTAAATTTAAAGACTGCCTTAGAAAGATTCTGTTAGTAGCTTGGCAGAAGACACCAGGAGGAAGGAGTGCTGTGTGACTGGACTTCTCTATTGGAACTATATTGCCCTCCTTTCCTCCCACCCAAAGCTAGTTCTACTTTTATAGGCACAGGATATGACTGACAACAGGAACTTCCTGTTTGTGAGCAGAAACTGTGTGATCATAGAGCCACCAAAGACCCACCATCCTAGAAGGGCAAGAGTAGCTCTCCGTCCCCCTCAAGCTGCTGGAGGCCTGCCTCTGAGCAAGTAAGGGGTCTACTGAGAAATATAGGATATTCTTGTCTCAGAACAGGACATTCAGGAGCTTAAAGGGCACAGAGGCAGAAAGTAAGTAGAGAGAGAAGAGAAAGAAAAAAAAAACAGAGGAAGGAGTAAGGATTCCAAACAACAGTTAACGGGACAGAAATAAGACATGATGGGAGTGGTGCAGTACAGTTGCTGTGGAGCAGCAGTCTTCCGGGAGATGTTCTGGAGGATGTGGTGTTGTCCCATCTGCAGGCACCTCTCTGGGCTGGGGGAGGAGTTTGCTCACCTCCAGGCTGAGTTGGCCAGGATTTGTGGGACATCCTCCTCCATCCAGGGACCACCAGTGCCACGGCCATTGCCTCAGATGTTGCCAAGAAAGAGGAGTGGTTGGACCACAGTGGGCTCAGGGAGGGTGAGGGTGGTGGAACAGAGGTGCATCCCTCCAGTTGTACCTATCCACAATTCCTATGCCATTCTGACAAAGTGCAGTTCCTCTACGGAGGCACCTGCAGTGGAGATCAATGAGGATGCTGGGAACCTCCACAAAAGAGACCCACAGGAGGGTGGCATGGGACCCCACAGGGGAAGGAAACAACTCCTGGTGGGGGACTCCATTGTTAGGAAGGTAGAACTGGGGGAGGAAGGGGAGAGGGAGGTAAGGTGTCTGCCTGATGCCATGGCTTAGAGGGACAGGGAGCAAATCCTCAGGATTGCCAGAGCAGCTGCACAGGGGAGGGAGCTGGATGTCATTGTCCACCTAGGGACAAATGACCTGGCTAAGAAAGGGATTAGAGCAGTGCAAGAAGAGTTTGTGGAACTGGTGAGGGCCCTTAGACAAGTAGCATGCATGGTAACCTTCTCGGAGGTGCTGCCCATCTATGGCGTAGGAGAAGTAGGGTGTTCTGGTACCATGGGATTCAATCAGTGGTTGAAAAACGTGGGCAGAGCCCAGTGGATTTGGCTTCATTGGGGACTGGGGTTCACCTGGAGTGATGCAAGCCTATACTGGCATGATGGGCTGCATCTTTCCAGGAGGGAACCAGGATCTAGGTGATAGGTTTAAATGCTTCATTAGTGCTATTTAAACTGTGCCAAGGGGAGACACTGGAAAGGAGTAGGAACTCAGCCACCAACATAGAGGTGGCTGTAGAGAGAAGGGCAGGGGTAAATGGGGAAAGTGACAAAGGCAAGAAGGACAAGGATGGGGCAAAAAGGAGTAAGGCCATCAGGAAATGGAGGGTAATGAGTACCAATGCCCATAGTCTGGGCAACAAGCTCCCTGAGCTGGTGGCCTTGATGGAAGAGGGATGCCTGGATATTGTAGCAGTCACAGAAACATGGTACACAGAGAACCATGACTGGGATGTTAACATACCAGGGTACATAACCTACAGGAGACAGGCAGGAGTGAAGAGAGGGAGGAGTAACTCTCTGTGTAAAGGAAAGGATAAAAGCAACAGAACAAAAGAGTAAACGGAGGAGAGGAGGCACTGTGGATCACCTTGGAGACTGGAAAGGGCACCACAATCTGCACAGGGGTTGTGTACAGACCCCCATGTCAGGGGGAGGGAATGGACAAGGATATGATAGAAGGCATTCTTAGGATGGCAGAGAAAGGGGAGATTCTGTTGATGGGAGACCTGACTATGCCGGATGTTAACTGGAGCACATTTGCTGCAGCCACATCCAAGAGCAGGGCCATTCTCGATGCCCTATAGGTGGCAGGCCTCAGACAGCTAGTTTCAGAACCCACTGTGAGGGAGCAATCTTAGACCTCGGATCTCAAATGGGGGCAGTGAGAGGATCTCAGATCTAGAAGTGGGTTGCCATCTGGGAACAAGTGACCATCAAACAGTGTGGTTCACGTTAAACTCAGCTACAGAGCCAAGCCATACAAAAGTGAGGGTACTGGACTTCAGGAGGGCTGACTTGGCAAGATGAGAGAGTGCTCAGAAAAGCACTAGCAAACAGGCTAGAAGGAGGGGTGGAGCAACAATGGGGAATCATCAAAACTGCCATCACAGGCCTTTGTGTGAAGCAAATAAACAAATCAAAATGAAAGAAAAAGCCACTATGGTTCTCAAAAGAGGTGGCTGGGAAAGTCAGGGAGAAAAAGATAGCATTCAGGAAGTATAAGGAAACACAGAAGGAGCAGGACAGAGAGCTGTACCAGTTAAGGCAGAAGGAAGCAGGGAGGGAGGTCAGAATAGCAAAGGCCCAAACTGAGGAAAAGATAGCCAACTCGGTTAAGAAGGGGGATAAAACCTTTTATAGGTACATCAGAGAGCGTAGAAAGACAAAGGGAGGGATAGTGAGGCTGAATAGAATGAATGATGGATGGGCAGAGGGGGACAGTGAAAAAGCAGGGATACTGAATGAATATTTCTGCTTAGTATTCAGGAAAGAGGAGGGAGAAGCACCTAATCCAATTAACAGAAACACTCTTGATAGGGGAGGTCGATCCCAGCCCTTTCACAGAAGAAAGGGTTCTGCAAGAACTCCTGAAACTGAAGGTGGACAAAGCAATGGGCCTGATAGAATTCACCCCAGAATTCTAAAATAATTAAAGGGGAAGCTAGTGAAACCACTGACTACTCTTTTTAATAAATCATGGGAGGATGGCGTGGTACCTGAGGACTGGAGGAAGGCAGATATGATTCTCCTTCACAAAAGTGGGACTAAGACAGAGGCAGGAAACTACAGACCTCTTAGTTTAACCTCTTTGGTAGGGAAAGTGATGGAATCACTTCTGAAGGAAAAAATAGTTGAGTACATTGAGAGCAGTGGGGCACAGGACCCAAGGCGGCATGGGTTCACAGCAGGAAGGTCATGTCAGATGAATCTAATAGATTTCTTTGACTGGGTGACCAAAGTAGTAGACCAGGGAGGGGCTGTGGACATGGCCTACCTAGACTTTAGCAAGGCATTTGACACAGTCCCACACAAACGATTAATAGTCAAATTAACCAGTCTGGGAGTGGGTCCCAGGGTGGTAGCCAGGGTAAAATATTGGCTGGACAACAGGACACAGAAGGTAATTGTAAATGGAGTCCACTCTGAAGAAAGAGGGGTTACTAGTGGGGTACTGCAAGGTTCAGTACTGGGTCCAGTCCTTTTTAATGTGTTTATAAGTGACATTGCAGAGGGACTGGAAGGAAAAGTATGCCTCTTTGCAGATGACACAAAGATCTGCAACAGGGTTGATACACAAGGAGGCGTGGAAAGGATAAGAAGGGACTTGGCAAGGTTGGAGGAATGGTTAGAAGTATGGCAGCTAGGATTCAGTGCAAAGAAGTGCAAAATAATGCACCTGGGAAACAAGAACCCAGGGGAAGATTACACGATGGGGGAGTTAGTAACAACAACAAAAAAGGAAAGGGACCTGGGAGAACTCATATCAGATAACCTTAAGGTTGGCAAGCAATGTGAGAAGGCAGTAGGGAGGGCTGGGGGTATACTGGGATGCATAGGGAGAGGCATCAGCAGCAGAAAACAGGAAGTTGTTATCCCTCTGTACAGACAGTTGGTGAGACCCCAGCTGGAGTACTGCATCCAGTTCTGGAGACCCCATCTCCGCAAGGACATAGACAGGATAGAGGCAGTCCAGAGGAGGGCAACTAAAATGGTGCAGGGTCTGCAAGAGAAGCCGTACGAGGAGAGACTAAAGGAGCTTAATATGTATACCCTTGAGGAAAGAAGGGAGAAGGGGGATGATAGAAACTTTTAAGTACCTCAGTGGAATCAACAAAGTCCAAGAGGGTAGCATCTTTCAGAAATAGAGATGTGCAAGAACAAGGGGACACAATTTAAAGATGGGGGGGCAGTTCCGGGGCAATGTGAGGAAGTATTTTTTCACAGAGAGGGTAGTGGATGCTTGGTACAGCCTTCCTGAGGAGGTTGTGGGGTCTAAAACTGTGGGAGAATTCAAGAATGCATGGGACAGACATAAGGCAATTCTTGTGGGGTATAGGAAGAAGTAGGCTGTTAGTTAACTAGGATCTGCGGCCTATCCTGTAGGTAGGGAAATGGGCAGACTAGGTGGGCCAAGCAGTCCTTATCTGCTGTCAAAGTCTATGTTTCTATATTTCTATTATGATAGAGACCTTTAAATACCTTATGGGATAAGTAAGTTATAGGAGGAAAATATTTTTCAGAAAACCGGTGCACAAGAACAAGGGGACATACTTTGAAGTTTGGGGGGGGTGTAGATTCAGGAGAGGTGCGAAGAATTACTTCACAGAAAGAGTAATGGATTCCTGGAACAGCCTACCAGCCGATACGGGGGTAAGTCAGGTGACAACAGTGGGACAATTCAAGAATGCATGGGATATCATAAGGGAATCTTATTAGAAAGGAATGCGGGTGGGCCTCAGATCAATTAGAGTCTGTAGTGATACAGTAGGTAGGGAAGAATGGTCAGACTGGGTGGGCCTGTCAGTCTTGATCTGCTGACAAATTCTATGTACTGTATCTGTTTCTGTTAACCACCCTCAAGCTATTATCAGTGAAGGGAAAACAATGTAAATACAACTTGGAGTACACTTGGCTTGCCTCCTTTTGGGCCTTTCAACCACCACCACCTCCACCATCAGCAGCCTTCTTACAAGACAAAGACCTGCTGAGGGAGTGTACAGTATATAAATAATATATATATATATAGATATATGTAATAGATACACCACTCTGAGGTGCGGTGTGCTCTGATATCAGCATGCCTTGGTGTGCGCTACGCGACGAGGCCGCAAGGCCGAAAAGGCCAATCGGCCTGCGCGGTGTGATATCGGGAGCGCCACCGCACACCCTGTGAGAAAGCGGTGGTATCTATCTTCATAAAATGTCAAAATTGTTTTGAGGGGGTAAAAAGGTAGGCGTGCGGTCGCTATCTGATATACGCACGGTCATGTGATGTGTTTTATACAATCAGAAGTCTGGATTTGGATCTGGATATGGCTCCTCATTTTATAAATTATATATATATATATATATTTTGATGATAATCAGTGTTTTCAAAATTATCAGAACCTTATTAAAACATGACAAAAAGATTCTGATAAGGTGATTTTACAGAAAATGGCATAGGTTCTAAGTGGTTCTGAACTTAGCTGAACCGGTTCTTCCATTCCTGGTTATACACTGATTACAAGAAGGTAAGATAATTTTTGTTGGGCCTGATTGACATGGTGGTTGTCCCACAAATCACGATAATGATAAGCACTTCCTGTGGAAGGATTCTCAGCTGGTATGTATGAGCAGGTTGAAACGGAAACACAGTTATAGTACTTTGATCATGTTTTTTTCTTTAACAGTAAAAACTGGAGAGAGCTGAGGAATTGATTTCAGAATGATTTGTTGGTCATCAGTGCCAATGGGGTTGAAGACAATCCATCTTCTTCAGAGTACTGCTCAATCACTTTTACCTGATTGCTTGCACATCTTTCTGTCTCTTTTACACATCTCGTGTCTCACAACAACAGTCTTAGGCAGGGGTCTGTAATGCTTTTTAGAACGCTATAGTAATTTTGACTTATGGTACATCACTTGTTTGTTTCTTTTAACTAGCCAAAACATGTGGCACCATGCTGTGACTGATTACTGATCTGCACCTCTGTGGCATATGTTAGAGGCAGTGTGGTCTAGTGGTTTGAGCACTGGCTGGAGAACTAGGTGGTCAGAGGTTCAAACCCTTCTAGAGTCAGATATTCACCCTGGACCTTGGGCAAGTCCACTTAACCTCTCAGTGCTCTACGCCACCTAACAACAAGTACTCACCAAGGAGTGTTTCTGCACTACAGCACAGCAGGGATGCAGGTCCGAAGGGGCTGCCAGCCCTAGCTTAGTCCAAGGATCCAAAGGCTGAACTGTACACTGAGCCAGAGTTGCAATTAATATTATTTTATTGTGGACACAGATGCGCTTATTGCCCCCGGCACTTCACTCATGAGAGTTTCATCAAGGGGTATCCCACTAGAAACAAGAAATAAGATATTGCATCTCATTTAGGCTATCCTGTGTAAATATACTGTACAAAAATAATATGGGTTTGAAACAAAAACAAATTGGCCTGTTGTTGCAGTGAGAGGCATTATTTTAAGCTTTGCACTGAGATCCGTCATAAACTAGAACTTTGCTGACCTCATAAATGTTTGGGTTTTGTGTATCTCTCCAAACAGTACACATACTCTCAAACTTTACTTCCAGAGCTAGGCATCATCGGTATGCAAATCATTGTGTAGGTCAGACTGATAAGGCTTCACCAGAACAGACAGTAGGCTCGATTTTTGAATGTGTTAGACTGTCACAAGCCCTGGGTGTGCCAAACACACGGCACATGGAGATTGCGGCAGTCCATGGGTAGCAGTTGGGATTCTCAATCCCATGTGCCACATGCCACGAGTTAGACCAGCTTTTCCTGGTCTAACTTCACAGAACTTTTTACGGGGTCTGTGCCAAATATGTGGCATAAGCCACTGTAAAGAGGGTCAAGTGCTGCAAATGCACGTGACCTATGATAATAGGACACACCATGCAGCACTGTGTTTTGGGCAGCACAGGGTTTGATGCAGGGCTTGTGCAAGCCGGCATCACTGTTTGAGAATTGAGCCCATTGCCTTTTCAACAGGCTTGTATGTCTGTCTGATCGTCCTTACGCTGAGAATGACAAAGTATAGATATCTGTTTCATCCACTTTGTGAAATTGTAATCCATATTTCCCATAGAAGCTTTTTATTTTAAATACTAGTTCCAATTATTTTATCATTTTATCTTTGCTGGTCTTTTAGGAACCTCGGTTGGTGTTTCTGATTGATACACTTGCAAAATACGTACCATTTTAGAACTTGATGTAGTGTATGTCTCTTTCAAGCAGAATTCCTTGAACACAGACAGATTGTGCTAACTGTCTTGGAGCTCAGCAAGGACTTGAACTACATCACACAGTTCTGAAATGGGCTTTAATACCAGAGTACAAGTCAGAAACACCCATGGGATTTACTCAAAGGCCAGTGAAGATGGAACAGTAATGAAAACCCGTATTTAAATAGAAAACACAGTTTCAACATAAAAATACAGGCCTGCAGGTTAAGTGCAGTTCTCCCATAAAGTGGACCGGTATTTGCGCTTCTGTAATTGGCACCTCTTTGTGATGTTTCTATTTACAGCAGTGAACCCATACCTTCAAACGAGCCACACTTAACTAGACTGGAATAAACACTGCTCTGAAAAACTGTGTGTTGCAGTGTTTTTCTTTTTATGGGTTACATCAGTGCTCTGAAAGATTGCATTTTATATTGTTTTTCTTAGTATGGGCTACACTCTATACATTTCTCTTAAAGAGCAGCTGATACAGTCTGGGTTGGCAACTCGTATCTTGGAGTTGCCTGCCTGAGGAGCTAAATTCGCTAAATTCAGTAGTTTTTGAATTTTGCTACTGTGTAAATAAGGAAATATTTATTTTTATCTGCTCATCTTGTAAATTCTGTGTACGAGCTGAGCGGCTGCCAAGCACTCCAGCCTCTCCCCTAAAATCAGCACTTTGATGACGCTAAGTATGGAACAGGGCTGCATGCGCTCTTTGTACCTGTTGAAAGGATTCAGGTAGGGGGCTGTCTAAATGTACTAAGATTATCTTTGCTGATAATTCTGTATGATGGGAAAAATATGTATAATTTATTTTTTTTATTTTATTTTATTTTATTTAAACAGCAGTTTGGAAAACCTTTGAGCCATAGGCTCATTTACAAAGGTACCTTGTCACAGTAAGACAAACTAAAATACACAGTATAGCAGTACAACACATAAGTATAACAGTAAATTAAGACATAGATACAAACAAGCTGGTACAGGTAGGATGGATGCAAACAATACCAGAGTTATGTTGTCCTTAGCAGCTTAGTAATAAGCTTTGTCATAAGTATTGAGTACGGCTTTGACTAGTGGCAGTTACAGCATCGGGTGTTAATAAGGTGGTTACGTAAGGAAGTTTTGAAGCACGATATAGTTGGAGCTTCGGAGATGGAGGGGGGCAGTGTGTTGAACCAGGAGGGGGCCCTAAAGCTGAAGGCTCTTTGGCCGTGAGAGGTCCTAGCTCTAGGGACAAGAGAGGTTTTCCCAGAGGTCCGAGTATGAACTAGTGGGACAGAGCGGCGTATGGTGGTGGTCAATCCTGGTGGGGATAGCCCAAGGAGGGTCTTTTTTGTAAGGGTACAGGTCATAGGATCTGAGGCGCTGCCGAGATCAGAGTACCAGCGCCTTTAGCTGCACAGTAGACAGGTGTGTGTCATCCCAGGTGCTCCAGTAATTAACCTGCAGGCCTTATTCAGAGAAAAGCGAATTTTATGGAGTGCAGTCTGATCAGCAGCACCATACACTGGCAGTCCATAGTCCACTAGGGACAGGACAGAGGAGTTGATCATAGTCAAGAGCCTCCGGGGAGGCAGTGTTTATACCGATGTAAGATGCCCAATCGGATATTAGTGGCAGTGGCTAGGGCAGCGATGTGTCCATGGAAGGAGAGGAGGAGGGGTCAAAATGGATCCCTAGGTATTTATAGGAGCAAACTTGTTCGAGTGGGAAAGAGGACCCAGAGTGAATGAGGAGTTTGAAGTTGCAGGACTTGTTTTGGGGATGAGTGAAGAACATGGTTTTGGTTTTTTTAAGATTTATCACCAATCTATGTTCCTTGAACCAGCCCTCGGCTTCAGTGAAGGACTTCTGCAGCGAGTCCTGGAGGGCAATAGGGTTACGACTTGAGGCAAAGATGACTGCATCATCAGCGTACAATAGAATGTTCCCCGAGCAAGAGCGTGGAAGGGTGTTAAGGTAAAGGGAGAATAGTAAAGGGCCCAGAATGGAGCCCTGGGGAACCCAGAAAAGATGGGACAGATGTCTGAGTAGGTCCCATTAATTTTACATGCTGTGAGCGGTCAGGATTGATAACTGGTGCACCAGGAGATAGGCCCAGCAGCAAAACCAGAGAGACTAAGGGCATCAAGAAGGAGGGGTGGGAGACAGTGTCGAAAGCTGAGAGGTCAATGAAGACAGCACCAGCCGGAGAACCAGTGTCTAAGGAGGAGGAGAAAGTTGGAGAACTCTAGGAGGGCTGTGTTGCTACTGTGGCCCGCCTGGAAGCCATGCTGCTCAGGACAAATGACATTGTAGGTGGAGAGATAGTCAGAGATTTGAGAGGCTACCACTTTTCCAAGGCCTTGGAGAGAGGAGAGAATGGAGATCGGGTCGATAGTTTCAGCCACAGTCCTATCACCACCTTTAAAAGATAGGGGTGACAGTGGCATTTCCAGGCAGTTGGAACCTTCCCAGGCAAAGAGAGTGGTTGATGAGGCATGTGATCGGGGTAAGGACTGTGTCTAAGACCAGCCGTAGGATACATGGATCCAGGGTGTCACTGCTTGTACTATTACTCTTGAGGGCAGTGACAAGGTGCGGCCTAAGTTCTTGGGCAGAAACACGGCGGAGGAGAAAATAAGGGCGAGAAAGATTTACGGCAGGTGCTGGGGGAGGAGGGTCAAAAGATTTGTAGGGAGGATAGGGCTAAGGTCAGTGAATGAGGTGTTGAGGTTGGCTATGAGGGCTGGGTCTGAGGAGATCACACCATTAATGTTGATCTGGTGGTGGGGAGTGCACTCCCATTTAACTGTTTAATGTTATCCCAGAAGGTTCTGGGATTCCCCCATGAGGCAGTGAGTGAGGACCGATAGTGCTCAGACTTGGCCTTTCTGATGGCCCGAGTGCATTTGTTTCGGGCGGCAGCATATAACCGCCTGTCATTGGGCCGGCCAGTCTCAATGGCATGGTGCCATAGGTTGTCCCTATGTTTGAGCTGGTGGATCAAAGCTGGGGTAACCCAGGGGGCATTCTTCCTTTTAGAACGGTGGGTCAACACTGGGGCAAAGATATCACAGGCATTATTAAAAGTTTGGGTAAAGAAGGAGAGAGCTGTGTCGATGTCAGGAGTTGCCTGTATAGGAGACCAGTCAATTTGGGACAGAAGTTCCTTAAGTTTTATCAGTCCACCAGGTATTAGACGCCGCCGGCATGTGGACTGTGCTATGGGTTTGGGGACTGAGGATGACCAGTTGAATAGAATGGGGGAGTGATCACTGAGAGAGTCTGGGAGGACTTGAACATTGGGGATCTGATTAGGGCGGTTGGTGAGTACCACATCAAGCAGGGTACTGGAGCCTCTCTTGGGGTTCGTCCTGGTAGGGTGGGTAACTAGTTGCGTTAGGTCTATTGCAGAAAAGGAGTCTCGGATAGAGGAGGAGGAGGGGCTGAGCCAGTTGACATTTAAGTCACCCACCAGAATTTGATCAGCGGAAGGAGGTAGAGAGGTAAGGTATTCTGTTAGAGAGGCAATGGCCTGCGTTTGGTCCCTGGGGGGCATGTATGCAGTAGTCAGATAAAGGGGTCCCTTTAAAGGGTTAGGGGTTAGTTTCAGCGTAAGCGCCTGGGCCCTGGAGTCAAGGATGGGAGCGGCAGGGCGAGTACGGGAGAGATCCTTGACATAACATAGCGCAGCCACCACCCTGCCTCCCAACACGGTCGGACCGGAAAAGGGTGAAACCAGGAAGGAGACTAGGGAGTCAGGGAGGATTTCGACAGCCAAGTCTCAACCAGGGTGATGACATCAGGGTTAATTGATTGACCAGGCATTGTAGTGAGTCAAACTTTTTAGGAGGCTACAGATATTCATGGAGACCATGCATAGGCCTGTGGTGCGAGTTGGGGAGTTCCTGGGAACCGGGCAGGGTTTGATGAATGTTCCTGACAGGAGTAGTAGCATGACTAACACCCTGGCTGGGAGATGGTGAGAGGTTTTCCTATCATTCACATGAGGGGGAGGGAGGCTAAGGGAGCAGGGGTGGGCAGGAAGGTACAGGAGGGGAAAGCAAGAATAAGAAGACACCCAGATGTACCTGAGGTGAAGAGAAAGCTAGGGGAGGGCAGGGAGGACGGGACACACAGAGGTCCCAAGGGCAGGAGAGGAGGTTCAGGAGCAAGGGAGGAGGGGTGCCAGGGCACAGTGTGGACTAGCAGATGGGTAAGTGGGTAAGTGCACTGCTAGTGGGGATAGGCACAGGCAGAGCGTGAGGCAGGGCCAATACATTGTGGTGAGCAAGATCCCAGGGAAGTAAATGCGTACAGGTAGGAGTAGGAAGTAGTGAGGGAGCATAGGTCCTCTAGAGTGGCCAGCAGGTATAACTTCAAATGGGGAAAGTGGGATAGGTTGTGGGCAACAGGACGTGATGTCACCGGATGTGATGTCACAGGGTGGATCATTAAATTGACAGCCGCCCCTGGGTGGGAGGGTGGTTGGGGTGGGCGGGGCAGACGGTGCGAAGCGCCGTCGGGCTAGCACCCCTCTGCAGGCGTCCAGACGAAGAGAAGAGGCTCTCTTTACCCCAAAAGTTATCAGGCTGGAGATTTGGCTTCCTCAGCTACTCAGGTGAGCTGCTTGTTGCTTCAGTTGCTTGATTGTCCCGAGTGCCTAGCTTGGGGGAGCTGCCTCGAAAGTTATCAGGCTGGAGATTTGGCTTCCTCAGCTACTCAGGTGAGCTGCTTGTTGCTTCAGTTGCTTGATTGTCCCGAGTGCCTAGCTTGGGGGAGCTGCCTCGAAAGTTATCAGGCTGGAGATTTGGCTTCCTCAGCTACTCAGGTGAGCTGCTTGTTGCTTCAGTTGCTTGATTGTCCCGAGTGCCTAGCTTGGGGGAGCTGCCTCGAAAGTTATCAGGCTGGAGATTTGGCTTCCTCAGCTACTCAGGTGAGCTGCTTGTTGCTTCAGTTGCTTGATTGTCCTGAGTCTAATTTACATGTAGAACTACCAGCAAAGATAATCCTAGTACATTGAGACAGCCCCTCCCCAGTCTTATTAGTAGCTACATAGAATGGCTGCAGCCCATTCCTTACATAGCATCATCAAAGTTCTGATATTAGGGGTGGGGCTGCAATGTTTAGTGGCCACACGGCTCTTACACGGAAGTTATAAGACAAGCAGATAAAGTTAAATATTTATTTATTTACACAGTAACAAAATTCCAAACCTACTGAATTTAGCTCCTTGGACAGGCAACTCCTTGGCACGAGTTGCCTGCCCAGACTGTGAGATCATGTCAGCAGCTCTTTAATGGAGCCAGTCATTTGGAGATTTAACTATGCATGGCAAGGCAATTAATATTTACATGGCACTCAACCCCAGGCAGGCTGGGCATGTTACAATACATCACAGCAGTTCAATAAAATACATTTACTAATAAAATTAATTAAAATTAACAGCAAAGAAGTTACACAGCAGTACTGGGCCAAAAAACTCAGTATAATAGAAACATAGAAACATAGACAGTGATGGCAGAAAAAGACCAGAGGTCCGTTCGGTCTGCCCAAGTTCCCTATAATCCCTGGAACCTACTGTCCCTCCAGGGTACTAACCCTCCCCGTCCTCTCTCTATTCTCTTCCTTAGTCCTGTTGCCACCAGTAATCAGTATTCCCTTCATTATGTCCCAGCCCTGTTTGAATCCCCCGACTGTTTTTGCACCCACCTCTCATCCAACAGACTGTTACAAGGTTCCAACACCCTTTCCATAAAGTAGTACTTCCTCAAATTTCTCCTGAACCTACCTCCTGTTAATTTCTATTTGTGTCCACATGACCATGAATCATTATTCAGGCTAAATAGTTCCCTACAGTTCACTTTGTTAATTCCTTTAAAGAATTTGAAGGTCTCTATCATATCTCCCCTCTTCCTTCTGGTCTCCAGTGAGTACATATTCAGTGCCTTGAGGCGCTCTTCATAGGATCTGTCCTGCTGGCCCTGAGTAATTTTTGTTTCTCTGCACTGCAGTCTCCAGTCTATCTTTATCCTTTCTGAGGTGAGAACTCCAGAACTGGGTGCAGTACTCCAGGTGAGGCCTCACCATGGATCTGTAAAGGGAAAGTATTACCTCTTTTCTTCTACTATCAAAGCCCCCTCCCAATGCATCCCAGTATCCTGTTAGCCTTGCTATAGGCCTTGTTGCACTGACTCGATTGCTTAAGTGAGTTACTAATGATAACTCCCAGATCTCATTCCTCAGCTGTATTGCTAAGTCTCTCTTCTCCCATTCTGTACTCTGTCTTGGCTTTTTTTTTCCCTAGGTCCATTACCTTGCACTTTCTAGTATTGAATTTTAACTGCCAGACCTTTGATCACCCCTCTAGCTTTTGTAGATCTCCCTACATTTCCCTAATCAAATACATTTTTACACGGGATTTGAATAAGGCCAGAGAAAGAGCACCTCTCACCTTAAGGGGAATGGCATTCCAGAGAAATGTGGTCAGCCAATTTGAATGCCCTGTCTCTTGAGGACTTTAATCAGGATCTCACTATAGACAAGAGGTCTGCATCCACTGACTGGAGGGAGGGGGCAGCCTGGAGAGTACAGAATCAGGAGGTCTTTGAGGTAGCCCAGACCCAGACCATGCAGGGATTTGTAGGTTAACAAGCACACTTTGAGGCTGATGTGCTAACACACTGACAACTTGTGCAGAACAAAGAGAACTGTTGTGATATGCTTGAACCGAGAGGTAACAGCAACCAGCCAGAATGCTACATACATCGTCATGGTTTGTGTACAGATTGCCCAGCATAAGCAGATGTCTTATCAGAGCAATTCTTAGAGGTCTGTAAACAAACTGTGGCATAGTCAAAACTGTAAATTACTGGTTACACGAACAGACTTGTATGGCATATTGCCTATAAACAAAAAAACACAGAGTACATTTTTTTAATTTTATTTTTATTAGTTTCAGAAAACATACATGTATATGTATATATTGACAATGAAATCTAGCAGAGTTAGTAAACTAAGCTTATAGTCTTATTTTATGATAGTCCATTCCATAGTCTTCTGATAACACATGGGAGGGGGTTAAGTCTGATGTGTTTAGAAATAGCTGTTTCTACAGCGTGCACACTCACTGACACTGATAGCTCATATGGCAGCCAGCAGCAGAGGTGAGAGGAGGGCTGTGCTGGTTGCCATACTCCAGAGTTATTCAACACTGGACACTGGGGTGAGGGGGGGTTGGATGTGAGTGGGTGGGTTGGCTGCGGGCTCTGGGACTGTTGGGGAGGAGCACTGAACACCAAGGACATCTTTTACAGGACTGGAGGGACAGATTGGGGAGTGGGGGTAACTGGACCACCAGGGAATTGAATATGAAGGAAGTACTATGTGATGGGGGGCTGAAATGAACTACATGGTGACAAATACACAGCACATACTGCTGCTTTAAGCTGTGTGGAACCTGCCATCTCATGGAGTCACAGAGCCACTCAGATGGAGCCATAATACAAGACTCAACACATCTATTTAACACAGAATCTGCCATGATCCTCATCCCATCTTTAGTGAATTTAACAACCCTCTTCACATTATAGGCTATAAATGAACTATGCCAGCATTAAACACAGCATAGCAGAATCCCCACACATTGCAAGAAGATCACTAGAGCCTAATAACAGTAAAACAAGTAGGAATAAATAAAAAAGAAGTGTATACAGTCAACCTCATCAGAAGCCTCCTCCTGTCTATCCGCTTGAGCCTCAACATCCTTTTTCATTTTTTCAAGCATTTTCTCAGCATCAACAGGATTAGTACACTGGTAAAGATTTCCACTTCATGAAAAGTGAAGACGCACAGGAATTTGTAGAGCTTGAGTGATCCCTAATTTGATTTGAATGATTGTACAAGGGACTCTGTTTGATTGAGCGATCCCTAATGTCCAGAGTGATGCCCATACTGCATCATATCTCTTCCTGCCTACCTAGTCGAAGAAACTGAGATCCAGAAAAAGATTTAAGATACTGGTATTTGTATAGTAATCCTGCTCTGAACTCTTGCCACTGGAAACTCCGGCTCTCTTTCATGCAGGCCATCTGTAATCAGCAAAAAGGTTCTGGGCAGCGATTCATCACTGGGCCATTTTTATGGCTTAATTCTGCATGCTCTATGAATAACTGCTAGAGAATAAAAATGTAAAATTTCTTATAAATAAGTCCCAGTAAAATTGACTGGGTCCTGGGTTTTCTCTTCCTCTGGCAAGCCCTAAAGTCTAAGATAAGATGCCCTTACTAAATTGTTTCTTAGAAACACAGAATTTGATGGAAGAAGGAGACCAAAGGCTATAATACCTTATTTTTTGTAGCAAGTCTGGAGGTGGCTGCCTTTGTTTTGTTCTGGATTATCAGTGGGTAGGGCCAGTGGGACTCTGGGATGCATAGGGAGAGGTATCTCCAGAAAGAGGAGGGAGGTAGTGTTGCCACTGTATTGCTCACTTGTGAGACCCCACCTGGAGTATTGTGTCCAGTTCTGGAGGCCACACCTCAGAAACTAAAGGACATAGGGTGGAGGCAGACAGTCCAGGAGGGCAAAAAATAGTGCAAGGGTTTCATCAAAAGCCAAATGTAGCGAGACTGTGGGATTAAATCAGGTATACCCTCAAAGAGAGGAGAGTGAAAGTGGACATGGTAGAGACCTACTGGTGCCTTATGGGGATGAACAGGATGCAGGAGGAGAGTCTCTTTCAAAGGAGAAAGAGCACCAGAGGGCATGCAATGAAGCTGTAGGGGGGGTGGGAGTTTAAGAGAGAGAGAGAGATGAGGAAATACTACTTTAGTGAAAGAGTGGTGGATGTCTGAAACAGATTGTTAGTGGAAGTGGTGGAGGCAAAAACAGTAGGGGCATGCGTGGACTAGACATAGGGGGAGATTAGTAAATAGGCAGCGAGGAGGGAGAAAGGGTTGCAGGAGAGTGGTTAAGAGTCTGCCGAGACAGACTATGCAGGGACCATCTGAGCAGACTGGGTGAGCCAAGTGGCCTTTTTCTACTGACAGAATCAATTTTTCTATGTTTTTATGTTTGTGATCCTTGTGGCATTGTTAGCATCTTCAGCTGTTAGGTCCACTTTAGTTTCAAGGGGAGTTACTGTTGCAGTGAACACAAGAAAGCAAGTCTGGCATTTAAATCAGGTGCAAATAAAAGGCTTTTATTTAAAATACATTACCACTTAAATGGACACAGTCTTAAAGGTACATACATATCATTCATTAAAAGTTTAGTGTTCCAGAGTTACATAAAGCGCCTGCTAGATCATGATAGATGCACATCACTAGCCTTATGTATCACATAAATAATCAAATACTTACAATTAAATATATAAATAGCTTAAGTAAGCATTATTAAATAGATGCATAATACCATATAGATACCCCAAAAACAGTACAATAAATGTGAAAGTTGAAAACTTAAGATTACTATTCCTATGGTTTTGCAAGAGGCTATAGTGGGAGGTTCTTGCAGACAGCATATTTTGATTTCCACAGGTCAGAATCCAATGAAATTCAGAAAGGGCTGTACCAAGGGAAACTACCTTTAAAAGAGACACAGAAAAGTGTTAACCTAATAAAACTTGATTATTAATTATTATATCAGTGTAATCACTTGGAGAAAAAAACTATTAACTACACACAACTGCACTTTCTTTGAAATTTAAAATTTAAACAAAGCATATAGTACACCAATGGACCTAAACACTGAACGCACACAAAAATTATACTACATTCTATTTTGCTTTTTAATGAGTGGTATCAGGTCTATTTTATTATTAAGGCCTGGGTTCTTCAGGCCCCTGGTGGTATATATCCAAAATGCTTCTCTTTTGAGAAGTTTATTGTCTAAATCTCCCCCTCTTGGTCCCATTGTCACTTGTTTAATCCTACAGAATTTGAGTATTTATATCTGGGCCTACTATCCACTGGTCGATTTCCCTATGTGTTACTGTTTGTGTTGCTAATACGAAGACAGTGTACTGCTAGAGCATTTGTAGTGTCACCAGAGTTGATACTTCTAAGATGTTCACCAATCCTTTTCTTAAGTGGTCTAGTAGTTTCTCCTATATAGAAGGAACCACACATACAAGTGGCCAGATATACTACATTATCTGTGACACAGCTCATGAATTCACTCATGCTAGTAGTAAATGTGTGAGTTTTGATAATGGATGTACAAAACATACAGTTGCCACATGGAAATGTGCCTGCTGGTCATGTGGGTAACCATGTGGTATCAGTGGGGACCTCTTTTCTTTGGAGACTATGTACCAATTTATCTTTTAAATTGGTCCCTCTTTTGTAAGCCATTCTCAGGGGCCTCAAAGTGCTTTCCTTAAGAAGTGAATCAGTTTTGAGAATGTCCCAGTTTGCGCTAATAACCCCCCCTCAGGTTGCTGATTGTCTGCAGAACGTAGCAACGAAATTTGTTCTGTCTGGTTCCTCATTAGGTCTAACTGTGTGTACAAGCAGTTCATCTCTACATGTACTAAGAACTTGAGAAAAGACATTATCTACCATAGAATCTCTGTAGCCCGTTCTTAAATCTATCTCACATATCTGAACCTTGTACATAGAACTCAGCATCAGAACTACAATTCTGGCATGCTCTCAGTAAATGTTCTCGATTAAATGAAAAATAATTATTTTTTTATTTCTGGAAAACTACTACCAAGGTAAAGGGATGGCTATGGGTGCCACTTTTGCGCTCAACTATGCCAAGCTCTGTCTTAGTCACCGGAAAAACGTGTTTGTCTGTGATGCCGAGGTCAGTCCTTTCTACCATAGGATTGACCTCTGGCATTGGGTTATTTATGACATTTTTATTTTATGGCATAATTCAGAGGAGGAGCTGAGGCATTTTGTTGATTATTTGGAGCAAAGTAACTCACATTTCAGATTTACAGTACACAGTGCTAAAACCACTGTTAATTTTTGGGATCTCAAAATCACCAAAAATTCTGATGCGGGTATTGATACCACTTTATTTCAGAAATCAACCGATAGAAACTCGCCCCTCCATGCATCTAGCTGTCCTCTGCACCATTTAATTGAGAACGTACCTAAAGCCCAGTTACTGAGAGTGCACTGTGTAACTGTAGTTCTGATGCTGAGTTCTATGTAGAGTACAAGGTTCAGATATGTGAGATAGATTTAAGAATGGGGGCTACAGGGATTCTGTGGCAGATAATGGCTTTTCACAAGTTCTTAGTACACGACAGATGAATTACTTGTACACACACATAGACCTAATGAGGAAGCAGACAGACTGAATTTCGTTACTACATTCTGCAGACAATCAGCAACCATGGGGAGGGGGGGTTATTGGGGTGAACTGGGACATTCTCAAAACTGATCCACTTCTTAAGGAAAACACTTTGAGGCCCCTGAGAATGGCTTACAAAAGAGGGACCAATTTAAAAGATAAATTGGTATACATTCTCCAAAGAAAAGAGGTTCCCATTGATACCACTTTGTTACCCACTACACCAGCAGGCACATTTCAATGTGGCAACTGTATGTTTTGTAAATCCATTATCAAAACCCGCACATTTACTACTAACATGAGTGAATTCATGAGCTGTGTCACAGATAATATAGTATATCTGGTCACTTGTATGTGTGGTTCCTTCTATATGGGAGAAACTACTAGACCACTTAAGAACAGGACTGGTGAACATTTTCGGAGAATCAACTCTGGTGATGCTACAGATGCTGTAGCGGTACACTGTCTTTGTAACAGTAGCACAAACAGTAACATACAGGGAAATCGACCAGTAGATAGTTGGCCCAGACATATATTCAAATTCTATGGGGTTGATCAAGTGACAATGGGACTGAGATGGGGAGATTTAGACACTAAACTTCTCGAAAGAAAAACATTTTGGATATATACCATCGGGGGCCTGAAGAGCCCTGGCCTTAATAATAAAATAGGCCTGATGCCACTCATTGAGAAGAAAAACAGAAAGTAGTATTATGTTTGTGTATGTTCAGTATATAGGTCCTTTGGTGTACTGCATGCTTTGTTTAAATTTTAAATTTCAAAGGAGATACAGTTGTGTATAATTAATAGATTTATTCTCCAAGTGATTACACTGATAGCCTAACAAAACTTGATTATTACTTATTATAACACTCTTCTGTATCTCTCTTAAAGGTAGATTCCCTTGGTGCAGCTCTTTTTGGATTTTATTGGATTCCGACCTGTGGAAATCAAAATATGCTGTCTGCAAGAACCTCCCACTGCAGCCTTTTGCAAAACCATAGGCACCGTAATCTTACGTTTTTATCTTTCACATTTATTGTATTGTTTTGAGGGCATCTGTATGGTATCATGTGTCTATTGAATAATGCTTAGTTAAGCTATTTATATATTTAATTGTAAGTATTTGATTATTTATGTGATACATAAGGCTAGTGATGTGCATCTATTATGTTCTAGCAGGTGCTTTGTGTAACTCTGGAAACACGAGCAATTTTTAATGAATGATGTTTATGTACCTTTAAGACTGTGTCTATTTAAATGGTAATGTATGTGTTGTGGGTAGATCCTCCTGATGATGCTCTTCTGAGCGAAACTGGTAGAGGGAACACACTTTTCACTGAGCTGAATGGTGCTTTGGCTATACTTTAAATAAAGGCCTTTTATTTTCACCTGATTTATTGTTGGCGGACTCACTTTCTTGTGGATACTTCTGTTTTGATCCAGGCACAATATCAAAAATGGAGCAGACATTGCTGCTGCTTCTATTGTTGCATTAAAACCTTCAATGTTTTTGTCTAGTTTTCCAGTGGATTGAAGAACTGTCTGCATTGTGACATCTCTGATCAACTTTCCTACCTGAATCTCCAGCTGTGGAAAAAAGAGGTTGAAGATTGTGTTTTATGAAGAGCTTGCTTTGGATGATCCATAACAGTGGAATTTCCTGTTCAAACGTGCTGCCCAATTCAGAAAAACCATAATCTATCTGGGCGCACTGAAATTGCATTGATAAAGTAAAATTAGCAAGCCGTTTTAAAGGTTTATTAAGAACAAGTAGCAAAGCGGCTGTGACAGGCATGTGATTTGGTCAGCTACATTCTCCACCCCTGGTACATTTTTTAAATACATTTTTATTTTGGTATTGTTTAATATGGATCATTTGGTAGTAAGGATATCATTTCAGAAAACAGGAACATTAGTACTACATTACAGCTAGTTGTCAACTGGAAACAATTTCATGTTTTTTAATGTTCACTACACAGGCTTGTAAATACTGCTTTTCAAGTCTATGGCACTAAAAAAGAGTTATCAATTATGAAGGCTGATTAGGGCTCAGGGGAAATTATTTTCCCTAATTCTCTGGACCTACTCAAATAGAATGCCAAAGTACATTTGTTTTTACAGTTCATTATTTCAGCATAGCCTATGGACTATCAGCCCCATACCCCACAAATTAAACATATTAGTTACACAGGAGCAGAATCAGGGACACCTCTGAAAAATTGGTCATATTAGCTCAAAAAGTTGTTAAAAATATGTGGCTTAGCGAAAAAAGCATTTTCAGAAGGAGAACTAAACCATGAGTCAAATTCTACTCCTTCAGTGGGAAAAATGCCAAATGTAGATGGGGTAGAGGAGAAGTTTGAAATAAAATTAGGGATGCCTTTGAAAATTATAGACAGTTGAGAGGTATGTAGTGGATAACACATGGCAGAGTGTGCAGTTTATGGGAATAATGTACACCTTGGGTGGTTGTTAGGCACAAGGCATAGCCAAGTGCCACAACCACCCAAGAAAGTACATTATTACCTTATTACTGCACACCGTGGAGTGTGTTATTCCTCAAAAAATGGGTTTTTGTTTGTCAAAACAAATGTAGTTCAGTTGAGAATGTGTAGTTGTCAGAAAATATTGGTCATGTGACATATTTCGGCCAACACAGTTACAGGATTTTCATGGACATTTTAATAAGAAATAGCTTAACTGAGATGCAGTGTCATTTTCACCAGGGCCGTGCTAGTAGTAACAAGGACAAAAAAAATCCCAATTGAGACGTGTACAGAATTTGTGCCAAAGCAGAATACTACCGCCTCAAAATTACAGGCACAGTAAGTACTTGGAAATGTGCTTTCCAGAACACTTTGCTCATTGATTGGAGGCAGATGACAAAAAGCAGGGCAGAGGGCTTCACAGACTTTTTTGAGACTGGGTTGTGCAGAAAACCACTAACCAAACAGGAAAGTTGATTCTACTTACTCATTAGCTTCTTAAATAAAAATCACTAACTTTCTGACAGTTTACCCCGATGAGACATTTTGACACTGTTTTACCTTCTGTGTTTGACACCCTGTGCTGCAGCAGTTTTGGGCTGCATAAAGTAGTGCAAGAGCCACACTGCTGTGGGGGGGTCAAGCAGTGACTAGAGGATGCTAGCAAAATGTCTGTGGCAACACTGCAGGCAGTGTGGAGCATTCACACGACAGTTGAAAAATCCTGCAGTGTTTTGGATCCCCACCACTTCAGCAGGATACCATGGATCATCCGCAGGTGCATGTAGATCGCTTTACCTGTGGTGGAGTTGCCATTGTATACTGCTCATAGTGGTGAAACAGAGTGTTAATTCATCTGTTAATTTGGAATTGCATGCTTAAGCTTTGTCAGCTAAAAACTAATCTGAATACTTAGTCGCAATATGGCCCCTATGGCAGTGTGCGGTGTCTCCAGACAGAATTGGGGTTTCTAGAACAATATGCAGTATTGTAATGTAGTTACAATTAAGGTTTATTGTTCAACTTTTGGTGATTACAAAAGAAGAAAAATACATTTTTGTAACAATGAACAAATTGCAAGCATTTGTAAAATGTATGCGTGGATACAACAATTTATCTCTGTAAAAGTGTACTAAGTCTAAAAGACAGTTACAAGCTTGTCAGAGAGCAGCACATGCTAATGCAAAAGTTCATTAGTGCCTTCTAACAAAACGCATAATTCATGGATAATTTGCCTTCACATTTAACCAATGACTGATAAGGCCAATCATCAAAATTGGAGACCGGAGTCGATCTAAATTTAAAATGATAATTCTTTTGTTCTTACCTATGAAACTTTTATAGATGGGCCAAAGACACTATAGAAGAGCTGCCAATATTCAGCTACAAACCTTGCTAATGAAAACTGCAGTGTGCTAATGTAAGTAAGAGATCAGTTGGTTTAGACCCCATAACATCCAACAGTAGGAGCCACCATCCCAGAAGGTCCGCTAAATTTCCCAAAGTAGGCTTCATAAGATGAATCCGTTTTATGAAATGGCTTGGGAAAAAAGCAGCATTCTGATTGGCTGCTAGGAGTGTGCTAAAATGTCTAACACCATAGTAAAAAGATCAGGCTATGCCAGCTGGGCACTGATCCTAGAAATATGCCCACATAGAACGTTGAGGAAAAAAAAGCAGCCATCTTTATTCTCCCACTGAGTCCCCAGACACAGAATGTAACTGCTGCTATCCCCGAGTGTGACACCGATGGCACTTGAGCCCTCCCCCCTGTTCCCAGCTCATTTGAACTGTTGATCCCACCTACTCACACTACTGGAGCCGAAGACAGAGCGCTGAATTTTAACTAAGTGTTCTACCAGGGACTTACCATTCCCGCTCGGACTGCGGCATCGCCGGATGCTGGCAAACAGCAAGATCAAGCAGATTTTGTTGCTGTTGTTAAATAAAGGTAGAATCAGCCAGATATGTGAAAAAAAAAAAAAACAGAAAAACAAACCTAGCAGTGCTGGTACTTGTGTGTGTGTGGGGGGGGATGTAATAGTGGTGCCGTGACAACTCCATGATTGGGGAAAGAAATACAAATACGGAAGCCTAAACAGCTCAAAAGTCCTCAACTCAAAAAAAAAACAGTAGGCGGAGGAACTATTTTATTAAAAATTGACACAGACTTTTAAGTTTTCCACTGTTAAATGCTATATATTTTGGTGATTACATCTATCTATATGTTAAGTAGCCATTTCATAAGCACAATAAGCTACTCCAGGGTCTGTGTGTTAGACACTTTAACACATGGCTATGAGGCTGGACGCACTCGGCCAGTGGCCTCGTGCCTCACTACGCCTCCTAGCGATGTGTTAAAGTGTCTAACACACACCCTGTCGTGTCTTATTGCTTACATAATGTTGGACTCATAGCCATTAAGCATCCCTCCTTGAGGTGGAATTAAACTGTAGCATTAGGCCACATAAACAGATGCAAAGGTCAGTATACATGACTGTGACGTGAACTCTCCCTTCTGGACTGGAACAATCTATAAAGAGTTAACACCTATTTTTTTTCACTGCCAGCACCTGGGGTTTTTCCCCAGGACACTTGCCCTCCCTCGCATAGAGCTGGGAGGTCACCACAATGACCATTAAAATCCAGACACTAATGGTAAAGTTACAGTCTTTGCCCCAATGGACTAACCAGAATAGTGTCCAAAAATGGAGTCTATGGACTGTGGTTTCTCCTAAACATGTTTGGCCATGGATCAAACATAAGACCCACTAGTCTAGAAACAGGGCCAAACTGCAGCTCAGTGCCTTCCCTCTTTGGAGTAAATAATGTAAAGTACTTAAAAGATAGTTAAACCATCTTTTTACACTTTTTTAAATGACTCCATAGTCTTGAAAAGGGGAGGCTGTTGTTTTCATTTATACTGAAACTGCATTTATTAAAGCAGAATAAATGCAGTTCCATGGCATTTGGAAATTGTAAATACAGCCTCTCCTGATTCAAAAATCCTGCTCTAAGAATCCTAAAATGGCTGCCTTGATGATGTAATTGAAGAGAGAAATACTCAGCTGTGCAGATGTATTCTAGCTGTGCTAACCGTATTCAAATGTGAATAATTTAAAAATGAAAAATTATAGCATAGTACTGTGATAACAAATGTTGTTCAACATAAAAATGGCTACAAAATGATTGGTGTTTCATGTATAGATACCGTTTAGTTTTTTTATTTTTTAAATAGTAAAAAAAGGCAGCAGAAAATTCAATAATTTTTCAGTTTTTCAACAAAGAAGTGCAAATAATAGTAAAATAAAAAATGATAGCATGGTACTGTGAGAACGAGATTTGTTCAGCACAAAAATATGTACAAAATGAGTAGTGTTCCAATTATATGTACCTTTTAGATTTTTATAATTAGCAAAAAACACCATAAAGTTCAATTATTTTTCACTTTTTGCAGCAAACAAATGGAAATAGCTTTAAACTAAAAAACGATAGCATGATACTTTGGGCACAGAAGTTGTTCACCACAAAAATATCTACAAAATGAGTAATGTTTAATTTATATGTGCTTTTTAATTTTTTTATAATTGGCAAAAACAGCAGAAAGTTCAATTATGTTTCACTTTTTGCAACAAACAAATGCACATAGCTTTAAACTGAAAAATGATAGCATGGCACTTTGAACACAAAAGTTGTTTGGCACAAAAAATATCTATCAAATGAGTGGTGTTTCATTTATAGATACCTTTTAGGTTTTTTATAATCAGCAACATGGCTGGAAGTTCAACTTTTTTTTCACTTTTTTGGAGGTACAACATGAAAGTAGTAACACACGGCAGAATGTGCAGCAGTGCTAAATTACTGCATCCCCAAGGTGGCTTGTGAGGCATGAGGTGCAGCTGAATGCCTTCAACCACCTGGGAAGAGTGGTATATTATTCCCATAAGGTCACCTTGTAAATTGTAAGTAAACAGTAACACTTGGCAGGGCATGTGGCAGTGCTAAATTGCTGTATGGCCTAGGTGGGTTGTGAGGCATGAGGTGCAATCGAGTGACTTCAACTTCCTGGGAAGTGTGGTATATTTTATTTTTATTTATTTTGTGTTTCAGAATCAGCCTTTGAGCAGGATGCTCATTTTCAAAGGTTCCACGTCAGAGAAAGCAGATGTACATACCCTCTTCACAAAAGTGGGAGCAGGACAGAGGCAGGAAACTACAGACCAGTTAGTTGGACCTCTGTGGTAGGGGAAATGTTGGAATCACTTCTGAAGGAAAGAACTGTTGAGTACCTAGAGGCCAGTGGGGCACAGGACCCAAGGCAGCATGGATTGACGATGGGAAGGTCATGTCAGACGAATCTAATAGATTTCTTTGACTGGGTGACCAAAGTAGTAGACCAGGGAGGGGCTGTAGACATGGCCACCTAGATTTTAGCAACGCATTTGATACAGTCCCACACAAAAGATTAATACACAGGTTAGCCAGCCTTGGAGTGGGTCCCAAGTTGGTAGCCTGGATAAAAAATTGGCTAGCCAACAGGACGCAAAGGGTAGTAGTAAATGGAGTACACAGTGAAGAAAGGAGGGTTACTAGCGGGGTACCGCAGGGTTCAGTACTGGGACTGGTCCTTTCTAATGTCTTTATAAGTGACATTGCAGAGGAATTGGAAGGAAAAGTATGTCTCTTTGCAGACAACACAAAGATCTGCAACAGAGTTGATACACAAAATGGAGTGGAAACGATGAGAAGGGACTTGGCAAGATTGAAGGAATGGTCAAATGTATGGCAGCTCAGATTCAATGCAAAGAAGTGCAAGGTAATGCACATGGGAAACAAAAACCCAGGGGAAGAGTACACAATGGGGGTGAGATACTGACAACAGTAAAAATGGAAAGGGACCTGGGGGTAATTATATCAGATGACCTAAAGGTGGGCAAGCAATGTGAGAAGGCAGTAAGGAGGGCTGGGGGGATACTGGGATGCATAGGGAGAGGCATCAATAGTAGAAAACAGGAAGTTGTTATCCCTCTGTACAGGCAGTTAGTGAGACCCCATCTGGAGTACTGTGTGCAGTCCTGGAGACCCCATCTCCGCAAAGACATAGACAGAGTGGAGGCTGTCCAGAGGAGGGCAACCAAAATGGTGCAGGGTCTGCACTAGAAGATGTACGAAGAAAGTCTAAAGGAGCTTAATATGTATACCCTTGAGGAAAGAAGGAAGAGAGGGGACATGATAGAAACTTTCAAGTAACTCAAGGGAATCAACAAAGTCCAAGAGGGTAGTATCTTTCAGAAAAAGAGATGTGCAAGAACAAGGGGGCACAATTTGAAGATAGAGGGGGGATGGCTCAGAGGTAATGTGAGGAAGTATTTTTTCACAGAGAGGGTTGTGGATGCATGGAACAGCCTCCCTGAGGAAGTCATGGAGTCAAGAACAGTGGGGGAATTCAAGAATGCATGGGACAGACATAAAGCAGTCCTAGTGGGGGGGTAGGGGGAAGTAAGCTGTTGGTTAACTAGGATCTGCAGCTTATCTGTTAGGTAGGAAAATGGGCAGACTAGGTGGGCCAAGCGGTCCTTATCTGCCGTCAAATTCTATGTTTCTATGTTACATGCATTGGGAAACAGTTTACAAGACACATAGTGCAAAGGCAGCATACAAAGTGCATTGATAACAGGAATTGACTGAAGTACAATACACCTTCAATCGAGTCACCAGAACCCAGACTATTAGGCACATAGCAGTTCCAGGCACATGTGTTCTGACTTTGATAGGCAGCCAAGAGAAATGGCTTTGTCAAGTGGTAGGTGTAATGGGGTGGATGTGGCGGATAGGGGGCTGTCCAAGTAGGCTTGTGGGGGAAGCAGAAATAGGATTAGAAGGTTGTGGTGGTGTCTGAGCAGGAGAAGGAGATAGCATAGCATGAGGGAGGTACCCTGTTCTGCAGTGGATGACCACCGGTGCTCAGGTTAAAATGGATCTGCGGGCAAGCAGGCCGGAGATCATGGGATGCTAGCCAACAGAGGACAATATGGGGGGGAGTGACTAGTGAGAGGAGGTGCACAGGATCAGAAAGTTGTCCCACAAGAGCACTGACTCTTGTCCAAGAAGTGATCTGTCAATTCAGATTTGAAAGAGAGAAGGCTCCTCAGTTATTAGAAGGGCAGGGATCTCATTTAGCCATAGTGGAGCTCTGTAAGCAAATGATCAGTATCCTAGGGATGTTCTCCTGAAAGGGACCAGCAAGGGTCCACAGTCCATACCCCTTATTTGGTAGCAAGAATGATTACTTTGTAGAACATCTGTGATACATGGAGGAGTCTTACCAAACATTGATTTTTTGCCCAACAGACATGTCTGGAACTTTATCCTAGATTCCAGGTTCAACCAATTAGCTTGCTCATAAAGTGTGCAGGAGTGCTCAAATCTGTCCTCCCCAAGTATGAGTTTACAGGCTTTATTGAGGGCAGTTACCACCCTCTTAAGTGAAGTTTCAGTAGCTGCTCCATAGACAATCAGCTTGTAGTCTGTGATTGACAAGATTGAGCTGGAGACTGTCAGCTTGAGGGCAGAGGGTGTGAGATATTGTTTGTGTCTATGTAAGACACCTAGCTTGATGTTGACCACTTTTACAACTGATCCAGTATGTTGAGAGAATATCAGTGTATCATCAAAAGTGATTCCAACGTACTTGAAGGAGTGTACTGGTTCCAGCAGGACATCGTTATTATTGAAGATGATCAGATCCAGGTGGATTTTCTTATGCTGGTGATTTGAGATTAGCATTGTTTTAGTCTTTTTGTAGTTGAGGAGTAGTTTTGGCGAATAAAACCACTGCTCCAGCTGGTTGAAGGTAGTCTATAACTCGTTTTGGAGCAGAGTAAGCTGTGAGCTACTACTCAGGATGATGGCATCATCTGCATATAAGATATTTTTTCTTTTACAGGTAAGGGGGGAGGTTGTTTAGAAATAAACTAAACAGTAGAGGACCAAGGATAGACCCCTATGGGAGACCTAGAGTGACTTTCCTTGTTGAAGATACTGAGTTTCCTATTTTGACACTTTGGGACCTGAAGGTCAAATAGTCCTTGAACCAAAGGGCTGCTTCAGAGGCCACTCCTAGCGATACCAGTTCTTGAAGCAGGATTGGGTGGTTAACAGTGTCAAAGTCCTTGGTGAGATCAATAAAGATAGATCCCACCAACTGGCCTCTGTCCATCGCCTTATGCACATATTCGGAGAATTCTACCAGGGCAGTAGTCATGCTGTAGTTTTTCCAGAATCCATGCTGCTGGGGACACTGAAGATCATATTTTTGCAGGTACTCGGAGATCTGGTCCACTACGATTCTCTCTGGTGCCTTTGATAGGGGGGATAAAATTGAAATAGGTTGGTAGGATTCCCATAGGATCATAATATAAATTGTAAGTAAGCAATAACACACAACAGGGTATGTGGTAATGCTAAATTACCATAAGCCCCAGGTGGGTTATGATGTAGGTTCTGAGGCACGAGGTGCAGCTGAGTGCCATCAACCACCTGAGAAGTGTGAATGTCTTCACTCAGGTGCCAAAGGCACCTATACTGCCATTGAAGCACATGCTAAGGATGTGGAAGAGTAAGCAGGTGGCTGCTGTGAGGAGGACCAGGACCCGGCTTCACTGACTGGAAAAAGAGGTAACATTCCAACTTAAATGGCACACAGCTAAATGATACAAAATGAAACCAAAAATTGGGAAATGGCACCAGAGTGAGATGTCGCTCTGGGTAGTATGGCAAAGGCAGTTTTCAGGTGCACTGACTAAATGCAAGGAAGATGAGGAAGTGTCGATGGGTGGCTGCATGAGAAATGCAATGTGCCCTAGATCACTTTGCCTGATAACGTAAAGTGTGAATGCGAGAATCAGTGGCTCAACCTGTCGCAGCGAGGCAGCATTGACAGAGGAGGGGAAAATAGAAATTGAAACATTAAGCGCACAACCATTTTACACCCTCTCCCCCTGTTTGGAAGGCAGGAAGTAGGAGATATTTGAAAACCAAATTTCAGTTTTGTTAATTGGAGAAGGGCATGAGTACAAAACATTTTAACAATATTTCCAGTAGGGAAGAAGCATATTCCATTTATGCCATATCTTCAATAAAAGTGAAAAAATAATGTCCTGCCATTTTTTGCTGATTATAAAAATTCTAAAAGGTATCTATAAATGAAACACCACTCATTTGATAGATGTTTTTGTGCTGGATGACTTTTGCGCTCAAAGTAATATGCTATAATTTTTCATTTTAAAGCTATTTGCATTTGTTTTGTTGCAAAAAGTGAAAAATAATTGAACTTTGTGCTGTTTTTTGCTAACTATAAAAAAACTAAAAGGCACATATAAGTAAAACTCTACTCATTTTGTAGATATTTTTGTGCTGAACAAATCTGATGCTCACAGTGCCATGCTATGACTTTTTTGGTTTAATATTTGCATTTGTTTGTTGAAAAACTAAAAAATAATTGGATTTTCTGCTGCCTTTTTTACTATTTTTTAAAACACTAAACAGTATCTGCAAATGAAACACAAATCATTGTGTAGATATTTTTGTGCTGAATAACTTTTGTGCTCATAGTACCATGCTATCATTTTTCATTTTAAAGTTATTCACATTTGAATATGGTTAGCACAGCTAGCATGCATCTGCACAACTGGGTATCTCTCCCTTCAATGACATCTTCAAGGCAGCCATTTTAGGATTCTTAGAGCAGGATTTTTGAATCAGGATAGGCTGTGTCTGCAGTTTTCAAATGCCATGAAACTGCATTTATCCTGCTTTAATAAATGCAGTATCAGTATAAATGTAAACAACAGTCTCTCCTTTTACAAGACTATGGAGTCTTTTAAAAAAAGTGTGTAAAAAAAGATGGTTTAGGTATCATTTAAATCATAATGATACTGCTACATTGCCAGCATAGGTCATTCTGTGTACCCTTCATCCAGCTTAACTACATATTAGGTTCTAGAAGGGTTTCTGCCACATAACCTATTTATCATTTTGATTGTAAAATATTTTTAGTATTGAGTATACCCAGTCATTCCCATGCCAGCATTTAAATGGAATGATCTGTAGCAAATACAAGGCAGTATATGCCAATAAAAGGCAATATATGCAAAGGACACCTAATATATATCAAGGAAACATCTAGTTCCGAATGGTACAGCAAATTCTTGAATGCAAGAATATCATTGACTGTGACATATGACCTTCAGCATGTGAGTGGATACAGTTATATAGCAAATACTTATATTAAACTCATATTAAACATATAGGGCCTAAGCGTAAAAAGGGTGAATTGCCTACGCACCACCCATCTGTGACATAGAGGCAACCCTAGGTCTGAATGCTGCACAGTGGGTGTCCTATGGATCCCTGGTGGCATTCATAACCAGTACACAAGCCCCTTGTGCATATTATCCCCCACCTGCTGTGCAGCTACATGAAACAGGTGGTCCGGGGTCATGCCCGTACTGTGCACCATTCACTGAGGCACAAAGTTGGCACATAGTGCCAAGTGAGGGGGGCATGAGTTGCATGAGGGTGGACCCTGCTGTAGCTACTATGCCCCCCCCCCACAACAGAAACCTGCTGGCTGTGTCAGACCATAAACCTTCTTCACATTGCTGCCCCAGCCCACCAGGCTTAGAGGGAGGGCTGGGGCAGCCAGTTGTACGCACATCCATGGTTTGGAGGATTTGAGTACATGTGAATCTTAGTGTGAAACTGGATCCCTTGGTTTGCAAATGTTTTGTTTAAAATTGCAGCAACAAGCTGGCATGCAGGTGGTTGACCTTGAGATGCAGTTTGACCTTTACAAATAAATTTACAAAACTGTCAACAGGAAACCTGCCCTAGGGCAGAATGTTGTATTTTGTTGCACCTGTTCAGACTAGATGGACTTTTCAGGTTGGTCAAAGGAAAGAAATTGACAAAATCTTGTTACATTTTTTGTGAAAAACAAGATGCAGAAATTTAACTGACAAGCAGATCCATCATATACAGCGAGCAATGCTTTGGTTTTCCAGATTTAGACATATTCGCAGATGAAGGACTTTGTTTGAACTGCCTGTATCAAGAGCTATCCTGTACAATTTTAATTTTTTTATTCTTAATAATAAAATGCTGCCTGTGAATTTTAAAACTTCTCCTGGTCTGCCTGTGCTTCCTAACCTATGCCTCTTTGACAATTTTGTGATAATGTTGTAGCCAACAATACATATGGTAACAGAACAGTACCAAATCTTGAAAGTATATAGAAATTCAAGTTGAATTCATATTGTAGATTCCTGTCTTGCTGTGATGGTGAGAGCATGGGTTGCCTTGGTTTTACACGGTCCCTTTCATAAACACTGTATCAAGTGCTGTATGAGTCCTAAAGAGTGGCAGCTATAAGGCATGCTCAGGGAGGAAGTGAGGCTGTGGGAGACCGAAAACTTAGAAACCTTTAAACTTAAATGTAGCTGATATAAACCATCATGGTTGGAAGCACTTTGTTTTAGTACTGCATCTACCCACTGTACTTCTCCAATTGCTAAATTCTGGTTTGATTTCCTATCTTGCTACCTTAGCTCTTGCTTTACTTGCCTCCTCCACCCTTCGAATTCCCTTAGGAACTCTAACTCGCTCTTTCTCTGTCACTACGGTAGGACCTCTGTTGGTCAAGGAGCATTCTCCCACAGACTTCTGCTTCTCTGGTCCAACCTCCCTACTTCCTCCAGTCCCACCTCCCATACTTTATTGTATCCAATTCTCTATCCCATAGGACACACCTGGATATGAACCATTCAGCTCAGTGTGTGTGTTTCTGTTAAACTATGTTAAATACAGTGAATAATGTGTGGGTAACAGTGTGTAATGAGTTTTGTTACATATCTTAGGTGTGTAATACCACATAAACAAAGAGACAGACATTTGAGTGGTTTATAAAGGTATCATAAACCAAGGGTGTGTTTTACAAACAAAATTTGAACTTTTTTACTGCGGACCATTCTTTAGATTGTATAATTACTGACTAAGAGAACCATGTCCAGGAGCTGACTGACAACAGAAGTAGGTTTTGCCACCTCTTTTGGCTGCAGCTGTTGGGTGTCTCACACTCAGTGCAGTATGAGAGAAAAGTGTTCTTCGTTACAAACTGTTGAGTAATACATTGTGTTTAACAGAGAATTTTGGGTACTGCTTTTTGGTCTGTAATCAACCCTAACGATAATTATAAATAAATTAATGCAGTATCTGAGAGCAAGGCAACTCTCTGGTATACACATTCATGTGTATTGCAGAGTGTATAGTGAACAATTTTGGGTACTGGTTTTAGGCTGTGCCCAGTCACAACCAATAATTATAAATAGATAATTAGTAGGTGCCTACACTTTAAAGAGCTGCTGACACCTCAGATAAAATGTTGAAAAATGTAATTATGTACAAATCAGATTGCATTCTGCATATAAACTATAAAGTTCTCCTCCCCATTATTTATTACTGAAGAACTTTGCATGAACATGTGATGTTTATCCCTTAGAGCTCATTTGCCTCTGTACCTTACTCTCTACTTTGAGTCATAATCCTGTTGTGATATCACAGTCTGTTGCCATGAAAGTAAATGTGATGTCACAAGCAGTGCATTATTTATGCATTAAATCATTAAGTACAATTCTGCCTCCATTCCATTTATATTGTATATATTTCTCCTCCTCATTATTTATTATTAAGGAAATTTGTATGAATATATGATCTTTATCCCTTTGAGTGCCATTAAAGTATATCTGCCTCTATAACTTACTCCGTACTTCAAGTCATAATCCTGTGTTGTGACATCACAGTCTGTTGCCATGGGAGTAACTGTGAGATCACAAGCAGTGCTCTATGACTTCAGGTAGGGAGAAGGCAGCAGGAATAGATGAACTCTTCAGGAGCAAAGATCCTGTTTTCGTGCAGATTACCTCACTACTAAATAATGGGGAGGAGGAATATATAACTAACGGAAAATACAAGCTGGACGGTGCCTAAATATTATGTTTTGTTAAAGCTGCCCTGAACGTTTTACCAGTTCTTTAAGCACAGGTTGAGAGAGAGAAAGAGGTGGTTATGCATAGAGAAAGTAACCTACTCAAGATCACACTATCAATCCTGGCTATCCAGGTTTATAGCTCTATGCTCTGGCTACTGTTGTGAAGGACCCCGAGCCCTTGGGATAGGGTGCTATAAAAATAAAAATACCTTGCCATACCAGGCTACACTGCCTAGGGACCTAATGGAGAAAATGATCAAAGACCAGCTCATAGGAAATGTGGTACAGTCATTTGTTTTACAGGTACAGTATATTTATTTATTTTATTTATTTATGTATTTGTTTACTGGGTGGGAGCACTAATCCAGAGGACAGTTTTCAGGCACAACCCAGGCCATAAAGATGGCACATAGGTAATACAGCTAGGAAACACACATACACAGGTATAAATGGTACAAAAAAATGTAACAGTAGGAATATAAAGTGCAAGTGCAAAATGAGCAGCATCTATTACCCAGGTTGGCAGACACGTGGTGGCGGCCGTCAAGTTAGCTTTATAGTGTGATTTGAATGTTAGGTGTGAGTCTAGAGAGCAGAGGGATGCAGGCAGATTGTTCCATAGTTTGGGTGCGACAAAGGTGAAGGCTTTGCTACCCACATAGGTGGATATCTGGGGAACCACTAAAGGTACTAAACATTGCACCAACTGGGTAATGGTTATCTTTTCAAAACCCCCTTAAATGAAGGTATAAACTAATATCAATATCTTTAAATATGTTGGGGGTAAACCCTTTATATAACAAAATAAATCACTTCCAATACAGTTTTCACTTCTTTTTCTTTTCTTTTATTCACCCCTACGTTTCGCTCCTCAGAGCTTGTTCACGGGGCATATTTCATATAACAATTTCCATCTGTTTAAAACAGAAATAACATCTTTAGTTTTTCAATCTTTAAATTCATGTATATAACAAATAAACATATTGTTCTCGCAGAATGTAATGTATCAATTCCCATTCAAACCTCTTAGAGTGAGAGACGGTTTGGATTCAACAAGCAGGACGCCAAGTAAAAAGTTTAGTCATCCAGAAAAGGATTCATTTCTCGTGGGGAATAAAGAATTTTAAGGTAACCCAATTCATAAAATAAGATTTAAGAAAATGCAAACTTCAAAGATTTTAAAATAAACATTAATGAATGTTATTTTGATAATATGTAGACGTTGCATAAGAGGCACGGACAGACATGGAAAGTGATACTGTTGTTGAATGTGATAGACAAAATTAAAGGCAGTTTCTGGCTTATTGAGGTAGGGGAACAGTAAGTGAAAATATTAATCAGTTTCAGTAAACAATGTGGAAGTTTACAAAATTTAATTAAACATAAAGTGATAATCAAGTAGACAGTAAATTTAAAGCATAGAAGAAGGTGGGGATAAAAGTTATGGGGAAAACAGGCTGGTGCAGATATAAATGTTTTTCTGTTGAGCATTTGGTGAGAGACATTATGCACTAATGATGATTGTTTGATATGTTATAGGAGCTGATGAGCATAGCATATAGAAATTGTTGAGCTTTTAAAGGAACTTCAAACAACCAAAGTTTGAGTGGTAATTGATACATTACATTCTGCAAGAACAATATGTTTATTTGTTATATACATGAATTTAAAGATGTAAAAACTAAAGATGTTATTTCTGTTTTAAACAGATGGAAATTGTTATATGAAATATGCCCCATGAACAAGCTCTGAGGAGCGAAACGTAGGGGTGAATAAAAGAAAAGAAAAAGAAGTGAAAACTGTATTGGAAGTGATTTATTTTGTTATATAAAGGGTTTACCCCCAACATATTTAAAGATATTGGAACCACTAAAGGTAGGATGCTAGAGTTCTGAAGATTGCGGGAGAAGGCTTTTTGTTTGAGCAAGGAGAAATAGGGGGACAGGTCTCTACTTCTGAAGACTTTATCTATGGTGCAGCCAAGTAAGTAGCTGTTTCTGACCGGGGGGGGAGGTAGCCATCCCAAAGCCTGGAAAAGGGAGCAATAGCATGTGGAGTTGGGTGCCATCAGTGCAAATTTGAAGATGTTATTGTGGATGGTAGTAAGCCTTGCAAGAAGTCAGAAGGAGGTCTGTATATACATGGCACAATAATCCAATAGAGGGAGGAAGCTGCCTTGTGCTATGGCAAGCCAGGCCTCAGATTTCAGATAGTGTTTTAGTCAGACGCCCACAGCCAATTTTTGGTTGATATGCTTGGAGAAGGTTAAGGTGGGATCAAGGGTGACACCCAAGTATTTGAAGCAGTGTACATTTTCAGGGGTTGAGCCATCCAAAGTTAGAACCGTCAGAGTGGTTTGAGTATCGGTAAACTTAGATATCTTGGGTTTAAACCCCAGAAGCATAGCCTTAATTTTGTTCAAGTTTACTAGGAGCCTATTTCCCAGAAACCAGTTATGGGCTGTGCCATAATTTAGGGTTAGGGTGATGGAGAGACTAGCCAGTTGCTTGGCACTGTGGAATGACAACAGGTCATTTGCATACAGGATGGCCTCACATGAGAGGCTGTCATATGGCAGGGAGTTCATGAATAGTAAAAAGAGGAGCAGACTCAGGATGGAGCCCTGGGGGACACCAGTGGTCATAACCTTAATCACAGAGGTGGCTCCTCTAACATTAACCATTTGAAATCGGCCAGAGAGGTAATTTAAAAACAGGTAGCCAGCCCCATGGAACAACCAAGGTTCTTTAATTTGCAGTGGAATAGGTTGTGGTCAATCAGGTCAAAGGCCCTGGTCAGGTCAACAAAACAGCACCTGTGAGATTCCCTGTGTCCATGTTACTGAAGACATGGTTTGTAAAGTGAGCCAGGGCAGATGTAGTGCTGTGATATTTCCTAAAACCATGGTGCTGTGGACAGAGAAGCTTATATTTATTGACATGCTGCAAGAGCTGGTGATGAATGACCTTTTGGAGGAGCTTGCTGAGGTGAGGCAGGATAGAGATGGGCCTGTAATTATCCATGGATAGAGATCACCGTCTTTGAAAATGGGGACTACCTCAGCATTTTTCTATATGGTGGGTATTGCCAGGGATTTATTTTACTCTAAAAATTGATTAGCGTTTTGCTCATAAAAGTGCTAAATCTTTGTGAAAATGCATAGCTCTTGCCTCACTGTGTTTAATAAACACAGCACTTCTAGAAAATCTATATAAATACTTTTTGTACAGTTAGTATAGTCCCAAGAAAAAAACTGCTAATCAGTTATTTAAAACCCTGGGTATAGCTGATGTGGAGAGGGCAAAATTGAAGATTGTGGTCAGGGGTTTGGTGATACAGGGGGCTATGAGTTTAAGCAAGCGGGGGTAAAGTCCATCGCTATTGAGAGTACCCTGGTTGGGGAGGATCTTCAATAGTTTGTGGGTTTCTTGTGTGGAGATAGCCCTGAAGTGGAAAGGTGGCTAGAGAGTACCAGCTGCAGGTGTGTACTCAGTCTGGCTTGCCAAGCTTTCTGGGTTGAGTGTGGGCACTTTATCAAGGTGGGCTGAGAAATCAGTGAACTTAATGTGTAGGGTATTGGCAACTGCAGTGGGGTCAGTTGAAAGGCCTGTTGAGATGCAAGACAGGGTGGTGGGATCTTGGGCTATCATGGAGCCAGTGGTGGGCCAGAATAGGCAAGAGTTTATAAGGCTGTCACTCTGGAGTTTCTAAGATCGTCGCTCTGGAGTTTTCTAAATTAGCTTGCCTTATGGGTTTTGGTCTGCTGTTTACACAGATTGTGCAGTCTCCTAGAATCATTCCGTAGGGTGGGGAGGGGGAGACTTTGAAAGCAGACTGTTTTGTGTCTCTTTCTCTTTCATTTGGGAGAGTAGGTCTTTTGTGAGCCAGTGGTTGCTTCTGCCTCCCATTTGGTCAGTAGTTGAAGGGAAATGCATGTCCTGAATGCGCAGAAGGGCATCAGTGAGGAATCCTACAGCTGAAGCAACATCAGGAAGAGAGTGGAGGGATTTCCAGTTTACTGCCCTGACATCAGAGAGCAAGTGGGTGGTGTTGAAGCAAGCAAAATCTCTAAAAGTCCGATATTTTTTTTGGGGGGGAGGGCACTTTGATTTGGATGACCAGATCACATAGGTACGGGAGTGATCGCTTATGGAATCATGCAGGATACCAGCTTGAAGGATCCTATCATTCCTGTTTGTTACTATCCAGTCCAGCAAGGAGTGGTTTTGTAATCTGATATTGCTTCTTGTGGGTAGAGTAATGGTCTGGGTGAGGTTTTGTGTCTTAGTAGGTCACTGTACTCTAGTTGCTTGGGACTTAACCAGTGGAGGTTTAAATCACCTAACACTGTACTCTCCCTGGAAGGTGAGAGCAGTCCCAGGCCTGACGGTAAGTTTGTTAACCCCTCAATGCCCCCCGTAGGTGGGTTGTAGCATCCAAGGTAGGTCTTTCTATTTGATCCTAATGTAAGTTCAGTGAGGAGCCACTCACTGGGGTGCTGGTGTCTACATTGCCACTAGTAGTCCAGCATTCTTACAAATATTAAGAGGTACAGTAGTGGTAGTAGTACTTACTTGTATAATGTCTTTCTAAGGCTCAAGGCACTGTACAATTTCAGAAGCTATAGAAAAAAAAATTACAGTACATAGCAAACACTACTTGGGTTAATATCCCAATACTGACACTGTAGTGCAGCATGAGGGGGTGCTGCACTCCTGAGATACCGTCTTTCAGATGAGATGTTAAACCGAGATCCCCGTCTGCCTGTTCTGGTGGTTGTTCAGGTGGACGTTAAAGATCCCATGGCACTTCTTGAAAAGAGTTGGGGAATTTTTTATTGAACACAATAAAGCATATGATATATAAATACATCCTTCACTAAACTCAGTTCTGTTTTCACCTCATGTACATATTATATTCCCTAGTCATAACTTGTTTACATCCTTGTCATTTTACATTTAAGTAATTGGAATGTCATTATCTGTGATCCAAGGTAATGCCTTCCAAAGTTCCAATAACACTTCTCTATGCATCTGTTTATTTTCATCCTTTTATATCCCTCTTAAATCCTTCATTGTTTTCTTATTTAGTTCCAAATGACTCCCTTCTTTCTGTTGCAAAGTAAACCCACACCTCATTAACCGTGTATTCTATTTAAAGGCTAGCATAACTATTTGTAAAGTGCTAACCGACCATTTTCCCCATTCTTTCCCAAATGTTCCATACATTAAATTTCTATACGAAAAAGTGCTAAACAGGGGTTCCAACAACTGATTTGCAGCGTATTTCCAAAATCCTTGCTTAAATGAACATAGGAAGAATAAATAGAAAAGAAAAAGGTATTTCTTGCTAACAACTCTATGTGCGACTGCCCGTAGTAGGGCTATTCCAACCCAGCCCCTGCCACTCCCCTTTTACTGTCTTTATAATCTGTATCCTGCTTCCAGAATTTCTGCTGCTGTTGTTACACACAGCACTGGGTTGTTTCTGCCCTCTGCTAAAGAATGTTACTCTGCTCATTTACTGTACCTACTAATGTAAGATATGGACTGATTGAAGTCTGGCACCGGTCTTGTATTGTTGTACTGTCTGCTGTTATGCACACAATTCTGGGCTGTCTAGGCCCTCTGCTATAGTATGTTTCTCAGTTCTTTACCTTACAATGTATTTTTTGTACTGAATGATGTTACTGTACCTGTTCTTGTGATGTTGTACTCTGTCTACCAATGAAGAGCCTTTGCAAAAGAGTCTTTGACTCAAAGGGTGTAATTCTGATTTCTCAATAAATAAATAAATGTACAATTGTTTCTTCTTGTTGTATACAGTTTGTTCTACTACATATTCTCTTGTGTAGTTTTTTATGTTTTTGGTTTGACTTCACATTCTCTCATGGCATGAAAGCCAGTGCAGGTCCCACATTCTTTCCAGAATCCTTTTATTATTTAACAATGTTGCCAGGTTATTTTTATAAGGTATTGGACATTTATAGAAAATGTATTCTTCTGTACATAGAGTCTAATGAATAAAAGTAAAGTTTCTTCCTTGGTACCATCCTGAGTTGTTGTGTTGTAATCTGCCATTGTTTAATTCTCAAAAATATGCATCTCACATATTCCGGAATTATTACCGATTTCTTAAAAGTTCTCAAAGTTTCTGTTTCCCATTGAAATATCCAGTAATGATACTTTTCTCTAAATATTCTTCCCATTCATATTGCTGATTTATTATTACTGGCATTAGATTGCTGTATAAAAACAGGTGTTAAAGAAAATAATGGGGGTTATCATATTTAAACCTTCCCTCTTTACAGGCTAATATAAAATGTTACTTTTTATCAGGTTGAGTCAGCTACCCGAACAGGCCTGAAAAAATATGCTTAAAATAGTGGTTTCCATAGTTTTAGGTTTGGGGGGGGGATATTACTGAGATATAAAAAAAATTGGAACCAAAAAAGTTTTAATTAGATACACTCTTTTTTGTTTACTAGAGTTCCATTTATTCCACTGTATAACCTTAGCTTGTCTCAAGTCTAATTTTTTCCTCCAGTTTATTTCGTCCAGGTTGCCTAGGCCAAAAGTTATTCCCAGAATTTCAAATGGGTCTGGCTTAATAGATATTTGCTCTACTGTCCCCATATAATTTAGTAGATAATTTATTCTTTGTCGTATACATTTGTTTATATTTAAGGATGCTCCTGACAGGCCCCCAAACAGTTTACATATATTTAAAATCTTTTCTGTTGAAGGTTCATCTTTAAAAAGAACATTCATATCATCTGCATACACTATGATTTTATGTGGTAGGTTTTGTCCTTTGAAATCCAGAGATTGTATTTCATTATATACTGTATATATAAAAATCGCACAAAATGGGCATTCCTATCTTACCCCTTTATATAACTGTATGACTGAGCCTCTCCGCCCATTAACTATTGGCACCACAGTTGCAGTTTGGTATATACATTTACACCATTCAATCATAATTTCCGAAATATTATAGTGCCTCAGTACTTCCCACAGAAAACTATGATTTACTCAATAAAATGCTTTTTTTTGATGAAACGATACTAGATATCCATCTAGTTCTCCCAAGACTGTCCCAGTTCTGTTAATTCCCTTATTAAAATTAGGTGGTTCTGCACTTGCCTATCTGGTATGGCATATGTTTGTGCCTGAGAGATTACCAAATTGGATACTGCTGTTATTTTGTTAGCTAACATTTTCGTTAATAGTTTAAAATCAGAATTAAGGAGACCTATTGGCCTCCAATTATTCATGCCCTTTTTGTTTCCTTTTTTTATATATGTATATTAGAATCCCCATGTTCAAATGTAAAGGAACTTGTTTTTAGTTAGTATATGATTATACACTTCTGTTATTTCCTCCAAAAGTTATTTTCCTATCAGTTTTATTAATTCGTTAGGGAGGCCATCTGGTCCTGGTGTTTTATCCCACTCCATTTTGGACAATGCTTCTTCTACTTCTTCCTTTTGTATTAATTTTGTCATTTCAAATATTTCGGACTTGTCTGTTGTTGGTATTTTTATTGTTTTTAGAAAATCTCTTACATCCCCTTGTGCTATTACTAATGGTGTATACATTTCCCCCCGTGTATACATTTCCACAGCTAGTGCTATTTCTCATTGTGTTTTCTTCCTTACCTGTATCATCCATTATAACTACTATTTCTCTACCTTTTGCTGTATTTATAATATATTCAAAAGGACATATGTTTTCAACCTTTCCCCTGGCTTCAAATTTCTGTTGGTGATACAGTGTCTTTACTTTTTCTTTGTGAAATGTCATCATTTGTTGTTTTACATTATTTATCTGATCCATTAGATTCTGACCCATTTGGTATGACACAGATAATTGTCGTAGACGTTTCTTGTGATGTAGATACAATAAAAAATTATTTTTACTTAAGGACCTGCTCAGATGCTTACATAACTTTTGCAATTCCCACTTTGTATCTGTATATTTGTGGAGTCAAAAACAGTAGTGGAATTCAAGCATGCATGGGACAGTCATAAGACAATTCTAGGGGGTGGGGGTAGGAAGAAGTAGGCTGCTGGTTAACTAGGATCTGCAGCTTATCCCTTAGGTAGGGAAATGGGCAGACTGGGTGGGCCAAGCGGTCCTTATCTGCCGTCAAATTCTATGTTTCTATGTTTCCCACTGGGTCACATCATTATCAAACACTATGCAGTAAATACTGACTTGCTTGCTTTTATAAATGAGTTTATGACAAGAAATACGTATTTGTCCTGTACTAATGATACATTTCATTTCCAATACCCTGGTCCTTTTTTCAGTGTATCTTCTGTTTTAATCCGTATGGAGACTATGTTGTGATCTGGAAATTCTGCGGGCCATACAGCAGCTGAGTAAATTTTTAGATTTTTTGATGTAAAAATAAAGTCTATTCTAGATGCAAGACTGCCTTTTTGAAAAGTGGGTGTAGCTGTCTGTGTGTATAGAAAATAGGCATCTTTCAATTTTGCTTTCTTTGTTATTGTGCCCAAGAGATTGGAGTCACAATATTGTAGTTTTTGCTATCCGGGGACAGTTAAAATCCCCTGCAAAAATAATATAAAGTGCCATGTATAAATATGGTTGAATTAAATTAATCATTTCACATCTGGATGCTTTTGTCTGGGGAGCGTAGTAGTTTATTAATCTATACCCAATGTTCTTTATAGTAACAACCATAATTAAGATACTGCTGGGTAGTAAGTCATATAATTTTAAAACCTTCACCTCAGGTATTCAAAATAAAATTCCTGTACTCAAACAAGGTTCCTGTCCTAAGGACCAAAAAGATGGGCCAATTAGCCAGTCCCTTGTGGCCTCATGACATTCTGTTAAGGTATGTAATCATGCATCTTGTAGGAAAAACAACCCAAAATGTAAATACTTTAGGTAAGAAAATACTATTTTCCTTTTCCCGGGCCTTTTAATACTATTAACGTTAATGGTATAAAAGTAAAATGGTTGCACCACCACTGTTTATTTGTTTGTATTTCCCCCTTCTCGGTTTTTGCTCCTTATGTTTTATTTTAATTCTGGCCTTCCTTTTTTGAGACCCTCTAGGCCTCTGTGCCATCTCAGTATCTGTCATGATTTCTGGGAGTAAGGAAGTTACAGATGAGACATCTGATTCCTCATCTGAGTGGTCCAATTGTAGTATCTCAAATCTGTTTCTTGTTTTGTCAGCCTGTTTTGTCACTGATCTGGTTATAAATGTCTTAATTTTTGTTTTCCCTGCTTGGTTTCCCTTTGAAATTTCTAGTTCTTGTGCTGGGGTTCGGGGGTCCGGCAGTGGTGGGGGGGTGGTATGATGTTTACTTTGATATATATTTCTAATCTATTCTTTGTTTCCTTTCTGTCTTGTCCTTCCTTTGGCCCTTCCTGTTCTGTAGGTACACTGATTTCAGTATTCTCTTTCTCTGTCCCTAATTCTTTCCCCTGTATTATTGTGCTTTTTGCCTCTTTTGTGATCTGCTCTACAGTGGTTTCTTGTCAGTCTAATGACTGTTTCCCTAGTTTCTTCTTTTGTGTTAGAGTAATCGGTAACCGTTCCTCTCCATCGCCCTGACCTTGTGTGTTATGTGCTGCCCATTTACAGTTCTGGAAAGTGTGGCCTTTTTCATTACATAGATTGCATCTACATTAATTTAAGTATTGGTTTGCAATGTGTCCCAGATCCCCGCAGACCAACATCTCAGTTTATCACATATGCTACTTAGATGCTCAAAAGACCCACATCTATAACACATCTTAGTTTGCCCCTGGCAGAACAATATGCATCTGTCTCTTCTTAGAAAAAAAGAGTTTGGTAGGTGTACAACCCCCTCATCTTCTGTTTTTAATGTTACTTTCGCATGCCATCCCCCAGTCCAAATATTTTCTGTATCCATGATTCTTCAGGATCTTCTATAATAGTGCATTTTTTTTAAACCAGTGTATTAAGTCTGAAACGCTGACCCCTTCACTTCTGAAAAGAACAGGTTACTGTTTTTTGCACTGGTTTAGTTAAGGGGATGGCCATGAAAGGTGACCATAATGGAGTTTTTTTCAGCTTGTTATATTTCGCCCAAAATCTTTCCAGACCACTCACTGTTTTAAAACTGATGTCAAAGGTGGTCTCTCCAGATATGTGAATTAATGCGTATATCTCATTGGCAAAAAACTTTATAGACTCTTTCAATAATGATCTAGCCACAAACACTCGATCTGGAGGCTCTGTCAACCCCCTGCTATATAGCGACCTGACAGCATTATATTGTTTTGCTGGATACATTGGTGCTTTGAAAAAGGAAGAGTATGTTTTTGGTGTTTCCTTATTTATTAAATTCAAAGGCCTTTGCATAATATCTGGATTATTTTCGGGGCGTCCCTCAGTTATTTTTTCCACAGAATCATTTATCATGTCTTTATTCCTTACAGGTGCTCGTTTAAACTATAGCTGTGGATTCTGTGTCACTTCTAATTCTGGGGGCAGCTCTAGATCTTTAGAGTTATTTTTATCCACAGTGCACCTTCTTATATCTGTAGGTATTTTAATTGGAGATGTTCCTGAAAGCCACTGACCTGTGCTGGAGTTCTTCTCCCAGCCAGCTGCATGAAGAGCACTGTCCACAGACCATGGATGCTCCTTGATGCTGATTCCACTTCCAGAATGTCTTAGTCTCAGTCCTCCTGAACCTTTCTCTGCCATTCCCGACGTAATATCTGGTAATTCTCTTTCTGTTAATTACCCTTTTTGTGTTTTTAGTACTGCAAATTTCACAGACTCCGCCCAGCTGGTTGAGGCCTTTGGTGCAGCTTCATCATTGCAATTCAGTTGTGTTTGTTTGACAGGCCTTCCCTGTTTGTCAAACTGGGCTTCTCTCAGTTGTTTTACAAGTTGTGCTTTTCTGCCAAGGAAGTTCAGTGTTTATTTCTCTGTTTTCTCTTTAATCATACATTCTGCATCATTCCAGTCTTGATTTTCCTCCCCCGCTTCAACAGTCTCTTTTTCTTTGTCACTTTCTTCTGTAAAGCTTTCCTCTGTTTTATCCATCGATTCATTTAAAGAGTCATCCAATAAATTATTTACAGATTCCTTTTTATTACCTTTTTCTGGTATTATTTCAGTTGTTTCCACAACTTCTTCCATCAGAATGTTCTCATTAAAGACTATTCTGTTTTCTGCTCCTAGTTCCATGACTTCCTCCTCTCCTTCTTTCCTCTGCTCGGCCATCTTGGCAAACTACCAGGATGTGACACAGACTCCCCCTACTGCAAGAGTAGGGGAATTTTTATTAAAACAAAAGTATAAACAGACAAATTCAAAAGGTGTAGTTAGTCATACATTGTGATGATTAAACAAGATTAATTTAAACATCTTTATAAAACATGTTTAGAAAATATATCCCTTCATCCATAAACAAAGCTTCATTACCTTATGTTATAGGCACATAATTGTCAGATATATAGCAAAGCTTTCCATAACTCTAAAAGTTCTGCATGTGACTTCTTTCCTTTTTCTTTTATATATATACTATCTTTAAATCAGTCTCAATTTTGTTTAACAGTTCAATATAATTCCCCTCTTTTTGTTGAAGCATAAAAGCATACCTCATTATCCATATATTCCATTTTAGTACAACCATTATTAATTGTGAAGTACTTAGATTCCATTTCACCCATTCTTTACTAAATTTCCTATACGTAACATTACTATACGTAAGAGTCCCAAAAATATTCTCCTTCCACTGGTTAGACAGGAAATCCCAAAATCCCTTAAAGAAAGAGCTGGAGAAAAATGAATGATCTGTCATTTCTTCTTGTGTAATACCTTTTAGTCGTGCACATAATATTTCTGATTGTGCTTTTGATTAGACTTAGTATTGATTTTCTCATGGTACGCTAACCAATGGATGTCCCACATATTTTCAGGAATTCTTTTATTGTTTAAGAACTTTAATAGTGTTGATTTATCAGCTGCTGGGCATTATTCAAAAACTATTCCCATTGTGCACACTGTAGAAAGAATATAGTGATAAAATAGTTTTCTATTCAAAATAATGACTTGTGAAGTTACCGTCCACTGTTTCAGTCTCTGAAAGGTACACCTTATGTATTTTGGAATTAAGATAGATGTTTTAAAGGTTTTAAACTAATTTCTTTCCCATTGTTGCAGTCATATTGTACAAGTGTCCTATAGCATGTACTCCCATCCTATTTGTTGTCCCATGATTATTGGTTTTATAATCATATAAATGAAAAAAAAAATATTGAAAAAGATAATCAGGTTGATCATGTTGAGACACCCTTTTTTGTTGGGAGGTATAGTACATTCATTTTAATTGGATTTAAATGGCTTTCCCATATAGCCTGAAAAAATATACTGAGAATGCTGGTTTCTAGCTTTTTAGGAGGGGGAAAAATATACAGTAGCTCACATATAGGAAAACAGGAAGTAAAAATGTTTTAATTAAATATACCTGCTTTAATTTGCTTATTTTCCATCTATTCCAGTGACTAACTTTCTGTCTACCTGTTTCCAATTTTGTTTCCCAATTTCTCTCATCCAAATCCCCCTTACCAAATTCTATTCCAAGTATTTTAATATGTTCTGGGCTAATATCCATACATCCTATTGTTTTCCTTTCCTCTAATGTATAGTTTAGACATTGTCCTATACATTTTTCAATGTTTAAGGAGGCTTCCAATAGAGAACCAATTTTAGTACATAAATTAAAAACTTCTGTAAGAGATTCTTCATCCTTAACTATTTACATATTATCATATTATCCACAAATGCTAAAACTTCCCAGGGAAAGGTTTGTCCTAAGGCTTCTATTGCTCTTATCTGACATGAGGTATTAATTTTCCGCAGTAAGGGATCTATAAAGAAATTATATAATATGGGGCTTAGCGGACACCCTTGTCTTACACTTCTCTGTAGATGTACCACGGGCCCCCTCCATCCATGTACTGTTGTGATAACTGTTGCTGTTTTATAAATACACTGTATCAATTTAATTACAGTATCTGGAATCTGATAGTGTTTTAAGATATTCCATGGAAATGTGAGGTTAACCCTATCAAAGGCCTTCTCCTGATCAAGGGAGGCCAGATAACCATTCACTAATCCATTTTTCTCCTTTTCTACAGTTTCTCTGATACACAGTAAATGCTGCTGTACATGTCATCCCGGGATTGAATAATTTTGGGCTATGTATATTAAACATTGAGCTACTATTAGTAACCTGTTTGTTAATTTTTTAGTTTAAGATTTTAAAGTCAGTATTCAGCAGGCTTATTGGAAGCCAGTTCTTTAAAGTAGTTTTGTCCCCCTTTTATGAATGTATTTGAGAAGTCATGAGTTCATGTACAGAGGTATCTCATCTGCGGACAACATACTATTGAAGACTGGAGCTAACACTTCTGCTAATTCCCTGCCAATTTTTTATCAATTTCATTAGACAGCCCATCAGAGCCCAGAGATTTTCCATTTCCCAATGTCAATAGTACCTCGTGAACTTCATTTGCCTCTATTGATCTAGCCATAGTATCTAGTGTAGTCTGATCAATCTGAGGGATCTCTAAATCTTTTAAAAATTTGTTTAGATCTGACAAGTCAGTTGTAAGGGGGAGCGTACATTAGTCTTGTTTAATCAGACACAATCTGTAGGAGTTCTGCTTTTGTGGCACCTACCTTTCCCTTATTGTCTTTCAGTCCTAACATACTTTTTGCCGCTTTCCTCTTTGCATAAGCATTGAAAGGACAGACTTCCTCAATAGTACCCATTCTGTTAAATTGTTGCTGATGGTACAGTGTTTGTGCATTTGTCTTATGAAAATCGATCATCTTTTGTTTGATATCTTGAATCTGGGGGACTAAACATTGTCCTGTCTCATGTGTAACTGATAGCAATTGTTGCAGTAGTCTTCTGTTTTGTAAATATTGTAGATATTGGTCATTACTATATTTTTTTAACTAAGATCTTTACAGAGTCTGGTCATATCAGCTTTTGTGTCTTCCCACCATCTTACCGGGTTATCATATAAAATATAAACTGATTTCCTGGCTTGGATATGTTGATGCAAAAATTCTACTATATAAATATTTTGTAGCAGGGACATATTAAATTTCCTTGTTCCTGGACCTCTGTTTGACATATTATGCATTCCAGTTTTTTATTCTAAGATATTGTGGTCTGAAAATTCCACTGCCATGTGATTTGTTGCCTGAACCTGTAATATTCCAGGCATGAAAAAATAATCAATTCTAGTAGCTAAGCTACCTTTATGGAATGTGGGTGTATGTTTATTATTATGTCTAAAATAAATGTCATGCAAATTCGCTTGTTTAATAATTTGTAATAACATGTTTGAGTCACAGAATTGCTTTACTTCCCATGGTATTATTGAACAGTTAAAATCCCAGCCAGTATTATGTGATGAGATGTACATCAAAAAGGTTGAAGAAGCCTAAACATTTCGCTTCTAGTAGCTCTTGTTTAGGGTGCATACACATTAATCCATCTATAGGGAATCCAGTCTATGACTACATCTAAAATGAGCACCCTTCCTGGAACTAAATCCAAGAGTTTCAAGACCTTCCTCTCTTCTTGTAAAAAAAGGATCCCTACCCATGAGCATGTGTCCTGCCCTATGGACCAGTAAGAAGGCCAAGGGAACCATTCACGTGATGCTGCTTGTATTTCTTTGAGTGTGTGAAATCTCACATTTTGCAAACATATTATGCCTAATAACAAATAAGATGGAAAAGAGAACACTGCTTTCCTTTTTGTTATTTTCTTAATACTGTTAACTTTCACAGTATACACTGAAAAGGGATTAGGCATTATTTAAATGTTCCTCTCCTTGAATCATGTTCCTTATTTTTTAATTTGGCTTTCCTTTTCTTAGGCACCCTCACAGCTAGCTGCACCTTTGTATCTGTTGTAACCTCATACAGGGAAGAAAAAATGGACGATGTATCCGAGTCCTCCTCAGAGTTGTCAGATTGCAGAATCTCATATTGATTTGATTATAGGATGATTTTATGTTGACCACTGCTAGATGCTACTGCTTTTCCCTTTTGTCTTGTTACCCTCCTAAACACCTCCTTCTCCAGAATTTGTGGGCGGGGGGGGCATCTCAGTCTGCATCATTCTATTAGTTTCATTATGATCAAGTATCACTTCTACAATATTGTGCTCCTTCTTTTGACTTTTTCATTGCCCTGAAGTGGACTGGGGTTCTTCAACCTGTGTCTCTGGTTTGGGTGAGTTGGGGGGACTACAGGATCAGTACCAGCACTACCTGACTTCCATAGTTTGTTTTTCTGTGTTACTGTTATAAGCAGTTTCTGTTCTTCTCCATCGGCTCATTCCCTATCATTATGGGCTGCCACTTGCAATTTTGAAAGGTGTGTCCTTACTCATCACACAAATTACACTTGCATTCATTTAAGCAGTTGGTGCTGATATGTCCCAGTTCCCCAAATAGGGTGCATTTCATAGTGTCACAAGCATTGCTCAGATTTTCCCTGACCCACATTTATAACAGGTTTTCAGCTGACCTGGGTAGAACAACATCCCACGATCCCTCCCCAGAAAAAATAATTAGGTAACTGCTGTAGCCCTGTATCTGTGTTTTAGTAAAACTTTTACCTCAACCCCAGTCCAAATATTTTCAGTGTCCATAATTACCTCTGGGTCTTCCATCAGGGTACATCTCTGCTTTAACCAGTATGTAAGATCATGGTCACTGACACCCTCATTATGAAAAGCACAGTTATTGACTTCTGTGCTGGTTTCATAAGAGGAATTACAGTGAAATGGGCCCATACAGTAGACTTTTTAATGCACTGTAGTTAGTCCAGAAATGCTCCAAGCCTGCCATGGTCTTAAAGCTCACATCAAAGGCGATTCCCTGAGATGTGAATGAGGCATATATTTCATTTGCAAAATACTTCATGCTGTCCTTTAATAAGGTTCTGCCACAAAGACTCTGTCTGGGATTTGTGCTAAGCCTCCTGTATATGAAAGTCTGACAGCATTATATCTTTTGCAGGCACCAACTGATAACTTGAAGAATGAGACAAATTATTTACCTCCTGCATTTACACCGGTGGAGGGAGGTCCATTATGTGGTTCAGGCCCTTTGCTAGGGCGTCCCCCAGGTTGGCTATCATTGTTTTCTTCCGGCCTTACTGTACCATTTTTAAAACGCAGCTGAGGATTCTGTGTAAGTTGTAGTTCTTGCATCGGTTCTAGCCCTTCCTCTGTGATTACAGCCTCTTTAGTGATTTTCTTTTTTTTTCATTCAGTATTGTTATCGGCAAGCTCCCAGCTGTCTACTGACCTGTGTTCCATCATGTTTCCATCCTGCTGCAAGTAGAGCTGAGTCTACAGACCAAACAGTCTCATCTTTGTTTTGCCCTTCTCCTGCACGTCTTAGGCCAGGCTTGTAAGGGCCTGATTCTGCATTCCTGACAATGGAGCTGGAGAAAATTGTTGCACTGACTCTGTTCCTTTGCTACTGCTATCTTTATTTTCATCCTGCTGTAAAGTGTTAAGTTCATCGAGTTCTACCACCAGTTGTCTGGTGGCTTCTTGATGTGCTTGCACTATCCTTGTACAGATGGCCTAGCTTGATGGCCTGTTTCCTGTTGTCAGATCGCAGCTCCCTTAATTTTTTTTGAGAAGTAATTTTCTTAGTGAAATAGCTCTTTCTTCTTTCTCAAACTGCTTTTCCAACAACATTTCAGGACAGCCTTGTACAGGTACATTTTGCATCTTGTTTGTTTCAGTATCATTATTAGGGGCTGAGAGGTCATTTTAATTTAAATTAGAGCAGCCACTTACAGAGTTCACTTCCACATCCTCTGGGGCATTCATATTTTCCCTCAGGTTTTCCACTTCTTGTTCCATAACATTCACTGGGTCTATCAATCCATCTTGAGATCCATGCTTTAGAACAACAGGAGAGAAAGTTCTTTCTCCTTCCTCCATGTCCTCCATCTCATCCTTCTCCTGGGTGGCCATCTTGTCGAACAGCTGCTCCCACTACTGACAACAATTCAGTAGGGTAATTTCCCTGGTGTCCTGGCCAAATTTTTTCCATTCACTAGAAATAACACCAACAGTTTAATCTGTTTCAGTTTCAGTTGGTTACCATCTGTATCCCTACCCCTGGGTTGCCCCTGAAAAAGGGACTTCTAGTCTCAGTGGACTTACCAAGTTAACAAAATTCAATTAAATAAACACAGATGCACTTTCTGTAACAAAATAATGTATTGTCTGAAAGGAAATAAGTACTCAGAATAAATATTTCAGTCGTGTAAACAAACGTATTTCAGATATGGCTGTAGTATTCCAAATACTAGTATTCAGAATAACACAACTAGGATATTCCAGAGGTATGCCAAATACTAATGGAATGGGCCATATAAACAGAGCTTTTCCAGTATTAAGAATGAGTCCTGTAGATAGGCCTCCAGTCATTCACACTGGGCATGTCCAAAGTTATGCTGATTCTGAATACTGATTTATATGTTTAAATGCAGAATAGTAACATGAATAAACATATATATATATTTTTTAAGTTTTTGTTGACCGGGTAAGTGCACTAGACAAATCCTGCCTATTTTCAGGCACGACCTGTGGGAGGGGGATACAGATGAATACCAACTGGTCTTGAACCTGATTAAACTGTTGGTTGTATTTTTTAGTGAATGAGGGAAATTTGTCCTGGACACTGGGAAATTCCCTACTCTTTCGATAAGTGCCATGGGATCTTTACCATCCACCTGAACTACCACTAATCCAGGCAGATGGGACCTCGGTTTAACGTCTCATCTGAAAGACAGATATCAGTTCATATAAACACAGAAAACAAAACATATAAACACTGTGTTTGGAATACTTATTCAACATACCCAATATTTAGTAGACTACAGAGCTGATAATATTGAGATCAGTATGTAAATACGTCATCTTAAGTGGTTAGTCCTTGAATGAATGTTGACACTGGGTAAAACAATCAACATTGCATGCCAGCTAGGATAGCCATAATGAGAAAACCAAGGCAATCAACAGTAGCCAAGCTGTGATCTCTGGGGTGAATCACCTTTGAAAAAGCAAGAAACCTGATGTAACTGGCTTCTAACAGCGACAGCGAGTCATTATAGCTAGTAGAAACAAGCATTTGTCAATGCCGGATGGTTGCTACTGGTATGCATGCACAAAATCACCTTTCAGGACAGATTTGCCTAATTCCACTGCAATTGTTCATGTGGGGTTTCAAAAAGAGCATGTTGAAAAATTTAGGGCAAAAATATGAAAAAATGGCCACGTTATGCCACTAAGTTCAAAACCTCATTGAGTTACCCACAGTGGAGACCAAGGAGGATGCTGGGAACCTCCACAATGGAGACCCACTTGAGAGTGGCATAGGACCCTACAGGGGAAGAAATCAGCTCCTGGTGGGTGACTCAGTTGTTAGGGGGTAGAACTGGGGAGGGAGGAAAAGAGAGGTAAGGTGCCTGCCCGGTGCCATGGCTTGGAGGGACGGGAAATGAATCCTCAGGATTGTGGGAGCAGCTGCAAGGTGGAGTGAGCTGGATGTCATTATCCACTTAGGGACGAATGACCTGGCTGAGAATGGGATCAGAGCAGTTCAAAAGGAGTTTGTGGAGTTGGGAAGGGGCCTTAGACAAGTAGCACTCACAGTAACTTTCTTGGAAGTGCTACCTGTCTATGGCATGTGTGAGGCTAGGCTACTCCACACCATGGGATTCAGTAACTGCTTGAAAAAGTGGTGCAGAGCTCAGGGATTTGGCTTCATTGGGGACTGGGGCTCCACCTGGAGGGATGCAGGCCTATACAGGCACGATGTTCTGCATTTTACCAAGGAGAGGATCCAGGATCCTAGGTGATAGGCTTAAAGGCTTCATTGGCAAGCATTTAAACTGGCCAAGGGGGGAGGCACTGAAAATGAGAAGAGAAATCCTAGCTCCCCAAAAACAGGGTGAGTTAGTGAGGTAAACACCAAGATAGAGCAGTCGATAGGGAGAAGGGCAGAGGTAAATGGAGAAAAAGAAAGGCAGTAAGGACAGGGATGGGGCAAAAAGAAATAAAGCCATAAAAAAGGGAGGGTAATGAGTTCCAATTCCCGTAATCTAGGTAAAAAGCTCCTCAAAATGATGGCCTTGATGGAAGAGGGCTGCCTTGATATCATGGCCATCACAGAAACATGGTACACAGTGAACCATGACAGGGATGTCAACATACCAGGTACACAATCTACAGGAGGACAGGAGGGAAGAAAAGGAGGAGGTAGCTCCTATGTAGGAAGGAATCAAAGCAACAGAACTAAAGGGTAAACAGGGAGGAGAGGAGGCACTGTGGGTCACCCTGGAGACTGGAAATAGCTCCACAATCCGCACAAGGGTTGTATACAGACCCCTGTCTCAGGGGGAAGAAATGGACAATGAAATAAGAGAAGGCATCCTTGGGATGGAAGAGAAAGGGGAGATATTGCTGATGAGGAACCTAAATATGCCAGATGTTAACTGGAGCACCTTTACTGCAGTCACATCCAAGAGCAGGGTCATTCTTGATGTCCTACAGGGGGCATGCCTCAGATAGCTAGTTTTGGAACCCAGTCAGGAGGTAACAATATTAGACCTGGTACTGTCAAATGGGGATGGGGAGAGGATCTACGATCTTGAAGTGGGTAGCCATCTGGGAACAAGCAACCGCCAAACAGTGTGGTTCACGATAAACTTTGCTGTAAAGTCAAGCTATACCAAAGTGAAGGTACTGGACTTCAGGAGGGCTGATTTTGTCAAAATTGGAGTGCCCCAGAAAAGCACTGGCAAAAAGGCATGAAGGTGGGGTGAAGCAACAATGGGGAAACATCAAAACTGCCGTATTCCCAGTGGAAAAGCAGAGGGAGATGCTTAATCCAGTCAATAGAAGCACTCTGGATAGGGGGGTTGATATTAGTCATTTCACAGAAGAAAGGATTCTAAAAGACCTCTTAAAACTCAAGGTATATAAAGCAATGGGGCCTGATGGGATTCTCCCCAGAATTCTAAAAGAACTAAGGGAAGAACTAGTAACACCACTGACTACCCTTTTAATAAATCATGGGAGGATGGTGTGGTACCTGAGGACTGGAGGAGAGCGGATGTGATTCCCCTTCACAAAAGTGGGAGCAAGACAGAGGCAGGAAACTACAGACCTGTCAGTTTGACCTCAGTGGTAGGGAAAATGATGGAATCACTTCTGAAGGAAAGAATTGTTGAGTACCTAGAGGCCAGTGGGACTCAGGTCCTAAGGCAGCATGGATTCACAGCAGGAAGGTCATGTCGGACAAATCTAATTGATTTCTTTGACTGGGTGACCAAAGTAGTAGACCAAGGAGGGGCTGTGGACATGGCCTACCTAGACTTTAGCAAGGCATTTGACACAGTCCCGCACAAAAGATTAATAAACAAATTAGCCAGCCTGGGAGTGGGTCCCAGGGTGGTAGTCTGGGTAAAACTCTGGCTGGACAACAGGACACAGTGGGTAATAGTAAATGGAGTCCACGGTGAAGAAAGGGGTGTTACTAGCGGGGTACCACAGGGTTCAGTACTGTGGCCGGTTCTTTTTAATGCCTTTATAAGTGACATTACAGAGGGACTGTAAAGGAAAGTATGTCTCTTTGCAGATGACACTAAGATCTGTAACAGGGTTGATATGCAAGGTGGGGTGGAAAGGATGAAAAGGGACTTGGCAAGGTTGGAGGAATGGTCACATGTATGGCAGCTTAGATTCAATGCAATGAAGTGCAAAGTAATGCACCTGGGAAACAAAAACCCAGGGAAAGAGTACACAATGGGTACGAGATACTGACAACAGTAAAAATGGAAAGGGACCTGGGGGTAGTAATATCAGATGACCTAAAGGTGGCCAGCAATGTGAGAATGTAGTAAGGAGGGCTGGGGGATACTGGTATGCCTAGGGAGAGGCATCACCAGTAGAAAACAGGAAGTTGTTGGCCCTCTGTATAGACAGTTGGTAAGACCACACCTGGACTACTGTGTGCAGTTCTGAGACCCCATCTCCACAAAGACATAGACAGGGTGGAGGCTGTTCAGAGGTGGGCAACCAAAATGGTGCTGGGACTGCACCAGAAGACATGAAGAAAGACTAAAGGAGCTTAAGATGTATAGTCTCGAGGAATTGGGGGAGGGGACATGATAGAAATGTTCAGATAGCTCAAGGGAATCAATAAAGTCCAAGATGGTAGTATCTTTCAGAAAAAGAGATGTGCAAGAACAAGGGGGCACAATTTGAAGATAGAGGGGGGATGGCTCAGAGGTAATGTGAGAAAGTATTTTTTCACAGAGAGGGTTATGGATGCATTGAACAGCCTCCCTGAGGAGGTCATGGAGTCAAGAACAGTGGGGGAATTCAAGAATGCATGGGACAGACATAAGGCAGTCATAGTGGGGGGTAGGAGGAAGTAAGCTGTTGGTTAAATAGGATCTGTAGCTTATCTATTGGGTAGGAAAATGGGCAGACTAGGTGGGCCTAGCGGTCCTTATCTGCTGTCACATTCTATGTTTCTATGTTGCAATGTATTTATTGCAGATATTCTTAATTATTGATGTAAAATACTTCCTCTGTCAAAGGCAGTGCTGGTGACAGCAGTGAACTGAAATTAAAGAAGAACCCCCATACTGGCAGCACCAGTAATAGTAGCAGCTGTACTGTGAAGGAAAGAAACCAATCAGTCCCCCAGCTCTTATACTGGCAGCGCCGGTGAACTTTGCAGCTATGGTACAGAAAGAACAGTGCAGTTGTTGAAAGAAGAACTCCCTCCTGCTTTCATTCCAGCAGCACCGGTGGCATTAATTAGCTGTGACTAAGACAAGAACACCCCCACCTCATGCTGGCACCACAGGTCATAGTAGCAGCTGGACTGTGTCACAAAGGACCCCACCACCTGCTGTTATACTGGCAGTGCCAGTAAAATCAGCAGTTACATTTCAAATTGAACAGCGCGTTAGAAGAAAGATCCCCTTCCCCCTCTTCCTGGTTGCTTATTCACTCTCGTAGCGGCAGTGTGAAACCACTTATATGTCATGCTTAGTTTGGGTCTCACTCACTTCACCAGCTGAAAAATAATTTATCTGTAGCTTCTACAAGTAGGACACCAGTGGTGGTGGTGATAGTAGCAGCTCAAGTGGTAATTAAATGAAACTTCATTTGTGCTCCTTTACCAGCACAAGCAGTAAACATCACAGCTCATGTGATGGTGAAGAAACCATGTCCCCGCTGTCTTGTCTGCAGCAACACTGAAGCCACTGAGCTCACTAGCATCCATACCACATCATACAGATACAGCTCACAGCATATGGATGGAAGTTTCTTATTATCTACTCCTGGTGTGGCACATTCCTGCTACTGTACTACACATGATGTGGAGGAGAGAGGGAGTCGAATTACAATAGTGGCATGAAGCAGTATAGCACAGTGGTTTAAGGCTCTGAGCTGCAAACCTGGAGACCTGTGTTTGAATCCCACAGTCCCCACTTGCATACTGTGTGACCCTGAGCAAGTCACTTAACTTCCTTGTGCTCTCAGGTTGCACCTGTAAACAAGCTTCAGCTTAATGTATCTCACCTGATTTAAAATAAAAATGACAGGGAACATATAAGCCAGCTTCAGAGGTGACAAACCTAATTTAATTACAAGGCTACTTTATTATAATGCTTTTAGCTACAGTGTCAGTTTAAACAGATGCTAGAAACTGTGTGCTAGAAATGCTGAAAGGGTAAGCAGGATCTTGATCTATTGAATCATTGCTCTGGTGATCAGGCTGTACAGGTATATTAATAAAGTGATTCATATAGGGCTCTCAGAATGTTGACAACCAAATGGATTGCAGCATTACTGATACCCTTATAATAATGGGAATTCAACATTTCCTCAGTGAAATTCCTAGGCCATGTGGTTATGCAGGAGAGGAATTAACCCAAGCTGTTGCATGTAAAATCCATTACTGATGTTCCAGCAAACTTTGATAGCACTGTACAACTGCAATTTCTATTTTTGATTCTGGGGGGAGGGAGATTATCAATATAGCATTCAAAGCTTTGACTTAACTTTGCTACTGCTGTAGAACTAACAAGAGCATTGCTAAGGGAAGCTTCTGTGCTCCATATTTAACTACCTGAAGAAAGATGGATGTGAAAAGTGTGTTTTTTTTTTTTTATTGTTTTCTTTTTATGGTCAACATTCTGCACAGTTTTCTTCATGGAACCAGTAATTTGGGAATGTTTATTATGTCATGATTTGTGTACAGAATGCTAAGCATGAGCTATTGCCCTAATATAACCATGCTCAGAGTTCTGTACATAAACCATTACATAGTTAAAACTCCAGATCATTGGTTCCACGAAGAGAACTATGGCAGAATGCTAGTTAAATCTCCATATCACTGGTTCCATGAAGAGAACTGTAGCAGAATGTTAGTTAAAACTCTAGATCACTGGTCTGTCATGAAGAGAACTGTAACAGAATGCTAGTTAAAACTGCAGATCACTGGTTCCATGAAGAGAACTGTAGCAGAGTGCCAGTTAAAACTCTGTATCACTGGTTCCATGAAGAGGACTGTAGCAGAATGCTAGTTCAAACTGCAGATCACTGGTTCCATAGAGAGAACTGTAGCAGAATGCCAGTTAAAACTCTATATCACTGGTTCCATGGAGAAGACTGTAGCAGAATGCTAGTTAAAACTCCAGATCACGGGTTCCACGAAGAGGACTGTGACAGAATGCTACTTAAAACTCAAATCACTGGTTCCATGAAGAGCTGTAGCAGAATGCCAGTTAAAACTCTATATCACTGGTTCCATGAAGAGGACTGTAGCAGAATGCTAGTTAAAACTGCAGATCACTGGTTCCATGAAGAGAACTGTAGCAGAATGCTAGTTAAAACTCTAGAGCACCAGTTCCATGAAGATAACTGTAACAGAATGCTAGTTAAAACTCCAGATCACCGGTTCCATGAAGAGAACTGTAGCAGAATGCCAGTTAAAACTCTGTATCACTGGTTCCATGAAGACGACTGTAGCAGAATGCTACTTAAAACTCCAGATCACCGGTTCCATGAAGAGAACTGTAGCAGAATGCTAGTTAAAACTCTAGATCACTGGTTCCATGAAGACAACTGTAACAGAATGCTAGTTAAAACTCCAGATCCTCGGTTCCATGAAGACAACTGTTACATAATGCTATATAAACAAAACAGTTCAAAATAAAAAAAATTGCATAATTTTTTTATGTAGGTATAGGTGCATGTGGATTATTTAGGGCCATGAATATCATTTCTGAAAAGAGGACCGTTATGAAGAGCTGCCAGTTAGAAATAATTTCCTGTCTTCTTTAACTTTGTCTAACTCAGAACTGCATGTGTGTTTGACCACAAATGCTTCAGGTTATTAATAGACTAGGAGCTAGGCTGACTTCTTTTAAAAGAATTCCTTGAACATACAAACATCTGAAAAGAGCCAGTAGAAGAAGACCAGCTGGTCTGTCATGTCTGCTCATTAAGCGATGCAGAGTGCGGCCTTACAATTTATGCCAGTGACCCTGCCCCTCCAACTATCCTCCTCTCCCCATCTCCCCATCCTTGGTCCCAAGGGTTCCTTTGTGCTTTTCCCAGGCTCTCTGAATGCTCCACTGTTCTTGGTGATACCACCTCCTCTGGCAGATCATTCCAGGTGGACATCACCCTCTTCATATAGAAATCTTCCTTACATCCTTTTGATCCCCGAATTAATTTTAGGTTGTGCCCCTAGTGGTGCTGCTGTCACTCATTTTAAAGAGGCCTCACTTTTCACTCTGTTAGAGAACTTCAAGTACATGAAGGAAATTATCATATCACCCTCCACCTCCTCTCTTTCAGGGAATACATCCCTAGGGCTCCCAGCTTCTCCTCACAGGACCTATCTTGGAAGGGAAGGGAACATTGTTTAACCAGGAGTAGCACAATAAGCTGAAGCTTGTTTTCAGATGCGACCTGGGAGCACAAGAAAGTTAATTGAATTGCTCAGGATCACACAGTATGTACCTAGGTGGCTGTGAGATTCAAACCCAGGTCTCCAGATCTGCAGCTCAGAGCCTTAACCCACTGCACTATACTGCCTCAACTGAACCGTCAATCATCTTGGCAGCTCTCCTCTGGACCCCTCCAGCATGCTGATGTCCTTCTTAAGGTAAGGATGAGTACCTCACCCATATTCTAAATGTGGTCTCAATGACCTTTACATTGGTAAAATAACCTTGCTCTGCCTACTACTGAATCCCTCATAATACACCCCAGCATCCTGTTATCCTTCGTCATTGCCTTTTTACACTGTATTTCAGATGACTAGTAGTCATTACCCTTAATCATCGCCTTTTAAACTGCATTTCAGATGACTGGTAGTCATTACCCCTAGATCCATTTCCTGTTTGGAAGCAGTTACCCAGACCCATTCTATGTAATACTTTGTCCTAGGATTCTTGGCCCCTATGTGTATCACTTTGCACTTATGAACATATAGTTCAATATTTTCAAGGACCCTATTAAAAATTCAGGAAAATAAAAATAGCTATATAAGTCTTTGCCTCTATGCAGTAGCTTCTAACAGGACTCAGAAGTCTGAACATGCTTTGTTTTGGCATTACTATCCTATGCCTCCCTCATATTACTCCCTCCACAACTCAGGCTTTTGTTCACTGTACTTCCCTCTCATAAATCCACTGCTGGTCAGGCTGCCTTCCCTTTCTGCTTTCCTAATCTCTGGAACTCTCTTCCCCTAAGAAGTCACTCTGCTTCCTCCAAACACACTCTCTTCTCACTTCTCCAGGTACACACTGCTCCTTCCTGTAAGTGCCCTTAACCCATTTTGCATTACTTATCCCAACCCTTACACTCTTCCTCACCTCCCCATCTCAATCCCCCTTTCCTCCCCATCTCTCCCTCACCTCACCCCCTCCACAGTACTCCCTCATCCCCACTCCTGCTCTTCTATCTCAATTACCCCCTCCCTTACTACCTGCTACCCTTCTCCTCCCTATCACTCTATTCCTTTGACCCTCCTACTTGTTACCCCGACCCATTCCTCTTCCTTCCCTCCTTTTTCCATCCCATTTTCTCCTCTAACTCTACCCTCCTCCTCTCACTCTTTCAGTGCTTCAGTAATTTCTTCTACAGCCCTAGCCTGCTTTATTGTCTATTCCTCCGACTCCATCCTCCATTACTTGACACTACAGTCTTGAGAGTGCCTGGTACTCCCCACCCCCGTATTTTAATCTTGTTCTGTTATTTTTATGCCTATATGAAACTGTATTATTGTAAAATGTTATGTTTATTGTATTCTGTGCTTCTACTTATTTCTTGTACTTATCCCTCCCCCCAGGACGCATCTGGAAACAAGCCTTATGGCTCAGTATGTTTTTCCTGGTAAATTTCTTTTAAATTAATGGGGGGTGGCAGTCAGTTCCTACCACTGCTTGCACACTTTAAAACAAAAACCTTGATAAGTGATGTTAGTAACCTAATGCCGAACTCAGCATATGTAACCAGCTGACTGTACAGCTATGTATAAGCCTGTATCATGTATGTATGCACTACACGTACCGTATTTGTGATGTATTTTATGTCATGTAAATCCTGGGTTGCCTCTGAAAAAGGGACCTCTGGGGCCCAGTGGGCTCACCCGGTTACCAAAATTTAATAAATAATAAATAAACTAAATAGTATCCTCTTGCATTAAAAAGGTATTTTAGTGTAGTTTTCCACTTGTTTGTTAAAGTACACTTCAGTCATTTTTGCTAAGGATGAAGGTCAAAACCTGGCATTCAGATTCCACTGCGTAGTGACTCCTGCGGTGTGGCCTAGGGAGCTTTTCTTCCCCACAGGTCGTCACTATGTGCATGCAAGGATCCATGCCCGGGGTTGCATGGCTTGCGCCAGGATGCCCGAGGAGGGGGAGGGAGAAAAATAGAAAAACAATGTCTACCTGATGCCATTCATGACAACCCCTGGTGCTCTCAGGTCCCACACAGTGTGGATCTCTACTGGTTTACTGGTTGGACAGTGGGGGAAGGGGGGTGGCAGTCAGGGCTGGTGTCGGTTGGTCAAGGGGCCCAAACTTAGGTGATGGCAGTGGCAGGGGAGCAGAAAGCTGTATGGGGAAAAAAAAGCCTGGCATTGTGACAGCACTGTTTCAGAGTGAAAGCTGGGTGCCAGAAATTAAAGTTATCTACCAGTATTTTCTTCTTAGGAAAACAACATTCATAGGTTGCTGCCCACTAATCTGTTGTCTGCTAGTATGTGGCAAGCAGTGCTGTTTGCGCAATAGCTGAGCAGAAGCTGGGTTAAACAAACAGAGCGGATAAATCTGGTTTGATTTGCATTCCCAGTGAGAAACAAATCTGATCAGTCTCTTACTACAAGAACATGTGTTTGTCATTATCCATTAGTAATTGGCTCCGCTGGAGTTCTTGAACTTGTTTCGACTTATGAGAATGCTTAACAATGAAATTATGCCTCTAAACTGTTAAGCAGTTAAGTGAGTATAAATATGTGAATGTATATAAGGAATGCAACATGTTTATGATTAATTCTGCTATAGAAAATTTTATTTTTCACCACTTGGCTGCAAATATACTGTAGCTGCCTGTTGTTATTCAGTATTTATGGATCATCTTTCCATATTTTATATTGCCATAATTCCCCAAAGTCATAATTCTTCCTTCCATGGTGCCCCCCATTTTGAAGTGCTCTATTTTAACTCGCCTGCTGCAGGGGGCAGACCTTGATCCCACCCACCGTGACTCACCTCCAAATAATCCCCCAGAGCTTGAACCCTGCAGTGGTGCTCCCTTTGATGGTAGGGGTCCAGGTGCTGAGAATGAGATCCAGTTTGGGTGGTTGGGTAGGTGTGTCAATGTCAGGACCAGCATGTGGTATCTGGAACAAGGTGCAGGCCATGGGACACCTTCTTGACCCATGCCAGTGCCCCATCTGACATTACGGTGAAGCTTCAGAAGGGATGGGTCTACCACATGTGACATCCATTTCCTTTGGCCTAAGGGCAGCCTGATAGTGGAATTTTCCATTATTCCTACCAGTTGTCAATGCACATATCTCAGGGACTGTACAAAGCCCCTGTTTGAAAGTGGGGTCCCCGACTCAGGACACAAACTGTGGTCACCCACATAGAAAGCCAACACACCTTAATACCTTCCACTAGGCCAAGATGTTCAACTTTATGGCTCATGATTCAGAAATGCTTTATTTAACTATGATAAACTTATTTCATATTTTCCATTTTTCTTAAGAACACTGGATTGTTTATTTGAGGACCCTAACAAATGAAAATGTGTAGGTATCAGTTGAGTAAAAAGGCAATGCTTCCGAAAAAAGGCATTGGTAGAATAGAGTTATTTTAGAATGCTGCTGAATACACACAGACTAGCAAAGACCATCTTCTTTTCTTTCACCAACACTTATCTCATTCCATCCATCTCGTGCAGCCATTTTACGTTGGGTTAAGCAATGGATGGTTCTAACACCATATGATACTACTGGTAAGAATGGGAAATTATCTAATTGTCTGTTTCATTTAGACACAGTGACACAAGAGGTACTACCAGATGTGCTGGCATCAGTGGCATGATGCACAGGCCACTTCAAGACTGTTGCTGTTTGACAGTACATCTAAAAGCTGTGTTGTCCTGTCACACATTAGGTAGAAACCAGAGTGATGCAGCAGCTAACAGTACATTTTCTCACTAACTTTTATATAAGTTCAACACTTCGAACTACCTCTGCAACCTGTTGGTTAGGAAAACAACAGTTTATCAGCTGAGATACATGGAATCTACTGGTTGAAGGAAAGACCCAGCGATCTATCAAAGTGTGCCTATATACCTACCAGAAGCCTATCTAACCTACATCAGGTCAGAGTTGTTAACCAATAGCCCTAGTGGTTTTTTTACCTGCCTTCTGTAGAACACCCCCCGTCCTCTTTTTCCTCAGTATGTACTAATCCCTTGTTTCTGTCCCACCCATGTTTGAATCCAGTACGGACAATGCATGGCCCAGCTTGCTGGGCAGACTACTTTTCTCATCCACCATCGTTCCATAAAGAAGAACGTCCTTAGATTCTTCTTGAAGCCCCCCATTCATTTCCATAGGTGACCTCTCAGGTGAAATCCAAGATCATAGACTGGTTATTTAGTTTGTTGGGCTTGCAGAGGATTGGTGACAAGACAGTATCAGTAGCTGCTCCTTCAAGCTGGGACGTGATCTGAGATAACATCAAAAGTGCAAGAAAAGTAACACACTTTAAGAAGGCCATGTTAAACTAACTCTGTATCCCCTGCATGTTTCTAACCTGCATCTGCTACCTGCTCAAGTTTCAGTCTCTCTTTCTCCCCTCCATTCCAGGCCCTCTTCCCCAACCCTTGCCCTTTGGAAATGTGTCTTCATTCTGACCTTTCCTGGTGATATTTAAGCAGTAATACACAGCAAGACATGTGATATCATGAGATAGCATCTGTCTCAGGTGTATTGTGACACAAGAAGCCTTATGCCGAGTGACTTTAACCACCTGAAAAGAAGTGATATCCTATGATACCACACACCTTGGAGTGCATAATTATGATTATGAAGTGGATCCATTTACATTTTGTTGACTGATGGCATGACCTACCTTTAGACTAGGATTATGTACTGAGATATCATTGCAGCTGAATGTGGTCTCAGCCAATCAGATTTGAGGATTTTTACAATCCATTTCCTAGTAATATTTGTGTGATTGATGGGCATCCTATGCTGGGATATATAAATCCTTAAAGGGATTTCCCAGTTTCCTGCAAAATATTTATAGTTGGCATCAGTAGAAATGAAATGGCATAGCATTGTTATTTAAATTGTATTGTAAGATATTCCAGTCATTATTGTTAAAGACATTTGCATGAAAACAGGCTTATAAACATAGACTTTGATGGCAGATAAGGACTGCTTGGCCCTCAGGTGGCTCTTTTCATCTTAGACATAATCTGTTCCTTCTGCCCTTCTTGCTATGAAGCAATAATCCTTTGTTTGCAACATCAAAGTAATTTTCTTGGCAACTAGTTGTGACTGTGGCATCATAAGTAGAGAATGATGACTTCATAGACATTATAAAGCAATATGAACAGATGACGTCTAATGGGAGTAGATCCTATTTTATTGAAAATGTCTTATGTCATAACAAACAGAAGGTCATGGAATTCAAATTTGTGGTGGGGGTTGTGTACCAGTGTTCTGCTGGCGGCAGTAGTGGTGTTGTTTTTTTCTGGAAATTGGAAAATCTCTTTAATAAATAAATGAGCCAGCCCAGTGGCATGGCAGTGGTGCTACTGCCTACCACGCTGGCAACCTGAGATTGAGAGCGATCTCAGGTTGCTGGTGGCTGGCCGGGGAGGAAGAGGATGAGTGTCCAGTGGACTGTTTTCCTCTCCCGGGGGGGAGGAGGGCATGCTGTTCCTGCTGAATAACTGCCACCAGGTAGAGGACTGGTAGTAGTGCAGGCTCAAGGGGCAGCACAGGCAGAGAGGGAGCTGCAGGACTTCGTGTGAAGTCGCATCCCTCCACACACACACACATGCATGTCTGGATGCATGCCCCAGCTAGGGAACAGGCAGAAAACAGAAAAGTAGGGACCTGGGCTTTGTGAAGCCCTGCCTGTGTCTTAGCGGCGGTTCTGAGTCCCAGGGTGTATCTGGATGTGTCTCTGGCAGGCGATGTTCCTCCCCCTCCGCCCACCATGGGGAAACATCTGTGGGGGATTAGATTCTTCGACTGGAGGAAGTCAGGGCACAGCAACAGGGCTGGTAGCCACCCAGGCCTGCTAGAGGAGGATAAAACCTTTGTGCCACAAAAATAAATAAATTCTCTGACTGTAACTGGAAGGCCCATTTATGGTTCTTTAGAAAGGCAGATTCTATGACAGATTGGATATCTTGAACTTTTTATTTATTTATTTGAAATTTGGTCTGTTGAGAGAGCTCTAGGACATGGGACATTTCGATGGGTTCCTGAGTAGCTGCAGATATACAATACATTGTTTCACAGAATGATAGCCATACAGCCTAAAGTGATCTGTTATACAGTGCGCAAATATACAGTGCAAGTGGCAGAATGGAGTATGTAGGGCAGGTCCAGGGTAGAACTGCAGGGAATTTTAAAATTCCACTTCTGCCAGAATTCTGTGGAAATATAGAAAGTCCAACTAATTCTGCAGAGTTCTGATGGAAGTAGAATTCTGAAATTCTGAAAGTGTATTGTTAACTGTGGAATCATATTCCTCAGTTTATGTAAACTGCAGACTGATTTTCTGTAAACCACAGACTCGTATTCCATGGGCTGTGTGATCCATGGAATGATACTTAGAAATGATTTTTGGAATTTCATAGAACTAAGAAAGAAGTTCCAGAAAGCATTTCAGAAGTGGAACTGACATTCTTCACAAATTCTGCTAGCGGAATTCTGCATTCAACACAGCTCTAGTCCAGGGACATTGTTCTCTAGGAAATTGATCCTGAAACAGAGGTGACATCTAGTGAGATGTCCTGCCAGTACTGATTTGAAGCAAGTGTTGGAGGTCATCTCTCAGCTGAATGGGGAGCTCATTCCAATCTGAAGGTGCTTGATCACTCTATAACCAACTCTCCTCCTCCCTCAGTTCCTTCTCGTTCCTTAGGTCATTCCAGTATCCACTCCATTCCACTGTATCCTACCTACCTAGTCACGCTGACACCATCCAGAAAGACAATGAACCATACCCTGATCACCTCTGCCAGCTTTGTTGACTTGGCAAAAGCTTTTGACGCTGTTGCACACCCCTTCCCCTTTGACCATTCAGGTATCACTACTTCGCCCTCCATCCCAAACTCAGTGCCCTGTACTGTAACGAGGACTGCTTGTCTCCCCAGGACCACTGGGAGCTGGTCATCAAAATGGTTTTCCCAGTTTTTGACTATGTGGATGTGGTCTATGGCACTGCCCCTCCTCTTTGCTCACCAGACTGGACACCCTCTGTAACACTTTTTTTTGCTTTGCTTCTAACTCTCCTTCTTGAGCTCACCACTGCAGCCTTTACTCCACCCTATCCATCCCCCCTTCCATCACTTCTCCAGTCCCACTGTGCTTCCTTCATTGTAAATACTGGTTTGGGTACCTTCCTTCCCTCCCTGCACTCTACCATCCCCTCTGCCTCGTATTCCTGTCATGCTAGGGACTCTCACACATTCTCCTTCCCCCCCGTCCATGCTCCTCTGTTGGGCAGTCTGCTTTCTCCGATTGCCTTCCCTCCCTCTGGAACTTGCTCCCCTCCACTGTCCGTCTCTACCCCCTTTCCTTTAGACACCAGTTAAAACTTCTCTTTGCCCCCTCCTGCTCCTGCCAGCCCTCTACCTGACCCTCCACTGCAAAGCACTACCACCACTGTGGTCTGGCATTCTCAGGTTACTGCCGCTGCTTGTATTAGACTCTTTCAAGAGTTATTGCTATGTTCCTTTTCTACCTGCACTGGTCTCTTTATTTGCACAAAATTCTGCTCAAATTCCATTTGGTTCTGCCTTTGTCTTTGTATTTTTGTTCTTGTTTATTTGTACACCATTGCACTTTACTTTTGTATCTCATCATTGCTGCTGTGTTGTTGTATTGTGCTTCTTCCTTTTCCCCTGGGCACACCTTGAAACAAGCCTTTGCTCAACATACCTTACCTGGTTACCAATTTTCAAATAAATACTTAGACATCACTCACTATTCATTCTGATTCAGATACTGAAGAATGAAGGTGCTTGAAAGGGTATTTTTTTGAAAGAGGGAGAGAAGTGGAAGGGTAGTTCAGTTACTTACTAACAGGATTGTGATGTGGGAGGAACTTAGTTTTGCAGGTGGGGGAGTTCTATGAATTATGCAAAACAAAAATGATCTCCGGAGCTTTTTCAGTAGCTACGCCAAAGTTTTGGAATAAACTTCCTGATTCACTCAACAAGTCCCAGTCTTATGTATTTTTTAAACTCTGTTTTCATCAGCATTTACTTGAAATGTGTCATTGTGATTGTGAGAAGTTTTATATGCTGATGACTTCTTTTATTTGTGCCATTGGCCCATATCGAGCCTGAAAAGGGCCTTTCATCCAGTGCTGTTACCTTGTAAACAAATTCTAAATAAAATAATAGCAAAGTTGCTTGCTCCATTGAGGAATGGCTTTCTTTTCTACATATTTTAGACACCTGCAACTGTGGTTTGGGGACTTTGGTGGGGGAGAAGGGTATTTATTTGCAAGAGGGTGGGAAAGGGAAAGGGGTTTCCGTCACCAAAAGAATCAGGAACAAGGAGGGGGAAGTCACTGGGGGCTGAGTTGTATGTGGGTGGTGAGTGCAAAAAGATGCTTTCAGCTCCTGGCATCATGCCAGGAGCAGAGGACTGAATTTCTTTACTCTAGTAGTCTCTCTGGGGAACTGGGAATGGGGTAAAGTCGGTGGGTGATGATTTGGAAGGGCCGGGAGTCTGGCCAGGAGATTAACCCTGTCCATTAGGTGAGGGGAAAGGGTGTTCTTTGTTGTTTTTTTTCTTCTCCCCAACACCATGAGCAAATAAAGAATCATGACCACTGAATCTGAATATTTGGGGACACGAATATAATATTTGAGCAGAATATTGGGGATCAGCTATTCACCCAACACAAAAAAAGCTTTTAGTTTTGGTGTATTTGGCATGATGCAGGCTTCATCAGAAATCAGGCACTGCCTTCATTATACCTTCTGAAAATCCAGCCCCATACCACAAGCCATCAAGTCTCTCTGGATGCCCTGCTATGTATTGCTCTGAACTAATATTGCCTTAGAATGCCCTACATTCATATAGCTGCTAAAGAGGAGTGTCATTCCCTTAGGCCTCAAAGTGTCCCTAGTTTAAAAACACACTTTAGGATTGCTCACCATCTATGGAATTAGCTGATGTAGCTGGTAGCTTGATTCTGATAACTTTTTATTTTTAAAAGTGAAAAACATACTGCAACCATACTGTTGTTATCACACAAGCACATATGTGTTTACAGTTCTTGTCAACTCCCACTGCATCTTTTTTCTGGATTTGGAACATCCCAAGCACAGTCTAACCACTCATGATGCAGTGTGAGGTGTGTGCTCCTAATGTTCATGAGTGGCAGCACTGTTGGGGGGGTTAAGTGCTTGTAATGGTCAGGAGGTATGCAGTAAGAGCAGATCAAGGATTTGAACCAAAACAAGGTTGGATATATTTACACTATTGTTGCATTTCAGTTATACTAAGAAATGAAGCACATAAAACAAACAGCAACTTCAGTGAATATTAGAGAAGGTAAGCTATTTTTTTTTATGATATAAAATACTGTTTTTTCAAAGTAGGTCGTACATACAATACATGAATAATAGCATTAAACTTTTCAAATTGACAACCCTACCTATACCTTCCCCTTCCCTCATACTCTCCTGTGCAATTATCCATCATTTATCTTATTTAACTACCTAGTTTAACCCCCCCCAAACTACCCCCCAAGGTAAACTGGGCTGTCGCTAAAAGTTACTGTCCTACTCCTGCAGCTGAACCTATTATATCTATCTTTCCTGTATCTATTTAATTGTTTCCTTTCTTCATATATGGGAGTTAGGTTATACCTCACTTACAGATCCTTATAAAGAAGATAAGCAATTTTAAAATGTGGGTTGGGTTTTCAACTAGAAATATTATGTTGAAAAAAGAATTGTCACTGTCCCTTTAATAGTCTAAAAGAGTTGGAGGAATAGTACAGAAATCCAGTAACATCATTTCATCAGAATCCCGGAGGCTTTCAGTGCTTCTCTGATACCCAGATGATGTGCTGTTGAATCTTGGGGCAAAGGTTTAAAGGAATTGCAGTTACCTCTCAAGGGACTAAAATGAACCCCCTAAATAATGCCCTTCATACATTCCACGAGCCCCATGTTGAATGGTTATTATCTGAAGAGCACAGCAGCACTCCTGCCCGCATAGTGTGATTTCCTCTTGCTCTGCCTCTATGTAGACCGCATTATGCATTCCAGATGCTGGTTTTGTTACAAGTAAACCAGGCACCGAAAACTTCTTTAACAGCTGAGCACACAGTCAGGCTACTGTTCCTTTATAGTTAGGGATAGAGAGTCTAGGATATCAGGCAGATGTTCATTCATACTGTTTTTGAAGTTTTGGCCTGACATACAAGAACTACTGTCAAGACTGCCTCACATTTTTGAAGCCACAAAAAATGTAATGAATTTAAAAAAAAAATCACCGTTGTTTATGCAGCAAGAGAAGAGTGTTCTTAAAAATGGACTAAGTGTGAACATATTTGAATTTTGGGTCACTCTGCACTTGATCTTGATTTATATGGTGGGAAAAACAATTAGAATTTCTAAGCCATAAAAAACAGGACTATTAAAATAAACTGCCTTAACCTGTTATCTCTGTAGCTGACCCCTTGGCCCTACTTGTAGAGAAAGCTTCTAAACTAACTGTCCCAGAGATCCCAGGTCTTGTTATTTTCAGTTCGGACAGACATACTGTGGTTATAAGATGGACAAATTCATTTCTGGCATGAGCTGGTTTAGTATTTATCAGATATGTAACCCCAGGTGGCGCTATCCCAAGGGCTACTATCCCTGCCTGACTGACTACTGACAGGTTGAGGCGCCTAGGTTCAATGACAGGTGCCTCCACCCAGAGGTCAGGGTTAATACTGTCTGGTATGACTTGGTCACAGCCCTCTGGGACACTGCAACCCCCCTTTCTTCCCACTAGTGGCCCACACAATAGATCAGAAGTACTTTCACAGTATACACTTACCCCCAGGACTGGTTCAGTCAGCTTGACTCTGGGGACCCCCTGTAAAGCAAGATGATGTAATACAATAGCCACTGTCCGATAGTTTAACACAAAAACATATCTTAGCCAGTGTAACTTTGCTGAAACAACTAGATCTGATTTATTTAAGGGATGGCAACAAGGGCAGGGGGAAATCAGGTTAATTAGATCAATCACACTAATATTCACAGACACTGTGCGCAATGTTGGAGTCCTAAATTGTCACTTTCACTGGGTACCCAGGATGGTGGGGGCTAGCCATGATCGGTGCAGCTGGTTGGGGCCCTGTGATGAAAAACACTGCACAATACCCAATTTGTAATCCGGGTCGGTTGGCTCAGTTCATGTATCAAGAAAGAAAATCAGAAGAAACACTTGCAGTTCAGCGGTACAGCTGGCAGGGAGCTACCCTCATTTTCACTCACTACTTTGGGCTGGACGCCTTTCACACAGCGGGAGAACATGGTTCTGCAATCAGAACACACCCCACAAATTTATATGTGAAAGAAGGTTACCATACCAGGCAGCTGCTCTCATATCCCGTTCGCACTTACTGCAAACCTGGGAGTTCGCGATGCAGCTTCACTCTCCTGACAGACCGAACGCGATGAAGCAGTTTCTGCAGTCCTCTACAGGGTAAGCCTGGTTCCTGGCTACACAGCCTCTCCTCCTCTCAACACAGCGGATTCAGTCCGAATCACCACGGCAAGCCGCGCCCGACTTTCGGCCTCCACGTACTTCCCGTCGCGAAAACTTCGGCAGCGCAGAAACCCGGAGCTCCTTCCCCAGTCATGGCCACAACAGATCTGCCTTCTCAGCCACTAGGCAGGAATTACAGTCAGTACCACCTGACCCAGTTGGTGGGCTTTGGTTGCCAGTCACTCAAAGTTTCTCCCATTAGTGCGAAAAAGGCACCACAGTCCAGAACTTCACTTCCCAGAATTACTGGCTATGTCCCCCATTGCTAGCCGGCTCCCAAGAGAGTCCTGATCCTGGTTGGTCACTCAGTACTCCATTTTAGGTGCTCCTCCCTCCTGGTTGGATCTAATCTGCCGTCCAGATCCAAAATGGAGGGGCAAAGCACACAAAGTCCCAGCTGCAAGAAAAGCAGGTTAGACAATCCACATTTTCATCCCCCTAACAAACAGTTGCCTTCCTGGGTAGTGCTCACTCTGCCCCTTAGCGATAGCGAAGCAGAACTTGTCAGCAGCTCGGCGGGACTCGAGCAAGGAACCTGAGTCCCCTAGGTTCCAGCCCTTCCTGTAAGCAGACAGCTCTTAAAGAGACAGTACCAGAGGCTCTAAAAGTGCTCACCAATAGGCGGCTTAAATGCTGAACACCATCAGGCTGGGGCCTTTAGACAAGCTATCAGGAGACTTTTGGGAACCCCCATTTGCAGGGGGTTACAGATACAATAAGTACCACTTCTTTTTCAAAATGAGAGCTGTAACTCATTTAGTCAGTTGTTGAAAGTGAAGCCATGACTCCAGTCAGCGCAATGGTGTTGCACATGCCAGGAGTCAACGCATGGCTTCACTTCCAAACAGCTGATTAAATGGTTAGAGTGCTTGTTACGGCTACGTAGGGCAGAGTCTGCAACCATTTTGCGAGAGCTTAGAAAAATGAGCTACCAGATCAGGCCCTGGAATGCTTCCGTTTGAACTTTCAAATTATCCTTCTGAAAGTGCAAATGGTCATTACCAGTCCTCCATGGCTGGACTATTTTGTTGCTGCTCTGGCACTTTTCATATTTGGCGTCATTACTGAGCATCGCCTGCGTGTTGTTGCATGCACAGTTCTGCCAGAGCACACCATCTTGAGATGGCATATGCCATTCACATGAACTTCTGCGGCGTCTTGGCGGCCTATGGTGTATCGGTAGTTCTGTCGATGCCGCCACCTTGCATGTGACATTCACACGCATTTAGCGGCAGTTGTTCCCCAGTGACGGTGCTCCTACAAGATCACCACAGCCATATTGGCTCTGGCTACTGCTTGTTTTGAAAAGGGAGTAACTTTGGCAAGTTCAGTTAAGTTCACATTGTCACAGGATGCATTTTGCTCATAGGCCTAAAACAGTAACTTAAGTAATTCACGAACAAGTTTATAAGTAACTTAGCATCATGTCATGATTATGGATGCACGGGAGCATCAAACGATGGGCTTCAGGTTAGTCCGCTCATATTAATTTTGAACCCCCCCAAAGAATCAGTAAATTTAACTTTGAGGCAGATCCTGGGGCATTGATGTCATGTGTAGTTGTAGACACTGCAACAGGACTAATGCTCAGGGGGAGTCTGAAAATGTGAAAACAAAAAGCTCACAGTATCCCTTTAAATACCTGAGTCAACTAGTTAATTTACTTCTGTATCCCCCCCCGGGGCAAAGCTGAAAAATAGTCAGAAATTGCCTAGCTCTCCTTTCCCGGCCAATAAAAAAACTAAATAAAATAAATAAATCGTGATCCCCAGCCAACTGAAAGCCATCACTCCCACATTGCCACCACATTGCATTACCCCCCCGAAACAACTACCAGAGCTGTCAGTTTCATCCTCCTATGACAATGCATGGCACTTTCTCTTTTGTCCCCCCAACATAAATACCAGCACTGCAAGTTTCAGCCTTTGCTGCCACACAGCACTTTCACTTTTGACCACCTCTGCCCACAACTACCACCACTTCCCCTTTCATCCTTTGCTACCGCGCGGCACTTTCGCTTTTGTCTGCCCCCAACTGGCAGAGCTGCTGGTTATATCCTTTACCACTGTACAACACTTTCTCTTTTGTCCACACCCCCACACTCTGCATAAGTGCTGGTGCTGCGGGGTTCATTCTTTGCCAGCATGCAGTATTTTCTTTTTTGCTGGCACCCTTTTCTCTCATCTCACTGTCACTCATTCCTTTGTATCTGTGGCCCCTTTCAAAATAGTCCCACTTGCCTCCCGATCACTGCCCCCTTTATTGTTCAGGGAGCTTCCCGATTGCTGCCCCCATAGACCTCTGTGCATCACACTTCATCTCAGCATAATAACTTCATCAGTATTTTTTGCTAGGTTATTGAGTGTATTTTGTGTTCCACACTAACCCTCTATCATAGTCCCTTGGTTATCGAGCAGCATTTTCCACAACCTCACTTTCTTCACCAAACCCCTGATAGTTCTTTGGTTTTGCTCAAGCCCTGACTCTTAGTCTTCTATATACCCTCGCTGTCCAAAGATGATCTCAGAATCTGTCCCCTGTAAGATGTCTTGGCTTTGACTTCAGATAAGACCATTTCACAAAATACCTGTACAAGGTAGTGGACTTAAAATTGGAACTGGTGTCACTGATTTTGGGGGAAGCACAGGATGAATCTAAACAACAAATATACATTTGCCGGCATGATAGTTACCGTTTGTATGGATTCCATCAATTTTGCAATCGGGACTCATCCTTGTTTACTTATATGCCCTTCCATGTTTTGAGGAAGTTAATGCAAATATTCCATGGTGTCATATCACATCTGTATGTATTTATCAAATAGCTGGTGACATTCTAGTGATCTGAGTGGCTGGGAGCATCACCTGGCTGTCCAGTTATCAGAGCATGCCTGAACAGTTCTGAACCAAATATTGCTTGCACTTCAAAAGTAAATTTATGAACTGTTTTGTAAGTGAAATAACACCCTTCAAGGTTTCTGAGCTTGCTGATATATGGACTTCTTGGGTGGTTAGAGGCACGTGGCATATACCTCATGTTTCACAATGCACCCAAGGCATTTGTATATCAGAGCATGCCCAGTCACCTCAGCTGGTGTTATTCCTGACATAGTGCCTTGATTTTACAAGTCGCTCTGTGGCTTTCTTTCATACCCTTCCAGAGGGTGACAAAGAGCTGTGGCTACCAAAGCTCTGTGGCACTTCTCTCATCCCCTCAGATGGGGGACAAGGGCTATTGCCGCTCTGTGGCTCTTTTCTCACACCCCTCTGTGGAGGGGGGAACAGGATCATGGCTATATCCACTTTGCAGCTCTTCTCTCATCCTTCTCCAGAGAGGGGGATAAGGAAGTATGATGCAGTCCAGCAGCTGATAGAGGAAGATCAGGTGTTAATGGTGGTCTTGGATGATGGGGATGCCACTCCCTGGACTGTGGGCCCCACGCTACCAGGAGCTTCAGTGGCAGGTGATATTAAGCAGTTGAAGAAAAAACAAACACACGCACACCCAACAACCCTTCTCAGTAATACAGCTGTCACAGAGAACTGACAGTTCAGTGAGGAGTCAGGCAGTTCTTCGACTTGAATAAAATTTTCAGTTATTTCATAGACAGCATGCTTACTCATTCTCGCTGCTTGTAAATGCTCTGGGATACACTGTATATGAAAAGCACTATATAAATGCAAATTCTTCATCTTTTTCATCTCACAAGCAACCATGCCAAACCAGACAGAGTGCCTTCAGGGCTGGGCTAAGGTGATATAATGTCCTTTGTTACAGAGAAATGAAAAGTAGATGCAGATGATACACAGAAATGGTGAAAGGAATATAGCACAGAAAGGAGAAACACTGTTAATATGTGAGTTTCTCTTTTAATACATATCCAGTGGGCTGAGCACATTTCCAAATGGAATGCTACACCCCAAGCTTTGCTATTAGCTGTCACGTTGCAGCAGTACATGTACCAGTTTGACATATAGCGAAAGTGCCTGGCTGCACTCTGTCTATTAAATTTTTATGCTGTCATTTTCTGCATTTTAAAATGTAGCCATTGTTGGCTCTAGTCAGCTCTTGTTATAAATAGGAGTAAGGCACTCTCAAGGGTTATGTTAAAGTTCTGTTAAATACCCTCTAGGGGCATGTAGGACTCAGCTATGCCTCGTGCCACATTACAACCCTAGAGGGTGATTAACAGAACATTGACATAACCCTAGTCTTGCATCATTGCATAATAAAAACAAAACCAAAAAATACAGTTCTGTTTTTTGTGTATAATAGCATAAGGCACTCTCAGGAGACAGATTAACAGTCACTCGATCACCCCATGGGGCAGGTGACACAAGATTCAGCTGAGTGCCAAATGATTCTAGGGGGTGATTAAATGACTGTTAATCTAACCAGTGTGGGTGAGTATGGGGGGCTTATAAAACAGTTTTCACACAAGCATTTATTCTAGTACAGCGAAAATAGATGATTTGAGGGTAGGTTTATCATTTCTGAAAACAGAAACATAAGCAGCAGAATGCAGATGGAGGAGTGCTTGTAAAAGGGGCACAAACAGACTTCAGCAGTACGAGCAGGCTGTCTGGGTGCAAGTTTTTAAAGATATGTATCTTGCTTGCTAGCATGTCTCTGTATTCCATTTTTGCCATAGCCCTGCGGTGAAAGAAAAAAGAAAGAATAACAGGTTAGGGTTGAGAAAATTTCTGGGCTCGTCTAGTGGGCCAGCCAACACTCCAGATTTTTATCGGACCAGGTAAAACAGCTGTTTCTCAGCAGCTTATTAGAAACATCAGCATTTCCATATTTTTATTAGGTTAATGTCTCTGCATCATACAATACCACCAGGAACCTGTTCCCGTATATCGCCTTGCCAAGCCCACGCTCCATGCACAGGCTTCCCTTTGGCAGTCATTCTCTGTATACTCTTAGCCATACTAGGTATTGTTAGCAGCTTCTCCTTCTCAGTTCTTCTGCAGTTAGCTGAAGGAGACCATAACTTGTTGTTAAAGATTTTGTTATTTCACACAGGACATACAGAACAAATATATGATGCTGAGGTGATATATGTAACCATACCGCAACATTTGGTACGGACATCAGAGATACAAACATAAAGGATACCAAGAATAAGGAGTAAAAGAGGAAACACTGTCATATGCAATGATAATACTCCCAGACACACAGTATAACATGGATATGCATGAGAGGAGAGAAAAAAAAAGACAAAACTCAGTATCCAAGGATTATCAGATTCTACCTAGGCCCTCCACGAAAGAGTGGAAGCCATGGGTTATTGACTGACAGAACCCAAAAATAACAGTAGCATGTAAGCCTAGGATAGGGTGCGTAACGGAACTGAGTCCTGGACCAGGCCTAACACTAATTTGAACTATATACACCAAAAAAAAAGAAACAAGAAGGCAAACTGATTCTGAGATAAAAAATACCTTAACAAATGATGAAAAAAAAAACAGGACAGCCTATAAACTCCAAACAAGACAGGGGCCCGGGAATTGTAGACCACCTAGGATTGGACATTGTGATAGTACTTGGAACAGAGATATGGCTGCCAGCATGTGTCAAATTGGACCAAGGAGCCCCCTGCAAAACTAGAGAGCCTCTCATATATAGCTCCTTGGACTAGTGCCTGAAGAAACTCTCGGAAGGATGGAACCTCTGGGGACCGCCATCTCATTAAAATAAGTCTTTTGGCGATCACCCCCACAGCTGTGACCAGTTGGGCCCCTGGACAATGCTTGGGTGTGTGAGAACGGGCACAACCTAAAAGGAGGAGAGGGGGATCCGGTACTACTTGAGGACACAGGAAAGCACACATATCTTGAATTGCTATCCAGAAGTGCTGGAGATTAGGACACTCCTAGAGTATATGAAAAAGATGAGCCCCTTGACTGCCATATCTCCAGCAAGTATCATGCTGGAGGAGACCCATCTTTTTGAGTTTAACCGGATCCCTATACCACCTGTGGAGGGTCTTGTTCATAATGAGACGGGTGCGCCTTCCCTGCACTACATGTGTAATCTCACCAAGCATGGTCCCGTTGGAGCTCGGAGATGGGAGGCGAAAATCCTTTTCCCATTGGGCTCTAGCTGACAAGATAGGATTTGCAGCGGCATCTCTAAGGGCATTATAAATCACACTGGCTCTGTTCCTAGGGTGATGTAACCAAGATGTAATAGGATGTGGTCTTGATTGCGACCCTTTATTTTTAGGAAAGTTAGGAAGATGGGTGATGGCATCTCTAATTTGGAGATATCTCCAAAAATGTGAAGTCGGGAGGTGGTATCTGGATTTTAATACCTCAAAAGTATTCATTGTACTAAAATCTGGGAGCAATAGATCTTGTACTAAAGAGATGCCCTGAGATTCCCAAGCTTTCCAGCGGTTCGTACTACCACCCACTACCAAGGCATGATTGTTCCAGAGAGGCATAAACCTCCACGGTGTTAAATCCTGGCCTAGGAGAGTTAAAACTCTTTGCCAGTATTGAATGGACAACAGAATGGGAGGAGGGAGATTCAAGGGGAGATTTTTCTTACTGTACTGCGCCACAGCAGGATAGGGGGCCTGTAGTAATGATGCCTCCAGAGGGAGCCAAGTAGGAGAAGTGAGACCAATGTTGGAGAACCATAAAGTGGTCTGGGCAAAGACAAAGGCCATGTGGTAACCCTGGAACCATGGAAGTCCCCAACCCCCCCTGCTCCAATGCTGACGAAGTTTAAGCTTGCTATACCGTGGTCGGGAGCCCTCCCAAAGGAAGTTACCAATGACAGCATCCACTGTTTGAAACGATTTCGAAGGAATAGGTATAGGGAGATGGGACAACAGATAAGATCTTGGGGGCCGCCATCCTCTTGATGGAGTCTATTTTCCCGGCTAATGAGAGCCTCAAGGCTTTCCAATGGGCCATGTTCTGTTTAAGCGACTCCACCAGGGCAGAAAAGTTGGCTGTGAGCATTTTGGACAAATTAGGGTGTAGGATGATACCTAAATACTTTATACCATTAGGGGACCATTTGAGACCCAAGGCAGCGAAGTCTATACCAGAGAGTACAATTTAGAGGAGCACCTCAGTTTCGTGTGGTTAATCCTAAAGCCTGATATTCCAGAAAGTGCAGTCAGTGTATGTAGAATGGATTGAATCACCTGTGGGGTGCATTCTGTAGTGACCAAAGATCATCAGCATATAAAAATGTCTTGAAAGTGGTGCCTTCCATCAGTATTCCAGGAATAGAGGTGCTTCACGCAATGGCTAGGGGCTCAATGGCTAAAATGAACAGGAGGGGAAAGAGGGCAACCTTGTCTTGTACCTTTCTGCAATTGGAAAGGCACAGATAGATTGCCATTAGTTAAAACTCTAGCTAAAGAGAAGCATATAATAGTTTAATCCAGGAGAAAGCGGGCCCTACCCCATTGAGGATAGGGTATGAAACAGGTATGACCACTCTACTGAATCAAAAGCCTTTTCAAAGTCTACCGCTAGAGCAACAAGGGGTTTTATTGACAGTTTGGAACAGTGCATTATTGAGAGGAGTGTTCTGTGATGATCAGACCCCAGATGCCCGTTTACAAAGCCAGCTTGGGAGGGATGAACCAACCTGATAGAGAGGTTCTAGTCTACTGGCAAGAACTTTGCCAGGATTTTGGCATCCGCATTGATGAGAGATGGGATGGTAACTACCCGAAGAGAGGTCCTTCCCTTCTTGGGGAGTACAGTAATGGTAGCTTCCCTCAGGGATGGGGGTAGAAGTCCTGTGAGTAAGGAATGCCTGAACATCCGGACTAGATACGGAGCAAGGTTAATACCCTGGACCCAGTAGAAATCAATGGGGAGTCCATTGGTCCCAGGGGCTTTACGAAGATTCATGGATTGAATAGCCCTATCCACTTCTTCCACAGTGATCGGGGCTTCCAACACTTTAACATCGGATGGAGGGAGCTTAGGGATGGGTAATGAATCCAGGAATTTTTGAATAGAGGGCAGACTAGGGGGGCTAGGGAAGTATATAACTGCCTATAAAACTGGGCCATAATGTCATTGACCTCATGAATAACACGGACCCCGTATGATCCCTTAAAGCATGTATCCTCTTGTACATTTGCTGCTGTTTAAGGTGATATGCCAGGAGTTTGCTAGCCTTTTCCCCATCCTCCCAGTAGGCGTGACAAACCCGCCTAAGATTCAATTCAGCCTGGCAAGTTAAGTGGGCATTCAGGGAAATTCTGGTACTCGCCAGTTGTGCGAGTCGAGACTGGGGTGGAGGTTTGTCTTGCAGAGATTCATACTGAGTTTCCAGGAGATACAGTTGTTTTCTAATGCCCTTTGATCTGCTTCCAGCGGCATCTCCTAGCTGAAGCAAGGCCATTATCCACCCTTTATTATGCCTTGAAGGCTTCCCATAAGGTAGTATCGGAGACCTCCCCATTGTCATTATTAGTCCAGTGTTCAGCAATTGCAGGGCCCAGCCACTTCTGAAAGTCCCCGTCCTCAAGGAGAAGGGGGTCCAAATGCCAAGAGGAGGAAAAAGGGTGGTTCTGTCCCAGTTTAACCTGAATTTCCAAAGGGGCGTGGTCTGAAACATAGATGGGGTGCATACGAGAGGTAGACACCTTGTCATAAAGTCCAGTAGAGAGTAGCCATAGGTCAAGTCTACTGGATGAACCATGAGTTTGCGAGAAGCATATATAACCCCGCACCCCAGGGTGTAAGGCTCTCCACGCGTCCAGCAGTCCATGTTCATCCATTAGCCTCAGGAGAGCTTTTTTTGCCTGCCTATATGGTTCGGGGGCCCTATTGCTTCTGTCAAAAGAATGGTTGAGCACCAAGTTAAAATCACCACCCAGTAGGATTGGGACTTTGTGAGTGTTAAAATCTGCGATGGCCTGGTTGACCATATGGGAAAAAAGGGGACAGTCCTGGTTGGGAGCATATAAATTAACTAGGACTAACAGGCTTTCTGACATCTCCATTTCAGCCATGATCCATCTCCCTTCTGCATCGTGGGTATGTCTTTTAAATTTCCACCCCAGGGTTTTATGTAAAAGTATAGAAACCCTGCGCTTGTGAGAATCTGCCACACTGTTTAGCTTTTCCCCTACCCAAACCTGTCTAAGCTTCCTAGCTTCGACAGAGGAGAGTTTCGTCTCCTGAAGGAGGACTACCGAAGGTCTGAGCTTTTTCAAATGGAGCAAGACTTTCTTCCGTTTAATGGAGGAATTAAGTCCCCGGACATTCCAGGAAATAAGGTTAGTCTCCATTTGACCTGGGTGGGATCATGGCAGAGACAACATGTATCAGAAAGCACCAAGGCCAGAGACAAAATTCCCCAGAGTGGGAACCCTATCTCCTAAAAGAACCTTGATGGAAGTGGGTCAAAATCTCAGAATTCAGAATGCCAGAACTACTAACAGCATATAAAACTACACATTTCTGAAAACGGCTCAGTAGAGCCTGAACATTAACTACAAACAGCAACCATAACATTGAGTAACAACAAATGTAAGAGTCCCTCTCCCCAACCCCACCCCCAGAAATCTTCCCCCCTAACAGATCAGCTCCTGCTGTACGCATCGACCGATTTGCGGCCCAGATACCAGCAGGAATCGCTGGGAGGTAGGTAGTTATCTAACTACAGTGAGAGAGAAGTAGGACAACCCACTGCCCAGAAGACTCTCTATGCAATATCCCACCAATATAATCAACATCCTGCACAATCAATTTGACTAAAGTGGCAAACATCCGCATTAAATTAAATTCCCAGCCGTCTGAGGGACTAGCCCCCCTACCCCATACAGTAGTTACAGGCTACAGGGCTGTAAAGAGCTAGAGGGTTAAGAGGAGGCTGCATCGTGTTATGCATGACTAGCTGTCTCTAGTCGTGCCCACTCCAAAAGGGATAAAACAGATAAGCGAACAGGCAGGGAACCATATCACTGGATCCTTGCCCCCCGGCCAGTAGTACCTGAAATGCCCAGATATAATGGGCATGTACCTGAGGACGGAGAGCTCGACTAACCGCCGGTAGTAATGGAACAAAAAAAAACAACACATGGAACAACAAGAGACTATCCAAGTCACTTTCAGCCCGCTGATTCAAAAGCGGGAGAGGGGGCTGCTGCAGGGCAGAAGGGTGTTGAGTGGCTGGAAGCAGCATCCGTAAAGGTGGAAGTCTCAGGAGCGAGTGGCTCCGTGGCATCTGCCCAGGAGAGAAAACGTGCAGCATGGGATTTATTGCCCTTAGTAGACAGTCTAGGAGGCAAAGGTGGGTCCAGCTGAGATCCATCTATTGGAAGGTCCATTAAGGCTCGAAACCGATTGTTACTCATGTCTGGCTACAGGGAGGAGCGTGAGGCCAAGGAATCAGGACTGGCACTGTGACTCCGAGGTGGAGCAGGGGTCTTATTGATATGGGCCCCATCAAGGCGAGCCCTCCTTCTATTTTTCATTTTGCTCCCCGGGGATTTCTGAGGGGCAGAGCGGGATGGGGCCCTGGGCTGTGGGGCTACATGTTGAGTGGACACAGAATGAGGGTTGTAGATGCTTACGTGGAAGTCTCCATAGCTGTGGCCCCCAAATTGTGAGATTCCCTGGGTATACCCCGGTTTGACTTAGGAGCCTGGGATGCCAAGAATTTCTCCGTGGCTGACGGACTGTCAAATAGTCGTGGCACTTCATTCAGGATAATGCCGAGACAAGCTGGGTATCTCAAGAAATATTCTAACCCCAAATCAGTGCAGGCCCGGCGTGCTGCAGTGAAGGCCCTATGGCGTGCTGTTAGCTCCTGGGAGTAATCTGTGAAGATCTGTATCCTGTGGCCCTTCCACATAAGTTCTTTTTTTTGGCGTGCCAGCCTAGTGATGGATTCCCGGTCTTGAAACCGGAGAAAGCGGGCCAGTATGGTGCAAGGACGATCTCCAGGGGCCGGGCGGGGTACCAGAGTTCTGTGAGCCCTATCAATCTCTGGCGGAGTTTCAGAGTGTCAGCCCAACAAGGGGGGGAGCTCCTTCTGTAAAAAACAGATAGCATCAGATCCTTCGCAGCCCTCAGGAGATCCCACAAATCTCAAATTGTTCCGCCTACTACGGTTCTCTAAGTCCTCCACCCGGGCCCATAGCTGATGAATAAGCCTGTCTTGGTCCAGCACTCTTGCCCCGGTTTGCCGACAGGGGTCTTCTGCCTCTGAAAGTCTGTGCTCTGTAATACAAGCCCGTTGAGATAGATCCACTGTATCTGCGATGTTTTTCCGTGTAGCAATATCCAGATTATCCATGCGATGCAAAATTTCCACGAACATCTGCCGTATTTCTGCCAGACCACCCTCTGAGTGTGATAAAGAAGGGGCAGATTCCATTTCAATGGTAGGCCAGGCTGCCAGGTTGGTAAACAGGTGACGGGTATTTCAGGTACTTCCCGCGCCGGGAGGAGATCCAAAACGGAGCTACCGAAGGGAGAAACACTCACTTTATCTACACGGAGCAAAGGGATAGCAGAACGCAGGTAAGAGATGGGTTTAACTAGGGTATGCGGTGGGAATTTGCGAGCGCTTCTAGCTCAGGTGTCCATTAAGCTCAGCAGTTGGCCACACCCCCTGAAGGAGACCATAACTGATGCACTCCTGCCCTAATCATATCTCCTCTCGGGGTGCTCCTTACCAAAAAGGTCTCCCACATTCTACCCCAGAGAGATTAACAGAGAAAACAACGGCAAGTGAAATAGTTTTAGAGGTAAAATAGTTAGAAGGGAGAAGGAAAATGCCTTTTTTTTTTAAATGCCTGAGGGGGGTGGGCATACCCATTATTTCACCCTTTCCTTTCAGAGTTTAGCTGCAGTATACCTAAAAAAGAGGGTGAAAGCATCATGCTGTTGCACTTATATTCTGTAAAATGTGTTACTATATTTGGTCATTTTGATTCTCATTTCTTTTTTCTTTTGAAAAGTGAAAAATTGGCTGCCCACTATGCTGGTGTTACCTCACAAAAACATGCTTGTTTACTGTCCTTGATTAACTCCACTGCATCTTTCCTGGGCTTAGAATACCCACACTACAATGTAGCTGCTCATAATGCAGTGAGAGGAAGGAAACTATTACATTGTGAGTGGTTGCACTGATTGGGGCAATCCTAATGTTCATGAAGTATGAAATAAGAGTAGATCAAGGATTTGAAACAAAACAGTGTTGTATATAACTACATCATTTTCATACATTTCAGTTTTACTAAAAGTGAAATTAAGTAAAACGACCAGCAATATCAATACAGTTTAGAGAAGGTAAGCAGTCATAAATTGTGGGTTTCAGCTAGAAATAATATGATACAAGGCCATCCACTTCAGCACACGATAAGTGGTACCGCTCATGATGACGGCAGCCCGGGTTCAGGAGCGAGCCTATGTTGTTGGAGGACTGGTCGGGGGATGTCTGAGTATCCCATGGATGCTCACTTTCTCGGTTGGGAGAGTTGGACTCTGCTGTAACACTGCTACCTTGGTGACCATAGGTGGTGGTGCAAATTGGGGCCATGAGATGAGGGAGGGGATGACATCAGTGGCATGATGCACAGCATCGGCCAGGGTCCTCCCAACGTTATCAGGCAGTAAAATCCAGGAAACACCTCCTCCCAGTCATGCAGGATGCTGTCTCCCACAGGCTCAGCATTGCCAACTGGGCTGTCCGCCCCTCACGACCAAAGCTTAATCTCTGCTTAGGGGTGAAAGGGTCCAGCCTTTGGGTGTCCCCCTTCCCCATGTGGGTTATCCATGGGGATCAAACGGTGTGGCGTTAAGTGCCAGAGAAGGTGGGTGACAGGGCTGGGCAGGACGGCAAGGACTGACGGGCTGGTCATGACTGCCAGGAGGGATAAAGCACACTAAATATAAAAAGAATAAATAATGTTATACAAAAAAGGATAACCATATGCTTTTAAGGACTATATTTTATGACTTGTGTAACATGTGGCTAAGGTGGGGAGGAAATCCTCATAACCCCTTATGGACAATTTCTTCTACTCTATGATGCTGTCCAGTTCAGGGATTGGAACAAAATAATACAAAGATGTAACTGAACATGGCATTAAATGCAGTAACATCAAACTTGTTCAATATACTGTAATATGTGATCATTTGAAAAACTTAAAAACTATTAGGAAAAAAAAAGAACAGCTTTAAAGGGTTGCAACAAACCACACCTGCATAGCCCATGAATTATAGGAAGGAGAGGGGATGTGGCCAAGTGGAGTCCACCCACGAGGTTTAGAAACATTTCTGTTTTGATATAAGAAACCAAATTTTATTTTCTATATATTAATTACGTTTTCAGTCTTGCCTTCATGGGCCAGATGTGTATAGAGTCAGATACCAAAATATTAATAACAGGATACCAATTCTATTTCCAGTCCCTCTTACAGCACCGCCCTTAGTATGTTTAGATAATCGTCCCCTTGCGCATTCTGTAGTAATAGACCCAATTTCTCTATCTGTGCCTAACATGGAAATCTCATGTCTGATATTATGTAAGTAACCCCCCTACAAATGGGGGTTCCTGAAAGTCTTCCTTGGGTGTGCCTAAATGCCCACTGCCAGGCTGGTATCCCCTGTGTCTTAGCGCTTAAGCGTGTTTGTGTGAGTGCCTTAATGCCTCTGTGCTCTGTCTCTTTAAGAGCTGCCAATAATGTGGTGCTTATTTAATCTGGGAGGGGGGCTGAGTGTTTTTATGCTTGAGTCCCGCCCCGGCTGCTAGATAATCATTCTGTTCTGCCATCACTATTTGCGCACAGGGAGCTCTGTTAGAAGCTGTACTTATTTGCTGATTATCTATTAGAATAGCAGTAGTATTATAGTTTGTCTAACCTGCCTTCTTTGTAGAATGAACTTTCTGTATTGCACCACCATTTTGGTTTTGGACTGCCAGTCAGCACCAATCAGTACCTTTGGGGACTCTAAATGGAGCCTGTCCCCAAGGGTCTTGTGGACAAATTTCTGTAGGAACTGTAGTTTTACATTTTGGCACCAAAGCAGACCTGGAGGGGGAGCCCTTGCTTTGACAGACAGATGAATCAACCAACCAGAGCCTTTTGGACCGAAGGGAAATTCCCAAGCTGCCTGCTGCAGTGAGTCAGTCTGGAGTTAGAGTTTGCAGAGTGAACAGCTTGACTGATTCAAGCGGCAGCTCCTGTGTAGTTCCTGCGGGAGATTGGTGGAAAGGCTGAGTCTGGCCTGTCTGCCTGCAGTCCCTTGAGAGGGAATCCTTTGAAAGGCTTAATACTCCAGGCTGTATCCAAATTGAGTGAGTGAAAAACCACTGAAGTGTGACCAGGCTTAAACCTGAAGAAGACCGAAGATTTGCTGTATGCAATCGGCCTGTCAGGACATCCATTCACCATAGAACTCCCAGTTTTGCTCAGAGACACTGATATTGCTGCTGGACTGCTGTCCGCATTGTGGTATGGTGATTGCTTTACTATGAATGCATGTGTGCTGTTAGTGGGTCGCGATTTGGTTCCCACTGTTTAATTGTGCCACACTTACTGAAGCTGCATCCAGCCTTTCCAGACTGATTTCCGAACTGTTTTACCCAGCCTGGGCCCTGCCACACTGGCCCAGCCAGCTTTTTCAGGCGCAGAGAACACCATCGACGAGAGACTCGCCTGGGGATCAGCTCCTTGCTCAACATCTTGAACAGGAATGACACCTCGGTGATTCGTGTGGGCCCTGCTTCTCCTGGCATACCAGTTGTCAACCTGCAGTCTCCATCTCGTCCCTCCTGTGTTTTGCATGGGGCAGCTCCCTGCAACAACAGCTAAATCTCAAGTGTTGTCATCTGATTGCATTGTTGTTTTCCTTTCACGGACTGAGCCTTCAGGCTCTGGATTACAAGTGTGTGTGGTTGTGCATGCTTTTCTTTTTTATTCACAGGGCCCCAACCAGCTGCGGCGTCCAGCCTACCCCAGGCAACATTCCAGGCTAGCCCACCTTACTTCCAACTGGGTACCCAGGCGTGTGACTGTGTAGGGTCTAAAAGTGCATGCATAATTGCCTAACTAGATCATTTTGCAAATCACTCGACCTGATTACACCCCTCCCTTGTTCAAGTTCCCTGAATAAATCAGATCTAACTCTTTTTGCATTTAATCTGACTGTGGTTCCAGTTTGTACCAGAAGCACTGTACTGTTGTTATTTGTTGTGCCTAACCTTGTTTTACAAGGGGTCTCCAGGGTCGAACTGGTGGAACCAGCCCTGGTGGTTAGTGCAAACAGTATGGGGAATTGTATGCCAAATAGGGGCTACTGTGAAAATGTTTGTTGCATATTGTCTAGGCCACTAGAGGGGAAGGAGGGGGGTTACAGTGTCCTAGAGGACTGTACCCAGGTTAGCCTTGTTACTAACAACCCTGTCCTCCGGGTGGAGGCACCCATTTCAGTACCCAGGCCTCTTAACCTGCAACTAGCCAAGCAGGCAGGGGTTACATCTTGGAGGCACCAACGCTAGGATTAGCACCCCTAGTGGTGGGACATTAGAATCATTGTTGCTAGAATATGGCCACACCAGTAGAAGTAATTATGCACCAGTTGGTGGGGTGGTGTCACAGGGGCAGGAGGTTGACCCTCATCATGCCGTGCTTATACTAGACATTCCCTTGAATATTGTAAGGACACCATAGAAGGGTTCTCTCAAAGTCGAAGGTTTGAAAAACACTGTGGTGTTGGGTCGGCAGGCCGATTTAATGACCCAAACCTCATGGCCTTGGTGGAGTGTATTGACCCCGTGGATGGCACAGTGCCAATGACTATTACCTCTCAAGGGTCCCCAACCTGCTTGAAGGGTAATAACTAAAGATAGTAAGGGTCCCTATGAGGATGATCCCCACCATTATCTGAGACTTTTGAGGAGAAATTTGCTAAGCTGTTGCTGGAGGAAGGAAAACCATACAGGACTTTAAGCAATTATTCCTGCCACCTGGGGTGTACCTTTCCCTGCCCTTCCAGAACCGGCTCAGTGTCTGCACCAACATTGGTGCCTGCAATTAGTCATGACCACGAACCGCAAGTTGAGGATGTTCTCAGGTACTCTTCCCACCCCACAGAGGCGAGAATGACTGGGAGATCTGGATCAGTATGTTGCCCCTTGGTACCCAGTGGCAGTGTGCAGAGGCTGAGAAGTGAAAAGGATCATGGAAAGTTTGAGGGTCTGGCCCTGAAAGCCAATAGATTTCTGAGGTCCACGAATCCTGGCGTGTGCTCAAAGTACCAGTCTGCCCTGGAAGGCAATTTGGAGCGCTGAATCAGGGAGACTTTGATGTGACAATTTAAAGGTACCAAACAGTAGATAGGGAAAGTCTGTCTGCATATGGTACTCGGCTAGAAGGTCCTGCAGAGGCTTATCGAAAGGTGGAGTAGCTACCAGTGACTTGAAGGTGAGGCTGGGGCTATCATGTTACGCTAACACTCTAAATTGCAGATTATCCAGTTAAAGCTCCATGATAGGAGAGATAACCCACCTGACTACTGCGACCTGATAAAAGAACTCAGAGAGGTTGAAGGTGAAGGAAGAGATTGTGACTATGGGGTGGGCGCAGCCGGTGACCATGGTACAGGAAGACATCTCTGAAATGGAAACCACTAAGGATATTCTGCCATGGGCTGAGTGGCGTGAGAAGAGCTGCTGAAGGAAGTCAGAAAAGTACCAGCCGGTGCCTTTACGGAGGCCTACACTGCAGACAAAGACCCTGGTCCCTTTCAGGACGTGACTGCTATGGGGTGGGAGTGCACCCTCAGGCATCTTCTATCAAGCGTGATCCCCAGGCTGAGATCAAAATTGACTGCCACCCTAATGGAACTGTAAAGACACATTGCATCACCTTCACCATTGCAAACAGATATCAGACCCAGATCCCTTGCTGCAGTCCCTCATGCAATGTCCTCTCTAAGGATGACCCTGGAGTCTATCTTTTGTTACAACTGTGGAAAGGATGGTCATATGAAGAGAGGATGCTGGTCTCAGAAAGACTTAGATAAAGTTGTGTACAGACTTCAAGGGGAGCTTTGGAAAGTGAGTCCTTGGCCGAGGGGCACTGGCAACAATCACAGTGAAGGATCAAGAAATCCTAATTCAAAATTTTTGTAGCTTAATCGTCTGTCCAGGCTCCTGCTACTTTCTCTCCAGACTGGTCCAAAATAGATCAGTGGAAACTACTGTGACTGTCAGTAGTATCCATGCTTGGGCTGTGCTCAATAGTGGGTCGCAAGTGACCATTGTATTCCATGACTGGTATGACAAACATTTGTCTGATGTGCCATTACAATCTCTGGATGGCCTACATGTGTGGGGCCTGAGCGACAAGTCTTATCCCTACCTAGGATATGTCCGACTCTGGCTGTCTTTTCCTGTGACTCTAACTGGTGTAGATGAACAAGTAGAGACACTAGCCCTGGTGTGCCCTCCTACCGGACTGTACAATGGTGTTCCCCTGTTAATTGGAACAACACCCAAATGTTTGGGAGACTGACACAACTCTGCCATGAGAAACAAGGGCAATGGACTGGACAGGCCCTAAGAATTCCAGCATTAATCAAAAGGGCTTATTACTTGCAACAGAAACCTGATAAAGTGGACCGAGATGAGCCAGTGGGGATATGTGGAAAAAGGATCCTGACTCTTTGGTGTTGGCCCCAATGCCCAGTGTACGATCCATGGAGAAGTCCGCCTAAGGAGAGGTGTAAAGAACAAAATATTGATGATAGATGCCCCTGGTGAAGGGAAGCTGCCAGAGGGGGTTGATGGTTAAGCCCAGTATACTGCCTGCACGTGCCCATGCCTATGCCCGCCGAGTGATGGTGCAAGTGAGAAACATGTCGGACAGGGACGTTCGTGTGAACCGGGGATGTACACTGGCTACAGTACATTGCACAGACACTGCAGTATTACCCAGTAACAAGTACTCTGTTGAAAAGGAGAAAGTGACTCTGGACTTATTTGACTTTGGTGATTCCCCTTTGTCTGCCGAATGGAAGACCTGAATTACAGGAAACTTGCTCAGAGAGACCAAGTTTTCTCACTAAAAGAGTGGGACGTGGGAGTGTCCATGGTGCCAAGCATAACATACGCCTGCCTGATGTCCGACCATTTCGAGAGAGGTCCTGACCCCTTGCCCCAGGTGACATAGACAATGTTAGGAGGCACTTACAGGAAATGCTCGCTGCTGGCATTATTCAAGAATCAAGAAGCCCATGTGCATCCCCCATCATACTGGTGCGTAAAAAGAACAGGTCCATGAGGATGTGTGTGGACTATCGGACCCTCAGCTGGCGGACTATCCCAGATCAATACACCATGCCACACATACAGGATGCCCTGGATTGCCTGAATGGGGCTCAGTGGTTCTCAGTACTGGATCTCTGCAGTGGATATGATCAGATTCCGATGGCCCCATAGGATCATGAAAAAACAGCCTTCATCTGTCCTTTGGGGATCTACAAATTCCTGAGGATGCCACAGGGGATTTTGGGTGCCCCTGCCACCTTCCAGAGATTGATGGAACTTGCGGTGGGAGACATGAACTTGCTGGAATGTTTAGTGTACTTAGATGATGTCATTGTTTTCGGACGCATGCTAGAGGAACATGAGACCAGACTGTTCAGAGTCCTCGATCGTTTGGAAGAATTCAGCCTCAAGTTATCCATAGACAAGTGCCAGTTTTTTCAAACATCTGTGAAATATGTGGGACACACAGTGTCTGTGGAAGGGATACAGACAGATCCCAGTAAAGTTGAAGCTTTGACCACCTGGCCGCAGCCCAATAACCTAAAAGAGCTACAGCGTTTCCTGGGGTTCTATGGCTAGTACCGTAGGTTCATCAAATATTATTCAAAGGTGATTCGACCGCTTCTTAACCTTACCCAAGGCTACTGCCCTACCAACTGCAAATACATAAAGGGGGCTATCAAAGACCAAAAGAAAATGAATTTTCAAACAGGTGAGCCTTTTGGGACTCAGTGGACACCCAAACATGAAGCAGCTTTCTTTGAAGTCATATACCAGCTCACCCACGCCCAGTCCTTGCCTCGTGATCCTACCAAGCCCTATGTTCTGCATATGGACACTAGTTTGCAGGGCCTTGGGGCTGTGCTATATCAAGACTATGAAGATGGTTTGAGACCTGTAGCTTCATCAGTAGAGCTTGACCCCATCAGGCGGAACTATCCGGTCAACAAGTTGGAATTCCTCACCCTAAAATGGGCCATAGTTGACCAGTTTCATGAGTACCTCTATGGGCAAAGATATTAATAAAGACTGACAATAACTCACTGACCTTTGTGCAGACTTCAGCTAAATTGGGCTCACTGGGCACCCTTGGATTTCTGCCTTATCAACTTATGATTATGCTGTTGAATACAGACCGGACTAAACCACATTGATGCTGATGCCCTGTCACGAAGCTAGCTGCCAAGGACAATTGGGTCAGATTGTCAGAACCTGACATCAAAGCATTATGCCAGATGTTTGATACAGATGAACAAATGTCTGTGGACACAGTGGACTGCCTAGTAGATTGCTTGGGCCCTCCTGATACCTGCATACCAGCTGCCTATTGCCATTTCTCTGCTTTAGATATTACTGCACTACCTCATTTTGATAATGACAGTATTCAGTGGGCTCAATCCCAAGATCCCATGATTCAACCAGCACTTGGCGTCCTGCATGCAGGGAAAGATGTGTACAAGTTGCATTCCACTGATTTGCAAACTGCTCTATTGTTCAAGGCCCCAGGTTAAAGTTGCATGATCACTTGTTATTGAGAGAGACAGTGGATCGTCGTGGTCAGGTAGACAAGCAACAGTTGGTCCTACCCATGGCCTTTAAGCAGCTGGTACTGAAGTACCTCCACAATCACATGGGGCACCTTGGTATTGACAGAACTCTCGACCTGGTACGATCTCGATTCTATTGGCCAAAGATGGGGCAGATGTTGAGAATCATGTCAAAACCTGCAGTCGCAGCCTCCAGCAGAAACCTTTGCCCCAGAAAGCTGCCCCACTTGTCAGCATCACTACCAGTGCCCCCATGGAACTGGTCTGCATAACTTCTTGTGCTTAGAACCCGACCAAAAGAACATTGGCAATGTGTTAGTAGTTACTGATCATTTTACAGGGTACGCACAAGCCTTCCCAACTAAAGATCAAAAGGCCTCTACCGTGGCCAAGGTGCTATTGGAAAAATTCTTCGTCCACTATGATGCCCCCCAGTGGATCCATTCTGACCAAGGCAGAGACTTTGAAAGTAGGCTAATCAAAGAAATGCCCTCTCTGTGGGGGGGGGGTGGAAGTCAAGAACCACCCCCTATCACCCACAGGGGGACCCTCAACTAGAACGCTTTAACTGCACCCTTCTGGTCATGCTCAGCACCCTCCATACAAAAGGCAAGCATAAGTGGAGCCAGCAGATCACCACCTTGGTACACGCATATAATTGCCCCAAAAGTGATGCTACTGGGTTCTTCCCCCTACTGTCTCATGTTCGGGAGGGAGGCCTGACTGCCAGTTGATGTCTGCTGTGGGGTCTCTCCAGATGGGGTCCGAGCCAAAAACTACTTGCAGTAGGTACAGTAGTGCAGTAGGTTTTGCTAAAATTCCCACCTGGCACCTTTGACCAGACCTCTCTGCAGGAATCCTTTCTCTCCCTTCACACCCACTATTTGCACCTACTTCTGCCCTGAGCACTAAATTGCGCAGGGTCCTCCCCCCAATTGACCTGAGCTTTGTCTTTGTTTTTTTTAACTAATGGCCCACCTCTTTCTGCTCTTTTTTAGCCACAAGCCCAAATTGGGCTCTCCACTTCAGCTGAGTGGCACCGGCGCTGATCCCTGCCGGTGACCGCACCTCTGCATCCAGCCCCCCTCAACCAAGGAAAGCAGGTACAATTGGTCAGCTCCTAGCCCAGAGCTGCTAGGCTTCAGTCCCCATAATTTGGCTGGCTTCTGGGGACTATGTCTGCTTCCCGATTGGACACTGCTGATCCCCACTGAGAAAGCAAGTGCTCAAGGTGCCTTTTTTCAAATCACAACTCAGCCACTGTCTTGCTGTACTACTCTCTGGACAGGTTTTTGCCGCCCACCACCCTCACCTCCCTCCTTTATTAAATACACTTCCCCACTGATACCAGCTCCTGAGGCCTCATACTTGTCAATTACAGCAACTTCCTAAGGGTTCTCCTCTCCTGCAACTTCTTAGGGAGTTCCTCTCTCGTGCTCAAATTTAACAAATACTGCTGACTTCCCTATCTTAATCACACACTCTTTCCAATAGCCTCCCACTACCAGTGCCTTACCACTGCCCTACCCCTGGGAATATAGTTTTTTACCACACTCAACTTTGTACCCTACTTCCCTATTCCCTCATTGATTACTGTCCTGTCACCTTCCCTCTTTCTTGCCGCCAGCATGGAGTGCTCTAAGTGGTTCCACCTCCCCTACTTACTCTCACTCCTTGTTCTTCCCCTCTGCCCCTCTCTGCTCCAACTCCCTCACCATGCCCCTCCCCTCCCATCCCTCCCCACCAGTATTACCCCTCCAAATTCTTTTCACATTCTCCTCATTTTCTCACTCTCCCTCATCCCACACTCCTCACCCCTCCTTTCCCCACCCCCCACTTGCACATCCAAATTCATCCCTCCCTCCCATGTGAACCCCTTCATTAGCCTTTGCCTGTTCCATGATTTCTCTCCTTCCTACCACAGTCATATCTTTTTCACCCACCACTACACCAGGCTATACTCCACCAAGCTGTCTTCGCTTGTGAACCGCAGGCACTTAAGGCACCTCCTCCTGCTACTCCTTATCTCAGGCTCCATTCATCCCAACCCTGGCCCTACATCCTCTACCAGTTTCATCCCTTACTCCTCCCCATAATCCACTAAACAGCTCACTTTTGCTCACTTTAACGTGCAAAGCCTTTTGACAAAAAAAAACCTTCATCGAGTCCTGGGTGTGGCTAACACTTTTGATGTCATTGCCCTCATGAAACCTGGCTGAAGGAGGACATCTCCCCCAATTAAATCCTCCTTGAAGGTTACTCAGTCTTTAGAAAAGACAGGTTGGGGAAGCATTGGGGAGGCTGCCTTATCTGGGTTGCTGATCACCTGCTTGCCATTGAATTCGACCCCCTACTTCCCACCTTCTCCCTCGAGACCATCTCAATTAACCTCCTTCTTAGAGCAGATAATATAGTCACAGTCAGTGTGGTGTACCTGCCACCCTCCTTCTCACCCTGTGATCTCAACCTCTTCCTCGATATCAAGACCTCCCTCCCCCAAGGGAGAGACTGGATCATCCTGGGGGATTTCAACTTAAACTGGCTGTTCCCTCACTGTGACTCCACCAAGGAATCCGTACTTGGCCTTGGCCTACACCAGCTCATCACTGAACCTACCAGAACCAACTACAAAACTAGATCTCAGTCTCTCATTGATTGGGTCCTGGTCTCTCACCCCTACCATGTCGCCACCTCCAGAGTTCTTCCCAACTCAGTCAGAGACCACTGTGCTGTTTTCTGCTGATGGTCCACAACCCCCACACACAATTCATCCAAACCAGGCAATTGAAGAAGCTGGATGCCTCCAAGTTTTCCAAAGCTGCCCTAACCCAAGACTGGTCCTTCACAGTAAACATTTCTGACATCTGCAAAGCGCTTGAAGCCTTTAGCAATAAGTTCCTTGCTGTCTGCAACCATTTCATCCCTCTTAAAAACAACCCGGGTTTAGGGTTCTAGCTAAGAATGGGTGACCCCGAGCTTCGCAAACTAATGAGGGATAGGGACCGAGCCTGGAAGTTGTACAGAAAGCACAAAACCCCCAACTCCTCCAAGACTTCAAAACCCTCAGAAACAGGTGCAAATCTTCCACAAGATCTGCAAAATCCTCTTTCATCCTGGAAAAACAACATGCTGCCCAGGGGAACCCTAGGAGGACCTGGAACATTCTTAACAACCTTATTGTTAGGTGAATTTCTGAAGAACATATTTGTCTTACCTCTGAAGGGACAACCACCACAGAGCCAAGCGAAATAGCCTCCCTTTTCAATAAATACTGCTGTGACCTCGACTAGTACAAGGCCAGCTCCACTCCTACCCCATTTACCCCTGCACTCTTCCCAGTCTCCTACCCTAAGTTCCATTTCAAGTACCTAACCCATGGTGAAGTGGTCAAAGCAATAAGAACAAATGATCCAAGACCTTCCAAGGGCACTGACAGCATTGACTTTGGAGTTGTCCATTTTGTCTGTGACTCCTGGCCATCCCTCTTACTAACATCCTCAACCACTGCCTCTGCAGGGTTCCTTTCTGAAAGCTTGAAGTGCACCATTATTAAACCTCTTCACAAATCTAGTCCCAAGCATCTAGTATCTAACTATTGTCCCATCTTCCTCCTGCCCTCTCTCCAAAATTTTAGAGGAAGTGATCCACAGGCAAACCACAGAATTCCTCTCCAAATGCAACCAGCTCACAGAGGCCCAGCATGGGTTCCATGCTCAACACAATAACGAAACCACCCTCATCAAGTTCACCCACTGCATAGACAAAGCTAATAACGAAGGCCTCTACACAAGTGCTGCATTTGTAGACCTCACCAAAACCTTTAACCTCATTTATCATGAAGTCTTCCTCCATACCCTGGCTGGCCTCCATTTCTTACCTGAGGTCTGCCTCTGGTCCAAGAATGATCTAACGGGCAGATCCTATTGCACCATTATTGGCAGTGTCCTCTCTGAATCCTGCCCCATCAAATACAGCATCCCCAAGGGTCCATCCTGGGCCCTCTTCTCTTCTCTCTGTCGATAACTCCTGGCTATCATCTGTACCACCTCTGAACTCGTTCTCATGCTGATGATGCAGCCCTTTTCTGTCAGGACAAAAAACAATGCTCTCATTAACAAACTCCCAATTGATTTCAGCAGACTTCACACCTAGTTCACATCCAAAGGTCTTGTACAGTGGTAGCCACAGACATTGCCAGCTATTTCCAGATATTTCACAAAATTTCTGAAGAGTTTCTCTCTGCTGCCCTACTGTGGACATGTAGAAAGCAGGAGATATTTCTGGAAATATCACAGAATTTCAGGAAACAGTTGGCAGTGTCAGTGGCTGATACTGTACTCAACTCCAAAAAAATTAAGTTAATGGTTTTCTCCATAGCCCGCAAACCCCTTAGCTTTGACCTCTTCCTCTATGACAACCTTGGTAACTCCATTGAAAAAGTCAGTGAATTCAAGAACCTTGGCTTACTACTGGATAACCACTTCAATTTCAATACTCACGCTAGCCTCACAACCAAAAAAGCCCACCAATGCCTCGGTATCCTCCACAGAACCAAGCGTTACCTCAACAGGGTATCCAAATCCCTCTTAATTTCCAGCTTCCTCCTTCCTGTCTTTGACTATGGTTCACTTGTCTCCCTCCTCTGCCTCTCCATCAAAAATTTCTCCAGACTTGGAAGCTCCTACCACAAAGCTGTCTGCTTTTCCTCTGGTCTCCTTAAACTCACACACAACTGTGATCTTTATAAGCTCACCAGTTGGCCGTCCCTTGAGGCCCACCTCAACTGCAAGATGGCCACCACCTTCTTCAAACTCTCCCGTGAACTGCTCCCTGATTGCCACACCTCTGTCTTCCAGACAGCCGCCACCACTAGGACCACTAGACTGTCCTCCACACTCTCTTTCACTGTTCCTTTCTGCCGGACAACTCAAGGCCAGAAAACACTCTCTTTTATGGGACTCAAACTCTTCAACACTCTCTCTGGAACTAAAATTCTGTCCCTCCACAAATGCCTTCAAACACAATATCAGGAGGCATTTCTCTCCCATCTGCACCTGCTTGCAGCCCTAATCTGGCTCCCCTTCTGCACTCTTTTCCCCTCACTCTCTGGTTATCCACCTCTGGCACTTACCCCCTCTTTCTAGCACTTATAGTATGGTTAATCCACTAAGGCTAGTTTTTAGATTGCACTTTAATTTTTTGTTTCCCACTGTTATGTTATATTATATTACATTACATTATATTACATTATATTATATTATTGGTAAACCCTCACTGAGTGCTTAGTCACCTTGTATTTGTTAATTCACCAAAGCTAGTTCATGGTTTGCCCTTTAGTCTGTATTAACCTGATTTTATGTAGCATTGTATTAACCCTCGCTGTTAGTTAAATGTTTTAGCCTATGTCACGTCTCATGATTGTTGTGTGTAACTGGATGCTTGTGTAAACAGGCGGCAGTGCTCACATGCCTTTCCAGTATTACCAATAAAAACGAAAATGAAATGAAAATGAAATAAACACAGTTCCTACATAAGCTCCCTCTGTGCAAATAGCAACTGCAGATTGGAACAAATCAACACACTTTTTGGGTGGCCACAAGCCCTAAAATGCCTGGACCCAGATTAGCTATTCTCTTAAAGGGACAGGCGTGGAGGCTCAGTATGGCACTTTGACACAAATACACAGGATCATACTAGGACAGGACACCAACCTGACAGTGGGCATTAGGGGCCCAGGAAGACATTAAGGTAAACCCCCAAATTGAAGGAGGGGTTACATATGCAAAGCTGGAAATTGCAGGTATACAATTCTTCATTTTTAATTCTACGTTTTTGATATGGGATTTCCATGATAGATTATATGACATTAGTAATCCCAAGTATTTAAATTCTTTGACTTGTTCTATCTTTTCATTTTGAGCTTTAGTTATTGTGTCCCTTTCTATCATTATTACCAAAGATCATTAATTTTGTCTTTTTGAAATTTATTTGTAAGTCACCCTTCTTGCATTTCCCTTGGAAATCATGAAATAGTCTTTGATGCATAGCATACTAGTGGGCATCGGCACTACATCGTTGGTGAAAGTGGGATACAGGCATGCCTTTTGCCTATTATAGGCATGTGAAAATCAGTATTATACATCTTTGCCAGAGGCGTGTTTAAGAAGAAATTGAAGAGTATTGTTTACAGCACACATCCTTGTCTAACCCCTTTGTTACTCTGCATTTTTTCAGTTCTATCTCCACACTGTTACATCTTACCTGTAAAGTGTCATTCTCATAAAGTGTAACCAAATGCCCTAACATTGCCTTTTCCATACCTAACTTATCTAGAGTGTGCCAAAGCAAATTCCTATTTATATCATCGAAAGCAGATTTTAAATCTACAAAAATGCAATAATTTTTTTTTACTTTTGCATATTTATATACTAAATGTGATATTACATAACATTGATCTAATGTTGAATGTAGAGATATAATGCCTGTTTGAGCTTCGTCTATTAAACTGTTTTCCCGAATCCACTGGATTATTCTATTGTTTAATATTCTTGCAAAGATTTTCTGTGTTATGTCAATTAAACTGATTGGTCTATAACAAGTTATATCTGCCGTATTACCTTTTTTGAATAATGGAATTATTATGGCCTCTGTCCATGAATCTGGTATTTTACCTGTTTTATTGATGTAATTAAATAATTTCCTCAAAATCATCACCCATTTGTTCCATATGTTATTATGACATCTATTGGGACTCTGTTTGGTCCTGGGGCCTTGTGTTTAGAAGATTCTTGAATAGCTATTGTTATTTCTTTTATATCTATTTCCTTTTCTAGAAGGATCCACATCTTACTATTCGTGTTTGTGTTTATCCTAATCTTATCATCAAAAATGTGTTTTTAAAGTGGTTTATCCAAGCAGATGGTCGAATAAAATTCTCTGTACTTTCTTTTTGTTCTGATAATCCCTTACTTACTATTTGCCAGAATTTCCTATTATCTTTATTAATTATTGTTTTTTTCTATTTTCTGCCATATTGATTCCTGGTATAGGTTTTTCTGTTTTATTATACTTTTTTTTATAAAATGATCTCTGTTCATTTATTTTCTTTCTATTTTCATTTTCTTTGTGTGGAAGCCTTTTTACTAGCTGCAGTTGATGGTTTGATTATCTTTTGGCTAACTGGTATTCTTTGTTAAACCATGGTGCCCCTTTCTTTTTTGTATATATTTTTATTTCTTTTTTCACAGTATCTGATATCAGCATTATTATGTCAATGTAGACAGCTAAATTATCTTCCTTATTCTCAAATTCTATATAGTCATCCATTTTTTTTTCAATATTCCTCTTTCCCCAAGTACATTATTAAATTCAGCACTGCTTAGTAAATTCTACCCTATACCTCTTTTATATTTGTTGTAATTTTGAGTACCCTTCTGTTTTAATGTTTGCAACTTACCTTTTGTGTCCTGGATTAAAAATATTTCTAGCTCCAGTGGCAGGTGCTCACTTTCTCCTCGGGTGCCTGTCCTTAAATTTTGTACATCTGTTGCTTAAATTCATACTAATCCATATTTGATCTATAACAGATTTGCCATTAGTGCTAATAAACCTAAATGCACCATTTTCATCATATCCTGTGTGCCCATTAATCAGAGAAAAGTTTTCATCCATTAATAATTTACTTAACTGTCATCCCTTTGGTTGCTTATTTCATTCCTGGTATTTCTGTTATAGAAATGATCATTGTTGTTTGATGCAAGGAAGTAACTACATCTTTTCACAATTTCACACAGTGTCCCCACTAGCATTGAAATCACCTGTTACCGTTTTTCTGGAGCTTCCCACCGGGCTTCCCCAGCCACCAGTGGCTACTGCCCATCTTGCCCGCCAGCCACACTTCATTCCCTGCCAGCCATCAGAACCCAAGCCAGGAAGCAGCCCCCACCAGGCTCCCCCAGCCACCAGCAGCTGCGGCTCCATCTCGTCCCACTTGCCAGACTCCATTCCCCATTGGCCGTCAGAACCCAAGCCAGGTACGGTCCAGAAGGGAACTGAATCCTGCGCCTTCCATTGGTTGCAGCAGCCTCAGCTTACTGCTCCAGTTGGTTGGTTCTGCCTGCTCCTTCTCTGCGATTGGCTCAGCCTGCTCTCTGGCTTTTCAAAGCTAGCAGCCCTGCCTTCTGATCACTTTTGCCGCCTCTCAGGGTTTGAATTGTAAAATGATTTTAAGCTGCAATTTTGTTCGAATTGATGCACATGCCACTGTTCCTTCACTATTTACCTAACTCTGTGCTGATAGTTTAGTTAGTTCAAGCCTCTTCTGCCATGCTTGTTACCTACCTGTTTAGCTAAACCTAGCCATTTTTTCTTTATTGCTGTGTAGTTCATTTTTGATTTCTAATTGCTGTGATAGCCTGCTGATTTTGTAGTCTTAATGTTTTTGTAATCTCCATTGTTTCTGCCTAGCTTGATTGTCCCTTGGGGTCCTTACCCCCTACCCTGGCTCTCTCTCTGCCCTTTCCCCTGCTATCTTTCATTTTTTTTTCTCCTTTCACTAATCCTCCTACACAAGCTCTTGTCTGAGCCTTCCTCAGCTCCTTGGTACCAACAGCCAGACCCTCCCCCCTTCCTTATCTTTGCTCTCCTGTACTTAATTTTTCTCTTCCAACTACTTCCCTCCCGCCCTTGCTAATTCCCTCTCCTTTGTCACTGCCCCTTGTGCTCCACCCAGTGATTAACTGAAGTGCCGTCCCCATGGAGCTTCCCTATATCCAGCACCTAATTCTTTTTTTCTTTCTTTCAGGAAGCAGCCCCCAACTGGCTTCCCCAGCTACCAGTGGCTGCGGCTCCTTTTCTCCCCACCAGCTGCACTCCATTTCCGCCGGCTGTCAGAACCCAAACCGGTTATGATCCAACAGAACTGAGTCACATGCCTTCCATTGGTTGCAGCAGACTCTGCTTGCTCCAATTGGTCGGTTCTGCCTGCTCCTTCTCTGCGATTGACTCGGCCTGCCCTCTGGCTTTTCAAAGCTAGCAGCCCTGCCTTCCAATCACTTTTGCTGCCTCTCATGGTTTGAACAGTAAAATTATTTTAAGCTGCAATTTTTGTCCAGCCTGCCCTCCCCGACCCTGGTCTCTATTTAATGCTCTTCAATCTCCGCCCTCCTCCATCCTCATTTCTCTCATTCGCCAGTGCCTGACACTGTCCACCTCCCACATATGCTCTTCCCCTCTCTCTATTTCACCTAAAGGTGCATTGCAGAAGTAGAATTCTTCTTTCTGCAGCTCCAAAACATGCTCTACAGCTGCTAGTGACCCACTCCGGCTTACGAAATGTGCACACCAGCAGCTAGTTAATTAGTCCAAGTACCCTAAATGAGCAGTATAACCGCTTAGTCACCTTCCTTTACCCTGTCCTCCACTGCTTTCTGGTCAAGACTGAGTCCCCTACTTACCCCTCGTCGTGCTTCATCTCCTGCAGGACTTATTCCTGCATTGGAGTGCTTATCCATTCCAGCTGCATGTCACCTATATCCATAGTCAGTCAAAAACTGTTATTAGCCTTGTGCTCAGATGTGTTCCTAAAAATCATGACAGTGTGGATCTGTCTTACCTGCTTCCCAAATCCTCACTACACACTCTTCTTTATACTCTTAACTCTGACCCCCTCAAGCTTTGTAAGAGGCCCCACCATTCATACTGTTCCAGCAAGTGCATCCATCACCTCCCCTGCGCCCTATGTCACCTCATCGTGCTTCATCTCCTGCAGGACTTATTCCTGCATTGGAGTGCTTATTCACCCCAGCTGCATGTCACCTATATCCATAGTCAGTCGAAAACTGTTATTAGCCTTGTGCTCAAATTTGTTCCTAAAAATCATGATGGTGTGGATCTGCCTTACCTGCTTCCCATATAATACCATTATTCTAGTCTCAATAATCACTCAATACAAGTAGCCACACAAAAATATTTCATATATACATTATAGTGGCCTTAGGTGGGGAAAGGGGAGGAGAAGTAGGGTTATGTATTAGACCTGTGAAAGTAACGGAGTAATTCATGATAACATTTACTGCGCATATACACCCATAAAGCAGTCTTAAAAAAAAAAAGGGAGAGGAAATTATGGTAGTGAATATCTAGTAGAAGGTACAGAACAATTTAAAATTGTGTGTGTGTATATATATATATATATATATATATATATATATATATTGTGTGTGTGTGTATATATATATATATATATATATATATATATATATATATATATATATATACACACACACACACACACATATACATATATATGTATCTATCAGCACTTATATTCCTGTAAAACATTCCAGATGAATTTACATTTAGTCTAGTACTAGCAGTGGGGCTTATAGCGCCAGGTATGAGAGCTCTCCGATAAACAGATATGGTACTGCATCCCAGTGGTTAGGTAGTTTAGGAGAAATTTGTAGACAGGGTCATGGGGTGATTAACAGATAATGTTTCTCATATCCTATGCACCTACCCTGCCTGTCTTCTCTCTCTCCTTACACAAACTGGTTTATGGTTAGAAGGGACTTTGTAGGTGCTGCATGGTAGGCCCGTGGGGGGAGGAGGGGAAGGGGGTTGAGCTTCAGAGAAGGAGGAGGTATTTGGAGTCATGCAATAGCTGGTATTTGGCCCAGAGGTTTCTCTTTTAGAGGGAGAGGGACTTGCAGAATGTTAAAGGAGAGTCATTCCCCTATGAGCGAGGAACAGAAAGTAATATAAAAAAGCAGGGATCAAAATCCTTAGTACTAAGAGTTGTCCTGGTGTAAAGGGATCAAAGTACTTAGTACTAAGAGTTGTTCTGGTGAAATGTATTGCAAAATAAGTTTTCAAGTAAACTTGTCTGTAACAATTGTGGTGGCTTCCAGAATGCCAAGAATGCCACAGTTATATTTTATGTATTTATCTTTTTATTTATTTATTGAATATTCAGAAACACCATTGAGTGGAGCTCATTTACAAGGTTCTGCATCATACTGTACAGAGCTACAAACAGTAGTGTTAGGCCAAAACACATAGTTCAATAGTTTAATAGCAAAGTTGTAAAATTCCTGCTACAATGTGCTGAGTGAAAATAGACAAAATCACAGTTCATTGGTTTACAGTAAGAAGTTGTACATTTTGTATGTCAGAAAGCCACTTCATGGAAGCATTGTCTGATAGATGGGGTGGGGAGGAGGAGGAAAGGGAGGTAGGAGATTGACTGCTGGGAGATGAGATGGGGTGGGAGGAAAAGGAATTAGTGCCCCAGTCAAAGTTGTTGGTGGCAGTTAAGTGCAGGTGGATTTTTCAGTGAAATAATTTTTCAGGGCCATTTTGATTTGGGTGGGGCTGAATATCCCCACGATAGAGGAAGGCAGCTCATTTAGCCATGTTACGGATCTGATGGAGATGAAGCGCTTACCCAGGCTAGGCCTTCGGAAGGGGATTTGAAAGGGATTTTGAGGGTGCTCCGTGTGGCATGCTGGCTTTGAGTAGGAAGGAAGAAGGATCCCAAGGTGGGGGGAGGAGTGGCCTTGGAGAGCTTTGATACCCAGCATACGTGTTTGGTATTTTATGTACAGGTCCAGGGGCACTGCACACCCTTGGAGCACCAGCTGTTGTGCGCCCCATCATTACAGCGCCACACCAGTTGTCACCCTTCCTGAAGCCTGCCCCTGGAGTTAGAATCCAAGTAAGGGGATGTGAGGGTGCAGACCCCTGCATGAAACCCAATCAGTGACTTTCAGGTTTGGCGCCTAATGACAGGGCACACAATGGTCGGCGTGTTCTAAGGGTGGAACCATCCAGGGTAGCCATCCAAAATTGTTATAGAGGAAACAGGTGTGTGTTATTCTGTCAGCACCTAGTACAAGATGACACACATTATTCAGTGCTATCCACACTCTATTTAGAACAGAGTCAGCAGCAGCAGCAGCTGTATAGACCACTAGCCCATAGTCAATTATTGGGAGTATTCAGGATGTGACCCCAGACACCTAGCCTCCTCTGTCATAAGTGATTTGTGATGGTATAGGGCACCCAGTTTTTTATTTACTGCTTTCACTGTTTCTTCAACATGGTGTGCAAAACGAGGTTGTTGTCTAGGTATGCACCTTGGTATTTTAAAATACTGACCTTCCAAGTTAGATCCTGCCTGATTACTGATAGTGAGAGATAGGAGCACTTTCTTTTTGTGGGACAGGAGATCAACATTGGCTTAGATTTCTTGCAGTTTAAGATTAATTTGTTTTGGAGAAACCAGTGCTCCAGGGCCGTTAAGCATTGTTGCAAGTCACGTGTGAGTTCTTGTTGGCTACTGCTAGAATAGGAGACAACAGCGTCATCCAGGCAGAGGAGTACATGAGAGTTTGGGCATGCCAGAGGTAGATTGTTGATGAATAAACTGAAGAGAAGTGGTCCAAGGATTGACCCTTGTGGTACTCCTACTGAGACATGCCCATGTCAGACGTTATCCCATTGATTCTTACTTTTTGGGTATGGCCTGTCAGATATTCTTTGAACCAGGATACCGAGTCTTGGGAGAACCCTAGCATGGAGAGCTAATTAAGCAGAAGGGTGTGGTTAACAAGGTCAAAAACCTTAGTTAAATCTATGAAGATGGAGCCCACCAATTGTCTGTTGTCAGGGCATTGTGTGCAGAGTTGCTGTATTCAAGTAATGCTGTTATGCAGCTGTTCTGTTTTCTAAAGCCATGCTGTTGATGGCATTGTATGCCATGTTGACTTAGGTGGGTTACCAGCTGTTCAGCTATTATCTTCTCCAGTGCTTTGGAGAGTGGAGATAGTATAGAGAGCATGTCAACACAAGGTTGACACTACCACTGCGAGAAGTCCAGCACAGCGACAGATTTCGCAGATGCGTGTCACTGTTTTGGTGAACAGCAGACAGTGGCAGTGCAGCTCCCAGTGTTGTGCTCCCTCCCTGGACCAGCTCCGACTCAGAGTTAGATATCTAGAGACTGAAGGAAGTGTGGGGATTGGGAGTGCAGCCCCTGATACAACACAGATGCATCCCCGACAGTGCGATGCTGACATACTAACATACTAAATGCCAGCAGAATAGCCTAATGGCTCGTGGTTCGCTTGTTTGGTCAGCCCCACCCATAAGCTGACCTTGCTGCCCCCTCGCCTTCTCTGCCTTCTCCTTCCCAGTTCCGATATTCTCGCTGCATTGGATTTTGCTTCCAGAACCCTTCCCTGTACCTGTCCCACCCCTCTTGAACCCCTCCACCGTCTCTGCCTCCACCAGCCCCTGGGCAGCGCATTCCATGACTCCACCACCCTCTCAGTGAAGTAGCACCTCCTCCTTTCTCCCTGAATCTTCACCTCCAGCTTCCACCCATGCCTCTAGTTGCCCCCCTCTCCTTCCTTCAAAGCACCCTGACTGCTCCTCCCTATTTACCCCTCATGTACCTGAAGACCTCAATCATGTCCCCCAGTCCCTTCTCTCTTCCAGTGTGTACATATTTAGCTCTTCAAGCCTCTCCCCATAGGTCCTGTCCACCAAGCTCCAAATCATTTTGGTTGCCCTCCTCTGGATCCTCTCCAGGAGTTTAATGTCCCTCTTTAAGTGTGGCCTCCAAAACTGCATGCAGTACTCGAGGTGTGGCCTCACCAAGCAGTTATACAGAGGGAGTATCACTTCCCTCCTTCTGGAGGTGATCCCCCTAGCGATGCATCCCAGCATCCTGTTGGCCTTGGCTGCTGCCCTCCTACAAGTCTCTGAGTTGTTCATCTTGACATCCACCACCATCCCGAGGTCCCTCTCGGCCATCGAGACTTGTAGCATTCCCCCCCCCAAGGTGTACACTTGGCCCGGGTTTCTGGCCCCCAGGTGCAGTACCTTGCATTTCCCTGCATTGAACCTCAGCTTCCACTTTCTAGACCATCTTTCCAGAGCCTGCAGGTCCCCCCTGTAGGGCCACCCTCCCCTCCTCCCGATCCACCACCGCCCCCAGTTTTGAGTGATCCGCAAAGAGACTCATCTCACTCCTGATTCCTGTCCTTGTGTCAGAGACATAGGCATTGAAGAGGAGGGGCCCAAGGACTGATCCCTGTGGGACCCCACTAATGACCCTCCTTGGGGATGAGACTATCCCGCCAACTACGACCCTCTGGGTCCGGACCTGGAGCCAATTGTCTATCCATCTGATCATCTGGTTCCCCACCCCCATTTCTCCCAGCTTATCCAACAGGCCCTCATGAGGAACAGAGTCAAATGCCTTGCTGAAGTCTAGAAAGAGGGACATCCACTGGTCTACCCAGGTCCAGGGCACTCGTCACCCAGTCATAGAACTACACAAGGTTTGTCTGACACGATTTCCCTGGGATGAATCCATGCTGTCTATCATCCAGGCACCCTGACTTTTCCAGGTCCCCCCCAGCCTCTCCTTGACAATGCCCTCCATCACCTTGTCCACCACCGATGTTAGGCAGACAGGCCTGTAGTTCCCTGCCACCTACCTTGATCCCCCCTTGTGGATAGGCACTATATGTGCCATCTTCCAGTCCTGGGGCACCCACCCTGTCCTCAGAGAGATGGTGAAAAGCTCCGCCAGCATTTTCGCCAGGACATTCGCAAGTTCCTTCAGCACTCTGGGATGTAATTTATCCGGCCCCGGTGCTTTCTCCATCTTAAGGGACCTGAGGGCTTCCCTCACCCTCTCTGCTGTGATTTCTACCTCCGCTACCTCTTCTCCCTGCTTAGCCTTCCCTCCTCCTGCCAGTGATGCCTTCCCTCCCCAGACCCACCGACTGTAAGGGTCCCCCTCCTCAGTATCACTGTCTCCTCCCATGTATGATGCAGCACCCCATTTTCCTTGGTGAAACTGAGGTGAAGTACTGCTTAGTACCTCAGCCTGCTCCCCGGGTCTTGTGCCCATCTCTCCTCTGTTTTAATCCTGCTAATCTGCCCTTCACCCTTCATTTTTCCCCAGTGTATCTAAAGAACCCCTTGTTCTTCCCACTTCCCAGGCCAGGTTCTGCTCCTTCCTTGCCTTAGCCGCCTACCAACCTAGTGGCCCTTCTAGCCATCAGTTCATACTCTCCTCGATCCCTTTCACTCCTTGAGCACTTGAATTGTCTATAGGCTGCCTTCTTCCCCACACCGCCTCCTGACCTCCTGGTCCACCAGCAGGGTTTCGGGCCCTACTGCATTGTCTTTACTCTGGCACAGGTGCTGGTAGCATCCTGCACCCTCTTCTGATTATTTCCACCTACTGTCAGTGTCCATGTCTGACCCAATCACATCCAAATGCTCCTTAAGGATCCTTCCCATTTCCTTAAAATCTGCCCCTCAAGTCAATTACCTCCATCTTTGTGCAGCCTTCTACCCCTCCTAGGTCCAGGCAGAACCAAACCGTGGCATGGTCACTCCCCGCCAATGGGTCCCTTACCTCCAGGCCCCCAATCTGGTCACTGTCTGCCAGGACCACATCCAGTACCCATGCCTCCCTGGTCGGTTCCCCCACCTGCTGAGTTAGGAATGTGTCTTGAAAGACATCCAACAACCCCTGTTCCCTGGCCACCGAGGATGTCATAGTTTCCCAGTCTGTTCCTGGCATGTTTAAGTCCCCCAACACCACCACCCTTCCCCTGCCCAACCTGCAGTGTCTCCCAACATCTGCCACCAGACTCTCCTCCAGCTCCTCTGCCAGCGCAGGGGGTTGATACACCACTCCTATTTTTACTGTCTTGCCCCCCCTTGTTATCAAGGTGACCCAAATTGCCTCCACGGTTCCCTCTGCCTCCTCACTCCCCATGCCAATGCAGTTTTTGACTATTATTGCTACCCTCCTACCCCTTCCCTCCCCTGTCCTTCCTGAACATAGTGTAACCCTCCAGGTTCAGGTCCCAATCGTGTCTCGGTGGCCCAGGTCTCAGTGACCGCTGCCACATCCACCGCTCCCTCAGTTAGCATTGCCTGGAGCTCAGGAATTTTATTGCCCAAGCTCCTGGCATTTAGCAGGACTACCTTCCACCCTTTCCCTATACTTCCATTTCCCCTGCTCGTGTTCCCATAGGGATTCTGTTTTCCCTTGGTCTGCGCTTTACCAGTCGGCCTTTTCCCACCTTCCTTCCAGCTCCCCAGGGGGTGGAGACAGAGTCCCTCCTTTATCGGACCCCTCTCGACAGCCTTTTCTCCCATCCCTCCCCCCTTCACAAGTTTAAACCCCACTTTTCACCAGTGAACTCCTCTATTTTCAACTTAAGGATTCCTCTCCTCCAAATTGAGATGGAGCCTATCTCTAACATACAGCTCCTTTTCCTCCCAGGTCTCCCCCCAATCCCCCATCAGCCCATACCCTCTGGCCTCACACCACTCACTGAGCCACTGGTTTATCTCCCTAATCTCCCTTTGTGTTCCCACTAGCGCTTGGTACCGGTAGGATTTCCAAGAAGGAAATCTGCACCCTGTGTAATGACAGGACCCTGGCAAGCTCGCTGAACCTTGCCTCTATCTCTAGCTCGCTATTTCCCCACTGTCATTTGTACCCAGGTGGACCAGTATGTCCGGGGAACCCCCATAACTTTGCCAGCTGATGTACCTCATGCTTGGCCCTGTGTACCATTAGTCCAGAGAAGCATTTTGTCCTAACTGGCCTGGTTTCACCTTCCCTATCCCATTTGATACCCTGATCATAGAATCCTCCAACAGGAGCACTCTGACCGCCTCCTTTTCCTCTATTTCACCCCCTTCCATGTCCCTCATCCTTTCTACCGGCCCCTCCACCCAGCCGGCTCCTTGTTCCTCCCCCTATCTGGGTGCCACATTCCGCCCCCTCATTTACCCTGGCCATCCCCTCCTCTCTGATCCTATGCCTTTCCTCCTCCCGAGTATCCTTCTGTGCCTCGCTAACTCCCCCCTCACTGCTCACGACTGGTCCTTCTCCCCCATCTGCTAAACTAGCCTGGCTCGTCCTCCCTCCCTTCCTTCCTGTCTCCATTCAGCCCCTCCTTGCTTGTCGTGCTCCCCTGGCCTAAACCCTCAGCTCTCTTTACTGTATCCTCCTTGTACTTCTGGTACTTCTCCTTGCCCTTTCCTCCCAACTGGTCCTTCTCCCTTGCTTTCCTCCTCTTCCCCTGCCCCTCCTGCTCTGATCCACTGCTCCCCCCATTTTCCTGCATTCCAGGTTCCCCCCTGTTCCTCCTGCTATCTGGCCCCCACCTGCTGTGCCTCACTCCCTTTCCATCTCTAACCACCCCTGTCATGGCTACATCACCACCCTCATCCTCAAGCAGAAGAAGAAGAGAATGGAAGTGGTTACTGAGCGTAAGATCCAATCCACCTCCCCACCTTGCTTCCTTTTGTCCAGCCCCAGCCATCTGCCTACTTCCCTGAGAATGTTGTCCCTCTGGCCCCCTTTTGTGAGGGTCCCCAGTTACCTCCCTGCTTCCTTGGTAGTGTCCTCCTTTTGGACCCCCTCTGCCAGGGTCCCTATGTGATCCCAGAGTATTCTCCTGCACTCCTTTCCTATGCCCCATGCCCTAGTGCTTGGTGCAACCCCATGGGAGATCCCTGCCCTCTTCCCCAACCATACCTCCCCTTCCCCAGCTGTCTCCTAATCCCTGCAACCTCCTCCCTAAGCTGTGCCAGCTGGTAGCACACTTGGAAACCACTGAACTTCCAAGCCCAGTCCAGTATCATGGCTGCCCCACACCCTGTGCACCCCACCACCCTCCCAAAGATGCCGGCCCTAGTGACGGATGGTCCCATCCCCCTCCAAGTAGGTTTCCTTGGGTGAGCCACCATTCCCCACTAGTCCAAGATATACCCCTACTGACTAATCAGGTCACCCACTAATCCTAGATACAGTCCCCACAGTAAACCGGTAACCCTGTTACTAGGTGCAGTACAACACAGTAAACTTATAAGGAATTGAACAACTCCCAAAGCTCCTCTCCCAGCCTTTAAATCCAACCCCCAGTGGCTAGAACTACATGAGCTGCACCTGCAGCCTTTTCCTCAATTGCAGGGCAGGTGTTCCCCTGTAAATAAGCAGAGCTCTGGGGAGGAGGATGGGGGAGGGTGAATAGGGCCCACACCCGACCTCGAGGAGTGTATCAGCCCTGTGTCTGCCCCTCCAGGCCCTGCAACCAAAGAAACAGCCCCAAGCAAATCCCACCTAATAGGTTTTAAATCAGAAGAAACAGGCCTCCACCAGCGCAGCCTGTTCCACAGTGAAACATCCAACAAATGAGCCCACTTATAGCCATCAAACCAGTTTTCAAACTTCCAACATCCCCAAAAACAATACCCTGCTAGCCCCTTAGAAGTAGTAAGAAAGAAAAGAAATAACCTTCTACCAAGTAAAATCCACAAGAAACCCTGCAAAAACAACAAGAAGCAGCTACTGTACTGAAACACATCTGATCCTGTCCCCTTCTAGTTCTTTCTGAGAAGCCAAAGCAACTAACACCACAAACCTGATTCAGCTCTGCCTCCAGTCAATTAGCTGAGTGAGACCTGGCCAGACCATTAACACCCTTCCCCCACTATGCACTAACCTTCGCAGCTAGTGAAGTCAGCAAAAAGGAATCAAAATTCAACTCAAAGCCCCTAAAATGTTTGCTACCAAAGGAAACAGGTGTCCAATTCAGTCAGCTTCACTAACATCAAATAGGCTTGAAATTAACAGATATAGGTCTCCAATTCAAATAACCAGCCCCAAGCAAATCCCACCAAATAGGTTTCAAATCAGAATAAATAGGCCTCCACCAGCGCAGCCTGTTACACAGTGAAACATTCAACAAATGAGCCCACTTACAGCCACCAAATCAGTTTTCAAACTTCCAACAGCCCCAAAAACAATAACCTGCTAGCCCCTTAGAAGTAGTAAGAAAGAAAAGAAATAACCTTCTACCAAGTAAACCACAAGAAACCCTGTAAAACAACAAGAAGCAGCTACTGTAATGGAAACGCATCTGATCCTGTCCCTTCTAATTCCTCGGCATTGTGGTTGTCGCTGTCAGGATGTTGTGCTATGGATGTCACAGTGCCATAGTAAAACCAGTATAGAGATGAGGCAATAGTTGGATATGTCATCTTTATTACCCCATTTGTGTACAGGGTGACCAGGCTGTTTGTCAGGTACTCAAGAACTGGTCAAACCATAGTGAATGGTTTAAGAGCTTTGGTATACGCACAATTAGAACATCCAGTGCAGAAGCAAGTAGTTTCATGTCTGTTGTGTCACTACCCATCTTTGTTTTACCTAGTACCTTCTTGAGCGTGTCTGAGGGTGTCCGATGTTGAAACCAATTTGAAATAGAAAGCAGATTGGGGTGGGGAGTCAGAGGCCTCCTTGGGCTGGGCCATTAGTGGACTGGGAGGCATGTTAATGGAATCCAATGTAGACAGTATTTAGCTGAGGTTGGTCAATATGGTGTTAAAGATATTTGCAATTTCACAGGGATCTGTGACAATGGTGTTATTGTGGATGATTGGGTTGGGGGCCACCTTTTCGTCTTTACCTAGGAGGTCCTTCAGAGTGTCCCAGAATTTCTGCTGTTGCTCTATAGTTGGGCCTGGTCATCTTGAAGTGGGTTGTCTGGCAGACCTTATTTCTGGCTGCCTTATAGTGCTGCAAGTCCTGCGGGTTACCAAAGACCTTGCTTTGTGTCCTAGATGGTCTCTTAGCTTCATTTGTGTCGGGGGGGGGGGTTAGCCACTCAGCACTATTACCATGAATCATTCGTTTTTCTGTAGGGAGCATATATGTTTGTTGCCGTGTTGAATTCATTAATAAAAAAATCCAGTGCAAGGCCTATATAGAAACATAGAAGTTGATGGCAGATAAGGACCGCAGGGCCCATCCAGTCTGCCCATATCTGGAATATGGTCCAGGAATCCGCAATCAACTGATGCCAGATGCAGCTTGAAGGTGCAGAGTGACATTTCGGAGGACCCTACTATTCACTAGTTTGGAGGGGGGAGTTTGGTGAGCTTTGCTGACCATTCACATAGCACCGGGCAGTGATCACTCTGGGAATCAGGGAGTACTTTAACCTTTAATAGGCATTCTGGGTGAGTGGTGGGACCCAGTCAATAAGGGTGCTTGTTCCTGTTTTATAGTTTGTTCTAGTGCATTCATTCACTACCTGTGTAAGGAATAGTCTATTAATTAGATCCTAGTGGGCAATGTTTGATTTAGAGTTCCAACTGATACTGAAGTCCCCAAAACCAGTGTCTCCGAGGATGAGCTCACCTCCTGGTAGTATCCACTGAAGGACATGATACCATCTTGGTTGCTATGGGGGGAATGTAGACTGTTGGGATCTGCAGTGTTTTACCCCTTGCTAGAGTTAGTTTTGCAACCAGGCATTCACAGTGTTTGTCAGGGCAGGAAATAGGAACATTTTGGGCCTGAAGGTGGCTTTATACATATTGGAGGCAACCACCCCAATGTTTCCCTACCCTATCCTGCCTGAAGTTTGTATAACTATTCAGAGTGATTGCTGAGTTGGGGATCTTGGCAATGAGCCAGGACTCTTTGATGGATATGATATCAGGTTGGGTATGTGTCACCCAAGCTTCAAATTGAGTGAATTTAGGGGAGGCTGCCCATGTTTGATGAAGCGAAACACAGGGTTCCTGATTTTGTCCCTGGGTGATGGGTACCTTGATGTGGGCCAGGGTTAGGGTGAATATTCCTGATAACAGAAGGAGGAACATCAAGGTTTTATGCACTATCCTGTAGGAAACTGGTTTACTGGCTAATTTGTGGTTGCTTGTGTAATACTTAGTGGCAGGTCTACAGAGACCTTCTAAGAGGGTGAACCATTTGTATAAGTATACCAGGGTTATAGTAAGCTGTGCTGACTCGTGATTTGTCAGGTGGCATGACACATTTGGTTGCACCTATGACAGAGTTACCTTTAAGTGAACATAGTGGTAGATCTGAGGGGCACGTGGTAGCCTCTTGAGGGTGTGAGAAATCATGGGTATTAGACTTTAGAGATGCCGTCATAACAGCAAGCAAGAAGGTTATACTGCTAGTGGTAGGCATGTTTAAACTGAAATTAGAGCTAGTGGGGAGGAAAGATGTTGGATGTTGGAGGTTTGAGACTTTCATGAGGAGTGTCTATTTATGTTCAGTTTTCCCCAGGCACATTATCAGATATGAAGTTTTAAAAATGCAAGTCTATGTTTTAAAACTTGGCTGGGTTTTGGAAAAAAGGCAAAGAAACAGAAGAGTTTTTTGGGGGCAGTCAGCTTACATTTGTTATTTAAACAGAAAAGCTGAAAACGTATGTTTATAGTTTAGAATTAGATGTTTCAAGTTTGATTTATATATGTATGTATGTATGTATTCATTCATTTATCAGGTGAATGCACTAGTCCAATAAGAGGCAGCCTGGTTTAAATGATCAGGAAAAGTTAATGAATTTCAAGGCACCACCTTAAAAAACTACTACTGCTTCTCCTACTCTGTTTGGGAAATGATTAAACCCAGGTCCACCTATTTCTCTGGACGCCTCATGACCTCCCTCAATATAAAGGATTAGCTTTCTCCATATCAGTGTCTGTAGTTTGCTAAAGAAGATTGACTCTATACAGACCTGGGCTCTACATGCATCTCCTGATTTCTTCATGATAACTGAATCCTGGCTCACACCCTTGACCCTGGACAAATCTATCAACGTACCTGGATATATCATCTACCGCTGTGATAGACCGACTAGAGGGGGAGGGGTTGCAATATATGTCAAAAGCAAATTCACAGTCACAGTCTTTGACTGTACCTCAAAAGCTAAGGAATATGAATGCCTTGCTCTAAAATTATCACTTTCCAGCGAGAAATCACTCCTTATGGCAGCATGCTACCGACCACCGTCTGGTGGCTGGGCACTTCTGCCACACCTTCAAAACCTTCTTGACTCTGCTAATACTGAGTGTATTCTAATGGGGGATTTCAGTCTAAATTGGAATGATGACAGCTCTAAGAAATTGAAGGATCTATGCGATGTTAATGGTCTGTTATAAATGGCGACTGCTATAACCAGACCTAACAGAAAAAACCCTGAGCGCAGCACCCTCCTGGACCTTATACTAGTAAACAAACCTCACACTGTCTTGCATACTGGAGTATTCTTCAACAATATAAGTGACCATTGCGCTACTGCCTGCATCAGACATCCTTCCCAAATAAAAACGGCCTCCAAATTTAAGCTGAAAAGATGCCTGAAAAAGTTCTGCCAGTACACTTTCATGAAAGATCTAAGCAACATTCGTTGGCAGGATTTCTATCTAGCCCCCACCTTTAACGAGGCATTTAACATCTTTCATAGCCTTTTACTGGAGCTAATAGACAAACACGCCCCACTAAGACTGATCAAATCAAAAAATAAAACTTCTGGCTGGTTCTCTCCCATCCTGAAGAAAGCACTTAGGGATAGGGACTACTGGTGGAAAAAAGCGAGGAAATCCCACCTGAGGTTGATTGGTTAGCATTGCTACCACTAGGAATGTTTGTACCAAGCTAATTAGGTCAGAAAAAGCTAGGTACTTCCAAAAGAACTAGAAGACAATAAAACAACTCTGCCAATTTTGGAACATCCTCAAAGAAGTTGAAGGTCAGTCCACTGCAACACCCCTTCCAAACAAAATTGTGTCTGATGGTACCACCTATATGGACAAAGCTGATATACTAGAGAAGCTTAATGATCACTTTGCCACTGCAGGGCTTGCCTTTGACACCTCACCTATCAGCAAACTTAGCCCGGCAAGAGACTACACTGTTGGCTTCACTAATAATCACAACCATAACCAACCACATCCCAACCCCTTCAGCTTCCTCACAATTATGTTCAAGCAAGTGGAGGACCTTCTCCTTTCTCTGGATACAAAAAAGAGTGCGGGTGCAGATAATATTGAACCGCATTTCCTAAACTGGCCATACCTATCTGACCGCCCCCATTACACACTTATTCAACACCTCTCTGATTAAAGGTGAGCTACCTGTCTTGTGGAAAACTGCCCACATCCTACCATTATTCATGACTGGGGATCTGAGTGATCTGAACAATTACCGGCCTATTTCTATACTATCCGTTCTCTCTAAATTACTTTAAAAAATTGTCAACATCCAACTTAGAGAACATTTGGATTCACAAAAGTTGCTAAACCCGGCTCAGTCCGGCTTCAGAGCCAAACACAGTACAGTATCGGCTGTTGCCAAAGTAACTTCAGACTGGCAAATGGCCTTGGACTCTAAGAAGCATGTATTTGCCTCTTCCTTGATCTAAGTAAGGCCTTCATACTGTGGATCATACCATCATGCTTACTGCACTGAGTAACATCGGACTTGATAGTTCTGCCATTAAATGGTTCACCAGCTACCTAACCAATAGGTTACAACAAGTCAAAGCCATAGGAGATCTGTCCCCAAAAATCCTTGTTACAGGAGTCCACAAGGCTCCATCCTGGGCCCTATCCTCTTTGCAATATACATCAATAATCTGGACTCGCAGCTGGGCACAGTAAATGTGCACTTATTCGAGATGATACTGTACTCTATACCACAAATTCATCCTTGGATCTGGCCTTCTCACTCATAAGCTCCTCCTCAACACCAAAAGACTAAAGCAATGATTCTGTCACCAAAGTCTACTTCAGATGTCCCACGTATCACTGAGATCTGAACACTCTTAGAAGAACCCCTTGAAGTAGTTGATACCTTTAAATACCTAGGGTTCTGGCTGGATAACAAGCTTAACTTTCTGTGCCAGTTAAATGAAACCTCAAAGAAACTAAGACAGTGACTAGGTTTATTCTATGGCATTAAACACCTACTCACGTTAGAAGCCAGAATGAGACTAGTACAAACTACATTCCTACCTATACTGGACTACGCTGATTTCCTTTACAGTCATTGCCCATCAACGATGCTAAACAAACTGGACACCCTTTACCACCGAGCTTTAAGATTTATCTTAAATCTACCCCGTAGTACACATCACTGTCATCTATACCAGGTTTCTGGATGGACCTCACTCTCAACTAGAAGAAAAAGGAATGCTCTCCTCTGTTTTTTTTAGAGCATTATCTGATAACCTCCCTGCATACATCTCTAACATCTTCAAATGGGCTAAAGGTTCCTATGGCCTGAGATGCTTCTCCTTAATCTGCTTCCAGATTCCTAGAGTGAAAACTACCCTTGGCTCAGCAACAATCAACTTCTCACTTCCATCACTTTGGAACACTATGCAAGACTCATGAAAATTATCCTCACTTCCAAGCATTTTCACATTCAAAGCTCTACACAGAAACATAGAACATAGAATTTGATGGCAGATAAGGACCGCTTAGCCCACCCAGTCTGCCCATTTCCCTGCCTACTGGATAAGCTGCAGATCCTAGTTAACCAGCAGCCTACTTCTCCCACCCCCAGAATTGCCTTATGACTGTCCCATGCATGCTTGAATTCCACCACTGTTTTTGACTCCACAACCTCCTCCGGAAGGCCGTTCCATGCATCCACAACCCTCTCTGTGAAAAAATACTTCCTTAAATTACCTCTGAGCCGCCACCCTCTATCTTCAAATTGTGCCCCTTGTTCTTGCACACCTCTTTTTTTGAAAGATGCTACCCTCTTGGACTTTGTTGATTCCCTTGAGGTACTTGAAAGTTTCTATCATGTCCCCCTCTCCTTTCCTCGAGCCTATACATTAAGCTCCTAAGTCTCTCTTCATATGTCTTCCGTGCAGACCCTGCACCATTTTAGTTGCCCTCCTCTGGACAGCTTCCATCCTGTCTATGTCTTTGCAAAGACTGGGTCTCCAGAACTGCACGAGTACTCAGATGGGGTCTAACCAGCTGTCTGTACAGAGGATAATAACTTCCTGTGTTTCTACTGGTGATGCCTCCTATGCATCCCAGTATCCCCCAGCCTCCTTGCTCCCTCTCACATTGCTTGCCCACCTTTAGTTCATCTGATATGACTACCCCAGGTCCCTTTCCATTTTGTTGTTGTTAGTATCTCACCCCATTGTGTACTCTTCCCCTGGGTTTTGTTTCCCAGGTGCATTACCTTGCACTTCTTAGCATTGAATCTAAGCTGCCATACATTTGACCATTCCTCTAACCTTGCCAAGTCCCTTTTCATCCTTTCCACCCCACCTTGTGCATCAACTCTGTTGCAGATCTTTGTGTCATCTGCAAAGAGACATACTTTGCCTTCCAGTCCCTCTGCAATGTCACTTATAAAGACATTGAAGAGGACTGGTCCTAATACTGAACCCTGCGGTACCCCACTAGTAATCACACTTTCTTCAGAGTGGACTCCATTTACTATTACTCTCTGTGTTCTATTCTCCAGCCAGTTTTTTACCCAGGCTGTCATCTTGGGACCCACTCCCAGGCTGGCTAACTTGTATATTAATCTTTTGTGTGGGACTGTGTCAAATGCCTTGCTAAAGTCTAGGTAGGCCATGTCCACAGCCCCTCCCTGATCTACTACTTTGGTCACCCAGTCAAAGAAATCTATCAGATTTGTCTGGCATGACCTTCCTGCTGTGAATCCATGCTGCCTTGGGTCCTGTGCCCCTCTGGCCTCTAGATACTAGACAGTTCTTTCCTTCAGAAGTGATTCCATCATTTTCCCTACCACTGAGGTTAAACTAACAGGTCTGTAGTTTCCTGCTTCTGCCTTGCTCCCACTTTTGTGAAGGGAATCACATCTGTCCTCCTCCAGTCCTCGGTACCACCCATCCTCCCATGATTTGTTAAACAGGGTAGTCAGTGGTGTCACTAATTCTACCCTTAGTTCTTTTTAGAATTCTGGGATAAATCCCATCAGGCCCCATTGCTTTGTCCACCTTCAGTTTTAAGAGTTCTTTCAGAACCCTTTCTTCTGTGAATGGGCTGGTATCAACTTCTGTATCCAGAGTGTTTCTACTGTTTGTTTTTAGGTACCTCTTCCTTTGTAAATACTGAGCAAAAATATTTGTTTAGTATCTCTGCCTTTTACAGTCACCCTCTGCCCACCCTCCTCCCCCTTTATTAAGCCTCACTATCCCTCCCTTGGTCTTCCTTCGCTCTCTGATGTACCTATAAAGGTTTTATCCCCTTATTAACTGAGTTGGCCATCTTTCCTTGGTTTGGGCCTTTGCTGTTCTGACTGCCTTCCCAGCTTCCTTTGCTTTAACTGATACAGTTCTCTGTCCTGCTCCTTCTGGATTCCTTGTACTTCCTGAAAGCTTTCTTTCTCTGAACCTTCACTGCCACTTCCTTTGAGAACCATAGTGGTTTCTTACATCGCTTAATTTTGTTTATTTGCTTCACACAGAGGCTTGTTACCTCTGTGATGGCAGTTTTATTATTCCCCATTGTTCTTCCACCCTCCTTCCTGCCCATTTGCTAGTGCATTCCTTAGGCACTCACCCATTTTGGCAAAGTCAGCCCTCCTAAAGTCCAGTACCTTTGCTTTGTGGCAAACTGACTCTATTGCTGTGTTTATTGTAGACCATACTGTTCAATGGTCGCTAGTTCCCAGATGGCTACCCACTTCTACATCTGTGATCCTCTCTTCATCTCCATTTGAGAGAACCAGGTCTAAGATTGCTCCCTCTTGAGTGGGCTCCAATACTAGTTGTCTTAGGCATGCCCCCTGTAGGGCATCTAGAATAACCCACTCTTCAAGTGGCTGCTGCAACTGCACTCCAGTTAACATCTGGCATATTCAGATCACCCATCAGCAATATCTCCCCTTTTTCTGCCATTCTAAGTATACTTTCTATCATTTCCTTGTCCATTTCCTCCTGAGAAGGGGGTCTGTATACAACCCCTGTGCGGATTATGGTGCCATTGCGGTCTCCAAATTTACCCAAAGTGCTTCTTCTCTCCTGTTTTCCTTTTTGTTCTGTTGCTTTGATTCCTTCCTTATGTAAAGAGCTACTCTCCTCCTCTTTACCTCTCTGTCCCTCCTGTAGATAGTGTATCCTGGTATGTTTATGTCCCAGTCATGGTTTTCGTGTGAACCATGTTTCTGTGACTGCCACGATATCCAGGTGTTCCTCCTCCATCAAGGCCACTAATTCAGGAAGCTTGTTACTCAGACTACGGGCATTGGTACTCATTGCTTTCCATTTCTTGATGGCTTTACCTTCTGTTGCAGCATTCCCCACTGACCTTTCTACCTCAGTCTTTTTCTCATTTAGTACCCTGTTTTGTAGGGAGAGGCTGGGATTTTCCTGCTGCTTATCAGTGCCTCCCCTTGACTAGTTTAAAAGCTTGCCAATGAAGCATTTAAACCGATTGCTCAAAAGACGTGTTCCCTTCCTGAACAGATGCAGACCATCCTGCCAGTATAGGCTGGTGTCCTCCAGGTGGAACCCCAGTCCCCAATGAAGCCAAACCCCTGTGCTCCACACCATTTTTTCAACCATTCATTAACTGCATGGTGCAAAGTACCCTTGCTCTCACTCATGCCATTGACAGGCAGCACCTCTGAGAAGGATATTGTGTGTGCTACTTGTCTTAGGGCCCTCCCCAGTTCTACAAAGTCCTTCTGCACTGCTCTAATCTCATGTTGAGCCAGTCATTTGTCCCTAGGTGGACAATGACATCCAGCTCAGACTCCTGCAGCTGTCTCGTGATCCTGAGGATGCGCTTCCTGTCCCTCCAAGCCATGGCACCAGGCAGGCACCTTACTTCAGTTTTCCCTGCTCCCCCCAGTTCTATCCTCCTAATAATTGAGTCCCCCACCAGGAGCTGCTTCCTTTCCTTGTGGTGTCCTCTGCCTCCTTCCTGTGGGCCTCCTTTGTGACAGGTGTCCTCAGCCTCCTTAATCTCCTCTGTAGGTGCATTCATAGGGGAGCTGTGCTCCCCCAGAATGGTGTATGGATTGTGGGAGTGGAACAACTGACTGGGTGTGCCTCTGTTCCACCATCCTCACCCTCCCTGAGCCCACTGTGGTCCAACTGCTGTGCTTTTTGCAACCTCTGAGGTAGTGGTGGTGGCTCTGGTGCTCCCTGGATGGGGAGGTTCCTTCCTACCATCCAGTCTGGACTGGGGAAGGTTCCTTACTGCTGTCCAGTGTGGCCTGAAGACAGGCAAATTCTTCCCTCAGGGCAGAGAGTTGTCTGCAAATAGGGCAGCATCTCAGCCTCCAGAAAGACTCCCGGAAGAGTGCTGCCCCACAGCCATTACATTGCACTACTCCCCACATGATTATGTACTTTTTTGTGTGTGTTTGTGTGTGTGATTGGTTTGTTATATAGAAATATATATATATTATACAATGTGTATGCTTATATTTTCAGTGCTGTGTGCTAGAGAGGATATGACATTGATATGCACCTTGCACTCCTGAGGAAATGATGTCAGAACCCCAGGTATAAAGGAAGTATTACCAGGGTGGGTGGGGTGAGGCTGCAGTGTTGGCCTAAACTGTGCCCTCACAAACAATCAGCTAAGAGCTCTGACCCACCGCTGCGATGAGTGCCTTCCTGTCAGCAAGATACCATACACAACAATTTGACAGAGAAAATCCCCTGCTAATCAAACAGAGACAAATCCAGACATCCAAGTCAGACACAGGTAAACCTCCCCAGCCCCAAAACAGCCTGGTGGTTTGTGCTCTGAAAGCAGTCAGCTCCAAAATAAGTCAGCTGTGCTTTAAACTCTTCCTGCACTGAAAATCTTACGAATTGTAACAAGACTGTCTTTTTCCTGATAATTCTAAGTTCCTTATTTCACCTTTCAGTTAGAAGTAGTCTCCACCTGCAGAATATCTGCTACAAACCAAAGACAATTGTAAGGTTCACCTCCCTCTGTTGTGAGCACAGCTCGCTTCTTGCAAATCCTATGTTCGTATTACAGCTCCCAGCAAGATGTAGTTTGACTTGAAAAATATTAGCTGTTCTGATGAGTTTGCTATAAAACACTTGCTTATAATACTGTTGTTCTCAGGTCTGTTACCAAAGCTACTGGCTGATAAGTAGCTGTGATGTAATCACTTCCTGAGAAAGTCTGGAATTTCCTTTTAAAGGCACACAAGGATAAACACAAAAAACAGTTTACTGTCTGGGTCAGATACACAACCTGTACCTGCACTTATTTCAGGATTTGTGACAAATGTTTAGCCCAGGGTTTAAACTCTTCCTGCACTGAAAATCTTACGAATTGTAACAAGACTGTCTTTTGCTGATAATTCTAAGTTCCTTGTTTCATCTTTCAGTTAGAAGTAGCCTCCACCTGCAGAATATCTGCTACAAACCAAAGACAATTTTAAGGTTCACCTCCCTCTGTTGTGAGCACAACTTGTTTTCTGCAAATCCTATGTTCAGTATTGCCCCCAGCAAGATGTAGTTTGACTTGAAAAATATTAGCTGGCTCTATTAATGGATTATCTGAAGGAATCATGCAACTGTTTTAGACGCCGATGACCCTAAGCCCTGGGTGCCAGTCTCAAATCCTACGCCTAAGTAGCTCATCCACCCACATTCCTAATAACAGAAACGAGGACCCAAGCCTAGTTCCCTTAATCCAAGATGGCCCTGCCTATTCTCTACCTTTTACCTATTCTGGCCTCCCTTTTGGCTGCCTACTCTTTCACCCCAATTTCTGCCCTATTCCTTAATTCCTCCTTATTTGTTATCATTTAGGTATGAGCTGTTACTTAGCGGAGACTATATGGGATTGTTGTCTCTTCTCATTTCAGTAAAGCTTATCATTATATACCTTTGCATGTTAATTATGTTGACCGGTATGTATAGGCCCATATTGACCGGCACCTTCACAATGTTTTTTTTGCACCATTGTCCCCGTAATTGTAATCTTATGAAGTGTACTGTATTGTATTAATGCCCAGGACCACCTTGAAAATGAGCTTGCTCAATGGTGTTTATGCCTGGTTAAATAAAGTGATTGATTGATTGAATTATTCTGGAACAGTCCGTGAATTCAGCACGTGAATGTTCCCTCAAGCATATATCAATTGTTTATGAATGTTCATGACTTTTGTGTATGTCACTCCTGTGTTCATGAACAATCATGAACTGAAAGGTTCATAAAGGTCCGTGTAAGTTCATGAAACTTTTTATTTTTATTTAATATGCTTTTTACTCCCAGTCGCTCCTACCTTCAGCCTTACTCTATACACCTGTCTCGCTTCCCAATGACCACCTTCACCACCCGATACTCCCTGGCTTACCCCCATGGCAGGGCCATGGCACTACTACCTGCCGTCCTATGACAGATAAGGTGTTGGTGATACTGACAGTGCCTCCTTGGCTCCCCCAGTGCGGGGTTCAGGGCCTGCAGTGGCGCCAGTGAAGCCGTGACTGAGTTGGTGGGCAGAGTGGCAGAGAGCCATGGAGATCAGGCACCAGGGATGGCATCATCCAGAGTGAGTGGTGTGATTTTTCTGTGTTTTTTCTGGAGGTGGAGATGTGCAATGACATCTGGCATCTGCCCTGCCTCCCTGCACGCTCAGATGCCAGTTGCTGCAGTACTCCCGGCCTCCGCCGGGAGTCCATCAGGCACCGGATGTACACCACCCCCCGGAGAAGGAGAGCAGTCCACGGGACACTCCATTCTTCACTCCCCAGGCCGCCCTCCGATGACCAGGGTCTGTTCCTGAACCTGGTTGCCGGGTGTTGCAAGCAGAACTAACCTCTGTGCCAACGGGTCATAGAAGTTCATGAAACTTGTCCACTGAACATTCCTTTGGTGAACTGTACCCTACTTTTATAATGTTTGATAATCTATATAGCAACCCTGTTTTTGCAACTTAAATGTTATTAAGTTTCAAGCACTTATCACATGTCATTAACAGTGCATCAAAAACAAAAATCATATGAGCAATAAGAGATAGAGCAGGCCATTACAACAGAGCTCACTACAGATAAAATCATAAAAACATACATGAGACTGTGAAAAAGGTCACCATGTGAGGCGCACACAATGTTGGTCTCCATGGAGATATGAGTTCCTAATTTATCCCATTGCATTGCCTTCCAATGCACATCTCCGTTCTTAGCTGGGGAGCCATCCCCACTAAAGAGCACCTTAATGCCACCTACCCCTTCTGATCTGTGATTTCCAAGGAACTCTTAAGCTCTCCAAAACCATCACCCAGTCAGGAGCTAGATTCACAAATCTTTGCACCAAAGCAAACCCGGTTTTGTGCCAAGTTGGTATACACAATAGCCTGGTTGTGTGCTCAAACCAGGTTAAGGCCATGGCAAAGTGTGGAGGGAGCCTCAATGCAAATGAAGGGGCGGGGACATGAATATTGGCACTGTCCCATTCACAAAGCATTTGCTTCATGCAAGGGCAACTTGCATGGTCCCCTTGCACGGAGCAAATACTGCCAACCGAGACTTTGCCTTAATCCTGCTCAACCCTATTGATTGGCAGAAGTACTGCTGCACCCCAACCCCCTGCCATTTGCTGATTACTGGCACGAGTAGAAATAAATAGTATTCCCTTGTGCTAGTGGTCCCTCCCCTGCCAATCACCAGCCGTAATGACATATATTTTTCCCTGGTGTCCAGTGGTCTCTCCCTCCATCCCTGATTGCTTGCCCGATATGACATAACTTTTTTCCTGGGTGTCAGTGGTCCTCCTCCTACCCAATGACCCACCTGATATGACAGAAACCTTCCTGGTGTCCAGTAGTCCCTCCCCACACCTGCTAAACCACCAAGGAAATTTATCTTTATATTAACACAGGCAGATCGGTGATGGGGGATGGTCTGCCAGAACACCAGGGACTGGATACCACTTTGATACAGGGGATCTGGGATAGCGAGAGGGATCCACTAGACCACCAGGGAATGATGTCATGTTAGTATACAGGGGATTGGGGAGGCCACTAAACACCAGGGAATGTTTATTTTGGCACATCAAGCCAGCGATGTGGGGAGGGCACCACTAGACACGAAAGAGAAGTCTACTTTATATCAGGTGGGTGATCGGGTGGAGGGAGAGGCAGCTGGACACCAGGGAAAGGTTTTTGTCGTGTCGAGCAGGTGATTGGGTGGGGGAGGGACCACTGTCACCAGGGAAAATGTATATGTAATTTCAGGTGGCGATTGGTGGTGGTGGGGGGGGTCATCAGATGCCAGGTACATAAGGCTGTGTATGATACAAGGTTGAGGGTCCCATTAAACTCTGGCATAATCTATGTAAATGGGGCCATATATGGGCATGCAGATGGACACATAGTGCCTTGCATGCCCAGTGGGCTGATGTACAGTATATGGCTGCTTTAGTGAATTGGAAATAGTACACCTGTACTGTTCCTTGTGAGCCATACTTCTCGCTGTCGTCTGGACCAGCTGAGTGGAGTAGCCTAGTTGGTAATGGGGTTACGCTGACTTGACCTAACCCTATTCACAGTCAAATAGCACAGTATGCTATCCGACTGTGAATAGCAATTTTTGACACTAGGTAAAAGCAAAGCCAGTAATGCAAAATTTTGCATTGTGCTTTGTGATTTTCCATGAATCTAGCCCCAGTTCTCTCAAAATATTGGAAAAAGAAGCCATTTAGCACAGTGCTTATCCTACTGAACACACAGCAGGGCCATAATATACTTCATGACCTCGCCCAGTGACGCTGAGGGTTGAGGCGCGGACGCCACACTGCGGCCACGCCGTGACCCGTCTCGGGAACGGACTGGCTGCCGGGGTTGGCAGGGGAAGGAAGGGATCGAGTCCATGACAGCCTCCCTTCCTTCGGGTGGTGAGCAGGATGCACGCGCACTGCAGTGACACCCAGCGGAGGCTGGGGTACGACAGCGCACGATTTGACTGGGGAGAAGCCGGACGACGCCTGCACGTAGTGCGCTGACGTCATTGCATGTCGGCTCTCCAGGGATACATAATAAAAATGGGGACTCCGCCTCTATGAAGCCCTCCCCGGGGTTCTTCCGTGTCACCGATCCTCCCAACCAGTTACAGGACCGCGGGTTGGGATGTGGGAGTCAGCTCCATGGCCCCATCCTCTGGGGGCAAGCCAGGGGTGACCGGGGATCGACTGGCATGGGGACCTTAGGGGGTCGTGACTAGGTGGATACTTCATGAGTATCCCCTCAAAAAAAAAAAAAATACTTCATGACCCTAACATCTTTGAAGTCTGCCTCCATTCATCCTCAGTCGGTATAGTGGGCAAGAGTCAATGTCTGGTGATCACCTTGAGAGCTACTACATTAAGGCTGTTATAATAATACAGGGCCTCTTCTGGGTCATGTTAAGAGTAACCCTGTTTTAATACTATTCTCGTAATATATTTGGTCTTATGTACAAAGTAATAGACCATTTAACCTCAGTTGTTTTAACACAAAACCTAAGCAGTTGATCATGATAATTTAAATTGTTCACCATGAGAAAATTAAATATCTTGGTACAGTGTTGTCTGTTTACGTCATAAACATGTGGCAGCACCATCCTAATACAGCCTCAGTACAAATCTAGTATGTACATTCAACAGGTAACCTCAGCAGTAGAAATGTTTTTTAATTGTGTGGCAGCCATCTTTAATGTAATTAATTGCAAAATTAGCTGTAAAAGCTGTTTTAATTACATAGAACATACAAAGAAGCCAGCAGAAGAAGGCCATTTTGTGTATCTAGTCTGCTCATATTGCAGGGTACACAGCTTGAGCTACTGTCCCTGCCCTCCCCACACTTCCCATCCTCCTGCCCATGATCCTTACCTTCCCTATATGTCTATCCCAGCCTGTTGTTTAGCTGCCCCCTGTCTTCAATGAAATCACTTCTTCCAGCAGCGCATTCCAAGTGTCCACCACCTTCTTTGTGAAGAAGTGCTACCTGACCTCCTTCCTAAACCTCCCACCCTCCAGCTTAAGACTGTGCCCCCTTGTGTTATGGTTGCCACTCAGCTTAAAGAGACTCTCCTTATCCGCCTTATTTATCCTTTCAAGTACATGAAGCTCAATCATGTCCCCTCTCTCCTGTCTTCCAGGGAGTACATGTTCAGTGCCCTCAACCTCTCCTCATATGCCTTATCCTGCTGACCCACTATCATCTTTGTAGCCCTCCTCTGGACCTTCTCCAGCAGGTTAATGTCCTTTTTGAGGTGTGGGCACCAGTACTGAATCCCATACTCTAGATGAGGCCTTACCAGGGTCCTGAACAAGGACAGTATAACCTCCTCTCTCCTACTACTGATCCCCCCTAGATATGCATCCCAGCATCTTGTTGGTCTTTGCTGCTGCTTTCTTGCACTGTGTGTAGTGCTTCAGGTCACTAGTGATCATCCCTCCCAGGTCCTTCTCCTCCTCCTCTGATGCAGATATTTGACTCCACCCAGGTAGTACTCTGTCCTGGGATTCTTGGCCCAGTATGCATAACCTTGCATTTCCTGGCATTGAAGCCAAGCTGCCAGGTCCTGGATAACCTCCCCAGCTTTTCCAGATCATCCTGTAGGTCCTGTATCCCTTCAGCTGTGTCCACTCTCCTGCAGAGCTTGGTGTCCTCCGTGAATAGGCACATGTTGCCCTTAATGCCATCCCCAGTGTCACTGATGAAGACACTGAACAACACCAACCCAGCATGAGCCCTGCGGGAACCCACTGGTTACCTCTTTGGTGCCAGATAATTCTCCACCACAACCTCCCTCTCATGTCTGTCCCTCAGCCAGTTTTTCACCCATCTGGCCATCTTTTCCCAACCCCAAAATACACCAACTTCCAGATCAACCTTTTATGGGCACAGAGTCAAAAGCCTTGCTGAAATCAAGATAGAGGATGTCTGCTGCTTGGCCCCTGTCTACTGCCTTAGTGACTGAGTCAAAGAAGTCAGTCAGAATTGTTTGACATGATCCCCCTTGAACACATGCTGCCTCGCATCCTGGAGACTATGCTCCTCAGATATTCCACCAACCTTTCCTTTAGTACGGTCTCCATGTGCTTGCCCACAGTGGAGGTCAGACTGACTGGTCTGTAATTCCTTGGGTCATCCTTGGACTGCTTTTGTATCTGAGAAAAGTAAAATGCACTGAGAATGAATCTTAGGATCATGTTGGAAATATATTTTGCTAAAAAAGTATATGATGAAATTTGTTGCCGACTAAAAAATACTGTTGTTTTAATTACCATGTATTTTAGAATCAATAATTTACCTTTACAGTACTTACAGTTTCTGTTGTTCTTTCAAGTGGAGCCACTGCTCATCTTCCTTTTATAAACAGCAAGGCCTTATTTCTATTATTTCTATTTATATTAGCAAAATCTGAAACTCATGTAACATATTGTGAATTTGATTGTTTATCTTTTTGGGTGCTGCGAAATTGCCTTGCTGAAAATATATTCATCACTCCTCAACTAAACAAGTTCTATTTGGGGATAATTTAGACCTCTTACAGCGGGAGACAGTACATTCTGATATGCAAATTAGTAGTATAATTTGATTTTTATCTTAGTTCACCACTTCCATTTAAAGATCCAGCAACTTCATGAGCTTTGCGTTGATAAATGTTTCGTGAACTTGGTTAATGAACTGAGTTGAAGACTGCTTGGGGAATTTTGGTGGATGCTCATGAATCATTCATGAATGTTCCTCAAAGTTCATGACTCGATGAGCTTCATGTCACCTGGGTGTAAATAGAGTAGTAGCTGTGTTTAATAAGGTTTAGAAACAGTGCACATTGCCCATAACAGTACAGGACAAATGCATTGCATAAAACTGTACTGCACCCATAACCAAGCTAAACATATCTAATTATTACTCAGTTCCCTTATTGTCATTTTTGAAGAACTGGCTTCAAAAAGAAGGGGAATATATGTTTCAGTATGCAGCACTTAAGTGGAAAAGGGAAGTTCTGTAAGTTATATGTAGCATATTCATCAGTTACTCCTCTGGCTTCCTAACTGAATCATTCCTACAATATCTGTCTTCATTTCTGCATTTTTAATCTCTTGTTTGTTGGTATAAGTATTTAGTCCCAAGATGAATGACTCCCCATGAAGGCGTTAATGATTTCTGCAACACTAGTCTTTGGCAGGTATAAAGCAGACAGAGTAAAAGCAATGGAATTTTAAATACATGCAGTCCATACTGGGGCTCCAAGAATGTAAATACCTGACATAGTAGCAAACATCAAAGTCTTATCACCCCAGAACAGTTGCATATTGTTCATATTAAATGCTATAACTTAGGAATGACTTTGATATCTCTCTTCTTGATAAGGCAGATTCTCCTTCTACTGATCAGATAAACACATGAACATCTGCACCCAACCTGTTAAAACTAAAAGATAAATGCAAGTTATGTCAGTCATTTTATACCTCTTCAGTGGGAATACATTTCAAAATAAAAAGTCATAGTCTGCTGTTATGACACACCATATTTGAAAATAACATACAAATGGTTAAAAATATGTCCATAGTTTGTGTACCATCAGTAGGTATGTGGGAAGGCATATTCGCTGCACACACTTGTCACAAGCCCTGTGCCTTTTTCTAACCTTTATCATTCTAATCTGGAATTCCAGTGATGGAGGAGAACATGCCAGTGATAACGCACAGCAAACAGAAACACTCACCCACTACACCTATAGACCACATGCACCGTATGTGCTATGTAGTCATATACAAAAATGAATTGCAAAAATTATGTTGACACGCATTGGGTATAGTGATAAAGTGCTGGTGCTTAATTTGTTGCAGAAACTGAAAAAAAGTGGTCCCAACAGCAAAGTAAACATAGCAACAGGGCAGAGTATAAAGTAGCAGACAGTCACTTATGTAAGCAATAATTCATGACAGGGTGTGGGTTATAGGCATTTAATCTATGCCTGGAGGTGCTTGTGAGTCATGATGCGCAGGCTGAGTGTCCTCACAGTGACCCGGCATGGATTAAATGTCTGTAACCCCACACCCTGGAGTGGGTTATTGCTCTTATAACATTGGTTCTCTTTAAACAACAAAAAAATATGCAGAAATCTGGTTTTATTGCTGCTTAAATACTAAAAAGCAGCGTATCCTGCCACCTTGCAAAATAGTCCCTCATAATTAATGCATGCTGCAGTGATGTTATGCACATAGAAATGATCACATACACTACTGACATGATCTGCGACATTTCTTGTGCATAAGACTGAGTGGTACACTGCCTGCTACTGTTACTGTGGTGCCCCCATGCACACTGAGAGAGAGAGGAGACTGCAGAACAAAAATTTCTACCGATCACAGGGCAATTGAATACAGACTGAGACACACAGCACTGTGTTGCTCCATCCTTGCCCTGTCTCTTGCCTTCTTGCTCTGTGTCACTGTTTGTGGTGCTGCCCCACTCACTCATGGTCACTTGCTCTCCACTCTCTCTCTCTCTTTACCAAAGCCAGGTGGAACTCACACAGTCACACTGGCAAAGATCTCGCACAACTGACAGCAGGTAGGAGATCTCTCACATACTTCACTTTTCTGCATTTTTCTGACCCACTGTCTGCAGATTGTTTTACCTGCCTTCGCTTCTACTGACACAGAGCGAGAAATGTCTTGGTCCCATTGCTCAGTCGGCGTTCTGCAGCTTACTTCTGTTCTTCACCAGTGGCCAATAAGACAACTGTTGCTTTCCCATGCTGCGATATGTAGAGGAATTCAAGAGAGAGAGAGAGAACATACAGACAGAGAGCTGTGCAGTGCTTTGCAGATTGCAGCCACTTAGTGTGTTTCAGTGAAGCTCTCTCACTGTCTCTGTCTCTGGCTGTGAATGCAAGGTCGCTGTCTCTGCTTCTCCAGTGCATACTGTACAGAGACAATGACATGCAGAGACTGGACATTGTTGGGGTGAGATCCTGAACAGCAGCTACTTACTGTGCCAGCATGCCACAGATAACAGAGGTACCACAGGCAGTGGACATCATTGTGGGGGCCTTCCATGGACTCCAACTTACAAGTGTGGATCAAACACACTTCAGAGACAGGCAAAACTTCATTGGCGGTCTGGCCCCTTGTGCTGCACTGTACTGGTGGTCTGCTGTGCCACCCACTTCTGCTGCACAGTGAATGGAGGATCCTTGTGCCTCTGTGCAGAACCAGTACACTGGGGACAACTGCTGCCACAGAGGGTGCTCTTTCGGCTCTTTGTGTGCAGTGCTCACTCCATGTCTCTGTCTCTTTCTTTCTCTCCCTCTGCTGGGCATCCTGAAGTTTGCCCAGCTGACATTTCCTTGTCGCTTCTTTCCATCAGGAAAAGTTGGGTGGGGGCACAGTAAAGCAGACAGTGAGATATATATTATAACATGGGCTGGCTGAGCAGTCATACTAGGGGGCCCTGACATTACAGGAAGAAGTCACGGAACAGATGGATCTATTGTGGGCTGACAATGCTGGAGCTCTCAGTCACTAACATGCAATTTAAATGGCTGCCACTGAGTGATCAACTGCAGCTCAGATAACAAGATCCGTTAGGCTGTGGGATTCCAGTCAGGGAAGTATCACCCTAACTGTGTGGGTATAGGCATTTAATCAACGGTCAGGTGGTGCTTCCTGACCAATTAAACTTCTTGTTCAGCCAACCCATGTTATAAATATTAATAACTCTGCTCTGCTCAAGTGATATCCCTGCATGGATACTGCAATTACTGCTCTGTACTGTAGCTTATCCCTGGGTGGATAGTTGTGTGTTACTTCTTACTAGTGTTTAATTGTGTTTTTGTAATCTGTACTCTCCCAGGTCATGCCTGAAAATCAGCAGGTCTTTGCGTAGTGCACCTACCCGGTTACCAAAAGCAGAAAATAAATATGTCTCTTTCTTCAGCAGCTTTCGCAATTCCAGGCTCTTTATTCTTATTTTGTTCTAGTAGCTTATCCACTTGTTTTTTTTTTGTTTTCTGTACATAATCCCGTTAGGAAAGAGAGGTCTTGTTTTATCATCATTGATTGTTCATAAATCACTGTATTAGCCAGTAAAGGGTCCCTAAGTGCAATAGCACATTCCCTTATGTTTTCTAATGATGGCATACTATATTCAATGGGACTCATTAATTGTGTTTTAGATTGTATACTCCCTCCCATTGACCCACTCTGTACAGTATAATTGACCTCTGCCTATTTATTCCACTCTTTTCCATAGATTCATATTTCAACGTAGGTGAAGAACATAAGCCCTTTGCTTCTTGTTTTATTTTTTTATTTCCTTAATTTTTCTTCGATTCTGCTATTTGTCAGAATTGTTTCCTGTATACTCTCTACAGTTCTAGATACTTCCTTGTTTACTAATTCTAATAAGCCCTCTTTTCTAAAAGGGGTAGCTTTTCCAGTTCCAGACTCTGAACCTTCCTTGCCATATTTACTTGCCTCTATTGATTTCCCTTCATACTCTTTATTTCCAAAGAACTCCCAGATAAGTGGATGGGTCAATTTTGATTTAGTAATTATTTTATTATCTGAGTTATTAAGGCTCAGATGCTCCGAGTCATGAGAACTTTCTGTTTTTACCTTCTTTGTAAGGATTTGTGATGTCCAACTAGAATCACTTTTCACATCCTTGCTAACGACCTCTTCTCATATAGGTCTGTAACCTCATTCTCTACCCTTAAAAGTTCTTCCTTAGTTCTAATTCAATTATTCATTCTTCCTTTTCCATGTCCCTTTTAGTTCTTTTTATATTTTTTCTGTAGAACGTCCTTATTTAATACAGTACCCTGTCCATTTCTTTACCCTCTTCATAATTTTTCTTCCTCTTGTCTCAATCGGCATATCTACAAGCTGTTTCACTTATTTCAAACCCCTCTTTATGGAGGAGATTGTCGTAACAGAGGAGAAAATTAATGGGTAATTAATGGTTGAAGGGTATCAGCAAAACACTAAATAGTAAACCAATGTGATGTAAACTATGCAAAATATAATATGCAGTCTTGCGAAAATCCTTCAAGGTTTCCTGAGTCTCTTTGTTCTTTCAGGTGTATTATTGTTCCAGGTAAAATGTAATCCTCAGAAGAAGATACAATCTCTTCCCTTCTCCTGTTCTCCAAATTAATCCAGTCCTATCCAGTTTGTTTTTCCCTCTTCCGAGGTACCTGTGGTCCGATGTCTTAGTTCTCTTAATTGTCAAGGCACCACGGTTTGAAAATATTTCTTTAAAGGTTTTTAATTATGTTTTTAGTTCTGGTTCAAAACTCCAATTTTTCTCTCTCTCCCCTTGCTCCTTCTTAATTCGAAATTCTTTTTCTCCACTAGAACAATACAAACAGAGTAGGCTAATAAAAAAATGACAAGAAAGGGATGCCTAATATAATCACTATTGCAGAACACTACAATTCCTGAACAATTCTTAGACTCACAATCCCATTATCCAACTTCCATGCAATAATTAAGCTAAAAGTGGATTGGGGATCGTCTATAATAGGAAAAATAAAACTGAGAGGAATATTTCTATATACTTCTGTATACTTCTATATATTTTTGTGTTCTTCCATATATTATCCCACCCTTTTATAAAAAATAGAAAAATTACTTATGATAAAATAGAAGTAAAACAAATAATAAAAATTACTTTTGTACTTGGTTTATTTAACTTACTTTTCCAGACTGTGTAATCCCTTGTAATCTCATTGGTTTGATAAAGTTTTACTTTTCACACAAACCAGTCTGCATCCGTATTATCACAAATAACTGCAAAAATATTCTAGCCAAGACCATGCTCTGTTATTTGCCTTCAGTATCCAAACTATACTCAAATTAAAGGCTAGACAAGTATAAGCTATGCTATTTTATTTTCCAAGTTCTCCAGCGTAGGTAGCAGCATCAAGTTGCCGCAGACTTACTTCCTTTCTCTCTCGCCTGATCTGTTGTGGCTTGATCTGGCTTGGATCCTAGCACATGCATCTTATATGCGCTAAGGTCATGTGGTTAATAGTAACCAACCAGTTTGCTGGAAGCTATTCCTACTTCCTATTCAAAAAAAAGAAGAAGAAAAATCACTTTAAGCACTATTACTGTTTTTTTTTAGGGTGTTATTTTCTCAGGGCTCGCATCCCCGCCACTCTGCCGTTCCCCGGTGCCATTCCGGACATGAGACCCCCTTCCCAGGACCCCGCCATGACTTATACTGCTGCAGGGTGGTGAGGAGTGACTTGACCCACCACAACGGATCCATGCCAGGGAGGCGCCCTCCAGGAATGGCACCAGGGACCGACGTCTTGCTGCTGGTCCTTTTCCTTGTTCCCCGCCTGACGGGCCATGGCGTGCAGTGGCGCCCAGGCGTGCAGCGCGCTAGTCGCACGTCAGCCACGTCCCCCCTCCCCTAGTCTTGCAGCTACTTGCTGTCGGTTCCCCAGCCTCCGCTTAGGGTCAGACAAGCACCGCCAACCAAATCCCCACCCCGGATGGAGAGCAGTCCTCGGACGCTCAATCCATCTCACCCCACCGACCCCGGCAACCCGTGCCCATTCCGAACACGGGTCGCCGGCGTGGCGGCGAGTGTAGTGCCCAGCGCCTCAACCCTCAGCGCCACCGGGCCGGCTACTATTACTGTTTTAAAACTTTTTTAAAACTATTATGTGGACTCTGTACCTCCCCCCGCCTCTCCCTTATTTCTTCAGGTTTGCAAAAATGACCTGGGATCAACAGTCGCAAGGAAAAAATAGAGCCCTCACCCACGTTCCCACACCCTACGCTTGTCACTGCCTTACTCCTAGGAGCGGGTAAGTTTTGCAATATTTCAAATATTTATCCACCATTCATTCAAGCCTTAATACTTTTTTCCTCTGGATGTAATAATAAGAAAAACAATGATAAAAAGACAAACGAGAAAAACAGTTAAGCAAATCCAGCCAACGATCAGCGGTTAACCCTAGCGACTAAAATTACTAAAAGCATATAACATTTGGCATCGTGCTGTTTTCTTTAAGAACTCTGTGTAAATATTTAAAAACAACAAAACACAACAGGACTCAAAGTTGTAAAGGGTTTAGGAGTTACAGGATGTTTTGTCTGGGCCCTTAAACCTCTGCAGGCTTTATAGGTGTCATCTCTCTGCTCTGATGGCTTACCCCACCACTAGCTGACTCTGCCAGTTTAGGGAGCAGCCCTGAGGCCCAGCTAACACTCTCCTTCTCCTTCCTCCTTCACACATGTGGAAAGACACCCAAGTCGGTCCAGAAAGAATGGCAAATATCCTTTTTTAGAGAGGCAACGATGGCATACCTGCTCCAAAGTTTAAAAATGCGTTTTGCCAATCCTGCTGCAAACACTTCTCCTCAATGAACCAGCGACTGTGTCTCACCAACAGCTTCTACCCCAAAAATTCTTCTGCCAGTATGATCAGTGACTAACTATCGATAATGTAACATTACAACAATGACAAAGGTCAGTGGAATACAAAACCTGCATGCCATTACAGCCTCAGTGCTTCATCATTTGAGCTTCCTCAGGAAGTATGGTTTTGGGATGGTAACTAATTCTTAAATACCCAAATGCATCAATAGTGTTTGAAACATACATGTTTTAAAATTTTAAAGACATATATGATTACAAGTTTTAAAGTAGCAGTGCTCAATTTACTTTTAAAATTGGTTTTTAAAGTTAAAGACTATGCAAACAATTGTTTTCACATAGCAAGGAGTCATACTGTAGCTTATAGAGACCACATTCAATACTTAAATTGATCACTTAATTCATGCTTTTACAGATAAAGTGCACACAACCAATGGAGGGTTAGAACTTGGGTCCAAGAAAATAACAACATTCTTCCCCTTCATTTTACTAGATGAAAATAGTGAAATTACCTAATACTGGAAACAGAAGCTTCAATTTCAAAATACATTTTTGATTTTTTGAAATCCATTTCCTTCACATTCCCCAATAGCCAATAGAGATTTTGTGCTTATTCAAGGAGCCTTGTGCGATTCTGTATATCATTGACTCCAATCTGTGAAAGGCTAGGTATTTAAAACCTACAAATTACTCAAACTTGTCACTAGAACAGAACTTTAACACCTATTCATACCGACTCTGATGGTGTGGTATATAAAAACTATTGGTTGCCATCCCGGAACCCACAAAATTCAAGCTGCTCACGCAGTTCAAACCCTGTATCTCCTAGACCAAAATCTGTCTGGCTTACTTACTATTAAAAAGGGGTATTTTTAGAGGCTGACCCCTTTACTTTATAAAAAACATACTGCCCACAAATACCTTGGTTATTACAAAATTATTACATGTGCTTGATTATTCATAATGTAATACTGCAATCAAGAACTGCTATCAGACTTTCTTCCTATAAAAGGTTTTAGTCCCCTTTCTCACTAAGACCATACGGTTTCAAATTGTTCATCATATAGATCCAACGGCTCACTTTGTGTAGCAATCTGTTTTCTCTGTCACCTCCTTTAATTAAGGAGGAGCCTACTCAATTCCTGAGAACTTTAAATGCTGTGAATCAGAATCATGGTTATGTGAGACCTAGGGGTAAGTGTACTCCTAACATGCTCTTGTATTCTAACTTCTAAGGCAGGGTAATCTTCCTCTTATATGCCTTATTATAACTGCACCACAACATATAGATTATAAATGTGATTGTACAACTAATGAATTACTTATTCATTGCCCTTTTCAGATTCTCCTGCAATTCTAGATTCTGGCCAGTTTTGCAATGTTTACAAATGCTACATATACAGCACTTAAACATTCCCTGTAGTCTTGTCTGCCAGACTGCCACCACTGTTTCTCTCCATTATATTTAGCAGGTCTAAACTGGTTATAAACTAACATATATTTTAAACTGCATCCCCTTCTAAATGTTTTTCTAGGAACATCTCCTATTTCATTTTCAAGTTCCCCGTCACCCTTCAGAATGGACCAATTGCTTTTGATCACAGCTCCAATCTTGCCTACTACCGGAGAGTAGTCAACAACTCGTGTTAACAGTTCCTTAGTACTACTTTCTCTGTTTTTAGGGACCAGCAAATCATTTCTGTCCAGATTCCTGCCGCTTTCTTTGCATCATTCAGTAACTTTGCATCATAACCTCTTTCTAGCAACTTTGTAGCTAAGGCTTCTATTTCAAAATCTACAAACTCACTACAGTTCCTTCTAATTCTTAAAACAATGTCAATAAGGAATGGAATGAAGTATAGACCTTGCATGTGCACTGATGGCCCTATGTGCTGAGTTTATTTGCAGTTGCTTTCTATAACATTTTGATTTCACTTTCTCAAACTGACCTCTTGCAAAGTTACATCCAGGAAATGTAGCTAATTTGACCCTTATCATTCCTTTAAATTTCAAGTTCAGCACATTCACATTTAGCCAAGTTAGAAAGTCTTCAACTTCCTGTTCACAGCCTTTCCACATAGAAACACAGAATTTGCGGCAAATAAGGGCCGCCTGGCCCTCCTAGTCTGCCATTTCCTACCTACGCAAACTGCAGATCCTGAATTATCTGCAGGTTCCGCTCTCTTTCATGCTACTAGGATTGCCTTCTGCCTACCCATGCATTCTTGAATTCACCTATCGTTTTAGCCTCTATGATCTCAACTGCAGGCTGTTCCATGCATCCATTGCCCTTTCTGAGAAAAATACTTCCTCATATTACCCTGAGTCTCCCCAGCCTCATATTGTGACCCCTTGTTCTTACACATCTCTTTTCTGAAGGTTGCTGCCTCCAGAGCCTTGTTGATGCCCTTGAGGTACTTGAATGTCTCTATATTATATCCTCTCCCTTCTTTCCTCCAGGGTATACATATTGAGGTATTTCAGTCTATCCTCATGTTTTCTGTGCATTACTTTCTCCATTTTCATTGCCGGTCTCTGGACTGCCTCCATTCTGTCAATGTCCATCCAGCGATATCTCCAGAACTAAACACAGTATTCCAGATGTGGCCTGACCAATTGTCTGTACAGCAGCATCACCACCTCCTGTTTTCTACTGGTGATGCCTCTCCCTGTGCACCCCAGCATCCCTCAAGCCCTCCCCAAAACCTTTTCACATTGCTTGACTACTTTTAGGTCATCCATTATGATTACTCCTAGGTCCCTTTCTAATTTTTTTGTTGTTAGTATCCCCCCCATCATGTATTCCTCCCCAGGATTTCTGTGGTCCATTTGCATGAGTTTGCACTTCTTTGTATTGAATTTAAGCTGCCCTCTCTTGACCACTTCTGCAATCTGCCTAGGTCTCTTCTGATTTTTTCCACCCCGTCTGGAGTGTCCACCCTATTGCAGATCTTTGTTTCATTCACAGAGAGCCTTCCCTTCCCCTTCCAGCCCTCCTCAATGTCACTAATGGAGACATTGAAGAGGACTGGCCCCAGCACTGAGCCCTGTGACGCCTCACTGGTCACCCCCCTCCCGGGATTGAACTGTTTACCACCACCCTCTGTGTCCTATTGCTCAGCCAACTTTTACCCAGTTAACCACCTTGGGACCCACTCCCAGACTGTACAACTTGTTTATTAGCCTCCTGTGTGGTACAGTGTCAAATGCTTTGCTAAACTCTAGGTAGGCCATGTCCACCGCCCCTCCCTGATCCACCACCCTGGTTACCTAGTCAAAAAAATCTATCAGATTTGTTTGACAAGATCTATCTGCTGCGAATCCATGTTGCCTTGGGTCTTGTGCCCCACCAGCCTCAAGGTATGCCACAATCCTTTTCTTTGGCGTGGAATTCATTATTTTTCCACCACCAAGGCTAAACTGACTGGCCTCTAATTCCCAGCTTCCACCTTGCTCCCACTTTTGTGCAGTGTTACCACATTCACCTTCCAGTTCTTTGTACCACTCCTCCTCCAGTGATTTGTTCAATTGGACTGTCAGTGCTGCCCCTAGTACCTTCCTGAGTTCTTTCAGTATTCTGGGATGCATTCCATCTGGACTCATTGCCTTATCCACTTTTAGTTTCGAGTTCCTTTAGGACTCTGTCCTCCATTATTGGACTGGTGTCCACCCCACCATGTGTGTTTCTACCACCTAATTTTGTCCCTTCCCCTTCATCTTCTTTTGTAAATACTGAGCAGAAGTATTCATTTAGAACTGCTGTTGTTTCTAGGTCCCCTGTGCACCCCCATTTAGCCTCACAATCCCTCCATTGGTCATTTTCCTTTTCCTGATATACTGTAGAAGGTTTTGTCCCATTCTTTTACTGATTTTGCTATTCTTTCTTCAGTTTGTGCCTTTGCACACCTGACTGCTTTCCCAGCCTATTTCTGCTTTGCCTGGTACAGTTCCCTGTCTCCCTACCTCTGTGTTTCCTTGTACTTTCTGAATGCTTGCTTTTTTTCTCTAACCTTCCTGCCACTTCTTTTGAAAACTATAGTGTTTTTTTTCCTTTTACTTTGTTTACAGAGGCCTGTTGAGTCTGCTATGGCTCCTTTTAGTTTCTCCCACTGTTCCTCTACTCCCCTCCCCTTTTTCCAGGTTATTCTTGTGGTGTTCTCCCATTTTTGCAAAGCTGGCCCTTTGAAATCCAGGACCCTTAGTTTTGTGTGGCTTGACTCCACTACTGTCTTCACCTTAAACCACACTGTATGATAATTGCTGGACCTTAGATGGCTACCTACTGATACATCTGTTATTCTGTCACTTTTGTGAGTAGCAGGTCTATTGTTACTCCCATGTAGGCCTCCTCCACCAGCTGTCTGAGGCCACCTTACAGGACATCCAATGTCTTTGCTCCTGGAAGTGGCTGCTGCATAGGTGTTCCAGGCAACATTCAGAATGTTTAGTTCCCCACCACCAACACTTCCTTTTATCTGCCATTTATGGATGGTCTCTGCTAATACCCTGTCTGTTTCCTCCCCTGTGCTTGAGGTCTGTAGACAACCCTAGTGCGGTTGGTGGTGCCATTTCCTGTCTCTAAGGTGACCCATAATACCTCTTCACCTTCCCATCTTCCCATTAACTCAGTTGCTTTAATTCCTTCTCTTATGTAGATAGCCACCCTTCCCCCTTTTTTGTCCTTCCTGTCTCTCCTGAAGACTGTGTATCCTGTTATGCTAACATCCCAGTCATGGTTACATGTGTACCATGCTTCAGTTACTGTGACAATGTCCAGGTCTTCCTCCATCATCAAGGCCACTAGGTCTGGGATCTTGTTTCCCAGCCTGCGGGTGTTGTACACATGGTTTTCCATGTTTTGGTGCCTTCACCATTCCAGCTCCCCTTATCCATATGCCTTCCCGTATGCCTCCCTGTCTTTATCCCCATTTGTGGTTCCTTTTGTTGATTCATTGGCCCTAGTATCCTTCCGTTTGTCTGCCTTTAACCTGTGGGGTGGGCAGTTTGCTTTCCTTGCTTACTTCCACCACCTTATTTGCCTAGTTTAAATGTTTTCCAATGAAACATTTACTGAAGATGCTGGTCCCCCCACCAGATAGATGCAGGCCCCCTGTACAAGCCCGCATCCCTCCAGGTGGTACCCCAGTCCCCAATGGAGCCAAATCCCTCAGCTCTGCACAAGATTTTTAGCCATTTGTTGAATCCAACATTATCAGTAAAAGAGTACCACATGATGACATGGTATGCATGCAGATTGACATCTGAGTCAAGCACTATTTCACTATCCCAGTGGCCCAGAAATAAATTTGCATAAGAGTTGGCTACAGAGGCCTCCATATCTGTACCGCACAACTGTAAATAAAATTTACCATTAAACTCAAAACAGTTTTCAGTCAGTACAAATTGTAAAGCTTTCAACAAATACTAGATTGGAAATTTCAGTAGGTCACACTGGGCCCGATTCCAGAACAGTTACACGTGTCACAAAGTGACTTGCACCAAACAAAATGGTGTAAGTAGCACTTTGCACCATGCGTTAACGACAATCTGTATTCCAGAAGGCAGTCTGAGACATGTCGCAGGCTGCCTGCAGTGAAGTTGTTCTATGCCACTGGTTATGCCATAAATCCCCTGCAGCATGGTACATGGGGGTTTATGGCAGCAGTTACTCCCGATTTCGATAGGGTGGCTGTCGGAACAGCAAGTGTGCTATTCAAGACAACCTCTGGAGAATACTGGTCTAAGTACAGTTAGACCAGCTATTATCTGGTCTAAGTGTACTCTACGTCCACCGGGGGTGCACCTCTGTGCCTGGTGTCCCAACAGCCACCCCCCCACAGTCCCACATAAGCCCCCCCGTCTCCCATTGGCAGAAAAGCCTCTGTGGGCTGCTGGCACCCCCACATCCCACGCCCCATCCCAGTGTTGCCCAGAAGGGCAGAACATGTCATCCCCCAATCCCCAAGTGTTGCCCTGCAAGACAGAGCATGTCACCCCCAATCCTGAGTATTGCCACAGGGCAGAACATGACATCCCCAATCCCTGAGTATTGCCGTGCAGGGCAGTTCCGTCCACAAGCCCTGATCCCCAACTCCGCTTATTGGCATGCATGCCATGCCAGTTAATCCCTGGTAGTCAGTGGCCCCACCCGCAGTGCCAGTCCACCCCACCCGTTGCGGTTAGTACGCACAACCTGTTTCGTTACCCATGGTTGCCACCTCAACCGAGTTTCATCTGAGTGCATACTATTGTATACAGTACACACTCATGAACTGAGTGAGGGTGTACTGTCTACAGTAGTACGACTCTGAGGGAGCTCAGTCGTGTGTTGGCCATGGAGGTGAGAGGTGGGTTTTGCCAGTTGCTGACTGGTAATGGGTGTAGGGGTGGGGTGGACTGGCACCGAAGGGTGGGGGGGCCACTGGACTACCAGGGATCATGCGTACGTGACAGTGGCAGGTATGGGGGCTGTGTGTGTGTGTGTGTGTGTGTGTGGGGTGCCTGTATAGCTCTGCAAGGCAGGGCAATTGTTTTGGGGTGCAGGCCTTGGGGGGCTGTGCATTCAGGGCTGGGGGGATGGGACCTGTGCCCTGTCAGAGGGCATTGCTGCAACTTACGGCACCCTGTTGTGGTGCGCCTTCCCTTGGGCACTTCCTGTGGTGCCGTAGTTGCAGGCGTGGCTGCCAGGAACCATGCATGTTCTGGAGTCTGGCATGGGGTCCCAGTGTATCAGCATATGTTGCAACTCACAAGTGCCAGCAATTTACACCCATATGTCTTGAAATCCTGGCACATTATTTCTTTCTTTCTCACTACAATTTGTGATCTAAATTATGAGCAGTGGCTAATACTGTACCAAAAAACATCTAATTTCATATTTATTATTCCTTGTTGCAGGATTTATAATACCTGTGAAAGGAAGTGTGTCCGGAAGAGTCAGGTGCAACCACGTGAGCCTATAGCTCAGTAGTTAGAGCTCCAGGATAGTGTTCTATGGCCTGGGTTCAGTTACCAGCAGATCACATTGTTTCTTTCTCACTACTGTTGCTTTGTTTAACACTCAGGCTCTTAATAACTTTCCAGAATTTCTTTAGGTTAGATGCCTCTTCCTTCATCGTTTTTCTGAAGTAGTTTGTTTTAGCCTGACTAACTTCAAAGGCATACTTGTTCCTGGCGTGTCTATATTTCTCTCAGTCCCAGCTCAACCTGGAGTCCTACACTTTCCTCCATAATTTATTCTGATTTTGTCTTAGCTTGACCAAAAAGGGAGTATACCAATTTGTATTGTCCTTATTAACTGTTCTTTTTCTCAAGGGCAGGTGCTTATTATATACAGATTTCAGTTTGTTTGCAAAGCAGCTCCATGCAGTGTCTAAGTTGGAAATTAATTCAAGTATGCCCCACTGTGTTTCTTCCAAATCCCTAACAAAGGCAAAAAGTCAAGTTTTTGTATTTACTTAATTCCTCATCCCCCTGTTTCTCCTTGTAGCTAATGAAGGCCCTTGTTTTGACCCTGAATGCCTTCCTGGCCTTCTTAGAGAACCAGATTGGTCTCCTGGGCCTACAGTATTACACTTGGTAACCATTCTCAAGCATAATTCGGCTGCTTCAAGAATGGCACCTATAGTTTCTCTGTACCTCTTTACTCCACCCTACTTCCTGCAGCACCTGGTGTTCATTGGCAGTCTCCCATCAGACTGTAGATTAGGCCCAACCCTGCTCAGCTTCAAAGGCCTGACGGGACCTGGCTCCAAGGTGGTAAGGCTGCAGTTTCTTCTCAAGTCCTTGTAATCTACTGTACTTCACAGTTCTCTCAGAGAACTCGAGTATGCACTCTTGCAGTTCGTTAGTAATATGTTTATTCACTTTGAATTTAAAGTACACATTTTAGCTGAAGCTCATTTTCGGTGATTTGTATTGCTGACTAGCAGTTTAAGTTGCATACACTGTACACTGTATAAAATATACTATATTACCATCTACTAGTTATTACACAAAAATGTAAGAGAATATAGCCATGAGAAACACAGTAACTGTACTTATACAAAATAATGGGCATCAGAGCCCCCAAGACTGCAGTTAAGAACAATAGACATAGCTTATCAGCTTAATAGATACAAATGAAACTCACTGCCATAAACATTTGGCTTCTAGCAAAAAAAATGTGAAAACTAAATGACCTTCAGATCTCGATGATGTGTATTATTCCTCAGGCACCAAAGGTGCTACAGTGCTTGTTATTCATGAATGTACTGAAATATCTGTATTTAGGTGCAGTATGACATTTGCTTATGAACAAGCCTTTACATAACAGCACTACAGGAAGGCATTCTGCCTCCATTGAAACAGCAGTCCCAGCCTTGTTTTCATTATTTCGTTTACAATTTATATACACATTTTAATTATATTATGCAGTTAACATACTGTTGCAGAAACCAGCATTGATCCAACGATAACTTTATAGGTAGTGCATTTGTTTTAGACTCTTTTTTTTTTAACCTTGTGTTTGTGCTCCTTGTCTGCCTCCTCCTTCCACTCTCTCCGACGTCCTCCTTGGACCCCCTCAGACCCCCCATCATGATCTGCCCCTAGAGTGCCCCGTCCACACTCCCCTGAATACCCCCGGTTTACCCCGGGTAAGGATGGAGAGGGCAGCCCGATACTTACCACTCTCCAAACCCTAGTGCTCTGTTCGTGGTGGATCTGGCACAGCGGGTCTGTCCGACGGGCCCTGGAGAAATTTCACAGAGGCGTCATTGCCTAGGAGGGAGCGAGGTGTTTTTCCCTTATTCCTTCCCCCCTGACATCGGCGTGCAATGAGGGGCTATGAGCTAGGAGGCACGCTGAGACGTACCTCCTGCTCTGCCCCTCTGCCGACCATCACCCAGTCTGCTGGCTGCTCCACCTACCGCTCCATCCACCCGGGCTTCCCTAGGTGGCAGCATTGTGGCGGGAGCCTGCAGTACCCCTCCCCCGGCGAAGGAGAGCAGCCATCGGCTGCTCTATCCTGCTTCACCCCAGCCGATCCCCGACGACCCGTGCTCATTCCCAAACCCGGCTCGCCAGCATGGTACGGCGTGTGGTGTCTAGCGCCTCAACCTCAGCACCACCGGCCGGCCTGTTTTAGACTTTTAAGTAGTAATGTGTTTTACCAGTGAAGGCTTGCCAGCTCGGACTTGCTGAAACATTACTCCTTCCTCAGGAGGTTATTATTCCTGGTTCAAATTAGTGAGAGTGCTGTGGTCATTTACTCAACATAGTGCTTCTTAGCTGACCCTGTTCTTGTGAGCAGCAAAAATATGCTACGAGAGAAAGCATGTGCAGTCTGCAATATTCTTGGCTACTTTGTTGAGGCACACATTTCCAAACACGGTTGAAGCTACTTTACTTTGAAAATAAAATCATCTGTTGCCATTTTGCCATTTATTACTATTGGAGACTTCTTACTATGCCATCTGGCCCCAGAGCAGCTCCCATTACACTGACCAAAGCAAGTGTATCTCCCCCTTCCAATAGTGGAGCCCTTGAGGTATCAGATCCATTTAGGTTGAAAGTAAAGGGGCTCATCCATTCACACACTGGAACCCTTGAGGTATTGGATCCATCTAGGCTGGAGCTGAAGGGTGCTCACTCTCTTCCCTTAGTCAAAGAGGTATCAGGTCCATTTTGGCTGGGCTGAAGTGGGCTCATTCCCTTCCTGCAGTGGAACCTGTGAGGGAACATATCTACTTGGACTGAGGCAGAAAGTGGCTTACAATCCTTTCTACAGTATAACCCCAGAGGTATTAGATCCCTTTAAGACGGGGCTACAGGGCTTACCCTCCTTTCCACAGTGGGGCCCATGAGGTATCAAATCCATTTGAGATGGGGCTAAGGGCCCACCTCCTTCCCACCATGGGACCTTTGAGGTATCAGGTCAGTTTGGGGTGGGATTGAGTTATCAGTTTTCATTGATCATTATAAGCCATTACAATATCAGAGTAAAAGTACAAATACATTACCCAGCCACATATCTTCACATACAAAATCATACAGATTGTAAAATTCTTAATACAATTCAACAATAGTACATTCCAGGGAGACTCAGAAACTCATTAATAACCTATAGCCATGCATATATATTATCTACACTCATTTGTTTATACATATGTACACTATCTAGTAGTTAAAAAAAGTTATCCAATCACCCTAAATTAATCACAGGTGTAAAGTGTCCAAAAAGCCAATAAAATTAGAAATAATATCAATATCCTGTGCAATAAAGAGAAAGAAAATGATTTGGTCAGAGGAGGCAGAGATCACCAAGAGTAGAACCAAGCCATTCTTGTCTTCTTCGTGCATGTAGTGGACATTGAAGAACAACGTGTTTCAAGTCATTGTCATTTTGTATATTGCAGTTATAATATGCTGGTATTATATTTGGCCTTTTTTGTCCAAAATGTACATAATTGACTTATAAATTTCTAATCTAAACCTTGTAAAATGTTATATTTTATCTGGATCAGGTATAGGTCTCAGATATGGTTCCACTTTTTGCTCAGTTTTAAGTACTTTATACCATTTAAAACATTCTAAAGTTCTTAACCTATCAAATTCAGTGGCCACAGCTATATCTCTAATCTTCTTTTAACATGATATATGATTATTTCTTTCAGTTGTAAATATGTTTCATACATCAGATATCCAAGTCCAGATGGAAATATAGTATTCCCTATCCAACTGTGCGAATAGAAAAGCAAAACCTCTTGTGGTGTAATCTATTTCCTCCTCAAGACAAAGTCTGGGGAGTCTATTTTTCACAAAGTTGAAATAAATTAAGAAGAAAAATTATCTGTCTTTTTTAATCAATGTATGTATGGGATGCTAACCTAGTTCAAATCTCAATTTAGCGGCTTGGTACAGATTGTGGTAACAAAGGAGATATCTATAATGTTATTCATCAGTATCGCCAAAGATGTACTACCTCCAAAACCCCAGATCTCTGTGGCATATAACATACTTGACTTATCTTTGCATTCACAACATTACACTTTTTCTCGGTCAACAAATTTTAAATAAATAAAAGCTCCTAGTAAACGGCCCTTACCATATTTTTATTAAAATTTTGAATACATTAGTAGCAGTTTTGAATTTGGAATACATATAATATGTGTAGACCATAAACGGTTTCCAGAATATCTTACTCTTAAATAATCATAAAATTTCACAGTCTCCAACTTATCCTTTTCCATATGTATAGAAGGATATATTTTCCTTTTGTGACCAAATAAAATCAGTTTTGGTTTTGTCTTATTGATATTCAGTTGATTCTCCTTGCAAAGGGAAGTAAAGTGATTAATTTTCTTTTGAAGGCCAACAAAGAAGTTGAAAATAATACAATATCATCGGCACAAGCCAAACATGATATCCATTTTGTTTTTGACAACTAGAGAGTGAAAATCAGAATTATCAAGGTTTTGTAACATCACATTTATATAAATGTTGAATAAAGTGGGTGCCAATAGGCAACCCTGCCATACCCCATGATTAGTGGATACCGGGGCAGTAGTTGCCCTTTCGTAATCATACTATACTATAATCCAAGTTTGAGAATGTAGTCGGATGAGAATATTTAACAAATTTGTTGTGTAGTCGAACACCCTGCTCTAAAACCATTTTGATACTCACTCAGTATTTGACTATTTTATAGCCATGTCATAAGTCTTTATAAAATGATATAAGAAGCAGCTTTTGAGATGAATCAATTAAACTAATAGGCCTGCACATAGCTGGGTCATGGGAATCTCCTTTTATATAATGGAAAGATTATACTTCCTGACCAACTAGCGGGATGTCGTCACTCTGTACAGTGTAATTAAATAGGACCTTTGAAACTGGAACCCACCAACCCACAAAGAATTTATACATATTTGTAATTGTCTGGTCAGGACCAGGGGCCTTATTCAGTTATGCTTTACTATTTGCTTCAGAATTTCTATTTCTGTTATATAAATAGAGTAAGGAGAAAATATGATACACAAGATTTTTGATATTGTGTATAGTCTTGAAATTCAGTGACTCCTCTGATAAAACATATAGCTTTTGAAAATATTTTCCCAGATTTTCGGAGGATATAAGCCGAGATAATCACTGCAGCATATGAAACGTAGAAACATAGAATTTGACAGATAAGGACAGCTTGGCCCACCAGTCTGCCCATTTCCCTCCTGATGGATAAGCTGCAGATCCTAGTTAACCAGCAGCCTACTTTTCCTACCCCCACCCCTAGAATTGCCTTATGACTGTCCCATGCATGCTTGAATTCCACCACTGTTTTTGACTCCACAACCTCCTCTGAAGGCCATTCCATACATCCACAACCCTCTGTGAAAAATACTCCTTAAATTACCTCTGAGCTGCCCTCTATCTTCAAATTGTGCCCTTTGTTCTTGCACACCTCTTTTTGAAAGATGCTACCTCTTGGACTTTGTTGATTCCCTTGAGGTACTTGAAAGTTTCTATCATGTCCCCTCTCCTCCTTCCTCGAGGCTATACATATTAAGCTCCTTAAGTCTCTCTTCATATGTCTTCCGTGCAGACGCTGCACCATTTTAGTTGCTCCTCTGACAGCTTCCATCCTGTCTCATGTCTTTATGGAGATTGGGTCTCCAGAACTGCACGCAGTACTCCAGATGGGGTCTCACCAGCTGTCTGTACAGAGGGATAATAACTTCCTGTTTTCTACTGGTGATGCCTCTCCCTATGCATCCCAGTATTCCCCCAGCCCTCCTTGCTGCCCTCTTACATTGCTTGCCCACCTTTAGGTCATCTGATATGACTACCCCCAGGTCCCTTTCCATTTTTGTTGTTGTTAGTATCTCACCCCCCATTGTGTACTCTTCCCCTGGGTTTTTGTTTTCAGGTTTCCATATGTACCATATCTTTGATTGACTAATTTCAGAATTTTCTAGTGTCTTTCTTATAGACAGCTTCTCTAAGTAATTCCTACATTTTTGTGGAACTTAGCTCTTTGACCTCAAGAAGTTTTCTATATGCTTTTTGTGATTTATTTAAGTTTTGCAGATTTTCCTTGGTCCTTGACTTTTTACTTTGTCTTATTAATTTATGAAGATCCTTTTTGTCATTAAACAAGTCCTATTTAACTACGTGATTTGCTTTTTCTTATTTATAATATTGATGCGTGAAAGAGGCCTAATGTAAGCAGTTAATAGATCCCAATTGTTCAATATCTCACTATCTCCACAACAATTTTAGCTAAAAGATCACTGATAGTATAACTCTGTAGATGATCTGACAAAAATGACAATGTATTGTTATTCCAACTGATTCTTTTACTATTAATAATTTTTAGATTATCTGTATCAATGTTACCTTTGACATTTGTTTCTGTGTATTTTTCCAGATTAAGAGATAGCAGCACAGGAGCATGTGCTGACTCTGAGCGATCTAAAATCTGAAGATCCCTAATCAAACTAGCAGCATTTAAATTAACCCATACAGGGTCAATTACTGAGGTCCCATGAAAGTGAATTCACTTACCCTATCACAAGGGAGGTGACTGTTTAAAAGACAAAAGCCTGGGCCAGATAATGATTTAGAAATATTGTTGCCTCTCTTATTACATTTTTTTGTCTTTTGAACCTCTATCCCAGACAGTCTTGGAATTAATAATTTGAAAGCCCTGTAGTAGATCCTCATATAGGTTAAGAGATGTATTACTAACAGGTACTGTCACATTGAAATCTCCTATCAGAAGAATAGAGTCCTGTACATAATCTAGTTTAATTTGCTTCAGAAATGAATAAAGCAATTCCAGACAAGAATATAAATGTTAGCTTCTCCAGGAAATATACATTAATAATTATTATTCCCAGTTTTCCTTTTGTTAACCTAAGTGCCATAATATATTCTGACTTAATCTGAAACAATACAGATTTAAAATTTAATGCAGTTCTTATATATATATATAGCCAATTCTGATTTCTGCTCTCATACTGTTTATTTTTAATTGCTGATACGTAAAATCCTGTATATTCTGGAATTAATAAAGATACTGTACTCCATGTCTCCAGTAAAACAGTATATCAAATGTTTCCATAAAACTTGAGGATTTTTATCAGCTAATTTAAATGACAGTCCTTCAGTGTTCCAAGAGAGTAATTTCAAACCTCTAATTTATATCTGAATTATTAGTGTCAGTAGTATTTTATTTTATCATAACATTGAGTCAGATCAGAATATCGATTTTAAAACTTTGAGCCTATCACCCAGCAAATAACTAAGGATCTACAATAATGGCAGATGTTTATTTGTTTATTGAAATGTTTCACCAGGAAGGCACACTGAGCAACGTGTTGCTCATCTCCTGTGTGACCTGGGGGAAGGGGTACAATAGGTATGAGACATTTTACATTCAAGTTACATAGATCAACATAGCATACAATTAATTAAGGCAGTTGTTACAAACAGTGTTGCATACATATGTAATTTGTGAGAGAAATTAATAGGTAAGTTGTAATAAGTGAACAAGTGTCGTGAAATAAAAGGTGAAGGAGAGCGAGGATGAGATGACAGTGCAGAGTCATGTTCGGGAGACACCCCTTCAGGATGTGGGAACTCTGCAAGGGAACAGAGGACTAGAGTAGGGATTAGAGAGAGAGGGGAGAGAGAGGAGAGAGGGAGTAAGTAGGATTAACACCTAAGAGGGGAAATAAGGCCTGACCCAGAAGAGAACCCTCAGGATGCGATGAATCCTCCAAGGGGCAGGGAAGTTCAGGGGATTGTGAACCCTCCTGTGGTTAGGTGTCATAATTATAGAGGGATAGTGAGAGGGAGGGAATGAGAACTAACACCTGGGAGGGGATGAGGCCTGATCCAAGGAACCCTCCAGGATGCTGGGGACCCTGCAAGGGGACTTGGAATGCCAAGGATAGGTAGATGGGGGAAGAAAAGGTGGCAAGCCTAGGCACTATAGGACCCCTTCAGAATATTTAGAATCCTGCAAGGGTAGTGTGAAGGCTAGGGAAAAAGGGGGAGAGAGTAAGGAAAGGGAGAAGGTATGAGAACTAGCACCTAGGAGGGGCTAGGGTCAGCAGAGGCAGTAGAGTTGATAGAGGCATTGGGTAAATTCTGAAGGGGGACAAACTATATGGAGTAAGATGAAGCAAATTAAGGTGGGTCATGACAGGAAAAGTTAGGTGCAGGCTAGTTGGAGAGGTAGTGTTGATGGAATAGAGGAGGAGGAGTGTTGGATTTGGAGAGGTAGAGAGTTCCATATCTTAGGGAAATGGTGAGAGTTTCCATACTGGCTGGAGAGGGTGGAGCAGCAGGTTAGTGTGCGAGTGTCAGTAGATCTGAGGGAATGGGAAGGAGGAGGGGGTGTTATAAATGAGGGGAAGAGGTAGGAAGGGAGTTCACCTAGCCAGTGTTTAGCGGTGAATTTAATGCAATGTGCGAGGCATCTGTTTGTAAGGGAGGGGAAGGAACGGGCACGATAGAGGTCACCGAATGGGTGCGAGAGAGAGAGAGACAGCATCAAGGATAAAGCAGCAGAAGGAGTTGAAGAGAGTGTCCAATGTGATCGGGGAGGACCTAGGAGAAGCACCATAGATTACGCTGCAGTAGTCAGAAATAGGGAGGATCATGTTCAGGACAAGCTCATGCCTAGCCGCTGAGGGATGCAACTGCAGTTCCTGAACAAGGCATCAAGCTTAGGCACAATTTTTTCTGGATTTCGTTGATGTGTCCAGAGAAGTTGAGGTGTTGGTCTAACCAAACCCCAAGGTATCTGAAGGACGAGGTGTCCTCAAGTAAAGTCCTGTCAAGAGTGCAGAAAGTGGGCAGGGAGGGAAGCCTAGAGAGTCTGTGAATTGTGACAAAGATCATGGAGACTGTCTTCTTGGCATTGAGGAATAACTGATGGTTTGCAAACCAGAGCTGGACCTTGTTGAAGTTGTGCTGCAATCTGAATGTAACCTTAGCTGGGCATGAACCAGATGCATTCAAGACAGTATCATCAGCGTACATGTATATGGCAGAGGAGGGGGAGCAGACAAATGGCAGGTTATTAAGGAAGATGGAGAACAGAAGTTGACCAAGCACTGAGCCCTGAGGGATGCCAATGCAGATCGGGAGGGGTAGCGAGATGTCATCTGCGATCTTAACTGATTGGGTTCTACCAGTAAGGTAGGCCTTAAACCAGTTAGTGGCAGAAGGGGTAGACCAGCAGATGAGTGGGAAACAGTGTCAAAAGCCTTGGCAAGGTCGACAAATATGGCTGAGGTGATTTACTGTCCATCCCAGAGAGGATGGAGTTGGTGAGCCAAGTAGGGAGGTGGTGGTAGAGTGGTTTTCCAGAAACCAGATTGGAATGGGGTGAAGAAGGAGGTATCTGATAGAAAGGAGGTGAGATGAGAGAGGACTAGGTGTTCTTGTAGTTTGGCTAGGTAGTGAGTAGCTAGATGGGTGATAGTTGGCAGGGGATGAGGGGTCTCCACCTTTAGGTAGAGGGAGGACCACTGCATGCTTCTATGTGGTAGGGACATCAGTGGTTGAGAAGAAGCGATTTAAGATTAAGGACTGGGCTATGCAATGGCCGGGCTGAGAGAGAGGGGAGTTTAGGGTCATGGTCATCTGGAGAAGATCCCTTGAGGGGTTGATGGCAAGGAGGGCATTTACAGTATTGGTGGGGGAGACTGAAGAGAATGAGAAGGAGGGGTGTGAGAAAGTAGGAAGTGGAGTGTTTTTTGGGGAGGTGGATAGAGGGGCAGCCGTGACAATTGAGGGGAAGGGGTAATTAGGGAGGGACTTTAGCAGTTTGGTTGCAGAGGAGGTATAATAAGAGTTAAATTCCACAGCTATGGCATGACAGTTGGCTACAAGATTGCCATTTACCTTTAGCACTGGGGAAGGGGTTGGAACTGTGGGTAAAGAGGGCATGAACTACCTTCCAGAACTTGGAAGGGGAATTTATGTTAGTGAGGAAAGCATTTGTTAAGTAATCAGATTTGGCTAGCCTTGTTGCCCTGGTACAGGCGTTTCAGAGCTTATAGTAGTCTCTGAGGTCGCTAGGAAGCTGGGTGAATTTGTGGCACTTCCAGGCATGATCTCAGGCCCTAAGACAGGCTAAGCGTTCTGGAGTAATCCACGGTAGGTGGTTACCCCTAACCATGGTTTGTTTGAGAGGGGCAAGGTGTTCCAGTTTGCAAGGAATATTCCTTGCAGTAGGCTACAGCCTTATCAACTGAGAGGGAGGAGACTAAGGGAGACCAGTCAGAGAGAGAGAGAGAGAGAGAGAGGTTGCAGGAGAGGTTCAAGGTCTAGGAATTTGAAGGAAGTTTCAAGGTTTTATGCAGAGATTTTGTCTGTGGTTTTTCCTGACAATGAATATTGGGTTGTGGTCGCTGAGAGCATCTGGGAAAATGCCAGAGCTAATTACTCTGGGGTGGTGGTGGCAAGAGCCCAGTCAATCAGAGAGTGATTTTGTGTCTTATGGTTATGGTGGGTGGACGAATCTCATATTGATTTGATTATAGGATGATTTTATGTTGACCACTGCTAGATGCTACTGCTTTTCCTTTTGTCTTGTTACCCTCCTAAACACCTCCTTCTCCAGAATTTGTGGGCGGGGGGCATCTCAGTCTGCATCATGCTATTAGTTTCATTATGATCAAGTATCACTTCTACAATATTGTGCTCCTTCTTTTGACTTTTTCATTGCCCTGAAGTGGACTGGGGTTCTTCAACCTGTGTCTCTGGTTTGGGTGAGTTGGGGGGGGGGGGGACTACAGGATCAGTACCAGCACTACCTGACTTCCATAGTTTGTTTTTCTGTGTTACTGTTATAAGCAGTTTCTGTTCTTCTCCATCGGCTCATTCCCTATCATTATGGGCTGCCCACTTGCAATTTTGAAAGGTGTGTCCTTACTCATCACACAAATTACACTTGCATTCATTTAAGCAGTTGGTGCTGATATGTCCCAGTTCCCCAAATAGGGTGCATTTCATAGTGTCACAAGCATTGCTCAGATTTTCCCCTGACCCACATTTATAACAGGTTTTCAGCTGACCTGGGTAGAACAACATCCCACGATCCCTCCCCAGAAAAAAATAATTAGGTAACTGCTGTAGCCCTGTATCTGTGTTTTTTAGTAAAACTTTTACCCTCCAACCCCCAGTCCAAATATTTTCAGTGTCCATAATTACCTCTGGGTCTTCCATCAGGGTACATCTCTGCTTTAACCAGTATGTAAGATCATGGTCACTGACACCCTCATTATGAAAAAGCACAGTTATTGACTTCTGTGCTGGTTTCATAAGAGGAATTGCAGTGAAATGGGCCCATACAGTAGACTTTTTTAATGCACTGTAGTTAGTCCAGAAATGCTCCAAGCCTGCCATGGTCTTAAAGCTCACATCAAAGGGCGATTCCCCTGAGATGTGAATGAGGGCATATATTTCATTTGCAAAATACTTCATGCTGTCCTTTAATAAGGTTCTTGCCACAAAGACTCTGTCTGGGATTTGTGCTAAGCCTCCTGTATATGAAAGTCTGACAGCATTATATCTTTTTGCAGGCACAACTGATAACTTGAAGAATGAGACAAATTATTTACCTCCTGCATTTACACCGGTGGAGGGAGGTCCATTATGTGGTTCAGGCCCTTTGCTAGGGCGTCCCCCAGGTTGGCTATCATTGTTTTCTTCCGGCCTTACTGTACCATTTTTAAAACGCAGCTGAGGATTCTGTGTAAGTTGTAGTTCTTGCATCGGTTCTAGCCCTTCCTCTGTGATTACAGCCTCTTTAGTGATTTTCTTTTTTTTTTTTCATTCAGTATTGTTATCGGCAAGCTCCCAGCTGTCTACTGACCTGTGTTCCCATCATGTTTCCATCCTGCTGCAAGTAGAGCTGAGTCTACAGACCAAACAGTCTCATCTTTGTTTTGCCCTTCTCCTGCACGTCTTAGGCCAGGCTTGTAAGGGCCTGATTCTGCCATTCCTGACAATGGAGCTGGAGAAAATTGTTGCACTGACTCTGTTCCTTTGCTACTGCTATCTTTATTTTCATCCTGCTGTAAAGTGTTAAGTTCATCGAGTTCTACCACCAGTTGTCTGGTGGCTTCTTTGATGTGCTTGCACTATCCTTGTACAGATGGCCTAGCTTGATGGCCTGTTTCCTGTTGTCAGATCGCAGCTCCCTTAATTTTTTTTGAGAAGTAATTTTCTTAGTGAAATAGCTCTTTCTTCTTTCTCAAACTGCTTTTCCAACAACATTTCAGGACAGCCTTGTACAGGTACATTTTGCATCTTGTTTGTTTCAGTATCATTATTAGGGGCTGAGAGGTCATTTTAATTTAAATTAGAGCAGCCACTTACAGAGTTCACTTCCACATCCTCTGGGGCATTCATATTTTCCCTCAGGTTTTCCACTTCTTGTTCCATAACATTCACTGGGTCTATCAATCCATCTTGAGATCCATGCTTTAGAACAACAGGAGAGAAGTTCTTTCTTCCTCCATGTCCTCCATCTCATCCTTCTCCTGGGTGGCCATCTTGTCGAACAGCTGCTCCCACTACTGACAACAATTCAGTAGGGTAATTTCCCTGGTGTCCTGGCCAAATTTTTTCCATTCACTAGAAATAACACCAACAGTTTAATCTGTTTCAGTTTCAGTTAGTTACCATCTGTATCCCTACCCTGGGTTGCCCCTGAAAAAGGGACTTCTAGTCTCAGTGGACTTACCAAGTTAACAAAATTCAATTAAATAAACACAGATGCACTTTCTGTAACAAAATAATGTATTGTCTGAAAGGAAATAAGTACTCAGAATAAATATTTCAGTCGGTAAACAAACGTATTTCAGATATGGCTGTAGTATTCAAATACTAGTATTCAGAATAACACAACTAGGATATTCCAGAGGTATGCCAAATACTAATGGAATGGGCCATATAAACAGAGCTTTTCCAGTATTAAGAATGAGTCCTGTAGATAGGCCTCCAGTCATTCACACTGGGCATGTCCAAAGTTATGCTGATTCTGAATACTGATTTATATGTTTAAATGCAGAATAGTAACATGAATAAACATATATATATTTTTAAGTTTTGTTGACCGGTAAGTGCACTAGACAAATCCTGCCTATTTTCAGGCACGACCTGTGGGAGGGGATACAGATGAATACCAACTGGTCTTGAACCTGATTAAACTGTTGGTTGTATTTTTAGTGAATGAGGGAAATTTGTCCTGGACACTGGGGAAATTCCCCTACTCTTTTCGATAAGTGCCATGGGATCTTTACCATCCACCTGAACTACCACTAATCCAGGCAGATGGGACCTCGGTTTAACGTCTCATCTGAAAGACAGATATCAGTTCATATAAACACAGAAAACAAAACATATAAACACTGTGTTTGGAATACTTATTCAGCATACCCAATATTTAGTAGACTACAGAGCTGATAATATTGAGATCAGTATGTAAATGCGTCATCTTAAGTGGTTAGTCCTTGAATGAATGTTGACACTGGGTAAAACAATCAACATTGCATGCCAGCTAGGATAGGCCATAATGAGAAAACCAAGGCAATCAACAGTAGCCAAGCTGTGATCTCTGGGGTGAATCACCTTTGAAAAAGCAAGAAACCTGAATGTAACTTGGCTTCTAACAGCGACAGCGGGTCATTATAGCTAGTAGAAACAAGCATTTGTCAATGCCGGATGGTTGCTACTGGTATGCATGCACAAAATCACCTTTCAGGACAGATTTGCCTAATTCCACTGCAATTGTTCATGGGGTTTCAAAAGAGCATGTTGAAAAATTTAGGGCAAAAATATGAAAAAATGGCCACGTTATGCCACTGTTCAAAACCTCATTGAGTTACCCACAGTGGAGACCAAGGAGGATGCTGGGAACCTCCACAATGGAGACCCACTTGAGAGTGGCATAGGACCCTACAGGGGAAGAAATCAGCTCCTGGTGGGTGACTCAGTTGTTAGGGGGGTAGAACTGGGGGAGGGAGGGAAAAGAGAGGTAAGGTGCCTGCCCGGTGCCATGGCTTGGAGGGACGGGAAATGAATCCTCAGGATTGTGGGAGCAGCTGCAAGGTGGAGTGAGCTGGATGTCATTATCCACTTAGGGACGAATGACCTGGCTGAGAATGGGATCAGAGCAGTTCAAAAGGAGTTTGTGGAGTTGGGGAGGGGCCTTAGACAATGCTTTTGTAACTTTCTTGAGTGCTACCTGTCTATGGCATGTGTGAGGCTAGGCTACTCCACACCATGGGATTCAGTAACTGCTTGAAAAAGTGGTGCAGAGCTCAGGGATTTGGCTTCATTGGGGACTGGGGCTCCACCTGGAGGGATGCAGGCCTATACAGGCACGATGTTCTGCATTTTACCCAGGAGAGGATCCAGGATCCTAGGTGATAGGCTTAAAGGCTTCATTGGCAAGCATTTAAACTGGCCAAGGGGGGAGGCACTGAAAATGAGAAGAGAAATCCTAGCTCCCCCAAAAAACAGGGTAGTTAGTGAGGTAAACACCAAGATAGAGCAGTCGATAGGGAGAAGGGCAGAGGTAAATGGAGAAAAAGAGAAAGGCAGTAAGGACAGGGATGGGGCAAAAAGAAATAAAGCCATAAAAAAGGGAGGGTAATGAGTTCCAATTCCCGTAATCTAGGTAAAAAGCTCCTCAAAATGATGGCCTTGATGGAAGAGGGCTGCCTTGATATCATGGCCATCACAGAAACATGGTACACAGTGAACCATGACAGGGATGTCAACATACCAGGGTACACAATCTACAGGAGGGACAGGGAGGGAAGAAAAGGAGGAGGAGTAGCTCCCTATGTAAGGGAAGGAATCAAAGCAACAGAACTAAAGGGTAAACAGGGAGGAGAGGAGGCACTGTGGGTCACCCTGGAGACTGGAAATAGCTCCACAATCCGCACAAGGGTTGTATACAGACCCCTGTCTCAGGGGGAAGAAATGGACAATGAAATAAGAGAAGGCATCCTTGGGATGGAAGAGAAAGGGGAGATATTGCTGATGAGGAACCTAAATATGCCAGATGTTAACTGGAGCACCTTTGCTGCAGTCACATCCAAGAGCAGGGTCATTCTTGATGTCCTACAGGGGGCATGCCTCAGATAGCTAGTTTTGGAACCCAGTCAGGAGGTAACAATATTAGACCTGGTACTGTCAAATGGGGATGGGGAGAGGATCTACGATCTTGAAGTGGGTAGCCATCTGGGAACAAGCAACCGCCAAACAGTGTGGTTCACGATAAACTTTGCTGTAAAGTCAAGCTATACCAAAGTGAAGGTACTGGACTTCAGGAGGGCTGATTTTGTCAAAATTGGAGAGTGCCCCAGAAAAGCACTGGCAAAAAGGCATGAAGGTGGGGTGAAGCAACAATGGGGAAACATCAAAACTGCCGTATTCCCAGTGGAAAAGCAGAGGGAGATGCTTAATCCAGTCAATAGAAGCACTCTGGATAGGGGGGTTGATATTAGTCATTTCACAGAAGAAAGGATTCTAAAAGACCTCTTAAAACTCAAGGTATATAAAGCAATGGGGCCTGATGGGATTCTCCCCAGAATTCTAAAAGAACTAAGGGAAGAACTAGTAACACCACTGACTACCCTTTTAATAAATCATGGGAGGATGGTGTGGTACCTGAGGACTGGAGGAGAGCGGATGTGATTCCCCTTCACAAAAGTGGGAGCAAGACAGAGGCAGGAAACTACAGACCTGTCAGTTTGACCTCAGTGGTAGGGAAAATGATGGAATCACTTCTGAAGGAAAGAATTGTTGAGTACCTAGAGGCCAGTGGGGCACAGGTCCTAAGGCAGCATGGATTCACAGCAGGAAGGTCATGTCGGACAAATCTAATTGATTTCTTTGACTGGGTGACCAAAGTAGTAGACCAAGGAGGGGCTGTGGACATGGCCTACCTAGACTTTAGCAAGGCATTTGACACAGTCCCACAAAAGATTAATAAACAATTAGCCAGCCTGGAGTGGGTCCCAGGGTGGTAGTCTGGTAAACTCTGGCTGGACAACAGGACACAGTGGGTAATAGTAAATGGAGTCCACGGTGAAGAAAGGGTGTTACTAGCGGGTACCACAGGGTTCAGTACTGTCGGGTTCTTTTAATGCCTTTATAAGTGACATTACAGAGGGACTGTAAAGGAAAGTATGTCTCTTTGCAGATGACACTAAGATCTGTAACAGGGTTGATATGCAAGGTGGGGTGGAAAGGATGAAAAGGGACTTGGCAAGGTTGGAGGAATGGTCACATGTATGGCAGCTTAGATTCAATGCAATGAAGTGCAAAGTAATGCACCTGGGAAACAAAAACCCAGGGAAAGAGTACACAATGGGTACGAGATACTGACAACAGTAAAAATGGAAAGGGACCTGGGGGTAGTAATATCAGATGACCTAAAGGTGGCCAGCAATGTGAGAATGTAGTAAGGAGGGCTGGGGGATACTGGTATGCCTAGGGAGAGGCATCACCAGTAGAAAACAGGAAGTTGTTGGCCCTCTGTATAGACAGTTGGTAAGACCACACCTGGACTACTGTGTGCAGTTCTGGAGACCCCATCTCCACAAAGACATAGACAGGGTGGAGGCTGTTCAGAGGTGGGCAACCAAAATGGTGCTGGGACTGCACCAGAAGACATGAAGAAAGACTAAAGGAGCTTAAGATGTATAGTCTCGAGGAATTGGGGGGAGGGGACATGATAGAAATGTTCAGATAGCTCAAGGGAATCAATAAAGTCCAAGATGGTAGTATCTTTCAGAAAAAGAGATGTGCAAGAACAAGGGGGCACAATTTGAAGATAGAGGGGGGATGGCTCAGAGGTAATGTGAGAAAGTATTTTTTCACAGAGAGGGTTATGGATGCATTGAACAGCCTCCCTGAGGAGGTCATGGAGTCAAGAACAGTGGGGGAATTCAAGAATGCATGGGACAGACATAAGGCAGTCATAGTGGGGGGTAGGAGGAAGTAAGCTGTTGGTTAAATAGGATCTGTAGCTTATCTATTGGGTAGGAAAATGGGCAGACTAGGTGGGCCTAGCGGTCCTTATCTGCTGTCACATTCTATGTTTCTATGTTGCAATGTATTTATTGCAGATATTCTTAATTATTGATGTAAAATACTTCCTCTGTCAAAGGCAGTGCTGGTGACAGCAGTGAACTGAAATTAAAGAAGAACCCCCATACTGGCAGCACCAGTAATAGTAGCAGCTGTACTGTGAAGGAAAGAAGCCAATCAGTCCCCAGCTCTTATACGCGCAGTGAACTTGCAGCTATGGTACAGAAAGAACAGTGCAGTTGTTGAAAGAAGAACTCCCTCCTGCTTTCATTCCAGCAGCACCGGTGGCATTAATTAGCTGTGACTAAGACAAGAACACCCCCACCTCATGCTGGCACCACAGGTCATAGTAGCAGCTGGACTGTGTCACAAAGGACCCCACCACCTGCTGTTATACTGGCAGTGCCAGTAAAATCAGCAGTTACATTTCAAATTGAACAGCGCGTTAGAAGAAAGATCCCCCTTCCCCTCTTCCTGGTTGCTTATTCACCTCGTAGCGGCAGTGTGAAACCACTTATATGTCATGCTTAGTTTGGGTCTCACTCACTTCACCAGCTGAAAAATAATTTATCTGTAGCTTCTACAAGTAGGACACCAGTGGTGGTGGTGATAGTAGCAGCTCAAGTGGTAATTAAATGAAACTTCATTTGTGCTCCTTTACCAGCACAAGCAGTAAACATCACAGCTCATGTGATGGTGAAGAAACCATGTCTCCCGCTGTCTTGTCTGCAGCAACACTGAAGCACTGAGCTCATAGCATCCATACCACATCATACAGATACAGCTCACAGCATATGGATGGAAGTTTCTTGTTATCTACTCCTGGTGTGGCACATTCCTGCTACTGTACTACACATGATGTGGAGGAGAGAGGGAGTCGAATTACAATAGTGGCATGAAGCAGTATAGCACAGTGGTTTAAGGCTCTGAGCTGCAAACCTGAGACCTGTGTTTGAATCCCACAGTCCCCACTTGCATACTGTGTGACCCTGAGCAAGTCACTTAACTTCCTTGTGCTCTCAGGTTGCACCTGTAAAAGCTTCAGCTTAATGTATCTCACCTGATTTAAAATAAAATGACAGGGAACATATAAGCCAGCTTCAGAGGTGACAAACCTAATTTAATTACAAGGCTACTTTATTATAATGCTTTTAGCTACAGTGTCAGTTTAAACAGATGCTAGAAACTGTGTGCTAGAAATGCTGAAAGGGTAAGCAGGATCTTGATCTATTGAATCATTGCTGGTGATCAGGCTGTACAGGTATATTAATAAAGTGATTCATATAGGGCTCTCAGAATGTTGACAACCAAATGGATTGCAGCATTACTGATACCCTTATAATAATGGGAATTCAACATTTCCTCAGTGAAATTCCTAGGCCATGTGGTTATGCAGGAGAGGAATTAACCCAAGCTGTTGCATGTAAAATCCATTACTGATGTTCCAGCAAACTTTGATAGCACTGTACAACTGCAATTTCTATTTTTGATTCTGGGGGGAAGGAGATTATCAATATAGCATTCAAAGCTTTGACTTAACTTTGCTACTGCTGTAGAACTAACAAGAGCATTGCTAAGGGAAGCTTCTGTGCTCCATATTTAACTACCTGAAGAAAGATGGATGTGAAAAGTGTGTTTTTTTTTTTATTGTTTTCTTTATGGTCAACATTCTGCACAGTTTCTTCATGGAACCAGTAATTTGGGAATGTTTATTATGTCATGATTTGTGTACAGAATGCTAAGCATGAGCTATTGCCCTAATATAACCATGCTCAGAGTTCTGTACATAAACCATTACATAGTTAAAACTCCAGATCATTGGTTCCACGAAGAGAACTATGGCAGAATGCTAGTTAAATCTCCATATCACTGGTTCCATGAAGAGAACTGTAGCAGAATGTTAGTTAAAACCCTAGATCACTGGTCTGTCATGAAGAGAACTGTAACAGAATGCTAGTTAAAACTGCAGATCACTGGTTCCATGAAGAGAACTGTAGCAGAGTGCCAGTTAAAACTCTGTATCACTGGTTCCATGAAGAGGACTGTAGCAGAATGCTAGTTCAAACTGCAGATCACTGGTTCCATGAAGAGAACTGTAGCAGAATGCCAGTTAAAACTCTATATCACTGGTTCCATGGAGAAGACTGTAGCAGAATGCTAGTTAAAACTCCAGATCACGGGTTCCACGAAGAGGACTGTGACAGAATGCTACTTAAAACTCCAAATCACTGGTTCCATGAAGAGAGCTGTAGCAGAATGCCAGTTAAAACTCTATATCACTGGTTCCATGAAGAGGACTGTAGCAGAATGCTAGTTAAAACTGCAGATCACTGGTTCCATGAAGAGAACTGTAGCAGAATGCTAGTTAAAACTCTAGAGCACCAGTTCCATGAAGATAACTGTAACAGAATGCTAGTTAAAACTCCAGATCACCGGTTCCATGAAGAGAACTGTAGCAGAATGCCAGTTAAAACTCTGTATCACTGGTTCCATGAAGACGACTGTAGCAGAATGCTACTTAAACTCCAGATCACCGGGTTCCATGAAGAGAACTGTAGCAGAATGCTAGTTAAACTCTAGATCACTGGTTCCATGAAGACAACTGTAACAGAATGCTAGTTAAAACTCCAGATCCTCGGTTCCATGAAGACAACTGTTACATAATGCTATATAAACAAAACAGTTCAAAATAAAAAAATTGCATAATTTTTTTATGTAGGTATAGTGCATGTGGATTATTTAGGGGCATGAATATCATTTCTGAAAAGAGGACCGTTATGAAGAGCTGCCAGTTAGAAATAATTTCCTGTCTTCTTTAACTTTGTCTAACTCAGAACTGCATGTGTGTTTGACCACAAATGCTTCAGGTTATTAATAGACTAGGAGCTAGGCTGACTTCTTTTAAAAAGAATTCCTTGAACATACAAACATACGAAAAGAGCCAGTAGAAGAAGACCAGCTGGTCTGTCATGTCTGCTCATTAAGCGATGCAGGGTACGGCCTTACAATTTATGCCAGTGACCCTGCCCCCTTCAACTGTCCCTCCCTCTCCCCCCATCTCCCCATCCTTGGTCCCAAGGGTTCCCTTTGTGCTTTTCCCAGGCTCTCTTGAATGCTCCCACTGTTCTTGGTGATACCACCTCCTCTGGCAGATCATTCCAGGTGGACATCACCCTCTTCATATAGAAATCTTCCTTACATCCTTTTGAATCCCCGAATTAATTTTAGGTTGTGCCCCTAGTGGTGCTGCTGTCACTCATTTTAAAGAGAGCCTCACTTTTCACTCTGTTAGAGAACTTCAAGTACATGAAGGAAATTATCATATCACCCCTCCACCTCCTCTCTTTCAGGGAATACATCCCTAGGGCTCCCAGCTTCTCCTCACAGGACCTATCTTGGAAGGGAAGGGAACATTGTTTAACCAGGAGTAGCACAATAAGCTGAAGCTTGTTTTCAGATGCGACCTGGGAGCACAAGAAAGTTAATTGAATTGCTCAGGATCACACAGTATGTACCTAGGTGGCTGTGAGATTCAAACCCAGGTCTCCAGATCTGCAGCTCAGAGCCTTAACCCACTGCACTATACTGCCTCAACTGTAACCCGTCAATCATCTTGGCAGCTCTCCTCTGGACCCCCTCCAGCATGCTGATGTCCTTCTTAAGGTAAGGATGCCAGTACCTCACCCCATATTCTAAATGTGGTCTCACCAATGACCTTTACATTGGTAAAATAACCTTGCTCTGCCTACTACTGAATCCCCTCGCAATACACCCCAGCATCCTGTTATCCTTCGTCATTGCCTTTTTACACTGTATTTCAGATGACTAGTAGTCATTACCCCTTCGTCATCGCCTTTTTAAACTGCATTTCAGATGACTGGTAGTCATTACCCCTAGATCCATTTCCTGTTTGGAAGCAGTTACCCGAACCCATTCTATGTAATACTTTGTCCTAGGATTCTTGGCCCCTATGTGTATCACTTTGCACTTATGAACATATAGTTCAATATTTTTCAAGGACCCTATTAAAAAATTCAGGAAAATAAAAATAGCTATATAAAGTCTTTGCCTCTATGCAGTAGCTTCTAACAGGACTCCAGAGTCTGAACATGCTTTGTTTTGGCATTACTATCCTATGCCTCCCTCATATTACTCCCTCCACAACTCAGGCTTTTGTTCACTGTACTTCCCTCTCATAAATCCACTGCTGGTCAGGCTGCCTTCCCTTTCTGCTTTCCTAATCTCTGAACTCTCTTCCCTAAGAAGTCACTCTGCTTCCTCCAAACACACTCTCTTCTCACTTCTCCAGGTACACACTGCTCCTTCCTGTAAGTGCCCTTAACCCATTTTGCATTACTTATCCCAACCCTTACACTCTTCCTCACCTCCCCATCTCAATCCCCTTTCCTCCCATCTCCTCACCTCACCCCCTCCACAGTACTCCCTCATCCCCACTCCTGCTCTTCTATCTCAATTACCCCCTCCCTTACTACCTGCTACCCTTCTCCTCCCTATCACTCTATTCCTTTGACCCCTCCCTACTTGTTACCCCGACCCATTCCTCTTCCTTCCCCTCCTTTTTTCCATCCCATTTTCTCCTCTAACTCTACCCTCCCTCCTCTCACTCTTTCAGTGCTTCAGTAATTTCTTCCTACAGCCCTAGCCTGCTTTATTGTCTATTCCTCCGACTCCATCCTCCATTACTTGACACTACAGTCTTGAGAGTGCCTGGTACTCCCCACCCCCGTATTTTAATCTTGTTCTGTTATTTTTATGCCTATATGAAACTGTATTATTGTAAAATGTTATGTTTATTGTATTCTGTGCTTCTACTTATTTCTTGTACTTATCCCTCCCCCAGGACGATCTGAAACAAGCCTTATGGCTCAGTATGTTTTTCCTGGTAAATTTCTTTTAAATTAATGGGGTGGCAGCTTCAGTCTACCACTGCTTGCACACTTTAAAACAAAACCTTGATAAGTGATGTTAGTAACCTAATGCCGAACTCAGCATATGTAACCAGCTGACTGTACAGCTATGTATAAGCCTTATCATGTATGTATGCACTACACGCACGTGTTGTGATGTATTTTATGTCATGTAAATCCTGGGTTGCCTCTGAAAAAGGGACCTCTGGGGCCCAGTGGGCTCACCCGGTTACCAAAATTTAATAAATAATAAATAAACTAAATAGTATCCTCTTGCATTAAAAAGGTATTTTAGTGTAGTTTTTCCACTTGTTTGTTAAAGTACACTTCAGTCATTTTTTTGCTAAGGATGAAGGGTCAAAAACCTGGCATTCAGATTCCACTGCCGTAGTGACTCCTGCGGTGTGGCCTAGGGAGCTTTTCTTCCCCACAGGTCGTCACTATGTGCATGCAAGGATCCATGCACGGGGTTGCATGGCTTGCGCCAGGATGCCCGAGGAGGGGGAGGGAGAAAAATAGAAAAACAATGTCTACCTGATGCCATTCATGACAACCCCTGGTGCTCTCAGGTCCCACACAGTGTGGATCTCTACTGGTTTACTGGTTGGACAGTGGGGAGGGGTGGCAGTCAGGGCTGGTGTCGGTTGGTCAAGGGGCCAAACTTGGTGATGGCAGTGGCAGGGGAGCAGAAAGCTGTATGGGGAAAAAAGCCTGGCATTGTGACAGCACTGTTTCAGAGTGAAAGCTGGGTGCCAGAAATTAAAGTTATCTACCAGTATTTTCTTCTTAGGAAAACAACATTCATAGGTTGCTGCCCACTAATCTGTTGTCTGCTAGTATGTGGCAAGCAGTGCTGTTTGCGCAATAGCTGAGCAGAAGCTGGGTTAAACAAACAGAGCGGATAAATCTGGTTTGATTTGCATTCCCAGTGAGAAACAAATCTGATCAGTCTCTTACTACAAGAACATGTGTTTGTCATTATCCATTAGTAATTGGCTCCGCTGGAGTTCTTGAACTTGTTTCGACTTATGAGAATGCTTAACAATGAAATTATGCCTCTAAACTGTTAAGCAGTTAAGTGAGTATAAATATGTGAATGTATATAAGGAATGCAACATGTTTATGATTAATTCTGCTATAGAAAATTTTATTTTTCACCACTTGGCTGCAAATATACTGTAGCTGCCTGTGTTATTCAGTATTTATGGATCATCTTTCCATATTTTATATTGCCATAATTCCCCAAAGTCATAATTCTTCCTTCCATGGTGCCCCCCCCCCCATTTTGAAGTGCTCTATTTTAACTCGCCTGCTGCAGGGGGCAGACCTTGATCCCACCCACCGTGACTCACCTCCAAATAATCCCCCAGAGCTTGAACCCTGCAGTGGTGCTCCCTTTGATGGTAGGGGTCCAGGTGCTGAGAATGAGATCCAGTTTGGGTGGTTGGGTAGGTGTGTCAATGTCAGGACCAGCATGTGGTATCTGGAACAAGGTGCAGGCCATGGGACACCTTCTTGACCCATGCCAGTGCCCCATCTGACATTGAGCGGTGAAGCTTCAGAAGGGATGGGTCTACCACATGTGACATCCATTTCCTTTGGCCCCCAAGGGCAGCCTGATAGTGGAATTTTCCATTATTCCTACCAGTTGTCAATGCACATATCTCAGGGACTGTACAAAGCCCCCGCCTTTTGAAAGTGGGGTCCCCCGACTCAGGACACAAACTGTGGTCACCCACATAGAAAGCCAACACACCTTTAATACCTTCCACTAGGCCAAGATGTTCAACTTTATGTGGCTCATGATTCAGAAATGCTTTATTTAACTATGATAAACTTATTTCATATTTTCCATTTTTCTTAAGAACACTGGATTGTTTATTTGAGGACCCTAACAAATGAAAATGTGTAGGTATCAGTTGAGTAAAAAGGCAATGCTTCCGAAAAAAGGCATTGGTAGAATAGAGTTATTTTAGAATGCTGCTGAATACACACAGACTAGCAAAGACCATCTTCTTTTCTTTCACCAACACTTATCTCATTCCATCCATCTCGCAGCCATTTTACGTTGGGTTAACAATGGATGGTTCTAACACCATATGATACTACTGGTAAGAATGGGAAATTATCTAATTGTCTGTTTCATTTAGACACAGTGACACAAGAGGTACTACCAGATGTGCTGGCATCAGTGGCATGATGCACAGGCCACTTCAAGACTGTTGCTGTTTGACAGTACATCTAAAAGCTGTGTTGTCCTGTCACACATTAGGTAGAAACCAGAGTGATGCAGCAGCTAACAGTACATTTTCTCACTAACTCTTATATAAGTTCAACACTTCGAACTACCTCTGCAACCTGTTGGTTAGGAAAACAACAGTTTATCAGCTGAGATACATGGAATCTACTGGTTGAAGGAAAGACCCAGCGATCTATCAAGTGTGCCTATATGCCTACCAGAAGCCTATCCTAACCTACATCAGGTCAGAGTTGTTAACCAATAGCCCTAGTGGTTTTTTTACCTGCCTTCTGTAGAACACCCCCCGTCCTCTTTTTCCTCAGTATGTACTAATCCCTTGTTTCTGTCCCACCCATGTTTGAATCCAGTACGGACAATGCATGGCCCAGCTTGCTGGGCAGACTACTTTTCTCATCCACCATCGTTCCATAAAGAAGAACGTCCTTAGATTCTTCTTGAAGCCCCCCATTCATTTCCATAGGTGACCTCTCAGGTGAAATCCAAGATCATAGACTGGTTATTTAGTTTGTTGGGCTTGCAGAGGGATTGGTGACAAGACAGTATCAGTAGCTGCTCCTTCAAGCTGGAACGTGATCTGAGATAACATCAAAAGTGCAAGAAAAGTAACACACTTTAAGAAGGCCATGTTAAACTAACTCTGTATCCCCTGCATGTTTCTAACCTGCATCTGCTACCTGCTCAAGTTTCAGTCTCTCTTTCTCCCCTCCATTCCAGGCCCTCTTCCCCAACCCTTGCCCTTTGGAAATGTGTCTTCATTCTGACCTTTCCTGGTGATATTTAAGCAGTAATACACAGCAAGACATGTGATATCATGAGATAGCATCTGTCTCAGGTGTATTGTGACACAAGAAGCCTTATGCCGAGTGACTTTAACCACCTGAAAAGAAGTGATATCCTATGATACCACACACCTTGGAGTGCATAATTATGATTATGAAGTGGATCCATTTACATTTTGTTGACTGATGGCATGACCTACCTTTAGACTAGGATTATGTACTGAGATATCATTGCAGCTGAATGTGGTCTCAGCCAATCAGATTTGAGGATTTTTTACAATCCATTTCCTAGTAATATTTGTGTGATTGATGGGCATCCTATGCTGGGATATATAAATCCTTAAAGGGATTTCCCAGTTTCCTGCAAAATATTTATAGTTGGCATCAGTAGAAATGAAATGGCATAGCATTGTTATTTAAATTGTATTGTAAGATATTCCAGTCATTATTGTTAAAGACATTTTGCATGAAAACAGGCTTATAAACATAGACTTTGATGGCAGATAAGGACTGCTTGGCCCACCCAGGTGGCTCTTTTCATCTTAGACATAATCTGTTCCTTCTGCCCTTCTTGCTATGAAGCAATAATCCTTTGTTTGCAACATCAAAGTAATTTTCTTGGCAACTAGTTGTGACTGTGGCATCATAAGTAGAGAATGATGACTTCATAGACATTATAAGCAATATGAACAGATGACGTCTAATGGGAGTAGATCCTATTTTATTGAAAATGTCTTATGTCATAACAAACAGAAGGTCATGGAATTCAAATTTGTGGTGGGGGGGGGGGGTTGTGTACCAGTGTTCTGCTGACGGCAGTCGTGGTGTTTTGTTTTTTCTGGAAATTGGAAAATCTCTTTAATAAATAAATGAGCCAGCCCAGTGGCATGGCAGTGGTGCTACTGCCTACCACGCTGGCAACCTGAGATTGAGAGCGATCTCAGGTTGCTGGTGGCTGGCCGGGGAGGAAGAGGATGAGTGTCCAGTGGACTGTTTTCCTCTCCCGGGGGGGAGGAGGGCATGCTGTTCCTGCTGAATAACTGCCACCAGGTAGAGGACTGGTAGTAGTGCAGGCTCAAGGGGCAGCACAGGCAGAGAGGGAGCTGCAGGACTTCCGTGTGAAGTGCGCATCCCTCCACACACACACACATGCATGTCTGGATGCATGCCCCAGCTTAGGGAACAGGCAGAAAACAGAAAAGTAGGGACCTGGGCTTTGTGAAGCCCTGCCTGTGTCTTAGCGAGCGGTTCTGAGTCCCAGGGTGTATCTGGATGTGTCTCTGGCAGACGATGTTCCTCCCCCTCCCGCCCACCATGGGGGAAACATCTGTGGGGGATTGAATTCTTCGACTGGAGGAAGTCAGGGCACAGCAACAGGGCTGGTAGCCACCCAGGCCTGCTAGAGGAGGATAAAAACCTTTGTGCCACAAAAAATAAATAAATTCTCTGACTGTAACTGGAAGGCCCATTTATGGTTCTTTAGAAAGGCAGATTCTATGACAGATTGGATATCTTGAACTTTTTATTTATTTATTTGAAATTTGGTCTGTTGAGAGAGCTCTAGGACATGGGACATTTCGATGGGTTCCTGAGTAGCTGCAGATATACAATACATTGTTTCACAGAATGATAGCCATACAGCCTAAAGTGATCTGTTATACAGTGCAAATATACAGTGCAAGTGGCAGAATGGAGTATGTAGGGCAGGTCCAGGGTAGAACTGCAGGAATTTTAAATTCCACTTCTGCCAGAATTCTGTGGAAATATAGAAAGTCCAACTAATTCTGCAGAGTTCTGATGGAAGTAGAATTCTGAAATTCTGAAAGTGTATTGTTAACTGTGGAATCATATTCCTCAGTTTATGTAAACTGCAGACTGATTTTCTGTAAACCACAGACTCGTATTCCATGGGCTGTGTGATCCATGGAATGATACTTAGAAATGATTTTTGAATTTCATAGAACTAAGAAAGAAGTTCCAGAAAGCATTTCAGAAGTGGAACTGACATTCTTCACAAATTCTGCTAGCGGAATTCTGCATTCAACACAGCTCTAGTCCAGGGACATTGTTCTCTAGGAAATTGATCCTGAAACAGAGGTGACATCTAGTGAGATGTCCTGCCAGTACTGATTTGAAGCAAGTGTTGGAGGTCATCTCTCAGCTGAATGGGGAGCTCATTCCAATCTGAAGGTGCTTGATCACTCTATAACCAACTCTCCTCCTCCCTCAGTTCCTTCTCGTTCCTTAGGTCATTCCAGTATCCACTCCATTCCACTGTATCCTACCTACCTAGTCACACTGACACCATCCAGAAAGACAATGAACCATACCCTGATCACCTCTGCCAGCTTTGTTGACTTGGAAAAAGCTTTTGACGCTGTTGCGCACCCCCTTCCTTTGACCATTCAGGTATCACTACTTCGCCCTCCATCCCAAACTCAGTGCCCTGTACTGTAACGAGGACTGCTTGTCTCCCCAGGACCACTGGGAGCTGGTCATCAAAATGGTTTTCCCAGTTTTGACTATGTGGATGTGGTCTATGGCACTGCCCTCCTCTTTGCTCACCAGACTGACACCTCTGTAACACTTTTTTTTGCTTTGCTTCTAACTCTCCTTCTTGAGCTCACCACTGCAGCCTTTACTCCACCCTATCCATCCCCCTTCCATCACTTCTCCAGTCCCACTGTGCTTCCTTCATTGTAAATACTGGTTTGGGTACCTTCCTTCCCTCCTGCACTCTACCATCCCCTCTGCCTCGTATTCCTGTCATGCTAGGGACTCTCACATTCTCCCTCCCCCCCGTCCATGCTCCTCTGTTGGGCAGTCTGCTTTCTCCGATTGCCTTCCCTCCCTCTGGAACTTGCTCCCCTCCACTGTCCGTCTCTACCCCCTTTCCTTTAGACACCAGTTAAAACTTCTCTTTGCCCCCTCCTGCTCCTGCCAGCCCTCTACCTGACCCTCCACTGCAAAGCACTACCACCACTGTGGTCTGGCATTCTCCAGGTTACTGCCGCTGCTTGTATTAGACTCTTTCCAAGAGTTATTGCTATGTTCCTTTTCTACCTGCACTGGTCTCTTTATTTGCACAAGAATTCTGCTCAGAATTCCATTTGGTTCTGCCTTTGTCTTTGTATTTTTGTTCTTGTTTATTTGTACACCATTATGCACTTTACTTTGTATCTCATCATTGCTGCTGTGTTGTTGTATTATTGTACTTCCCTTCCCTTTTCCCCCTGGGCACACCTTGAAACAAGCCTTTGCTCAACATGCCTTACCTGGTTACCAATTTTCAAATAAATACTTAGACATCACTCACTATTCATTCTGATTCAGATACTGAAGAATGAAGGTGCTTGAAAGGGTATTTTTTTGAAAGAGGGAGAGAAGTGGAAGGGTAGTTCAGTTACTTACTAACAGGATTGTGATGTGGGAGGAACTTAGTTTTGCAGGTGGGGGAGTTCTATGAATTATGCAAAACAAAAATGATCTCCGGAGCTTTTTCAGTAGCTACGCCAAAGTTTTGGAATAAACTTCCTGATTCACTCAACAAGTCCCAGTCTTATGTATTTTTTAAACTCTGTTTTCATCAGCATTTACTTGAAATGTGTCATTGTGATTGTGGAGAAGTTTTATGTATGCTGATGACTTCTTTTTTTATTTGTGCCATTGGCCCATATCGAGCCTGAAAAAGGGCCTTTCATCCAGTGCTGTTACCTTGTAAACAAATTCTAAATAAAATAATAGCAAAGTTGCTTGCTCCATTGAGGAATGGCTTTCTTTTCTACAGGTATTTTAGACACCTGCAACTGTGGTTTGGGGACTTTTGGTGGGGGGAGAAGGGAGTATTTATTTGCAAGAGGGTGGGAAAGGGAAAGGGGTTTCCGTCACCAAAAGAATCAGGAACAAGGAGGGGGAAGTCACTGGGGGCTGAGTTGTATGTGGGTGGTGAGTGCAAAGATAGCTTCAGCTCCTGGCATCATGCCAGGAGCAGAGGACTGAATTTCTTTTATTTAGTAGTCTCTCTGGGGAACTGGGAATGGGGTAAAGTCGGTGGGTGATGATTTGGAAGGGCCGGGAGTCTGGCCAGGAGATTAACCCTGTCCATTAGGTGAGGGGAAAGGGTGTTCTTTGTTGTTTTTTTTCTTCTCCCCCAACACGCAGGCAAATAAAGAATCATGACCACTGAATCTGAATATTTGGGGACACGAATATAATATTTGAGCAGAATATTGGGGATCAGCTATTCACCCAACACAAAAAAAAAGCTTTTAACGGTTTTGGTGTATTTGGCATGATGCAGGCTTCATCAGAAATCAGGCACTGCCTTTATTATACCTTCTGAAAATCCAGCCCCATACCACAAGCCATCAAGTCTCTCTGGATGCCCTGCTATGTATTGCTCTGAACTAATATTGCCTTAGAATGCCCTACATTCATATAGCTGCTTAAAGAGGAGTGTCATTCCCTTAGGCCTCAAAGTGTCCCTAGTTTAAAAAAACACACTTTAGGATTGCTCACCATCTATGGAATTAGCTGATGTAGCTGGTAGCTTGATTCTGATAACTTTTTTATTTTTAAAAGTGAAAAACATACTGCAACCATACTGTTGTTATCACACAAGCACATATGTGTTTACAGTTCTTGTCAACTCCCACTGCATCTTTTTTCTGGATTTGGAACATCCCAAGCACAGTCTAACCACTCATGATGCAGTGTGAGGTGCTCCTAATGTTCATGAGTGGCAGCACTGGGTTAAGTGCTTGTAATGGTCAGGAGGTATGCAGTAAGAGCAGATCAAGGATTTGAACCAAAACAAGGTTGGATATATTTACACTATTGTTGCATTTCAGTTATACTAAGAAATGAAGCACATAAAACAAACAGCAACTTCAGTGAATATTAGAGAAGGTAGCTATTTTTTTATGATATAAAATACTGTTTTTTCAAAGTAGGTCGTACATACAATACATGAATAATAGCATTAAACTTTTCAAATTGACAACCCTACCTATACCTTCCCCCCCTCATACTCTCCTGTGCAATTATCCATCATTTATCTTATTTAACTACCTAGTTTAACCCCCCCCAAACTACCCCCCAAGGTAAACTGGGCTGTCGCTAAAAGTTACTGTCCTACTCCTGCAGCTGAACCTATTATATCTATCTTTCCTGTATCTATTTAATTGTTTCCTTTCTTCATATATGGGAGTTAGGTTATACCTCACTTACAGATCCTTATAAAGAAGATAAGCAATTTTAAAATGTGGGTTGGGTTTTCAACTAGAAATATTATGTTGAAAAAAATTGTCACTGTCCTTTAATAGTCTAAAAGAGTTGGAGGAATAGTACAGAAATCCAGTAACATCATTTCATCAGAATCCGGAGGCTTTCAGTGCTTTCTGATACCCAGATGATGTGCTGTTGAATCTTGGGGCAAAGGTTTAAAGGAATTGCAGTTACCTCTCAAGGGACTAAAATGAACCCCTAAATAATGCCCTTCATACATTCCACGAGCCCCATGTTGAATGGTTATTATCTGAAGAGCACAGCAGCACTCCTGCCCGCATAGTGTGATTTCCTTGCTCTGCCCTATGTAGACCGCATTATGCATTCCAGATGCTGGTTTTGTTACAAGTAAACCAGGCACCGAAAACTTTTTTAACAGCTGAGCACACAGTCAGGCTACTGTTCCTTTATAGTTAGGGATAGAGAGTCTAGGATATCAGGCAGATGTTCATTCATACTGTTTTTGAAGTTTTGCCTGACATACAAGAACTACTGTCAAGACTGCCTCACATTTTTGAAAGCCACAAAATGTAATGAATTTAAAAAAAATCACCGTTGTTTATGCAGCAAGAGAAGAGTGTTCTTAAAATGGACTAAGTGTGAACATATTTGAATTTTGGGTCACTCTGCACTTGATCTTGATTTATATGGTGGAAAAACAATTAGAATTTCTAAGCCATAAAAACAGGACTATTAAAATAAACTGCCTTAACCTGTTATCTCTGTAGCTGACCCCTTGGCCCTACTTGTAGAGAAAGCTTCTAAACTAACTGTCCCAGAGATCCCAGGTCTTGTTATTTTCAGTTCGGACAGACATACTGTGGTTATAAGATGGACAAATTCATTTCTGGCATAGCGCTGGTTTAGTATTTATCAGATATGTAACCCCCAGGTGGCGCTATCCCAAGGGCTACTACCCCTGCCTGACTGACTACTGACAGGTTGAGGGGCCTAGGTTCAATGACAGGTGCCTCCACCCAGAGGTCAGGGTTAATACTGTCTGGTATGACTTGGTCACAGCCCTCTGGGACACTGCAACCCTTTCTTCCCACTAGTGGCCCACACAATAGATCAGAAGTACTTTCACAGTATACACTTACCCCCAGGACTGGTTCAGTCAGCTTGACTCTGGGGAACCCCTGTAAAGCAAGATGATGTAATACAATAGCCACTGTCCGATAGTTTAACACAAAAACATATCTTAGCCAGTGTAACTTTGCTGAAACAACTAGATCTGATTTATTTAAGGGATGGCAACAAGGGCAGGGGGAAATCAGGTTAATTAGATCAATCACACTAATATTCACAGACACTGTGCGCAATGTTGGAGTCCCTAAATTGTCACTTTCACTGGGTACCCAGGATGGTGGGGGGCTAGCCATGATCGGTGCAGCTGGTTGGGGCCCTGTGATGAAAAAAAACACTTGCACAATACCCAATTTGTAATCCGGAGTCGGTTGGCTCAGTTCATGTATCAAGAAAGAAAATCAGAAGAAACACTTGCAGTTCAGCGGTACAGCTGGCAGGGAGCTACCCTCATTTTCACTCACTACTTTGGGCTGGACGCCTTTCACACAGCGGGAGAACATGGTTCTGCAATCAGAACACACCCCACAAATTTATATGTGAAAGAAGGTTACCATACCAGGCAGCTGCTCTCATATCCCGTTCGCACTTACTGCAAACCTGGGAGTTCGCGATGCAGCTTCACTCTCCTGACAGACCGAGCGCGATGAAGCAGTTTCTGCAGTCCTCTACAGGGTAAGCCTGGTTCCTGGCTACACAGCCTCTCCTCTCCTCTCAACACAGCGGATTCAGTCCGAATCACCACGGCAAGCACGCCGCCCGACTTTCGGCCTCCACACGTACTTCCCGTGCGAAAACTCGGCAGCGCAGAAACCCGGAGCTCCTTCCCCAGTCATGGCCACAACAGATCTGCCTTCTCAGCCACTAGGCAGGGAATTACAGTCGAGTACCACCTGACCCAGTTGGTGGGCTTTAGTTGCCAGTCACTCAAAGTTTCTCCCATTGGTGCGAAAAGGCACCACAGTCCAGAACTTCACTTCCCAGAATTACTGGCTATGTCCCCCATTGCTAGCCGGCTCCCAAGAGAGTCCTGATCCTGGTTGGTCACTCAGTACTCCATTTTAGGTGCTCCTCCCTCCTGGTTGGATCTAATCTGCCGTCCAGATCCAAAATGGAGGGGCAAAGCACACAAAGTCCCAGCTGCAAGAAAAGCAGGTTAGACAATCCACATTTTCATCCCCCCTAACAAACAGTTGCCTTCCTGGGTAGTGCTCACTCTGCCCACTTAACGATGGCAGAAACGGAGCAACTTGTCAGCAGCTCGAGCGGGACTCGAGCAAGGAACCACCAGTCCCCCTAGGTTCCAGCCCTTCCTGTAAGCAGACAGCTCTTAAAGAGACAGTACCAGAGGCTCTAAAAGTGCTCACCAATAGGCGGCTTAAATGCTGAACACCATCCAGGCTGGGGCCTTTAGACAAGCTATCAGGAGACTTTTGGGAACCCCCATTTGCAGGGGGGTTACAGATACAATAAGTACCACTTCTTTTTTCAAAATGAGAGCTGTAACTCATTTAGTCAGTTATTTGAAAGTGAAGCCATGACTCCAGTCATGCGCAATGGTGTTGCACATGCCAGGAGTCAACGCATGGCTTCACTTCCAAACAGCTGATTAAATGGTTAGAGTGCTTGTTACGGCTACGTAGGCAGAGTCTGCAACCATTTTGCGAGAGCTTAGAAAAATGAGCTACCAGATCAGGCCCTGGAATGCTTCCGTTTTGAACTTTCAGAATTATCCTTCTGAAAGTGCAAAATGGTCGGTACCAGTCCTCCATGGCTGGACTATTTTGTTGCTGCTCTGGCACTTTCATATTTGGCGTCGTACTGAGCATGCGCACGTGTTGTGCATGCACAGTTCTGCCAGGCACACCATCTTGGGAATGGCATATGCCATTCACATGAACTACGCATGCGCGGCTATGGTGTATGCGTAGTTCTGTCAGTGCCGCCACCTTGCATGTGACATTCACACGCATTTGGCGGCAGTTGTTCCCCAGTGACGGTGCTCCTACAAGATCACCACAGCCATATTGGCTCTGGCTACTGCTTGTTTTGAAAAGGAGTAACTTTGGCAAGTTCAGTTAAGTTCACATTGTCACAGGATGCATTTTGCTCATAGGCCTAAAACAGTAACTTAAGTAATTCCAACAAGTTTATAAGTAACTTAGCATCATGTCATGATTATGGATGCACGGGAGCATCAAACGATGGGCTTCAGGTTAGTCCGCTCATATTAATTTTGAACCCCCCCAAAGAATCAGTAAATTTAACTTTGAGGCAGATCCTGGGGCATTGATGTCATGTGTAGTTGTAGACACTGCAACAGGACTAATGCTCAGGGGGAGTCTGAAAATGTGAAAACAAAAAGCTCACAGTATCCCTTTAAATACCTGAGTCAACTAGTTAATTTACTTCTGTATCCCCCCCCGGGGCAAAGCTGAAAAATAGTCAGAAATTGCCTAGCTCTCCTTTCCCGGCCAATAAAAAAACTAAATAAAATAAATAAATCGTGATCCCCAGCCAACTGAAAGCCATCACTCCCACATTGCCACCACATTGCATTACCCCCCCGGAACAACTACCAGAGCTGTCAGTTTCATCCTCCTATGACAATGCATGGCACTTTCTCTTTTGTCCCCCAACATAAATACCAGCACTGCAAGTTTCAGCCTTTGCTGCCACACAGCACTTTCACTTTTGACCACCTCTGCCCCAACTACCACCACTTCCCCTTTCATCCTTGCTACCATGGCGGCACTTCGCTTTGTCTGCCCCCAACTGGCAGAGCTGCTGGTTATATCCTTTACCACTGTACAACACTTTCTTTTGTCCACACCCCACACTCTGTATAAGTGCTGGTGCTGTGGGAGTTCATTCTTTGCCAGCATGCAGTATTTTCTTTTGTTGGCACCCTTTTCTCTCATCTCACTGTCACTCATTCCTTTGTATCTGTGGCCCCTTTCAAAATAGTCCCACTTGCCTCCCGATCACTGCCCCCTTTATTGTTCAGGGAGCTTCCCGATTGCTGCCCCCATAGACCTCTGTGCATCACACTTCATCTCAGCATAATAACTTCATCAGTATTTTTTGCTAGGTTATTGAGTGTATTTTGTGTTCCACACTAACCCTCTATCATAGTCCCTTGGTTATCGAGCAGCATTTTCCACAACCTCACTTTCTTCACCAAACCCCTGATAGTTCTTTGGTTTTGCTCAAGCCCCTGACTCTTAGTCTTCTATATACCCTGCGCTGTCCAAAGATGATCTCAGAATCTGTCCCCTGTAAGATGTCTTGGCTTTGACTTCAGATAAGACCATTTCACAAAATACCTGTACAAGGTAGTGGACTTAAAATTGGAACTGGTGTCACTGATTTTGGGGGAAGCACAGGATGAATCTAAACAACAAATATACATTTGCCGGCATGATAGTTACCGTTTGTATGGATTCCATCAATTTTGCAATCGGGACTCATCCTTGTTTACTTATATGCCCTTCCATGTTTTGAGGAAGTTAATGCAAATATTCCATGGTGTCATATCACATCTGTATGTATTTATCAAATAGCTGGTGACATTCTAGTGATCTGAGTGGCTGGGAGCATCACCTGGCTGTCCAGTTATCAGAGCATGCCTGAACAGTTCTGAACCAAATATTGCTTGCACTTCAAAAGTAAATTTATGAACTGTTTTGTAAGTGAAATAACACCCTTCAAGGTTTCTGAGCTTGCTGATATATGGACTTCTTGGGTGGTTAGAGGCACGTGGCATATACCTCATGTTTCACAATGCACCCAAGGCATTTGTATATCAGAGCATGCCCAGTCACCTCAGCTGGTGTTATTCCTGACATAGTGCCTTGATTTTACAAGTCGCTCTGTGGCTTTTCTTTCATACCCTTCCAGAGAGGGTGACAAAGAGCTGTGGCTACCAAAGCTCTGTGGCACTTCTCTCATCCCCCTTCAGATAGGGGGACAAGGGGCTATTGCCGCTCTGTGGCTCTTTTCTCACACCCCTCTGTGGAGGGGGGAACAGGATCATGGCTATATCCACTTTGCAGCTCTTCTCTCATCCTTCTCCAGAGAGGGGGATAAGGAAGTATGATGCAGTCCAGCAGCTGATAGAGGAAGATCAGGTGTTAATGGTGGTCTTGGATGATGGGGATGCCACTCCTGGATGTGGGCCCCACGCTACCAGGAGCTTCAGTGGCAGGTGATATTAAGCAGTTGAAGAAAAAACAAACACACGCACACCCAACAACCCTTCTCAGTAATACAGCTGTCACAGAGAACTGACAGTTCAGTGAGGAGTCAGGCAGTTCTTCGACTTGAATAAAATTTTCAGTTATTTCATAGACAGCATGCTTACTCATTCTCGCTGCTTGTAAATGCTCTGGGATACACTGTATATGAAAAGCACTATATAAATGCAAATTCTTCATCTTTTTCATCTCACAAGCAACCATGCCAAACCAGACAGAGTGCCTTCAGGGCTGGGCTAAGGTGATATAATGTCCTTTGTTACAGAGAAATGAAAAGTAGATGCAGATGATACACAGAAATGGTGAAAGGAATATAGCACAGAAAGGAGAAACACTGTTAATATGTGAGTTTCTCTTTTAATACATATCCAGTGGGCTGAGCACATTTCCAAATGGAATGCTACACCCCAAGCTTTGCTATTAGCTGTCACGTTGCAGCAGTACATGTACCAGTTTGACATATAGCGAAAGTGCCTGGCTGCACTCTGTCTATTAAATTTTTATGCTGTCATTTCTGCATTTTAAAATGTAGCCATTGTTGGCTCTAGTCAGCTCTTGTTATAAATAGGAGTAGGCACTCTCAAGGGTTATGTTAAAGTTCTGTTAAATACCCTCTAGGGGCATGTAGGACTCAGCTATGCCTCGTGCCACATTACAACCCTAGAGGGTGATTAACAGAACATTGACATAACCCTAGTCTTGCATCATTGCATAATAAAAACAAAAACAAAAAATACAGTTCTGTTTTTTGTGTATAATAGCATAAGGCACTCTCAGGAGACAGATTAACAGTCACTCGATCACCCCATGGGGCAGGTGACACAAGATTCAGCTGAGTGCCAAATGATTCTAGGGGGTGATTAAATGACTGTTAATCTAACCAGTGTGGGTGAGTATGGGGGCTTATAAAACAGTTTTCACACAAGCATTTATTCTAGTACAGCGAAAATAGATGATTTGAGGTAGGTTTATCATTTCTGAAAACAGAAACATAAGCAGCAGAATGCAGATGGAGAGTGCTTGTAAAGGGCACAAACAGACTTCAGCAATCGAGGCAGGCTGTCTGGGTGCAAGTTTTTAAAGATATGTATCTTGCTTGCTAGCATGTCTCTGTATTCCATTTTTGCCATAGCCCTGCAGTGAAAGAAAAAAAAAGAATAACAGGTTAGGGTTGAGAAAATTTCTGGGCTCGTCTAGTGGGCCAGCCAACACTCAGATTTTTATCGGACCAGGTAAAACAGCTGTTTCTCAGCAGCTTATTAGAAACATCAGCATTTCCATATTTTATTAGGTTAATGTCTCTGCATCATACAATACCACCAGGAACCTGTTCCGTATATCGCCTGCCAAGCCCACGCTCCATGCACAGGCTTCCTTTGGCAGTCATTCTCTGTATACTCAGCCATACTAGGTATTGTAGCAGCTTCTCCTTCTCAGTTCTTCTGCAGTTAGCTGAAGGAGACCATAACTTGTTGTTAAAGATTTTGTTATTTCACACAGGACATACAGAACAAATATATGATACTGAGGTGATATATGTAACCATACCGAAACATTTGGTACGGACATCAGAGATACAAACATAAAGGATACCAAGAATAAGGAGTAAAAGAGGAAACACTGTCATATGCAATGATAATACTCCCAGACACACAGTATAACATGGATATGCATGAGAGGAGAGAAAAAAAAAGACAAAACTCAGTATCCAAGGATTATCAGATTCTACCTAGGCCCTCCCACCCGAAAGAGTGGAAGCCATGGGTTATTGACTGACAGAACCCAAAAATAACAGTAGCATGTAAGGCCTAGGATAGGGTGCGGTTAACGGAACTGAGTCCTGGACCAGGCCTAACACTAATTTGAACTATATACACCAAAAAAAAAGAAACAAGAAGGCAAACTGATTCTGAGATAAAAAATACCTTAACAAATGATGAAAAAAAAAACAGGACAGCCTATAAACTCCAAACAAGACAGGGGCCCGGGAATTGTAGACCACCTAGGATTGGACATTGTGATAGTACTTGGAACAGAGATATGGCTGCCAGCATGTGTCAAATTGGACCAAGGAGCCCCCTGCAAAACTAGAGAGCCTCTCATATATAGCTCCTTGGACTAGTGCCTGAAGAAACTCTCGGAAGGATGGAACCTCTGGGGACCGCCATCTCATTAAAATAAGTCTTTGGCGATCACCCCACAGCTGTGACCAGTTGGGCCCTGGACAATGCTTGGGTGTGTGAGAACGGCACAACCTAAAAGGAGGAGAGGGATCCGTACTACTTGAGGACACAGGAAAGCACCATATCTTGAATTGCTATCCAGAAGTGCTGGAGATTAGGACACTCCTAGAGTATATGAAAAGATGAGCCCCTTGACTGCCATATCTCCAGCAAGTATCATGCTGGAGGAGACCCATCTTTTTGAGTTTAACCGGATCCCTATACCACCTGTGGAGGGTCTTGTTCATAATGAGACGGGTGCGCCCTTCCCTGCACTACATGTGTAATCTCACCCAAGCATGGTCCCGTTGGAGCTCGGAGATAGGAGAACGAAAATCCTTTTCTCATTGGGCTCTAGCTGACAAGATAGGATTTGCAGCGGCATCTCTAAGGGCATTATAAATCACACTGGCTCTGTTCCTAGGGTGATGTAACCAAGATGTAATAGGATGTGGTCTTGATTGCGACCCTTTATTTTTAGGAAAGTTAGGAAGATGGGTGATGGCATCTCTAATTTGGAGATATCTCCAAAAATGTGAAGTCGGGAGGTGGTATCTGGATTTTAATACCTCAAAAGTATTCATTGTACTAAAATCTGGGAGCAATAGATCTTGTACTAAAGAGATGCCCTGAGATTCCCAAGCTTTCATGGTTCGTACTACCACCCACTACCAAGGCATGATTGTTCCAGAGAGGCATAAACCTCCACGGTGTTAAATCCTGGCCTAGGAGAGTTAAAACTCTTTGCCAGTATTGAATGGACAACAGAATGGGAGGAGGAGATTCAAGGGAGATTTTCTTACTGTACTGCGCCACACATGAGATAGGGGAGCCTGTAGTATGATGCCTCCAGAGGGAGCCAAGTAGGAGAAGTGAGACCAATGTTGGAGAACCATAAAGTGGTCTGGGCAAAGACAAAGGCCATGTGGTAACCCTGGAACCATGGAAGTCCCCAACCCCCTGCTCCAATGCTGACGGTTTAAGCTTGCTATACCGTGGTCGGAGCCTCCCAAAGGAAGTTACCAATGACAGCATCCACTGTTTGAAACGATTTCAAGGAATAGGTATAGGGAGATGGGACAACAGATAAGATCTTGGGGCCGCCATCCTCTTGATGGAGTCTATTTTCCCGGCTAATGAGAGCCTCAAGGCTTTCCAATGGGCCATGTTCTGTTTAAGCGACTCCACCAGGGCAGAAAAGTTGGCTGTGAGCATTTTGGACAAATTAGGGTGTAGGATGATACCTAAATACTTTATACCATTAGGGGACCATTTGAGACCCAAGGCAGCGAAGTCTATACCAGAGGGTACCGAATTTAGAGGGAGCACCTCAGTTTTCGTGTGGTTAATCCTAAAGCCTGATATTCCAGAAAGTGCAGTCAGTGTATGTAGAATGGATTGAATCACCTGTGGGGTGCATTCTGTAGTGACCAAAAGATCATCAGCATATAAAAATGTCTTGAAAGTGGTGCCTTCCATCAGTATTCCAGGAATAGAGGGTGCTTCCCGAAGCGCAATGGCTAGGGGCTCAATGGCTAAAATGAACAGGAGGGGGAAAGAGGGCAACCTTGTCTTGTACCTTTCTGCAATTGGAAAGGCACAGATAGATTGCCATTAGTTAAAACTCTAGCTAAGAGAGAAGCATATAATAGTTTAATCCAGGAGAGAAAGCCGGGCCCTACCCCCATTGAGGATAGGGTATGAAACAGGTATGACCACTCTACTGAATCAAAAGCCTTTTCAAAGTCTACCGCTAGAGCAACAAGGGGTTTTATTGACAGTTTGGAACAGTGCATTATTGAGAGGAGTGTTCTGTGATGATCAGACCCCAGATGCCCGTTTACAAAGCCAGCTTGGGAGGGATGAACCAACCCTGATAAGAGAGGTTCTAGTCTACTGGCAAGAACTTTTGCCAGGATTTTGGCATCCGCATTGATGAGAGAGATGGGATGGTAACTACCCGAAGAGAGAGGGTCCTTCCCCTTCTTGGGGAGTACAGTAATGGTAGCTTCCCTCAGGGATGGGGGTAGAAGTCCTGTGAGTAAGGAATGCCTGAACATCCGGACTAGATACGGAGCAAGGTTAATACCCTGGACCCAGTAGAAATCAATGGGAGTCCATTGGTCCCAGGGGCTTCGGATTCATGGATTGAATAGCCCTATCCACTTCTTCCACAGTGATCGGGCTTCCAACACTTTAACATCGGATGGAGGGAGCTTAGGATGGGTAATGAATCCAGGAATTTTGAATAGAGGGCAGACTAGGGGGGCTAGGGAAGTATATAACTGCCTATAAAACTGGGCCATAATGTCATTGACCTCATGAATAACACGGACCCCGTATGATCCCTTAAAGCATGTATCCTCTTGTACATTTGCTGCTGTTAAGGTGATATGCCAGAGTTTGCTAGCCTTTTCCCCATCCTCCCAGTAGGCGTGACAAACCCGCCTAAGATTCAATTCAGCCTGGCAAGTTAAGTGGGCATTCAGGGAAATTCTGGTACTCGCCAGTTGTGCGAGTCGAGACTGGGGTGGAGGTTTGTCTTGCAGAGATTCATACTGAGTTTCCAGGAGATACAGTTGTTTTTCTAATGCCCTTTGATCTGCTTCCCAGCGGCATCTCCTAGCTGAAGCAAAGGCCATTATCCCACCCTTTATTGTCGCCTTGAAGGCTTCCCATAAGGTAGTATCGGAGACCTCCCCATTGTCATTATTAGTCCAGTGTTCAGCAATTGCAGGGCCCAGCCACTTCTGAAAGTCCCCGTCCTCAAGGAGAAGGGGGTCCAAATGCCAAGAGGAGGAAAAAGGGTGGTTCTGTCCCAGTTTAACCTGAATTTCCAAAGGGGCGTGGTCTGAAACATAGATGGGGTGTACTAGAGGTAGACACCTTGTCATAAAGTCCAGTAGAGAGTAGCCATAGGTCAAGTCTACTGGATGAACCATGAGTTTAGAAGCATATATAACCCGCACCCCAGGGTGTAAGGCTCTCCACGTCTCAGCAGTCCATGTTCATCCATTAGCCTCAGGAGAGCTTTTTTGCCTGCCTATATGGTTCGGGGCCCTATTGTTCTGTCAAAAGAATGGTTGAGCACCAAGTTAAAATCACCACCAGTAGGATTGGGACTTTGTGAGTGTTAAAATCTGCGATGGCCTGGTTGACCATATGGGAAAAAAGGGGACAGTCCTGGTTGGGAGCATATAAATTAACTAGGACTAACAGGCTTTCTGACATCTCCATTTCAGCCATGATCCATCTCCCTTCTGCATCGTGGGTATGTCTTTTAAATTTCCACCCCAGGGTTTTATGTAAAAGTATAGAAACCCTGCGCTTGTGAGAATCTGCCACACTGTTTAGCTTTTCCCCTACCCAAACCTGTCTAAGCTTCTAGCTTCGACAGAGGAAATTCGCTCCTGAAGGAGGACTACCGAGTCTGAGCTTTTCAAATGGAGCAAGACTTTCTTCCGTTTAATGGGGAATTAAGTCCCCGACATTCCAGGAAATAAGGTTAGTCTCCATTTGACCTGGGTGGGATCATGGCAGAGACAACATGTATCAGAAAGCACCAAGGCCAGAGACAAAATTCCCAGAGTGGGAACCCTATCTCCTAAAGAACCTTGATGGAAGTGGGTCAAAATCTCAAATTCAGAATGCCAGAACTACTAACAGCATATAAAACTACACATTTCTGAAAAGCTCAGTAGAGCCTGAACATTAACTACAAACAGCAACCATAACATTGAGTAACAACAAATGTAAGAGTCCCTCTCCCACCCCACCCCAGAAATCTTCCCCTAACAGATCAGCTCCTGCTGTCGCATCGACCGATTTGCGGCCCAGATACCAGCAGGAATCGCTGGGAGGTAGGTAGTTATCTAACTACAGTGAGAGAGAAGTAGGACAACCCACTGCCCAGAAGACTCTCTATGCAATATCCCACCAATATAATCAACATCCTGCACAATCAATTTGACTAAAGTGGCAAACATCCGCATTAAATTAAATTCCCAGCCGTCTGAGGGACTAGCCCCCCTACCCCATACAGTAGTTACAGGCTACAGGGCTGTAAAGAGCTAGAGGGTTAACAGGGAGGGGCTGCATCGTGTTGTGCATGACTAGCTGTCTCCTAGTCGTGCCCACTCAAAAGGGGGATAAAACAGATAAGCGAACAGGCAGGGAACCATATCACTGGATCCTTGCCCCCCGGCCAGTAGTACCTGAAATGCCCAGATATAATGGGCATGTACCTGAGGACGGAGAGCTCGACTAACCGCCGGTAGTAATGGAACAAAAAAAAACAACACATGGAACAACAAGAGACTATCCAAGTCACTTTCAGCCCGCTGATTCAAAAGCGGGAGAGGGGGCTGCTGCAGGGCAGAAGGGTGTTGAGTGGCTGGAAGCAGCATCCGTAAAGGTGGAAGTCTCAGGAGCGAGTGGCTCGTGGCATCTGCCCAGGAGAGAAAACGTGCAGCATGGGATTTATTGCCCTTAGTAGACAGTCTAGGAGGCAAAGGTGGGTCCAGCTGAGATCCATCTATTGGAAGGTCCATTAAGGCTCGAAACCGATTGTTACTCATGTCTGGCTACAGGGAGGAGCGTGAGGCCAAGGAATCAGGACTGGCACTGTGACTCCGAGAGTGGAGCCGGGGGGTCTTATTGATATGGGCCCCATCAAGGCGAGCCCTCCTTCTATTTTTCATTTTGCTCCCCGGGGATTTCTGAGGGGCAGAGCGGGATGGGGCCCTGGGCTGTGGGGCTACATGTTGAGTGGACACAGAATGAGGGTTGTAGATGCTTGCGTGGAAGTCTCCATAGCTGTGGCCCCCAAATTGTGAGATTCCCTGGGTATACCCCGGTTTGACTTAGGAGCCTGGGATGCCAAGAATTTCTCCTGCTGACGGACTGTCAAATAGTCGTGGCACTTCATTCAGGATAATGCCGAGACAAGCTGGTATCTAAGAAATATTCTAACCCCAAATCAGTGCAGGCCCGGCGTAGTGCAGTGAAGGGCCCCATATGGCTGTTAGCTCCTGGGAGTAATCTGTGAAGATCTGTATCCTGTGGCCCTTCCACATAAGTTCTTTTTTTTGGCGTGCCAGCCTAGTGATGGATTCCCGGTCTTGAAACCGGAGAAAGCGGGCCAGTATGGTGCAAGGACGATCTCCAGGAGCCGGGCGGGGTACCAGAGTTCTGTGAGCCCTATCAATCTCTGGCGGAGTTTCAGAGTGTCAGCCCAACAAGGGGGGGAGCTCCTTCTGTAAAAAACAGATAGCATCAGATCCTTCGCAGCCCTCAGGAGATCCCACAAATCTCAAATTGTTCCGCCTACTACGGTTCTCTAAGTCCTCCACCCGGGCCCATAGCTGATGAATAAGCCTGTCTTGGTCCAGCACTCTTGTCCCGGTTTGCCGACAGGGTCTTCTGCCTCTGAAAGTCTGTGCCTGTAATACAAGCCCGTTGAGATAGATCCACTGTATCTGCGATGTTTTTCCGTAGCAATATCCAGATTATCCATGCGATGCAAAATTTCCACGAACATCTGCCGATTTCTGCCAGACCACCCTCTGAGTGTGATAAAGAAGGGCAGATTCCATTTCAATGGTAGGCCAGGCTGCCAGGTTGGTAAACAGGTGACGGGTATTTCAGGTACTTCCCGCGCCGAGGAGAGATCCAAACGGAGCTACCGAAGGGAGAAACACTCACTTTATTACACGGAGCAAAGGGATAGCAGCACGAGGTAAGAGATGGGTTTAACTAGGTATGCGGGGAATTCCATGAGCGCTTCTAGCTCAGGTGTCCATTAAGCTCAGCAGTTGGCCACACCCTGAAGGAGACCATAACTGATGCACTCCTGCCCTAATCATATCTCCTCAAGGTGCTCCACCAAAAGGTCTCCCACATTCTACCCCAGAGAGATTAACAGAGAAAACAACGGCAAGTGAAATAGTTTTAGAGGTAAAATAGTTAGAAGGAGAAGGAAAATGCCTTTTTTTTAAATGCCTGAGGGGGTGTAGACACCATTATTTCACCCTTTCCTTTCAGAGTTTAGCTGCAGTATACCTAAAAAGAGGGTGAAAGCATCATGCTGTTGCACTTATATTCTGTAAAATGTGTTACTATATTTGGTCATTTTGATTCTCATTTCTTTTTTCTTTTGAAAAGTGAAAAATTGGCTGCCCACTATGCTGGTGTTACCTCACAAAAACATGCTTGTTTACTGTCCTTGATTAACTCCCACTGCATCTTTCCTGGGCTTAGGAATACCCACACTACAATGTAGCTGCTCATAATGCAGTGAGAGGAAAGGAAACTATTACATTGTGAGTGGTTGCACTGATTGGGGGCAATCCTAATGTTCATGAAGTATGAAATAAGAGTAGATCAAGGATTTGAAACAAAACAGTGTTGTATATAACTACATCATTTTCATACATTTCAGTTTTACTAAAAGTGAAATTAAGTAAAACGGCCAGCAATATCAATACAGTTTAGAGAAGGTAAGCAGTCATAAATTGTGGGTTTTCAGCTAGAAATAATATGATACAAGGCCATCCCGCCAGCACCGCGATAGTGGTACCGCTCATGATGACGGCAGCCCGGGTTCAGGAACGAGCCTATGTTGTTGGAGGACTGGTCGGGGGGGGATGTCTGAGTATCCCATGGATGCTCACTTTCTCGGGTTGGGAGAGAGTTGGACTCTGCTGTAACACTGCTACCTTGGTGACCATAGGTGGTGGTGCAAATTGGGGCCATGAGATGAGGGAGGGGGGGGATGACATCAGTGGCATGATGCACAGCATCGGCCAGGGTCCTCCCAACGTTATCAGGCAGTAAAATCCAGGAAACACCTCCTCCCAGTCATGCAGGATGCTGTCTCCCACAGGCTCAGCATTGCCAACTGGGCTGTCCGCCCCTCACGACCAAAGCTTAATCTCTGCTTAGGGTGAAAGGGTCCAGCCTTTGGTGTCCCCTTCCCATGTGGGTTATCCATGGGATCAAACGTGGGCGTTAATGCCAGAGAAGGTGGGTGACAGGGCTGGGCAGGACGGTAAGGACTGACGGGCTGGTCATGACTGCCAGGAGGATAAAGCACACTAAATATAAAAAGAATAAATAATGTTATACAAAAAGGATAACCATATGCTTTTAAGGACTATATTTTATGACTTGTGTAACATGTGGCTAAGGTGGGGAGGAAATCCTCATAACCCCTTATGGACAATTTCTTCTACTCTATGATGCTGTCCAGTTCAGGGATTGGAACAAAATAATACAAAGATGTAACTGAACATGGCATTAAATGCAGTAACATCAAACTTGTTCAATATACTGTAATATGTGATCATTTGAAAAACTTAAAAACTATTAGGAAAAAAAAAGAACAGCTTTAAAGGGTTGCAACAAACCACACCTGCATAGCCCATGAATTATAGGAAGGAGAGGGATGTGGCCAAGTGGAGTCCACCCACAGGTTTAGAAACATTTCTGTTTTGATATAAGAAACCAAATTTTATTTTCTATATATTAATTACTGTTCAGTCTTGCCTCATGGGCCAGATGTATAGAGTCAGATACCAAAATATTAATAACAGGATACCAATTCTATTTCCAGTCCCTCTTACAGCACCGCCCTTAGTATGTTTAGATAATCGTCCCCTTGCGCATTCTGTAGTAATAGACCCAATTTCTCTATCTGTGCCTAACATGGAAATCTCATGTCTGATATTATGTAAGTAACCCCCCTACAAATGGGGGTTCCTGAAAGTCTTCCTTGGGTGTGCCTAAATGCCCACTGCCAGGCTGGTATCCCCCTGTGTCTTAGCGCTTTAAGCGTGTTTGTGTGAGAGTGCCTTAATGCCTCTGTGCTCTGTCTCTTTAAGAGCTGCCAATAATGTGGTGCTTATTTAATCTGGGAGGGGGGCTGAGTGTTTTTATGCTTGAGTCCCGCCCCGGCTGCTAGATAATCATTCTGTTCTGCCATCACTATTTGCGCACAGGGAGCTCTGTTAGAAGCTGTACTTATTTGCTGATTATCTATTAGAATAGCAGTAGTATTATAGTTTGTCTAACCTGCCTTCTTTGTAGAATGAACTTTCTGTATTGCACCACCATTTTGGTTTTTGGACTGCCAGTCAGCACCAATCAGTACCTTTGGGGACTCTAAAATGGAGCCTGTCCCCAAGGGTCTTGTGGGAGCAAATTTCTGTAGGAACTGTAGTTTTTACATTTTGGCACCAAAGCAGACCTGGAGGGGGAGCCCTTGCTTTGACAGACAGATGAATCAACCAACCAGAGCCTTTTGGACCGAAGGGAAATTCCCAAGCTGCCTGCTGCAGTGAGTCAGTCTGGAGTTAGAGTTTGCAGAGTGAACAGCTTGACTGATTCAGCGGCAGCTCCTGTGTAGTTCCCATGGAGATTGGTGGAAAGGCTGAGTCTGGCCTGTCTGCCTGCAGTCCCTTGAGAGGGAATCCTTTGAAAGGCTTAATACTCCAGGCTGTATCCAAATTGAGTGAGTGAAAAACCACTGAAGTGTGACCAGGCTTAAACCTGAAGAAGACCGAAGATTTGCTGTATGCAATCGGCCTGTCAGGACATCCATTCACCATAGAACTCCCAGTTTTGCTCAGAGACACTGATATTGCTGCTGGACTGCTGTCCGCATTGTGGTATGGTGATTGCTTTACTATGAATGTGCTGTGTGCTGTTAGTGGGTCGCGATTTGGTTCCCCACTGTTTAATTGTGCCACACTTACTGAAGCTGCATCCAGCCTTTCCAGACTGATTTCCGAACTGTTTTACCCAGCCTGGGCCCTGCCACACTGGCCCAGCCAGCTTTTTCAGGCGCAGAGAACACCATCGACGAGAGACTCGCCTGGGGATCAGCTCCTTGCTCAACATCTTGAACAGGAATGACACCTCGGTGATTCGTGTGGGCCCTGCTTCTCCTGGCATACCAGTTGTCAACCTGCAGTCTCCATCTCGTCCCTCCTGTGTTTTGCATGGGGCAGCTCCCTGCAACAACAGCTAAATCTCAAGTGTTGTCATCTGATTGCATTGTTGTTTTTCCTTTCACGGACTGAGCCTTCAGGCTCTGGATTGCAAATTGTGTGTGGTTGTGCATGCTTTTTCTTTTTATTCACAGGGCCCCAACCAGCTGCGACGCCAGCCTACCCCAGGCAACATTCCAGGCTAGCCCACCTTACTTCCAACTGGGTACCCAGAGCGTGTGACTGTGTAGGGTCTAAAAGTGCATGCATAATTGCCTAACTAGATCATTTTGCAAATCACTCGACCTGATTACACCCCTCCCTTGTTCAAGTTCCCTGAATAAATCAGATCTAACTCTTTTTGCATTTAATCTGACTGTGGTTCCAGTTTGTACCAGAAGCACTGTACTGTTGTTATTTGTTGTGCTAACCTTGTTTTCAAGGGGTCTCAGGAGTCGAACGGTGGAACCAGCCTAGTGGATGTGAGTCAAGTAGTATGGGGTGTATGCCAAATAGGGCTACTGTGAAAATGTTTGTTGCATATTGTCTAGGCCACTAGAGGGGAAGGAGGGGGGTTACAGTGTCCTAGAGGACTGTACCCAGGTTAGCCTTGTTACTAACAACCCTGTCCTCCGGGTGGAGGCACCCATTTCAGTACCCAGGCCTCTTAACCTGCAACTAGCCAAGCAGGCAGGGGTTACATCTTGGAGGCACCAACGCTAGGATTAGCACCCCCTAGTGGTCGGACATTAGAATCATTGTTGCTAGAATATGGCCACACCAGTAGAAGTAATTATGCACCAGTTGGTGGGGTGGTGTACGGGGCAGGAGGTTGACCCTCATCATGCCGTGCTTATACTAGACATTCCCTTGAATATTAGGAAGGACACCATAGAAGGGGTTCTCTCCAAAGTCGAAGGTTTGAAAAACACTGTGGTGTTGGGTCGGCAGGCCGATTTAATGACCCAAACCCTCATGGCCTTGGTGGAGTGTATTGACCCCGTGGATGGCACGAAGGTGCCAATGACTATTACCTCCCCCCGAAGGGTCCCCAACTGCTTGAAGGGTAATAACTAAAGATAGTAAGGGTCCCTTATGAGGATGATCCCCCACCATTATCTGAGACTTTTGAGGAGAAATTTGCTAAGCTGTTGCTGGAGGAAGGGAAAACCATACAGGACTTTAAGCAATTATTCCTGCCACCTGGGGGTGTACCTTTCCCCTGCCCCTTCCAGAACCGGCTCCAGTGTCTGCACCAACATTGGTGCCTGCAATTAGTCATGACACGAACCGCAAGTTGAGGATGTTCTCAGGTACTCTTCCCACCCCACAGGGCGAGAATGACTGGGAGATCTGGATCGAGTATGTTGCCCCCTTGGTACCCGAGTGGCAGTGTGCAGAGGCTGAGAAGTGAAAAAGGATCATGGAAAGTTTGAGGGGTCTGGCCCTGAAAGCCAATAGATTTCTGAGGTCCACGAATCCTGAGGCGTGTGCTCAAAAGTACCAGTCTGCCCTGGAAGGCAATTTCGGAAGCGCTGAATCAGGGGAGACTTTGATGTGACAATTTAAAGGTACCAAACAGTAGATAGGGGAAAGTCTGTCTGCATATGGTACTCGGCTAGAGAGGGTCCTGCAGAGAGCTTATCGAAAGGGTGGAGTAGCTACCAGTGACTTGAACCGTGTGAGGCTGGGGCGCATACTACAGCACGCCTAACACTCTAAATTGCAGATTATCCAGTTAAAGCTCCATGATAGGAGAGATAACCCACCTGACTACTGCGACCTGATAAAAGAACTCAGAGAGGTTGAAGGTGAAGGAAGAGATTGTGACTATGGGGTGGGCGCAGCCCGAGTGACCATGGTACAGGAAGACATCTCTGAAATGGAAACCACTAAGGATATTCTGCCATGGGCTGAGTGGCGTAGAGAAGAGCTGCTGAAGGAAGTCAGAAAAGTACCAGCCGGTGCCTTTACGGAGGCCTACACTGCAGACAAAGACCCTGGTCCCTTTCAGGACGTGACTGCTATGGGGGTGGGAGTGCACCCTCAGGCATCTTCTATCAAACGTGATCCCCAGGCTGAGATCAAAGAATTGACTGCCACCCTAATGGAACTGTAAAGACACATTGCATCACCTTCACCATTGCAAACAGATATCAGACCCCGATCCCTTGCTGCAGTCCCTCATGCAATGTCCTCTCTAAGGATGACCCTGGAGTCTATCTTTTGTTACAACTGTGGAAAGGATGGTCATATGAAGAGAGGATGCTGGTCTCAGAAAGACTTAGATAAAGTTGTGTACAGACTTCAAGGGGAGCTTTGGAAAGTGAGTCCTTGGCCGAGGGGCACTGGCAACAATCACAGTGAAGGATCAAGAAATCCTAATTCAAAATTTTTGTAGCTTAATCGTCTGTCCAGGCTCCTGCTACTTTCTCTCCAGACTGGTCCAAAATAGATCAGTGGAAACTACTGTGACTGTCAGTAGTATCCATGCTTGGGCTGGCTCAATAGTGGTCATAAGTGACCATTGTATTCCATGACTGGTATGACAAACATTTGTCTGATGTGCCATTACAATCTCTGGATGGCCTACATGTGTGGGGCCTGAGCGACAAGTCTTATCCCTACCTAGGATATGTCCGACTCTGGCTGTCTTTTCCTGTGACTCTAACTGGTGTAGATGAACAAGTAGAGACACTAGCCCTGGTGTGCCCTCCTACCGGACTGTACAATGGTGTTCCCCTGTTAATTGGAACAACACCCAAATGTTTGGGAGACTGACACAACTCTGCCATGAGAAACAAGGGCAATGGACTGGACAGGCCCTAAGAATTCCAGCATTAATCAAAAGGGCTTATTACTTGCAACAGAAACCTGATAAAGTGGACCGAGATGAGCCAGTGGGGATAGTGTGGAAAAAGGATCCTGACTCTTTGGTGTTGGCCCCCAATGCCCAGTGTACGATCCATGGAGAAGTCCGCCTAAGGAGAGGTGTAAAGAACAAAATATTGATGATAGATGCCCCTGGTGAAGGGAAGCTGCCAGAGGGGGTTGATGGTTAAGCCCAGTATACTGCCTGCACGTGCCCATGCCTATGCCCGCCGAGTGATGGTGCAAGTGAGAAACATGTCGGACAGGGACGTTCGTGTGAACCGGGGATGTACACTGGCTACAGTACATTGCACAGACACTGCAGTATTACCCAGTAACAAGTACTCTGTTGAAAAGGAGAAAGTGACTCTGGACTTATTTGACTTTGGTGATTCCCCTTTGTCTGCCGAATGGAAGACCTGAATTAGCAGGAAACTTGCTCAGAGAGACCAAGTTTTCTCACTAAAAGAGTGGGACGTGGGGTGTGTCCATGGTGCCAAGCATAACATACGCCTGCCTGATGTCCGACCATTTCGAGAGAGGTCCTGACCCCTTGCCCCAGGTGACATAGACAATGTTAGGAGGCACTTACAGGAAATGCTCGCTGCTGGCATTATTCAAGAATCAAGAAGCCCATGTGCATCCCCCATCATACTGGTGCGTAAAAAGAACAGGTCCATGAGGATGTGTGTGGACTATCGGACCCTCAGCTGGCGGACTATCCCAGATCAATACACCATGCCACACATACAGGATGCCCTGGATTGCCTGAATGGGGCTCAGTGGTTCTCAGTACTGGATCTCTGCAGTGGATATGATCAGATTCCGATGGCCCCATAGGATCATGAAAAAACAGCCTTCATCTGTCCTTTGGGGATCTACAAATTCCTGAGGATGCCACAGGGATTTTGGGTGCCCTGCCACCTTCAGAGATTGATGGAACTTGCGGTGGGAGACATGAACTTGCTGGAATGTTTAGTGTACTTAGATGATGTCATTGTTTTCGGACGCATGCTAGAGGAACATGAGACCAGACTGTTCAGAGTCCTCGATCGTTTGGAAGAATTCAGCCTCAAGTTATCCATAGACAAGTGCCGTTTTTCAAACATCTGTGAAATATGTGGGACACACAGTGTCTGTGGAAGGATACAGACAGATCCCAGTAAGTTGAAGCTTTGACCACCTGGCTAGCCCAATAACCTAAAAGAGCTACAAGCGTTTCCTGGGGTTCTATGGCTAGTACCGTAGGTTCATCAAATATTATTCAAAGGTGATTCAACCGCTTCTTAACCTTACCCAAGGCTACTGCCCTACCAACTGCAAATACATAAAGGGGGCTATCAAAGACCAAAAGAAAATGAATTTTCAAACAGGTGAGCCTTTTGGGACTCAGTGGACACCCAAACATGAAGCAGCTTTCTTTGAAGTCATATACCAGCTCACCCACGCCCCAGTCCTTGCCTGTGCTGATCCTACCAAGCCCTATGTTCTGCATATGGACACTAGTTTGCAGGGCCTTGGGGCTGTACTATATCAAGACTATGAAGATGGTTTGAGACCTGTAGCTTTCGCCAGTAGAAGCTTGACCCCATCAGAGCGGAACTATCCGGTCAACAAGTTGGAATTCCTCACCCTAAAATGGGCCATAGTTGACCAGTTTCATGAGTACCTCTATGGGGCAAAGATATTAATAAAGACTGACAATAACTCACTGACCTTTGTGCAGACTTCAGCTAAATTGGACGCCACTGGGCACCCTTGGATTTCTGCCTTATCAACTTATGATTATGCTGTTGAATACAGACCGGGACTAAACCACATTGATGCTGATGCCCTGTCACGAAAGCTAGCTGCCAAGGACAATTGGGTCAGATTGTCAGAACCTGACATCAAAGCATTATGCCAGATGTTTGATACAGATGAACAAATGTCTGTGGACACAGTGGACTGCCTAGTAGATTGCTTGGGCCCTCCTGATACCTGCATACCAGCTGCCTATTGCCATTTCTCTGCTTTAGATATTACTGCACTACCTCATTTTGATAATGACAGTATTCAGTGGGCTCAATCCCAAGATCCCATGATTCAACCAGCACTTGACGTCCTGCATGCAGGGAAAGATGTGTACAAGTTGCATTCCACTGATTTGCAAACTGCTCTATTGTTCAAGGAAGGCCCCAGGTTAAAGTTGCATGATCACTTGTTATTGAGAGAGACAGTGGATCGTCGTGGTCAGGTAGACAAGCAACAGTTGGTCCTACCCATGGCCTTTAAGCAGCTGGTACTGAAGTACCTCCACAATCACATTGGGGCACCTTGGTATTGACAGAACTCTCGACCTGGTACGATCTCGATTCTATTGGCCAAAGATGGGGCAGATGTTGAGAATCATGTCAAAACCTGCAGTCGCAGCCTCCAGCAGAAACCTTTGCCCCAGAAAGCTGCCCCACTTGTCAGCATCACTACCAGTGCCCCCATGGAACTGGTCTGCATAGACTTCTTGTGCTTAGAACCCGACCAAAAGAACATTGGCAATGTGTTAGTAGTTACTGATCATTTTACAGGGTACGCACAAGCCTTCCCAACTAAAGATCAAAAGGCCTCTACCGTGGCCAAGGTGCTATTGGAAAAATTCTTCGTCCACTATGATGCCCCCCAGTGGATCCATTCTGACCAAGGCAGAGACTTTGAAAGTAGGCTAATCAAAGAAATGCCCTCTCTGTGGGGGGGAAGTCAAGAACCACCCCTATCACCCACAGGACCCTCAACTAGAACGCTTTGCTGCACCCTTCTGGTCATGCTCAGCACCCTCCATACAAAGGCAAGCATAAATTGAGCCAGCAGATCACCACCTTGGTACACGCATATAATTGCCCCAAAAGTGATGCTACTGGGTTCTTCCCCCTACTGTCTCATGTTCGGGAGGGAGGCCTGACTGCCAGTTGATGTCTGCTGTGGGGTCTCTCCAGATGGGGTCCGAGCCAAAAACTACTTGCAGTAGGTACAGTAGTGCAGTAGGTTTTGCTAAAATTCCCACCTGGCACCTTTGACCAGACCTCTCTGCAGGAATCCTTTCTCTCCCTTCACACCCACTATTTGCACCTACTTCTGCCCTGAGCACTAAATTGCGCAGGGTCCTCCCCCCAATTGACCTGAGCTTTGTCTTTGTTTTTTTTAACTAATGGCCCACCTCTTTCTGCTCTTTTTTAGCCACAAGCCCAAATTGGGCTCTCCACTTCAGCTGAGTGGCACCGGCGCTGATCCCTGCCGGTGACCGCACCTCTGCATCCAGCCCCCCTCAACCAAGGAAAGCAGGTACAATTGGTCAGCTCCTAGCCCAGAGCTGCTAGGCTTCAGTCCCCATAATTTGGCTGGCTTCTGGGGACTATGTCTGCTTCCCGATTGGACACTGCTGATCCCCACTGAGAAAGCAAGTGCTCAAGGTGCCTTTTTTCAAATCACAACTCAGCCACTGTCTTGCTGTACTACTCTCTGGACAGGTTTTTTGCCGCACCCCACCACCCTCACCTCCCTCCTTTATTAAATACACTTCCCCACTGATACCAGCTCCCTGAGGCCTCATACTTGTCAATTACAGCAACTTCCTAAAGGGGTTCTCCTCTCCTGCAACTTCTTAAGGGGGAGTTCCTCTCTCGTGCTCAAATTTAACAAATACTGCTGACTTCCCTATCTTAATCACACACTCTTTCCAATAGCCTCCCACTACCAGTGCCTTACCACTGCCCTACCCCTGGGAATATAGTTTTTTACCACACTCAACTTTGTACCCTACTTCCCTATTCCCTCATTGATTACTGTCCTGTCACCTTCCCTCTTTCTTGCCGCCAGCATGGAGTGCTCTAAGTGGTTCCACCTCCCCTACTTACTCTCACTCCTTGTTCTTCCCCTCTGCCCCTCTCTGCTCAACTCCCCTCACCATGCCCCTCCCTCCCATCCCTCCCACCAGTATTACCCTCCAAATTCTTTTCACATTCTCCTCATTTTCTCACTCTCCTCATCCCACACTCCTCACCCCTCCTTTCCCCACCCCACTTGCACATCCAAATTCATCCCTGCCTCCCATGTGAACCCCTTCATTAGCCTTTGCCTGTTCCATGATTTCTCTCCTTCCTACCACAGTCATATCTTTTCACCCACCACTACACAGGCTATACTCCACCAAGCTGTCTTCGCTTGTGAACCGCGAGGCATTAGGCACCTCCTCCTGCTACTCCTTATCTCAGGCTCCATTCATCCCAACCCTGGCCCTACATCCTCTACCAGTTTCATCCCTTACTCCTCCCCATAATCCACTAAACAGCTCACTTTTGCTCACTTTAACGTGCAAAGCCTTTTGACAAAAAAAAACCTTCATCGAGTCCTGGGTGATGGCTAACACTTTTGATGTCATTGCCCTCATGAAACCTGGCTGAAGGAGGACATCTCCCCCAATTAAATCCTCCTTGAAGGTTACTCAGTCTTTAGAAAAGACAGGTTGGGGAAGCATTGGGGAGGCTGCCTTATCTGGGTTGCTGATCACCTGCTTGCCATTGAATTCGACCCCCTACTTCCCACCTTCTCCTCGAGACCATCTCAATTAACCTCCTTCTTAGAGCAGATAATATAGTCACAGTCAGTGTGGTGTACCTGCCACCCTCCTTCTCACCCTGTGATCTCAGCCTCTTCCTCGATATCAAGACCTCCCTCCCCAAGGGAGAGCTGGATCATCCTGGGGATTTCAACAAACTGGCTGTTCCCTCACTGTGACTCCACCAAGGAATCCTGCTTGGCCTTGGCCTACACCAGCTCATCACTGAACCTACCAGAACCAACTACAAAACTAGATCTCAGTCTCTCATTGATTGGGTCCTGGTCTCTCACCCCTACCATGTCGCCACCTCCAGAGTTCTTCCCAACTCAGTCAGAGACCACTGTGCTGTTTTCTGCTGATGGTCCACAACCCCCCCCCCACACACAAATTCATCCAAACCAGGCAATTGAAGAAGCTGGATGCCTCCAAGTTTTCCAAAGCTGCCCTAACCCAAGACTGGTCCTTCACAGTAAACATTTCTGACATCTGCAAAGCGCTTGAAGCCTTTAGCAATAAGTTCCTTGCTGTCTGCAACCATTTCATCCCTCTTAAAACAACCGGGTTTAGGGTTCTAGCTAAGAATGGTGACCCCGAGCTCAAACTAATGAGGATAGGGACCAGCCTGGAAGTTGTACAGAAAGCACAAAACCCCAACTCCTCCAAGACTTCAAAACCCTCAGAAACAGGTGCAAATCTTCCACAAGATCTGCAAAATCCTCTTTCATCCTGGAAAACAACATGCTGCCCAGGGGAACCCTAGGAGGACCTGGAACATTCTTAACAACCTTATTGTTAGGTGAATTTCTGAAGAACATATTTGTCTTACCTCTGAAGGGACAACCACCACAGAGCCAAGCGAAATAGCCTCCCTTTTCAATAAATACTGCTGTGACCTCGACTAGTACAAGGCCAGCTCCACTCCTACCCCATTTACCCCTGCACTCTTCCCAGTCTCCTACCCTAAGTTCCATTTCAAGTACCTAACCCATGGTGAAGTGGTCAAAGCAATAAGAACAAATGATCCAAGACCTTCCAAGGGCACTGACAGCATTGACTTTGGAGTTGTCCATTTTGTCTGTGACTCCCTGGCCATCCCTCTTACTAACATCCTCAACCACTGCCTCTGCACGGGTTCCTTTCTGAAAGCTTGGAAGTGCACCATTATTAAACCTCTTCACAAATCTAGTCCCAAGCATCTAGTATCTAACTATTGTCCCATCTTCCTCCTTGCCCCTCTCTCCAAAATTTTAGAGGAAGTGATCCACAGGCAAACCACAGAATTCCTCTCCAAATGCAACCAGCTCACAGAGGCCCAGCATGGGTTCCATGCTCAACACAATAACGAAACCACCCTCATCAAGTTCACCCACTGCATAGACAAAGCTAATAACGAAGGCCTCTACACAAGTGCTGCATTTGTAGACCTCACCAAAACCTTTAACCTCATTTATCATGAAGTCTTCCTCCATACCCTGGCTGGCCTCCATTTCTTACCTGAGGTCTGCCTCTGGTCCAAGAATGATCTAACGGGCAGATCCTATTGCACCATTATTGGCAGTGTCCTCTCTGAATCCTGCCCCATCAAATACAGCATCCCCCAAGGGTCCATCCTGGGCCCTCTTCTCTTCTCTCTGGTCGATAACTCCCTGGCTATCATCTGTACCACCTCTGAACTCGTTCTCTATGCTGATGATGCAGCCCTTTTCTGTCAGGACAAAAAAAACAATGCTCTCATTAACAAACTCCCAATTCGATTTCAGCAGACTTCACACCTAGTTCACATCCAAAGGTCTTGTACAGTGGTAGCCACAGACATTGCCAGCTATTTCCAGATATTTCACAAAATTTCTGAAGAGTTTCTCTCTGCTGCCCCTACTGTGGACATGTAGAAAGCAGGAGATATTTCTGGAAATATCACAGAATTTCAGGAAACAGTTGGCAGTGTCAGTGGCTGATACTGTACTCAACTCCAAAAAAATTAAGTTAATGGTTTTCTCCATAGCCCGCAAACCCCTTAGCTTTGACCTCTTCCTCTATGACAACCTTGGTAACTCCATTGAAAAAGTCAGTGAATTCAAGAACCTTGGCTTACTACTGGATAACCACTTCAATTTCAATACTCAGCTAGCCTCACAACCAAAAAAGCCCACCAATGCCTCGGTATCCTCCACAGAACCAAGCGTTACCTCAACAGGGTATCCAAATCCCTCTTAATTTCCAGCTTCCTCCTTCCTGTCTTTGACTATGGTTCACTTGTCTCCCTCCTCTGCCTCTCCATCAAAAATTTCTCCAGACTTCGAAGCTCCTACCACAAAGCTGTCTGCTTTTCCTCTGGTCTCCTTAAACTCACACACCACTGTGATCTTTATAAGCTCACCAGTTGGCCGTCCCTTGAGGCCCACCTCAACTGCAAGATGGCCACCACCTTCTTCAAACTCTCCCGTGAACTGCTCCCTGATTGCCACACCTCTGTCTTCCAGACAGCCGCCACCACTAGGACCACTAGACTGTCCTCCACACTCTCTTTCACTGTTCCTTTCTGCCGGACAACTCAAGGCCAGAAAACACTCTCTTTTATGGGACTCAAACTCTTCAACACTCTCTCTGGAACTAAAATTCTGTCCCTCCACAAATGCCTTCAAACACAATATCAGGAGGCATTTCTCTCCCATCTGCACCTGCTTGCAGCCCTAATCTGGCTCCCCTTCTGCACTCTTTTCCCCTCACTCTCTGGTTATCCACCTCTGGCACTTACCCCCTCTTTCTAGCACTTATAGTATGGTTAATCCACTAAGGCTAGTTTTTAGATTGCACTTTAATTTTTTGTTTCCCACTGTTATGTTATATTATATTACATTACATTATATTATATTATATTATATTATATTATTGGTAAACCCTCACTGAGTGCTTAGTCACCTTGTATTTGTTAATTCACCAAAGCTAGTTCATGGTTTGCCCTTTAGTCTGTATTAACCTGATTTTATGTAGCATTGTATTAACCCTCGCTGTTAGTTAAATGTTTTAGCCTATGTCCGTCTCATGATTGTTGTGTGTAACTGATGCTTGTGTAAACAGGCGGCAGTGCTCACATGCCTTTCCAGTATTACCAATAAAAGCGAAAATGAAATGAAATGAAATAAACACAGTTCCTACATAAGCTCCCTCTGTGCAAATAGCAACTGCAGATTGGAACAAATCAACACACTTTTTGGGTGGCCACAAGCCCTAAAATTCCTGGACCCAGATTAGCTATTCTCTTAAAGGGACAGGCGTGGAGGCTCAGTATGGCACTTTGACACAAATACACAGGATCATACTAGGACAGGACACCAACCTGACAGTGGGCATTAGGGGCCCAGGAAGACATTAAGGTAAACCCCCAAATTGAAGGAGGGGTTACATATGCAAAGCTGGAAATTGCAGGTATACAATTCTTCATTTTTAATTCTACGTTTTTGATATGGGATTTCCATGATAGATTATATGACATTAGTAATCCCAAGTATTTAAATTCTTTGACTTGTTCTATCTTTTCATTTTGAGCTTTAGTTATTGTGTCCCTTTCTATCATTATTACCAAAGATCATTAATTTTGTCTTTTTGAAATTTATTTGTAAGTCACCCTTCTTGCATTTCCCTTGGAAATCATGAAATAGTCTTTTGATGCATAGCATACTAGTGGGCATCGGCACTACATCGTTGGTGAAAGTGGGATACAGGCATGCCTTTTTGCCTATTATAGGCATGTGAAAATCAGTATTATACATCTTTGCCAGGAGCGTGTTTAAGAAGAAATTGAAGAGTATTGTTTACAGCACACATCCTTGTCTAACCCCTTTGTTACTCTGCATTTTTTCAGTTCTATCTCCCACACTGTTACATCTTACCTGTAAAGTGTCATTCTCATAAAGTGTAACCAAATGCCCTAACATTGCCTTTTCCATACCTAACTTATCTAGAGTGTGCCAAAGCAAATTCCTATTTATATCATCGAAGCAGATTTTAAATCTACAAAATGCAATAATTTTTTTACTTTTGCATATTTATATACTAAATGTGATATTACATAACATTGATCTAATGTTGAATGTAGAGATAATGCCTGTTTGAGCTTCGTCTATTAAACTGTTTTCCCGAATCCACTGGATTATTCTATTGTTTAATATTCTTGCAAAGATTTTTCTGTGTTATGTCAATTAAACTGATTGGTCTATAACAAGTTATATCTGCCGTATTACCTTTTTTGAATAATGGAATTATTATGGCCTCTGTCCATGAATCTGGTATTTTACCTGTTTTATTGATGTAATTAAATAATTTCCTCAAAATCATCACCCATTTGTTCCATATGTTATTATGACATCTATTGGGACTCTGTTTGGTCCTGGGGCCTTGTGTTTAGAAGATTCTTGAATAGCTATTGTTATTTCTTTTATATCTATTTCCTTTTCTAGAAGGATCCACATCTTACTATTCGTGTTTGTGTTTATCCTAATCTTATCATCAAAAATGTGTTTTTAAAGTGGTTTATCCAAGCAGATGGTCGAATAAAATTCTCTGTACTTTCTTTTTGTTCTGATAATCCCTTACTTACTATTTGCCAGAATTTCCTATTATCTTTATTAATTATTGTTTTTTTCTATTTTCTGCCATATTGATTCCTGGTATAGGTTTTTCTGTTTTATTATACTTTTTTTTATAAAATGATCTCTGTTCATTTATTTTCTTTCTATTTTCATTTTCTTTGTGTGGAAGCCTTTTACTAGCTGCAGTTGATGGTTTGATTATCTTTTGGCTAACTGGTATTCTTTGTTAAACCATGGTGCCCCTTTCTTTTTGTATATATTTTTATTTCTTTTTTCACAGTATCTGATATCAGCATTATTATGTCAATGTAGACAGCTAAATTATCTTCCTTATTCTCAAATTCTATATAGTCATCCATTTTTTTCAATATTCCTCTTTCCCCAAGTACATTATTAAATTCAGCACTGCTTAGTAAATTCTACCCTATACCTCTTTTATATTTGTTGTAATTTTGAGTACCCTTCTGTTTTAATGTTTGCAACTTACCTTTTGTGTCCTGGATTAAAAATATTTCTAGCTCCAGTGGCAGGTGCTCACTTTCTCCTCGGGTGCCTGTCCTTAAATTTTGTACATCTGTTGCTTAAATTCATACTAATCCATATTTGATCTATAACAGATTTGCCATTAGTGCTAATAAACCTAAATGCACCATTTTCATCATATCCTGTGTGCCCATTAATCAGAGAAAAGTTTTCATCCATTAATAATTTACTTAACTGTCATCCCTTTTGGTTGCTTATTTCATTCCTGGTATTTCTGTTATAGAAATGATCATTGTTGTTTGATGCAAGGAAGTAAACTACATCTTTTCACAATTTCACACAGTGTCCCACACTAGCATTGAAATCACCTGTTACCGGTTTTTCTGGAAGCAGCCCCCACCGGGCTCCCCCAGCCACCAGTGGCTACGGCTCCATCTTGCCCCGCCAGCCACACTTCATTCCCTGCCAGCCATCAGAACCCAAGCCAGGAAGCAGCCCCCACCAGGCTCCCCCAGCCACCAGCAGCTGCGGCTCCATCTCGTCCCACTTGCCAGACTCCATTCCCCATTGGCCGTCAGAACCCAAGCCAGGTACGGTCCAGAAGGGAACTGAATCCTGCGCCTTCCATTGGTTGCAGCAGCCTCAGCTTACTGCTCCAGTTGGTTGGTTCTGCCTGCTCCTTCTCTGCGATTGGCTCAGCCTGCTCTCTGGCTTTTCAAAGCTAGCAGCCCTGCCTTCTGATCACTTTTGCCGCCTCTCAGGGTTTGAATTGTAAAATGATTTTAAGCTGCAATTTTTGTTCGAATTGATGCACATGCCACTGTTCCTTCACTATTTACCTAACTCTGTGCTGATAGTTTAGTTAGTTCAAGCCTCTTCTGCCATGCTTGTTACCTACCTGTTTAGCTAAACCTAGCCATTTTTTTCTTTATTGCTGTGTAGTTCACATTTTTTGATTTCTAATTGCTGTGATAGCCTGCTGATTTTGTAGTCTTAATGTTTTTGTAATCTCCATTGTTTCTGCCTAGCTTGATTGTCCCTTGGGGTCCTTACCCCCTACCCTGGCTCTCTCTCTGCCCTTTCCCCTGCTATCTTTCATTTTTTTTTCTCCTTTCACTAATCCTCCTACACAAGCTCTTGTCTGAGCCTTCCTCAGCTCCTTGGTACCAACAGCCAGACCCTCCCCTTCCTTATCTTTGCTCTCCTGTACTTAATTTTTCTCTTCCAACTACTTCCCTCCGCCCTTGCTAATTCCCTCTCCTTTGTCACTGCCCCTTGTGCTCCACCCCAGTGATTAACTGAATGCCGTCCCCATGGAGCTTCCTTGTATCCAGCACCTAATTCTTTTTTCTTTCTTTCAGGAAGCAGCCCCAACTGGCTTCCCCAGCTACCAGTGGCTGCGGCTCCTTTTCTCCCCACCAGCTGCACTCCATTTCCCGCCGGCTGTCAGAACCCAAACCGGTTATGATCCAGAACAGAACTGAGTCACATGCCTTCCATTGGTTGCAGCAGACTCTGCTTTCTGCTCCAATTGGTCGGTTCTGCCTGCTCCTTCTCTGCGATTGACTCGGCCTGCCCTCTGGCTTTTCAAAGCTAGCAGCCCTGCCTTCCAATCACTTTTGCTGCCTCTCATGGTTTGAACAGTAAAATTATTTTAAGCTGCAATTTTTGTCCAGCCTGCCCTCCCCGACCCTGGTCTCTATTTAATGCTCTTCAATCTCCGCCCTCCTCCATCCTCATTTCTCTCATTCGCCAGTGCCTGACACTGTCCACCTCCCACATATGCTCTTCCCCTCTCTCTATTTCACCTAAAGGTGCATTGCAGAAGTAGAATTCTTCTTTCTGCAGCTCCAAAACATGCTCTACAGCTGCTAGTGACCCACTCCCGGCTTACCGAAATGTGCACACCAGCAGCTAGTTAATTAGTCCAAGTACCCCTAAAATGAGCAGTATAACCGCTAGTCACCTTCCTTTACCCTGTCCTCCACTAAGCTTTCTGGTCAAGACTGAGTCCCCTACTTTACCCCCTCGTCGTGCTTCATCTCCTGCAGGACTTATTCCTGCATTGGAGTGCTTATCCATTCCAGCTGCATGTCACCTATATCCATAGTCAGTCAAAAACTGTTATTAGCCTTGTGCTCAGATGTGTTCCTAAAAATCATGACAGTGTGGATCTGTCTTACCTGCTTCCCAAATCCTCACTACACACTCTTCTTTATACTCTTAACTCTGACCCCTCAAGCTTTGTAAGAGGCCCCACCATTCATACTGTTCCAGCAAGTGCATCCATCACCTCCTGCGCCCTATGTCACCTCATCGTGCTTCATCTCCTGCAGGACTTATTCCGCATTGGAGTGCTTATTCACCCCAGCTGCATGTCACCTATATCCATAGTCAGTCGAAACTGTTATTAGCCTTGTGCTCAAATTTGTTCCTAAAAATCATGATGGTGTGGATCTGCCTTACCTGCTTCCCATATAATACCATTATTCTAGTCTCAATAATCACTCAATACAAGTAGCCACACAAAAAAATATTTCATATATACATTATAGTGGCCTTAGGTGGGGGAAAGGGGGGGAGGAGAAGTAGGGGTTATGTATTAGACCTGTGAAAGTAACGGAGTAATTCATGATAACATTTACTGCGGCATATACACCCATAAAGCAGTCTTAAAAAAAAAAAAAGCCGGGGAGAGGAAATTATGGTAGTGAATATCTAGTAGAAGGTAACAGAACAATTTAAAATTGTGTGTGTGTATATATATATATATATATATATATATATATATACACACACACACACATATACATATATATGTATCTATCAGCACTTATATTCCTGTAAAACATTCCAGATGAATTTACATTTAGTCTAGTACTAGCAGTGGGGCTTGTAAGCGCCAGGTATGAGGCTCTCCGATAAACAGATATGGTACTGCATCCCAGTGGTTAGGTAGTTTAGGAGAAATTTGTAGACAGGGTCATGGGGTGATTAACAGATAATGTTTCTGCATCCTATGCACCTACCCTGCCTGTCTTCTCCTTCCATTACCAAACTGGTTTATGGTTAGAAGGGACTCTTTGTAGGTGCTGCATGGTAGGCCCGTGGGGGGAGGAGGGGGAGGGGGTTGAGCTTCAGAGAAGGAGGAGGTATTTGGAGTCATGCAATAGCTGGTATTTGGCCCAGAGGTTTCTCTTTTAGAGGGAGAGGGACTTGCAGAATGTTAAAGGAGAGTCATTCCCCTATGAGCGAGGAACAGAAAGTAATATAAAAAGCAGGGATCAAAATCCTTAGTACTAAGAGTTGTCCTGGTGTAAAGGGATCAAAGTACTTAGTACTAAGAGTTGTTCTGGTGAAATGTATTGCAAAATAAGTTTTCAAGTAAACTTGTCTGTAACAATTGTGGTGGCTTCCAGAATGCCAAGAATGCCACAGTTATATTTTATGTATTTATCTTTTTATTTATTTATTGAATATTCAGAAACACCATTGAGTGGAGCTCATTTACAAGGGTTCTGCATCATACTGTACAGAGCTACAAACAGTAGTGTTAGGCCAAAACACATAGTTCAATAGTTTAATAGCAAAAGTTGTAAAATTCCTGCTACAATGTGCTGAGTGAAAAATAGACAAAATCACAGTTCATTGGTTTACAGTAAGAAGTTGTACATTTTGTATGTCAGAAAGCCACTTCATGGAAGCATTGTCTGATAGATGGGGTGGGGGAGGAGGGAGGGAAAGGGAGGTAGGAGATTGACTGCTGGGAGATGAGATGGGGGTGGGAGGAAAAGGAATTAGTGCCCCAGTCAAAGTTGTTGGTGGCAGTTAAGTGCAGGTGGATTTTTCAGTGAAATAATTTTTCAGGGCCATTTTGATTTGGGTGGGGCTGAATATCCCCACGATAGAGGAAGGCAGCTCATTTAGCCATGTTGGATCTGATGGAGATGAAGCGCTTACCCAGGCTGGGCCGGAAGGGATTTGAAAGGGATTTTGAGGGTGCTCCGTGTGGCATGCTGGCTTTGGAGTAGGAAGGAAGAAGGATCCCAAGGTGGGGGGAGGAGTGGCCTTGGAGAGCTTTGATACCCAGCATACGTGTTTGGTATTTTATGTACAGGTCCAGGGGCACTGCACACCCTTGGAGCACCAGCTGTTGTGCGCCCCATCATTACAGCGCCACACCCGAAAGTTGTCACCCCTTCCTGAAGCCTGCCCCCCTGGAGTTAGAATCCTAAGTAAGAGGGGGATGTGAGGGGTGCAGACCCTGCATGAAACCCAATCAGTGACTTTCAGGTTTGGCGCCCTAATGACAGGGCACACAATGGTCGGCGTGTTCTAAGGGTGGAACCATCCAGGGGTAGCCATCCAAAATTGTTATAGAGGAAACAGGTGTGTGTTATTCTGTCAGCACCTAGTACAAGATGACACACATTATTCAGTGCTATCCACACTCTATTTAGAACAGAGTCAGCAGCAGCAGCAGCTGTATAGACCACTAGCCCATAGTCAATTATTGGGAGTATTCAGGATGTGACCGCCAGACACCTAGCCTCCTCTGTCATAAGTGATTTGTGATGGTATAGGGCACCCAGTTTTTTTATTTACTGCTTTCACTGTTTCTTCAACATGGTGTGCAAAAACGAGGTTGTTGTCTAGGTATGCACCTTGGTATTTTAAAATACTGACCTTCTCCAAGTTAGATCCTGCCTGATTACTGATAGTGAGAGATAGGAGCACTTTCTTTTTTGTGGGACAGGAGATCAACATTGGCTTAGATTTCTTGCAGTTTAAGATTAATTTGTTTTGGAGAAACCAGTGCTCCAGGGCCGTTAAGCATTGTTGCAAGTCACGTGTGAGTTCTTGTTGGCTACTGCTAGAATAGGAGACAACAAGCGTCATCCAGGCAGAGGAGTACATGAGAGTTTGGGCATGCCAGAGGTAGATTGTTGATGAATAAACTGAAGAGAAGTGGTCCAAGGATTGACCCTTGTGGTACTCCTACTGAGACATGCCCATGTCAGGACGTTATCCCATTGATTCTTACTTTTTGGGTATGGCCTGTCAGATATTCTTTGAACCAGGATACCGAGTCTTGGGAGAACCTAGCATGGAAGCTAATTAAGCAGAAGGGTGTGGTTAACAAGGTCAAAACCTTAGTTAAATCTATGAAGATGGACCCACCAATTGTCTGTTGTCAGGGCATTGTGTGCAGAGTTGCTGTATTCAAGTAATGCTGTTATGCAGCTGTTCTGTTTTCTAAAGCCATGCTGTTGATGGCATTGTATGCCATGTTGACTTAGGTGGGTTACCAGCTGTTCAGCTATTATCTTCTCCAGTGCTTTGGAGAGTGGAGATAGTATAGAGAGCATGTCAACACAAGGTTGACACTACCACTGCGAAGTCCAGCACAGCGACAGATTTCGCTTGAATGCGGTGTCACTGTTTTGGTGAACAGCAGACAGTGGCAGTGCAGCTCCCAGTGTTGTGCTCCCCCCTCCCTGGACCAGCTCCGACTCAGAGTTAGATATCTAGAGACTGGAAGGTGTGGGGATTGGGGAGTGCAGCCCCCTGATACAACACAGATGCATCCCCGACAGTGCGATGCTGACATACTAACATACTAAAATGCCAGCAGAATAGGCCTAATGGCCTTTCGTGTCTGCTTGTTTGGTCAGCCCCACCCATAAGCTGACCTTGCTGCCCCCCTCGCCTTCTCTGCCTTCTCCCTTCCCAGTTCCGGATATTCTCGCTGCATTGGATTTTGCTTCCAGAACCCTTCCCCTGTACCTGTCCCACCCCCTCTTGAACCCCTCCACCATCTCTGCCTCCACCAGCCCCCTGGGCAGCGCATTCCATGACTCCACCACCCTCTCAGTCAAGTAGCACCTCCTCCTTTCTCCCCTGAATCTTCACCTCCAGCTTCCACCCATGCCCTCTAGTTGCCCCCTTCTCCTTCCTTCAAAGCACCCTGACTGCTCCTCCCCTATTTACCCCCTTCATGTACCTGAAGACCTCAATCATGTCCCCCAGTCCCTTCTCTCTTCCAGTGTGTACATATTTAGCTCTTCAAGCCTCTCCCCATAGGTCCTGTCCACCAAGCTCCAAATCATTTTGGTTGCCCTCCTCTGGATCCTCTCCAGGAGTTTAATGTCCCTCTTTAAGTGTGGCCTCCAAAACTGCATGCAGTACTCGAGGTGTGGCCTCACCAAGCAGTTATACAGAGGGAGTATCACTTCCCTCCTTCTGGAGGTGATCCCCCTAGCGATGCATCCCAGCATCCTGTTGGCCTTGGCTGCTGCCCTCCTACAAGTCTCTGAGTTGTTCATCTTGACATCCACCACCATCCCGAGGTCCTCTCGGCCATCGAGACTTGTAGCATTCTCTCCAAGGTGTACACTTGGCCTGGTTTCTGGCCCCAGGTGCAGTACCTTGCATTTCCCTGCATTGAACCTCAGCTTCCACTTTCTAGACCATCTTTCCAGAGCCTGCAGGTCCCCCTGTAGGGCCACCTCCCCTCCTCGATCCACCACCGCCCCCAGTTTTGAGTGATCCGCAAAGAGACTCATCTCACTCCTGATTCCTGTCCTTGTGTCAGAGACATAGGCATTGAAGAGGAGGGGCCCAAGGACTGATCCCTGTGGGACCCCACTAATGACCCTCCTTGGGGATGAGACTATCCCGCCAACTACGACCCTCTGGGTCCGGACCTGGAGCCAATTGTCTATCCATCTGATCATCTGGTTCCCCAACCCCATTTCTCCCAGCTTATCCAACAGGCCCTCATGAGGAACAGAGTCAAATGCCTTGCTGAAGTCTAGAAAGAGGGACATCCACTGGTCTACCCAGGTCCAGGGCACTCGTCACCCAGTCATAGAACTACACAAGGTTTGTCTGACACGATTTCCCTGGGATGAATCCATGCTGTCTATCATCCAGGCACCCTGACTTTTCCAGGTCCCCCCCAGCCTTCCTTGACAATGCCCTCCATCACCTTGTCCACCACCGATGTTAGGCAGACAGGCCTGTCAGTTCCCTGCCACCTACCTTGATCCCCTTGTGGATAGGCACTATATGTGCCATCTTCCAGTCCTGGGCACCCACCCTGTCCTCAGAGAGATGGTGAAAAGCTCCGCCAGCATTTTCGCCAGGACATTCGCAAGTTCCTTCAGCACTCTGGGATGTAATTTATCCGGCCCCGGTGCTTTCTCCATCTTAAGGGACCTGAGGGCTTCCCTCACCCTCTCTGCTGTGATTTCTACCTCCGCTACCTCTTCTCCCTGCTTAGCCTTCCCTCCTCCTGCCAGTGATGCCTTCCCTCTCCCCAGACCCGCCGATCGGTAAGGGTCCCCCCCTCCTCAGTATCACTGTCTCCTCCCATGTATGATGCAGCACCCCCATTTTCCTTGGTGAAAACTGAGGTGAAGTACTCGTTTAGTACCTCAGCCTGCTCCCCCGGGTCTTGTGCCCATCTCTCCTCTGTTTTAATCCTGCTAATCTGCCCCTTCACCCTTCATTTTTCCCCAGTGTATCTAAAGAACCCCTTGTTCCCTCTCCTAATTTCCCAGGCCAGGTTCTGCTCCTTCCTTGCCTTAGCCGCCCTTACCAACCTAGTGGCCCTTCTAGCCATCAGTTCATACTCTCCTCGATCCCTTTCACTCCTTGAGCACTTGAATTGTCTATAGGCTGCCTTCTTTCCCCACACCGCCTCCTGGACCTCCCTGGTCCACCAGCAGGGTTTTCGGGCCCTACTGCATTTTCGTCTTACTCTGGCACAGGTGCTGGTAGCATCCTGCACCCCTCTTCTGATTATTTCCCACCTACTGTCAGTGTCCATGTCTGACCCAATCACATCCAAATGCTCCTTAAGGATCCTTCCCATTTCCTTAAAATCTGCCCCTCAAGTCAATTACCTCCATCTTTGTGCAGCCTTCTACCCCTCCTAGGTCCAGGCAGAACCAAACCGTGGCATGGTCACTCCCCGCCAATGGGTCCCTTACCTCCAGGCCCCCAATCTGGTCACTGTCTGCCAGGACCACATCCAGTACCCATGCCTCCCTGGTCGGTTCCCCCACCTGCTGAGTTAGGAATGTGTCTTGAAAGACATCCAACAACCCTGTTCCGGCCACCGAGGATGTCATGTTTCCCAGTCTGTTCCTGGCATGTTAAGTCCCCCAACACCACCACCTTCCCCTGCCCAACCTGCAGTGTCTCCCAACATCTGCCACCAGACTCTCCTCCAGCTCCTCTGCCAGCGCAGGGGGTTGATACACCACTCCTATTTTTACTGTCTTGCCCCCCCTTGTTATCAAGGTGACCCAAATTGCCTCCACGGTTCCCTCTGCCTCCTCTACTCCCCCTATGCCAATGCAGTTTTTGACTATTATTGCTACCCCTCCTACCCCTTCCCTCCCCCCTGTCCTTCCTGAACATAGTGTAACCCTCCAGGTTCAGGTCCCAATCGTGTCCTTCGGTGGCCCAGGTCTCAGTGACCGCTGCCACATCCACCGCTCCCTCAGTTAGCATTGCCTGGAGCTCAGGAATTTTATTGCCCAAGCTCCTGGCATTTAGCAGGACTACCTTCCACCCTTTCCCTATACTTCCATTTCCCCTGCTCGTGTTCCCATAGGGATTCTGTTTTCCCTTGGTCTGCGCTTTACCAGTCGGCCTTTTCCCACCTTCCTTCCAGCTCCCCAGGGGGTGGAGACAGAGTCCCTCCTTTATCGGACCCCTCTCGACAGCCTTTTCTCCCATCCCTCCCCCCTTCACAAGTTTAAACCCCACTTTTCACCAGTGAACTCCTCTATTTTCAACTTAAGGATTCCCCTCTCCTCCAAATTGAGATGGAGCCTATCTCTAACATACAGCTCCTTTTCCTCCCAGGTCTCCCCCCAATCCCCCATCAGCCCATACCCTCTGGCCTCACACCACTCACTAAGCCACTGGTTTATCTCCCTAATCTCCCTTTTGTGTTCCCCACTAGCGCTTGGTACCGGTAGGATTTCCAAGAAGGAAATCGTGCACCCTGTGTAATGACAGACCCTGGCAAGCTCGTTGAACCTTGCCTATATCTCTAGCTCGCTATTTCCCTCACTGTCATTTGTACCCAGGTGGACCAGTATGTCCGGGGAACCCCCACAATCCTTTGCCAGCTGATGTACCTCATGCTTGGCCCTGTGTACCATTAGTCCAGAGAAGCATTTTGTCCTAACTGGCCTGGTTTCACCTTCCCTATCCCATTTGATACCTCTGATCATAGAATCCTCCAACAGGAGCACTCTGACCGCTCCTTTTCCTCTATTTCACCCCCTTCCATGTCCCTCATCCTTTCTACCGGCCCCTCCACCCAGCCGGCTCCTTGTTCCTCCCCCTATCTGGGTGCCACATTCCGCCCCCTCATTTACCCTGGCCATCCCCTCCTCTCTGATCCTATGCCTTTCCTCCTCCCGAGTATCCTTCTGTGCCTCGCTAACTCCCCTCACTGCTCACGACTGGTCCTTCTCCCCCATCTGCTAAACTAGCCTGGCTCGTCCTCCCTCCCTTCCTTCCTGTCTCCATTCAGCCCCTCCTTGCTTGTCGTGCTCCCCTGGCCTAAACCCTCAGCTCTCTTTACTGTATCCTCCTTGTACTTCTGGTACTTCTCCTTGCCCTTTCCTCCCAACTGGTCCTTCTCCTTGCGCTTTCCTCCCTCTTCCCCCTGCCCCTCCTGCTCTGATCCACTGCTCCCCCCATTTTCCTGCATTCCAGGTTCCCCCCTGTTCCTCCTGCTATCTGGCCCCCACCTGCTGTGCCTCACTCCCTTTCCATCTCTAACCACCCTGTCATGGCTACATCACCACCCTCATCCTCAAGCAGAAGAAGAAGAGAATGGAAGTGGTTACTGAAAGATCCAATCCACCTCCCCACCTTGCTTCCTTTGTCCAGCCCCAGCCATCTGCCTACTTCCCTGAGAATGTTGTCCCTCTGGCCCCCTTTTGTGAGGGTCCCCAGTTACCTCCCTGCTTCCTTGGTAGTGTCCTCCTTTTGGACCCCCTCTGCCAGGGTCCCTATGTGATCCCAGAGTATTCTCCTGCACTCCTTTCCCTATGCCCCCGCCCCTAGTGCTTGGTGCAACCCCATGGGAGATCCCCTGCCCTCTTCCCCAACCATACCTCCCCCCTTCCCCCAGCTGTCTCCTAATCCCTGCAACCTCCTCCCTAAGCTGTGCCAGCTGGTAGCACCTTAGAAACCACTGAACTTCCAAGCCCAGTCCAGTATCATGGCTGCCCCACACCCTGCACCCCACCACCCTCCCAAAGATGCCGGCCCTAGTGACGTATGGTCCCATCCCCCTCCAAGTAGGTTTCCTTGGGTGAGCCACCATTCCCCACTAGTCCAAGATATACCCCTACTGACTAATCAGGTCACCCACTAATCCTAGATACAGTCCCACAGTAAACCGGTAACCCTGTTACTAGGTGCAGTACAACACAGTAAACTTATAAGGGAATTGAACAACTCCCAAAGCTCCTCTCTCCCAGCCTTTAAATCCAACCCCCAGTGGCTAGAACTACATGAGCTGCACCTGCAGCCTTTTCCTCCAATTGCAGGGCAGGTGTTCCCCTGTAAATAAGCAGAGCTCTGGGGAGGGAGGGATGGGGGAGGGTGAATAGGGCCTACACCCGACTCTCGAGGGAGTGTATCAGCCCTGTGTCTGCCCCTCCAGGCCCTGCAACCAAAGAAACAGCCCCAAGCAAATCCCACCTAATAGGTTTTAAATCAGAAGAAACAGGCCTCCACCAGCGCAGCCTGTTCCACAGTGAAACATCCAACAAATGAGCCCACTTATAGCCATCAAACCAGTTTTCAAACTTCCAACATCCCCAAAAACAATACCCTGCTAGCCCCTTAGAAGTAGTAAGAAAGAAAAGAAATAACCTTCTACCAAGTAAAATCCACAAGAAACCCTGCAAAAACAACAAGAAGCAGCTACTGTACTGAAACACATCTGATCCTGTCCCCTTCTAGTTCCTTCTGAGAAGCCAAAGCAACTAACACCACAAACCTGATTCAGCTCTGCCTCCAGTCAATTAGCTGAGTGAGACCTGGCCAGACCATTAACACCCTTCCCCCACTATGCACTAACCTTCGCAGCTAGTGAAGTCAGCAAAAAGGAATCAAAATTCAACTCAAAGCCCCTAAAATGTTTGCTACCAAAGGAAACAGGTGTCCAATTCAGTCAGCTTCACTAACACATCAAAATAGGCTTGAAATTAACAGATATAGGTCTCCAATTCAAATAACCAGCCCCAAGCAAATCCCACCAAATAGGTTTCAAATCAGAATAAATAGGCCTCCACCAGCGCAGCCTGTTACACAGTGAAACATTCAACAAATGAGCCCACTTACAGCCACCAAATCAGTTTTCAAACTTCCAACAGCCCCAAAAACAATAACCTGCTAGCCCCTTAGAAGTAGTAAGAAAGAAAAGAAATAACCTTCTACCAAGTAAACCACAAGAAACCCTGTAAAAACAACAAGAAGCAGCTACTGTACGGAAACGCATCTGATCCTGTCCCCTTCTAATTCCTCGGCATTGTGGCTGTCGCTGTCAGGGATGTCAGTGCTGCGGATGTCACAGTGCCATAGTAAAACCAGTATAGAGATGAGGCAATAGTTGGATATGTCATCTTTATTACCCCATTTGTGTACAGGGGTGACCAGGGCTGTTTGTCAGGTACTCAAGAACTGGTCAAACCATAGTGAATGGTTTAAGAGCTTTGGTATACGCACAATTAGAACATCCAGTGCAGAAGCAAGTAGTTTCATGTCTGTTGTGTCACTACCCATCTTTGTTTTACCTAGTACCTTCTTGACGTGTCTGAGGGTGTCCGATGTTGAAACCAATTTGAAATAGAAAGCAGATTGGGGTGGGGAGTCAGAGGCCTCCTTGGGCTGGGCCATTAGTGGACTGGGAGGCATGTTAATGGAATCCAATGTAGACAGTATTTAGCTGAGGTTGGTCAATATGGTGTTAAAGATATTTGCAATTTCACAGGGATCTGTGACAATGGTGTTATTGTGGATGATTGGGTTGGGGGCCACCTTTTCGTCTTTACCTAGGAGGTCCTTCAGAGTGTCCCAGAATTTTCTGCTGTTGCTCTATAGTTGGGCCTGGTCATCTTGAAGTGGGTTGCTTTGGCAGACCTTATTTCTGGCTGCCTTATAGTGCTGCAAGTCCTGCGGGTTACCAAAAGACCTTGCTTTGTGTCCTAGATGGTCTCTTAGCTTCATTTGTGTCGGGGGGGGGGTTAGCCACTCAGCACTATTACCATGAATCATTCGTTTTTCTGTAGGGAGCATATATGTTTGTTGCCGTGTTGAATTCATTAATAAAAAAATCCAGTGCAAGGCCTATATAGAAACATAGAAGTTGATGGCAGATAAGGACCGCAGGGCCCATCCAGTCTGCCCATATCTGGAATATGGTCCAGGAATCCGCAATCAACTGATGCCAGATGCAGCTTGAAGGTGCAGAGTGACATTTCGGAGGACCCTACTATTCACTAGTTTGGAGGGGGGAGTTTGGTGAGCTTTGCTGACCATTCACATAGCACCGGGCAGTGATCACTCTGGGAATCAGGGAGTACTTTAACCTTTAATAGGCATTCTGGGTGAGTGGTGGGGACCCAGTCAATAAGGGTGCTTGTTCCTGTTTTATAGTTTGTTCTAGTGCATTCATTCACTACCTGTGTAAGGAATAGTCTATTAATTAGATCCTAGTGGGCAATGTTTGATTTAGAGTTCCAACTGATACTGAAGTCCCCTAAAACCAGTGTCTCCGAGGATGAGCTCACCTCCTGGTAGTATCCACTGAAGGACATGATACCATCTTGGTTGCTATGGGGGGGAATGTAGACTGTTGGGATCTGCAGGTTTTTAACCCCTTTGGCTAGAGTTAGTTTTGCAACCAGGCATTCACAGTGTTTGTCAGGGCAGGAAATAGGAACATTTTGGGCCTGAAGGTGGCTTCTTATACATATTGGAGGCAACCACCCCAATGTTTCCCTACCCTATCCTGCCTGAAGTTTGTATAACCATTCAGAGTGATTGCTGAGTTGGGGATCTTGGCAATGAGCCAGGACTCTTTGATGGATATGATATCAGGTTGGGTATGTGTCACCCAAGCTTCAAATTGAGTGAATTTAGGGGGGAGGCTGCCCATGTTTGATGAAACGAAACACAGGGTTCCTGATTTTGTCCCTGGGTGGATGGGTACCTTGATGTGGGCCAGGGTTAGGGTGAATATTCCCTGATAACAGAAGGAGGAACATCAAGGTTTTATGCACTATCCTGTAGGAAACTGGTTTACTGGCTAATTTGTGGTTGCTTGTGTAATACTTAGTGGCAGGTCTACAGAGACCTTCTAAGAGGGTGAACCATTTGTATAAGTATACCAGGGTTATAGTAAGCTGTGCTGACTCGTATTTGTCAGGTGGCATGACGACATTTGGTTGCACCTATGACAGAGTTACCTTTAAGTGAACATAGTGGTAGATCTGAGGGGCACGTGGGGTAGCCTCTTGAGGGTGTGAGAAATCATGGGTATTAGACTTTAGAGATGCCGTCATAACAGCAAGCAAGAAGGTTATACTGCTAGTGGTAGGCATGTTTAAACTGAAATTAGAGCTAGTGGGGAGGAAAGATGTTGGATGTTGGAGGTTTGAGACTTTCATGAGGAGTGTCTATTTATGTTCAGTTTTCCCAGGCACATTATCAGATATGAAGTTTTAAAAATGCAAGTCTATGTTTTAAAACTTGGCTGGGTTTTGAAAAAGGCAAAGAAACAGAAGAGTTTTTGGGGCAGTCAGCTTACATTTGTTATTTAAACAGAAAAGCTGAAAACGTATGTTTATAGTTTAGAATTAGATGTTTCAAGTTTGATTTATATATGTATGTATGTATGTATTCATTCATTTATCAGGTGAATGCACTAGTCCAATAAGAGGCAGCCTGGTTTAAATGATCAGGAAAAGTTAATGAATTTCAAGGCACCACCTTAAAAAACTACTACTGCTTCTCCTACTCTGTTTGGGAAATGTTGAATTAAACCCAGGTCCACCTATTTCTCTGGACGCCCCTGCGGACCTCCCTCAATATAAAGGGATTAGCTTTCTCCATATCAGTGTCTGTAGTTTGCTAAAGAAGATTGACTCTATACAGACCTGGGCTCTACATGCATCTCCTGATTTCTTCATGATAACTGAATCCTGGCTCACACCCTTGACCTGGACAAATCTATCGCGTACCTGGATATATCATCTACCGCTGTGATAGACCGACTAGAGGGAGGGGTTGCAATATATGTCAAAAGCAAATTCACAGTCACAGTCTTTGACTGTACCTCAAAACTAAGGAATATGAATGCCTTGCTCTAAAATTATCACTTTCCATGAAATCACTCCTTATGGCAGCATGCTACCGACCACCGTCTGGTGGCTGGGCACTTCTGCCACACCTTCAAAACCTTCTTGACTCTGCTAATACTGAGTGTATTCTAATGGGGGATTTCAGTCTAAATTGGAATGATGACAGCTCTAAGAAATTGAAGGATCTATGCGATGTTAATGGTCTGTTATAAATGGCGACTGCTATAACCAGACCTAACAGAAAAAACCCTGAGCGCAGCACCCTCCTGGACCTTATACTAGTAAACAAACCTCACACTGTCTTGCATACTGGAGTATTCTTCAACAATATAAGTGACCATTGCGCTACTGCCTGCATCAGACATCCTTCCCAAATAAAAACGGCCTCCAAATTTAAGCTGAAAAGATGCCTGAAAAAGTTCTGCCAGTACACTTTCATGAAAGATCTAAGCAACATTCGTTGGCAGGATTTCTATCTAGCCCCCACCTTTAACGAGGCATTTAACATCTTTCATAGCCTTTTACTGGAGCTAATAGACAAACACGCCCCACTAAGACTGATCAAATCAAAAAATAAAACTTCTGGCTGGTTCTCTCCCATCCTGAAGAAACGCAGGGATAGGGACTACTGGTGGAAAAGGAAATCCCACCTGGAGGCTGATTGGTTAGCATTCCGTACCACTAGGAATGCTTGTACCAAGCTAATTAGGTCAGAAAAAGCTAGGTACTTCCAAAAAGAACTAGAAGACAATAAAAACAACTCTGCCAAATTTTGGAACATCCTCAAAGAAGTTGAAGGTCAGTCCACTGCAACACCCCTTCCAAACAAAATTGTGTCTGATGGTACCACCTATATGGACAAAGCTGATATACTAGAGAAGCTTAATGATCACTTTGCCACTGCAGGGCTTGCCTTTGACACCTCACCTATCAGCAAACTTAGCCCGGCAAGAGACTACACTGTTGGCTTCACTAATAATCACAACCATAACCAACCACATCCCAACCCCTTCAGCTTCCTCACAATTATGTTCAAGCAAGTGGAGGACCTTCTCCTTTCTCTGGATACAAAAAAGAGTGCGGGTGCAGATAATATTGAACCGTACTTCCTAAAACTTGGCCATACCTATCTGACCGCCCCCATTACACACTTATTCAACACCTCTCTGATTAAAGGTGAGCTACCTGTCTTGTGGAAAACTGCCCACATCCTACCATTATTCATGACTGGGGATCTGAGTGATCTGAACAATTACCGGCCTATTTCTATACTATCCGTTCTCTCTAAATTACTTTAAAAAATTGTCAACATCCAACTTAGAGAACATTTGGATTCACAAAAGTTGCTAAACCGCTCAGTCCGGCTTCAGAGCCAAACACAGTACAGTATCGGCTGTTGCCAAAGTAACTTCAGACTGGCAAATGGCCTTGGACTCTAAGAAGCATGTATTTGCCCTCTTCCTTGATCTAAGTAAGGCCTTCGATACTGTGGATCATACCATCATGCTTACTGCACTGAGTAACATCGGACTTGATAGTTCTGCCATTAAATGGTTCACCAGCTACCTAACCAATAGGTTACAACAAGTCAAAGCCATAGGAGATCTGTCCCCACAAAAATCCTTGTTACGAGGAGTCCCACAAGGCTCCATCCTGGGCCCTATCCTCTTTGCAATATACATCAATAATCTGGACTCGCAGCTGGGCACAGTAAATGTGCACTTATTCGCAGATGATACTGTACTCTATACCACAAATTCATCCTTGGATCTGGCCTTCTCACTCATAAGCTCCTCCTCAACACCAAAAAGACTAAAGCAATGATTCTGTCACCAAAGTCTACTTCCAGATGTCCACGTATCACGCAGATCTGAACACTCTTAGAAGAACCCCTTGAAGTAGTTGATACCTTTAAATACCTAGGGTTCTGGCTGGATAACAAGCTTAACTTTCTGTGCCAGTTAAATGAAACCTCAAAGAAACTAAGACAGTGACTAGGTTTATTCTATGGCATTAAACACCTACTCACGTTAGAAGCCAGAATGAGACTAGTACAAACTACATTCCTACCTATACTGGACTACGCTGATTTCCTTTACAGTCATTGCCCATCAACGATGCTAAACAAACTGGACACCCTTTACCACGAGCTTTAAGATTTATCTTAAATCTACCCGTAGTACACATCACTGTCATCTATACCAGGTTTCTGGATGGACCTCACTCTCAACTAGAAGAAAAGAATGCTCTCCTCTGTTTTTTAGAGCATTATCTGATAACTCCTGCATACATCTCTAACATCTTCAAATGGGCTAAAGGTTCCTATGGCCTGAGATGCTTCTCCTTAATCTGCTTCCAGATTCCTAGAGTGAAAACTACCCTTGGCTCAGCAACAATCAACTTCTCACTTCCATCACTTTGGAACACTATGCAAGACTCATGAAAATTATCCTCACTTCCAAGCATTTTCACATTCAAAGCTCTACACAGAAACATAGAAACATAGAATTTGATGGCAGATAAGGACCGCTTAGCCCACCCAGTCTGCCCATTTCCCTGCCTACTGGATAAGCTGCAGATCCTAGTTAACCAGCAGCCTACTTCTCCCTACCCCAGAATTGCCTTATGACTGTCCCATGCATGCTTGAATTCCACCACTGTTTTGACTCCACAACCTCCTCCGAAGGCCGTTCCATGCATCCACAACCCTCTCTGTGAAAAATACTTCCTTAAATTACCTCTGAGCCGCCACCCTCTATCTTCAAATTGTGCCCCTTGTTCTTGCACACTTTTTTTGAAAGATGCTACCCTCTTGGACTTTGTTGATTCCTTGAGGTGCCTGAAAGTTTCTATCATGTCCCCTCTCCCTCCTTTCCTCGAGCCTATACATATTAAGCTCCTTAAGTCTCTCTTCATATGTCTTCCGTGCAGACCCTGCACCATTTTAGATGCCCTCCTCTGGACAGCTTCCATCCTGTCTATGTCTTTGCAAAGACTGGGTCTCAGAACTGCACAGATACTCAGATGGGGTCTAACCAGCTGTCTGTACAGAGGGATAATAACTTCCTGTTTCTACTGGTGATGCCTCCTCATGCATCCCAGTATCCCCAACCCTCCTTGCTGCCCTCTCACATTGCTTGCCCACCTTTAGTTCATCTGATATGACTACCCCCAGGTCCCTTTCCATTTTGTTGTTGTTAGTATCTCACCCCCCATTGTGTACTCTTCCCCTGGGTTTTTGTTTCCCAGGTGCATTACCTTGCACTTCTTAGCATTGAATCTAAGCTGCCATACATTTGACCATTCCTCTAACCTTGCCAAGTCCTTTTCATCCTTTCCACCCCACCTTGTGCATCAACTCTGTTGCAGATCTTTGTGTCATCTGCAAAGAGACATACTTTGCCTTCCAGTCCCTCTGCAATGTCACTTATAAAGACATTGAAGAGGACTGGTCCTAATTCTGAACCCTGCGGTGCCCACTAGTAATCACACTTTCTTCAGAGTGGACTCCATTACTATTACTCTCTGTGTTCTATTCTCCAGCCAGTTTTTACCCAGGCTGTCATCTTGGGACCCACTCCCAGGCTGGCTAACTTGTATATTAATCTTTTGTGTGGGACTGTGTCAAATGCCTTGCTAAAGTCTAGGTAGGCCATGTCCACAGCCCTCCTTGATCTACTACTTTGGTCACCCAGTCAAAGAAATCTATCAGATTTGTCTGGCATGGCCTTCCTGCTGTGAATCCATGCTGCCTTGGGTCCTGTGCCCCTCTGGCCTCTAGATACTGACAGTTCTTTCCTTCAGAAGTGATTCATCATTTTCCCTACCACTGAGGTTAAACTAACAGGTCTGTAGTTTCCTGCTTCTGCCTTGCTCCCACTTTTGTGAAGGGAATCACATCTGTCCTCCTCCAGTCCTCGGTACCACCCCATCCTCCCATGATTTGTTAAACAGGGTAGTCAGTGGTGTCACTAATTCTACCCTTAGTTCTTTTTAGAATTCTGGGATAAATCCCATCAGGCCCCATTGCTTTGTCCACCTTCAGTTTTAAGAGTTCTTTCAGAACCCTTTCTTCTGTGAATGGGCTGGTATCAACTTCTGTATCCAGAGTGTTTCTACTGTTTGTTTTAGGTACCTCCCCTCTTCCTTTGTAAATACTGAGCAAAATATTTGTTTAGTATCTCTGCCTTTTACAGTCACCCTCTGCCCACCCTCCTCCCCCCCTTATTAAGCCTCACTATCCCTCCCTTGGTCTTCCTTCGCTCTCCTGATGTACCTATAAAGGTTTTATCCCCTTATTAACTGAGTTGGCTATCTTTTCCTTGGTTTGGGCCTTTGCTGTTCTGACTGCCTTCCCAGCTTCCTTTGCTTTAACTGATACAGTTCTCTGTCCTGCTCCTTCTGTGATTCCTTGTACTTCCTTAAAGCTTTCTTTTTCTCTTGAACCTTCACTGCCACTTCCTTTGAGAACCATAGTGGTTTCTTACATCGTTTAATTTTGTTTATTTGCTTCACACAGAGGCTTGTTACCTCTGTGATGGCAGTTTTTATTATTCCCCATTGTTCTTCCACCCCTCCTTCCTGCCCATTTGCTAGTGCATTCCTTAGGCACTCACCCATTTTGGCAAAGTCAGCCCTCCTAAAGTCCAGTACCTTTGCCTTTGTGGAAAACTTGACTCTATTGCTGTGTTTATTGTAGAACCATACTGTTCAATGGTCGCTAGTTCCCAGATGGCTACCACTTCTACATCTGTGATCCTCTCTTCATCTCCATTTGAGAGAACCAGGTCTAAGATTGCTCCCTCTTGAGTGGGCTCCAATACTAGTTGTCTTAGGCATGCCCCTGTAGGCATCTAGAATAACCCCACTCTTCAAGTGGCTGCTGCAACTGCACTCCAGTTAACATCTGGCATATTCAGATCACCCATCAGCAATATCTCCCCTTTTTCTGCCCATACTAAGTATACTTTCTATCATTTCCTTGTCCATTTCCTCCCCTGAGAAGAGGGGTCTGTATCAACCCTGTCAGCGGATTATGGTGCCATTGCCGGTCTCCAAATTTACCCAAAGTGCTTCTTCTCCCTGTTTTCCCTTTTGTTCTGTTGCTTTGATTCCTTCCTTATGTAAAGAGCTACTCCTCCTCCTCTTTTACCCTCTCTGTCCCTCCTGTAGATAGTGTATCCTGGTATGTTTATGTCCCAGTCATGGTTTTGTGTGAACCATGTTTCTGTGACTGCCACGATATCCAGGTGTTCCTCCTCCATCAAGGCCACTAATTCAGGAAGCTTGTTACTCAGACTACGGGCATTGGTACTCATTGCTTTCCATTTCTTGATGGCTTTACCTTCTGTTGCAGCATTCCCCACTGACCTTTCTACCTCAGTCTTTTTCTCATTTAGTACCCTGTTTTGTAGGGAGAGGCTGGGATTTTCCTGCTGCTTATCAGTGCCTCCCCCCCTTGACTAGTTTAAAAGCTTCACAATGAAGCATTTAAACCCATTGCTCAAAAGACGTGTTCCTTCCTGAACAGATGCAGACCATCCTGCCAGTATAGGCTGGTGTCCTCCAGGTGGAACCCCAGTCCCCAATGAAGCCAAACCCCTGTGCTCCAACACCATTTTTTCAACCATTCATTAAACTGCATGGTGCAAAGTACCCTTGCTCACTCATGCCATTGACAGGCAGCACCTCTGAGAAGGATACTGTGTGTGCTACTTGTCTTAGGGCCCTCCCCAGTTCTACAAAGTCCTTCTGCACTGCTCTAATCTCATGTTGAGCCAAGTCATTTGTCCCTAGGTGGACAATGACATCCAGCTCAGACTCCCGTGCAGCTGTTCTCGTGATCCTGAGGATGCGCTTCCTGTCCTCAAGCCATGGCACCAGGCAGGCACCTTACTTCAGTTTTCCCTGCTCCCCCCAGTTCTATCCTCCTAATAATTGAGTCCCCCACCAGGAGCTGCTTCCTTTCCTTGTGGTGTCCTCTGCCTCCTTCCTGTGGGCCTCCCTTGTGACAGGTGTCCTCAGCCTCCTTAATCTCCTCTGTAGGTGCATTCATAGGGGAGCTGTGCTCCCCCAGAATGGTGTATGGATTGTGGAGTGGAACAACTGACTGGGTGTGCCTCTGTTCCACCATCCTCACCCTCCCTGAGCCCACTGTGGTCCAACTGCTGTGCTTTCTTTGCAACCTCTGAGGTAGTGGTGGTGGCTCTGGTGCTCCCTGGATGGGGGAGGTTCCCTTCCTACCATCCAGTCTGGACTGGGGGAAGGTTCCCTTACTGCTGTCCAGTGTGGCCTGAAGACAGGCAAATTCTTCCCTCAGGGCAGAGAGTTGTCTGCAAATAGGGCAGCATCTCAGCCTCCAGAAAGACTCCCGGAAGAGTGCTGCCCCACAGCCATTACATTGCACTACTCCCCACATGATTATGTACTTTTTTTTGTGTGTGTTTGTGTGTGTGATTGGTTTGTTATATAGAAATATATATATATTATACAATGTGTATGCTTATATTTTCAGTGCTGTGTGCTAGAGAGGATATGACATTGATATGCACCTTGCACTCCTGAGGAAATGATGTCAGAACCCCAGGTATAAAGGAAGTATTACCAGGGGTGGGTGGGGTGAGGCGGTGAGGTTGGCCTAAACTGTGCCCTCACAAAACAATCAGCTAAGAGCTCTGACCCACCCGCTGCGATGAGTGCCTTCCTGTCAGCAAGATACCATACACAACAATTTGACAGAGAAAATCCCCTGCTAATCAAACAGAGACAAATCCAGACATCCAAGTCAGACACAGGTAAACCTCCCCAGCCCCAAAACAGCCTGGTGGTTTGTGCTCTGAAAGCAGTCAGCTCCAAAATAAGTCAGCTGTGCTTTAAACTCTTCCTGCACTGAAAATCTTACGAATTGTAACAAGACTGTCTTTTTCCTGATAATTCTAAGTTCCTTATTTCACCTTTCAGTTAGAAGTAGTCTCCACCTGCAGAATATCTGCTACAAACCAAAGACAATTGTAAGGTTCACCTCCCTCTGTTGTGAGCACAGCTCGCTTTCTTGCAAATCCTATGTTCGGTATTACAGCTCCCAGCAAGATGTAGTTTGACTTGAAAAATATTAGCTGTTCTGATGAGTTTGCTATAAAACACTTGCTTATAATACTGTTGTTCTCAGGTCTGTTACCAAAGCTACTGGCTGATAAGTAGCTGTGATGTAATCACTTCCTGAGAAAGTCTGGAATTTCCTTTTAAGGCACACAGGATAAACACAAAAACAGTTTACTGTCTGGGTCAGATACACAACCTGTACCTGCACTTATTTCAGGATTTGTGACAAATGTTTAGCCCAGGGTTTAAACTCTTCCTGCACTGAAAATCTTACGAATTGTAACAAGACTGTCTTTTGCTGATAATTCTAAGTTCCTTGTTTCATCTTTCAGTTAGAAGTAGCCTCCACCTGCAGAATATCTGCTACAAACCAAAGACAATTGTAAGGTTCACCTCCCTCTGTTGTGAGCACAACTTGCTTTCTTGCAAATCCTATGTTCAGTATTGCAGCTCCCAGCAAGATGTAGTTTGACTTGAAAAATATTAGCTGGCTCTATTAATGGATTATCTGAAGGAATCATGCAACTGTTTTAGACGCCGATGACCCCTAAGCCCTGGGTGCCAGTCTCAAATCCTACGCCTAAGTAGCTCATCCACCCACATTCCTAACAACAGAAACGTAGGACCTACAAGCCTAGTTCCCTTAATCCAAGATGGCCCTGCCTATTCTCTACCTTTTACCTATTCTGGCCTCCCTTTTGGCTGCCTACTCTTTCACCCCAATTTCTGCCCTATTCCTTAATTCCTCCTTATTTGTTATCATTTAGGTATGAGCTGTTACTTAGCGGAGACTATATGGGATTGTTGTCTCTTCTCATTTCAGTAAAGCTTATCATTATATACTTTGCTATTAATTATGTTGACCGTATGTATAGGCCCATATTGACGGCACCTTCACAATGTTTTTTTTTTTTGCACCATTGTCCACCGTAATTGTAATCTTATGAAGTGTACTGTATTGTATTAATGCCCAGGACCACCTTGAAAATGAGCTTGCTCAATGGTGTTTATGCCTGGTTAAATAAAGTGATTGATTGATTGAATTATTCTGGAACAGTCCGTGAATTCAGCACGTGAATGTTCCCTCAAGCATATATCAATTGTTTATGAATGTTCATGACTTTTGTGTATGTCACTCCTGTGTTCATGAACAATCATGAACTGAAAGGTTCATAAAGGTCCGTGTAAGTTCATGAAACTTTTTATTTTTATTTAATATGCTTTTTACTCCCAGTCGCTCCTACCTTCAGCCTTACTCTATACACCTGTCTCGCTTCCCAATGACCACCTTCACCACCGATACTCCCTGGCTTACCCCCATGGCAGGGCCATGGCACTACTACCTGCCGTCCTGACAGATAAGGTGTTGGTGATACTGACAGTGCCTCCTTGGCTCCCCAGTGCGGGGTTCAGGGCCTGCAGTGGTCGCCAGTGAAGCCGTGACTGAGTTGGTGGGCAGAGTGGCAGAGAGCCATGGAGATCAGGCACCAGGGATGGCATCATCCAGAGTGAGTGGTGTGATTTTCTTGTGTTTTTCTGGAGGTGGAGATGTGCAATGACATCTGGCATCTGCCCTGCCTCCCTGCGCTCAGATGCCAGTTGCTGCAGTACTCCGGCCTCCGCCCGGAGTCCATCAGGCACGGATGTACACCACCCCCCGGAGAAGGAGAGCAGTCCACGGGACACTCCATTCTTCACTCCCCAGGCCGGCCCTCCGATGACCAGGGTCTGTTCCTGAACCTGGGTTGCCGGTGTTGCAAGCAGAAATCCAACCTCTGTGCCAACGGGCCGGCAGAAGTTCATGAAACTTGTCCACTGAACATTCCTTTGGTGAACTGTACCCTACTTTTATAATGTTTGATAATTCATAAGGCAACCCTGTTTTTTGCAACTTAAATGTTATTAAGTTTCAAGCACTTATCACATGTCATTAACAGTGCATCAAAAAACAAAAATCATATGAGCAATAAGAGATAGAGCAGGCCATTACAACAGAGCTCACTACAGATAAAAATCATAAAAACATACATGAGACTGTGAAAAAAGGTCACCATGTGGGCGCACACAATATTTGGTCTCCATGGGAGATATGAGTTCTAACTTATCCCATTGCATTGCCTTCAATGCACATCTCCGTTCTTAGCTGGGGAGCCATCCCACTAAAGAGCATCTTAATGCCACCTACCCTTCTGATCTGTGATTTCAAGGAACTCTTAAGCTCTCCAAAACCATCACCCAGTCAGGAGCTAGATTCACAAATCTTTGCACCAAAGCAAACCCGGTTTTGTGCCAAGTTGGTATACACAATAAGCCTGGTTGTGTGCTCAAACCAGAGTTAAGGCCATGGCAAAGTGTGGAGGAGCCTCAATGCAAATGAAGGGCGGGGACATGAATATTGCTGTCCCATTCACAAAGCATTTGCTTCATGCAAGGGCAACTTGCATGGTCCCCTTTGCACGAGCAAATACTGCCAACCGAGACTTTGCCTTAATCCTGCTCAACCCTATTGATTGGCAGAAGTACTGCTGCACCCCCACCCCCTGCCATTTGCTGATTACTGGCACGAGTAGAAATAAATAGTATTCCCTTGTGCTAGTGGTCCCTCCCCCCCTTGCCAATCACCAGCCGTAAATGACATATATATTTTCCCTGGTGTCCAGTGGTCTCTCCCTCCATCCCTGATTGCTTGCCCGATATGACATAAACTTTTTCCTGGTGTCCAGTGGTCCCTCCTCCTACCCAATGACCCACCTGATATGACAGAAACCTTCCCTGGTGTCCAGTAGTCCCTCCCACACCTGCTAAGCGACCAGGAAATTTATCTTTATATTAACACAGGCAGATCGGTGATGGGGGATGGTCTGCCAGAACACCAGGGACTGGATACCACTTTGATACAGGGGATCTGGGATAGCGAGAGGGATCACTAGACCACCAGGGAATGATGTCATGTTAGTATACAGGGATTGGGAGGGCCACTAAACACCAGGGAATGTTTATTTTGGCACATCAAGCCAGCGTGTGGGAGGGCACCACTGACACAAAGAGAAGTCTACTATATCAGGTGGGTGATCGGGTGGAGGGAGAGGCAGCTGGACACCAGGGAAAGGTTTTTGTCGTGTCGAGCAGGTGATTGGGTGGGGAGGGACCACTGTCACCAGGAAAAATGTATATGTAATTTCAGGTGGCGATTGGTGGTGGTGGGGGGGTCATCAGATGCCAGGTACATAAGGCTGTGTATGATACAAGGTTGAGGGTCCCATTAAACTCTGGCATAATCTATGTAAATGGGCCATAATGGGCATGCAGATGGACACATAGTGCCTTGCATGCCCAGTGGGCCTGATGTTACAGTATATGGCTGCTTTAGTGAATTGGAAATAGTACACCTGTACTGTTCCTTGTGGAGCCATACTTCTGGCTGTACGTCGGACCAGCGTTAGTGGGGTAGCACTAGTGGTAATGGGGTTACCGCTGACTTGACCTAACCCTATTCACAGTCAAATAGCACAGTATGCTATCCGTCTGTGAATAGCAATTTTTGACACCTGTGCAAAAGCAAAGCGCAATGCAAAATTTTGCATTGTGCTTTGTGATTTTCCATGAATCTAGCCCCAGTTCTCTCAAAATATTGGAAAAAAGGAAGCCATTTAGCACAGTGCTTATCCTACTGAACACACAGCAGGGCCATAATATACTTCATGACCCTCGGCCCAGTGACGCTGAGGGTTGAGGCGCGGGACGCCACACCTCGCGCTGCGCCGGTGACCCGGTTTCGGGAACGGACTCGGGCTGCCGGGGGCTGGCAGGGGGAAGGAAGGATTGAGCGTCCTGCGACAGCTCTCCTTCCTTCGGGGTGGGTGAAGGATGCATGCGGCACTGCAGTGACACCCAGCGGAGGCTGAAGTGCGACCCAGCTGCGCATTTGACTGGGGAGAAGCCGTGAGGCGTCTCTCTGCACGTGGTCGCTGCGTCATTGCATGTCGGCTCTCCAGGGATACATAAATACAAAAATGGGGACTCCGCCTCTATGAAGCCCTCCCGGGTTCTTCCGTGTCACCGATCCTCCCAACCAGTTACAGGACCGCGGGTTGGGATGTGGGAGTCAGCTCCATGGCCCCATCCTCTGGGGGCAAGCCAGGGGTGACCGGGGATCGACTGGCATGGGGGACCTTAGGGGCCGTGACTAGGGTGGATACTTGGCGATATCCCCCAAAAAAAAAAAATACTTCATGACCTAACATCTTTGAAGTCTGCCTCCATTCATCCTCAGTCGGTATAGTGGGAGAGTCAATGTCTGGTGATCACCTTGAGAGCTACTACATTAAGGCTGTTATAATAATACAGGGCCTCTTCTGGGTCATGTTAAGAGTAACCCTGTTTAATACTATTCTCGTAATATATTTGGTCTTATGTACAAAGTAATAGACCATTTAACCTCAGTTGTTTTAACACAAAACCTAAGCAGTTGATCATGATAATTTAAATTGTTCACCATGAGAAAATTAAATATCTTGGTACAGTGTTGTGCTGTTTACCGTCATAAACATGTGGCAGCACCATCCTAATACAGCCTCAGTACAAATCTAGTATGTACATTCAACAGGTAACCTCAGCAGTAGAAATGTTTTTTTAATTGTGTGTGGCAGCCATCTTTAATGTAATTAATTGCAAAATTAGCTGTAAAAGCTGTTTTAATTACATAGAACATACAAAAAAGCCAGCAGAAGAAGGCCATTTTGTGTATCTAGTCTGCTCATATTGCAGGGTACACAGCTTGAGCTACTGTCCCTGCCCTCCCCACACTTCCCATCCTCCCTGCCCATGATCCTTACCTTCCTATATGTCTATCCCAGCCTGTTGTTTAGCTGCCCCTGTCTTCAATGAAATCACTTCTTCCAGCAGCGCATTCCAAGTGTCCACCACCTTCTTTGTGAAGAAGTGCTACCTGACCTCCTTCCTAAACCTCCCACCCTCCAGCTTAAGACTGTGCCCCTTGTGTTATAGGTTGCCACTCAGCTTAAAGAGACTCTCCTTATCCGCCTTATTTATCCCTTTCAAGTACATGAAGCTCCAATCATGTCCCTCTCTCCTGTCTTCCAGGAGTACATGTTCAGTGCCCTCAACCTCCTCATATGCCTTATCCTGCTGACCCACTATCATCTTTGTAGCCCTCCTCTGGACCTTCTCCAGCAGGTTAATGTCCTTTTTGGGTGTGGGCACCAGTACTGAATCCCATACTCTAGATGAGGCCTTACAGGGTCCTGAACAAGGACAGTATAACCTCCTCTCTCCTACTACTGATCCCCCCTAGATATGCATCCCAGCATCTTGTTGGTCTTTGCTGCTGCTTTCTTGCACTGTGTGTAGTGCTTCAGGTCACTAGTGATCATCCCTCCCAGGTCCTTCTCCTCCTCCTCCTCTGATGCAGATATTTGGACTCCACCCAGGTAGTACTCTGTCCTGGGATTCTTGGCTCCAGTATGCATAACCTTGCATTTCCTGGCATTGAAGCCAAGCTGCCAGGTCCTGGATAACCTCCCCAGCTTTTCCAGATCATCCTGTAGGTCCTGTATCCCTTCAGCTGTGTCCACTCTCCTGCAGAGCTTGGTGTCCTCCGTGAATAGGCACATGTTGCCCTTAATGCCATCCCCAGTGTCACTGATGAAGACACTGAACAACACCAGCCCTAGCACTGAGCCCTGCGGGACCCCACTGGTTACCTCTTTGGTGCCAGATAATTCTCCACCACAACCTCCCTCTGCGTTCTGTCCCTCAGCCAGTTTTTCACCCATCTGGCCATCTTTTTCCCAACCCCAAAATACACCAACTTCCAGATCAACCTTTTATGGGGCACAGAGTCAAAAGCCTTGCTGAAATCAAGATAGAGGATGTCTGCTGCTTGGCCCCTGTCTACTGCCTTAGTGACTGAGTCAAAGAAGTCAGTCAGAATTGTTTGACATGATCCCCCCCCTTGAACACATGCTGCCTCGCATCCTGGAGACTATGCTCCTCTAGATATTCCACCAACCTTTCCTTTAGTACGGTCTCCATGTGCTTGCCCACAGTGGAGGTCAGACTGACTGGTCTGTAATTCCCTGGGTCATCCTTGGGACTGCTTTTGTATCTGAGAAAAGTAAAAATGCACTGAGAATGAATCTTAGGATCATGTTGGAAATATATTTTGCTAAAAAAGTATATGATGAAATTTGTTGCCGACTAAAAAATACTGTTGTTTTAATTACCATGTATTTTAGAATCAATAATTTACCTTTACAGTACTTACAGTTTCTGTTGTTCTTTCAAGTGGAGCCACTGCTCATCTTCCTTTATAAACAGCAAGGCCTTATTTCTATTATTTCTATTTATATTAGCAAAATCTGAAACTCATGTAACATATTGTGAATTTGATTGTTTATCTTTTGGGTGCTGTAAATTGCCTTGCTGAAATATATTCATCACTCCTCAACTAAACAAGTTCTATTTGGGGATAATTTAGACCTCTTACAGCGGGAGACAGTACATTCTGATATGCAAATTAGTAGTATAATTTGATTTTTATCTTAGTTCACCACTTCCATTTAAAGATCCAGCAACTTCATGAGCTTTGCGTTGATAAATGTTTCGTGAACTTGGTTAATGAACTGAGTTGAAGACTGCTTGGGGAATTTTGGTGGATGCTCATGAATCATTCATGAATGTTCCTCAAAGTTCATGACTCGATGAGCTTCATGTCACCTGGGTGTAAATAGAGTAGTAGCTGTGTTTAATAAGGTTTAGAAACAGTGCACATTGCCCATAACAGTACAGGACAAATGCATTGCATAAAACTGTACTGCACCCATAACCAAGCTAAACATATCTAATTATTACTCAGTTCCTTATTGTCATTTTTGAAGAACTGGCTTCAAAAGAAGGGGAATATATGTTTCAGTATGCAGCACTTAAGTGGAAAAGGAAGTTCTGTAAGTTATATGTAGCATATTCATCAGTTACTCCTCTGGCTTCCTAACTGAATCATTCCTACAATATCTGTCTTCATTTCTGCATTTTTAATCTCTTGTTTGTTGGTATAAGTATTTAGTCCCAAGATGAATGACTCCCCATGAAGGCGTTAATGATTTCTGCAACACTAGTCTTTGGCAGGTATAAAGCAGACAGAGTAAAAGCAATGGAATTTTAAATACATGCAGTCCATACTGGGGCTCCAAGAATGTAAATACCTGACATAGTAGCAAACATCAAAGTCTTATCACCCCCAGAACAGTTGCATATTGTTCATATTAAATGCTATAACTTAGGAATGACTTTGATATCTCTCTTCTTTGATAAGGCAGATTCTCCTTCTACTGATCAGATAAACACATGAACATCTGCACCCAACCTGTTAAAACTAAAAAGATAAATGCAAGTTATGTCAGTCATTTTTATACCTCTTCAGTGGGAATACATTTCGCAAAATAAAAAGTCATAGTCTGCTGTTATGACACACCATATTTGAAAATAACATACAAATGGTTAAAAATATGTCCATAGTTTGTGTACCATCAGTAGGTATGTGGGAAGGCATATTCGCTGCACACACTTGTCACAAGCCCTGTGCCTTTTTCTAACCTTTATCATTCTAATCTGGAATTCCAGTGATGGAGGAGAACATGCCAGTGATAGCACAGCAAACAGAAACACTCACCACTACACCTATAGACCACATGCACCGTATGTGCTATGTAGTCATATACAAAATGAATTGCAAAAATTATGTTGACACGCATTGGGTATAGTGATAAAGTGCTGGTGCTTAATTTGTTGCAGAAACTGAAAAAAGTGGTCCCAACAGCAAAGTAAACATAGCAACAGGGCAGAGTATAAAGTAGCAGACAGTCACTTATGTAAGCAATAATTCATGACAGGGTGTGGGGTTATAGGCATTTAATCTATGCCTGGAGTCGTTGTGAGTCATGATGCGCAGGCTGAGTGTCCTCACAGTGACCCGGGCATGGATTAAATGCCTGTAACCCCACACCCTGGAGTGGGTTATTGCTCTTATAACATTGGTTCTCTTTAAACAACAAAAAAAATATGCAGAAATCTGGTTTTTATTGCTGCTTAAATACTAAAAAAGCAGCGTATCCTGCCACCTTGCAAAATAGTCCCTCATAATTAATGCATGCTGCAGTGATGTTATGCACATAGAAATGTCACACATACACTACTGACATGATCTGCGACATTTCTTGTGCATAAGACTGAGTGGTACACTGCCTGCTACTGTTACTGTGGTGCCCCCCCATGCACACTGAGAGAGAGAGGAGACTGCAGAACAAAAATTTCTACCGATCACAGGGCAATTGAATACAGACTGAGACACACAGCACTGTGTTGCTCCATCCTTGCCCTGTCTCTTGCCTTCTTGCTCTGTGTCACTGTTTGTGGTGCTGCCCCCACTCACTCATGGTCACTTGCTCTCCCACTCTCTCTCTCTCTCTCTCTTTACCAAAGCCAGGTGGAACTCACACAGTCACACTGGCAAAGATCTCGCACAACTGACAGCAGGTAGGAGATCTCTCACATACTTCACTTTTCTGCATTTTTCTGACCCACTGTCTGCAGATTGTTTTTACCTGCCTTCGCTCTCTACTGACACAGAGCGAGAAATGTCTTGGTCCCATTGCTCTGTGTCGCCCTGCAGCTCACTTGCCCCTTCTCACCAGTGGCCAATAAGACAACTGTTGCTTTCCCATGCTGCGATATGTAGAGGAATTCAAGAGAGAGAGAGAACATACAGACAGAGAGCTGTGCAGTGCTTTGCAGATTGCAGCCACTTAGTGTGTTGTGTGAAGCTCTCTCACTGTCTCTGTCTCTGGCTGTGAATGCAAAGGTCGCTGTCTCTGCTTCTCCAGTGCATACTGTACAGAGACAATGACATGCAGAGACTGGACATTGTTGGGGTGAGATCCTGAACAGCAGCTCTACTTACTGTGCCAGCATGCCACAGATAACAGAGGTACCACAGGCAGTGGACATCATTGTGGGGGCCTTCCATAGGACTCCAACTTACAAGTGTGGATCAAACACACTTCAGAGACAGGCAAAACTTCATTGGCGTGTCTGGCCCCTTGTGCTGCACTGTACTGGTGGTCTGCTGTGCCACCCACTCTGCTGCACAGTGAATGGAGGATCCTTGTGCCTCTGTGCAGAACCAGTACACTGGGGACAACTGCTGCCACAGAGGGTGCTCTTTCGGCTCTTTGTGTGCAGTGCTCACTCCATGTCTCTGTCTCTTTCTTTCTCTCCCTCTGCTGGGCATCCTGAAGTTTGCCCAGCTGACATTTCCCTTGTCGTTTCTTTCCATCAGGAAAAGTTGGTGGGTGGGGGGGGGCACAGTTAACAGACAGTGAGATATATATTATAACATGGGCTGGCTGAGCAGTCATACTAGGGGGGCCCTGACATTACAGGAAGAAGTCACGGAACAGATGGATCTATTGTGGGCTGACAATGCTGGAGCTCTCAGTCACTAACATGCAATTTTAAATGGCTGCCACTGAGTGATCAACTGCAGCTCAGATAACAAGATCCGTTAGGCTGTGGGATTCCAGTCAGGGAAGTATCACCCTAACTGTGTGGGTATAGGCATTTAATCAACGGTCAGGTGGTGCTTCCTGACCAATTAAACTTCTTGTTCAGCCAACCCATGTTATAAATATTAATAACTCTGCTCTGCTCAAGTGATATCCCTGCATGGATACTGCAATTACTGCTCTGTACTGTAGCTTATCCCTGGGTGGATAGTTGTGTGTTACTTCTTACTAGTGTTTAATTGTGTTTTGTAATCTGTACTCTCCCAGGTCATGCCTGAAAAATCAGCAGGTCTTTCGTAGTGCACCTACCCGTTACCAAAAGCAGAAAATAAATATGTCTCTTTCTTCAGCAGCTTCATAATTCCAGGCTCTTTATTCTTATTTTGTTCTAGTAGCTTATCCACTTGTTTTTTTGTTTTCTGTACATAATCCCGTTAGGAAAGAGAGGTCTTGTTTTATCATCATTGATTGTTCATAAATCACTGTATTAGCCATAAAGGGTCCTAAGTGCAATAGCACATTCCCTTATGTTTTCTAATGATGGCATACTATATTCAATGGGACTCATTAATTGTGTTTTAGATTGTATACTCCCTCCCATTGACCCACTCTGTACAGTATAATTGACCTCTGCCTATTTATTCCACTCTTTTCCATAGATTCATATTTCAACGTAGGTGAAGAACATAAGCCCTTTGCTTCTTGTTTTATTTTTTTATTTCCTTAATTTTTCTTCGATTCTGCTATTTGTCAGAATTGTTTCCTGTATACTCTCTACAGTTCTAGATACTTCCTTTACTAATTCTAATAAGCCCTCTTTTCTAAAGGGGTAGCTTTTCCAGTTCCAGACTCTGAACCTTCCTTGCCATATTTACTTGCCTCTATTGATTTCCCTTCATACTCTTTATTTCCAAAGAACTCCCAGATAAGTGGATGGGTCAATTTTGATTTAGTAATTATTTTATTATCTGAGTTATTAAGGCTCAGATGCTCCGAGTCATGAGAACTTTCTGTTTTTACCTTCTTTGTAAGGATTTGTGATGTCCAACTAGAATCACTTTTCACATCCTTGCTAACGACCTCTTTCTCATATAGGTCTGTAACCTCATTCTCTACCCTTAAAAGTTCTTCCTTAGTTCTAATTCAATTATTCATTCTCGCCTTCTCCATGTCCCTTTTAGTTCTTTTATATTTTTTCTGTAGAACGTCCTTATTTAATACAGTACCCCTGTCCATTTCTTTACCCTCTTCGATAATTTTTCTTCCTCTTGTCTCAATCGGCATATCTACAAGCTGTTTCACTTATTTCAAACCCCTCTTTATGGAGGAGATTGTCGTAACAGAGGGAGAAAATTAATGGGTGAATTAATGGTTGAAGGGTATCAGCAAAACACTAAATAGTAAACCAATGTGATGTAAACTATGCAAAATATAATATGCAGTCTTGCGAAAATCCTTCAAGGTTTCCTGAGTCTCTTTGTTCTTTCAGGTGTATTATTGTTCCAGGTAAAATGTAATCCTCAGAAGAAGATACAATCTCTTCCCTTCTCCTGTTCTCCAAATTAATCCAGTCCTATCCAGTTTGTTTTCCCTCTTCCGGGTACCTGTGGTCCGATGTCTTAGTTCTCTTAATTGTCAAGGCACCACGGTTTGAAAATATTTCTTTAAAGGTTTTTAATTATGTTTTAGTTCTGGTTCAAAACTCAATTTTCTCTCTCTCCCTTGCTCCTTCTTAATTCGAAATTCTTTTCTCCACTAGAACAATACAAACAGAGTAGGCTAATAAAAAATGACAAGAAAGGGATGCCTAATATAATCACTATTGCAAACACTACAATTCCTGAACAATTCCTAGACTCACAATCCCATTATCCAACTTCCATGCAATAATTAAGCTAAAAGTGGATTGGGGATAGTCTATAATAGGAAAAATAAAACTGAGAGGAATATTTCTATATACTTCTGTATACTTCTATATATTTTGTGTTCTTCCATATATTATCCCACCCTTTTATAAAAATAGAAAAATTACTTATGATAAAATAGAGTAAAACAAATAATAAAATTACTTTTGTACTTGGTTTATTTAACTTACTTTTCCAGACTGTGTAATCCTTGTAATCTCATTGGTTTGATAAAGTTTTACTTTTCACACAAACCAGTCTGCATCCGTGATTATCACAAATAACTGCAAAATATTCTAGCCAAGACCATGCTCTGTTATTTGCCTTCAGTATCAAACTATACTCAAATTAAAGGCTAGACAAGTATAAGCTATGCTATTTTATTTTCCAAGTTCTCCAGCGTAGGTAGCAGCATCAAGTTGCCCACGAACCGTACTTCTCCTTTCCTTCCTCGCCTGATCTGTTGTGGCCTTGAATCTGGCTTGGATCCTAGCACATGCATCTTATATGCGCTAAGGTCATGTGGTTAATAGTAACCAACCAGTTTGCTGGAAGCTATTCCCTACTTCCTATTCAAAAAAGAAGAAGAAGAAAAATCACTTTAAGCACTATTACTGTTTTTTTTTTTTTTTTAGATGTGTTATTTTCTCAGGCTCGGCTACCCCCCCGCCACTCTGCGTTCCCCGGTGCCATTCCCGGACATGAGACCCCCTCCCTTCCGCACCCCGCGACTTACCCTTCGCGGCAGGGTGGTGAGGAGTGACTCGACCCACCACAACGGATCCATGCCAGGGAGGCGTCCTCCAGGAATGGCACCAGGGAGCGACGTCTTGCTGCTGGGCCCATTTTTTCCTTGTTCCCCCCCCGGCCCCGACGGGCCATGGCGTGCAGTGACGCCAGAGCGTGCGCGCACTAGTCACGCGTCAGCCACGTCCCGCCCTCCCCTAGTCTTGCAGCTACTTGCTGTCGGTTCCCCCAGCCTCCGCTAGGGGTCAGACAAGCACCGGCCAACCAAATCCCCCCAACCCGGAGATGGAGAGCAGTCCTCGGACGCTCAATCCATCTCACCCCACCGACCCCGGCAACCCGTGCCCATTCCGAACACGGAGTCGCGGCGTGGCGGCGAGTGTATGCCCAGCGCCTCAACCTCAGCGCCACCGGCTGCTACTATTACTGTTTTAAAACTTTTTAAAACTATTATGTGGACTCTGTCCTCCCCGCCTCTCCTTATTTCTTCAGGTTTGCAAAATGACCTGGGATCAACAGTCGCAAGGAAAAAATAGAGCCTCACCCACGTTCCCACACCCTACGCTTGTCACTGCCTTACTCCTAGGAGCGGGTAAGTTTTGCAATATTTCAAATATTTATCCACCATTCATTCAAGCCTTAATACTTTTTCCTCTGGATGTAATAATAAGAAAAACAATGATAAAAGACAAACGAGAAAAACAGTTAAGCAAATCCAGCCAACGATCAGCGGTTAACCCTAGCGACTAAAATTACTAAAGCATATAACATTTGGCATCGTGCTGTTTTCTTTAAGAACTCTGTGTAAATATTTAAAACAACAAAACACAACAGGACTCAAAGTTGTAAAGGGTTTAGGAGTTACAGGATGTTTTGTCTGGGCCTTAAACCTCTGCAGGCTTTATAGGTGTCATCTCTCTGCTCTGATGGCTTACCCCACCACTAGCTGACTCTGCCAGTTTAGGGAGCAGCCCTGAGGCCCAGCTAACACTCTCCTTCTCCTTCCTCCTTCACACATGTGGAAAGACACCCAAGTCGGTCCAGAAAGAATGGCAAATATCCTTTTTTAGAGAGGCAACGATGGCATACCTGCTCCAAAGTTTAAAAATGCGTTTTGCCAATCCTGCTGCAAACACTTCTCCTCAATGAACCAGCGACTGTGTCTCACCAACAGCTTCTACCCCAAAATTCTTCTGCCCAGTATGATCAGTGACTAACTATCGATAATGTATTACCCCTGAGTCTCCCCCCAGCCTCATATTGTGACCCCTTGTTCTTACACATCTCTTTTTCTGAAGGTTGCTGCCTCCAGAGCCTTGTTGATGCCCTTGAAAGTGCCCAGATGTCTCTATTATATCCCCCCTCTCCTTCTTTCCTCCAGGGTATACATATTGAGGGTATTTCAGTCTATCCTCATATGTTTTCTGGTGCATTACTTTCTCCATTTTCATTGCCGGTCTCTGGACTGCCTCCATTCTGTCAATGTCCATCCAGCGATATCTCCAGAACTAAACACAGTATTCCAGATGTGGCCTGACCAATTGTCTGTACAGCAGCATCACCACCTCCTGTTTTCTACTGGTGATGCCTCTCCCTGTGCACCCCAGCATCCCTCAAGCCCTCCCCAAAACCTTTTCACATTGCTTGACTACTTTTAGGTCATCCATTATGATTACTCCTAGGTCCCTTTCTAATTTTTTTGTTGTTAGTATCCCCCCATCATATTTCCTCCCCAGGTTTCTGTGGTCCATTTGCATGAGTTTGCACTTCTTTGTATTATTTGACTGGTGTCCACCCCCACCATGTGTGTTTCTACCACCTAATTTTGTCCCCTCCCCTTCATCTTCTTTTGTAAATACTGAGCAGAAGTATTCATTTAGAACTGCTGTTGTTTTCTAGGTCCCCCTGTGCACCCCACCCCCCATTTAGCCTCACAATCCCTCCATTGGTCATTTTCCTTTTCCTGATATACCTGTAGAAGGTTTTGTCCCATTCTTTTACTGATTTTGCTATTCTTTCTTCAGTTTGTGCCTTTGCACACCTGACTGCTTTCCCAGCCTATTTCTGCTTTGCCTGGTACAGTTCCCTGTCTCCCCTCTGTGTTTCCTTGTACTTTCTGAATGCTTGCTTTTTCTCTAACCTTCCTGCCACTTCTTTTGAAAACTATAGTGTTTTTTTCCTTTTTACTTTGTTTACAGAGGCCTGTTGAGTCTGCTATGGCTCCTTTTAGTTTCTCCACTGTTCCTCTACTCCCCTCCCCTTTTTCCAGGTTATTCTTGTGGTGTTCTCCCATTTTTGCAAAGCTGGCCTTTTGAAATCCAGGACCCTTAGTTTTGTGTGGCTTGACTCACTACTGTCTCACCTTAAACCACACTGTATGATAATTGCTGGACCTTAGATGGCTACCTACTGATACATCTGTTATTCTGTCACTATTGTGAGTAGCAGGTCTATTGTACTCTCCCATGTGGGCTCCTCCACCAGCTGTCTGAGGCACCCCTTGCAGGACATCCAAGATGTCTTTGCTCCTGGAAGTGGCTGCTGCATAGGTGTTCCAGGCAACATTCAGAATGTTTAGTTCCCCCACCACCAACACTTCCCTTTTATCTGCCATTTTATGGATGGTCTCTGCTAATACCCTGTCTGTTTCCTCCCCCTGTGCTTGAGGTCTGTAGACAACCCCAGTGCGGTTGGTGGTGCCATTTCCTGTCTCTAAGGTGACCCATAATACCTCTTCACCTTCCCATCTTCCCATTAACTCAGTTGCTTTAATTCCTTCTCTTATGTAGATAGCCACCCCCCCTTTTTGTCCTTCCTGTCTCTCTGAAGACTGTGTATCCTGTTATGCTAACATCCCAGTCATGGTTTGTGTACCATGCTTCAGTTACTGTGACAATGTCCAGGTCTTCCTCCATCATCAAGGCCACTAGGTCTGGGATCTTGTTTCCCAGCCTGCGGGTGTTTGTACACATGGTTTTCCATGTTTTGGTGCCTTCACCTGCCAGCTCCCCTTATCCATATGCCTTCCTGTATGCCTCCCTGTCTTTATCCCCATTTGTGGTTCCTTTTGTTGATTCATTGGCCCTAGTATCCTTCCGTTTGTCTGCCTTAACCTGTGGGGGTGGGCAGTTTGCTTTCCTTGTCTTACTTCCACCACCTTATTTGCCTAGTTTAAATGTTTTCCAATGAAACATTTACTGAAGATGCTGGTCCCCCACCAGATAGATGCAGGCCCCTGTACAAGCCCGCATCCTCCAGGTGGTACCCCAGTCCCCAATGGAGCCAAATCCTCAGCTCTGCACAAGATTTTTAGCCATTTGTTGAATCCAACATTATCAGTAAAGAGTACCACATGATGACATGGTATGCATGCAGATTGACATCTGAGTCAAGCACTATTTCACTATCCCAGTGGCCCAGAAATAAATTTGCATAAGAGTTGGCTACAGAGGCCTCCATATCTGTACCGCACAACTGTAAATAAAATTTACCATTAAACTCAAAACAGTTTTCAGTCAGTACAAATTGTAAAGCTTTCAACAAATACTAGATTGGAAATTTCCAGTAGGTCACACTGGGCCCGATTCCAGAACAGTTACCGTGTCACAAAGTGACTTGCACCAAACAAAATGGTGTAAGTAGCACTTTGCACCATGCGTGACGACAATCTGTATTCCAGAAGGCAGTCTGAGACATGTCGCAGGCTGCCTGCAGTGAGTTGTTCTATGCCACTGGTTATGCCACATAAATCCCTGCAGCATGGTACATGGGGGTTTATGGCAGCAGTACTCGATTTCGATAGGGTGGCTGTCGGAACAGCAAGTGTGCTATTCAAGACAACCTCTGGAGAATACTGGTCTAAAGTACAGTTAGACCAGCTATTATCTGGTCTAAAGTGTACTCTACGTCCACCGGGGCACCTCTGTGCCTGGTGTCCCAACAGCCACCCCCCACAGTCCCACATAAGCCCCGCCTCCCATTGGCAGAAAGCCTCTGTGGGCTGCTGGCACCCCCACATCCCACGCCCCATCCCGAGTGATTGCCCAGAAGGGCAGAACATGTCATCCCCCAATCCCCAAGTGTTGCCTGCAAGAGACAGAGCATGTCACCCCCCCCAATCCTGAGTATTGCCACACAGGGCAGAACATGACATCCCCCAATCCCTGAGTATTGCCGTGCAGGGCAGTTCACGTCCACAAGCCCTGATCCCCAACTCTCCGCTATTGGCATGCATGCCATGCCAGTTAATCCCTGGTAGTCCAGTGGCCCCCACCCAGCAGTGCCAGTCCACCCCCCACACCCGTTAGCGGTTGGCAACTGGCACAACCCACCTCACACCTCCATGGCCAGCCACCAACTGAGCTCTATCTGAGTGCATACTATTGTATACAGTACACACTCATGAACTGAGTGAGGGTGTACTGTCTACAGTAGTACGCACTCTGAGGGAGCTCAGTCGTGTGTTGGCCATGGAGGTGAGAGGTGGGTTTTGCCAGTGCTGACTGGTAATGGGTGTAGGGGTGGGGTGGACTGGCACTGTAGGGGGGCTTACCACTACCAGGGATCATGCGGACGTGACAGTGGCAGGTATGGGGCTGTGTGTGTGTGTGTGTGTGTGTGGGTGCCTGTATAGCTCTGCAAGGCAGGGCAATTGTTTTGGGGTGCAGGCCTTGGGGCTGTGCATTCAGGGCTGGGGATGGGACCTGAGCCCTGTCAGAGGGCATTGCTGCAACTTAGGCACCCTGTTGTGGTGCGCCTTCCCTTGGGCACTTCCTGTGGTGCCGTAGTTGCAGGGCGTAGCTGCCAGGAACCATGCATGTTCTGGAGTCTGGCATGGGGTCCCAGCGTATCAGCATATGTTGCAACCTCACAAGTGCCAGCAATTTACACCATATGTCTTGAAATCTGGCACATTATTTCTTTCTTTCTCACTACAATTTGTGATCTAAATTGCGTAGCAGTGGCTAATACTGTACCAAAAACATCTAATTTCATATTTATTATTCCTTGTTGCAGGATTTATAATACCTGTGAAAGGAAGTGTGTCGGGAAGAGTCAGGTGCAACCACGTGAGCCTATAGCTCAGTAGTTAGAGCTCCAGGATAGTGTTCTGGCCTGGGTTCAGTTACCAGCAGATCACATTGTTTCTTTCTCACTACTGTTGCTTTGTTTAACACTCAGGCTCTTAATAACTTTCCAGAATTTCTTTAGGTTAGATGCCTCTTCCTTCATCGTTTTTCTGAAGTAGTTTGTTTTAGCCTGACTAACTTCAAAGGCATACTTGTTCCTGGCGTGTCTATATTTCTCTCAGTCCCAGCTCAACCTGGAGTCCTACACTTTCCTCCATAATTTATTCTGATTTTGTCTTAGCTTGACCAAAAAGGGAGTATACCAATTTGTATTGTCCTTATTAACTGTTCTTTTTCAAGGGCAGGTGCTTATTATATACAGATTTCAGTTTGTTTGCAAAGCAGCTCCATGCAGTGTCTAAGTTGGAAATTAATTCAAGTATGCCCCACTGTGTTTCTTCCAAATCCTAACAAGGCAAAAGTCAAGTTTTTGTATTTACTTAATTCCTCATCCCCTGTTTCTCCTTGTAGCTAATGAAGGCCCTTGTTTTGACCTGAATGCCTTCCTGGCCTTCTTAGAGAACCAGATTGGTCTCCTGGGCCTACAGTATTACTTGGTAACCATTCTCAAGCATAATTCGGCTGCTTCAGAATGGCACCTATAGTTTCTCTGTACCTCTTTACTCCACCCTACTTCCTGCAGCACCTGGTGTTCATTGGCAGTCTCCCATCAGACTGTAGATTAGGCCCAACCCTGCTCAGCTTCAAAGGCCTGACGGACCTGGCTCCAAGGTGGTAAGGCTGCAGTTTCTTCTCAAGTCCTTGTAATCTACTGTACTTCACAGTTCTCTCAGAGAACTCGAGTATGCACTCTTGCAGTTCGTTAGTAATATGTTTATTCACTTTGAATTTAAAGTACACATTTTAGCTGAAGCTCATTTTCGGTGATTTGTATTGCTGACTAGCAGTTTAAGTTGCATACACTGTACACTGTATAAAATATACTATATTACCATCTACTAGTTATTACACAAAAATGTAAGAGAATATAGCCATGAGAAACACAGTAACTGTACTTATACAAAATAATGGGCATCAAGAGCCCCCAAGACTGCAGTTAAGAACAATAGACATAGCTTATCAGCTTAATAGATACAAAATGAAACTCACTGCCATAAACATTTGGCTTCTAGCAAAAAAAATGTGAAAACTAAATGACCTTCAGATCTCGATGATGTGTTATTCTCAGGCACCAAAGGTGCTACAGTGCTTGTTATTCATGAATGTAACTGAAATATCTGTATTTAGGTGCAGTATGACATTTGCTTATGAACAAGCCTTTACATAACAGCACTACAGGAAGGCATTCTGCCTCCATTGAAACAACAGTCCCAGCCTTGTTTTCATTATTTCGTTTACAATTTATATACACATTTTAATTATATTATGCAGTTAACATACTGTTGCAGAAACCAGCATTGATCCAACGATAACTTTATAGGTAGTGCATTTGTTTTAGACTCTTTTTTTAACCTTGTGTTTGTGCTCCTTGTCTGCCTCCTCCTTCCCTCTCTCAGACGTCCTCCTTGGACCCCCTCAGACCCCCATCATGATCTGCCCTAGAGTGCCCGTCCACACTCCCTGAATACCCCGGTTTACCCCGGGTAAGGGATGGAGAGGCAGCCATGATACCTACTCTCCAAACCTAGTGCTCTGTTCGTGTGGATCTGGCACAGCGGGGTCTGTCCGACGGGCCCTGGAGAAATTTCACAGAGGCGTCATTGCCTAGGAGGGAGCGAGGTGTTTTTCCCTTATTCCTTCCCCCCTGACATCGGCGTGCAATGAGGGGGCTATGAGCTAGGAGGCACGCTGGGGCGTCACCTCCTGCTCTGCCCCTCTGCCGACCATCACCCAGTCTGCTGGCTGCTCCACCTGCCGCTCCATCCACCGGGCTTCCCTAGGTGGCAGCATTGTGGCGGGGAGCCTGCAGTACCCTCCCGCAGGAGAGCAGCCATCGGCTGCTCTATCCTGCTTCACCCCAGTTGATCCCTCGACGACCCATGCTCATTCCCAAACCCGGCCGCCAGCATGGTACGGCGTGTGGTGTCTAGCGCCTCAACCTCAGCACCACCGGCCGGCCTGTTTTAGACTTTAAGTAGTAATGTGTTTTTACCAGTGAAGGCTTGCCAGCTCGGACTTGCTGAAACATTACTCCTTCCCTCAGGAGGTTATTATTCCTGGTTCAAATTAGTGAGAGTGCTGTGGTCATTTACTCAACATAGTGCTTCTTAGCTGACCCTGTTCTTGGTGAGCAGCAAAAATATGCTACGAGAGAAAGCATGTGCAGTCTGCAATATTCTTGGCTACTTTGTTGAGGCACACATTTCCAAACACGGTTGAAGCTACTTTACTTTGAAAATAAAATCATCTGTTGCCATTTTGCCATTTATTACTATTGGAGACTTTTACTATGCCATCTGGCCCCAGAGCAGCTCCCCATTACACTGACCAAAGCAAGTGTATCACTCCCCCCTTCCAATAGTGGAGCCCTTGAGGTATCAGATCCATTTAGGTTGAAAGTAAAGGGGCTCATCCATTCACACACTGGAACCCTTGAGGTATTGGATCCATCTAGGCTGGAGCTGAAGGGTGCTCACTCTCCTTCCCTTAGTCAAAGAGGTATCAGGTCCATTTTTGGCTGGGCTGAAGTGGGGCTCATTCCCTTCCTGCAGTGGAACCTGTGAGGGAACATATCTACTTGGACTGAGGCAGAAAGTGGCTTACAATCCTTTCTACAGTATAACCCCAGAGGTATTAGATCCCTTTAAGACGGGGCTACAGGGGGCTTACCCTCCTTTCCACAGTGGGGCCCATGAGGTATCAAATCCATTTGAGATGGGGCTAAAGGGGCCCACCCTCCTTCCCACCATGGGACCTTTGAGGTATCAGGTCAGTTTGGGGTGGGATTGGTATCAGTTTTCAGTTTTCTTTTTATTGATCAGCTATAAGCCATTACAATATCAGAGTAAAAGTACAAATACATTACCCAGCCACATATCTTCACATACAAAATCATACAGATTGTAAAATTCTTAATACAATTCAACAATAGTACATTCCCAGGGGAGACTCAGAAACTCATTAATAACCTATAGCCATGCATATATATTATCTACACTCATTTGTTTATACATATGTGCAACTATCTAGTAGTTAAAAAAAAGTTATCCAATCACCCTAAATTAATCACAGGTGTAAAGTGTCCAAAAAGCCAATAAAATTAGAAATAATATCAATATCCTGTGCAATAAAGAGAAAGAAAATGATTTGGTCAGGAGGGAGGCAGAGATCACCAAGAGTAGAACCAAGCCATTCTTGTCTTCTTCGTGCATGTAGTGGACATTGAAGAACAACGTGTTTCAAGTCATTGTCATTTTGTATATTGCAGTTATAATATGCTGGTATTATATTTGGCCTTTTTTGTCCAAAATGTACATAATTGACTTATAAATTTCTAATCTAAACCTAGTAAAATGTTATATTTTATCTGGATCAGGTATAGGTCTCAGATATGGTTCCACTTTTGCTCAGTTTTAAGTACTTTTATACCATTTAAAACATTCTAAAGTTCTTAACCTATCAAATTCAGTGGCCACAGCTATATCTCTAATCTTCTTTTAACATGATATATGATTATTTCTTTCAGTTGTAAATATGTTTCATACATCAGATATCCAAGTCCAGATGGAAATATAGTATTCCCTATCCAACTGTGCGAATAGAAAAGCAAAACCTCTTGTGGTGTAATCTATCTCCTCCTCAAGACAAAGTCTGGGGAGTCTATTTTTCACAAAGTTGAAATAAATTAAGAAGAAAAATTATCTGTCTTTTTTTAATCAATGTATGTATAGGATGCTAACCTAGTTCAAATCTCAATTTAGCGGCTGGTACAGATTGTGGTAACAAAAGGAGATATCTATAAATGTTATTCATCAGTATCGCCAAAGATGTACTACCTCCAAAACCCCAGATCTCTGTGGCATATAACATACTTGACTTATCTTTTGCATTCACAACATTACACTTTTTCTCGGTCAACAAATTTTAAATAAATAAAAAGCTCCTAGTAAACGGCCCTTACCATATTTTTTATTAAAAATTTTGAATACATTAGTAGCAATTTTGAATTTGGAATACATATAATATGTGTAGACCATAAACGGTTTCCAGAATATCTTACTCTTAAATAATCATAAAATTTCACAGTCTCCAACTTATCCTTTTCCATATGTATAGAAGGATATATTTTCCTTTTGTGACCAAATAAAATCAGTTTTGGTTTTGTCTTATTGATATTCAGTTGATTCTCCTTGCAAAGAAGTAAAGTGATTAATTTTCTTTTGAAGGCCAACAAAAAGTTGAAAATAATACAATATCATCGGCACAAAGCCAAACATGATATCCATTTGTTTTTGACAATAGAGAGTGAAAATCAGAATTATCAAGGTTTTGTAACATCACATTTATATAAATGTTGAATAAAGTGGGTGCCAATAGGCAACCCTGCCATACCCATGATTAGTGGATACCGGGGCAGTAGTTGCCCTTTCGTGAATCATACTATACTATAATCCAAGTTTGAGAATGTAGTCGGATGAGAATATTTAACAAATTTGTTGTGTAGTCGAACACCCTGCTCTAAAACCATTTTGATACTCACTCAGTATTTGACTATTTTATAGCCATGTCATAAGTCTTTATAAAATGATATAAGAAGCAGCTTTTGAGATGAATCAATTAAACTAATAGGCCTGCACATAGCTGGGTCATGGGAATCTCCCTTTTTATATAATGGAAAGATTATACTTCCTGACCAACTAGCCGGGATGTCGTCACTCTGTACAGTGTAATTAAATAGGACCTTTGAAACTGGAACCCACCAACCCACAAAGAATTTATACATATTTGTAATTGTCTGGTCAGGACCAGGGGCCTTATTCAGTTATGCTTTACTATTTGCTTCGTAAATTTCTATTTCTGTTATATAAATAGAGTAAGGAGCAAAATATGATACACAGATTTTGATATTGTGTATAGTCTTGAAATTCAGTGACTCCTCTGATAAAACATATAGCTTTTGAAAATATTTTCCCAGATTTTCGGAGGATATAAGCCGAGATAATCACTGCATATAGAAAAACATAGAAATATGGATTTGACAGATAAGGACCGCTTGGCCCACCCAGTCTGCCCATTTCACTTCCTGATGGATAAGCTGCAGATCCTAGTTAACCAGCAGCCTACTTTTCCTACCCCACCCCCTAGAATTGCCTTATGACTGTCCCATGCATGCTTGAATTCCACCACTGTTTTTGACTCCACAACCTCCTCTGGAAGGCCATTCCATACATCCACAACCCTCTCTGTGAAAAAATACTTCCTTAAATTACCTCTGAGCTCCCCCCTCTATCTTCAAATTGTGCCCCCTTGTTCTTGCACACCTCTTTTTTTGAAAGATGCTACCCTCTTGGACTTTGTTGATTCCCTTGAGGTACTTGAAAGTTTCTATCATGTCCCCCCTCTCCCTCCTTTCCTCGAGGCTATACATATTAAGCTCCTTAAGTCTCTCTTCATATGTCTTCCGGTGCAGACGCTGCACCATTTTAGTTGCCCTCCTCTGGACAGCTTCCATCCTGTCTATGTCTTTGAGGAGATTGGGTCTCCAGAACTGCACGCAGTACTCCAGATGGGGTCTCACCAGCTGTCTGTACAGAGGGATAATAACTTCTTGTTTTCTACTGGTGATGCCTCTCCCTATGCATCCCAGTATTCCCCCAGCCCTCCTTGCTGCCCTCTTACATTGCTTGCCCACCTTTAGGTCATCTGATATGACTACCCCCAGGTCCCTTTCCATTTTTGTTGTTGTTAGTATCTCACCCCCCATTGTGTACTCTTCCCCTGGGTTTTTGTTTCCCAGGTTTCCCATATGTACCATATCTTTGATTGACTAATTTCCAGAATTTTCTAGTGTCTTTCTTATAGACAGCTTCTCTAAGTAATTCCCACATTTTTTGTGGAACTTAGCTCTTTTGACCTCAAGAAGTTTTCTATATGCTTTTTGTGATTTATTTAAGTTTTGTAGATTTTCCTTGGTCCTTGACTTTTTACTTTGTCTTATTAATTTATGAAGATCCTTTTTGTCATTAAACAAGTCCTATTTAACTACGTGATTTGCTTTTTCTTATTTATAATATTGATGCGTGAAAGAGGCCTAATGTAAGCAGTTAATAGATCCCAATTGTTCAATATCTCACTATCTCCACAACAATTTTAGCTAAAGATCACTGATAGTATAACTCTGTAGATGATCTGACAAAATGACAATGTATTGTTATTCCAACTGATTCTTTTACTATTAATAATTTTTAGATTATCTGTATCAATGTTACCTTGACATTTGTTTCTGTGTATTTTCCAGATTAAGAGATAGCAGCACAGGAGCATGTGCTGACTCTTGAGCGATCTAAAATCTGAAGATCCCTAATCAAACTAGCAGCATTTAAATTAACCCATACAGGGTCAATTACTGAGGTCCCATGAAAGTGAATTCACTTACCCTATCACAAGGGAGGTGACTGTTTAAAGACAAAAGCCTGGGCCAGATAATGATTTAGAAATATTGTTGCCCTCTTATTACATTTTTTTGTCTTTTGAACCTCTATCCCAGACAGTCTTGGAATTAATAATTTGAAAGCCCTGTAGTAGATCCTCATATAGGTTAAGAGATGTATTACTAACAGGTACTGTCACATTGAAATCTCCTATCAGAAGAATAGAGTCCTGTACATAATCTAGTTTAATTTGCTTCAGAAAATGAATAAAGCAATTCCAGACAAGAATATAAATGTTAGCTTCGTCCAGGAAATATACATTAATAATTATTATTCCCAGTTTTCCTTTTGTTAACCTAAGTGCCATAATATATTCTGACTTAATCTGAAACAATACAGATTTAAAATTTAATGCAGTTCTTATATATATATATAGCCAATTCTGATTTCTGCCTCTCATACTGTTTATTTTTAATTGCTGATACGTAAAATCCTGTATATTCTGGAATTAATAAAGATACTGTACTCCATGTCTCCAGTAAAAACAGTATATCAAATGTTTCCATAAAACTTGAGGATTTTTATCAGCTAATTTAAATGACAGTCCTTCAGTGTTCCAAGAGAGTAATTTCAAACCTCCCTAATTTATATCTGAATTATTAGTGTCAGTAGTATTTTATTTTATCATAACATTTGGAGTCAGATCAGAATATCGATTTTAAACTTTGAGCCTATCACCCAGCAAATAACTAAGGATCTACAATAATGGCAGATGTTTATTTGTTTATTGAAATGTTTCACCAGGAAGGCACACTGAGCAACGTGTTGCTCATCTCCCTGTGTGACCTGGGGGAAGGGGTACAATAGGTATGAGACATTTTACATTCAAGTTACATAGATCAACATAGCATACAATTAATTAAGGCAGTTGTTACAAACAGTGTTGCATACATATGTAATTTGTGAGAGAAATTAATAGGTAAGTTGTAATAAGTGAACAAGTGCTGTCGTGAAATAAAAGGTGAAGGAGAGCGAGAGGATGAGATGACAGTGCAGAGTCATGTTCCGGAGACACCCCTTCAGGATGTGGGGAACTCTGCAAGGGAACAGAGGACTAGAGTAGGGATTAGAGAGAGAGGGGGGAGAGAGAGGGAGAGAGGGAGTAAGTAGGATTAACACCTAAGAGGGGAAATAAGGCCTGACCCAGAAGAGAACCCTTCAGGATGCGATGAATCCTCCAAGGGGCAGGGAAGTTCAGGGGATTGTGAACCCTCCTGTGGTTAGGTGTCATAATTATAGAGGGATAGTGAGAGGGAGGGAATGAGAAATAACACCTGGGAGGGGATGAGGCCTGATCCAAGGAACCCTCCAGGATGCTGGGGACCCTGCAAGGGGACTTGGAATGCCAAGGATAGGTAGATGGGGGAAGAAAGGTGGCAAGCCTAGGCACTATAGGGACCCCTTCAGAATATTTAGAATCCTGCAAGGGTAGTGTGAGAGCTAGGAAAAGGGGAGAGAGTAAGGAAAGGGAGAAGGTATGAGAACTAGCACCTAGGAGGGGCTAGGGTCAGTAGAGGCAGTAGAGTTGATAGAGGCATTGGGTAAATTCTGAAGGGGGACAAACTATAAGGAGTAAGATGAAGCAAATTAAGGTGGGTCATGACAGGAAAAGTTAGGTGCAGGCTAGTTGGAGAGGGTAGTGTTGATGGAATAGAGGGAGGAGGAGTGTTGGATTTGGAGAGGTAGAGAGTTCCATATCTTAGGGAAATGGTGAGAGTTTCCATACTGGCTGGAGAGGGTGGAGCAGCAGGTTAGTGTGCGAGTGTCAGTAGATCTGAGGGAATGGGAAGGAGGAGGGGGTGTTATAAATGAGGGAAGAGGTAGGAAGAGTTCACCTAGCCAGTGTTTAGCGGTGAATTTAATGCAAAAAAGCAGGCATCTGTTTTAAGGGAGGGGAAGGAACGGGCACGATAGAGGTCACCGAATGGGTGCGAGAGAGAGAGAGACAGCATCAAGGATAAAGCAGCAGAAGGAGTTGAAGAGAGTGTCCAATGTGATCGGGGAGGACCTAGGAGAAGCACCATAGATTACGTTGCAGTAGTCAGAAATAGGGAGGATCATGTTCAGGACAAGCTCATGCCTAGCCGCTGGAGGGATGCAACTGCAGTTCCTGAACAAGGCATCAAGCTTGGGGCACAATTTTTTCTGGATTTCGTTGATGTGTCCAGAGAAGTTGAGGTGTTGGTCTAACCAAACCCCAAGGTATCTGAAGGACGAGGTGTCCTCAAGTAAAGTCCTGTCAAGAGTGCAGAAAGTGGGCAGGAGGAAGCCTAGAAGTCTGTGAATTGTGACAAAGATCATGGAGACTGTCTTCTTGGCATTGAGGAATAACTGATGGTTTGCAAACCAGAGCTGGACCTTGTTGAAGTTGTGCTGCAATCTGAATGTAACTTAGCTGGGCATGAACCAGATGCATTCAAGACAGTATCATCAGCGCATATGTATATGGCAGAGGAGGGGAGCAGACAAATGGCAGTTATTAAGGAAGATGGAGAACAGAGTTGACCAAGCACTGAGTCCTGAGGGATGCCAATGCAGATGGGAGGGTGAAGTGGATGTCATCTGCGATCTTAACTGATTGGGTTCTACCAGTAAGGTAGGCCTTAAACCAGTTAGTGGCAGAAGGGGTTAGACCAGCAGATGAGTGGGAAACAGTGTCAAAAGCCTTGGCAAGGTCGACAAATATGGCTGAGGTGATTTGGCCATTGTCCATCCCAGAGAGGATGGAGTTGGTGAGCCGAAGTAGGGAGGTGGTGGTAGAGTGGTTTTTCCAGAAACCAGATTGGAATGGGGTGAAGAAGGAGGTATCAGATAGAAAGGAGGTGAGATGAGAGAGGACTAGGTGTTCTTGTAGTTTGGCTAGGGTAGTGAGTAGCTAGATGGGGTGATAGTTGGCAGGGGATGAGGGGGTCTCCACCTTTAGGTAGAGGGAGGACCACTGCATGCTTCTATGTGGTAGGGACATCAGTGGTTGAGAAGAAGCGATTTAAGATTAAGGACCGGGGCTATGCAATGGCCGGGGCTGAGAGAGAGGGGAGTTTAGGGTCATGGTCATCTGGAGAAGATCCCTTTGAGGGGTTGATGGCAAGGAGGGCATTTACAGTATTGGTGGGGGAGACTGAAGAGAATGAGAAGGAGGGGTGTGAGAAAGTAGGAAGTGGAGTGTTTTTGGGAGGTGGATAGAGGGCAGCCGTGACAATTGAGGGAAGGGGTAATTAGGAGGGACTTTAGCAGTTTGGCTGCAGAGGAGGTATAATAAGAGTTAAATTCCACAGCTATGGAATGACAGTTGGCTACAAGATTGCCATTTACCTTTAGCACTGGGGAAGGGGTGAACTGTGGGTAAAGAGGGTGATGAACTACCTTCCAGAACTTGGAAGGGAATTTATGTTAGTGAGGAAAGCATTTGTTAAGTAATCAGATTTGGCTAGCCTTGTTGCCCTGGTACAGGCGTTTCAGAGCTTATAGTAGTCTCTGAGGTCGCTAGGAAGCTGGGTGAATTTGTGGCACTTCCAGGCATGATCTCAGGCCCTAAGACAGGCTAAGCGTTCTGGAGTAATCCACGGTAGGTGGTTACCCCTAACCATGGTTTGTTTGAGAGGGGCAAAGGTGTTCCAGTTTGCAAGGAATATTCCTTTGCAGTAGGCTACAGCCTTATCAACTGAGAGGGAGGAGACTAAGGGAGACCAGTCAGAGAGAGAGAGAGAGAGAGAGAGAGAGGTTGTGCAGGAGAGGTTCAAGGTCTAGGAATTTGAAGGAGTGAAGTTTCAAGGTTTTATGCAGAGATTTTTGTCTGTGGTTTTTCCTGACAATGAATATTGGGTTGTGGTCGCTGAGAGCATCTGGGAAAATGCCAGAGCTAATTACTCTGGGGGTGGTGGTGGCAAGAGCCCAGTCAATCAGAGAGTGATTTTGTGTCTTATGGTTATGGTGGGTGGACTCTGAGATTAATTGCAAGAGGTTCAAGGCTCCAAGATGATTACATATTTTGGATATCTTGGGAGACAGCCAGTTTAAATTAAGGCTGCCTAAGATGTATAGTTCACCAGAGTGAGAAAGGGCTGCGATGGAGGTTATGAGGTGGAGAGCAATAGAGGGCTGGACATTTGGGTGACAGTAAATGCCAGCTGTAAAGATTGGGGGGTGAAGGGCAGAGCTAAATGAATAGCTAATGCATTGTGGGATGCTGGGCTTGTGGATAAATAAATAATAGAACATTGGAAGGAGGTAAGAACGTACATGGCAATGCCAGCACCTCTACCTGCTCTACGTTACTATTTTCTTTATTGGAAAAGGTAAACATTATTATAAGGCAAAATGTTTTACCTAGATTATTATATTATTTTCAGACTCTCCCAATATTCCCAGGCAGGAAATATTTTAATTACTGGAATCGCATCATATCTGGATTTATTTTGGGGGTGGTCACCCTTGCATAAAGTATGCTACTTTACAATTATTAAAGGAAAAGTGTGGCTTAAACTTGCCAGATCTATTCCTTTATGCTGTGGCTACACAATTATGGATAGTATGTTGCTGGCTTGTTCTTACCTACACACCATACTGGAAAGTCATAGAATGTTTGTTAAATGATTTATTTGATACTGATAAAAATATTTTACGCACCTGCTAGGAGGTACCTAACCTGGTTCACAAGATGCCCAGCAATAATATGATAATTTTAGGGAGCGTTGCTCCAACTATATTTCTTACAAACTTTATTTTGTCTCAGATTCTGGCTCATGTATAAAACTTTTCCACCTAACCTGTCTGACGCTGCTCTTTGGATTGGGGTCTAGGGCCTGAAGTATGGTTATCAATGTTACATGACCCAGGGCTTCTTCTCCTTCCTCGAGCTCAAAATAACATATGCATTTCCTAGGCAAGCCCATTTCTGATACTTGCAAGTAAAATATTATCTGTTGGGGATGGGTTCCCCATTTAAACAACTCCCAGAATGTCCTCTCTTGTTATTTAATCTGTTAAAAGACCATCAACAAGGGTCTCTCTGGCCACATTTAATTGCTAACCTTTATAAAGGTCTAGCTGTATTTTTATCCAACTCTTCTCTCTTAATTTTGCAGAGATGGAACAAAGAATTAAATATACATATAACAATGGAAGAATGGTTAAGATTACTTCACTCAATTATTGGCTAACCTATTCGCTATGGTGGCAAGACTGTTTATGGAAATGTTGAATGTGTTATTTCTGTACTCCTGCAATTCAGGAAAATACATGGGTCTGAATATTGGGCATTGTTGAGGGGTGTGAAGAGCCACTGATACCCATATTTTTTGGTCTTGCCCTGTTTGAATACATTTGGCAAGAGGTCCACAAAAACATTAATGGCATGTTTGTGGAGCAGGACTTGCTCACTCCCAGCTGGTCCTTCTCTCTCTCTCCTCCAAAGACGATTAGGGGCAGAGTTTGAAATACTGTTAATATTAATACCAGCTGTAAAAATAAATTATCATCAAATTGTGGCTACAGAGAACCCTCCCACAAAAGTTTAATTGGGTAACACTAGTTAACAACATCTACAGACTTGAATATTTTAAGACTTCTTTACATGATAAATCAGGTAAAGCTGAAGAATTTAGCAGAGATAGGTGGTTTACCAGATAGATAACAATCCAGATTTCATTCCATGATAGCATATAGATAACAATCTAGATTTCATTCCATGATGGCATAAGGCTTTAAAATTAATTTATCTTTCATGACCCCTTTGGGGTAGAGGTGAATCAAGGTACTATTGCTCTGTTTATGATGCTTTGTGAAGTTGTATTGGAATTTCCTGTGAAATGCTCAAGACTTACCTTTTGTATCTGTATGTTATACTGGTTGTGCATGAGCTGTCACTCTATTCTTATACCCTGCTACTCCCTCTTATCGTTCTGTTCTTTGTTTTACCTACTTAGGCTTATATATAGTAAGGTGTATCCCGGTATGCCAATAAACTTTGGATAAAAAAAAATGGAAGTCGGGACATGACAGAGAGCCAGTCTCATAGCATCCTGCCATGCCAGAGTCTGAATGGTATTACTGCCTTAGTCATCCCCCCACCATATCTTAAGGCACACTTGCGGGCTAAGTAATTTTCAGTTTTTTATGTGTCCCATGCCAGTCACCCCCAGTGGTCTAGTGGTTCCTCCCTCAATTCCTACACAGTTATAACTGTACCTAGAGGCTCCCCCAAGAGCTCCAAAGTTGTAACTGCATCCCTGGAGTCCACTGGAACCTCCCCAGCTGCATTTACCCATGCATGCCTTTTTTTCCTGTTCCTTGCTGATCTCCGTCCAAGGTCAGGTCTTAAGAGAGCTGCTGCATGTCTGTGCCACCCCTGTAGAATGGCTTTATGAAGGTCTGCAGATGTCAGGGGTGTTGTGGCATGGCAATGGCTGTTTGCAGGCCTTAAAGCATCTGTGCATGGCACAGTGCCTTATGAGTGTGCTGGCTAGATCTGTGCAGAACGTGGAATTCTGTTTCTGGTATTCATGTAGAATGGCAATTCCACTTGCAAAATCCTTTTCAAATTTTCATTTTGAATTCCTCAGAATTCCAAAAAGCATGTCCATTGTAACCCTCTCCTAAATGGGTGGGTATCTTTGGCTCTCTCTGAAGCACTGCTGCTTCCTTCCCAGGCACCGCTTCTTCACCCCAGTTCAAGTCCAGACTGCAACTGTGGGACCCGGGTCTGGACTGGTCACTGTCATTTGTTCTGTGCAGTTGTTTCATTGCCCTTCTCACCATGGCCAGTGTGCCACCTCAGAGTGTGCTATCAATCAATGAGCATGTACTGTATACAGTATGCGCTCAGTGACAGCTTAGTCAGTGGCCAACTGTGGTGATGAGAGGAGGGCTGTGCTGGTCGCCGGCTTAGGGTTTGGGCAGGAGGAGCAGGGTGGTGGTCCACTAAACCACCAGGAAATTACAACAATATAATATACAGGCAGATCGGGCTGGGGAGTACTAGATCATCAGGAGAGTTTCTATTGTTAGTTACATTTTACTTTTCTGGTGGATTGGGGCTGGGGGGCCACTACAGCACCAGGGAATGATTTTGTTACACATTATAATCAAGGCCCCCGGAATTCTGTGGTTGAGGAATTTGCCGCAGAATTTGCATCATGCTGCAGAATATATATAGTGCCGCAGAATTCATTGTTTTTGGTGAATTTTCATATAAATATGCTGTTTTTCCATAGTGTCAGGCTTTCTTTCCCACCTCGTTTATCCTGAAGCCCCTCCTCTATGCTCAGCATATGATGTCATCGATGACATCATATCATATTTAGCCAATGACAGGACTGCATTCTGCCAGAGAAATGAAAAGATCATGCCGCAGAAATCAGAAAATGCTGCTGCAGAAGTCAAGGAGCCCTGCCGCAGAAATTAGAAAATTCTGCCGCAGAACACCAGGGGCCCTGATTATAATATACGGGCAGATCAGGGTTGGGGGGGCTGCTAGATCACCAGGGAATGATTTTCTTTCATATTTTAATTAACGGGTGGATCAGGGCTGGGGGCATAGCACATGGGATGGCTCAGATAGTGGTGCAAGTGGGCAGACCCTCCCAGAGTGGTATTCTGATGCCTACACCAGCCCTTGCTGGTGTAAGGTATTAGATTTTCACCTGGGAGGGTTTTTATATCCCAATTTAGGGGATGTGGCAGCTTGCATTTGCCGCATGCCCTCTAGTGCCATGCTGCAGCCCAATTTGTGGCACATGGATGACACAAGCACCCTTTGGTGCAGGCAGCCTGTGGTTGAAGCAGGCTGCCTTTGAGAATCGCTCCCAGTGCATCTTTTGGTGCAAGCAGCACTTTGCACTATTCGTTGTGGCGCAAGCCTCTTGCGCCATGCCAGAAGCTTTGAGAATTGAGTCCTGGGACTTTAAATCCAGCAGCAGCACCCTTGGTACCACCTGAGTTTGGGCTCAAAGTCATTGACACAGCTACTGTTGTGGAGGATGATGGGTGACACTCGGATGTAGCGCTACCAGAGAATATAGGGTACCTAGACTTTCTGAAACTAACTGTGCACTGGACCTCAAATGATCTTGTGCAAGTCATTGCAAAAGACTGGAAGAGAACTCAAGCAGCTTGTGATGCCCACTTATGATGCTCCTGGTGTCTCCACCAACCTTCCCATAAATGTGGTGCACAAAAGAATAAACCTGCTGCCCAATTTTGTTGCTTCCCCACTTGTGCTGCCCCATGTCATCTTTTGGGAATTGTAGACATACCAGTTGGGAAGACAGTAAAATTCAAATGCATGCCCTGTGCTCATGTTGAATAATGCCATGTTCTTTTAGTCAGGATGCAGTTGTATTAGACTGTTCTGTTGTGTTTATCATGTTTGTGTTTTTCAGGTCTTGATGAGGACGCTAATGATTTTTGGGGGGAGGATGTAATTCCTTCCTAAAAGGGGGCTTATCTTTGTTCTGTTCAGAGCACTGTTGCTGTCTTCCCCTGTACTGCTCTTTCACCTCGGTCCCAGACCAGACTGTAGCTGCGGGACCCAGGGATGGACTAGACACTGTAATTTGTTCTACGGACTTGTTTCTCACTGTTCTCACTGTGGCCTGCATAACACTACCTCTCTTTGCGCAACCAGCCCATGGACTGCATTCAGGGTTGGGGAGCACACAGCAAGCCGATTGCTTAGTTTCAAGCAGCTCTCAATGCTGCACAAAGCTCAAAACCACTGCCCTCTGGAAGCACAAATTTTGGTGACACTCAATAGTACTACCCTGCCACCAGTTCACCCCCCAGTTCTACCAGATAGTAGCAGGCAGTGGAAGGTATTGATCCTGATGGACAAAAAACACACCAAGGGACAAAGATATGTTAAAATAAAATATAATGTAAAAGACTACAAAAGCAGCTATGTTTGTAGTTTTTCTAGCCCCAGGGCTACTGAAAAGGGGGGCAGAGGACACACAACCTAGCTGGCAATGTTGGGTGTTACTGTGTTTAACTTGGGCCAGTCAGCAGCAGGCTGTCCCAGCTTTGTAAAAAGCTAAATTAGTGAATCCTATCCCTGTGAAACTGACATCAGTTTGGGAGACTAGCTCAGCTCTGCAAAACAGCTGCACTGCAAGCTGGCTCAGGGACTTGTATGCCTGCTTTTCCCCAGGAACTGACAGCCACTGAGAGAGCATAATGAATAATGCATGAGATGTTAGCCACTAATATTTGATCCTTGAATTTCTGACAAGGGAGAGTCATGTGCAGTAAGAGCAGATTTGTATGGGAGACACAAGGAGAAAGTCCTGTGAGAAAAGTCAGCAGTCATCCACAAGGTTGGAAGAAAGCTGCTAAAAGGATCTTTGCAGAAAGATTTCTGTTTCCTCCAGCAACAACACCAAAGCTCCTGTTCTGGGTTTTGTGAGCTATCAGGACTTGTCCTAACAGCTCCTGCAGGAGCACCCACCACATTTGGTAGACGTAAAGCATATCACTAGGGAGATCAAGGAGTAGTCTTGCACATTTTATTTATTTATTTGAAAATTGATAACTGGGAAAAGCACACTGAGCATAGGCTAATTTTTAAGGTGAGACCTGGGAGAGGGGAGCAAAAGATAATGACAGTACAAAACTTATACAAAATACAGTGCTATAAACAGTGCAAAGTCAAAGCAGCAATATATAAACACATAACATTATGCATATTGGAACTTTGTTTGAAGCAATGTTATACCATGGGGGGGGGCACATTTTTTTTAAAACATTAGGCACATTTTATTCTCTTGTAACATTTTTAAATCATGGCATCATTTTTAGCCAACCATGGTTTCTTATTTCTAAACATTTCAGGTACGCTTATAACCATTTCAGGTTGTCACATGGAAACTGTTCTAAACTTCTGAAGTTTTAAGTTCTGTTGGCGTAGTCCATTTCTTACAAAAGGTGTTCTCTAATTTTCTGCAAATTAAAACATTTTGGTTTTAGATACTGTAAGTTCCATTAGTTAACAACAGAAATCTTCAACATGATTTATAATATGTGTCTCTTATGATTATTAGAATTTCTTCTCAAGTCTTTTTGTGAGCCTCAACTGTTCAGCTTGATTCACAGTTGTTCGTCCAAGGAACATAAGAAAGCACTACTATAGCCAAAAGAGATGCAGTAACTTTTCACATAAAACATATAGGGCTGGGCGCATGCATCTCGGATACTTGTCATGATCATGCCACATCTGCAATGTTGCACCAGTATGTAGTTAGACCATATAAAGATGATCTAACTAGCGTGTGCATCTGCCATGACTAGCGGTGTCATGGAAGTCCTATGATGACAAATGTGTCAGTCTTTGACACCGGAGTCATTATTTTGCTGTGAAATGGTGGCAGCAACCATAAATGCTGCAAAACTTTTGAAAATAGTAGCCAAACGTTTTGATGAATTTATATTTCCAACCATGATAAAAACCTGCGCTCAACTGCTATGAAGGGGTGCTTCACTTACTAGGTGGTTTAGTTAAAAAGTCACCCAAATAACAACAAGGTTCCTCAGTACTGATGCACTGAAATATAAGTGAGCAACAGGTAGAGGTCGTAAAGTAGGAAGCAAAAGGAAAACTTGTATTCCTTGAGAAACATATTATTTTACCATATCTTTTTTTGTTTCTTTAAAAAATGCATACAAAAATGTGCAAAAAGTATGCATCAAAGTGCTGGGATCATAGTGGCTGGCTAGCTGGACTGGGGTAAGGTCAAGGTTTTGTACAAGTACATTTTGAAGTGGACTGTGTACTTATATTGATTATTATACACATTATATTGCACTTTGATGCATACTGCCTTGTAATATTTTTGTATGTATATTGTAAAGGAGCAAAAGATATGGAAAAATAAAATAATACATTTCTCAAGGAATGCAAGTTTTCTTTTTGCTTCCTACCTTTACAACCTCTACCTGTTGTTCACTTGTATTTCAGTGAATCAGCATTGAGGAATTTTGCCGCATTTACCCTGCCACAGGTGCAGCCCAAAACCAGGTCCTGCACCTGCAGCAGGATGGTTGAAAATCCCTAACTCTAGTACTTACATACAGTATTGTAACATGGCAAAAATAGTAGTACTGGAATCCACAAAGCGGATAGGATGAATGGCATCACGTGGTACAGGAGCAACACGGCATTATGAGATGATAATGCTGTGTTGCTTGTGAACTACAGAAACAAGCTACGGGAGGAAAATCAGCACTGTGGTGGGTATGAGATGAGAAGTGAAGACGGGGACCAAGTTTTGAAATAGCAAGCAGGTACACCATAGGAGCAGTGGAGAAGTGAGAGAAAGGGACCTAGTTAGTAGTAGAATCTGAGAAATTGAAACAGAGAGATGCACAAAATCCGAACAATGTTTAGGTATGTGGAGCAATGGAAATGGAAGAATGGGTAGAGCAGGAAATTGAGGCGACCAGAAATGGCAGACTGTGCAGGTGCAGCTAATAGTGGAGTGGGCAAGGAGAAAGAGATAGAGGGACAATGACAAAAGTTGCAAAAGTAAAGAATGTGCAGATAATATTGCAGGACAAGAGGACTCAGACCTCTGTAAAGAGGTAGGAGACAAAGAGTGCAACGATGAACTGGAGAGTAGGAGACATGCAGAATTATCACCAGGAGATATGGACAAGTTGGAGGAGAAAAGTAGAAGCAAATATGGCCCAAAACACACAGTGGTCATGCAATGTATTTTCAGACTGACTGAGCTCAAAGAATATGTCGATGGATGTAGCAACAATCTCAGTGGAGCGATTAAGTGAGATCCTGCAAGAATTCTATGGGTCAGTGAGAGCAGAGGATGAGGAGCAGTATAGTATCAGCTCCTTCTGCGGGATAGAGCAGGGCTCAATAGATATCTAAACAGCCTAGAAGTGAGGCAAAATATCAATATAATAAGTGAAATTCGGTTTCAAGGCGCAAATAATGTGTTTGTGGCAGCAGTGAAACCATATAGAAGGAGTGGCAAAGACAGGGCAAAACATCACCCTGCAATAAGTGGGGAAGACCTGTGGAAGATAAGAAACAGCTCAAATCTTGATCCAGAGGCAGCACAAGGGTTGGTAAAGAGGCTCTGGTTCAAGCTGCAGTTAGGGCTGGCAAGAAGAGGGAGGGAAGGCTTGCGAGAGCTCAAACAGAATTTGTTCAAGATACTAAGAGATGGGAAAGGTGTTGAATATATCAGCCTTACATTTAATGAGGCAAAGAAGAATCATGGGAGAGCAGATGAAAGTAATAGAGAATCTGTAAGAGGTGTTCTGTACTCACATAGTAATTCAAAGGGTTGTCCTGTTGCGATGTTCAAAGAATACATGAGTAGGTGCCTCAAGAGTGCCCCTGCGTTTTATCTCCACCCTATAAAACAACCACAGAGGGTGCTAGATGAAAAAGAGAAGTGGTATAGCAGACAACCAATGGGAGAAATTTCTTGGGTGAAATGATGGCAAAAATCTCGAACGAGGTACATCTGAGCAGAAGGTATACAAACCGCAGTGTGAGGAGTACAGCTGTGCAGATGCTATCACAAGCTGGTGTGGCCATGCGAGAGATCATGTCTGTAACAGGACATCGGTGCGAGACAAGAATTCGGAATTATTGGGCACCGGCGAAAGCCGACAGACAGAAATGGTCACATATATTGCCAGTCCCAAAAGAAGCATATAAGGGAACAATTCCAGGGTGTAGCAACAGCTCAGAGGGGAGGACAGTGGGAGCAAGTTAGCAGATATCAAGATGGCAGGAGAACTGGGAAGAGAGAAGGTCTGAGACGTACAAAAGAAAGACACAGGAAGAGCAAATTAGTGGAGACCACAGTGCAGTAGAAGGGCAGAAACAGCGAGAGCCAGACACCAACAAACAACAGAGAAGTCGAGAAATATTGTGCTCAGGGGGAGAGCGAGCAGCAGATGGAGAAGTGCAGGAGGACATGACAGGAACAGAGCAGGATGCAACAAAGTGAACAAAACACAGGAACAGTCAAGAAGTACTCACCGAGAGAGAGACAAGGGGTGAAGACCACAAGATAGTAGTCGGAGAGAGAGGAATACCTATGAGAAAGCCAGAAATCAAAATAGTAGCAAGTACCCAACACACAGGAGCTGTGAGAGAGAGAATCGAGCAAGCAGGACCAGAAGAACTCAGAGAGACAGCAGGCAACGGACCGGAAGATGGAGTCACACAGACAACATATCACATCTTCAATAGCCGCTCCTGTAACTGCTACTAATATCTCACTCTCTCACCCACTCTAATCCAAATTCTCTGACAAAATCCATTACTGGATTGCAACCTCCGTCAATAACACCAAACCCATGAATAGGACTGACTGCTATGTTTAGATGCTTTCTCAAGCTTACAATGTCTTCTGCTGTTTTGTTGTAAATATCATCATCCAAATAATATAAATAATGTCAGAAAATATCTACATCCAAATACTATAAATAATGTCTGTGACAAATGTCTGTAACATATGCTTAATGTAATTGTTGTTATACTGTGTTTCTGTATTACCACCTGTCTTCCATGTGACGAGGTACCTTTGTAAATGAGCCTCTGGCTCAAAGGTTGTAAACCGATATATCAAATAAATAAATAAATCCAGAAATGGATTTTACTTTAACAATTTCACGGTACACGGGATAGTCAGTTTCATTTATGGACCCTGAAACAGAGAAAGAGAAGAATCCAGAGAGACTGGAGAAATGTGAGAAGGCAAACGAAGTGAGCTCGGCAAACAGAATCTCAGTAGGGAAACGAGAAATGCAGCACAAAGGTAACCCACATGGCAGTATGCAAATGAGATAATCAGACAGACCGAGTACTAGAGAAGCAGCACGATGTAGGTCAGCTTAGGAAGAATATCGAACTAACAGCCACTCAGAAATGTGCCGAATGTATCCAAATAGTTAAGAAACACGCAATGTATGTGACGAAAGAAAAAATCATGTCTGTATATTACAGAGGTTCATTCAGAAATGTAAAAGTAACAGTAAAATTAGTGCAAACTTGATTACTGTGATTGTCTTTTGTATACTATGAGCAGTGACAGAGTTAGAACATATACACCCTGCTGCACACCATTTAAAGTGCATTAATCTACTTCGCGGTGGCACTATCGGAGTTAATGCATGGTTGGTCCGTTGTTGGCACTCGCCTGTGACCTCTGGCCATAACGGTCCCAACCATGCAGTAACTCCCCATTAGATGCCACCTCCTTCGATGTGGATTAATGCTTACTTGTATCATTAGAGGCATTTCTTCACAGTATATTTTGTCTTAGAGGAGTCAGTCTTTTAATTTCATTGCTATATCTGCATTCTTGTGCATGCTAACCCATTTACAACGGAAATTTTTAAATTCTTTATTAAGGTGCCTATGTAGTTAAAAACTGTAGTGCATTACTTTATCAAAACTGTAGCACACTCCATATAACATCTCAGCTTACATTTATTGTATGTTGTCGGGAAAACTCATTTAGATGCGATAACTATTTAAAGGAAAAAAAGTAACATTGTCAAATCGTAAGTAAAGGATCACATTTCATTGAGTGGCTACATTCATAAAAGAAAGGAAATTGAGGGTTATAAAGAGTGTGTGTTGTTGGCAACATACAGATCATTTTGGATGTTCTGAAGGGACAAATATTATTCTCTGAATCACTGAGGTCATCTTTTATTAGAACAAAACTTCCATTCACAAAGGACAGGATAGAAGTAGTAAAAACTCACTGTGACCATGATTACTCATACACACTGGACCTATCTCATGAATGTTAATGATTTGTTTATGAAAGAATGTGCTTGCAGCACTGGGAAATAATGTCCTGCTATATTGACTGAGTACATTGCCAGAGAGGAAGGGATTTTTCTTATGTAAGAATGTTCAGGTACAGACTATATTTGGGCACCATCAGAGCTAAAATTGGTATGCTGTTTTAATGAGTCTTTCTTAATAAATTCTGTAATTGTTAAGGATCCTAACTAGATGCAGTTAATAGGCAAGGCAATTTACTTCTAGAGCCCTTTCCCAAAGGCTTAGTGCGCTTTACAGTGAGCACTACTAAAGCTTCAAATCAGTTAATAAAGGCAGCAACAATAAACAGTTAAAACATAATTTCAGCAATGATTTAAAATATTCAGGGAAATGCTGTGGGCCCTTCATGAAGAAAAGAGACTAAGTCTGACCTTGTTTGCTTAGGAGAGGGTGGGCATTAGGGTTGACAGCCCCAAGGAATACCCTAGCACTAATTTGCTAAGACTCAGAGACCGAAACAAATTGTTAATAGCTTGCATTACCCAAGACTGCTATATATATATATATATATATATATATATATATATATATATACACACACACTTGAGATTTCACGTCAGTATAGGCGTGGATTTCAGTAGACAGTAGTACTACATTTCGACACCCACAGTAAAGGCGACAATTACATTGCTGTTTTCTGTGGGACACCCTCACACACCCCTTACTAATATAACTTAACTCTGAGGTTGTAGGACCTCGGGGAGGGGTAAACAATTGTCACCCGCACTGTAGGGTGCCCAAATGTAGCATCACCATTTTAACATTCGCCCAATACCTGTCACTGAAATTACCGTCGCTGTAATCCCCGTGCTATATTGACGTGATACCTATTCTTGAAAAAAAAAACGTTGTTAATGCATCAGTTAGGGTTCCAGCAACAAAAGTTTTGAAATGTGCTGTTAAGTTTTCAACCCTAATACCTGCCCTCCCCCCCCCACCACCACCGTGTGGACAACAACAGGCATGGGGTGTACCTTGGGTTGTCAGCCCTAATGCTCACTCCATTCCATGTGTAAGTAAGCTGAAATCATCACAGTATAGAAGAATGGGGTGAGTGTTAGGGTTAACCCAAGGCACCCCCAATGCCTGCTGCTGCCTGCATGGTTGAGGGTGAGTGTTAGGGGTTGGAAATCCTAACAGCACATTTCCAAACTTTTTGTCGCTGGAACCCTAATGATGCATTAACAAAGTTTTTTTGCCAAGAGTTTTCTTACTTTTAAGATAAAGTAATTGTAGCCTTATTTCTGTGCTCCCACCCATCTATAGGTTTTGAACCAGAGTAAGTGTATCCTTAAAGGGACACCGTCAACTCCCTTAGGTCTCAAAGTGTCCCTAGTTTAAAAAAACACATTTTATGATTGCCTACATTCTGTAAAGATTGCTGACGTAGCTGGTAGTTTGATTAGGACTCTTTTTTCTTTAAAAAAGTGAAAAACAGACTGCCCACCATACTGGTGTTACCACACAAATACAGGTTTGTTTACATTCCTTGATCAGCTCCAGCTGCATCTTTCCTGGACTTGGGAACACCCACAACACAGTCCAACCCCTCATGATGCAGTGGGAGTTTAGGAGGCTACTGTCTCATGAGTGACTCCACTGTTTGGGTGTGTTTCTAATGCTCAGGAAGTATGTAGTAAGAACAGATCCAGGATTGTAAACAAAACAAGGTTGTTTATAAATATACATTAGCATGCATTTCAGTTCTACTAAACAAGGAGACAGACAAAACAAACAGCAACATCAATGAATTTAGAGAAGGTAAGCAATCATAAACTGTAGGTTTTAACTAGAAATAATATGATGAAAAATAAGTTGACAGTGTCCTTTAATTGCATCTAGGAGAGCAGGCCCTCCAAAGATGTATATATGTATTCAGCTGTGGAAGGGCCATGCACTTCTATTTACAGGACAACACTGACAAATTGTCAGCATAGCCATCTTATTACCTTACCTCATGTATCTGGTACAGAAAAGTATTGAATCTCCACTAAAACATAATACCGCTTCAACTGCAATCCATTCTTGCCACAGGTGCAAAAACACATTTTGGGTAGGATTTGAAAATGACAGCTGTGACATACACGAGGTAGGGTAATAAGAAGGCTATGTTGAAAATTAGAAGTCAAAATGTTTAACATTTCCAATATTACGAGTGTGTGAAGTAAAATTGCAATGAATGGGTGATAACTTTGCCATTTTTAATCATTTGACTAAAATTTACAATCTTTTGTAACCTACCCTCATGAACAAGGCCAGGAAAATGATCAAAGCCCACCCAAAGGTGATTTCACCAACTGACCGCAATATCACTTTTGGGCAGGATTTGCATAATGACAGTCATGTTTATCATGAGGCCAGAGTCACCAAAAGGCTATGTTGAAAATTTGGTGTCAATATTTGAAAAAATGGCTGAATTATGCATAAAGTTGAACCCCCATTGAAATACAGTGAACCACATTTTACCTTAGTTTCTCATGTGTGATCAGAGGAATGCCCTCTGTACAGCAACACCATTACAGCGAACATGTTGATGCCAACATTGACAGTTCGCTGTAATAGTGCACCGAGACCCGGCACTCTGTCCCTGGTCCTGCACCCCCACCCTGAATCAACTCAAGACCCCAGCACCCCCCTTCCCAGAATCAACTCCAACTTGGGTTGATAGTCTTAAATTTATGGGTGTGAGGGCAGGCCCGCATGGAGGATTCGGGCAAGCCCTCAATAGAAAGCCAACTGGGTCTCCTGCTAGATTATGTAATTACAACTTACGGCCCACATAAATCCATCGCTGTGATGTTGGCTCCACAACGCCGTTGTTGAACCAGCATCGAGATCTGTGATCAGAGAGGGGAGGGACCACTAGACTACCCGGCAATACACTATCTGTTGGCATAATGGGAGGTGATTAGGGAGGAGGAGGGAGGTGGGACCACTAGACTACCAGGAAATATCGAATGACAGGGTGATGTGCGATCAGGGAGGCGGGAGGGACCACTAGACTACCAGGCAATACAGCATGTGTTGGCATAACAGGAAGGTGATTGGTGATCGGGGAGGGGAGGACTATTGGAATAAAAAAACTGGCCCAGTTCCCAGCACTTTATATTATAATTAATTTAGTGCTACTCACTCCAAGCTACCTCACTGATCATAAGAGCGGGACAGCTAAAATAGTGAAGCAGTTTGAGTTTATGCAGGTCAGAATTATCTATTACATGACCTATGGAGAAATTAGATACTGGAAAAACAATGGTGTTTACATTCAGCTGAGCACACATTTTGGGTATTGAAACTACACATTCCTCATAATGCTGAAATTTGGAGCTCAGCTCAGTTTTCACTGTAGGTGATCTCTGGCCTGGGACCGATCTGTTACTGATGCCAGTTCCACTGATGTTGTCCGTCGAATCCATCCATCCTCCAGTGACTCTTCAGAGCCAGCCCCAGCACACTAAATAAGTCTTCTATTATACTTTCTCAAAAACTAAGGAAATTCTCTGTAAAAAACTTTGTTAATGCACCATTTGGGACAGGGAGGGACCACTGGACTACCATGGAACTTTGGACAGCAATATACCAGGAGGCGAGCTGGGATCAGGAAGGGGGAGGGACCACTAGACTGCCAAGCAGTATGTGTTGGGGTAAGGAGAGGGTGATCCATGATTGGGGTGTGGGGTGGGACCACTAACTTTGGAACAAATCAATATTTTTTCACCAAATCTTCAAAAGGCACATCTATGACCCAATACCTATACAAGCTTAAACATTCAGACCAAAATTCCACACCATTTTTGCACAGCGGCAACATTCTGTATCTCTACACCCACACATCCGACTGGACGAAACCTGCCATAGCAAGAGATCTTTGGTCCCCAAAGACGAATGCAAAATTTCATGCAAATCAGTTGAACGGTTGCGAAGTTATTGAAGTTCAAACATTTGGGTTTAACATAGAACTGGCTGTTAAACCCTAATATATACGGGTGCTACTGCACCCCTATAATTCTTTACAAAACTTTGTTAATTCACCAGTTAGAGTTCAATTTAATGTCGCAAAAGCCGGGAAATATGGTGCTATAGCATTAGAAAAAAACATTAAGGTTTTGGATCTCTGGAGTCTTAGCAAATCAGTGGTGGGGTCTTCCCTACGGTTGTCAACCATAGTGCTGACCCCTTCCCACGAGCCCGTAGCCTCCTGTCTGAAGCACAAAGTGCAGCACCAAGCCAGTGCCTTATAGTGATAAACTCTTCAAAGGTAGAAAAGCCTGTCTTGCCACATGTTGCTAGCATAACCTGTTGTAGCTTTCTTCACATAGGCCCCTGTGGGCTCTGTGTGAAGAAAGGAGAGCATGTCTGACATTGTTTGCTCAGGGAATGCCATGGGTATTAGGGTTTACAATCCCAAGGAAGACCCCACCACTGATTCACCAAGACTATGGAGACACAAAAACCCTAATGCTTTTCCCTTTTATGCTTGAGAGGTGGTGATGGGGAGTTAGGGTTCGAAACCGTAACTCCACATTTCCCAACTTTTGTTACATTAAGTTGAACCGTAACTGGTGCATTAACATTTTTTGCAAAGCATTTCCTTTCTTGCTTTTTGAGGTAGTAGAGGCATATCCTCATTCATGCAGGTCCCTATGGGACCTGCATGAACAGGTGCAGATGTGCAGGGCACAAAAAGACTCGATCTGCATACAGAAATGTAGGGCCTCGTTCCATGCAATGATTTGTGTCAAGAATTAATGGAGCTGTCTGGCGGGCTGTGGAAGCGCATGGCCCTTTGGTCCCTGTGCTTCCATATGGCCGCAGATATAGATGAGAATTACAGGGCAAAGAGTCCATCTATCAGCCAATGCCTAGGTCTTTCTGTCGCCCATGGGTGCAGAGGTTCAGTGCCTTATGCCAAAAGTACCACTGTCTTCGCTGTTGGTACCTGGTCCCATGCAGACAACTCTGCAGCTCTCATTCCCTATCTAGGGGTGTTGCATAACAGCGCCATCCTCCCACCCTCTCCTCATCCAGCTGGGTCACTGAGTTTGCCAACAAACTTAGCTCACCGATGGCACGGGATCACGAAGCATACCTGCTGGGGTCGAGACTGGCACTACACACAAAGTTTCTTAACAATTATATGTATTTTTTTTTAATTTTGAGCCGAAATTTTCTAAGATAGTCATTTTATGACTCTCCTAATAAAGTGCCATGTAGCATTTATAGTATCTTGCCTGAAATGTCACTTCACAGCAGAAGTGTGAAAACATTTTCCATTCAGAATTTTTTCAAAATGACACCGGTCACATTTATAAAGTGGTGTGTAAAAATGGCTATGCTGAAAGTTTTGAGTCAAAATATTAAAAATTAACAAAGTTATGAGTGAATGTTGAATTATTGCAATGTTCACTCATAACCTGGGCATTTTGCCATATTTGTACACCAAATTTATAGCATAGCCTCACTTATTACCCCACCTCGTACTCGGGTAGTTGACAATTTCAAAATCCCTGTTGAAATGTCATTTCATTACCTCGGGTCAGGATTTGAAAATGACAGCTGTTACATTCATAAAATTGGTATGAAAAAATGGCTGTGTTGAACATTTAGGGTCAGAATATTTAAAACTACCAAAGTTATGTGCAAGCTTAGAAAAAATTCAATGTACAAGCATAAGTTTGTAATTTTACATATTTTGACCCCAGGTTTTCAATATAGCCTTTTATAACCCACCTTATGAACATCTGAGACTTCTCTCACTAAACTGGTCTCCTGGGTTTTGAGGTGTCCAGAAAAGATATTTCTGACAATTTTTAAAAAGCAAACAAACACTAGAATCTAGCTAAGCGGGTCCCATTTGGCTAGATTCAGGTGTTTTTAAAGACAAGTAAATCATGCAAATGAGCTCTCACAATCTTTTTTTTTTTAACCAGTCACATTTCTCAGTTATCCAGAAAATCATCATAACTCTGGAACCAAATAATATTGTTTCACAAAGCTTTTGAAAGGCACACCCTTGGTGCAGACCTCTTCAACCCTGAAATTTCATAAAAAATTCTACTAAGCCCGGCCCAGTGGTGCTGAAGGTTGAGGTGCGTTACAACACACCTCGCCAACGCCGGCTACCCGGGTTCAGGAATGGACTTGGGTCATTTGGGGGTCAGCGGCGGGGGTAAGGATTGAGTATCCAGAGGTCTGCTCTCCTTCCTCGGGTTGGGAGGGGTTTGTGCTGCGTGCGTCAGCACAACAATAGGGGTTTGGCCCATGCCCAGGGTGCTTGGCTGCCTCTTCAGAGGTGGAGACAGCTGCTGTGCCCATTGCATGGAGCGATGGCTCAGGGGAGAAAACAGAGGAAAAATACCGTGACCTGGCAGGACCCATGATAGCCACAGTGGGCTGGAGGATGTACCCCTCCAAGGGGGGGGGGGTCGTAGCCCCTGCCAGGTCCGTGGAGGTGCTACAAATAATGTAGTGATAAAAAACAAATTCTACACCATCTAGGTTGTTTGCAATGTTAAATATAGGCAATGCAAACGCTTGTTCCATTTTTTGGCACTCCGTATCTCGAAAACAGAACAAAATGACATCACAAAACTTTTGTCGTCTTGAGACTCTGCCAGGCTGACTGTACCAGACAAATTCTGGGCTATTTTGTCAAACAACACCAAAGTTATTAAGGTGCGCAAATTGAGGTTTAACATCAAACAGCCTACTCAGCCTTAACTATAGGGGTGCTACTGCACCCCTAAAATATATTCATTGCAAAAACACTACATTAATACAGAATTAGAGCTGATGGATGCAAAGCGTGCAAAGTAGGGAAATTAAATAGGGGTTTGGATCTCCAGAGTCCTGGTAAATTAGTTGTTGGGTCTTTCTTGGGGTTGTCAGGCCTAATGCCTACCCCCTTTCCTCCCAATGCATAGCCTCTTGTCTGAAGCACAAGGTACAGCTCCAAGCCAGTGCCTCATAGCGGTGCTCTCTTTGGAGGTGTACAAGTATGGCACACCACATGTACGGCTTCATTTTGCACACTAGATGACCTGATTTGTAAGTTACTTTTCAAATTATTGTTACCTTTCTAAGTGCAGCTTTGGTTCCTTTTGTAAACAAATTAACAAAGCTCAACCCATACACACATAGGAAACAAACAGAATGCATGTCTCTTCATTGCTCCCGCTTAAATCTTTGCCCCTGCTTTTAATTCCGCATAGTGTGCTGCAGTGAACATACCAAATGCCATTTTTTGCTACATTTGCCATTTAGTGGCAATTTCCTCCTTACACCTCTGCTCGATCTCTACAATTCCTCCCCCCAAAACACATGATCTGCTCTTCCCTACTTGCTGTCTATCCCTTCATGATCTCTGCCCCCCAACATGCCGCCATGGACTGTACACATTTGCTGCTCTGTAGAAATGCTCTCTCCCCACTCCGCCTTCTAGGCTCCCACCCAAAAATGCCACCATTCCCAGTGATAATCATTTCCTGCTGTTCTCCACTTGCTCTCTCACCTCCTGCTCCATGGTTATCTTATCTGCTGTTCACCACTTGATCTCTGTATCCCTCACCTCATGGACCTCTGCTGTCCCCTTTCAATTGCTGCCCTTTTTGGTAAACATTAGCTGCTCTGCACACTTACCCTCACCCAACCACCCTCAAACACATTGCCATTTGCCGGCCTGGTGTCACCGAGGTTTGAGGGCTGGACACCACACCTCACGCCATGCCAGCAACCCAGGTTCGGGAACAACCTCAGGTTGTCGGGGTGCAGAACACCCGGGGGGTGCAGGATTGAGCAGCCTACCAGCAGCTCTCTTCTCCTGAGGTGGTTGTCACCACCCCCACTTTAATTCCAGAACAGTGGAGGTCTGGTGGCAGTGCAGGCGGGAGGGTGGCAGGTTGGGAGAGTACCTCAGAACGTGGCGTGCATGTGCCTTCACACCGCAGCATGCAAACCTGCAGAAGGGGTGGTGAAAATGGGGGAAAAAAACAGATAAACACATAATAGATAAAAAACATTGACACTCCTGGTATTTCATAATACCCTTTGTGTACCATTTGCTTTGTATCCTCCCAGTATCTCTCCCCTCAGACATACCACCATTCGTCATATACATGGCACGCTGTCTGGCTCTGTCCCTGTTCTACCCTGTCTTTGACCTACCTAACATGCCGCCATTCTCCATGTACATTTTCCACTTTGTGGCACTTGCAGTCTCCCCCTTCCCCGATTTCTGCCCCCCCCAACATCCTCTATAATTCACATTTACAGCTCTGTGTAGCCCTTGCTCTCTCACCCCTCCTCTGTATCTGCCACCAAACTGCCGCCATTCACTGTAATTCACATTAGCTGCTTTGCACCACATGCTCTGTATCCATCCCCTCCCTGATCTCTTCCACCCCAGTGTGCCCCCATTCTCCATCATTCACATTATCTGCTGTGTAACACTTGCTTTCTTCCCTCATCCTCGATATCTGTCACCCAAATTGCCAGCATTCACCGTAACTCATATTAGCTGCTCTGCACCACTTGCTCTATATCCCTCCCTGATCTCTGCCTCCCCACAACATACCAATATTTCCCCATATATTAGCTGTTCTATGGCCCTGGCTCTTCACCCCTCCATCTCTACCCCCACAAAATGGTGCCATTCACTGTCATTCACATTAGTTGCTCTATGGCACTTGCTCTCTATTCCTCCCCTCCCTGATGTCTGCTCTTCCCCCCCAAATATTTGCAGCATTGTCACAACACTTTAGCTGCTGCGTGGCAGTTACTCTATCCCACCGACCCTCAAATGTCAAGCCACTCCCAGTACTTCATATTGCCCTCTGTGTGCCATTTGCTGTCTATTCCTCCCTTCCCTGACTTTCCCCAAACATACTGCCATTCTTCATATATATGACACACACTCCAGCTCTGTCCTTGTTGTACCCATGTCTGACCTACCCCAACATGCTGCCATTCTCCATGTACATATGCCATTTTGATACACTTGCTCTGTTCCCCTCCCCAATCTTTGCCCCTTCAATGTGTCTCCATTCCCTACATTCACAGTACCTGCTCTGTAGCATTTGCTGTCTCCCCTCCTCAGTATCCCTCCAAAACTGCCACTGTTCACAGTAATTAACATTAGCTGCTCTGCACAACTTGCTTTATATCCATTCCCTGCCCCACCTCTGCTCCCCCACAACATACCAACATTTCCCCTACACATTAGCTGCTCTGTGGCACTTGCCTTCTCGCCCCCTTCCTGATTTCTGCCCCCAAAATGTTGCCATTTACTGGCATTCACATTAGTTGCTCTTTGGTACTTGCTCTCTTTTCCTTCCTTCTCCAATATCTGCACCACCAAAATGCTGGTATTGTCCTTACACATTAGCCATTCTACAACATTTTCTCTCCTCCTCCCCAATCTCTAACCTGAATCCATTCTCTGTCATTCACATTAGCTGCTCTGTGACACTGCCAGCATCTGAGTGGGGGCAGTGTCACAGAGCAGTGGCAGTGGCTCAGCAGGTGGCACACTCGCCTCTGAGGCTGGGAGATCAGTAGGCTGTGGGTTCTATCCCCACACCAGGCACTTGGGTTAGTATCCCAATACTGACACTGTAGTGCAGCATGAAGGGGGTGCTGCACTCCTGAGGTGCCGTCTTTTGGATGAGACGTTAAACCAAGGTACCAACTGCCTGTTTTGGTGGTAGTTCAGGTGAATGTTAAAGATCCCATGGCACTTCTTGAAAAGAGCAGGGGAATTTCCCCGGTGCAATGGCCAAATTTCCTCCATTCACGAAAAATACCACCAACAGCTTAATCTGGTTCAAGGTCAGTTGGCATTCATCTGTATCCCCCTCTCCCGGGTCGTGCCTGAAAATAGGCAGGATTTGTCTAGTGCACTTACCCGGTCAATAACAAGTAAATAAATAAAAATTAAAAATAAATAAATTGTACCTACACATTAGCTGCTCTTTGGAACTTGCTGACCCCCTTCCCAATCTCTGCCCCCCCCCCAATATGCCACCTTTCACTGTCATTCCCATTAGCTGCTCTGCGGCATTTGCTGTATATCCCTCCACTCCCCAAATCTGCCCTCACTTTCCCTAGTCTCCCTATATATTAGCTGCTCTGCAGCAGTTCCTCACTCCCACATCCTCAGTCTCTGACACATGCTTTCTCTCCCTCTTTTCCTGATCTTTGTCCCCTCCAAATCTGCCACCATTTATCATAATTCACATTACTAACATACTAAAATGCCAGCAGAATAGGCCTAATGGTCTTTCGAGTCTGCTCGATTGGTCAGCCCCCACCCTGGGTGCTGACCTTGCTGCCCCCCTCGCCTTCTCTGGCTACTCCCTTCCCAGTTCCGGATATTCTTGCTGCATTGGATTTTGCTTCCAGAACCCTTCCCCTGTACCTGTCCCAGCCCCTCTTGAACCCCTCCACCGTCTCTGCCTCCACCAGCCCCCTAGGCAGTGCATTCCATGGCTCCACCTCCCTCTCAGTGATAGCACCTCCTCCTTTCTCCCTGAATCTTCCCCTCCAGCTTCCACCCATGCCCTCTAGTGGCCCCTCCTCCTTCCTTGAGCACCCTGACTGTTCCTCCCCTATTTACCCCTCTTCATGTACTTGAAGACCTCTATCCCATGTCCCCCCGGTCCCTTCTCTCCCAATGTAATACATATTTAGCTCTTTGAGCCTCTCCTCATGGGTCCTATCCCCCAAGCCCCAATCATTTTGGTTGCCCTCCTCTGGACCCTCTCCAGGAGTTTAATGTCCCTCTTTAAGTGTGGCTCTCCAAAACTGCACGCAGTACTCAAGGTGTGGCCTCACCAAGCAGCAGTTATACAGAGGAGCATCACTTCCCTCCTTCTGGAGGATCCCCTAGCGATGCATCCCAGCATCCTGTTGGCCTTAGCTGCTGCCCTCCTACAAGTCTCCAAGTTGTTCATTTTGACATCCACCACCACCCCCAGGTCCCTCTCAGCCATCGAGACATGGCATTCCCAGAGTGTACACTTGGTCCGGGTTTCTGCCCCCAGGTGGAGTACCTTGCATTTCCCTGCATTGAACCTCAGCTTCCACTTTCTAGACCATCTTCCAGATCCTCCAGGTCCCCCTGTAGGGCCACCCTTCCCTTCTCCCCATCCACCACCGCCCCCAGTTTTGACCTTTGACATTAACCACTCTGCAACACTTGCTCCATATCGCTCCACTCCACAATCTTCTCCCCCATGCGGCCATTGTCCATATACATTACCTGTTACTTTCTTTTGCTTGCTACTGCTATTTGTAATGTTTGTGACACATTTCTACTGCTTACATTTCTTGTTTCCTACCCTTCCCAAAACAGTGCTGCCCCATACTTGCTGTCTTTAAGTATACATCCCTTTCATTTCTGTCTAGAAACATAGAGACATAGATTTTGTTGGCAGAAAAGAAGGACATTTAGGCCCATCTGATCTGTCCCTTGCCCCTTCCTAATCCAGTACCACTGGACTTAGTTGGTCATCGGTGTTACTCCCTCTCCCCGTTCCTCTACTAATATGCTCGTGTGCCTATCCCACGCATGCATGAAGCTCCTCAGAGTCTTTGCCCCCACTACCTCCTCTGGCAGTCTTTTACCATGTTGCCCCAATTAATTTATCATTTGGTACATTTCCATTTCAGACTGTCTTCATTTAGTCTATTTAACTGTTGTTTTTCTCTTTCTGGAACAGCGTGCATACCCTGCACTTCTTTTATCCTACTATGAAAGCTGAACTAATCTTGCGCATTACTTCTCCTGCAATCCGATCCCTTCCACTATCAATTTCAATAAACAAAAAAGAAATCAATAAAACATGCATCTATTTCAATTTTTACTGCTGTCCACCACATCTCTTAGCTAATCCCCATCTCCTCCTCCCTCTATCATTATCTTCTCTAATGCTTCTTTGTAACAAAGTGTGCATTGAACTTACATAGCGTCCCAAACAAATTTGCACTTACAACACCAGTATGCAGTTTCATAAATTTTGTATTATTTCAATGATTCAGTCCCAATGCAACTCATTTCATTCTTGCCATATTTGTTGTGAATATAATCACCATACAGCTACCACTGTATCTACATTATTTCTCACAGGTGTGTTTACATATCTATCTAAGCATGTATGATCCCCAGCGTACACTATAGTTTTACTGCTAATACCATCACATACCTCTCGTAGTATACAGTCTGATCATTTTAAAAATAATGGCAATATCAGTTACATGACTATTGAAGTGCATCATTCTGCTTGTTTTTCTATATACAGTAATGTTTTTCCTCCTGGGGCCACAGTGGGGGGAGGCTCCTTTCTGCCAGACTCCACCACCCTCTCTACCATCCACAATCTCCCCAGACTTCCCTTAGTGGCTCAGTACCCACGGATTTCCTCCTGTGGTGGAATCAGGAGAGGGAGAGCTATACTCACCCCAATGCCTGAATCCAGTCATCACCGCAGCTACCTGGTGATGTGGCGTGCAGGTGTCAGATGCCCCCAGTCATGTCCTGTTGCATTTGTGTTTTCTCCCCAGACCCAGAGTCATGGCATGCAGTGAGTGAATGCATGTGGAGGTGCTCATACGCTCCTGTCCCACTTCCTGATCCATACTCTCGACATGTTTCGTCAGCCTCCCACAGCTGATCCTAACACCTGGCCTCCACTAGGTGTCAGCATAGGCAGGGATAACCTAGCCACCTCAATCTGGAGAGGAAAGCTGCCTGATGGCTGCTTAATCCTACACCCAGCCCTCCTTCCAGCTGACCCTTGGCAACCCGAGCTTGTATTTGAACCTGAGTTGCCGGCGAGATGCGAGGTAAGGTGCTTGTCAGCACTTCAGCCTCAGCATCACTGGACCACCTTATCATTCTGCTTCTTAGCTATTTTGTGCACCACCATATACATTCTCACTGACCTCTTGATCGTACAAATGCTAACATTCTCACAAGTTACATTTACATACTTTGTTTTATTTCTTAATCATAAGTGCGTTCCAGAAATGTATACAGTGCATATTCATGAGGAATTCAGATTGTCGCTGGTACCACCTGCTCTCTATCTTTCTCCTCACTCAGTCTGTGCCTTCCCCAATAATTGCCATTCTCTGCATACTTCAGCACTCTGTGGGACTTCCTGTCCCCTATCTCTCAACCCCCACATACTGCCATTTCTGAATACATTACAGATTCTCCGGCAGTTGCTCTCTCCACTCCCGCCTAATTTGTCCCCCCATCCTGTGACATGTTCAGTACTTTAATGTACCTGCTCTGTGCCACTTCTCTCTCCTACCATCTCTAGCCCCCTGTCCTACAACTTTCAATAGTACTTTATATTACCCTCTGGTTTCCACTTCCTCTGTATCTCTTCCCTCCTCTGTCTCTACTTTTGGCCCATAAATGCTGCTATTATCACTGCATACATTAACTGCTCTCAGCACTTGCTTTCCCTCTCCTTCTACCTCATCTCTGACCCTTCCAACATACCTATCATCACAGCCCTGTGCCACTTGCTTTCTCTACCTGCCCTGGTCTCTGCTCTTCCAGAACATAGCCATTCATCATCATTCACATTACCTGCTCTCCCTTATTTGCTTTCTGTCCACCACACTCTTCTCCCTCAACATGCTAGAATTGGCTCTGCATTTGCTTTCTCAAACAAAGGAGTGCCCTCCAGTACACCTAAATGTAAGAAATATATATGGCCCAAAACAATTCAAGCTATACATTGTTATACTACAAAACAAAATATGTCACTGAATAAATTGCAATACTTTTAATTGATTATGTAAAGCAACCCCAACAGAGTGTCAGTTACTGGAGAATTAATCCATGCCTGGGGTGGCTGAGGCACAGGCTGCAGGCAGAGTGCCCCAGCCACCCTGGCAGAGGACTAATTGCCTAGTTAACCCACTCTCTGGAGTGGGTTAATTCACTTATACCATGACCCACATTGTCTCCCACCAGCAGTTTGTAATGTGGTGCGTGCTGTGATAGAGACTTGCTGCGTCTCACGGGCTCTCTCTCCCACCTGTAGTCCGTAATGTGGTGCATGCTGTGACAGAGGCTTGCTGCATCTCATAGGCTCTGTTCTTCATCCACTGACAGAAGGTGCATGTTACACATGCATGCTGTTGCTTAGCACATGCACATTGGTGGCCAGCTGGGCAGTGGCTGTTTAACAGCTCTGTACATCATTTACCACACAGTGTATATGTGCCGACTGAATTGAGGTTTAGGGAGCAGTCACTCTTCTCCATCTGGCAAGTGAGGGGGCAGGCTATATGTGCCAACTGAATCAGGGTTTAGGGAGCAGCAACTCTTCTCAGTCTGGCAAATGAGGGGGAACGAATAGCGAGGGACATGGTAATACTTAAATGTTCTGTCCCCTTCCTTCCAGCTTGTGGTCTCCCGCAACTGCTAAGCGCGCTGCTAATTGACATGCCCCAGAACACAGAGATGCCTGTGTGCTGGCTCTGGACAGCAAACATGGATGAAGTAGCACTCGTAAGTATGCTCTCGATAACCCTACCCCCAGCACAGAGTACTCATTGTGGAGCCCAACCATGGATTAATTCTGGCAAGTGTAGATTACTTGGTAATTAATCCATGGCCAAGTGATGTCTTTTGTCCAATGAGAAGGTGACATTTTCGATAGCCATTTTATAAGCAGTTTTCATTCGTACATCTTCATGTTAAAATTTTCATGTTTTTAAATTTAGAAGGCTACTGTTGTCTCTTTACTCATTTTGTGTTTGCTTGCCGCATGCCCAAAAACACTTTGCATCAGCTTTCTTCAGTAAGCGGTTGTAGAGGCGCGGCAGTGTTGAGATGAATGGCAGCAGTCTGTTTTGGGGCTGGTCTTTGCCATACCAATACAGGAGCATGCTGTTGATGACAGTAATTAATGAGCATGCCATTTTGCTCAAAGAAATTGACTGCTGCAATCAGAGAGCACCTCATCACTGAACAATCAGCTGTGTTTGTGGGACGGTCCCAGACTGCAGCAGCTAATTACAGCTGCATTGTCTGGTGTCCCCTTTCAATAAACATAGTGACAGCTTCTCCTTCGGCCTCTCACAGTCCCCTCAAAACCAACGGACAGCCGCTGCCCTCTTCTCCCAGTCCCTGTTAAAGCTAATGGGGGTGCCCAATCCCCCTGTTGGCATGCCCCCTTCCCAGTTCATTTGCCAATGGGGTAGCCCAATCCTCGTCAGCATGATGCACCCCCCATTTGTTGTGTGCCAAGGGTGCCCAATCCTCTCAGCTCATGCACACTCCCTCAAGCACTGTATGACTGATGGGGTGCCCAATCCCGTTGGCTCAGTCCCCCCAACAAACACCCAGGTAGTACACTGGGCACCACCCCAGCATGCTCATGCACTCCTCCCTAGCACAATGGATGGCCAATGGGGGTGCCCCGGCTCCATCGGCTACACTCCCCCCCCAATAAACATCCAGGTGGCACACTGGGAGCCCACCCCAGCATGACAAATGTCACATGGTGTCTTTTTTTTTTTTTTTTTTTTTTATTCCTGGAAAAAAAAAGGAAACAGTCCCTCATTGAGTCTCTTGCCCCTCCCCCAGCTTTCAGCCACCCTCTGCACACCCCACCTCCCCACTCCCTCACTCCATGCCCTACCTCTGGAGCCTGCAAGCGATATTTGGTGGACTTGGAACACATCTGCACTCATAAAAGCGGCCAGAACTGAAGAAATGCAGGTAAGCTGTATAATGGCATAAACAGGGTTTTTCAACTTATGTGGATATCTCTGCCATTCTTTTGACTTTTGGCACCAAACTTTCAACATGAAGTTCTTGGGACCCCTCCTTGTGAATTCAGTCACTGTCATGGCATTATTCAGTCTCGAAAGGTGATTTTACGGTCACTGTGTGGAATCATCTTTTGGGACAGTTAACCAAATGACAGTGACACTGTTCATGAGGTGGGCTCTCAAAAAGCCTATGTTGCAAATTTGGTGAACAAATTCCAAAAAATGACTGTTACGAGCATGCGTTGCGCAGTTTCCATGCACACTCGTAAGTTCGCAAATTTGTAATATTTTCACTCCAGATTTTCAACATTGGCATTTTTTCATGCTTTCTTATGAACAGTATAGCTGTCATTTTTCACGTCCTGGCTAAAATGTGTTTTCGCACTTCCGCGAGTATAGTGCAGTTGCTGTGGTAAATCAATGTTTGGGACAGATTAAGAAAATCACAGTGACATTGTTCATGAGCAGAGGTCTTAGAATGCCTATGTAGAAAATTTGGTGACAAAAGTCCATAAAATGACTATGTTACAAGCGTGCATTGCGCAGTTTCCACGCACACGCATAACTTCAAAAATGTGTAATATTTCCACTCAGAAATTTCAGCATTGCCCATTTTGCACACCTCCTTATGAACAATACAGCTGTCATTTTTCTCATCTTGCCTGAAATGTGTGTTTGCACATCTGGTGCACAATGGCGTGGTCGCTGTGGGAAATCAATGTTCAGGACAGATTAAGAAAATCATATGACAGTGTTCATGAGCAGAGGTCATAAAATGCTTATGTTGAAAATCTGGTGACAAAAGTCCATAAAATGACTATGTTACAAGCGTGCATTGCGCAGTTTCAATGCACACGCATAACTTTAAAAATGTGTAATATTTCCACTCAGAATTTTCAGCATTGCCCATTTTGCACACCTTCTTATGAACAATACAGCTGTCATTTTTCTTATCTTGCCTGAAATGTGTGTTTGCACATCTGGTGCACAATGGTGTGGTCACTGTGGGAAATCAATGTTCAGGACAGATTAAGAAAATCATATGACAGCGTTCATGAGCAGAGGTCACAGAATGCCTATGTTGAAAATTTGGTGAAATAATTCCACTAAATGACTGTGTTATAAGCATGCGTTGCACAGTTTCCATGTACGCTTGGAAGTTCGAGCATGTTTAATATTTTCACTCCAGATTTTCAATATTGCCATCTCTTCACACCTTCCTATGAATGGTACAGCTGTCATTCTTCACATCCTGCCCGAACTGTGTTTTCGCACATCTGGCACAGAATGGCACGGTCGCTGTGGGAAATCAAAGTTTGAGACACATTAACAAAATCACAGTGCCACTGTTCATGAGCAGAGATCCCAAATGCTTTCATGAGGTGGGGGTCACAAAAAGGCCATGTTGAAAATTTGTAGTGCAAATACCAACAAACGCCCGTGGCATTAGGGTTTCTAACCATAACATCCCACCCTTTGCAGACTGACAGGCATCAGGGTGTGCCTTTGGATTGCGGCTGTAATGCTCATGCTATTCCACCCCACCCCCACCCTGAAGCCAGTGACAGGCATCAAGTGTGCCTTGGACTCTTCAGCCCCAGACTTAATCCCATTCTTCTATACTGCACCCACTTCAGCGTATGTCCTTATGAAATGGGGTGACTGTGAATCCGAACAACCCAAGGCACAGCTCAACACTTGTCGATGTCTACAGGATAGGGTGAGGTGAAATGCCATGAGCATTATGGGCAATGACCCAGAGGAACACCCCAATGCCTGTCCATCTCTGCAGGGTGGAGGGGGGGTTGGCGTGAGTTCAATACTTCACTTCCATTCCTGTTCTGCATCTGTCTAACTCCTGCATGTCCAATGCTAATATCAGCAAGCAAATATTCGGCATTGACAAATGCTTGTTACTCTTTACACAGGCATATGGGCATACTTTGACAGTAGCTGTACTGATCTCCATGTTTTCATTTTCAGCCCAGCATGCTTTGTTTGATTCTGTCCTTGACGTCAAACAAGAAGTGACATTCAGTGTGGCAGTGCAAGTGAGATCAACTGTTCTTAACAGATTGATCTGATCAGTCTTTCTCCTGGCAAAACTGTGTGTCCTGAACATGCTGATGATTTCAGTGTATAAGAGTTACTCTGTACTGCAGGAAAGCACATATAATGTGGTTATACAGTTGGACTCCAGTAAAAGAGAAAGAAAAAAAAGGAAGCACAAGAAAGAAAGAGAATGAAAGAAAGCAAAAACACTCAGCCTATGTCCCATTTCCTTTTAAATTATTATAAACATTTATATTTAAGGGAAGATAACATCTTTACAAACCACCTGCCAGCTGCTTTATGTTGTTATCACTCAGTAAAAGATGGGTAAAATACTGAAGGCCTTATTAGGGCACTATTCACAAATGAAGTTTGTGCCATTCTGTGCCTATGGTAAACTGTCTTTGAGAATGTACCCAGTACTTAGAAAATAACATAATATCAATTTTAATTTAATTGTGATATGGACAGTGACATATTTATACGTGCAATGGAAACAATAAAAACAATTCTTTACTTGATCATAACCACCGTGCTTTTAAAATCAGCTGTATGATGATAAATTGGAAATTGCCTTTCATGTTTTGCTGCTTCTTCATACTATAATTGAGCCTGCTATATATCATAAAACAATCAAACAAAACATGAGACACCTTATGCACATTAATGATTTCCTCTGGGGATGACTGATGATATTATGAGGCGGTGTGGTACTGATAGGAGTCTACAGTAGGTTAGTGGGAATTCCATATCGAAATTTTCAGGTGTAGATTATAATGGCTTTGTGATAGCCATATAGAATTATTATTTTGCAACAATTACATAGTCCTATATATAATTAAAGACTAAGTAATGCAAGACATTTGTGTTAACCATATTGGTACATTTATAAAAAGAAAGCAATTTTAATGTGGCATTAAAACAAAATAATGTTGCTTTGTATGACTTTTAATTACCATCTCCGGCATGTGAGAGCTTGGACATAACTTCTTTGCTGACAATTTATTTGGTGGAATGATATAAATCCAGTTTGCTTTTTAGGTCTAGGTGAATTGCTTTGTGCATTCTTTGTCTGATTAGGGGAGTTTATGGAGCTAAAATAATTCTATATCTAATGCATCTGTTGACCTAAGAAAATGTCAGGTCAGGCACATCCATCATTTTGATGTTGTGACCAGCCTCCTGGTTATTCTCATCCATGAATTCTTGTTTTCTCTGCCTTCTCCTTAATTCTTTCCTTGATTCTTTGTTCCTTTGCAATTGCCAATAATGTCCTTTCCCTTCTCTTTGTTTTTGGTCTCCCTTGACCTATTTCCTTATGGGATCCATGGATTTGGCTTTTGTGCCAATTATCAGTTTATCTATCCTCTGTGTGTACCAAACTCACTCTCAGGGTCCACTCCATCTTCTGTAGCCTCCTCACACTTTTCCATCTTTACTGGAACAACATTGCAGGAAATTAGTAAACAAATACAGACAGATACAGTATATGGTGTAGGACAAAAAAGACTAAAAGGGCATCAAGTCTGCACTGTTCATCCTACCTTGAGTTCCTCAATCCTTACAGAGATCCCAGAGCCACTGCACTCCCTTTTGCTTCAGATTACCCAGTTATACACATCCCATTAGGTTTTGAATTCTGAGATAGTTCTAGCAATAATCACTTTATGAGACAGGCTGTTCCAGCTTTCCACCACACTCTCTGTAATGAAAATTTTCCTTAAGTCCTTCTTGAAGTTTCCTACCTGCTAGTTTGAGTTTATGGCACCTGTGGATGTATTACTAAAGGAATAATGCACAATAGGGTGTGTGTCGTGCTGGGATAATGTCACAGCTCCTGTGGTTGGGCACGAGGCTGCAGGCTGAGTTCAGCCAACACCTGAGAAGTGACATTATCCCAGCACAACACACACCCTGAAGTGCATTATTCCTATTATGCAGTGCTTCATTTGTTAATAAAAAAAAAGAAAAAAAATACATTTGAATATTTTTTTTTGTATGTGTAGACATATGTTTTGAAAAAAAATGTCCAGAATATTTCTTTTCTACCACTAGATGGAGCTGCTGCCTGAGTATGCCCTGTTTTGTGGAGCCATTCGGGTACTGTATAGCAAATGCTGTTGTGATTCTGTTGAGTGGGAGAGGGAAAAGCCTAGTGTTACAGTTTTGTGTTTTTTTTTACTTAGTTTTTATGGTTTTTAAATAAATTGTATTGTACATCAAATCAGGTCTATGGAACTGTTATGCTGACTCTGTGTGAGTAAGGAAAACTGAGCTGAGGATCGGTAAGTGGAATGTGGTAGTGCAAAGATCATAGGCGCTGATGGTCCATTTTGTGTCACAGCTTTGTTATTAGGGCTACAGTGGGCAGAGCCCTGCAGACCTCTTGCTGTCAAAAAAGGACTCAGTGTGTTCCTTCTCACTGATCAACATATTGGATTGCACCACAGTCTTCTCCGTGGGACCTGAATAACTCCATTGTCTACATTCATTGTAGCAGTCCCACAGTGCTATTTTTTCTGTTTGTGGGATGAACAAGAGCAGTATGTTCTGTATATGTGGGAGGACAAGAAAGAAAAAAACAAAGTTTCATCCCTCTCTCTGTCTCTTCCCCCTCTCTCTCTCTTTATCTCATTCTCCCTCTGGTGATCTATGTCTTCGCTCCTTCCTCTGATTCCCTCTGTCTCTCTCTGTCTTTGTCTGCCTCCTGTGAACTGTGTTGCTCAAATGCGATGTTTCCAAACTCCCGTTGGCTCAAAAATACTGCATTTTATGATAGAGGCGAGCTGTTAAATGATACAGGAACCAGAGTACAGGGAGGGTACTGGAATCAGGACTCAGGCATGATGGAAGGTGCTAACATTCAATGAAAAATGTATGGAAAACTCTGAATACCTCAAAGAGTCACAGCAAGTCATACAGTCTCTTGCTGTTTCTGAAGAGTGTTTCCTAAGATTCAGGATCTAGTATTCCTGATGGCAAAAACTGAAACTCTTATTCTGTTGTTTTACCTCAGAGTTGCTAATTCTTCCATAAAAAAGTAGACACTTTGTTAATATCGCAGCACCTTTATAAGCATATGCAAATAATGTACTACTGTACAGGGCAGGGGAGAGGGTCAGGGTTCCTACTGCAAGTTCACTTAGTTGCTACTGCTACCCGTTGGGCTGTCTGTTTCCTTGGTTCAGGTGGCAGCTTGCGGGTCATCATGCATGCATTCCCCACTGCCCACACACACATCTGTCCCACCCACACATCAGTCACTCCTAATGGGAGCAGAGTTAGCAGGCTGCCAGTGTGCGTGGAGGGGCAGTGATGTCATATGTTTTTCAAGAGATGACAGTACCACTGGTCTCTTGGTCAGCCCCACCACCCTCCATGCCTCCTAAACAACAAACTCTTTGTGCTAGTGGGTTTGAATGAAGAACAATGCCACTCAGTCTGTCACAGGAAAAGGAGTGACCACTCACTGCTGGAAAGAAAATGCTCAGTAAAGTAAATCTAACCTTGCAAAAACTTTAAATTTTTACATTTTACCTAATAAAAAACCTTTATCCTGCTTCTCCAAGTCCCCGTCCAATCCTGCACTGTGCCACTGAGTACAAATAACTGAAAATATACCAAGAGATAGTAATTTAGTACAGTGTGAACTGTTATTTGTGAGTTATATGCACACTGTGGATTATGGGGTTTAGGCAGTATTTGCAACTGGTGTCAGACTGCTGGTGATTCAGCATGGAAATCTCATCGGTATTTAAATAATGATATCCCATTCCTGAACCATGATGCATAACCCCATGCAGAACCAATTGAATCAACACGTTTCATCTCCATTGTGCTATCTTGAGGAAATGAAAATGAATGGAATAATTGTAAGAAGTGAATTTTATACAAATTACCAAATATGAATTATGAGGGTTGAAAGGGGCAGGGGGAGTTTTGCTTTCTCTGGGTGCTGGAAGAAGAAGATGGATTTCATAACATGTTCTTAACACTGGATTAAAATATGTCATTATCAATACCAATGTTTTCAAGATCACTTTTATTTTTAAACTAAACCTACTTGTATGTGGATGCAGGGCCAGATTAACAATGGGTCAAACTGGGAAGTTACCCAGGGCCCTGAGTTTGAGGGTTACCTTCCCCTATTCAGTTTTTAAGCTATGTATAGTGTGCCTATCAGTGTTGGTTACTTGTAAGTTGGGGGAGGGTCTGGTCCTTTGAAGCTGTGCTGAGTTGTCAGCACACACACCAAAGTGAATAAATATGCTGCAGACAGGCCCAATCATTCATGCTCAACAGAAACTACCTCTGAGGTGATCAGACTGTCTCCAGCATAATTACTGACTTCAGTGTACCTCCCTGACACCAAAAAACAATCCCCATCCCCTGTCTGTCTTATGGCACTTCACACCTTCCTGGGCACCACTGTTTCTGTTCGAGACTGGAGAGAGCTTGTTATACTATCTCATTCACTTCTTTTTAAGTTAAATCAAACAAGCAGTGAATGAGATGTACAATCAACCTTGCCTTGTTCTGCCCAGTCCAGTTACCAGTGACCATAATAGCAAGCTGCTCTTAGAAGGAAGCAAATGCAGAAAACCTCAGTCCATTGCACTGGGGTCGCCCAACCCCAGTGCAAGAATCCTCAGTTCTTTTTTTTCTACTCAATTTTCCCTGCTGCCCATCCCGCGTGACCCTCCCTCTCCCCCCCCAAGAAAGTAACAGTGACACAGGGGGTGTCCAATCCCCCAGTGCAGGAATCCTCATTCATTTTTCTCACCCTGTAGAAAAAAAAATCCATTGATGTCTTTTGTAGCCATTACAGTCCCCCACCCAACCCTCTCACTCACTACCCACCACCCCGCACCCCACCAAGCCCTTTCTTACCCATAAGGGGTCCAATGCCATAATTATCTCTGGACCATAGACACATCTTCATATTCAAAGCCGGACTGCAAACTGAAGAAACAGGTATGCGATTCAATGTATTTCAATGGTGTTTTGAACATAGTGGCACAACTTGGACATTTTTACATGTTTTTGGGCCAGATTTTCAACATGTCTTTTTTGGGACCCCACCTCATGAACAGTAGCACTGACATTAGGCAAATCTGTCACGAAAGGTGATTTTGTGGTCCTTGTGCAAAATCACCTTTTGGACAGGAGTCGAAGTTTTTCACTGCCCTTGTTCATGAGGTGCGGTCATAAGAAGGCAACGTTAGAAATTTGGTGTACAAATCTTAAAAAACAACAAAGTGATGAGCCTACGTTGAATTTTGTGAACTCAGTCTCATAACTTTGGTCATTTTTAATATCATTACCCCAAATTTTTGACATAGCCATTTCTTTACAGCACCTCATGAATATGACAACTACCATTTTTCAACTCCTGCCCAAAATGTGTCTTTGCATCCTGAAAGGTGATTTCACAGTCCCTGTGTGAAATCACCTTTAGGCCAGGAGATTAAACATTTCTCAGCCCTTTTTCATGTAGCAGGATCATAACAAGGTTATGTTGAAAATGTGGTGTTAAAATACTAAAAAACAGCATATTTATGGGCTTACATTACATTGTGTGAATGCAGGCTCATAACTTTGGTAATTTTAATATTTTACCCAGATCCCTTAGCTGCAGCCCTATTGGCTCTGACCAGAATTTGTTTTGTGTTGGTAGTTTTTTATTGTTATAAATAAATGGCACTTCAAATCTGGTCTCTTGAACTGTTCTGCTGACAGTGTGTGAGAAAAGGAAATGGAGCTGAAGGTTGGTCAGTGGAGAATGCTGATTTAAACAGCACATATGCTCACGGTGGTTGCGATGACTTCATTTTTTTTCTGATGGGGAAAAAGACCAAGGAGGGAGGGAATGTTTGAAGCCATGAAGGCTTCAGTATCGAAACATTCTTGTTGTGGCTGGAGGAGTAAGGGCTGAGTGGGAGTTTGTGAAGCCATGACAGTATTGTAGTCATGCTAAGTGTGGGCACTCTCAACATGGTTAGTGGCATGATTTCTTAACTGAACCCCCACCCACAACACTTGTCTTCCTGGTCCAGTGCTGTAATCATGCCACACCCCCGACACAGTCAACTCGGTCCCGAGTACTGTAAACATATCTCTGCACCCTGACACATAGCTGCCCCCTGTCCCCAGTGTTGCACATGGCATCCCCCCTCACCCACAGAGGAACACCGGCAGAACCTGACCCCGTACCCAGCACTCTGCCAGTCTCATTGATGGCCAGTGGTCCCTGACCCACCCATGGCACCGACACCTCCCCTAAATCTCTGTATCTTCTAGTCAGTGCCACGGTCATGGACTGCCAGTGGCACTGCCATCCGTACACCTCCACAGCTGCTGGCCATCTGACATATGCAGGGAGTGCATTGCCAATATGGATGCACATGCCTTGCATAAGTTAGATGGCCGGTGACCAAGGAGATGTGCGGATGGCGGTGCCACTGGCCATCCTGACTGAGGCACCTACTAGAGGGTATGGGGATTGGGGGGGCTGTCATTGCTGCAGGTTGGTCAGGGACCACTAGCCACCAATGAGACTGGCGGAGTGCCAGGTATGGGGTTGGGGTGGTTTCTACCGTGCTTTTCTGTAGTGGTGGTGGGGACCTGAGCAACACCGGGATGAGGGCAGAAATGTGTTGGGGGTGGGGGTAAGCTTTACAGTACTTAACTGGGAAGACATGTGTCAGGGGGTGGGTGGTATGATTGCAGCACTCAGGACTGGGAAGACATGTGTCAGGGGTGTGGGGTTTGATTACAACACACCAGAGCGGGAAGACATGTGTTGGGGTTAGGGGTCAGTTATGTGCACATGGGGACGGGGCAGACATGTGGCTGGGGGCTGCTTTATACGGATGGGAGCGAGGGGTGCCAACACACGTTGGGGATGAGTGCATGTGTCAGGGGTGGGGTGTTTACGACATTCAGAGGATAGGAGTGGACACGGTGGGAAGGTGGTTCAACTACTGTAGGGCTGTGGTACCAATGCAGCGAGCACAGAGGGCTGGCCACAGGCATAGCTGTGCAATTCTGGTGCCTGTGAACACACATAATTCTCAAGAGGTTCATTCAGGGGCTCAGGATGGGCATCCTATTGAATGCCTGGCTGGGTCCGCTACCATGCCCTTAGCCGCCCTGTGGAGTCCTGCGCACTGGGGGAAGGGTGGGGCCATGGACAGGTGGTGGCTGTTTGAGAATAACGGCATGTGCACACCTGTCTGTGGGTGTGGAGCTATGTGGGTGGGGCACACGCCTTTGGCATGTACTTTCTGCACCTTCATGCATAGCGCCCATTGACTGTAATATTTCAGCAACCTATATGCTGTCTCACAGTGTATCTGCTTTTTTGGCATTAAGATTAATCAGTTAGAGGTCTGATGTATTCTGTACAAAGGCTTGTCTGACGTATTTTGTTTTAGTCTGAGGCACAGATCTAAGGATACCAGTTTTTAAAAAACTCAACATAAAAGCGTCATAGTGAATGAATTATTTAATTGACCATCTGTCTTGGAGTTTTCCCTCTGTAGTTTCTGACCTTTCTCATCTTTCAAACTCAGCTCTACTCTTCCCTGCAACATGTTCAGTATAACAGCGTTTGCACTGTTTGTAGGTGTTTCTGGTTGATTTGGTCACTTAATTGAAGCAGAAGAGCCTGGCCCCAGTGGACATCATAATAAAGAGACTGTTCTGCTGTGTTGGCCAGCTTATCCAAACAAATTTTTCAGTGAAGTACCAAAAGCAGCTTCAACAAAACTCACAGAAGCAAATCAGTGCTTCTTTATTCTGATCCCTACTGTGTCTTTATAACATTACTGTATGTTAGCCATATCCACTGCAATGCATTGTATAAAATAATGTGTCTGTAAGTGAAAACTGTTGGGTACTATGAGGCGCAGCCTAGTTTGACTGCTCCAGCAAATGGATTGTTGCAGTCCACGCATATGTATGGGTGCACTGATGTGTGACGCATTCTACTATAGTTCATCTTCTACAATCTGATTGACCAACAAGGATCAAAACCCGTGGGTAAATCTCAGCACAACCTGGTCTGGATTCATTGTTCTTGCATTCTGTTTACTTGTTTTTTCTGTTCCCTTTCTCTCTTTTTTTTAATCATAGGACATTTTTCTTTCTTTTGATAATTTTTAAACTTTTTAAAACTGGAATGCATTTTATGATTGCAATAAAGTTGTCCTGGGTATGGGTTGTTGTGGTATTTACCCTCTTCTCGTGTGGTTTAAGCCATGGAGTATTGCCTCCTACAATGCCACCCAGGCAGTGAGTGAACCCCACAACAACCCACAACTTGTTGGACCTTATTGTACAATTTACAGATATGTTTTAACCAGGAAAATACACTAAGCCATAGCTTGTTCCAGGCATGTCGGGCGGTGTGTGTGTTGGGGGGGGGTGCATGGCCCAGTTTTATTGATGGGAAATGTTAGCCTTGACACTGGGGAACTCCTCACTCGTCGGAGGGGTTGCTGTCTCGTTGCAGCATGCAAGATGGCCAGCCCTACAGTGCCTCAGAAAGCAGTATGTAAGCCACTCAGCAAAAGGATTTACCTGTAATAATGCTTCACCCCCACAAGAAGAAAGCATGGAAGTTATCAGGTAGACCCTGCAGAAGAGACTGGTCCAGAGGACAAGCTATTGTTTGTATGTATGAAGGAATGCTGTGCCCTGCTTTTGAGACTCATGGCAGTGGAGGAATCAATGATTGCAGCAGCAAGCATGACTCCAGAAACACATTCCTTTAAACCAACAGATTCTACAGCAGAAGAAATATCTGATGAGCAACAGGGCTGTCAGACTCAGAGGTGATGTCAGCAAGCCAGCAGGAGAGATAAGGCTTCCCAGATGCCAAAAAGCAGCTGGAGTGATGCCTGACTCTGACACAGCCGACAGTAACTTCCTGTCACTGGATCAAACACTGGAGGCAGCAGGATGGATTTAAACTGCAGATGGGCAGTAGATGGTAGAGAAACCATTTTGTGCAGCAGACATTATTGCATTTAGCAAAATGGTAGCCTTGTCCCCTGTAATATGAAACCACATTTACAGACTGGGAAGGAAGTATTTAAAAAAAAGTCTGAGTCTGGGTCCTGTAGCAACAAGATGTGATTTCCAACCAGCAGTACTTGTGAGGAACAAAGTGAGGAACAAACACTGAGACATGGACCCCCTAAACCTGGAGAACCTCGGCCTCTTTGCTGATGACACCAAGATTTGCAATAGGGTTGACACGCAGGCGATGGAATGCATGAGCAGAGACCTCAAAAAAATGGTCAAGCATATGGCAGCTATGTTTTCAGTGCGAGAAAGTGCTAAATAATGCTCTTAGGGCACAGAAACCCAGGGGTGGAGTACAAAATAGATGGAGTGATAGTGATGAGAAAGTTTCACCAGGAAAGGCATACTGAGCTACAGTAGCTTATTTCTAGATGCGTTCTGGGGAACAGAAAGAAGGGAATACATTGCAACCAAATACCATATACATAAATATAAAAAAAAAAAAAATAGGACAATCAAAAGATACAACTTGAAACAGAAGCTACAGAAGTAATAAATGAAACATGCAAAACAAGTGAGCGCTTTGCAACTGAGACAAAAAGCTATGTCAAGTGATATACTGTGAAGGTGGCCAGGCAGTGCAGCAAGGCAGTTGGAAGGGTAAGTGGGATGCTGGGATGCATATGAGGGGGTATCACCAGCAGAAAGAGGGAGGTGGTGTTGCCTCTGTATAGATCGCTGGTAAGACCCCACCCAGAGTTCTGTTTCCAGTTGTGGAGACCACATCTCGGAAGGACTTAGACAGAATGGAGGTGGTCCAGAAGATGGCAACTAAAATGGTGCTGGGTCTGCATTAAAAGCCCTAGGACGTGCCTGCCCACGGCACAGAGGCAAGGCATCTATCTGTGGTGCCGACATCCCAGGTTGAGGAATGGACTCAGGAGATGGAGAGCCAGCCGAGGGAAAGGATTGAGAATCAGAGGACTGTCTCCTTCTCCAGGAGGGAAGGTTGAGTGTCCGGCACACTATGGACCCCTGGCAGAGGCTGGGGGTTTCACAGCGGCCAGTGCCATCATGTATGGGGGCAGGGCAGATGCTGGACATCATTGCATGTCCCTGGGGCTCTAGCATCAGGAAAATGCTGGCCCCATGTATGACGCTGGCTCAGCCGCCTTCCTTGCTGTCAACCAGTGTCTGCCGGTGGGGTCCCACTCCCATGGCCCTGACCTGGGGGGTAAGCTGGGCCTCACCTACCGTATTGTCCATCGAGAGGGGGTGTCCGCTTGGTGGCTCCTCTCAAGGGGGCAAGCCTGAGCATGGAGGGGTGGTCATCAAAGCGGGGCTGAGTTCCGATCTAGGGTTCAGAACAAAAATGCCTTAGGAGAAGAGACTAAAGGACCTCAATATGTATACCCTGAAAAGAGGAGGGAGATGGGGATATCACAGAGACTTTTAAATACCTCACTGGGGTAAATAAAGTACACGAGATTGTATGTGTGTGTTTAAAATAAACAGCTCCTGCTTCTCCCCTCCCATGCGCTGGCTTCTCTGTGCTCTGCTCACTCTGACTTCTCACTCTTTCCAGCTTCTGTTTGCTGTTTATTTTAAATAGAAATACTAAAAAATCCCTTATGTGATGTGGAGCCATTTGAGGCTCTTTGTGTCAAAATCAGAGGGTCCACTGCTCATTGATCGCTTATCACGCTGCCATGTGTCTACTATTTTTCCACTGGTATGGGTTCATAATGTCACAGACATCACCACGCATAGGCACAACCATGCAGACACAACGGTGTGCACTCTAACAGTGTCGGGACAAAATCCAAACCGATACAACAAGAGCACATGCCATGCAACAAACACCAACTGTCTTTATTTTAGTAGGGGGAATTGCCCTCATGACACCTGGACTTATTATAGCCAACTCTGTGTGCTTGTGGACTTGGGAGAAAACAAAATCCTCGGAGTGGGGAAAACTTTTTTTTTTAAAAGCTACATTACAGTGGGACCAGGAGAGAAATGAACTGTAGCCCCAGGTCCCTAACGCCACTGGAGGCAGGTGCTATAGCCACTCTACCACAGGAGCAGCTTGGCCAGGCACCACACTGGCAGCATCCTTCACGTTCCGGCATTGAATGTACAGCAACAGGGGTAGTGGTTCTTACGCATGCTGAAACAACCTCTGGGGAGCATTTATCACTAAAACCTGCTGCATATGAACATAGCTCATTTCAAGCGGAACCTGCAGACAAGGAACAGGAGATCCCAGGTACAGGCTGTAGACACCCCCCCCCATATGACCAGGCTGTTACCCATGTATGCGGCCAGGGTCCCCCTGCCTCCACCACCAGAGCTGATGGATCACCTGTGGAATAGCACATAGTGGGTCACCTGGCAGCCCTTGAAAAATTATCCCACCAGAATGCAGGTACAATGGTGAAATATCATCAGATCTGAGGGTCTTGGATAGGCTTGCCTTTCCTCCATTTACTGCCAGCCTGCTTTGCCTGCTGACTTCCACTAGGTATTACACCATATCTGTTGCGTACCCTTCATGTGGAGACAGACTGCCTCCAGGGCTATATTCTCTTACTCGCCTTGGGAGCAAGGGCACCCTCACATTTCCTCTACGACAGTATAAGTTATAAAGTACTTACTAATGTCTCCTGTGAGGGTGGGGGGATGGGATAGAACGCATTGTATAAGCACTGTCTGAAACATGTAATTTGTGTGAGTTCTTACACACATTTGCTGTGGTGCTATGGTGATATGTAGTCCATTCTGGCTTTGTTATGCTGAACATTTAATAGAAATATAACAAAAAAAAAGAAAAGGTATTCAAGGGGCTCATCCACAGATATTTATTCCAAATGTTTTACATCATTATAGGCACCGCTGACTTTTATACAATGAATTACCTTCTCATATGGGCAGACATAAGTACATCCCATGATAAATTGGTGGTCAGAAAATCTTTGGGAGTGTTTGGAGGTGTTTGTCAAGGGTGTCCCATTAGCCCCTTGTTATATGTCTTTGGAATTGACCCACTTTTGAGGGCTTTGCAAGAATACATGGTTATCCAAGGTATTCAGCTGGTGTCAGGAGTCCCGCTAGTAAAAGTCTTAGCTTACACAGATGATATCAGCATTGTTCTCCAAGAAGACTTGGCTGACCAGAACTGGAGAAAGTACTGAAGGTGTCTGCACAGTTCTTGGGTTCCAGAATAAACCCCACTACAAGCAAAGGGAATAAGGATAGTATCCTCAAAAATAAACAGCAAATGTAAAAGTAACAGGCTCATATATTGATATGCTGGGTATCCAGCTTGGAATATAGAACATGGCTAGTTATAATTAGGCATTCCATTTAAATTCTACCCTAGTTTCAGTCTAACACTGAAAGGCATGGAGAATATCCAAAAATAAGAGTCTTTTTGATGAAAACACTTCAAATACTTCATTTTTCTGTATATTAGTTATGTCTTTCCATCTCCTACAGCTTTTGAAGCAAAATTATAGTATTTTGTTCCTTGATTTTTGGGCAGCCATTTGAACCCCATGAAAAGAAGTATCACATCCTTACCAATTAGTAAATGTGGAGAGAATGATAAACCCAGTAGCTTTTTTTCACTGTCTCTCTTTTTAACTTCCTAAAGATTTGGCAACTACAGGGTAGGTAAAATTCAGTTTGCAGGGAATGGTACAGCAAACAAGTACCTTAGTGATATCAAACTAGCACTCCCCAATGTAAGACAGTGGCATCTGATGCCTTTGTTAATAGAATCAGCACCTGGGAAAGGAGTGTATGAGGATAGCACATTTAGTTTTTTGTATAACCTCGGAGTTCATCTTTGTCTATCAGATAAAGTAGATAATGCTTTGGAGTTATTCAGAAATAAGTGGCTACCCTCACAAATGTTGGATGTTCTCTGGATTTGCACTTATGGCCGCTTGTTTGTGAGGCACACATTAAAACACTGCAGTCAAGTGGCATGATACTGTCTTCATCCTGAATGTGGTCAAACACAGGAGACTCAAGAGCACCTATTTATGTTAAGTCCGTACATTAAGAGTTTTTTGGGGGTGTTAGCAGCCAAGTGGCAGTGACCTCCAGTGGCAAGTATCCCATATGAATATTTAATGTCTGTTTTTTCACCCCGGAGATAGGACCATCTGAATGCTTACATAATAAGCATGCTTTCTGCCATCTTGAAATGTTATATATGGCAGGTTCAGTGTGCCTTCTTAATACAGCAGAAAGTAGTAACATATGTCGACTTGTTCAACTCTGTTTATACAGCATTAGGTAAGGTTTTTCAGAAAGATGCTGCTTATCTGCCTGGAGCAAAGGTACAGTCCATATTTTTCCTAACAAAACATTTGTTATAAAAAAAGCAATATGTAGAGGGTTAGTAAGTCTTCTTGGTGACCATCCATAGGGGAACCTTCAATTTGCAGATCTCATACCCTAAGAATTTGTGTGAAACCACTCTTATGACTGTATGCATGGTCTCAACGGCCATGTTAACCCACGTTATAAAGCATGACATCATTCCTGCCAATCAGGATTGTGTATGTCTAAACATTCCAAGCACTCTTTTTTTTTTCCACAAGAGGCAGTCTCATGCAAACAGTTGTAAAATTCTATAGTTCTTTGTTCAGTTAGCATGGTGCATTTCATTGCACTGGGGTTTCTCTAATTTTCTATAAAATCAAACAGTTTTATTTTAAATTCTTGTTGCATTTTTTTAAAAAATAAACATTTCAACATGATCTATGTTAGGTTTCCTAATACAGGTCTTGTGTCTCTTATGGCTTATAAGAGTTTATTCTCAAGTCCTTTGTGTGCCAGAGCTGCTTTGCTTTGCATTCTTCTCAGCCAAGGAACTCAAGAATGCACACTTATATAACTTTATATGGGCACTAGGTGACCCTCTTATGAATATAAAAGTGTCACCTTGCGCATTCTTACGGCAAGAGAACTGCAACACTGGTGCCCTAAAGATGAAGAGGTGACACTTTTATATCCATAAGAGCCCTCCTAGCACCCCTGTAAATTTGTCATAGATTGTACAGTGATTTAAAAAGAAAAATACCTTTTGCAGTCCCTTTCTGTGGCATGAGTAGTGGTCATTGAGAAGCCTTTACAGTGCCCAGCGTGTGAGGTACTTTTACGGCAATGAGTACCACACACGCAACTGAAGTAAGCACTGTGATTGGTCAGGGGTGCACCTGCGGGCTATAATAACTGTAAGAGACATAGTAAGTGCACGTACAGAATAAATATATAAAATAATGTTAGTTCACGTCAGCAGAACTCAAATGTCATAACATTAGAAATAACACAATTCAAGTTCAAGTTTCAAGTTTAATGCAGGAAAACTCCATTGAGCAAACTCATTCACAAGGAGGTCCTGTGACATAAACAGTTAAAGTACAAACACAGATAGGTAATAACAGTATATACATGAAATGCACGTTACATGATACAAGCTGGATATACATACAAGGGTACCACATAGGGTGACCACAGGGTGGTAAACATTGATATGAGACAGGGAAGCGACTTACAGGTTGCATACTGATAAATGAAACATGATGACTGGTGTGTGCAATACATATACAGTATTTTGGCAGCTAGAACAAACAATCTACAACTGATATGGGGAGGAGTGATTTGATAGAGTAGCAGTGGGCGTAAGCAAAAATAAAACCAGGAGTAGAGCAGGAAGGAAAGCAGTTAATATGACAAATCAATTATACCTTACCAGTGGATAAATATGGCAGACATGGGAAGGAAGAGACTTAATGACAGTTACAGGTGTCTTTTATTGTGGCTAAACTTAGCGATTTGTAGAAGTTTATTGAAACTGTGCTAGATTAGTTTCAATACGGTTTGTAATTGGTTCCAAATGGAGGTAAGGGCATATGCAATATACGTTTACCAAAGGAAGTCCGTGTCCTTGGTATGTCAAGCATAATAAAGTCAGATTTTCTTAACTAGTATGCACTATGGAGATACTAATAAGGAAGAGAGATAGCTTGGCAATTTCTGCAGGAGCAGTTTAAAGTCCATAGCCCAGCATGGAAGCAGGCGTGTAGTAGTAAGGGATGTCCAACCAACAGCTGCATATAAGTCACAGTGGTGCAAACTGTAAGGAGTTGGTAATGAACCGTAAGCATGGTTATAAAGGATGTCCAGTTTACTTAGATTTGCAAGAGTGGTGGAGGAATAGATTACATCACCATAGTCAGTAGGGGAGAAAAGTGGCCTGTACAAGCTTGTTTGAGTTTCAAGGGGTAAAGGGGCCTATTTCTGTGAAGAAACCTAACCTTGCTAACCTTCTAGAGACATCTTCGACGTGGTCACTGAAAGATAATTTATTGTCGATCCAGATACCTAGATATTTAAATTTGGTTACAACTTCCAGAGGCTCATTTAGCGTGGTGACAATGAAGTCTTGGGCAAGGGTATTGGCGGGGCCTGAGACAGCACTGTGGGAGAATATCATTGCTTTAGTCTTCTTAGCATTGAGCAGAAGCTTTGCCTTTATTAGATTATGCTCAAGTTGTGCGAAGTCCGCTTGAAGCACTCCCTTGACTTCAGATAATGATGAGCCAGAAGTATACAACACAGTATCATCTGCAAAAAAGTGCAGATTGGACATTGTCAATTCAATTGTAATGTCAATTCCTTGACATTCTGTTCTGTATTACCAAAGATATTTGCATGAAAACAGGCTATTTGCCTCTAAGACTTCATTGGTTCCTGCACGGTTTCCAGCTTCAAAGTCATCATCCTCTGCTTGTGATATCAGAATCATGTCCCTGTTAACAAGTTGGGATGTTACAAGCATAGGATTATGGTTTTACAGCAAGGATAGCTAACTGGAACAGATGAAATTTGAAGAAAAAATGACCCTGTTTAAGGATAACGTCTTCAGTAATAAAAAAATGGAAGATCCTGAGATTCAGATTGTATAGGGAATTTTGTGTAGTTGAGTTCTGCTGATACCAAGTGGGAATTCTTTGCTGGAAACCAGGAAATCTCTTTAATACCACTTCCTAAGTACTAACTGCTCTCTGCATCTAATTGCATGCCTCCCCATTACAAGAATCATTTAGGGTGACTATCCAGCCAGAGTATTTTCTTCTTGACCAGAAATATCACTGGATATGTCCAGCCACTATTCCATTTATTATAAGGTGAAAATCACCCAGTGTTGTTCAACAGAGTTGCCATTCTCTGCCGTCTTAAAACATGGTGCTGTATCTCTCACCTGTCAGAAGCACACCTCAGATCTGAACTGTCCCTGCTTTTCAGGGATATCTCAGTTGATGCCTCAAATGTTTCTTCTGCCCCTCCTAAGATTGGTGTTTGTGTCACTGAAGAGTAATGATCGTAAGGCAAATAATGCAGAACACTGTAACTCATAAAGACTGCTGTATTTCTCTTTCAGAATTTTTTTACACCAACCTCGTATTCTTATTGCTTCCCAGGTTGATCTTACCATTTTGTAAGTTGGCATCCCTGATTTAGGTTTTTGTTCCTTATTTATTTCAGCCCTGTGCCTGATTTTTGTATCCAACAGTTGAGATGTGTGAATAGAGGTATCCTCTTTGCTGCTGTACACACATAATACAGGTGGCTACTGTTGACAGCTATATACTGAGTACTTGGGTGGGCAGTAAGGCAAGGCAATTTATTTGGAGGGCGCCCAATCACAGAGGCTCTGGGTGCCTAACAGGAATTATAACAAAACATAATGAGAAACAGCATAAATAAATAAAACAATAATTCATAAATATAAATATAACAATTTTGAAGAAATTAAAAGGCTTTCAGACTGTCACAGAAAGGGACTAGAACAAGATGTACTCAGAAATCTGGAAAAGCCAGGACAAAGAGGTGGGCCTTCAGCCTCCGCTTGAACACCTCAACTGAGGGAGCCTCCTAGACAGAAGGTGGTAACGAATTCCACAGGGTCGGCCCAGAAATGCTGAATGCATGATCTCCTGCGGTCTTGAGTCGAACTCTGGGAACATCCAGGATGCCCCTCGAAGAGGAGCAGAGGGAGTGAGCAGAGGCCACTGTTGTCAGGAGCTCTGACAGGTAACCAGGACCCAGTCCATATAAGGCCTTAAAGGTGAGAAGACCCACTTTGAAGAGGACCCTCCACCTGACTGGTAGATAACGCAAGTACCTCAAAGGAATCAACAAAGTCCAAGAGGGTAGCATCTTTCAAAAAGTGGTTTAAGAAATTGGGGAGGGGTCTCAAGCAAGTAGCTACTTCTGTCACTTTCTCAGAAGTACTACCTGTGAGAGGCAAGGGAGAGCATAGAAGTGCATGCACCATAAACTTTAACTCATGGTTGAAGAACTGGTGCTGTGAGGAAGGGTTTGGATTCATTGATGACTGGGGCCCCACCTGGATGGATGGAGGTTTGTTCAAGCCTGACGGCCTGCATCCATCCTGGAGAATCCAAACACTCAATGGTAAGTTTAAATGCTACATTGACAAGCATTTAAACTAGCGAAGGGGTGGCAGGCCAGCAAGGAGGTACCTGCTCACACCCCCACAGCTAGCTACAGAACCAGTGAACCGGAGGAGTGGCTATCTCTACAAAGCAGTGTGTGCAAAAGATGGAGTTAGCACCTAAGAGGTGGATCGGCAGAAAAGGGTCAAAATTCAGCAGAAGGGCAGACAGCAAGGAGAACCAGGGATAAAAGACAACCAAGGAAGGGGCTGGAATATAGCAGCGAAACAGTCTAGGGAGGTAAAATCATGGAAAGCCATGTGTGTCAATGCCAGGAGCCTTAGCAACAAGATGGAAGACCTGAAGGTTGTCATGGTGCAATCAGACCTGGACATTGTGGCCATCACTGAAACCTGGTGTAGTGATAACCACGACTGGGAGATGGCCATACCTGGCTACAACATATTCAGAAGAGACAGGGCAGGTAGAAAGGGAGGAGGAGTGGCACTGTATGTGAAAAATGACATAAGGGCCACAGAGATCCAGGAGGAACAAAATGGGGGAGAGATACTGTGGGTTAAGCTGGAAAGGAAAATGGGACTAGCCATCCGCACAGGTGTGGTCTATAGACCACCAGCCCAGGAGGAAGAAACAGATAGGGAGCTGATGCTAGCCATCCAAAGGATGGCAGACAAAAGTGAGTGTAGTACTGGTTGGAGACTTCAATATTCCAGATGTGGACTGGAACATCCCAGCAGCAGCACCATCTAGGAACAGATTTATCCTGGACTCCCTTCAGGGTGTCTTCCTCAAGCAACTGGTCATGGAACCAACTCGGCAGAAGGCAATACTGGACCTTGTGCTCACAAACAGGGACAGTGTGATGGGGGTAACAGTGGGGGAGCACCTGGGGAACAGTGACCACCAGTCATTGTGGTTTGAAATCACAGAAAGAGCAGAACCAAACCACACAAAAACACTTATCCTGGATTTTAGGGGGGCAGACTTTGGGAAAATGGGAAGATACTTGAAAGAGGCATTAAGGGGAATGAGACAGGAATCAGGGGTTGAGGAACAGTGGGCAGTATTTAAAATGGGGATTACAAGAGCAACAGAATTATGCATTAAGCAGGTTAGCAAGAGGAAAAAGAAGAGGATTCCATGGTTTTCCAAAGAGGTAGCAAAGAAAGTGAAAGCCAAAAAGATTGCATTCAGGCAATACAAAAAGACACAGGCAGAAGGGGATAGGAAGAAGTACCAGGAGAAGGAAAGGGAGGCAGGGAGGTCAGTAAGGAAACCAAAGCTCAGACAGAAGAACACATTGCAAAATCAGTGGGTAGAGGAACAAAACCTTTACAGGTACATAAGAAAAAGAAAGGCAAAGGAGGGTAGTGAGACTGAAGGGGAGGATGGGGGCCGTGTGGAGGATGACAACAGTAAAGCTGACATATTGAACAGGTATTTCTGCTCAGTCTTTACTGAGGAAGAGGAGGGTAATGGGTCTGAAGGGAGTACAAGGGGTGAGAATGGTGCAGAAATGGACACAAGTCCCTTTACTCGAGAAAGGGTCCTGAAGGAACTGGAAGTAATAAGAGATGATAAAGCAATGGGGCCAAATAGAGTGCACCCCAGGGTCTTTAAAGAACTAAGAGATGTGGTGGCTGAACCTCTGGCTATCCTGTTTAGCCGATCACTGGAAACAGGGGAGGTACCCAAAGACTGGAGGACAGCAAATGTAGTCCCCTATACAAAAGTGGGAACAAAGAGGAAGCAGGAAACTACAGACCAGTCAGCCTCACGTCGGTAGTAGGGAAGATCATGGAAGCACTACTGAAGGAGAGACTGGTGGAACATCTGGTTGTCAATGGACTACAGGACCCAAGGCAGCGTGGTTTCACTAGGGGGCGGTCATGTCAGACCAACCTCGTTGAATTCTTTGACTGGGTGACTAGGGAGGTGGATCTGGGGAGGGCAGTGGACATGGCCTATCTGAACTTCAGCAAGGCCTTTGACACTGTGCCACATAGAAGACTATTACACAAACTGGGGAATATGGATGTGGGCAGGACAATAGTGTGGTGGGTAGGTAACTGGCTGGGCGGCAGGACACAGAGGGTGGTGGTAAATGGCCTCACTCCACAGAGGGAAGAGTGACCAGTGGGGTACCACAGGATCAGTGCTGGGACGGTCCTATTCAACATCTTCATCAGTGACATTGCACAGGACCTAGAAGGCAGAATTTCACTGTTCGCTGATGACACAAAGCTCTGTAACAGAGTAGACACACCAGAGGGTGTAGACAGAATGAGAAGGGACCTGCAGAAACTTGAAGAATGGTCAGGGTTTGGCAGTTGAAATTCAATGCAAAGAAGTGCAAGATAATGCATATGGGGCACAAAATCCTGGCACAATATATCAGTTGGGGTTGAGGATATAGCATGCACCGAGCAGGAAAGGGATCTTGGGGTTATCATCTCTGATGACCTCAAGGTAGGGAAACAGTATGACAAGGCAGCACGTAAAGCAAATAGGATGCTGGGATGCATAGGCAGGGACATCACCAGCAGGAAAAGGGAGGTCATAATTCCACTATACATGACACTAGTGAGGCCCCACCTGGAGTACAGTGTACAGTTCTGGAGACCTTACCTACGTAAGGACATAGACAGGGTAGAGAAGGTTCAGAGGAGGGCAACAAAGATGGTACATGGACTGCATCACAAGTCCTATGAGGACAGGTTGAAGGAACTGAATATGTACTCCCTGGAGGAGAGGAGGGAGAGGGGATATGATAGAGACATACAAGTATCTTACAGGGAGGAACAGGGTGCAGGAATACACTATTTTTAAGTGAAAAGATGTTCCAGGACTAGAGGGCATGGGATGAAGTTGGAGGAGGACGATTCAGAGGAAACATGAGGAAGAATTTCTTCACAGAACAGGTGGTGGACAAGTGGAACACCCTGCCAGAGGAAGTGGTGGGGGCTGAAACAATCATGTGATTTAAGAATGCATGGGATAGACATAAAGGAATTCTGGAGGTCAGGGGTAAGGGGCAACAGACTTCTAGGAAAACATAAACTGAATTTACAAGCTCAAATGGGCAGACTGGGTGGGCCACAGGCCCTTATCTGCCAACAGTGTCTATGTGTGCAAGAACAAGGGGGCACAATTTGAAGGTGGGGGGGACGGCTCAGAGGTAATGTAAGGAAGTATTTTTTCACAGAGAGGATTGTGGATGCATGGAACGGCTTTCCGGAGGAGGTTGTGGAGTCAAAAACAGTGGTTGAATTCAAGCATGCATGGGACAGCCATAAGGCAATTCTAGGGGGTGGGGGTAGAAAGAAGTAGACTGCTGGTTAACTAGGATCTGCAGCTTATCCATTAGGTGAAATGGGCAGACTGGGTGGGCCAAGTGGTCCTTATCTGCCGTCAAATTCAAATTCTGTGTCCATGGGACTAGAGGTCCATGACTGGACCTCAAGAGGCCCGTCAGTAACCGGGCCGCTATGTGCTGCACTAGCTGAAGTCTGTGGAGGGTCTCTCCCATGACCCTGAACTATAGAGAGTTGCAGTAGTCAAGTCTGGAGGTCACAAAGGCATGCACTAGCATTGGCAGGTCCTCAGACGGAATGAGGGGCTTAACCCGGGCAATGTTCCACACATGGCAGAAACTACTTCTGACAACAGATTACACCTGATCTTCAAAAGTCAATCTGTTATCAAGGATCATGCCCAGATTTTGCACCCTTGGGGAAGTCACCAAAGAAGCAGAACCCAGGAAAATCCCTGAATCAGCCTCAGGTGGCAACCCATCATGTCTGCGACCAGGCTTGATCACCAGTACCTCAGTCTTGGCCAGGTTAAGTCTCAGCCAGCTGGTAGCCATCCAGTCATTGATTTTAGCCAGACAGTTGTTAAGCCCATCGAGTGCTCCTGATATTCCAGGGGCAAAGGACAAGTACAGCTGGGTATCATCTGCATAACAGTGAAACTCCACGCTATACTGTTGAATGATCTCACCCAGGGGCAACATGTACACTGCGAACAGCATCGTCGACAAGATCGAGCCCTGTGGCACTCCAAAAGATAGGGGCATTGGAGAGGAGGAGAAATTCCCCAATGCTACCCGCTGCACCCTGTTTGAGAGATAGGACTCAACCCACCTGATGACAGTACCAGCGAGTCCACAAAACTCACAGAGCCAATCAAGAAGCACATCGTGATCCACAGTGTCAAATGCTGAGGAGAGGTCGAGGAGAAGAAGAACTGACTTGTCTCCTCTATTTCTAGCCCTGAGCAGATCATTATGTACTTTCACTAGAGCTGTTTTTGTGCTCTGTCTAGCCTGAAAACCTAACTGAAATGGCTCATAGATGTCTGAGGACACCAGCAATCCTCAAGCTGATGTGTCACTAACTTCTCAACAACCTTGCCCAAAAAGGGCAGGTTGGAGATAGGATGGTAATTTGCCAGGATGTCAGGGTCGAAGGAAGATTTCTTTAGGAGGGGCCTCACCAACACTTCTTTCAAAGCTGCAGGGAGGCCCCCCCTCTGCCATTGAGCACCTAGCAATCCTCGCGAACACCAGGCCAAAAGCCTCATCACATCCCAATAAGAAATGTGTTGGGCTGGGTTCAGTTCACAAGAAGTGTGCTTAAGCTCTAAGATCACCTTAGTCACTTCAGACACCTCCACTGGCCTAAACCCTTCCCAGAAAGGTGGGGTGCCTTTGAGACCCTCAGCCCGACCACTGTGAGGCAAATGCCTCCCTGGCGGAATCCCTGACCGGATGGCCGACACTCTGTCAGAGAAAAACAGAGCAGAGAGGTGGATGACAATGCTTTTCTCGACTGCAGGCAGGCAGGCAGGGTGAAGAAGCTTGTCTACAGTCTGAAATAGCTGAGATGGTCTGTTTTTCCCTGCAGCAATTTGCCTGGACAGGAATTCTGCCTTCTTATGGGAAATTTCCCTCTGGTACTCCACATAGTGAGCACGTAGGGCCAGCCTGTCAGCCTCCAGCTGGGTCCTCTGCCAGCAATGCTCCAACCTCTAATCCTTAATCTTCATCGCCTTGAGGTTCCCATCAAACTAGGGTAACCTCAAGTGAGAAAATCTGGGTTGTATACGAACTGGTGCAAGAGCATCCAGAGCTTCAGAGATCACTCTAAGTGACCACCACCTCTCTGGAACCCATTGCACATGCCGCGTCAACCCAAGATAGGTCAGCTAGTACCAACAGTCTCTCAGGGCATATGCCCTAAAGTTTGAAAGCTGACAATCTCCATGGGGGGACACCTGGGAGGGTCCCAAACATGAACTCATGGTACAGTGATCAGACCAAGCGACCTGATCAATCTTGAGGTTATTGACTTCAAGACCCAGCTGGAACACCAGATTGAGTGTGTGGCCGTGCTGATGGGTCACAGAAGCAACACCCTTGTGACAGTAGATATACAGTATATATTTCAAACATTTAAATGGGCACATAATTACCTTAAAATCAGTTAATCCAATTGCGGATAATTATGCAAAGATGATGTTTGGGTTTCCATTGCATGCCTCACCAGCACTAAAAAGGACACATCCATGCCCAGTGGCAATCATAGTTTGAAAGGCCATGGCTAAAATCTAATTTGGAGCAGTATAGTAGTTCAGACTATGTCAGCCACTGTACGAGAATGTTTCCTTTTAAAGACATTCAGTATACAATCAGCAGAAGTATTGCTTCAAAAAATGCACGATTGACAAGTCTGATGCAAATACCGCTTAAGTGGCCATACTCTTCCCCATAAACAGTATCAAGTCATGGGAACAAGGTTTCATTCTGTTTGGCTAGCATGACAATTTCAATTCCTTCTAATATCCTATTGCCATAATTAGATTTTTAAAAACTGTGGTTAATGGTGCTTTTTGAATCCAGATTTTTGCTCCCCAGAAAATAAAGTTGAAATGTTGAAAACAGGGGTTGTGAACCATAATGCTACCTTACCTTAATGTAGTTTTGTTTTGCAGTGAATATTTTTAATCCTGGCATGTTCAGTGAAATCTGGCATTGTAAGCATACCTGAGGATACTAATAAACTGAAATTGTGAAACATTTTATACAGCCCTGTTATTGACTGCTGTATGACAGACGTAAATGCCTTTTGCAATGCATTGTGGTTTCTGAGTCAGTGCCTTTTGGGTCAGAACGTCAAATTGAACTCTTTTTATAATAGCAAACTGTGGCTTAATGATGTGGGAATGTGTTCCTGTCATAACCCTAAGGTTATTGTGCAGATGACAACAGGTTGGAAGGAATTAGACTCCCCAAAGGGGAAATAGCTATAATGAAAATGGAGCTCAAGTGTTTGGCAAAGAGTTTGGTTGGGAGTTAGTGTCGCATCTAGTGAAGTGTGTCATACTGGACCAAGGCATGTAACTTGACAGTGTTTCCTAGAGACAGTCTGTAGGAAACTAAAGATTTAGTGAAGTATTAGATGTGGTCTTTGCCCTGCTCGTTCATAAATGCTGTATTAAATAATTACAGTGGATGGAATAAAAACATCTTTCTGATTGGCTTCTTTAGAAATCCAAGGGCTAGACTAGTTTGTAGGTTTACTGCTGAAATGTCAGTATGCAGCACAGACAGGCATTCCATCAACAGAAAGAGTTAAGCAGCAGTACCAGTGCATTTTAGTAGTACACATTTTGACATTTCCTTTTTATTTTTTAATTAAACTTCTTGTCGTCTCTTGTCCAGTAGACCATCATCCTCTATCCCTGCCCGACTGGCAACTGCTTCACCTGGGACCTACTTTATATCCACTCAGATTTCCCTACATGGCAGGGCCAGGAAGGGAGGTTCATCCTCCTCACCCGGAGAACAGTTCAAGTCATTGGTCCCAGGCAGCAGAACAGGTGGGGTGGTGGGTCTGGTTTCATTCTCTGAAGCCAGGCTTTTCATTTTCAGTTCCTCTGACATTCGGCAGTGTGTAATGACCTCGGTGTATGTGCATGTAGGGCATTCACTTGCCACCACGCCAGCTATGGGGCGTGCCCCTCCTGGATGTGCTCACTATCCTGCCTACCTCCATGTGGTCACGATCTAGGAGCAGCGTATTGTGTCCTCTCTGCCTGGGAGGAGAGCAGTCCTTCAGACTCTCCATCCTCTCCCACCCGGCCAACCCCAGTGGCCCAAACTCACTCTCAAATTCAGGTCACTGGTGTAATGGGAGCTAAGATGTCAAGTTCCTCAGCCCTCCACAACACTGGGATGGGTTCAACCTACACTCTTTATTCCCTTTTAGATTGCTTCTTGCATGATACACTTTTCCCTATTTTGAGTCTGCTTAAGCACCTTTTTTTTTTTTTGACATTTGAAACAGTAAGGGCATTCATTTAATATGACTTAGACCAGGTTTACATTAGTACTCTTGGCTATTGCTGTACATCTGTTGCCCCATAAGGTAAGGGTGCATTGTCTACTGCATGCCAGTTTATTTTAGTCACAAGAAAACTGATATTACATAGTTGGTGTTCAAAAACAACAGATACTGATAAAACCTGGACCAAGTCACTCCTTTATTGTTTCAAGTATAAAACAAGGTGCTAATGCTGATGCAAAATGGGGAAGAAAGGGTATCATACTTGACAGGAGGTAAGGGGAAATATAAAATAGAATAAAAAGATATAGGTTAGAACCCTTACGAAAATTAAATATATTTTAAAATATATTATTAGTATATTTACATACAGTGAAATATATTCCAATCTACTACGTGTTTTATAATATATTGTAATGTATTGGAAAATCAATATATTTCAGTATATTTTAAAATTTACAAATATATTGCAATATACTGTAAATATACACATTATTGCTGCTTTAGTATATTAGGGGTGGGATATTCAAAATGGTTGCGCATGGCGCAACACTGCTGCGCCATGTGCAACCCACTGATGCGCCCATGGCGCGATATTCAAAAGGGGAAAGTACGCGGCACAAATCCCAATGCGCCGGGGAGCATAAGTAATATATGCGGCGCAATTAGGGGGGGCGTGCCCATGCATACTTCGCACATCCTGATATTCAGCCCGGGATGTGCTGAGCCCATGCAGGTACAACCCCTACTTATGCCACACACAGTTGAGCGAGAAAATAAAGGAACAACAGCTGGCCACCCACAGGTGAGCTGCCATATTGCAGGGTGCAACACGGCAGCTGCCAGCTGTGGGTGGCCACCCAAGCTCTGGTAGCACTGTCCATCGTGGTAGCACCCCCCCATGCCTGATCATGGGCATTTGTATAAATATAAACAGTCCAATATCTCTGGTGGTTGTATGCCTATCAGTCCACAGTGTGGGCCAGTGGGCGTGCAGACCATACCATACTACATATTCCAGATATGTGAATGGATTCACATATCTGGACTGTGTAGTACGGTACAGTCTGCACGCCCATGGGCTCACACTGTGGACCAATGGACATACAGCCCTACTGTATGCAGTCAGTCGGTGGGCAGCTGGGCGCTTCACGGGTGAGCTGCCGACACCGCTGACCGGGGAGCAGGGTGGCGGGGCTCAGGGGTGGGTGGGGAGGGTGTACGCTCCAATGGACATACAGCCCTACTGTATGCAGTCCAGCCAGCGGGCAGCTGGGCGGCTTACGGGTGAGGGCTGCGCCGCCCGCTGACGGAGCAGGGTGGCGGGGCTCAGGGGTGGGTGGGGAGAGGGTGCAGCTCGACCACCAGGGATCTGGAATTAGTTTATTGCACTCATGCCCGTGATTGGGCAGGATTAGGTCCACTGGACCACCGGGATATTGGGCTATCTAGTTTAAAATGTTTTCCCATGATCGGGCATTGGGGCACGTTGCCGTGCTGTGCAGGTGGCATGGATCCCCAATGGCTGCAGCCTGGCAGGGTGCCAGGCGAAGTCACTGAGGATCGGCGCACCTGCATGCAAATGGGGCCATAATGACATGCAAATGGCCCCATTTGCGCCTTGTATACATTATGGCCCCATTTGCATGTGCACTTTTGAATGTCGCGGTTGATGCACCTAACGCAACAGCACTTGTGCTGGTACATCCCCTGCTCCTCTCTGGCCACTTGCGCTGGTGCAGTGCCACTGCGCCATGCACTATCTGGGTGGCCACAGGCGATATTCAATGGTGCTGTGCCATGTCACAGCACCATTATGTATCACCCTGTCAGCGCCCTGGCACATCCCAGCTGCGCTTGCACTCCAGGCTTTCTGCGCCACAGCCTGGCGCAGTCTGAATATCCCACCCTATGTATATTGCAAAATATATTGATTAAATTCAAATATATTGAAATAAGGATGGTAAATATATGTTATTGGTATATTGCCAATTTATCTTACATTTCAAATGTTGTTGCCTATATTTACAAATATAATATACATGTGTAATAGATATTAATGTAACTATTAACCTACCGAGACAAAAACCAAGGAAATTATTTATGATTTACATGTACCTCTAACTGTGCAACTGGATTTCATCTTGTTATTAATCATGGAGATATTTACCTTGAATTATTGTTTTACAGTGTAGCTTTAACTCAAACGTACATTTATACGTACACATATGACTTACCTCACAAGCTCATGCTTGTTAAAGGCTCAGCTTGGTATTTATACCACCACATTTTGTTTCACTTTTAGGCCACGGTGAGATCCTACATGTACTTGCTTTATAACTTGTACCTTTCTTTTCAGTCTGTAAGCTAATGCTGTAAATTCAAAAGCATGGTAAAACACCGTCCCGGTGGCCCTGAGGGTTGAGGCGCTGGATGCCACACCTTGCACCATGTTGGCGACCCAGGTTCAGGAATGGACTGAGGTCATTTGGGGGTTGACCAGGGAGGTAAGGATTGATCATCCGGAAGACTGCTCTCTTTTCTCAGGGTGGGGGGTTTGTACTGTGTGTGTCAGCACAACTAGAGGGGTTCGGCCTATGCCCAGGGTACTTGGCTGCCTCCTCGGAAGTGGAGACAGCTGCTGTGCCCATTACACAGGTGAGGGTGTAGGGGGAGAAAACAGAAGAAAAATACCAGGACCCAGCAGGACCCATGATGGCCCTGATAGGCCAGAGGACATACCCCTCCGAGGGGGGTCGTAGCCCCTGCCAGGTCTGCGGAGATGGTATAAATAATGTTATGATAAAAAAATGTATGGTAAATCTAGAAATTATCATGATTTTGGCTGATAAACTATGTTTTTGAAATATGCAAATTAGTTATGTAAATGTACACATGGGACGAAACTAAGCATTTACAAAAATGCATGTAACATATATAAAAAATATGTAACATGTATAAAAATATATGTAACATATATAAACTATATGTAACGTATATAAAAATATATGTAACATAAAAAATATACGTAACATACAAAGAGTATAGTATATATTTGAAATATATAAATAATATATTTCAATGTATTACTAAATAGATTGACATATTTTCAAGCAATGCATGAGGCAGAATATATGGTTTCAGTATACTCTGTATATTATATTTCATTGAATCAATGTTTTTCTCAATATAGTGACATATTTTTGCATACTATGGGTTGGAAATATATTATGTCAGTATATTTAAACATATATTTCATAATGTATTATATAATATATTACCTTGGAACAGTGTTTTTCTCGGTGTATTGACATACATTAAAGCACATTTTTCAATATATTGCAATATACAATATATTCAATTTTTGTAAGGGAATTTTCACTGCTAACATGCACTCCTGCTTTAGGTTGAGAACCATTTGTTCTATCAAGATTTTTCCCTTCTTTTGCCAGTCTTGGTCCTCAGGCTGTTGTTCCCTGAGTCTCCCAGCTCCAACTGCTAATCCAATAGGTTCTCTGTGGTATAGGGTATAAGTGTACCTGTGACTCTCAGCTGGATGGCAACATGTGTTTTCCCAATGCTTCTGGGCCTTGTCTCCTTCCCACTTCCATCATGTGTTTGCACCATGCATGACAACCTCGCATGCCACAGTGCCCTGCTATGGTAGGCTGATGAACTCTTCTTAAAACATCACTGGAGTTACCATGGTTATGGAATGTGGAGTACCCCCTCCCAACCCAGTCAGGGAAGGGCAGTTAACAGCAGTAGCTCCTGACCTGAGGCCACCAAGTCGCTGGTGCTCCAAGCATTCTCCTGAACCTGGGCCACCTGCATTAAAATGTGTTCGTCACCCTTGGGTCACTGGCGGCCCCAGTTTTTTAAAGGGAAAACAAGCACAATGAGCTTTACAGTAATAGCAGTCATGTTGTCCAGATAATTCCAGATAGTTTGCAGTACTTCTAAATAAAGTTTCTCTGGTTGCCCTACAGGCAGGCTGGAAATATCTCTGTTGATATTACAGAAATTTCTGGCACTGTCCAGATATGTCAGTGACTGCAGCTGTACAGTATGTGTATATGTGCATATACTGAGGCAAGAGTTACCCCAAAGGGCATTTGGCTGGGAAGCCAAGTTTCAAGAAAATACAAAATCACACATGCCCCCACAATGCAGAGCATCATGGGCTACATATGCAAATCACCACAGAATGTTATGCTGGTCCAACTTTAAGCGGAAGTGCATGGTGCCGGAAGGCCTCTCACACAGTTTGCAAAGGGTGCTAACAGAAGACATAGTCCGTGTTTCGTCCTACCAGGACTCATCAGTATGCCTCATCTGTTTGACACCCCAGTGGAATGGACCAGCTACCCTTAAGGCAGTGCTGCTTTGATATATTGTGGTGAACCCTGCTTAACGCTGGGACCAGCATAACATTCTGTGGTGATTTGCATATGTAGCCCATGATGCTTTGCATTGGGGGCATGTGTGATTTTGTATTTTATGTGCATATGTATAGTGTGTATGTACAGTATGCATGTAGTACAGTATGTATGTACAATTTCTTTGTATTTTTTGTAAACTCTGTTCATTCTTCTGTGGTCAGCAGGATGTACCACTAGCTACCCTTTTCTTAGGGTACTACTCTAGCCCCATCAGCCTGCTTCACCTGGGTGTTTCCCTACCATCTTTTCCCAAGGAGGCTGTGTCTTACCTCTCATGATGGGGCTTCCCCCTCCAGCAGGGAAGGAGAGGGGGAGGACTGAGATGCTTATTGCCTGCAAGTATAACAATTTCCTCAATCGAATCCCAGATGTTTTAGTAGAGAATCACCATCTTTCATGGTGGAATTTTCTTGGAACATCACAATACAAAAATTAAAGGTTTGCTTTTGAAATTACAAACTTTGTGGAATTTTGCTATTGAAATTGGCATAATATAGATATGCCATAGTTCTATAGTATTCCATGTTCCTTCAGAATCTTTATGTTCTGTGGAATTATTATATTTCTGTCATCATTACTATAGTATAAGGCCTCCTGGACCTCCTTTAATGCACTCTGAGGACTGTGGAAGGCCAGATATTTGGAGCTTTAATGTCCTGAGGATGTCTATGTATGTGGAAAGCAAGTATTTAGTCATATGTGCCCTTCAGTCTGGAATTTCCTGTCTAGCCACCTGTGGAAATTAGGTCATATGGTCTATTCTAAGAGACTCGTATCCAAAAGGTTTCTTAATGTCTTACCATGTACAGTATAAGGGATTGTGTGAATATTGCATAATTTAGATGATTATTGGACTGTATTGTCTTAAGGCAGCAGTGCAATGAAAAATGTTTTCCCAGAAAGCTAGTGTTAATTATAATTAATAAAAATAATAGCATACCTTACAAATATACTTTTCTAGGCACCATGTATGCTATATTCGATGTTTGTTTGTTTTTTTGTTAATGTTCTCAGTCCTAACACTTGCCAGGTCTACAGTGATATTTCTAATTCAAATGTGGTGGCAATCTTTTTTCTGGAAAAGAAAAATAGATTAAACATTTTTAATGTAACTAGAATGTTTACCACCAAATGAAACAGGAAAATGCACATAATTGTGTTTTTTCCCCTCTGATCCTTTGCACTGATGCTTTTAAGGCACTGATGTAATTTAAATGTTTTCTAGCCTTTTGATTTTTACAGTGATAACACAGTGGTTGAAAACTGAACATTCTAACTGACTTTATTCTAAAAGGGATAAGTACTCTAAAAGAGTATAATCAGAAGCTTGAGGAAGGCAACTCATTCCAAGGAGCTGCCTTCCACAGTAATTAAAATAGTCATAATTTTAATTTTTGATGAAAGCATACTGTAGTTATTTACCTTACTGTAGTTGGTATCTCCTTCTGAGATCGTGCTGAGCAGCTGAGGACTGCCACATCCCCACCCCCGGAATCTATGCTTCGACGATGCAAAGTAGGGAATGGGGCTGCACTGGTTATGGTGGAGTGCCACTGCAGTTTTGGACTGTGTCTGTCTTTGCATTAATTTCCTTAACTTTGCAAGCAATTGAACATGTTAAGGGGGTATATAAATGTAATACTACCTGTCTTAACACATACAATTGCCTGCACAGTTAAAGAAATAAATGGGAAGGCAGGCATTGCATCATCATCATAACATGGATTTTGGAAGTGGGTGTGCGCTAGTTCTTGGCTGATCAGTACAATTTAGAATTAAGATTCTAATCTACAGTACAATATGATATATAACTACAATATGCTTTACTCAAAAAATTCTAAGTATAGATAGTTTATCTCCTCAGGTAGGCAGCATCTTGGTATGAGTTGTCTGCCCTTTGGGTGTAAGCATGTCAGCAGCTATTGAACAATTAGAAACCATCACTTACAATAAAACCATTAAAATTTTAGCTATAAGAATATCCATTATAACAAAATGAAAACATTTAATAATAGCATTAAGGCACACCAAGAATTTAGTTACCTTTTTTAATATAAGGGGTGTAAGGCATTCAGCTATGCCTCCTGTTTCATGAGAACATATGATTACATTAACTGATGGAAACTCAACCCTTAGTTATAAAGAACACAAAATGCAGTGGCTCTTAAATATTTGTCTGCAGACACAAGCTTCCCAGGGTCCACATACCAAGGAAATCTTAATTTAATATCATAGAACACAACCACCATGATGGTAACAGTCAGCACGCCATAGAAATGTCTTACCACATTTGAAGTAGTTCCATCGTCTTTTTATTTGCCAAACGACAGCAGCATTATAACGATTCCAACCTCAAGGGACAGAATAACATTTAGTTGCTGGCATGGCCCACAATAAGATATTGTAAATTTAAACTACATGCTTTTACCTACTGATCATTGTATTCCTGAGCTTACACCATAGCCCACGTGACTTCCATTTCAATGTCACTATGACATCTTCCTCAGAGTGTTGGTTTAAGTGTAATGGCACTAGTTAAAACAAACTGTTTACAGAGACAGTACATTAAAACATATTCAGTGCAATGGAAAAAGTGCCTAAGTGCAGAAATACCCAGCCCTCAATACTAAAGTGCTATAGTGCTACCCATATAGATTATCAGATAAATAAGCAGATAAATAAATATTAAATATTAAACAACATATACACAATAAATAGATGCAAGATAAATACACATTAGATCAAAAAGAATGCATTGATATATTGTCATTGAGTCTAAAAGGCACAACAATCTGTAATGTGATAATCCAGAAGGCTTCATGTCTCAAATGTCTCTTTGTCAAATCACCACCTCTGCTGTCTAGTACTATCTTCTCAATGCCATAAATTGTAATACTGCCACTGATGTGTGTCTTGCTTTTTTAAAGTGCTTAGCCATGGCATACCTTTCATTGTTTATGAGTATCATTATTTTGTGTTCTGTAGTCCTGAGTTTAAGTGCTCTTTTCGTTTGTCCTTCATAAAATAAACTGCATGGACAGGATAGTGTATAGATAACTCCCTCAGTACTGCAGTTAATAAAGTGTCTGATGTGATACCACTTGCCATTTCTGGGATGCACAAATGTACTTACATTATTGGTGTAACCCCCTACAAATGGGGGTGCCTGAAAAGTCTTCCTTGAGCTTGCCTAAATGCTCACTGCCAGGCTGGTGTTTTGCGTTTTAGCAGATTAAATGTATATTACCAGAGAGTGCCTGTATAGCTTCTGTGTACTATCTCTTTAAGAGCTGCCTGGATTGCAGTCTTAATTAATCCAAAAGGGAGCTCTCTTAGAAGATGTGCTTGTTTGTTGATCATTTGTTAGAGTAGTGATAATATTGCAGTTTTTTCTAACCTGCTTTCTTTGCAGCAAGGACTGTTCTGTTTATCTCCACCAACCTGGCTCGGGACTCTCAGACTGGGCCAATCAGTACTGTTGGGATTCTAAAATGGAGCCTGCCTACAGGGGCTTGGTGGAGTCAAAACTTGTAGGAATTGTACTTTTTACATTTTGGTGCCTAAAATAACTTGGAGGGGGAGCCCTTGTTGTGACTGACAGACAGATCAGCCAACCGAATCTTTTGGATCTTGGAGAAATTCCCAAGCTGCTTGCAGCTAGTTTCAGTTCTGAGTTGGGAAGTGAAGAGATAAAAGCTTGGATGATTCAAGCAGCAGCCCCGGCATAGATTCGAGTGGGAGAACTGTGGAAAGGCCTGAGCTTTGGCCTGCCTGCCTGTCTGCTGTCCCAGAGAGGGAACTTGTGCCTTTTTCGGACTGAATCCGAACTTGGAGAGTGAAGTGAGCCAATGAATTTTGACCAGGCTCCTAGCTGAAGAAGACTGAAGATTTTCTGAATGCGATTGGCCTGTCTGGACTTTCAGCCACCTTTGAACTCCCGGATTGTGCAGAGACTCTGTAATTGCGACCGGAGAGTCTTTTGCCTGGTACAGTGGAATTTTCTTACATGTGAATGTGTTGTGTGCTTATAGTGGGTCATGATTTGGTTCCCCACTGTGGTTTGAATTGTGTTCTGCTTGCTGGAAGCTGCATTAGAATTTCCTTATGTGTAAATGTGCTGTGTGCTGCTAGTGAGTCAAGATTTCGTTCCCCACTGTGATTTGAACTATATTCTGCTTGCTGAAAACAGCATCCAGCCCCACAGACTGAATCCAAAATCATCTCCATTGGGTCTGGGTCTTGCTACACTGGCCCAGCCTGACTACCCACTGCACAGAGAAAGCCATCGATGAGAGACCTGCCTGGAGATCAGCCCCCTGCTCAACACTTGAACAGGAACGACGCCTCGGTGATTCGTGTGGGCCCTGCTTCTCCGGGCACTCCAGCTCAACAACCTGCAGTCCCGATTTCATCCTGCCTGTGTTCGGTATTGGGTATCGTGAGTAAACATCAGGGTAGCTCCCTGCAACAACAGCTAAATCTAAAGTGTTTTCATCTGATTGTCTTGTTGCTTTTTCTTTCATGAACTGAGCCCTCCGGCTCTGGATTACAAGTAGTGTGTGTTGTGCATGTTGCTTTTCTTCCATCACATGGCCCCAACCAGCTGCAATGTTCCTGGCTATTGCACCATTTTCATACCTGGGTACCCAGAGTGTGTGACTGTGTGGGTACTTAAAGCGCATGCATAACTGTTTGATTAATATAGCCTTTAAGTCAATCAACCTGATTCCGCCCCTTCCTTATTCAAGTCCCCTGAATAAATCAGATCTGACTATTTTTGCTGCATTTAAACTGACTGTGGTTCCAGTTTGTGCCGAAAGTACTGTACTTTACTGTATTTACTGTGCACAACCTTGTTTTACAGGGGCTCTCGGGTAAAGCCAGCGGCCCTGGTGGTAAGTGCAAACAGTGTGGGTACTGGTATGGTGTACAAGTGGTACTGTGAAAGTAATTATCGTATATTGCTCAGGCTACTAAAAGGGAAAGAGGGGGGTTACAGTGTCCTGGAGGGCTGTTCCCATGTTAGTTTGACCAGGCCCCTTGGCCTGCCACTAGCTGCCCAGGCAGGGGTAGTAGCCCTTGGGATAGCGCCACCTAGGGTTTACATTAGTGTTTCCATAGTGCACACAGTGTCCACACTTAAAATTCCTTTTTGCCAGTTTAGGTAACCATTCATTTTGACTTGGTTGCTTAGGTAATCTCGCATGAACCAGAGTGTCTCTAAGTTTTTGCCCTCTCCAGTATGCAATTCTTGGTTTGACTTTCACTAATAGCATCATATTTAGAACCACCTTTTCAAATACCACAATGTTTCTTTGTAATATTACCAATACAATGGGTTTTTGGAAAATATTGAGTTACAAAGGTGGGTGGGTTGTCATGTGCAATATTATTTCCTTTTTCTATTCTTCTTTCCTGTATCAGAGTTTCTGTGTTAGTAATTAGTTAGCTAAAGCTGCTTTCCTAGTCCCCTTTAGGACTTCCATGGAACAGTGGGACTTCATGCATAGGGCTCCACATTGGTTAAATGACCTACCCACTGAAGTCTCATCTGAACATAAACGAGGCACCTTCAAATGTTCACTCCGACAGCACCTCCTTGCTAAATGCCAATGTGACTGTTTCTAGCCCCCCTCTCCCCCCCACACACTACCATGTCTCTCCTCTCCAAACTAGTTAATCAACTATGACAAGGCCATATTTGCTGCTGCCTTCTAAATTTTTCTCCACACCCCAGCTCCACTTCTCTACATATCCTCTTCTCTCAGTCCCACCTGCTTCCTTCCCCTTTGCTTCTCCTCTGTCTGCCTTTCAGTTCCCTGTAGTAATCCTGCCTACTAATGTAGCCCCTCTCGTACTCATGTTACCAGGTTTTTAGGTAGCTAATTATTTTGCACTTATGTTTATTCTAGCTATGGTTGTCATCCATTGTATGTCATCAGTTAATACTCAATGTTATTTGTCCTCTTGCCTCTGTACACAATTTTACCCAAGTTACCAGTTACCCTGGTGTTTATTGTATTTTCTTTGCTTCGTCATCCTATATATTTTCTGGAATTTGCTTCTGTACTGTCCTCTGCTGCTTGTGATTATGTAACTGCACCTCACAACTGTACCTGTTCTTATGACATGGAGCCTTTGTAAAGGATCTCTGACTCAATGATTTTGTAATTCGATACCTTCAATAAATAAAAAAATAAATAGCCTTTGCATAGAGATATGCCTCATTCACTGTTTCTGTATCATATTTCCTCTCTAAAATCTTTTCTCATATCCTCACTGCACTGTTCAAAATCTAGATCATTTGTACAGGTGTGATGTATCCTCAAAATTGTCCTTTAGGAATAGTAGTTATAAGTGGCATGGGATGACAACTATTGGCTCTCAATATACACTAAATATATGTTTTAATGTACTGTATCTTTAAACAATTTGCTTTTAACTAGTGCCATTACACCTAAACTGACACTCTGAGGAAGATGTCATGGCAAGAAACATTAGGGTCTTTTGAAAGGTGACTGTAAATATGACACTGTTAGTGAAAATGTACCAGGAATTGAGTACCAGACAGGGCAAAACCTTAGAGACACTTTGGTTCATGGTTCAAATGAAAAGAACGCTTAAACTCAGGATTGCAGAACATGAGACTGTGATGTGCACAGACAGTAAAGGTTTTGCCATGGCTACACACTTTAGAAGAGCAAGACACACATCAGGGACAGTATTAACATTTATGGGCATTGAGACGTAGGAACTGGATAGCAGAGGTGTTGATTTGACAAAGACACATTTGAGAGCTGAAACTTTCTAGATTACCACATTAGGGACGGTTGTGCCTTGTGGATTCAATGACAGTATACTGTACCAATGCATTGTTTTTGATCTGTTGTGCTTATATTTATCTTACATCTATTTATTGTGCATCTGTTGTTTAACATCTAATATTTAATATTTATTTATCAGCTTATTTATCTGATAATCTATATGTGGGTAGCACTTTAGCACTTTAGTATTGAGGGCTGGGTATTTATGCACTTAGGCATTTTCTCCATTGCACTGAATATGTTTTAATGTAATGTCTCTTTAAACAGTTTGTTTTTCACTAGTGCCATTACACCCAAACTGATGCTCTGAGGAAGATATCATAGTGATGTTGAAATGTCAAGTCACGTGGTTTATGGTGTAAGCTCGGGAATGTGACAATCAGTGGGTAAAAGCATTCACCTGTAGTTTAATTTTGCAATACCACATGTAGACCGCACCAGCAATTGAATGTGATTTCATTTCATTTCATGTATTGTTTATACTGGGAAGGCATGTGAGCAAAATTGTCAATTTTCACAAGCATCCAGTGACAAAATATAACATTGGTATAATATAGGTATAACAATGTAAAGAGTATAATACAAACAAGGGTAACAGCAGTTTCAGATTGTGAATAACAAAAATTATACAAGAGAACATTATCAAATAGAAAAGAAAAAATAAAACAAATTACAAAAGTGGTAAGTTGTGTGGCTGTTTGGAGTTAGTGGAGGATAAGGAAAGAGGGAAAAGTATAGAGAGTGGGTCACAGACATCTGCATTTGAGTTTGCAGAGAAAGTAAGACTTTAGGTTGTTTTTAAATGATGTTAGTGTATTGCACTGGGTCACGGAGGGAGGAGTAGTTGAAAAGTTTGCACACTTGTAGGAGGCGTGTTGCCTCTGGGAGGTGTGACAGTGGGGAATCACAAAGGCATGGGAAATGGAGGACCTAGGGTCCTGATGTGTGCTGACTTATGAAGAGGGAGGAGATGCTGCTGCACAAGACATCCTGTTAGATTTTAAAGAAGAAAGTGAGAATTTTGCTTTCAAACCTATCCTCCAGGATGAAAGAGGTAGCAACCTTGTACAGGTCACAGTAGTGTGCACTGAAGGGAAGGCCTGTAATGAATCAGAGGATGCTGTGGTATGTGGTCTTTCATCTCTCAAGATTTTTCTGGGAGATGGAGGTCGAGTTTATGAGGGATCCATAGTCCATTATGGGGAGCAGGAATTGTTAGCAAGTAGGGCCCTTGTTTTAGGTATGAAGAAATGTTTGAGTCGGTGTAGGATGCCAAATCTTTAGTGAATTTCTTTGATTGGTAGACAAGTGTGTGGCTTGTAGTTTGTTTTTTTTTGTGTTATGTATTTTTCCCTCCATCCTTGCCTCCTGATTCGCCACTCCTTCCGGCTGCTCATGCTACCCGTTACCCCCTCGCCCTGTCCTCCTCCCTCACCTCATCGCAGCCAACCCAAGGGTGGCCCGGCATATCCTTTGCCAGGTGAGTCCCTCGTCGAGGGGAAGACACCAGGAGGAGTGCCCCAGCGTTCTAGGCATCAGTTCTTGGGCGCTGCTGAGGTGGGTTCCGGAGGCTACAGGACATCTCGGGCCAATGGGAGCAGGCAGCCATCATCCGGCGAACCTGGAGGCTGGTATTTCCGCTTTTCTCCGGCGTGGTGTGCCTGGCGTCAAGGCGTAGCCAGCGTTCCCACCCCCCAATGTTCAGGCTTGCTGCTGATCTCGGCCTCCGCCAGAAGGTACCAGACAGCGACCTTACATCCCCACCTCTGGAGTAGGTGAGCAGTCATGGACGCCAAACCTACTCCACCCGCCGGCTCTCCAGTGACCTGAGTCCTTCCTGAACCCGGTCGCCGCGCCGCAGAGCGAAATCCAACCACTGCGCCGACGAGCCAGCTATGGCTTGTAGTTTAAATGACAGTCTAGGTGGACCTCCAGGTATTTGAAACCGGTGACTTTCTCAATTAGGTTGCCTTTCATTATCTGTAAGGGTAAAGTCAAGGTTGAGCATCTTCCCGGGGTATGAGAATACCATGACCTTGGTTTTCTTGGAGTTAAGAACTACAGTAAACCTCGGGAGGAGAACCATGAGTGGAGTTTTTTGAAATCATGTTGTAGATTCCTCTGGAGGGTGCATGGGTTCTTATCTTTGCAGAAGAGGGCTGGATTATCAGCATAGAGGATAAGCTCAGTAGATGTACAGATCTCGGAGAGGGTGGTTGACAACCAGAGGAACAGGAGGGTGTGAGGATGGAGCCTTGGGGAACTCCATATTTGATTAGCTTAAATTCAGAGTATTGGCCCACTATTGTTGTTCTGTGTGTCTGATTACTAAGGTAACTTTCAAACCAATTTATCACTTCTTCTAAGAAATTTAGGCTGGCTAGGGTATGGAGGAGAACTTTATGATTAACAGGATCGAAGGCTTTCGTTAGGTCTACAAATACAGAGCCAGTGAAGAAGCCTTCGTCACTGGCTTTTCCAGTGTAGTTAGTAAACCTCACCAGGGCAGTCTCAGTGTTGTGGCCAGCTTAGAACTTATGCTGAAAGTCCATGAGAAGGTGGTGTGTATCTAGGAACTTCATGGTTTGGTCCAGGATGATTTCTTTCAATAATTTTGGAAAGGGGTGCATGGAGGGAGATGGGCCTGTGGTTACCAGTGTCAGTTTTGGAGCCATATTTGTGAAGTTGTTTAATGGTGGCACTTTTCCATTTATTGGGGAAGGAACTGGTAGAGAGTGAGTGGTTGAAAATGGTAATTAGAGGGAGGGCAGTGGGTACCCAGACGAGCTTCAGGATACAGACATAAATGTAGTTGAGGCCTTGGCAGGGCTTGGGTCATTCTTTTTTAAATAGATGATTAACTTTAACAGGAGAGAAGTATTTAAGGCAGAATTTGGGGGGGTCCAGGGAGGAGGAGGGAGACAGGGTGATACTGCCCCTTGAGCTTGGAATCTTTATAATGCAGCTGATCTTTGGTAAATAAAAGGATGATGGAACTATTTCAAATGTAGTAAGCCGTTTCTATGATGTGTTTACCATTACTGTCATGGCACTTGTGTTCTGCAATATCAACCCTTTGTTATGTCTTAATGTCTAAATGTTTTATTGCCTTACTAGAACTCTATGTACAAGTGGAAACTACAGCACACATAAAACATACCTTGGACACACAGTAAGGCAGGTTTGGGAGTGGAGTAGTTTGGGGAATTAGAGTGAGGTGTTGTTATTTTAATGATGTTTATGATGGATTTCAAGGGAGGTGAGTGTCAAAGCCTAGCAGCCTTGTACCAGATGTACCACAACAGAAGACTATGTGGAGTGAAAGCCTTCATATGAATGTAAAATTATAAGAGCAGTGTTTTTAAAGCTATACATGGTAACCTGTATAAAGTTTTGTTTCCTTTGTCCCTAATTATCCACTAAATAGGCACGATAAATACAGCATCCCATAGCAGTTTGCATTTTAAGGAGAAATTTTTTAAGTGAGTGTGTATCTTTTCGGAAAACTTTGAAAAAATAAATATTTAGACACTGTTCAGCTATTTTGTATATATTGTCTGCATTTCCCCTCCTTCTGTTCTTCATCACTAGATTAATTTACTTGAAAACAGATATTTTCCCCCTAGAGTCCACCTGCTTTTGCTACTTGGTTCTTTTCTGAAGTAATGGTCCCCTGTTTGTGACTTCACAGTTTGTTGCTCTGGAAATGGTTATGATGTCACAAACAGATAACTGTGATTTCAGCAAATGATAATCAAGGATTCTGTTTCTTTGTAAATGAACAAAGTTCTGAAGAATAAATGGAACAGAAATATGGAAAACCTATCAAGTAAAACCTACAAATATCTATTTAAGTTTTTCAAAGTTTTCCTAAATGTAAAAAAATGACTTTGAAGAAATAGTTTCATAATCAATTAGCAATTTTCTAGTTTTGCTTTAAACCCTGAAGTGTAAAATGCTGCAGAATAATTATTACAAACAGCACAAAAATAATACACGATGCACGAAGAATGGAAGAATGGCCTGCTGCTGTGCTTTCCTTATAGAAAATGGGTTAGTATATTGTTTAGTCATGTTAATTAAAATGAGTAGAATTTACTTTTGCCCCTGCTGGAAGCCTCACAGTTGGCACTAAGATGACAGGGACTTTGGGTGTGCTTGAATGTTAAAGGAGGTAGATACCACATATTAATCAAAACTATATGCAGTGTGTTAGGAACCTCTAGTCTGAGGCATTCTTGAGCTGAAATGCACATATGCATTTGGCACGGAATTTCATCAAAGCATGAGGGAAAATGAACAGGATTCCTGGATCCATGCCATAGTCAGCCCATAAATTGGGTTTTTGGTTGGATCAAGCAGCATTTCTTTGCCAGCAGTGCTTCATTATGTATGACCCACATATTCCCATGTCTTTCAGAGACAGAAGGACGTGTTCCATTGTTGTGTTGTGGCTGGTATTTACATTTAAATATGAAACAGTTTGGCTTACAGTGTATATTCAAGGGAAGGCAAACTGAGTAACAGACAGCAATGAATCTGTCTTGCACAGAGCATGCCAACATGTAAGAAAGCCAGATTCCTGAGATTTGACATGTGCAACTGTACTTTTAAACTTTCATATGCTTAATTCTGTAGCAGAATATTTGAAACTTGGTTGAAAGCAGTCCTTTTATTTCAGTTTAAGTTGCTGGTTTTCATCACACTTGTGCTCTGTATATTCTGCTGCGCTAGCTTAAGAATTTGCCTTGATTAGCCATGATTTTTAGGAATGGAAGATGCTTTTTAACAGGCTTAAAGGAATAGATTTATCAGCATCATCCTACCTTTCAAAACTATCTATGAAGTTTTAAGTGATGTCTGTCTCTCTCTCTTGATACACGTCTCCCACCCGATCTGTTCAGTGAACTTGGCTTAGCTTAATACACGAACAGCTACAGTATGTTAGGTATTCACAGAGGAACCGTTAGGCAAAGTAAAGACATTTTCACCAAACAGGAATGTTTTTATTTATCTGCGAGTCAAAATAAGCTAGGTATACTGCAGAGTAAGTGTAAGTGAAAGTGGGGCTTGGCAACCTTGCTTTGGCTTTGATTTGGACTTCCTATCCTCAGTTCAGCTTCGATACTTTGGCCAAAGACAATTCCAGTCCTTGTTATTGGAGTTTAGCAGGCTACATGTAGAGTAAGTGGCATCTCTTAACCACCCCTCTCCCATCCCAGTCACTCAAACATCTTACACCCTCTCCTGTTCTATCAGTCAGATATAAAAAGAAAAACGTTGTCAACACTAGGTACAATGCTAGGAGTGGGAAATGTTTATTTTATTAAAAAAAATGTCTGGGGAGGGAGGAGGATGGCTGAAGGGATGGTCATGGGACTAGCCCTGGCCACCTGGAAATGGCTAAAGTTTTTTTTTATTAAATGCCTGATGGTTGAAGTGACCAAAAAGTTTGGCTGGGCCAACTCCAAAATAAAAGTGCCAAATTTTGACACATTCACAAATCCAAATTCAGCATCTGCTCAGTCTTATTGTAGAGTTGCTTGGATAACATTTTAACATTTGTGGATACCCCAGGATTTTTGAGTGTATCTACGGTCTGAGAAGATTAGGGGCTTGAGCCCCCACACTTATCACACAGTGAAAAAACAAACAGCAAGGATAGCCGTCAGTTTCTGAATTGGGAGTATTTTGTTCTGGGCTAATAAAGATTTGGAACTCTAGCCCCTAGTGTCCACCCCTAGTGATGCCCCTGGATTGCATGATTTATAGCTAGAGCAAGAAAAATGGCTAGTGGGAGCTTCAAACTGGAGTACCCTGGATTCTTATTTCAGGAGTGGATCCTCACTATTATAGGTCCTATCTGATACAAGTGACCTAAAAAATGGATACTTTCAGTTGGGTAGTCTCTGATGATCTGGGTAATGCATCAGGATAATAATCTGGATAACTCACCTTTAACTGCTGGTAAAAAAAAAGAAATCCAAGCCCAATGGTCATAGAAACATAGACTTTGATGGGAGATAAGGACTGCTTGGCCCACCTAGTCTGCCCATTTCCCTACTTACAGCATAAGCTGCAGATCCTAGTTAACCAACAGCCTATTTCTTCCTATCCCCCACAAGAATTGCCTTATGTCTGTCCCATGCATTCTTGAATTTCCTACAGGTTTAGACCCCACAACCTCCTCAGGAAGGCTGTTCCATGCATCCACCACCCTCTCTGTAAAAAAATATTTCCTCACATTGCCCCTGAGCCACCCCCCCATCTTCAAATTGTGTCCCTTTGTTCTTGCACATCTCTTTTTCTGAAAGATGCTACTCTCTTGGACTTTGTTGATTCCACTGAGGTACTTAAAGTTTCTATCATGTCCCCCTCCCTCCTTTCCTCAAGGCTATACATATTAAGCCCTTTAGTCTCTCCTCGTATGGCTTCTCTTGCAGACCCTGCACCATTTTAGTTGCCCTCCTCTGGACTGCCTCCATCCTGTCTATGTCCTTGCGGATATGGGGTCTCCAGAGCTGCACGCAGTACTCCAGATGGGGTCTCACCAACTGTCTGTACAGAGGGATGACAACTTCCTGTTTTCTGCTGGTGATACCTCTCCCTGTACATCTCAGTATCCTCCCAGCCCTCTCTACTGCCTTCTCACATTGCTTGCTAACCTTAAGGTCATCTGATATGATTACCCCCAGGTCCCTTTCCATTTTTTTTTGTTACTACCTCCCCCATTGTGTAATCATCCCCTGGGTTTTTGTTTCCCAGGTACATTATTTTGCACTTCTTTCCATTGAATCCAAGCTGCCATACTTTTGACCATTCCTCCAACCTTGCCATGTCCCTTTTCATCCTTTCCACACCTCCTTGTGTATCAACCCTGTTGCAGATCTTTGTATCATCTGCAAAGAGGCATACTTTTTCTTCCAGTCACTCTGCAATGTCACTTACAAAGACATTAAAAAGGACTGGACCCAGTATTGAATCCTGCGGTACCCCACTAGTAACCCTTCTTTCTTCAGAGTGGACTTCATTTACAATTACCTTATGTGTCCAGTTGTCCAGCCAGTGTTTTACCCATGCAACCACCCTGGGACCCACTCCCAGGCTGGTTAATTTGATTATTAATCTTTTGTGTGGGACTGTGTAAAATGCCTTGCTAAAGTCTAGGTAGGCCATGTCCATAGCCCCTCCCTGGTCTACTTTGGTCACCCAGTCAAATAAATCAATTAGATTTATCTGTCATGACCTTCCCACTGTGAACCCATGCTGCCTTGGGTCCTGTGCCCCACTGGCCTCTAGGTACTCAACAATTCTTTCCTGCAGAAGTGATTCCATCACTTTCCCTACCACAGAGGTCAAACTGACAGGTCTATAGTTTCCTGCCTCTGTTTTGCCCCCACTTTTGTGAAGGGGAATCACATCTGCCTTCCTCCAGTCCTCAGGTACCACACCATCCTCCCATGATTTGTTAAAAAGGGTAGTCAGTGGTGTCACTAGTTCTCCCCTTAATTCTTTTAGAATTCCAGGGTGAATTCCGTCAGGCCCCATTACTTTGTCCACCTTCAGTTTTAGGAGTTCTTTCAGAACCATTTCTTCTGTGAAAGGACTGGGATCGACCCCCCTATCCAGAGTGCTTCTGTTAATTGGATTAGGCACCTCCCCCTCCTCCTATTTTGTGAATATTGAGCAGAAGTATTCATTCAGTATCCCTGCTTTTTCTCTGTCCCTCTCTGCCCACCCACCGTCCTTTCTATTTAGCCTCACTATCCCTCCCTTTGTCTTTCTATACTCCCTGATGTGCCCATAAAAGGTTTTATCCCCCTTCTTAACTGAGTTGGCTATCTTTTCCTCAGTTTGGGCCTTTACTATTCTGACTTTTCTTCCTGCTTCCTTCTGCCTTAACTGGTACAGTTCTCTGTCCTGCTCCTTCTGTTTCCTTATACTTCCTAAATGCTCTCTTTTTCTCCCTAACCTTCCCCGCCACCGATTTTGAGAACCATAGAGGCTTTTTCTTTCATTTTGATTTGTTTATTTGCTTCACACAAAGGTTTGTTGCCTCTGTGATGGCAGTTTTGATGTTTCCCCATTGTTGCTCCACCCCTCCTTCAAACCCGTTTGCTAGTGCTTTTCTAAGGCGCACTCCCATCCTGCCAAAGTCAGTCCTCCTGAAGTCCAGTACCCTCACTTTTGTATGGCTTGACTCTGTAGCTGGATTTATTGTGAACCACACTGTTTGGTGGTCACTTGTTCCCAGATGGCTACCCACTTCTAGATCTGAGATCCTCTCACAGTCCCCATTTGAGAATACGAGGTCTAAGATTGCACGAATGGGTTCCAAAACTAGCTGTCTGAGGCATGCCACCTGTAGGCAATGTGAACAAATGGGGGTGGGGACCCTTTTATACCTTTAAAGGAAAGATAGAAGACTTCCAGTCAGTTCTGTGTTTTATTTCATCCCCTACGTTTCACCCACATCTTGGGCTTGTTCATGGGGCACAGTTTTCAATATTTGACAATTCTTTGTTAAATGGCAATCTAAAAATAAAATGAATCAATATTTAATATTTATACAAATGAGTTAAAGTCTGTGTTTCCAAAAATGGTATACTATTTCACATACCTTTGTAGCTATATTTGTCAATTTTAAATAGCTTATATTGCCAGAATTTTATCTGGTTATGAACTCCTCATAGAGTCTTTTTAAATCTAAAATCTGCAAACAAAATACATAGGGCATTTTAGAAAAGAAAAATGTGGCAATGATGAATTTATCACAGTACTAAACGTGTGCTCCTTTTTTACTAGAGCATTCTCATACCCTGTATTTCAATGGCTCTAACTCCTGTAAATAGATTTAGTCTGTAAAATATATAGAAAATAGTTTCTTTTAGTCAGTTACCACTAAAGTTCATTCTATAATGTGACCATTTTAGGAGATTCTGTTGTTTTTAAGTGAAAGGGTACTCACTTTAGTTAGTTTCACCAGCCAGATATACAGGAAAATTGCACTGCGCCATACAAAATGGCTTCTACTTCCAAACAGCATCAATGTTGCTAAGAAAATGTTCCTAGATCCTCTTGTGCCCGTTTTGCTGTAAACTCGCGAGAGAACATCATAGTGGAATGATGTCACGCTCTCGCGATCGCGCATGTGCGAACTGACTGATTCTACAGTCAGATGTTATGTAGTTTGATAATGGTGCAAATATAGAACCAATGTTCAAAACAATAGGTCCTTTCCTAGTTCAAAACCATGGTGGATGGTTACAAACTTGGGAAATTGAATTACTATACAATGAATTTTCCAGAATACCAACATTTTACTGCCTGCCTAAAATACATAAAGATTCCATCAATCCTCCCAGAAGAACTATTGTTCCTGGCATTGGTTCTACATTTGAACCATTGTCAAAATACGTTAATTTTCATCTACAACCGTTGATTGAGAACACTAGAGCATACATTAAAGATACTACAGATATGATTAGACTATTGAAACAAATTTCAGAAACAGGTGTTCCTGAACAGAGCATTTTGGTTACCTTTGATGTGGTGGATTTATATACATCTATTCCCCACAAACAAGGAATATAATGTTTAGAAAATATACTCTATAAGAGATCTATTAATTGTAAACCCAAGACAATAATTTTACAGGAAATGGCTGATGTCATACTTAAAAATTATTTCGAATTTGATGGAATCTTTTACCAACAGAACAGGGGCACAGTGATGGGATCTACCATGGCCCCTGCTTATGCTAATGCATATATGTCCAACTTTGAGGAGAAGTTTATCTATGATGTGAACCAGAATGAATATTTTGAACTAACAATTATGTGGGCACGTTTTATTGATGACATATTTATGCTATGGTCAGATTATTTGATACAACTGCTGGTGTTTCATGAAATATTGAATCAGAGAGATGAAAATCTCAAATTCAATATGAATTATGATAAGCATTGAATCCCATATTTGGATCTTATCATTCATGAGAATAATCATATTGAAACTTCACTTTACAGAAAACCCACTGATGGAAATACATTACTACACCAGAAAAGTTTTCATGAACCCAGATTAAAAAACAGTATTCCATATGCACAACTTACCAGGGTAAAACGTAACTGTAGCAGGGACGTTAACACACAACAAGAAACACAACAGATGATGCATAAATTTGAAGCAAGAGGTTATAAACAACATGTATTACGGCAAGCTGAATATAGAATAAAAAATCAGAATAGAGAAGAACTTTTACAACCTAAGACTAATTTGGTGGACAACCCTAGAGTGGTATTCTCCACCAAATTTAATCATAAGATGACTGACATTCGCAAAATAGTGAATAAACACCAGTATCTTGCACAGACTGACAATGATTCTATACCATCACTACAGAACAGACCTATTATAGTCTCTAAAAAAGTAAAAAACGTACAAGATACTTTAGTACATTCACAATTCAAAACCAATGATAAACCCAGGACACAGTTGTTATTGGGACCTTTGATGCCTAGTATGGTTCCTTGTGGCAGATGTAGTGTTTGTAATCATACATCAAAAAAACACATTTATATACATCCTCATACACAAGAAAGATTTTACATTAAGCAACACATCTCCTGCACTACTGAAGCTGTAATATATTTGATATAGTGCCCGTGACAAAATTTATATTGGACAAACAATTTGTGAATTAAAACGTAGAATTCAGGAACACAAAGGAGACATCAGGAATCACATTGAATATTCGCAAGTGGCTAGGCACTTTAATGAAGCAGCACATTCAGGAGCCTCACTTAGGTTTTGGGGTCTTGAACAGGTTTCTGTTCCCCCAAGAAGAGGAAACCTGAGGGATGCTTTATTGGTTGCAGAAATGAGATGGATTTTTTATATGCACTCTTTGGACCATCATATAGGTATGAATATTGAAGTCAATTGGCAGATTTGTACCTAAGATTACATCAGACTGTAATATGAACATAAATAAATGTCAAGGTAATGTTTGTCACTGCCAATAGGACCTTACTACTGGACATAAAAAAAATCTTAAAATTATTCTATAAACAGTTTAACATCATAATTATTTAGAACTTTCAATTACTATAATTAAATAAAAAAAATGTATGTGACTTTTTGACTTCCCTATATTTTGACTGACCTTCCTAAATCATGACATGGAGTTCATTTCCAATCTGATTCATTAGCACAATTAGCCTTTCTTTAGCTATTTTTAATATATATATTTGTCTTTACAGTTTTTTGCACTTTTATTTTGAATAAAAACTGTTTTTAGTCAAAATATGACCTTTGGTTAATATATCATTACATATTTAGGTTCAATACTTCTAATTGATTACTATCTTTTACTTTTTAGGTAATTATTGTTACCAACTATAAAACATTTTCATGAAAAGAATTTAAAATGCCTAGTGGTATTGACCCCAATATGCTCCTGTCAGGAAAGCAACAATATAACCATTGTGGCTACATTATAAATATAATGTACATTAACAGTGTAATAACTTAGGAATTCCTATATTTATTATATGTCGTTTAGTAAATAATTGCTCTCCACTTATGTAGACACCCCTATTTACATCACTTTTTTGTTATGATAAATAGAGTAAAATGCATCTACATTTATAAAGAATACTTCTTCCTTTTTATTTGGTTATTCTTTTCATGTAAAGGATATTTATGAATTGTTTAATCAACAATATTGTATAACCGTAATATTCATAATAGCAAAAAACACAGTCTTAACCTCCTTTACACCAAATAAGAACTATGTGGCATTGAATCTAGTGCTCGTTTTGCTGCATATTGCTTGTATCCATTGGGAGACAACATCTGACTGTAGAATCAGTCAGTTCACACATCTTGTGATCGCGGGCGTGACATTATTGCGTTATGACGTTCTCTCGCAAGTTTACAGCAAAATGGGCAAAGAAGATCTAGGAACATTCTCTTAGCAACATTGATGCTGTTTGGACGTATAAGCCATTTTGTATGGTGCAGTGCAATTTTCCTTTGTATAAAGCTGTAAAAGTACATTTAAGGATGGATGTATTTGTCAAAGCTGAGTAGCAAAATAAAGCAAGAAAAATAATATATTGTGTTTTTTTCTTTCAATTGTTTAACCAGGAGTAGCACATAAGCTGAAAGCTTGTTCACAGGAGCAATGTGGGAGCACATGGAAGTTAAGTGACTTGCTCTGGGTCACCTAGTATGCAAGTGGGGACTATGAGATTCAAACCCAGGTGTCCAGATTTGCAGCTCAGAGCCATACACTACTGTGCTATACTGCCTCCCTAGTTATGGCAGTCATCTGTTTTATGGTTCATGATATTGGTGTAGTAAGCAGCAGTACATTGCATAGCAGGTGTAAAATGTCGATAAGTAGTTCATGCAATAGATGTGCTGAGCAGTTACTGAAGCAAGAAATGTATTTAGGATAGTAAAATATTCCTGTTAGAAAACTGATAAATGTGTGACATTTGCATATCAATTTCAAGGAGGTCCATATGGAGTGTCAGTGTACAATATAAAGTAGTTATAGTTTTCATATTGTCTGAGTAATTGCTTTGTACTACCACTGTTACTAAATTTAAATTATTCTATGAAGGAAATTAAGTTTATGTAACTGTCTGTAAATGTATTAAAAACATTTACTGGCCCTTATAATGTAATGCATTAAATGCTGTTGCTAGGTTAGAAGTCACATAACAGCAATAGAGATGAAAACAATTGGATGCATAGGAATTTGAAAAAAAAGTATACATTAGCAGGAGCAGTGTCCTGACGTCACCAATTTTTTTATAGTTTCACTCCACATTTTCAACATTACCATTTTTTACACCTCCTCATAAACAGTACAGCTGTCATTTTTTACATCCTGTTCAAAATGTGTTTTTGCACCTGTGGTGCCAAATGGCACAGTCCCTGTGCAAAATCACCTTTTGGCTAATGAACTGATAGTGTCACTGTTCATGCGGTGGGGTCACAAAAAGTCCATGCTGAAAACTTGGAGTGAAAACACCTAGAAACACTCAGGGCATTAGGGCTTCTGACCATAACACCCTTCTCTGTAGGGACTGACAGGCATCAGGGGTGTGACATGGGATTGTCAACAGTAATGCTAACGCCATTCCACCTCCATCTCCACCTTGCAGCCAGTGACAGGTATCAGAGTGTGCCTTTGACTCTTCAGCCCCAATGTTCACTTCATTCTCTTATACTGTACCCATTTCAGCATATTTCCTTATGAACTGGGGTGAGTGTAAAGTCTGAACACCCCAAGGCACACCTCAACACTTGTCTGTGTCTACAGGGTAGGGTGAGGTGAAATGACATGAGCGTTACGGGCAGTGATCCAAAGGCACACCCCAGTCCCTGTCCATGTCTGCGGGGTGAGGGTGGGGTTGGCGTCACTTCAATACTATTCCTATTCTGCCTGTCTGTGTGTGTGCGTGTCTCTTTCTCGCTCTATCTATATGTCTATGTAATGATCTATCCTTCTATTAATTGCATATATTGCTATGTTTACCTATTTCTAAAACAAACCTGCTTATCACATTTGCCTGCACTCTGAGCACATACTTATGAAACTGTGCATGTTGTACTCCACTTCTGCATAGACCTCATACTTTCCTAATATTCCCATTATCACAAGCATAACTACCTTGCCCTTATCAAAAGTGACCCCTCTGAAGTTACTGTCACATGTTCTCTGCTAACAGTCCATCATTACAGCTGACTTCCTGACAGCAACACATTGCTAAATATAACCACATCACCTCATGGACAAAATCCTGTTTTCTAAAAAAAAACAACAACAAAGAAAACTGTGTAAATAATCCCAAGGCTGAACTTATGCCAGCCATTGCAATTCATGTACTGACACCTTCTGTACCATCATGGGGATTTCATATGTTTCCCATGATGCTTTCATTATTAGGGTATGTGCAATTGTGTTTTCTTTAAAATGTGGCTGTCTGGCCAAAATCATCCGGATAAAACATACCTCAGTGGCATTTGCTTTGGGGTTCTTTGTAAACCTATATTGCTTCCTATTCCTTCCATTAAAATGTACACTCCATATATTTTCCTAATAATGTGTATGCCTTCCTTAGAATAGAAAGTAAAACAGATCTTACTACTTACAAATCATTGTGTTGTTCTCCATACCTCCTAACAATTCCACACAACTTCACTAACTTCATTATGCAGCCATGGTGGATCTGACCAAATTTTGTTTATTATGGGGCCCAGCAAATGCGGGGGGCAGCAGTTCTCATCCAACCACTAGTGTTGCAGGATTACCGCCAGGATTTGGCTGGCTGTAATTTGTCCATGCAAGGGCCTTGCAAAGGTCCTTGCATGGTGCAAAACCTTTGTGAATTGCACTGTGAGGATATGCAGGTCCTCTCCCCTCATTGCATTGCAACCCCCTCACAACTTTGCCAGGAGCAAACCCAGTTTGCATGGGAAAACTGGGCTTTGTGGATAGGGCAAACTGGGTCACACCCAGGCAAAGTTTTGTGAATCTGGCCCCAAGTCTTTTAACTTCTTAAATATTCAGTATACTGCTGCAGTATTTTATTTCGTTGCGTAAGCGTTTGTATGTCCCTGTATGTATTCAGGTTTTGGATTTTTTCCTGCAAAATCTCAGTAAAGTATATATTACAATAAACAGAGCTCCAGAAAAAAGCTATGTGAAGGGTTTTCATTGGAAGATATGTGGTGTAAACCAGACATGCAATGATCTGACGCAGAATTTGATGTTTATCATCATTACCAAGGAGTAGGACCAGCATACCTTGGAATAAGAACATCATAACTTAGTAACATGGTAATTTGGAGTCATAAAGGTCTCTATGTCAATCATGCCCCCACCCTTCTGCCTGCTTCCACACTTGGACATTATGGGACTGCCCCTCTCACTCATGCCGATGAAACGCACACTTGTATTCTGAGTCGGGCTATTATGTAGCCCTGTGTACAGTATATTCACAGCATTTTCTCTATTGCGGTACTGTTTTTTCCAGTGATGAAAGTGAACAGGAACGCACAGGAACTCAGTTCCTGTACCTTTTTTGCAGCAGGAACGGAGTTCCTGTACTTTTTCCCACTGACACTAAAATAAAATTCTTAACCAGCAACATAGTGACAGTTTCTGGACCTGATCTGCAGTCAGGGTTTCCATAACACCATTTGACCTGTACAATAATGCTGTTTACCTAGAAATACTTCAGTATCTCTAACTGAATCTACTACTGTCGAATTAGATAGTTGTGTCTTGACACCGCTCTTCTTTAGATTAAGGATCTTCTCTCTGCATTTCATAATTGCCAGCGCCTGAGTTCCTGTACTTCTTGTCTACCACTTGCACCACTGTTTTTTCCCCTCTTGACATGTTAGGTTTAAGTTTACTCTGCATTGCAACCAGAGGAGACCAGCAGTTTATGTTCATGATTCTGGCATCTCCTACGGCTGTGAGTGCATTCTCAAGTTCTTTATGTGAGAGAAATGTAGAGTGAAGCTGAGCATCTCTGTCACAAAGGACTTAGAAGGCACTCTTATAACTATGAGGGATGTCAAAATTATACATACTGTATAAACATGTAATGAACCATATTAAAACTTCTGTTCTTCAAAATGGAACTTCAATTTAAAATCTTAGAAACATAAGGCCCTTCTACACAAGCAGCTCTTTACCATTGTGAGTAGTGTAGCGCAATTAGAACATTGACTTTTCTAGATACATAAATACATAGACACTGTTGGCAGATAAGGGCCTATGGCCCAACCAGTCTGCCCATTTGAGCTTGTAATTTCCCTTTACGTTTTTCTAGAAGTCTGTTGCCCTTTACCCCTGACCTCCAGAATTCCCTTATGGCTATCCCAAGCATTCTTAAATCCCGTGATTATTTCAGCCCCCACCACTTCCTCTGGCAGTGTTCCACTTGTCCATCACCCTTTCTGTGAAGAAATTCTTCCTCTGAATTGCCCTCCCGCCAACTTCATCCCATGCCCTCTAGTTCTGGAACATCTTTTTCACTGGAAAATAGTGTATTCCTGCACCCTGTTCCTCCCTATAAGGCACTTGTATGTCTCTGTCATATCCTCTCCCTCCTCTCCTCCAAGGAGTACATATTCGAGTCCTTCAGCCTGCCCTCATAGGACTTGTGATGCAATCCTTTACCATCTTTGTTGTCCTCCTCTGAACCTTCTCTACCTGTCTATGTCCTTCCAGGTAGGTCTCAGAACTGTATGCTGTACTCAGGTGGGGCCTCACTAGTGTCTTCTATAGTGGAATCATGACCTCCTTTATCCTGCAGGTGATGCCCCTGCCTATGCATCCCAGCATCTTATTTGCTTTACCTGCTGCCTTGTCGCACGGTTTCCCCTACCTTGATGTCATCAGAGATGATAACCCCAAGGTCCCTTTCCTGCTTGGTGCATGCTATATCCTCACTCCCCAACTGATATGTTGTTCCAGGGTTTTTTGCCCCATATACATTATCTTGCACTTCTTTGCATTGAATTTCAACTGGCAAACCCTTGACCATTCTTCAAGCTTCTGCAGGTCCTTCCTCATTCTGTTTACACCCTCTGGTGTGTCCACTCTGTTGCAGAGCTTGTGTCATCAGTGAACAGGGAAATTCTGCCTTCTAGGTCCTGCGTAATGTCACTGATCAAGACATTGAATAGGACCAGTCCCAGCACTGATCTTTGTGGTACCCCACTAGTCTTTCTTCCCCCTGTGGAGTGACAGCCATTTACCACCACACTCTGTGGCCTGCCGCCCAGCCAATTACCCACCCAGTGCACTACTGTCCTGCCCACTCCCATGTTCCCCAGTTTGTTTAATAGCCTTTATGTGGCACAGTGTCAAAGACCTTGCTGAAGTCCGGATAGGCCATGTCCACTGTCCTTCCCTGATTCATCTTCCTTGTCACCCAGTCGAAAAAATTCAATGAAGTTGGTCTGGCATGACCACCCCCAGTGAAACCATGCTGCCTTGGGTCTTGTAGTCCATTGGCAACCAGATGTTCCACCAATCTCTCCTTCAGTAGTGCTTCCATGATCTTCCCCACTACCGAGGTCAGGCTGACTGGCCTGTAGTTCTCAGCTTCCTCTTTGTTCCGGCTTTTGTGTAAGGGGACTACATCTGCTGTCTCTCAGTCTTTGAGTACCTCCCCTGTTTCCAGTGATCAGCTAAACAGGATTGCCAGAGGTTCAGCCACCACCTGTCTTAGTTTCTTTAGGACCCTGGGGTGCACCCCATCTGGCCCCATCGCTTTATCAGCTCTTATTCCTTCCAGTTCCTTTAGGACCCTTTCCCATCTAAAGGGACTTGTGTGCATTTGTGCACCATTCCCTCCTTGTACTCCTTTGTTTCGACAGACCTCTGCAACATTGGTATCTTTTGGGGAATTGACTGTGGAGAGCCATGCGATAGTTCAGCTTAATCAGGTTGTCTGTCAGATCTGGGTTTATAGACATGGCTCAGTTTTGAGATATTGGTTTAAGATCCTCAATTGGGAGCCTGACGATACCCAATTAACAGATATTTGGCATACTATCTTTCATTATATCAAGTTTGATGGCTATAGGTTTACCCAGTTTAAATTTTTTTAGTCGATGTATCACACCCCTCAGAAGTTGTTTAAATGGGGACGTCTGGATGCTCCTTTATGTACATGATGTCAACAAGTTGGAGGCTACTTAGAGCAGACTAGGTGGGCCAAGCAGTCTTTATATGCCATCAAATTCTATGTGACTGCTGTAAGATTCAGCCCCAATGGCAAAAAGTCAAGAGCAAGTTAGATCCAAGTTTTGGTATTGCAGATGCTTTTTCAAAGTGAAATTGTATTTTAGGGTTGAACATACAGACCTTGTGGGGCCCTGAGCATTTTTGTTTTATGTTGATTACTTTGGACATTGAAAAGATTATTTTGCAGCATTGGTTGGACCAGCAGGCTCCATCCTTTTCTGAATGGTATTTGAAGATGCTTCAACTCTTGTGCACTGAGCAAATGCTGGCCTCAACTCATAACACTTTCCCTGTTTATTTGCAGCACTGTGGCCAGGTAGACACGTGGCTATCCTCCCTGCTCCATTTCCTGGCATGTTTTGATATTTTTACTTTTTTACCACTGTATATTTTACATGATGCAGTATTTGGTTCCCCTATGCTTTTTTTGTATAGAGGGTGTGGATGGGGTGGGAGTGTGGATGGGTGGTTAAACATTTCCTGACTTTTTGGTACTTTTTAAAATTTGTTCTATGTGGCTTGTTTTTGAGAAGTTCATAAAACTTCAATAACACTTTTTAATTAAAAGATGGTACTATTTCACAATAACAATAGTTTTCCAATGAAATTGCTTATGACTAAGGTATTATTGAAATATTGTTGTTACCAGTTAACTGCCCGCATGTATGTGAAAACCCAGCTGTACCGAGCAGGAGCCTACAGACAAGCTGTGGCACACACTTCCAGACATTGCCCAAAGACACATGATGTATAAAGTAAAGAAACTGCAGCAGGCAAGGCACAGGATGGCATCAGGGGAGACATTTCATGACATCATGTTCTTGGATGAGATGATGATTTCACTGAAACTATTTGTTTCCCTGGCATTTTAGAAGAAGGGATGGCATTTATTTATTTCAATATTAAAAGTTTAGCAAGGTCAACCCTGGCCAACGCATGAAGATTTTTATCACATTTATAATGCATCTTTCTTAAAAAATTTTTACAGTTTACAGTGGTGCACCTGGTTTATGACCAAACCCAAAGCTGCTTTAAAGCATGCAATTCATTCAAATCAATTCAGTTTTACATCATTTTGACATGTTAAAGGGGTTCATGGTTTCATTATTTGGCCAAATTATGGTCAGTTTGACCACTAGTGGTCAGGCTGAGTGATCAGAATTTGGCCAAATGATGAGACCAAGAACTCCTCTAATATGTCAAAATGATGAAAAATAAAACAAGTAAGAAAACTGAATTGATTTATTTACATCACCAGGAAAAGGCTCTGTTGAGTAAGCTCATTTATAAGGTGGGTCCTGAGCAGGACAACAAATAATGTTTAGAGGCAATGATACAGGGTATGGAGGTCTACAAGAAAAAAGTCAGTATTTGCAAAGAAAAGTAAATTAATTGAATTCATATTGCTAACAGTTATATATATATATAATGTAAGGTTTACAGGATATAAAAATGGGATATGGCATGGGTGGGAGTGAGATAGCAGAAATATCTCCACAAGCTGTCATTGAACTCTTGATACCCCACAATTGGTGGAGTATAAAGGTGAGAGTAGCGTTCAGTGGCAGACTTGCTCATCCTCTGCTACAGTGAGTGAGGGGTGGTGAGGGTGGCCTCTGCTTGGTGAGTCCCCCCTCCATCATTGCCGCTGCAACAGATTGGCTGAATATGTCTTAGGGTAGAGATGCCGGCTTGGTAACTAGAGTCGGGCCTTCCTCCCCTGTCAGCCGAAGATGTGTTCCATCTAAAGTCCTGTGCCTCTTCTGTGTTGCAGGAGGTTCTTTGACTGGGAGGGTGATCGAGTGAAAAGAAGCATGGATTGGGCTGGAAACTGCTGCTGGCAGTTATTGGAGCAGTGTTGTTGCAGCCTGTGTCCCTGCAGGAGTTCGGAGCTGCTGGCAGGAAAGAGTCGTGACTGATAATCTAAGGGTTTAAATATTGTGGAACTAAATAAGGCTGCTATCCCTGACTGGTGTTCTTCATTCCTTTGTTCTCCATTTTCTCTGACACCTCTTTGAATTGACTACTCTTGCACCTATTGGGCCCAGCTTGCTGTGACATTGCTCTGAACTGGTATGAGGATGAGAGAGTGTCCAGTGGTGGACTTGTCATTCTCTCTGCTACAGTGAGTGAGGGGTGGTGAGGGTGGCCTCTGCTTGGTGGATCCACCCTCCACCGCTGCCACCGCTACAGCCCCACTGAATACATATTAGGGTAGAGGCACTGACTTGGTAACTAGAGTCAGGCTGTCCTCCCCTGTCAGCTGAAGATGTGTTCCATCTAAAGTCCTGTGCCCCTGCTGTGTTGCAGGAGATTATTTGACTGGGAAGGTGATCGAGTGAAAAGAATCATGGACTGGGCTGTAAACTGCTGCTGGCATCTATCAGAGCAGTGTTTTTTGCTGCCTGTGTCCCTGCAGGAGTTTGGAGCTGCTGGCAAGAATGAGTGGTGGCTGATAATCTAAGAGGTTTAAATATTTCCTGCCCAACCACCCTGTTCCCTTCTACCCTTAAATGGACCTAAGCCACTCCCATGTGAATATTGTTTTATTTGTTAGTGTGTGGGATTGGCTGGTCCTTCTTGCTCTGTGGGGGCTGTCTCTTACTATGACTGAACTCGAGGGTGAATAATCCTTTCTTCATGTTCCATGGTGGCTGCTGTTTTCTCTGTTTTCCCACTATCTCGTCTGATCTTTGGGGTGCAGAAATTTGCAGTAGAACTTTTCTTGCCCATCAATCTGTGGACTAGAGAGCTTGTGGCTATTGTGGATATTGGCCACTGTGTATTATGAAGATATCATTGTCTTAATGTCTGCCAAAGTGTTCATTGTCTTACTACCCAACTAAGGGCCGTTGCTAGTTTATTCTCAGATCTGTGTGCTGTATTCTGTATGAAAACTGTTATGCCTGGGAGCATCTAGGATGGAGATTGGTAGTCTTGTGGTACTCCGTTCTGGGTAAGTTTGACAGCTGTAGATCTAGCTGCCCGCCTATTTGCCTGCTCTTCTGGGCCCTCAAGGTGACCTAGTGAGGGCTGGACAGCTCTATCTCCTGCTGTTCTGCTGGGCTTTTGTAGCTGATTGGTCTGACTCAGTAAATGGTGTACATATCATGGGGGCTCCTAAACATTGCAGGGGTGGGGCTGAGCTCATCCTTTCCTCCATGTCGTCACCATCTGGCTGTTCTCTGCAATATCCTCCTCTTCTTATTGTGGACTATGCCCCCCAGGAACACTCCAGGATCTCTCTGGGTCTACTTAAAGAGATGGATTTTAACTTTTTAACCTCATAGCCTGCAACAGACAGTATCCTTGTCCCATTGGCTGCCTTAATCTGCATAGCTTCCAATGTCCTGTCATTGTGGTCAAGCAACATAGTCATAGGCCATCCACTAGGGCAGGCTGTCCTCCTTTAAGACATCTCTTTGGCTCCTTTTGGTTATTCTGGTCCTTGCAGGGATGTGAAGTTGAATCCTGGTCCACTCTGCCAAGCCTTCACCTCTTCTGTGGGCTTGCAGACTGGCAATAGACTAAAAATTGCTCATCTTAATGTCCGTAGCCTTCTGCCTAACCTGGCAGAACTCCTTGCATGGGTTACCCATTATAAGCCTGACATCCTTGGGATAACTGAAACCTGGCTTAAACTCTCCACCCCAGACTTGGCTTGTGCACTCCTGGCTTTGCTTTTGTCAGGCAGGACCATCTAGGGAAAAAGAGGGGTGGTATTCTGTTCTACTTTCAGAGTCACCTTAACCTGTCAGTGTTGACCTAGCCTTCAGCCACAGCAGTCATCTTGTGAGCTGCTGCACACTGTTGCTTAGAATACAAAGAAACTACACATTGTGTGTACCTACAATCCTCCCACAACAGGTGTACTGGGTTTATCTTCCCTTCTTGACTCTGTTGGTTCCAGGATGGGGAATAATGAGGTACTGATCCTAGGGATCTTAACTTAAGCTGGCTGGATGGCAATATCAAGTAGTGTGAGACTCTGCTAGCAGGTTTCTCACTGTCCCAACTTATTAAGGATCCCACTAGATGGTCATCCATGGGTGGCACAAGCTCTCTCCTGGACTGGGTCCTGTCAAATAGACCTGAGAAGATAAGCTCATCTGGTGTCCTCTCTGACTCCATCTCTGATCATGCCCTGGTATACTGTATATGGAAGGTCTCTAGCCCAAAGATTCCTCCAAAAATCCTCCAAGTCAGGGACTTCAGGTTTGACCTAGGGTCTTTCCAGGAGGAGCTTAGGCTCATGGACTGATCTGCAGTGATGGATGCCCTGAATGCTCTCTCTGCAGTCTGTCATTTCCTTAGCATCTTCGGGGTGCTACAGAAGAAGCATGCCCCTCTTGTCAGATGGAAGGGAAGGGGGGCTTCTACAAAATGGTTGCATGGGAGCCTTTTAGCTCTCATGAGGGTCAGAGACAAATGCTGGGCCAACTTCAAAGTCTCTATGGACCAGGCTATATTCGAGCAGTACAGGAGGCTCAGGAATGATTGCAAGAAGCCCATCAGGGCTGCAAAAGCAAATTTTAAAAGTCACCTTATGACTTCAGCTAAGGACCCTAGGAACTTCTGAAAGAATATTAAACACATAGTGAGTGGATCCTCCTCCTGATGCCCCTGACATTCTTATTGATGGTGCCAGCTGCAATAATCCACTAACCATTGCTAATGCATTTAACTCACATTTCTTGGACCTATCCACCTTCACCTCTCTATTCTCTGACAGGGGCTGTGATAGACCTGCCCAGGTTCCTCTGCCTCAACTGCCCCCTTCCCCTCATCCTCTGTTCTTCTTCATGGCTGTGACAGCTCAAGAGATGCAGAGATTGCTCTCTGGTCTCTCCCCCTTTTCTAGCACTGGCTATGATGGTATGGAACCTAAGCTTCTCTGTCTTGCCACTGCCTTCATTGCCTCCCCTGAGACCCATATCATCAACCTATCCTTAGCTACTGAGGTCATCCCTGACCAATTGAAAGTAGTGAGGGTTGTCCCTGTACTCAAACAGGGCAATCCTAGGATTCTTGACAACTATTGGCCAATTGCCATATTGTCTGCTATTAGTAAGCTTCTGTAGAAAGTTGTGGTGGGGCAACTCACAGATTATATCAAGTCTTATGAGCTACTCTCCCCCTTGCAGCATGGCTTTTGTAAGGGGCACAGTACAACCTCTGCCCTGGTCACTGTCACTTCTGGGATAAGAGATGCTATGGACAAGGGCAAACTCTCTGGGGCCATCTTTATTAACATCTCCAAGGTCTTTGACCTGGTTGACCATGCCCTTCTATGCACACAACTTGGGTCATTGGGTCTGTCTCCTCCAGTGCTTAGGTGGTTCTCCAACTACCTTCAGGGCAGGCAGCAACTTACCAAATATAGTAAGGTGCTTTCAGACACCACTGCTGTGTCCTGAGGGGTTCCCAAGGGGTCAGTTCTTGGGTTCCTACTCTTCTCCGCCTTTGTCAATGATCTTCCCTCCTCAGCTACCTTTGCAAGGCCATCCTGTATGCTGATGACCTAGTTATCCTCACCCATTCCAGAGATATTGGGGTCATTAACCACCAACTGAGTGAGGATTTTAGGAATATACAATCCTGGATATCATCCCTTAAGCTGGTTCTAAACCTTAAAAGACTTAGGCCATGCTGTTTGGATCCCTGACAAGTAAGGCCCCCATGTCCTCCTGTGTATCTTGGGCTTTGTTGGTGCTCCTGTTTTTACCACTGACTCTGTCAAATACCTTGGAGTGACACTTGACCCTCAACTCGACCTTGGCCACCATATTCACAATGTGTGTTGAGCTGTTAACTGGAAATTGGGTCTGGCTTACAGGGTGAAGAATAATCTTACTATGGCTGCTTGCCTAGCACTAACCAGAGGTGTGTTTCTACCATTCCTCTGTTATGGGCTCCTATTGTTTGCCTGTACTTCCAAGGTCCATCTCACAAGGTGGACAGCAGCTTACAATAATATCTGCCATTTTGCACTTACATCTCCTCGTCTTACTCACAATTGTAATCTGTATAGTAGGCTTAACTGGCTCTCCCATTCCAACTACATTAACTTTGTTCTGTACTGCTTCACATGTAAGGTTCTGGGCTCAGGCACCCCTTCTGGATTGGTGGAACTCCTTGTGCTGGCTGTCTCCACTACCTACTCCCTAAGATCATTGGGCCCTGCTATCCTTAAGGTTCCTGCTACATGTACCCAAATGGGGGACAGGGATTTTGCTTCATGTGCCCCTAGACTATGGAACTCCTTTCCTGTCCAGGTGTGGTCCTCCCCTTCCTAGGCAAACCTATGAACCTCCTTGTGGAACCACCTGAGGCTCTCCTCAGTATGTGACTGTTTCAATCCTACCTGGTTTCCTGGCCCCTGTGCTGCACTTGAGCATGACATCTCCTGTACCTTGGCTCCAATTCGCTGTCACTGCCTGCCCACCTGGGTGTGGCACTATGAAAATTTGTATATTCTGTATATATCTGTTTATATTGCTTATAACCTTGTTTTAGCAACTCCATATTTGTATACCTGACTGTGTCACTGTTGTAACCTGAGTTATCTACTTCATATGTATTGCTTCTGCTGAACTCATTGTATCTGCCTTACTTGCTTCAATTTGTACTCTGATTAATTTCCTGTACTCTCCCAGGTTGTACCTGAAAATAGGCATATGTTTTGTCTAGTGTACTTACCTGGCCAACAAAAGCTAAATAAATAAATATTTATACTATCTCACTGCCACCCATGTCATATTCAATTTATACAACAATTGTGAGTTTCTCTTTTTTCACTTTTAAAGTTGTTTGCATTTGTTTGTTGCAAAAAGTGAAACAATTAATTTTGTGCTGTTTTTTGCTCATTATAAAAAAATTAAAAGGTATCTGTAAATGAAACACTACTAATTTTGTAGATCTTTTTGTGCTGAACAGATTTTGTGTTCACAGTACCGTGCTATCATTTTTCATTTTAAATTTATTCACATTTGTTTGTTGAAAAAGTAAAAAGAAAATACATTTTCTGCTGTTTATTTGTTAATTATAAAAAAATTGGTAGCTATACATGAATCACCACTCATTTTGTAGATCTTTATGTGCTGAACAACTTTGTGCTAACAGTACAATGCTATCATTTTACATTTTAAAGTTATTTGCACTTGAATACGGTTAGTACTGTTATTGAGGCCAAACATTCTAAATGAGTTCCAAACCTTGTGTGACATGTCTAACTGGCCAAGATACCACTGTGACATACCCATCTGTGAAGATTAAAAGTGATATCTCACATGTGGTCAGTGAGATATCTCCTTTGTCTTCCTGAAAAGAGGCACACACATGTTGTATAAAGCAGAATATACAAAATAGAAGCTCAGTTAGTTCAACAGCTGGCAGAAATGACATTTGGGATTCTATGAAACCATGACCAAAGCACCCTAGAAACATTCATGTCTGTGGAGCAATTTCAAAGTGTGGTTGTAGTCTGGCCTATGTTTTGAGGGTGAATGCACTTTACTACTGCTCAGAACTGTGGTGTAATGAAAAGATCAATAATGCCACACAAAGTCATGTATTTAATGTTCTTTTTCCTCATACTGTAGGAACTATGGACAGTCTTTTTAGAGAGATATAAGGAAGACTGCTGTAAAATCATTAAACTGGTATTTCCTGACAGCAACTGCTTTTATCAGGACTATTACCTAAGCTCACTGCCTAAACACAGTTTATTGCTGAGCAGGGAATTATCTGAATCAAAACTCCACCAGAGTACAGTGGTGTATAAATATTTATATAGAGGATATGCAATGGCTTTGTTCTAATATGCCATTTATTTCCGTGAATGAGGGGGTGGGACTATAACTCCAGAGTGGCAAAGCCATGGGTGAGTTATGAAAGTCCAGCCACCTCATGAATGGAAATAAATGGCATACTAGAACACATGCCACTGTATGTTTTATGTGTACAATGTCTGTGTTCTGTGTGACAATTGAGGCCAGATTCATTCTGGGATTGGCAGAATGGGCTGTCAGTCAAGTTGATTGTGATGTAGGCAAGTGAAAAATAAACAGTGTTATTTACCCATTGGGTGAATAAGATTGTTTATCTTTCACTTGAGTCGGAGTCTTGGGGAAAATAATGCATTCATTTAAGTAATGTAATCCCTACATACATTGCATATGTTAGAACACAGTATAATTTAGTTGTAGTATATGGGTGTCATTTTTTCACATAAGGAATAAATGACCTCAGAAACTCATAATATTATCATTCTGACATCAGAAAGCTATAATACTATAATTCTGAAATCAGATCAATAGTATTGAGATGGAATGTTTGGAGTGTTCCATATGTTACAAAAAATAACAGACAGGAAACCAGCAGTAACTAAGCTTGTCATTGCATTTTGGGATTAGGGTTGTGTGAAACTTGAAAATTTCACTCAGTGGAATATTTCGTGTAATTAGCACATTTTGCAAAATATTTTGTTGGCAAAAATGAAATTTTACCCTCTGTTGCGAGTGAAATTTCATCTCTAAGCTGGCGGAATTTTGCTTGTGGGTGAAATTTTGCCACCAGTGGGTGAAATGTCACCACCCACGGTGAAATTACACCTCCTGCTGGAGTAATTTCACCTCCTGTGAAATTTAGTGCCCACTGGCCACTTCCCAAAGTTCTCCCTGTGTCTAGTGGTCCCCCACTCTCTCAGCCACCCAGTGGGCCAAATTGTTTCCCTGGTGTCCAGTGGCCCCCAGCTGATCACTAGCTGTAATTTAATTAGATAAGGTGACCCCCTGTTACCTTGGGCCCCTGGCCATTTGTTTTATTAAAAAATGTAACCCCAACTCCCTGGTGTCTAGTGGTCCCCCGGCCAATCATCAGTTGTAATTTATTCAGATAGGTACTCTCTCTGCTACCTTGGCTCTCGGCCATTTGCTTATTGTGGGACCAACCCCAACCTCTGGTGATTTGCAGATCTCTCATCTCATCATTACCAGCCGCACTGAAGCCTCTGCACTGACACAGACAGCTCTTCCACTCTCACCTCCATGGCCAGGCTCCGCTGAGTGTGATCAGATGCTGAAATGAATGAGCACCTATGTGTTCATTCATTCAAGCACTGAGTCACACCTCAGTTGAGCTGCTGGCCATGGAGGTGAGTGGAGGGCTCAGCCGGTGGCCTGATCAGGGTACTGGGGAGCTGTGGAGCTGCTAGGTAATGATGGAATGGCTGTCCACCAGACACCAGAGTTGGGCTGAATTTTTTTATAAACAAATGGCTGGGGCCAAGGTAACTGGGGAGGTGCCTCATCTAATTAAATTATGGCAGGAATCAGCTTGGGGACCACTAGACACCAGGAGTTGGGGTTAAATTGTGTGAGTGGGGGTGCTTACTGCCACTTGTGTGGTGGCAGTGGGTAATATTGCAGGGCAAATTGCAAATGTGGCACAATTTCATGAAACATTTCACATGGCAAATTGCCGATTTTGCTGTAACTTGGCTTAGAATTTTATATTGCAGCATCTCTACTCAGGATTCTTGTGACATCATAAAACCACATGAGCTTTGATGTCACCAGAATACCTTGGTGGAATTAAAGCCTTGTTACTGATGATTTTGTATCTATTATTCTTTTTATAGTACATTTACATGATATTCTATACCTTTTATTCTCAGTTTGTGTTAGCTGCTCTAAAAATAGTTCACAAGCTATAAATCCAATAGAGTTTTCTTGGCAACTAATGAAAGTGTACATACAGAGAAAGACCAGAATAAAACAGGAATTGATTAACAGAATAAGAATTTTGGAGGACTCTAACACAAGCATAGTACAGGCAATACATTAAGTATCTAGATAAGGTGTTGTTGCTTGTGATTGCCAAAGACAGGTTTGCAATTGGAATGGAGGGATATTCCTGTATGCACTGTATACATTATTATTGCTGTATGCTTCACAAGAAAGTTATAATGTATGTAATGTATGTTTTATTCTGTATTTTAAATTAGTAAAGTTACCCCCTTCAACAAGTACCCCGACCACAACAAACAGTCCACCACAATTGTAGGGTGAGCACACTACAGTAAAGTCCAGACATTTGTCAAGGAGACTACACAAAATTCAGGATGTGCATTACATTTCCATCAGTATTTAGGGAATGTAGTCATACTACTAAGTCACACATCCAGCACATACAATGTGTATGCCAATAAAATGCTGTACACTTGGGAGGAACAAGTGAATCAGAGCCTTGGGTTCCCAGAGGTTTTCCATCAAAGATGTTTTTTCCTCTCCTTCATATTGGATATAATTAGCATACTATGGCCCCCATATTTTGCTGCAGTGAATAGTACCTTGCAAAGAATACCAGAGTATGCTAATTAGTGTGCTGGTGACCAGCCGATATATTCATATAAGCATAGAGCTCCTGTTTAGTGATACCTCCTCCCAATCCCTGACAATAAGTAACATTAACTATAATGTATGGAAGCCCATATTATACACTGAAACCACACAGTTAACAATGTTGTTATGGCATCATTGTGACATCAAGAGGTTGTTAACCCCTCTTGACTACATCACAATGAGTATGTCTGAAATCAAGGCTGTTAAACATGGAGTACCACTGGGTTTAATGTTGAGGACAGTACTTTTTTCAATGCTCATAAACTCTGTCCTCAGTCTGTGTGACCAAAAGTGCTAGTATGCGTAGACAATGAACTGGTCTACTAGCACCCTTGAAAAAGTACAGAGAAAATTTACGAAATGTATATATAACTTAGAACATATTTCATATGAATCTAGACTAGATCACCTAAATGTATTCTCACTTGAGGAAAGACGTTAGAGAGGACATTTATTGTTCCTGTATGACATTCTATTAGACCCACACCTAATGATAGACTTAGGCCTTGAATTCAAGGTTGCTAACTATGATACTAGGGGACACCCATACCAATTACATGGAAGACAGTTTAGTTATATTAAAAGAAAATTATTTTATTCAGTGAGAGTGATTAACCCATGGAATAGACTGCCATTAGAAGTGGTCAAAAGTAAAACTAAAGCTGAATTTAAATCTAAATTGAACATGTTCTTACGATCAGGGTCTGGCTTGAAAGACTATTATTATTGATGGTTAGTATAAGAGCTCATATGGGTCTCATCGATCCCTTGCTCTTCTTTGACTATAGTATGAACCATAATATGACCCTAATTCAATAGCTAACATAATAAAGAATCTTGGCACTGACTTTAGGAATATTAAGAAAATAGATTTTGTCTAATAATCTGTTGCTGAATAAATCTAAAATGAAATTCTGCTCTTTGGAATCAAAGAAAAAGACAAAACTGCATAGAGAGTCATTTCAGGTACTGTTCTGGTAACAGAGGTACTAATTTGGAAATAGTAGATCATTTTAAATATTTGGGTGACCACTTACATGCACAACTATCTTTAATCTAGCATATGATGTTCTTGTAAAATCCCAGAAACAGACATTTGGAATGCTGTATTGAGTGAAAAGCTACCTAACTGACCAGACTAGATTATCTTTTACACATCACTGTATGATGCATGTGCTAGACTATGGCTCTTATTTTATGATTGAATATCAGCAACCATTTTATATAACAGAATAACAGGTTTGCCTTAATGCAAGACACAGAATAATTCACTGTAAAATGTTAAATATATTTAATTGGTTGTTTGTCACCTGAACATAAATCCAAATTTGTTTTATTGAACATGGTCTTTACCTAATACCCTGCTTAGGTCCTGCTTGTTGGGCAGATTTGTTAATGTAGGAACAGGACTTTTGGGGTTGCAGCCCCACAATATGGAACTCTCTCCCAGAAACAATATGCTCTGCCTCAACTGTGAATACCTTTAAACACAAATTAAAAATGCACTTCTTTGCACAGGCCTAGCCAGATTACTACAAATAATAGATGTATCTATATATTTTATTTACTGGATTTATACTACAATGTATTTTAAGTAGTTATTTTTGTATGATTGCCTGCTTTATCTTGTACTTTGTGATGCATTCTGAGCCATTGGAATGGACACCATATCAATCACATTTGCCTTGCCTTGCCTTAATGTTGTATTAGATTAGACAGCCTGGTGACTTGGAGGGCTCAGGCACTGGGTACCCTACCTCCCCCTGTGTCAGCAACCCAGGTTTCAGAATGGACCTGGATCACTTGCGAGCTGGCAAGAGAGGAAAGACTGAGTGTTTGTAGGACAGCTTTCCTCCCTCAGAGAGGGGAGACTGCCCATCCCACTGCTTGCCTGCCACCTAGAGGAATCTAGGTGTCTGTAACATGGGATGGCTGAGGAAGGAGACATCCACATTCAGACTCTGGGACCATCTCTGCATAGATGGAGTATGCGTAATACATTATTGCATGCATGTGTACAGTACTGTGGAGAAACATCAGAGGAAAAATCCTGACCACAGTGCCGTGACAGCCTGGTCTCTGGCAGGCCCCACATTCATGACTGCATCCCTTCAACCATAGTCTTGTGGCAGGACCCATCAGAAATGATAAGTCCCACAGAAGTTGGGCGATAGGTTGGGGAGACTCATCCGGGGGGAGGGCTGGTCGGAGATTCTTAAGAGATAACAGTTTTTTGTTTTGCCATAGAACATTTTGGCCCACAATAACCAGCATACCTTCTTCCAGTGCATTTGGTCCCCACAGTCCCATCCAACACTTCCCCACCATCGTACATGGGGGGATCCACATTGTGGTGGAACCCAAAGGAACCTGGCGCTGTCATATATGGTGAGCAGAGCACATATATATTTTATGTATTTCACCCTTGTCCCCACCCCCGATATTCAACCCAGGACATACATCTCCACACATGTCCCTCACATGCACTTAGTGATGCCCTGCAGGGGAGACTAGCTCCCTCAGCCCACCACAGGGGGTCACTACAGCACCAGAACCTGGAGTCCACCCCTCCTCTGGCTGGAAGTGCTGCCACATAGTAGTGCTACCCCATTCCCCCAAGCAACCTAACCTGATTCCCTAAACCCATTCATGAACTCAAGACACTGGCATGGAAGTGCACAGGGCTTCTGCTTAGCCCTCGAGCTGGCCCAGAGATAAACAGCTCTGTGCTAAAAAAAGTTTTATAAATTTAATTTTAATGAGCACTCCTCTATCAACAAATGTTGAGCTCTCGCTTTTGTCTGAACCAACACAGATCAAAATTCCTTTTCACTCCACACCACTAAACCAGGGAACTCTATCCCAAGAGATATAATGCAAATCTCTTATTTATGAGCTTTTGAAAATAAGACTAAAAGACTGTCTGTTCTATGAGGCTACAGTGGTAATGCTTCCAAAGCCCAATAAACCAAGAACAGACATGACATCATGCAAGACGATATCTCTGCTGAATTTTTAAAATCTTGGCCAAACCTTTGGCAACCCATTTGGGACCAGTCCTACACAAAGTTATTTCCCCAGATCAGTCTGAGTTTTTCCAGGGCAGAAATGCCATGGCCAACATTAGAACCTTATTATTCACTCTGGCCAAGGCAGATGGTCTGGTGGTAGTTTCGCTCACTGTGAAAAGAGCCTTTGACCACACTGAGTGTGATCACCTCTGGAGAGTTGTGGGACTCATGGGATTTGAGGGACTTAACTGCAGAAGTTCAAACTTTATATCAAATGCCATCTGTATTTATTCAGATTAATTCCTCCATGTCTGTTACATTTTACTGGAAAGGGAAAGGCAGGAGTGCCCCATTTCCCACTGGTGTTTGATTTAGCATTGGAATCATAGGTTGCAGCAACCAAAGAGCACCCACTTATCTACAGCATTCCAGTTATATCAGTAATCCCCATACAATAATTTTGATGTACACTTACGACTTGCATAAAACAGCAACACATCCCAACATGTTTATCCCAACTTTTTTTTGCAGTTAAGTGATTATTTAGGCTGTATGGTGGCTATCAGAGTTAACTGGAACAAATCAGTAGCCATATCTTTGAGCTCCCTGGATTTTTTTCTAATTCAGGACTCTTCCCTTACAGTGAACAAGCTCTGGGTTTCAATATTTGTGAGTTAATACTACTAATAAGCTAGGAGATCTGTATGCAGCAGATTTCACCCTTTGCTTTGTCTGATTCAAACAGGACTGGAAACTTCCACCCTCAATTCCAGGATACAGTGTTAGGTTAGAACTTGATCAAGCATACACAATTCCTTAGGTCTTGCAAGATCCTGCTTAGAAAAAATGCATATCTACTTAAATAATAAGTATAAATCCTAATGGTTATCCTTTATTGACAAGTCTCTTGATCATATTGAGAAGGGAAGTTTATGGATATAGGCAGAACCAAAAAAAATGTTAAATATAGCATATAACTTTGTCCTGAAACTGAGAATTATGGATACAGATAAACAAGAGTTATTAAATAAACTACATAACAATATTTCACACTCTTCTCGCATACCTGATAAGACCTTCAGCTATTCAAGACTGTCTGGTTTTGATCACACATCATAATATTAGAATGGAACTAACATTTAGATATGGTACCTATCATGGTAAGATGCTGGAAAAAAGACATAATAAAAATCCAAATAAGATAGTCTCTGAAATTTGTACATGTGAATTTGGGCACATAGAAGATTTAGCACACTTAATTTTAATTTGTCCAAAATGTGAAACGATGAAGAAAAAGTGGATAGGGAAATATTCTCAAAAATCAATTTCTTGAAACGGTGGAACTGATTGTATACTTATTTTGTTCAAAACAAAAAGAAGCTCTACTTAGACTGGGATATTTTTTGAAGGCTGTTTTAAATCTAAAAAGAAAAGAAGACTTAAGGTGTAGGAACAATGATCAGGAATTGCAATGGAGGGCCTTTCAGCCCAACTTTTTTTTCTTCTTTTTGATTTAGTCCCTATCTAATATTAAAAACATTTACATTATTTTATGGTACTTGTTTTTATACCATATTCAGTTCAACTGTATTTTTATACTGGAAGGTATGTGAGCAAAAATGACCATTTTCACAAACGTCCAGTGGTACAAAAATCTGATAATATAGAGAAAAAGGTAAAAACAATATTTGCAAAATTTGATGATATTTACAATAGGAACAGTATATATGACAGGATCATCTAGAATAGAAAAGATATAGAGGACACAACAACAGAGCTAATACACAGATACTTATATCTGTGTGTGATAAACTGAATTATTGCTCATTTTTTGTCATCCATAACTATAGTAAATACTTGTTTGATAATATGGGTTCAATATATCAAGGATAAACTTGTTCTGTAAACAAACCTGACCCTAATTCATTTTAAGTTCACATGAACATTTTTCAGTTTTGATTGCAGATTAGTAGATTACCCATAGATACATAGATACATAGACAGTGTCGGCAGATAAGGGCCTATGGCTCACCCAGTCTGCCCATTTGAGCTTGTAAGTTCAGTTTGTTTTCCTAGAAGTCTGTTAACATATGTTAAATGTTTTAGGGAATGTAGGTAGCCAGACTGGAACCCATGCATTGGGTTTACATGCAACCTGATATTAATTTTCAGTAGAACGCATTGGCTAATGGACTTGGATCCTACCTTTTATTTATTTATTTAAAATTTGATAACCAGGAATGGCACACTGAGCCAAGTCTCATTTCCAGGTGTAACCTGGGGGAGAAGGTGATGGGAGTTACAGTAGACAAATTTGACAACAATCTTGTAAATATTTTGAAGAACAGGTTTGACATAGTAAATCACAACACGCATATATACAGTTACGAAATTTAGAATACATTTACAAATGAAGTGTGACTGATAGTTTCATATAGTATTTGACAAGTTGCATTACCATAGGTAATACTAATGGCTAGGCTAACTTTACATAACAAAAATTAGAGGGAAGTATGGTAGGCTCTGTGCAACAGAAGGGAGGGGGAAAAGGGAGGTTTGGGGGTTATTTTGGGAACTGGGAAGGAAGAGTAGAGGAGTAGGACATAGAGGAGACAGGAGTGAGATGTGAGGAAAGTAAGGTGGAGGTAAGGGAGAGGAGGCATGGGGAGGGAGTCATGGTGGGATGGAGGTGAGACAGTTGCAGTTGGGGGTGGGTGAAGTTTTAATTACTTCTTGAGTGTGGCTAGGGAGGGAGCAAGGCAGATGAAGTGGAGAAGGTGACTCCAAAGGTCAGGAAGTCTGTAGGAGAAACCTACCTTTCCTTATTGAGAGCAGGGCTGGGGGAGAGAGAAGGTGTGGGAGTTACAGGTTCAGAAGTGATAGCCTGATGTTGGGGGGGATAGAAGGTTTAAGAGATGGGGGAAGGCATTGAACCAGAACTTGCCAACAAAGAGAGCATAGTAAGCTAGGTGTTGATACTCTAGAGAGGAGAAGGATAGTGAAGAGTAGAGGGAGCTGTCATGGGTATGAAAGGGGAGGTTGGTGGCAAAATGACTGAAAGCATTGTAAAGGTGGTCAAGTTCAGCTAGAGATGATTTGGGGGCCAAACTGTAGACTGTTGACATAGTCTATCAAGTGAAGATTAGCTTGGTAACAAGCTCTTGGCAGATAAGGAGGAAGAGACAGTCATTAATCCTATACAATGCTCCCAGTTTGGGATGGAGTTTTGAATGGATGGGGTCCATGTGAAGAAAAGTCTAGTCTAGGGTCTTACAGACCCCTAGATATTTGAAGGGTTGAACTAGTTTTGATATTTGAGTCATCCAAAGACTTCAAAGATGGGTGGGACGGGAGTTTGGCTAGTTTTTGGGTGGAGTCGAAGGCCATGGCTACAGTTTGTTATGTGTTACACTTTAGTAGATTAGCCTCAAACTACTTGAGAGTGGTAGTGAAAGAAGCTTCCAGGGATGATTGAGTCTCTGTGAGGGAGACACCAGAGGTGTAGATGATGGTGTTGTCAGTGAACATGTGCAGATGAGTGGGTGATCAGGAGGAGGGAAGTTAATTAACAAAGATTGAGAAGAGAGTGTGGCCCACAATGGAACTCAGGAGGATGCCAGTGAGAATGGGAAGGGGGAGGTAGCATGGCCTAGTTGAACGTATTGATATCTGTCCAACAGATATGTACTGACCAAATCTATGGAGAAGGAGGAGAATCCAATGGAGGATAGTTTATGTAGGAGGAAATTGTGGGAGACCAAATCAAATGCATTGGCGAGGTCAATGAAAATCACCAAGGTAAGATGGCCCTTATCCATGGCAGAATGTATGTGATTAGTGAGGCAAAGTAAGGAAGATGAGGTGGATTGGAAGTGTCTGAATCCAGACTGACATGAGATAAGTGTTCTGGAGTCATACAGGAAGGAGTTTAGCCTTTTGGAGATAAGAGTCTCCTGAAATTTGGAGAGAGTGGGGAGGAGGGAGATCAGTCTATAACTGCCCATTGTGAGGGATCACCACCTTTGTGCAGAGGGATGACCTTGGCCATTTTCCAAGCCCTAGGGACTGCACATTAGGCAATAGATAGATTGAAAAGGTGAATTGAGGGGAGGGATTGCTGGGGCAGAGATCTTTAGAAGTTTTGGATCAAGGTCATCAGGACTCTGTTTTGATGGGTTTGGGTAGTTCAGCACCAGAAGTACTTCCATGGTTGTGATGGTAAGGAAGAAAAAAACATTGGAAGTAGAGGTGTGAGTAGAAGGGGTAGACAGGTGAGCGGAGGTCAGGTGGGTGCGTACTGGTGGTGAAATATTGATTTATAGAGGATGCTGCTGAAGGGGTGTCTAGGTCACCTGAGCTGGAAAATGCAGGAACAGTAGGGAGGGGGAACCGAGGAGGGGTGTAGTTGTCAAAATTCTGCAGGGCAGGTCCTAGTTTCATTTAGCTTATTTATGAAGAAATTATCTTTTCTTGAGTGCACAGCTTTTATTCAAGCGTTCTTAAAACCCCTATACTTTTTGTAGCTTGTTCTGACTTGAGAAGGCTTTGGATATGCACCAGGCATGGTCTCTGAGTTGAAAAGGGTACTAGATTGGCGGGTAACCCATGGAGGTGTTCAAAGTCACAGTCTTTCGCAGGTACATGTAGATTCCAGATTTTGAGCAGAGTTTTGGTGAAAGATGCCAGGGCTGTGTCTATGTCTGATGCCATGAAGACCCCAGACCAGTCCATGAGGTAGAGGTCCAACAGGAGTGTTTGAACATTGAGTGATCTGGGTGCATGGAACCACAGATACTTGGGGGGAGGTGAATGGGTCTGAGCTTTCTTGACACTGTAAGTCATACAGTGGTTGCTAAAAGCATCAGGTAAAAGTGCCTGCAGTTCGTGTTTTGAGTGGGTGGGATGCTAAGACTCAGTTTGATAAGGGAGTGATTTGCAGAGTGGGGGTTTAGTCTTGTAGGTTCAGATAACAGCTGGACAAGGTTTAGGGTCTTGAATTGCTGGGTGACAGTTTTGCAGTGTGTCAAAAGCAATTTATGTTGTAGTCACCTGTAGCAGTAGTTCACCAGATTGGGTGAGTGAGGTAATGGATGCTAGGGTGTGTACAATGGCAGAGGAGAAGGGCTTTGGTGGAGAAATAGCAAGCCCCAATGAAAAGTGGTGATGTGGTGGTGAAGGACAATTTTTTTTCTCCAATTGTTTAACCAGGAGAAGCACATTAAGCTGAATGCTTGTTTACAGGTGTGACCTGGAAGCACAGGGAAGTTAAGTGACTTGCTCAGGGTTACACTGTATGTAAGGGGGGGCTGTGGGAATCAAACACAGGTCTCCAGATTTGCAGCTAAGAGCCTTAAACCACTGCGCTATACTGCCTCCCTTTAAGGAGCAGTAGCTCATTTGTGGAGGTCAACAGCCTGTTTGAAGACAGTGGAGGAGAGAAGGGAACTGCATACATAAGCTGCAACACCTCCTCTTCTCTTCCCTTTCCTCTATCCTGTCTATACAGTGAGTACTCGGTGAGCTCAACCATTGAGTTTGGGATTCTGAAGGAGAGCCAGGTCTCTGAGACACATATAATATCTGGGGAGTTTAGTGAGCCCCAGGCCATAAGATGGTCTAATTTGGGCAGTTGACTTCTGATGTTCACACGGTAGATGCTCAAGTCATCATGTGGGGGCCAGCAGAGGCAGTTAGGCTGGGGTTAGGTTCAACGTCCCCAGCCAGAAGAAGGAGGAAGAGCAGGCAGGGTACAAGAAACCTGGGGTAACACATTCTCCTGAGGTTGTTGAATTTGCAGGCTCTAGGCTAAGTAGTGAGAACCTGGTTGCAACTAGTGGTGGAGGTGCAAGGAAGTATGGGGGAGGGAGGGAGGGAGAACCAGGGCTAAGAGGAAAGAGGAAGAGTGGGCAGAGAGGGGAAAACAGAAGAGTGTCTGGGGAGGAAAGGAGTGGCTAGGGGACAGTGGAGGAGGGAAGGAATGGCATACATGCTGCAACACCTCCTCTTCTCTTTCCTTCTCTATCCTGTCTATACAGTGAGTACTCAGTGAGCTCAACCATCAAGTTTGCAATTCTGGAGGACAGCCAGGTCTCTGAGACACATAAAATATCTTGGGAGTTTAGTGAGACCCAGGCCATAAGATGGTCTAATTTGGGCAGTAGACTGATGTTCACATGGTAGATGCTCAAGTCACCATGGGGAGGTTAGCAGAGGCAGTGAGTCTGGAGTTAGGTTCAACGTCCCCAGCCAGAAGGAGGAAGAGAAGGCAGGGTACAAGAAACCTGGGGTAACACCTTCTCCTGAGGTTGTTGAATTTGCAGGCTCTAGGCATAGTAGTGAGGACCTGCTTATAACTAGTGGTGGAGGGTGCAAGGAAGTATGAGGGGGAGGGAGGGAGAACCAGGGCTAAGAGGGAAGAGGAAGAGTGGAGCAGAGAGGGGGAAAACAGAAGAGTTTCTAGGAAGGAAAGGAATGTGGCTAGGGGAGAGGGCAGGGACAGTGCTTAGTCAAGACTAGGAGAGAGACAGAGGGGGATGGAGATAGTGAGGAAGAAAAGAGGAAGCATCATGTACTGTAGGAGGGAAAGGGAGGCATACTGACAGGGAGCCGCAGGATGAGGCAGGACAGTTTCACTCTACTTGTGGGATTTATAATGTGGCGGGTTTGGGACTTTGGTATAACTATTGATGAATAAATATCCAGCAGTTTCCAACCAGGACACTAGGTGTCAGTATAGTCTGAGGCAAGTGTGGATGGTGGGTTATCGTATGTTCCCACTTGAACAATTGTTGGCAGCATGGCTTAATGGATAGAGCACAGGGCTATGGATGAGCCAGGCTCTTGCTGCTAGAGTTTGAAACCTGCAGTCTTCAAATTAACAAGGAGACTTGGGTATGGGTGAATGTTGTCCTGGGGGTGGTAGAAATAATAAATTTAGATATGCTTTGCATCTGAGGGGTGAAGGGGTAAGTGGGAGGATCCAAAGTCACAAATCAGCAGAGATGGAAGGGACTAAGGGCACATTCAGACAGGGGTGCAAAAAGTGTGCTTATTGGTTCTGGGTATAACATTAAATGCCTCTCTAGTTATTTGAGAGATTAACTTTCTACTTGTGTATGACTTGTTTTGTAATTGTTCTACCTTGTGATGGATTTTATGGAGTATCTTGTGACTTACGATATGTATTTTATGTTTGATATGTTTTATAAAATGTTATGCAAATTGTCTTGTAATGACTTTGTAATAGCCTATACCTGAACCAATAAAGTATTTGTCTATCAGACAGGACTAGAGAGATGGAGGATGTTACCATCATCCAAGTTGGGCAGAGCCAATGTTGTAAAATTGATGAGCATGGCTAAATATTTACTTATACCGTACATAGACTATAAGCATAACATTTTCCTGATAAATACACATATTTTTATGTATGGCCAGTCTAAAGTGGAAATAATTTATTTTAATGTTAGATGGGTTATCAACATTTATTTCCACTTCAGGCTGATCACAAAGGAGCTCTTAACAAATGGAAAACAACTTGCACAATACCCAATGACATCACAGTGCTGTCTGTTGCAATTAAAAACAGGGCTGTGAAATCAAACAGAAACAGTTAAATCTTCATTAACAAAACTGATCTCGCTGGAGAGGCACTATCATTGTATAAATGACATATGCTGTCATAGGCTGTCTAAAAATACCACATTTATTTTTAGCTGCAGAATTTGTCCTTCATAGAACTCACTCATGGCTCTGCCTGTTATGAAGTCAGTAGAGATCAAAGCCTGCAGATAAAAATAGATGTGACGTTTTAGTCAGCTCATAACATATCTTGTGTATCTTTTGGGTACTACACTATATACCTATTCATAAGAAAATTGTTCAGGACTAACCTTCTACAATTCATACCTGATTTTGGCACCACAAAGCTCCAAGGTTGAAACTAGACTCCCTCACGATCATTCAGAGGTTGGATAAGTGTCCATAATTTTGAACTGTACTGCTGGGCAGCACAAATAGTGATCTTTTGTGGGTGGTTTGACATGCACATGCAGGACATGGGCCTGGACACTGAAAAGGCATGGATGGGGTGTCAGGCATTTGACTGACCTGATTTTTGGGTCTTCCCCAGAGAACATGCAGGTAGTTGAGGTAAACCCAATCATTTCCCACTTGCTAAGATGAGACACCTTGAGGGATCAACTGTACTTTCACCCCTTTGGGTTCTCACATGTCCCACATTTCTTGAAGAGTTGAGGTTTTACAGTTATGGGGGGAGAAGGGAATTCAGAATTTGGCATCTCTTTAATCCAGGAATCTGCTTTCTTTTCAACAGTTGGTAGACAAATACAGTATTCTGAGATACCATATTTCTAAATATCTGCAAGTGAAACATGAAATGCCAATTTAACTGGTTACTCTCTTAAATGGTCAGAGCCATTATCCATCCCTGAAATGCTGGATTCTGCTGAGGTTCATAGGGGTATGGTGTCTTACATTTATCAGAAGCTTATGTCTCATAGTGATGATGATAACCAACTTTCTAAAAATAAATGGCAAGAGTAGCTAGGGGAATGAAACATCAGAGAAGGAATGGGCCAAGGTTCATAAGTGAGAAGTTACATTTCCAATTCATAATAAATTTAAATGTTTACGGTTTATGTCCATTCAGCAGGCTCACTATACCCCAGAGAGACTATGAGCAGTAACATAAAAGCCTGCCTGCCTCATATATTACTACATTGCAGGGGCATTGCTAAACCTGGGCTTCAGGTGTTTGTGTCCCTGATATTTTCACATGGGCACCAAACCTCTCCTCAGTAGAACTGCTGAACTGAATCCCTTTATAAAAATACCTAAGGCCTATCCCCAGTCATAGAGGGTTTGGGCCAAGAATCTTTCCTTACTCTAACAATGTCTGTGCTACATTACCCCAAATTTTGGACATATTTGCCCAGTATAGAAAGGGAAATTAATTTGGTATTAGGGATCAACTTGGTATTGTCTCCAGTGGCAATCGTATTAGAGGACTTAAATTAATATTTGGCTTTAGCTCCACGGCAATGTAAACTTGCACATTTAGCTTTAATAAAAGCAAAACTGGATGTTTTGAGGCTTTGGAAAGAGACCCCCATTACAGCACGTGGAAGACAATGACAGCATGTACATTTTTAGAAAACATAAGTTATCTTGTTAGGGGTTATGTAGATGGATCTGAAAAAGCTTGGTTACCCTTAAAGGAGTAGTACAGCCTCTTGTCTTGTAAATGTTATTTGTTTCCTTGTCAATACAGAACTCTTTTCATGTTGCTGTTAGGGATATATGTGTTTGCTTTAGTTTGTTTCACTGATCATATTGGCCCCTGTAACTAGCCTGAGTGCCTAGACTAGCCTGAGTGCCTAGATTTTCTGGTTGTTCAAATCTCATTTTCCCTGAGAGCTGCATTAGCATATGAGAACATGATGCCACATAACTCATTTACACCATGTGTCTCTATGCTGAAAGTACACACAACCTGAAAAAACCTCTCTAGAAACACATATACTGAATACAGTTTAAAGGAAAAACCCTGCATTACATCTACTGTAAGAGAGTCATAAAAGCTGTCTGAAGGTAGATGTGGTATTTCACACCTTCCTGCAACTTATTTTGTTGAACTGTTATTAAGTAGACAAGTATACTGTCGAGTCCAAAGGGAACTGACACATCATGTTATCATATGCTCAAGAAGCTCTCAGGCACAATGAGATTTCAACAACCAGAAAAAAATGGAGCCCCCCCCCAGCCACGTGATAGTGAAGATATAATCTGTGCAGAAGCTGGTGTTCTTTAGGTTGCAGAATACGCTCAGCTGCTATTACAGACCACATGTTGGAGCAGCTCTGGTAATTACACTTGGAATTGTGGATTTGGCTTAAACTCAGAATAAAAACCTCTGGAACATCCTGGTATCAAGAGTAAGCAGTATGCTATGTTTATAGTTAAGGATAGTTGCAGGGGAAGCCTTAATTAAGCAGGCTTAGTAGAGTACCTAGAGAAGTATGGTTTTCAGGATGGCAGGCAGCATGGGTTCGTAACAAGCAGGTCATGCCAGATGAACCTAATTACATTCTTTGGCTAGTTGACTATGGAATTGGACAAGGGCCACCCAATTGCCGTCCTATACTTTGACTTCAGCAAGGCCTTTAATTCCATGCCACACTAGTGCCTGTTGAAAAAGTTAGAGGATCTAGGCATGGCCCTGAGTATAGTTGGTTGGGTAGGTAATTAGCTATAGGGCAGGAAACAGAAAGTGATAGTTAATGGGGTGAGGTTGGGAGAGGGAGAGGTCACTAATAATGTACACCAGGGCTCTGTCTTAGGCCCTGTCATATTTAATATATTTATCAGTGACATTGGCAAAGGCATCCAATTTGAAGGGTTTGAAGGCACTGAGGGTGGACAAGGTGCAAGACCCAGATGGCATCCACACCAGGGTACTGAAGGAACTGGCAGAGGTCCTTGCAGAATCTTTGGTAGACCTATTTAATATCTCACTACACTTAGGGTGTGTACCTCAGGATTGGAGGATGGCCCGTGTGGTGCCCCTCCACAAGAATGGCCCCAAGAATGAACTGGGGAACTACAGACTGGTGAGCCTTACATCCATTGTGGGTAAGCTGATGGATACTATCATGAAGGAGAGGCTGGTGGTCCTCCTAGAGGCCAAAGGACTACAGGACAGCAGACAGCATGGTTTCATACATGGCAGATCCTGCCAAACCAACCTGGTGGAGTTCTATGACTGGGTAACTAGGCAACTGGTCAGGGCCATGCAGTAGATGTTCTGTATCTGGACTTCAGTAAGGCATTCAACTCGATTGCCACATGGGAGGCTGGGAAGTAAGTTAGAAGGCACAGAGGCAGGTGCAAAGCTGGTGGATGGGCAGGGAACTGGCTCAGGGAAGGCAACAGAGGTGGTGGTGGGTGGGGAGCTTTCACACCCAAAAGTAGTGATAGGTGTTCCACAGGGCTTGGTGTTGGGACCATTGTTGTTTGGGATATTCATTGCAGACATATCATTGGACATCAAGAGCAAGATCAGTCTGTTTGCTGATGATACCAAGATGGGAGCAGTGGTAGACAACAACCTAGGGGGATGGCAGGGGTTGCAGGATGATCTGGCAAAGCTTGAAACCTGGTCAGACACCTGGAAACTGGGGTTTAATGCCAAAAGTGCAAGTGCTGCATTTTGGGAAGAAGAACCTAAGTAGGAGTTACCAGCTGGGGAGTGCAGCTGGCCCAGACAGAAGAGGAGAAGGATCTGGGGTTACTCATTACAGGGTTAATGAACAACTTGGCACATTGTAGAAAGGCAGCTGTAAAGGCCAACAAAATGCTGGGTTGCACTGCAAGGGTATAACCTCAAGGAGGTGATTCTGCCACTGTATAGGTCATTAGATTAGACCGCACCTGGAGTACTATGTGCAGTACTGGTGCCCATATCTGAAGAGGGACATTAGGCTACTGGAGGGTGGAGTGCAGGGGTGACAAAGATGATCAAGGGGCTGGGGACTTATCATAAGTGAGGTGGCTGAGGGAGCTGAACATGTACTGCTGGAGGAGAGGGACAGGGGGCACATGATTGAAACATTTCAGTACATGAAAGGAATAAACAAGACAGGTACAGAGGAAGTGTTCAAAGTAAAGGAGAGGGACACTGGGGCCATAATATGAGACTGGGGAGGAAGGTTCAGTAGGGAGATGAAGAGATGCTTTTTACAGAGAGGGTGGTAGCTGGGTGGAATGTGTTACCTGCAAAGTGGTATCCAGTAGAACAGTGGACTGCTTCAAAAGGTGATGGGATAGGACAAGGAGGGGTCAATGGAGGAGGTGGAAGGGAGGGTAGCTACAGAATAAGAGGTGCTAGCTGCACATTTGAGCAGATTTGATAGACCCTATGCCTTTATCTGCTGGCAAATTTCATATGTTCAAGATGTTCGTGATATAAGTTGTCCCTCTTGGCAGATGACACTAAGCTTGAGTAGGGTGAACAGTGCAGAGACAGTTAGGGACCTTAAAAGGACCTGCAGAAGCTTGAAATATGGTCCAACATTTGGCTGCAGAAGTTTAACTTGAAGAAGTGCAAGGTGATGCACCTGGGTAACACAGAAACATAGAACTTGTTGGCAGATAAGGACCACTAGGCCCATCCAGTCTGCCCGTAAGGGCAACCAGATGACAGAATACTGACCCAATGGAGTCCAGCTCTGTACCTCACATGAAGAAAGGGACCTAGGAGTCATCATCTTGGACACTCTTAAGGAATCCAGCTAATGCAACAGAGCTTTTAGCAAAGACAACAAAATGTTGGGATGTATAGAGAGTCTTTGGCAGTAGGAACAGGGAGGTGATCCTTCCACTCTACAGGTCCCTGGTGAGGCCCCACCTGTAATTCTGTTTCCAGTTTTGGAGTCATCTCCTAAGGAAGGACAGGGATATAATAGAGGCCGACAGAGAAGGGTGATCAAGATGATACATGGGTCCAACAAGCTCTTATATGGGGATCACTTGAAGGCACTAGACATGTACCACTGGAAACTAGGAGGGGTATGATTAAAACATTCAAATTCATGAGGCGCATAAACAAGGTTCCTTACTCAAAATTCTTTAACAGGATACCAGACTCAAACACAAAGGGACACAAATGGAAACTGAGAGGAGGTCACTTCAAGAGAGAGTTAAGGAAGCACTACTATTCAGAAAGCATGGTGGGGACATGGAACAGGTTGCCTGCTGAGGTGGTAGGAGCTAGGTCCATGGCAGTGTTCAAACATGGGTGGGACAGAGCAAGAGCTACCTTATAATCCATGGGAGCTGGAACGAGTACAAAACTCAGTGGGGGGGGCTGGGACCCGTGACCACTAGAGGTCTCGGAACCCATTGGGGAGACATGATGGACCTTTGGTCTCTTGCTGTGTTTTCTGTTTCTATGGTATTAACAGCAAAAATAAGCTAAGGTAAACACATATATCCTCAGTAGCTACACAAAAAGAGTTGTCTGTTGACAAGGAAGCAAATAATATTTACAAGATATGAGGGTGTACTACTCCTTTAACTGAGTGCTTGCAAAATACAACAGTACAAGAATCATGATTGTAATTTTGTTGCATCTCATGACTTGTTAATGTAACCCTTGTAACCCTCCCTTTAGGGTTGCTAGTAATGTGCTGGGTGCCACATGGCATCCTTTGAGTAAAGCCCGCGAGGTTTTCCTACCTGGTGTGAACCAAGACACCAGTGACAGAATGTTTGGAATTTTATGCAGCAGCAAAAGCCACCTTGGAATGTTGCAGTGTGAGCATTCCAAGAAGTTTTACTGCAAAATGGCAGTTCAGTTTAAACTGTGAAAGAGTTCCAGTCAGACCAGGAGACAGAACCACACTACTCAACAGACTGAAGGTGTGTGGTGCAGAGCTGAAAGATGAGTGCTGTGGAGCAAATCTGCAGTGCAAACTTGATGTGCCTGATTGAATTTTTTACAGGTATGCCACTGTCTATTGCCTGAGGATTGCAGTTCCATGGCACTTTAATTGGTATTTGAAGTTATTATGCCGAGAATGTACTTTTATTTATATTTCTACAGCTTTACAAACATAACACGCAGACTGAAATGGTGCCATAGTGAGAAGCTGAGGAGTTGCATTATTGGAGAACTGTAGAACAGAGGAGTGGCAGTTGCAAATGCTGTGTGAGCCACGGAGAGGGAGAAAGCTGAAGAAGCCAGAGAAACTGACTGCATTACCTTTACTGATAGAAGGAAGATTTGGGAAAAGACTGGGAAGAGACCTGGAAGTGAAGAAATTGTTGTAATAAGTAAAGAATTTTGCAAGCGTACCAGTATTAAAAAAAAGTAAAAAAAAAGTGATAAACAGGAAAAAGGGAATCTTACTAATCTTTAGTATTTTAAATGTCTAAATTATTATTCACCTTGTAATTATTCTTGTGGAGAATTTAGTGGACACCCCTATTGAACAGGAAGTAGTGATTCTTTTAAAAATTATGTGCTAGCATCTGTTGTTTTATTACTCATTGCACATTAAGATACTTAGATCAATAGTAATTTTTTTTTGTTTGTTTTAGTTTGCTTTAGTTTAGTGAGACTATATTTTTTATTCAGAAAATCTATTTAAAATATCGCACTTTAGCACATGATAGTGCGGATATAATCTGCACAGCCGCTGGAGTTCTTTATCTTGCAGAATATGCTCAGCTGCCATTACAGACCACATCTTGGAGCAGCTCTGGTAATTGCACTTGGAATTGCGGATTTGACTTAAACGCTGAGTAAAAACCTCTGGAACATCCTGATATCAGGAGTAAGCGGTATGCTATGTTTAGCAAGAAAGTTAAGAAAATTAAGGAATCCTTGAATAAGAAATAGTTTAGCTAATTAATTCATAAGAGTTTCTAGTAATTGAAATAAACATAATATCAGAGTTAGCTGATGTAATCTAAAGTAGCAACTGCTTAAGGATTTATGTAGATTTTAAAAGTTTTAAGGTCTTTAGGGTTTTAGAAAAGGTTAGTGATTATTGCATTTTAGTTTAGTTTTTTCAAACCAGCAGTCTGGTAAAACGTGGCCCATTTATCAAAATTGGAGTTGGAGTAATATATCAAAACCTGATTAAATTGGGCAACAATTTGTGGAAGCTGATGGACTAAGTTTGAATAACCACTAGGGACTTACAGCAGTTGCCTAGTTATTTATTTATTTAAAGGTTTTACCAGGAAGGCATACTGAGCAGACTACTGCTCAATTCCAGATGCATCGGGGAGGTAGTGGACAGCCAGATTAGCAGTGGTAAAAGGACAAGCATGAATACAAGGTCAAAAAGTAATTAAGAAAAATACAGTATGCATACAAGATATAAGAAATACAAGGCACAAAGTACAGTGCATAAATACAGTGCAGCAGCAAGTAGTAGTGCAAGGTGTGTAAACAGTCAAAAACTAAAAATGCCTATAGTAAAGTGTCCAGAAGTTATGAAAGGATGGAAAGGGACAGTCAAGATTGAGCATAGAGCACTAGAACTGAAGTTCCTGGGAAAACAAAGACTGAGTAACATTACACTGAATAATAGAACAATAACGGACAGATATTCAAAACTTAGCCCCAGGGCAAAATAAGCACTGCACAACATGCAAAATTAGCCCGAACCATGTGCACTCTATTTTCAGAGGAATAGCCCCAGGGCTAAATCAGTTGAATACAGCATGCAAATGACATTGTGCAAATAGGGCCTTGAGTACAGTGCAAACATAGCCTGGCAAAGAAGACTGCTCTGAATATAGCAATTGGGCAGTGCAAACCACAACAGCAGCCCAGTGCACATAGATGTGGAGTAAGGCAAAGGTGAATTATGTGGCCAATGTGTGCTAGCTAAGGAAGTGGATTCACAATAACTGCAAACTATGGTGTAGACCAAAACTACAGAACGGTGCTATGGTTCTGACAGTTTTGCACAGGGCAAACTCATTTGCATGGTACTCACACATTTGCCAGGTGCTAACACGTTCGTCTGATGCAAAAGTTTTCTATATTCAAAAGTGCTATGCTAATGTGCCTACTTAGGCAATCCGTTGGCAAACAGTCCCATTAGCATGTCATTATTGCCTGATTTGCACATAGTTCCAAGTGGATTTCCTGGTGCTATAGCAGGGATCATACAGCTCCACCTATAGGTCAGACTGGAAGTACAAGTTGATAGCCACAGGCTGGGTCTCCCCACAGTGTCACCTGTAGGTCAGACTGAAGAAACATGTTGGTAGCTGCAGACTATGGCTGTATGCAGCAGCAGAGTCTAGTGTGCCCTAGGGATTAGCACCACAGCCACTGGTGTTGGTGCTGCATGCCATGGACATATTGTAGTCCTGCTACAGTGCATAGTAGACACTAAAGTACCATAGTGGCTGGTTTAGTGAGTGCCACAGCAATACCGACAATGTGTTAGGCATCAATGCGCTGCTCTCACACAGTGACAGAATCAGCTGGCAGGTGTGTTCTGATAGTGGACACCACTGTCATGCTGCCCATGTCCCACATATACTGCATCACTGGCATGGGATACTCACAGTAACATACACATAGCTGGCTGTGTATACAGGTGGTGTTTGTACAGATGTGAGGTATGTGTCTGGGGAGGGTGACACATAGACTCAGATGTAAACACCAGTGTTGGGATATTCCTGACACTGGAACATGTGCACTGCGGGATGGCCCCAGCCTTGTGACAAAACCCACTATATGATGCAGCCTGGCCACCTGTGCACCCTCCTCCCAACACCCTCCAGTTCCCCAGTGCTGCAAGTATGTGCTGGGGTTTGCTGGTGTACCCCAATAGAGGGACTGAAGGTGTGTGTTGTATGGTCACACTGCCAGTTATTTGATACTTTCATATGCCTTTATCACTGTGTTGACCAGATAGCCACAGTGGGCCATGGCCCATATTCAGGAATGACCCAGATCCACTACATGTGATGATGCAGTGTACAATAAATACATAATGTACAACAAACCCACACCACACACAGTAATGCAGCCAGTTTGCTGCTGCAAATGGGGTTGTGGCTCTGTCATATAATATTCATAATTGTTAGCTTCCAAGCAATGTTTAGGCATTATATGCCACAGTGTGGGTGCCTGTACATTTGGAGTGACCCAGGGTGGACGTCCATCCTTACTGCCTCCTCATTGGCTGCATACAGCCTTGTTCACTGCTGCTGCTGTGTCCATGCCCCCATTCTTGGTTTGACTGGAGTTAAGACTACCTTTTCATAAGTGGTAATTTGCGTCATGCTACATGTTACTCTATTGCATGTTTCACAGCACTATAGTTTTGAATATACCATTGCACCTGTATGCATGTACCCACTCACTTTGCACTGTGCATACATTAACTTTTTAGAGCCAATGTTAACACGTTGCACTGGCATAATTTGGCTTTGAATATAGCAATCTGGTGCAAATGGTATAATCGGTTTGCACCCAGTGCAAAGTTTTGAATATCTGGCCCAAGTGATTTAAGCTGATAGTACTGCTGGAAAAGATTGGCAAATAGATATCACAAGCATCAAGAATAACCATATTTGTATTTCTATTTTAGATTTTGTGTATTAGTGCATTATTCTACAACATTTATTTAGTTTTTGTTGACCGGTAAGTGGACTAGACAAATCCTGCCTATTTTCAGGCACGACCTGGGAGAGGGGATACAGATGAATGCCAACTGACCTTGAATCAGATTAAGCTGCTGATGGTATTTTTAATGAATGAGGGAAATTTGGCCAGAACACCGGGGAACTTCTCCTACTCTTTTCAATAAGTACCATGGGATCTTTAACATCCACCTAAACTACCACTAATCCAGGCAGATGGGACCTCGGTTTAATGTCTCATCTGAAAGACGGGTATATTAATAATACATATTGATATATATTAAATATCCTGCTGCATATAGTTTTAAAGTATCCTTGCCTGAGATTCTCTAGGGATTTATGGTAATTTTAATGAGGATTTATGGTAATTTAATTAGCCTGAAATTGGGAAATTATATGACCCAAAGAAATTAGTTCCTTTGTAAGTAAAAATATGATGCCAACTACAGCCAGAAGTGGGAAAACTGTTGGAACTGAAACACAAGGTATTAAAGACAGATTCAAATTGGAAGAAATAATGATTGAAAGTTCTCCCAGCACTCTTGGTCAGCTAGCTCTAAATTCTTTAAATAAGGTGGAAAAAACATGAAAGGAAAATTGTAAAAAAAACAAAACTCAAAGAAAAACATTAGAAGTTTGACTTCCACTCCAGAAATATCAACTAAAAATTATTTAAAGAAAAATCCCCCTTACGAGATAAAAAGGGGAATAGGGAAACAGTTTATATAATACTTCCCCCTCCCCACTAGAAGTGGTGAATTGAGGCATATAACACAGAAAAGAAAAATAAGTGAGACTGAAAACAAATCTGGAAACTATGCCAATGTTCCAATGGATTTGACATATGTTTTTCAGAATTTAAATGAAATTGACAGGGAGGGAAGAAATAATAAAGACTCAATCAAAATTAATCATAGTAACTTACTAAAAAACACAAATTTAAATGAAATAGAACCAATTATTTAAGATGAACGGGTGGTGGAAATAGAAGATGAATTTTGTGATCATACAGAACTGTCACAGGAAATGAGCCCAATGAACACAGTACTACCAGACACAGATGGAATTACCAGATTTATAGTCTTGGCTCTTAAAGGTCCATTTAATGCCAATTTACTTATATTTAAGCAATTGACAGAAATAAAAAAGGATCTTACATTTTTGAAGGGAGTTTGTATACAGAAAAAAAGCACTTGATAGAGTTGTAACTGGTAATCCTATTATTAAGCAGCGAGCATACATTATATATCGTAATAAATATGGTAATGAGAAGAGGGAAAGTGCAGAAAAAGATGTGGATGTGGAATTAATAAGCATGGAGACAAAGGAAAAGGATTGCTCTGTAGAAGAATGTATAATGCTTCCAAGAGCTATGTTCAGGGAGGATAGTATCTGTGCTGAACTAAAAGCATCCCACTCAATATTATGGGCTAAAGGGGAGTCAAAAGAATTGGAAAATTAAGAGAAAAGTCTAATAGAGAGAAAAGAAAAGTTAAGAAAGGTATCAAGTGTAACACTTTTAAAAATAGAGCAGACAAGGAGAAAAGAAGATGAATAATTTTATTTATTTATTGCATTCTCAGATTGCATTATCGATGAGTCAGAGACTTTTTACATAGTTTCCATGTCAAAAACATGTACAAGACAATGAGGTATAACAGATTTCTATAACATTGCTAGAAACTTATATGCGAAATTTGGTGCATTAGGCAGTGAGCTAAAATAGGTATAATAGGTTCATATAACATTGCTAGAAACAAACATGTGACATTTGGTGCAATTAGACAGTAACCTAGGCTAGGATAAGCATATACAAATAAGTAAGAGCTAGAACAGTGGAAATCATAAGGGAGACTAACTGGTCTACAGACATGCAAAATAAGCAGCCTAAGGGTGGCATTGTCTTTAGGAGGATTAGTCAGAGAAAGGTTGTGTCGAGCAAGGGGCAGTCCTTAGTTTCACAAGAGGTAATGGTAAAGAGAGATAATGAAAGGGAGAAAAAGAATAAGAATCTAACAGACGCTGCAGTAAATATGCAAATCACCCTTGTAGATAATAGAGAGGAGAGAACGTATCTGGTTTTAGTGAAACAGAAACAGGAATAAAGGATCTAAGGCTATCGAATAGGAAGACTGGGGGACAAAACAAAGATAAAAAGCAGAAGAATAGGACAGGAATGAGGAAGAAGGGAAGCAAAAGCAATAAAACGAATAAGAATACAAAGACAAAAAAGAACACTTCCTGTAACCCCAATAATAACACAAACACAGAAAATGGAGAGCAGGAAGAGATCAGAGATTTTAATAACAGTGTAAGGATGGAATTATGAAGGAACAGCTCTGGAAGAGTATAGTCAGGAATTTGGTGAATTAAAAAATCAAAACACTTGAAACAGGTAATGTTCTACCATTGTTTAAGATTGAGATATTACTGTACCAGAAGAAACAGATGATATGTTAAACAAAATGCTAAAGAATGTATTAGCAACTGTACTGGATGGGAACGAACACGTGACTGGCTATGTTAGTATCATTAGACCCCTCTCTAAGTCAGAATTGGTCTTTGCAGTTACTGATCATTATTTTATATTAAAAGGAATATACCATGGACAAAGAGAATTGAAAAAGATGGGAATAGAAATAGGAGACATTTCAACACTGAAAGAAGTATTCCCAGAAACATAGAAACATAGACTTTGACGGCAGATAAGGACCGTTTGGCCCACCTAGTCTTCCCATTTCCCTACCTATTGAATAAGCTGCAGATCCTAGTTAGCCAACAGCCTATTTCTTCCCACCCCTCACAAGAATTGCCTTATGTGTGTCCCATGCATTCTTGAATTCTCCCAGAGTTTTAGACCCCAAACCTCTCAGGAAGGTGGTTCCTGCATCCACCACCTCTCTGTGAAAAAATATTTCCTCACATTGCCCCAAGGCATTCCCTCTCTATCTTCAAATTGTGTCCCTTGTTCTTGCACATCTCTTTTCTAAAAGATGCTGCCCTCTTGGACTTTGTTGATTCCAGTGAGGTACTTAAAATTCCTATCATGTCCCCCTCTCCCTCCTTACCTCAAGGGTATACATATTAAGCTCTTTTAGTCTCTCCTCATATGGCTTCTCTTGCAGACCCTGCACCATTTTAGTTGCCCTCCTCTGGACTGTCTTCATCCTGTCTATGTCCTTGTGGAGATGGGGTCTCCAGAACTGGACACAGTACTCAGATGGGTCTCACCAACTGTCTGTACTGAGGGATAACAACTTGTTGTTTTCAGCTAGTGATGCCTCTCCCTATACATCCCAGTATCCCCCAGCCCTCCCTACTGCTTTCTCACGTTGTTTGCTAACCTTAAGGTAATCTGATATGATTACCCCCAGGTCCCTTTCCATTTTCATTGTTGTTACTACCACCTCCCATCCCCCCCCATTGTGTACTCTTTCCCTGGGTTTTTGTTTCCCAGGTGCATTATTTTGCACTTCTTTGCATTGAATCCAAGCTGCCATACTTCTGACCATTCCTCCAACCCTGCCAAATCCCTTCTCATCCTTTCCACCCCCCCTTGCATATCAACCCTGTTGCAGATCTTTGTGTCATCTGCAAAGAGGCAAACCTTTGCTTCCTGTCCTTCTGCAATGTTACTTATAAAGACACTAAAAAGGACTGGACCCAGTACTGAATCCTGCAGTACCCCACTAGTAACCCGCCCTTTCTTCAGAGTAGACTCCATTTAATATTACTTTCTGTGTCCTGTTGTCCAGCCAATGTTTTACCCAGGCTGCCACCCTGGGACCCACTCCCAGGCTGGCTAATTTGTTTATTAATCTTTGTAGGATGGCTGGATATCCAATCCGATAAATGAATCTGATCGGATTTGTACCATTCTCAATGAAACCATTCCATTCAGATATTGTAAACATCATCCATCGGATTCTTGTTATAGCCGAAGAATGCAATGTGCCACTCTGCAGATAAATATCATTCTAAAACACTCTTCATTTATCTAATTCTCTAATTTATGTAATTGAGCAGCTGGTGTTTGTTACCCTGTTAGGCTGTTAGTAATGTGTTAGCAATCTGTTTGCTGTTGGTTGCTCCCATGTTAAGTAGGTGTGAAGTGGATTTATATTTAACCTAACTGCAAGCACTGAATTCACCCGTGCTTCATTCATTTCATGTTCATCGAGCGGAGCGATGCTGTGCTGGTCGACTTGCGGCTAGAAAGCTATTTAGATTCCAAAATCTACCTCAGTCTTTCACTCAGACCTGCCTCAGTTTGTCATGGCTCACAAAAGCATGGTATGGACTTATTTTACTGTCATTAATGAAACTGATTCAAAAGCCAAATGCAGCCTATGCCGTACACCAACATTAATTAGTAGGGGGTCCTCAGTACAGTCTTTTGGAACTTCTGGGTTACTAAACCATCTCAGATATAAGCATTGGTCAGAGTATGATGAGCTACAGACTGAGAAAGACAAAAATGAGTTAGCAAAGCAGGCAGATTATTTATGTGAACCACCAGCAAAAAAGATTAAAAAGGAGGCATGGACAATTGAATCTTGCCTGGCTCGTACACACCCCTTTCCCAGCGATCACCCCAGACCTATTGAAATTACAAATGCTGTGGCAGAGCTGATAGCAGTGGATGAGCAGCCCTTCTCTGTAGTTGAGAATGAAGGGTTTAAAAAGCTATTGGGAGTGTTACAGCAGCGTTATACAATTCCTTCAAGGGGTCATTTTCCGAAGGTGATTATACCAGAAATGTACAATAATTGAGGGCAAAGATGCAAGAGGATTTGTCATATGCACAGTCCTTTGCATTTACCACAGATACCTGGACCACAGAATGCTTCATTGTATCCTATTTACCTGTAACAGCACACTGGATTGATGCAGACCTAAATAGATGATCGGCGCTATTGTACTTGAAGCACCTAACAGACAAACATACGGGGGAGAATCTGTCTAAGGACTTTTTAACAGTACCTGACTCTTGGGGGATTAAGGCAAATCAGAGACACTTGGTAATCAGAGACAACGGCCCTAATATTACAAAAGCTATGAAGCTAAGTGATGTCCCAAGTGCTGACTGTGTAGCTCACACACTCCAGCTGATAATTCCTGATTCTGTCTTGAAACAGCTCTCTTTGGAGGACTTATTAGCTACAGGAAGGGCAATGGTAGGCCACTTTAAACATTCAGCTTCAGCTACGGAAAAAATGTCAGAGCTTCAAAACACACTTAAATTGCCAATACATCATCTCATTCAAGATGTGCCCACCAGATGGAACAGCTAGTCGTACATGTTGGAGAGGCTGTTGGAACAAAGCAGAGCCTTAGTGTATGCAGCAGAATGTGAGACATACACATTTAGCACCACAAAATGGGGTTTAGCTGAAAACATTTGCACCTTACTACATCCATTTGAACTCGAAACTAGGCAGCTTAGTGCTGACTGTGCTTGTGTCTCAGATATAATCCCTACTTCAACTGTGTTGTACCATTCTTTCGAAGGCATTACTGTAAAAGGGCTGCAAGCTATGAAGAATGTCATGCTTTTGTTAATGGATAAATGCTTACTGCCATACGAGTCTATGAAAGAGGTTGTCGTGGCAACTGTAATTGATGCTAGATACAAGTTTCATTTTTCAGAACCGAATGTGGCAAAGTTTTGCTAAAGCTGTCCTGAAACAGCTTGTGGTGGAGCAGTCTGAGGATCAACTGAAAAAGCTTAAACAAACACTTGAGTGCACAGCCAGTGAGTGTCACCCAGAAGCTGATGTTCCATGGATCTCTTTATCCCAAAATAATGCACTCCCAGAAGACTGCAAGAAACTTTAGCATACAAAAAACTATTCAATATTGTTTTACTTCATCACACTTAACAAAATGTTTTTATTTTGAAGCATCAGTGATTAATGGGGTTCCACAATGGAATCAGAAGCTTGAAATCTATTTGGCCGAAAGACTGATCCCGAAAAAAAGCACCCCTGAAGCACTACTTTACTGGAAAACACAAGGACAATACTTTCCAACATTATCCAATATTGCCAGAAGATAGCTTGCACCACCCCCTTCAAGCATGTCAAACAAACTTGTTTTTAATATAGCAGGGGATATTATTACCGATCGGTGGTCCAGACTATCCCCTGAGAAAGCAAATATGCTACTGTTCATAAAACAGAATATGAATAAATTCTAGTGCCTAACCAATGCACAACTTTGTGAACTTTAAAACAAAGATAAATAATTATATTTTTATACTGACAGCTGTCAATATTTTATTAACATTGCAGAATATGTGGGGATATGTGGCTTATAGAGGTGTGGGGATGAACACGTAACATCTAGGTAAAATCGACTTTTTCACACACCAAATCTGATCCGATGGATATCCATATCTGATCAGATAAGTTAGGTAAAAAATATGGATCCAATATCTATTGCAAATTCTATATCCGCCCACCCCTAATCTTTTGTGTGGGACTGCATCAAATGCCTTGCTAAAGTCTAGACAGGCCACGTCCACAACCCCTCCCTGGTCTACTACTTTAGTCATCCAGTCAAATAAATTGATTAGATTCATCTGACATGACCTTCCCACTGTGAACACATGCTGCCTTGGGTCCTGTTCCCCTCTGGCTTTTAGATACTCAACAATACTTTCCTTCAGAAGTGATTCCATTATTTTCCCTACCACAGAGGTCAAACTGACAAGTCTCTAGATTCCTGCCTCTGTCTTGCTCCCACTTCTGTGAAGAGGAATCACATCTGCCCTCCTCCAGTCCTCATGTACCACACCATCCTCCCATGATTTGTTAAAAAGAGTAGCCAGTGGTGTCACTAGTTCTCCCCTTAATTCTTTTAGAATTCTGGTATGAATCCCATCAGGCCCCAATGTTTTGTCCACCTTCAGTTTTAAGAGTTCCTTCAGAACCCTTTCTTCTGTGAAAGGACTGGGATCAACCCCCTATTCAGAGTGCTTCTGTTAATTGGATTAGGTACCTCCTACCTCCTCTTTGTGAATATTGAGCAGAAGAATTCATTCAGTATTCCTGCTTTTCACTGTACCTCTCTGCCCACCCACCGCCTATTCTAATCAGTCTCATAATCCCTCCCTTTGTCTTTCTATGCTCCCTAATGTACCTATAAAAGGTTTTATCCCCTTTCTTAACCAAGTTAACTATATTTTCCTCAGTTTGGGCTTTTGCTATTTTGACTGCCTTCCCTGCTTCCATCTGCTTTAGCTGGTAGTTCTCTGTGCTGCTCCTTCAGTGTTTCCTTATACTTCCTAAATGCTATCTTTTTCTCCCTAACCTTCCCCGTCACCTCTTTTGAGAACCATAGTGTTTTTTTCTTTCATTTTGATTTGTTTATTTGATTAACACAAAGGCTTATTACCTCTGTGATGGCAGTTTTGATGTTTCCCCATTGTTGCTCCACCCCTCCTTCTTGCTTGTTTGTGAGTGCTTTTCTAAGGCACTCTCCCAGTTTGACAAAGTCAGCCCTCCTGAAGTCCAGTGCCCACACTTTTGTATGGTTTGACTCTGCAGCTAAGTATATCATGAACCACACTGTTTGGTGGTATCTTGTGCCTACATAGCTACCCACTTCTAGATCTGAGATCCTCTCACTGTCCCCATTTGAAAGAACAAGGTCTAAGATTGTTCCCTCCTAAGTGGGTTCCAACACAGCTGTCTGAGGCATGTCCCCATTAGGGCATCAAGAATGGCTCAGATCTTGGATGTGGCTGGAGCACACATGCTCCAGTTAACATCTGGCATATTCAGGTCTCCCCAACAATATCTCCCCTTTCTCTACCACCCTAAGGATGCCTTAAATCATATCCTTGTCCATTCCCTAACCCTGAGATGGGGGTCTGTATACAACCCCTGTGCGGATTGTGGTGCTATTTCCAGTCTCTAAGGTAACTCACAGTGCCTCCTCTCCTTCCTGTTTACTCTTTTGTTCCATTGCTTTTATCCCTTCCCTTACACAGAGAGCTACTCCTCCCCCTCTTCTATTCCCCCTGTCTCTCCTGTAGGTTATGTACCCTGGTATGTTAACATCCCAGTCATGGTTCTCTGTGTATCATGTTTCTGTGACTGCCACGATATCCAGGCATCCCTCTTCCATTAAGGCCTCCAGTTCAGGGAGCTTGTTGCCCAGACAATGGGCATTGGTACTCATTACCCTCCATTTCTTGATGGCCTTACCCATTTTTGCCCCATCCCTGTTCTTACTGCCTTTGTCATTTTCTCCATTTACCCCTGCCCTTCTCCTTACTGATGTCTCCATCTTGGTGTTTACCTCACTAACTACCCTGATTTTGGGGGGGCTAGGAATTCCCTGCTCCTTTCCAGTGCCTCCCCACTTGGCTAGTTTAAATGCTTGCCAATGAAGCATTTAAACCTATTGCCTAGAATCCTGGTTCCCCTTCTGGACAGATGCAGAAATTCTCACCAGTATAGGCCTGCATCACTCCAGGTGGATGTAAGTCCCCAGTGAAGCCACACCCTTGAACTCTGCACCAGTTTTTCAACCACTGACTGAATTCCATGGTGTGGAGTACCCTAGCCTCACCCATGCCATAGACAGGCAGCACCTCTGAGAAGGTTACTGTGCATTCTACTTGTCTAAGGCCCCTCCCCAACTTCACAAACTCCTCCTGCACTGTTCTGATCCCTTTCCTAGCCAGGTCATTTGTCCCTAAGCAGATAATGACATCCAGCTCCCTCCCTTGTGCAGCTGCACCCACGATCCTGAGGATTCGCTCCCTGTCCCTCCAAGCCATGACACCTGACAGGCAACTTACCTCCCTCTCCCCTCCATCCCCCAGTTCTGCCCTCCTAACAATGGAGTCCCCCACCAGGAGTTGTTTTCTTCCCCTGTGGGTCCCATGCCACCCTCCTATGTGTATCATTTGTGGAGGTTCCCTACATCCTCCTTGTTCTCCACTGTGGGTGCCTCTATAGAGGAACCACACTCTGCCAGAGTGGCATATGAATTGTGAAGAGTTACAACTGGAGAATGCACCTCTGTTCCACCACCTCACCTCCCTGGGCCCACTGTGGTCCAACTGCTCCTCTCTTTCTTGGAACCTTTGAGGCAGTGGCCCTGGGGGCCACTGGAGTGAGGAAGTCCCCCAAATCTTGGCCAACTCAGCCTGGAGATGAAAAACTCCTCCCTCAGCCCAGAGAGGTGCCTGCAGATGGGACAACACCGCATCCTCCAGAATGTCTCCCGGAAGACTGCTGCTCCACAGCCACTGCACTGCACCACTCCCATCTTGTCTTACTTATGGCCTCTTAACTGTTGTTTTGAATACTTACTCTTTCCTCTGTTTATTAATTTTTTTATATGTAATTTTTTTTTCTACCTATTTATCTACTGCCTCCATGCCCATAAAACTCCCGATCTTCCTGTTCTGAGACAGGAAGTTCCTATATTTCTCAGTAGTCGAATTACTTGCTCAGAGTCAGACCTCTAGCAGCTGGTGGGGACAGAGAGCTACTCTTTTCCTTCCAGGATGTGAGTCTTTTGTGACTCTGTGATCACTCCCTTCCTGCTCCCAAACAGGAAGTTCCTGTTGTCAGTCAAATCCTGTGCCTATAAGAGTAGAGTTGGTTAAGGGTGGGGATGTGGAGGGGAGGGAAGGAGGGCAATATAGTCCAAGTAGAAAAGTATATTTTTAAGAGCATCTCCTTCCTCTTGCTGTTCTCTGCCAGAAGCTATCTAGGGCAGTTTTTAAATCTTAAAAACCTGTCTTCCTTCTGGTTAAGCCACACCCCATAATGTACAGCTCCTTCTACACCTAAATAACTGCACAGATAACAATTCACTTTAGCCAGCTCAGACAAATGCTTAGATAACTGCAGAGATAACAATTCACTTCAACCACCTCAGACAAATATACTAACTCTTTTTTGTTTGTTTGTTTTTACCCTAAATTGAAGGTCCCATTAGTAGAGTTCTAGTTCTTTAGTCCCATCAGAGAAGTAGATTTCTAACAGCACCTCCTTCCCCTTGTTGTTCTCTGCCTGTGTTCTGCCAGAAGCTATCTAGGGCAGTTTTTAAATCCTAACCACCTGGTTTCCTTCTGGTTAAACCATGACCCCTAATGTATAACTCCTTCTATACCAGATAACTGTATAGATAACAATTCACTTTAGCCAACTCAGACAAACTCCTAGATAACTGCACAGATAACAATTCACTTCAGCCAACTCAGACAAACACAATAACTCTTTTTGTTTGTTTCTTTTTACCCTAAATTGAAGGTCCCAGTAGTAGATTTCTAGTTCTTTAGTCCCAGTAGAGAAGTATATTTCTAACAGCACCTCCTTCCCCTTGCTGTTCTCTGCCAGAAGCCATCTAGTGCTGTTTTTAAATCTTAAACACCTGGCTTCCTTCTGGTTAAGCCACACCCTTTAATTTACAGCTCCTTCTACAAACAGATAACTTCACATATAACAATTCACTTCAGCCAACTCAAACACCTAGATAACTGCACAGATAACAATTCACTCAGCCAACTCAGGCAAACACAATAATGATTTTTTTTTTCTTTTTACCCTAAATTGAAGGTCCCAGTAGTAGAGTTCTAGTTCTTTAGTCCCAGTAGAGATGTATATTTCTAAGAGCACCTCCTTCACCTTGCTGTTATCTGCATATTCTCTGCCAGGAAGCCTTCTATGGTAATTTTAAATCCTAAACACCTAGGTGTCTTCTGGTTAAGCCACACCCAATAATGTACAGCTCCTTCTACACCTATATAACTGCATAGATAACAATTCACTTCAGCCAACTCAGACAAACACCTAGGTAACTGCACAGATAACAATTCACTTCAGCCATCTCAGACAAACACAATAACTCTTTTTTGTTTGTTTTACCCTAAATTGAAGGTCCCAGTAGTACAGTTCTAGTTCTTTAGTCTCAGTAGAGAAGTATATTTCTAACAGCACCTCCTTCCTCTTGCAGTTCTCTGTCAGGTCTCTGCCAGAAGCCATATAGGGCAGTTTTTGAATCCTAAACACCTGGATTCCTTCTGGTTCAGCACCCATAATTTATAGCTCCTTCTTCACCTAGACAACTGCACAGATAACAATTCACTTCAGCCAACTCAAACACCTAGCTAACTGCACATATAACAATTCACTTCAGCCAACTCAGACTACCTTTTTTGTTTGATTTTGTTTTACCTTAAATTGAAGGTCCCAGTAGTAGAGTTCTAATTCTTTAGACACAGTAGAGAAGTATATTTCTAACAGCACCCCCTTCCTCTTGTTGTTCTCTGCCAGAAGCTATCTAGGGCAGTTTTTTTAAATCCTAAACACCTGACTTCCTTCTGGTTAAGCCACACACCCTAATTTACAGCTCCTTCTACACCTAGATAACTGCGCGGATAACAATTCACTTTAGCCAACTCAGACAAACACACTAACTCTTTTTTTGTTTGTTTGTTTTTACCCTAAATTGAAGCTCTCACTAGTAGAGTTCTAGTTCTTCAGTCCCAGTAGAGAAGTGTATTTCTAACAGCACTTCCTTCCCCTTCCGGTTTTCTGCCTGTTCTCTGCCAGAAGCTATCTAAGCAGTTTTTAAATCCTAAAAACCTGGCTTCCTTCTGGTTAAGCCACACCCCTTAATTTATGGCTCCTTCTACACCTAGATAACTGCACAGATAAAAATTCACTTCAGCCAATTCAATTCAGCCAACTCAAACACACAAACTCTTTTTTTTGTTTGTTTGTTTATTTTTACCTTAAATTGAAGATCCCAGTAGTAGGGTTCTAGTTCTTTAGTCCCAGGAGAGAAGTATATTTCAAGCAGCACCTCCTTCTGCTTGCTGTTCTCTTCCTGTTCCCTACACAAAATAAGATCATAAGGGGAGAAATTAAAATCAGGTTGATCTCAGTATTTGGGATCAAACAATTGAATAATGAAACTTCAATAATTTACAAACAAAATTGATAGATACATTGAATGTAGTATTAAAAACTAAATATATGAACATATGAACATATAACATTTCCAGCAGATAATGGCCACACAGTCTATCAAGTCTGCTTGAATGTTCTAGCTGTCCCCTTACACTGCAGCTGTCCCTCCCATGCCTACCTGCATATTGGTAAACTTTACCCTCACTTTGTCCCACCCCCTCTTAAAACTGTCCACTGACTTACAGGAAACCACATCCTTGGGCAGCACATTCCACCTAGACACCACTCTTTCTGTGAAAAAGTGCCTCCTCATCTTTCTCCTGAATCGTTCCCCCTCCAGCCTTAGTCCATGCCCCCTCATGTCCCTCCCCCTTTAACTTGAAAATTCCCACTGTACCGGTTTTGTTTATACCCTTCATATATTTAAAGATATGTATCATATACCCCCATCCTTCCTCTCCTCCAGGGGATACAGGTTCAGTGCCCTCAGTCATATAAAAAGTCATGATGTAAGAAAAGTGTCGAGATGGGAAGAAGATGGTCATATCTCAAGTGGATGGAAGAAGGAGAACTGTATGGTCAATTATTAGCAAAAAGTAAAATCTTGGATGAACTGGGAATATTTGCTCATGACAAACAAAATAAAGACAATCAGAAAATTGTAAGACAACTGGTAGGCACAAAGTCATCAGTTAGATGGGGTCTGTATTGAGAGTTCAAATAGATACAAAAGTTGTCTGCATTAGACACTGAGTATTGACAATCACCAGAAAACAAGAGAGGAGAGAGGCCAGCAGTATTATAAAACTCAGGGAGGAAGAAGTGGCAGTCAATATAATATCATGGAATATTTCTGGTTTGAGGAAAAAATGGCTGACCCAGAATTTATAACTTATTTGAACAAATCTGATTTCATGTTTACAAGAAACATAGATTATAGGGAGAACTTGATATGAATGGATATAAATCTCATGTCAAATGCAGCACAAAATACAAAATGAAATGGTAGAAATATGGGATGGTTTATAACATTATGTAGCTTAAACAAAGATAGAACCACAGAAAAAAATATTATTTCTTATAGTAATGTACTGGTGACCTTAGTGAAAGACAAGAAAGGGTAATGATAATAATTAAAGGACACCTAAACCATCTTTTTAAACCACATTTTGTTGTTTGTTTGTTTTAAATGACTCCATAGACTTGTAAAGGAGAGGCTGTTATTTAGATTTACACTGAAACTGTATTTATTAAAGTAAGAAAAATGTAGTTTCGTAGGATTTGAAAATTGTAAACACAGCCTCTCCCAATTCAAAAATCCTGCTCTAAGAATACTAAAATGTCTGTCTTGATGATGTCAATCATGAGAGAGATGCCAGCTGTAGAGATGTATTCTAGGGCCCAGATATTCAAGGATGTGCTTATGCGCAATAGGGATGCACCAGCACAAATCCGAAAATGCGCCATTCTGTGATATTCAGTGGGAGGCAGATGCACCCCGCCAAATCACAATGCTTAAGAGCACAATAATAATGAATACATGTGCAACTGAAGGGGGAGGAGCCATGCATAAATGGCGCAGTGCACTATTCAACAACATGCGCTATGTGCAATAGGGGAGCAAATGGAAGTTGTGCAATAGCAGAAATGATCCAAAATAAAAAGGAACAAGAGAGAGGTGCAAGAACGCTACAGGGAAGCCACATGTTGGTGAACTGCAGGCAGCCACACAGGCACACAGAAACTGGAAGCAGGACAGGGCAGGAGCAGGACAGAGCACCTGGAACCACCAGGAACAGGGAAGGTGTAGGGAGCCTGCGCCACAGTGCAGAACAAAAGGGAAAGTGCCACACAGCACTGAGGGCACAGATAGTGGGCAGTACGGCCACTACAAGGAGGTGTTCCCAGTGCATGGGGAGTAGCAGCAAGGACAGTGGGGGGAACAGTGAAACAGCTGCTGGGGGGGTTACATAAGCCAGGGACATGACCAGAGACACCATCCAGATGGAGGCAGTTATGAGGGGGTGAGAAGGCAGGCAACAGGGGGGCATGGCCGTGGAAGAGCCCATAGGTGATATGCCCCCAGCAGGCAGTACTGAGCCCACACCAGCTTTGAGCTGTACACTGATACTGAGATCGTGGGCTGGTACCACCTGAACCAGGTGATCCTAAGGCAGCTCTGTGAGCTGTGCAGTGATGTGAAAAAGGCATCCACACGACAGAGCCATGCTCTGTCAGTGGAGACCAAAGTGACAGCTGTCGTGTGTCTGTTTACCATGGGTACCTTCCAGAGACCAACAGGGGACACAACAGGCATAACCCAGTTGGCCACTTCAGGCCTCCTCACCCAATTCCTCAGTGCACTGCTGCCACATGCTGTGGAGTACATCCATTTCCCCAGCACATGGATGGAGAGCACAGCAAACATACAGGAGTTCCACAGGGTAGCACATATGCCTGGCATGCTTGGGGCAATAGACTGCACCCATGTGGCCATCTGCATGCCACCTGGCCTCAAGCAGTGCATACATGAATCAGAGGGGGTATGCAAGCATAAGCTGCCAGGTGGTGTGCGATGCCAGGGGTGCATAAGCAATGTCTGTGCCACGCACCCTGGGAGCACATGATGCCTTCAACTGGCACCAGTCCACACTGTTCCACAGGTTTGAGAGTGGGGACATTCCCACTGGCCACCTAGTGGGTGAGTATGCAAATCACGCAGAAGACATGGAGCTTGGGAGGGGCATAGTCAGAGGTGATATGGTATTGGCCTAGATGGCCCATGGCAGGGTGATGCTGATCAAAAACTAATGTCCACCCTCTACACACAGGTGACAGTGGATACCCACCCATCCCTGGCTGTTTCACACCATACTGGTGGCTCCATTCACACAATTGCAGCAATGCTACAATGAGACACATGCCACCACATGCAATGTCATCAAGCAGGTGTTCAGGATGCTGAAGCACATTTCCATTGCCTGGACACATCTGGCGGTGTCCTAGAGTACAGCCCTCAAAGGCCTGTGGGCTATTCCTGGCCTGTTGCATCTCACAACGTGGCCAATGACTGTAGGATAGCTGCACAGGTCGAAGAGGGGGACAGTGATGGGGATGGTGAGGACACTGGTAAAGATGGTGATGGGCAACCCCCACTTGTTCAAAGGAACCCCTGACTGATCCAGATGGCACAGCTGCACTGGGACACCATCACAGAGGAGCACTTAAACCAACCCAGGTAAGTCATGGGGCCATGTGCAACCACCAGTGGCAAGGGCACAACCCAACAACATGCATGGACAAACCCCAGGGGTGCATGTCATTAAGGGAATTGGCTGAGCATAGAACCGCACACGCCGTCAGGGATGGGCAAGGTCTAACACAGCACACCATCACACACACACACACACACACACACACATCTCACAAGACATGCACAAAGGGTAGGAGGCATGTAGATCCCAACTTCCACCCCTAGGCACAAACATGTCCACAGACCACCACGCCCAGTGCCTGTCATTATGCGTGTGTCAGATGCTAGGCACCATTGCACAGTGGCGGACAGCGCAATACAGGCATCATCATGCACGCGCCACGGTAGACAGCAGCCAGGAGGGTGCAGACAGAATGTGTGTGTGTGTGTGTGTGTGTGTGTGTGTGTGTGTGCAGGCCAGGTATTCTCCTGCGCATTGCACGTTGAACAACACAATGCACACAGGCAGCATCAGACAGTAGCCTTGGTGAGACAGGTGAGGCATGCGCCACAGTGCCACAGCTGCCATGGATGCATGGGCAGCCCCACTGAGACCCACCAGCAGTGACAGGCTGACCAATGGCCTCATGGGTGGCACCGACGGTCCCCAGGGGTTCTGCTGCATGAACATGACCACGCTTGTGCAGGGTCTGCAGCACATGGAACATGCCTGTGCCAGGCATGCTCAGGATGCCCACAGATGAACCCAGTATTGACAAGGAAGGTGTTGCATAATGCTGGAATGGGGCATGGACATTGCACTGTGCGGTGTCTGAGACGCATGGGCAAACAACTGTGTGCCCACTGTGGACATAGCAGCTGTGTTTGTCTATGTCAGCCTGTCAATGGCAGCGGACACATCCTCCCAGATCTGATCCATCCTGCCAGGAGCAGAGTGGTGTCCTGCTGCACCACTCCTCTGCCTGGCACAGAGCTGCACTGAGTGCATCCACCGCCATCACAAGCCACAACTGCTGATCGACTGATTCTGGAGCATGTGGTGTGCTCTTCTAAAGGTCATATGCCTGATCGGGCATGCTGTCCCTCACAGTGTTCGTGGCCCTGATGGGCAGCACCCCTTGAGGGTGGGCACTGCACACTAGGGCCAGGCCTGGGCATGTCCACAGGCAGTGCAATTGACGCCCCCTAACACTGTACTCCCATGGCCATTGGCTGACTGCTGACACTGCCCCTCTGGCTGCCGCCTTCAGGGCTCAACAGTGCCACCGCAGTGGCTGCAAAGCCCCACTGTCCTGGACACACACAGTGCTGCTCCACTGGTGCAGACAGGCACAGGCTGGGACTGTGATGTCACGCGAGGCCTCCACGGTGGCACCACCCATGGCCATGCCAGTGATGTCACCTGCTGTATGGCCATTCTGCGGCCCACATGTATCACTGTCCATGAAGTGAGCTCCATCATCATCAATGATGGATCCGGCACCAGGCTGAGTCTCCGCATGCTGGCATCCATGGACGCTGGCACGCTGGGACATAGACAGGGCCTCCTCCACACCTGCTCCACCAACATCAGTCCAGACAGCCAGGCTCTAACCCTCGGATGCATGTGGAGGTGGACGGGCCCTCCTCTATGTCCATAGTATCACCCTCAGTGGACAAGCCCACCACCGCTGACCCATGTAGATGCTCAGGAGCTGTAAGGGAACACAGTAGCATTAATGTATCTGCCATACCCTGTCTCCCCCCCATTGACAGACCAGGACCTACCATGTAGTGATGGGCTACCACCCCTCCGGAATCCACCACCTGGAACACCCTAGATGGCACAACGCCGCATGCTGCCTGCAACCTGCTCTTCTCATGGGGTCAGGCATTGCACGGCTGGTTGTCCCCCACCGGTCACAGCCCATGCTGCCCTGATGGCAGCCACCTTGCCCATAATCCTCTTCCTGTCCGTGCCCATCTTCTTTTTGCACTCCTGCACGGACCGCTGGTGGCTACCATGCAGCTTGACGGCACGTGCCACCTCTTCCCATGCAGCAGCACGGGTCTGTGGTGTTCTCCGCTGTCTGCTGAGCAGCAACTCCTGGTCAAGGTAGGCCTCAAACAGGGCATCTGTTTCTGCCTTTGTGAAGTTAGGCCTCCTCTTCCTCCCACGTCTCTGTTCTTCTTCTTCCACCTCATGATCACTCATTCTTCATCCTGTGAGAATGACAGGTGTTACCTGTGACTGTGCAGTCCCATGCATGTCCCACACACCACAGTCCATACTCTCAAAAAGCATGCAACTCACCACAATAGACTGCAATAACAGACTATGGCCACTGCAGCCCAATGTTGCATTTTTATAGCGCAATGCATGCAAATGAGGCGAAGTGCAATTATAAGTGGATGCAAATGCAGTATCTGTGCCATTGAATGGCCGATTAGCTGATTTGCATATGCCGGCTGAATATTGCGCTGTTGCACTTTGCTCAATTGTGTTGAACGTGCTCAAGCAAGGGGCCATTTCTATAACATTCACAGTGGACACGAATGGTGCATGCCCAGGGTGATGACCGATGCCTGCCACGCTGCTGATGTGTTGTGCACAGGAGGCAATGTTGGCACAGCCACCATTGTGCCAGTGGTGCTACTGCACTGTTCACATGTATGGCGCTCTGGCACTGAGGGCGCTGTAGGTGCACTGGGGCCACAGCACAGTAGGCCACTACAGAAAGTGGCACACAGGTGCCTTATACCATGCTATATGCAGTGAGTACCAATCGCGTGTGGCGGTCCGTGCGCTAAGAGATCCTGCCGAGCCCTTTGCCCCCTAGTCACTATGCTTCCACATGGGTGCACCTCTATCTCACTGTTCAGTGACAGCATGATGGGGAATGACAGTGCAGTACCGCACAGTATCCGCACGTGGTGAACGTGCGCAACAGAGTGCCATTTTGATACCAAATCTGTACAGGATGGCAAGAAGAAGGGTGCCATTCTGGAGCCAACTTGAACTGGCCAATCTGTTCCAGTTGGTGGAGCCCCAAATGCTGCTGCCCTATTTGGGGAGGCACCCCTGGACAGGGCCAGGAGTGAGGTGTGGGAGGAAGTGGCAGTGGCCCTGGAGGAGGCCACAGGCATGGAGAGGACAGCGGAGCAGTGCAGGCACTGCTATGGTGACCTGCAATGGTAGGACCCAGACAGGCTTGCCCACCTGCAGGCACATGCCAGGAGGGGCACGGTGCCACGGCCAGGTAGGTGCCCCATCCATACACTGTTAATGTCCATACGGGTATCACGGTGGCATGTGTCCAGCACATGGGGGCCATCCAGTGTAGGCCATGGTGGTGGTATCGGGGTGGGGAGGATGGGTATGGCTGTGTGGGATTGCACACACTGGGGTGGGGGACTTTGCTACCAGATTGTTCTGATGTTCCTCTCTCCATGTTTGCACCCTAGGCTCAGAGGAGCACCGGCGGGGGGAGGAGAGCTTCACCAAGATGAACAGAAGGCTGGGAGGGCTGCCAGACAAGATAGGCACAGGGCCCAGCCTGATGATGCTGAGTGCCCTACATCCATGATTACTATTGCATGCTGTGTAACAGGGAGAGCAGTGGGGCATGGCCACCATCCATTGACACCACTGCCATGCACACAACTTGTTACAGTCAGCACTGTCCAGTGGCACTGTCTGGGAGTGCATCAATGGTGGTCCATGCATGCACTGGGTACATAGCTGTACCACTGCCTTCGCACCACATAGCCAAGTCACTGAACAGCCACCGTGGTGCTGTGCAGGACTTGGTCAGTGAGTGTGTGCAGCAGTCCACATGGCTGTGTGCACCTGGGTGGGCAGGTCTTGTGGATGCAATCACTGAGGGTGGTCACACACCATCACAGAGGCATGTCCCATGGCCGTATGTCATGCACAGTGGGTGGGCTGCATGGGGTTGTGCATTCACACCTATTGACTCTGCTCCCTTGTCCTAGGTGGATGGCAGCTGCAGGAGATCAGGGTGGCATTGTGGGAGATTCTCCAGGTAGCCAGGGTGGCACTGGAGACACTTGAATGGTTGGACAGGCTCGGTGTCCGAAGACATCATGGCAGGAGGAGAAGCCACAGTGGGGACTGGGGCTCCCACTGAGCTTGGAAATGCCCTGATTTCCCCTCCCTTGACACACCCTCACCCTCCTTCTCTCTACCGCTTGTTCCTCCTGCCCTTACCCACCCCCACCTTGTTTGTGTTCCTCCCCAAACCTTTGTAAACACTTGTACATAGTTTTGTTTGCTGTTTTAAAATACATTTCTTTGATATGCCTACTGTGGTGTCTCTGATTTGGTGCTGGTTATAGGTGTTCAGCTGCAGTGGTGTGCATGGTGTCAGGGTTGTTGCAGTCATGTCCATGTGTGTGTGTGTCTGTGGGGAAGTGAGTATGGTGTGGTAGTGGCTGTCAGTCACTGTCTGTGGTGTGTGTGTGTTGTTCCCTGTGCACTGGATGACTGTGTGCAGTGGTCCATGGTACATGCTCTGTGTCCATGGCACACCTGTCAGACCATCCATGGTCTGTGCAGCTGACACCCTTGCATGTCTGTGACATGCATGGTCTGCTGGCATGTCGGTGGCATGCAGGACAGCCACTGTACCTGGCACAATGCTGGGTTGTCTCCTGTCACTGGTGTGGTGCATGTCTGCCTTGGGTGACACGTGGCCTCCGCTGTTGTTGTCCCACCTCTATGCTGTCACTTGTGTGTGTCACAGGGAATGTGCACCACTGTCTGTTACTTGTGCTCCAGGCAAATGCTGGTGGCGTACAGCTCCATGGTGCCTGCGCAGGGTGGCTGGCACTCCTGTGCCATGGAGGGGTGCTAGCCATGTGTACACAGTTTCCATGGCCACACACTGGGGGCTTGGTTGCCCTGCTACTGTATCCCTGTGTTGGTGTGCCCTTGGGTATGGATGGGTTTTTGTCCATGCACTGTGTTGCATCCTGTGTGGTGCATGCTTCCATGCACCACTATGGGTGTCTGCGCTGGCTGTTGTGGCCAGTGCTGGCTCAGGGTGTGTCCTTGGGAGGGTGTGCTGGGTGCTGTACCACTGGTGGTGGGGTCCAGGGCATGCCCTGTCACATGTAGGGTACCTTGTGTGCCAACGTATGGTCGGTCTCTCAGCTGTATCTTGGGGGGATGTGCATGGTGGCACTGTGTATGCAGTTGTTGCATCGCTGTGTGCTGCCACCCACTGATGGGTGCTCATGGTGGGGCTGCCTTGCATGGTTCTGTGGTGCACAGGGTTGCATTGTCACAGTGGGGGTGGTGGCATGCATGAGGTATCCTCCACTGGTTGACGCTGCTCCTGGGCAGGGTGTCTGGGGGTCACGGTGCAGGGTGTACTCTGCAATGGTGGAATGGTGTGGTGCGGGGTGGTCAGCCCTCCTTGTGTTACTGTCACAGCTTGCCAGGGGGTGTGCTGGGGCACCATGCGCCAGCTGTGGGTTGGTTGCTGGTATCCATGGCTGGTGGTTATTCCAGCTCTCCACTGGTTGTGCAGTGCATGGGATGTGGGGGGCGATGTCTGTTCTGCTGTGTGCTCCTCTGCCCATCTGTGGCATGGGTGGTGGGCCCCTGCAACCTGTCCCTGCGCAACCCTGGTTGTGCTGATGCACTGCTACCCTGCTCCACGGGGCATCCCTGGTTGCACTATGGCAAATCTGAACTGCGCAACTGCACATCCCTGGTTGCGCTATGGCACAGGTGGCATGATATTCAGTTGTGTGCCGCAGGCGCATCTTTACCTGCGCAGTTTTTGAATATCGCACTTCTTGCACATAGGCGCAGTGGACTTGAGCTTGCTCCTGCTGTTGCACACATTTTGGGCACAGGTTGAATATCTTGGCCTAGATCTACTAACTGAATTCAAATGTGAACAACTTTAAAATGAAAAATGAATGCATGGTACCATGAGGATGAAAGTTGTTGAGCACAAAAATATCTTCAAAATGAGAGGTATTTCATTTATGGATACCTTTTAGTTAAAAAATAGCAAAAAAGCAGCAGCAAATTCAATTGTTTGTCACTTTATCAACAAACAGATTTAAATAAGTTTAAAACAAAAATGATAGCATGATACTGAGAGCACATTTGTTCAGCACAAAATATCTACAATGTAAGTGGTGTTTCATTTATACAGTATATACACCTTTTAGTTTTTTTATAATTATCAAAAGAAAATTAATTTAGTTTTCATTTTTGCAACATACAAATGCAAGTAGCTTTAAAATGAAAAACGACTAACATGGTACTTTGAGTACAAAAGTTGTTCAGCACACAAATATCTACCAAATGAGTGGAGTTTCATTTATAGATACCTTTAAGATTTTTTTATAATTAGCAAAAAGTGGTAGAAAATTCATTATTTTTTCACTTTTGGAGATATGGCATAAATAGAATATGGTACCTCCCTACAGGAAATATTGTTCCTAGTTTTGTTGTTGTGTCCTCCTCCAATTAACCAAACTGCAGTTTGCTTTTCAAATAGTTCCCACCTCCTACCTTCCAAAGGGGGACAGGGTGCAAAACTGTTGTACACTTAGGCAGGATATTCAAAGCAGTTGCGCAATGTTCACATGAGTTGTGCTGGTGCAACAGTCGAAATGCACCATGAAGCGATATTCAAACATTGTGGCTATGCAGCACAAATTCCACTGCACCAAGGCACAAATGTAATGTATGCAGTGCAAGTGCAGGGGGTGTACCCATGAATAAGTGGTGCAACAGCATATTTAACCACAAACCATGGCGCAACTGAGGAGCAAGATCCCAGATGCACCACCCCGACTTGAGCCCATAAAATCCATGCTCAAACACACAGACAGGGATGTGCTGTGAACAGACAGAGAGAGAGAGAAACAGACAGACAGACAGTGATAGAGACACACACACACACACACACACACACACACACACACACTGACAGCCAGACAGGAAGCCAGTGGACAGCCAGGGTGAGATGGACGGTGGCCCATTCCATACAGAGGTGGTAATGAGGGGTGTGAAGAGGCAGGAGGAATAGCAATATGGCCAAAGAAGGTCCCAGCAGCAGTTTGTCCAACACAAGTTGTACCGTGCCCGCATCACATTTGAGAACTACAGTGATACAGAGATAGTGGGCTGGTACCACCTGAACAGGGCAATTCTGAGGCAGCTCTGTGAGTTATGCAGTGATGAGATGCAGGCATCCACTAAGTGGAGTCATGCCATGTTGGTGGAGACTAAGGTGACTGCAGTGATGTGCTTGTTTACCACGGGCACCTTCTAAAGACCAACTGGGGACACCATTTGGATCACTCAGTTGGCCATGTCCTGCCTCCTCACTCAGTTCCTCAATACTCTGCTGCCACGTGCTGCAGAGTCCATATATTTCCCAGCACACAGGTGGAGCATACAGCAAACATGCAGGCCTTTCACAGGCTGCATGCATGCCAGGTGTGATTGGGGCCATTGACTGCACCCATGTGGGCATCTGCATATGACCAGATCCTGACGGCTGGTCTACATCAACTGTAAGGATTACCTGACAGTGAACTTCCAGGTGGTGTGCGATACCACGGAGTTCATCTTCAATGTTGTGCCACACACCCCAGGAGTGCACATGTTGATTCATCTGGCACAGCCCATGCTGTGCCAGAGGTTTGAATGTGGGGACATCCCCACGGGCCACCTAGTGGGTGAGTATGGCATATGCTGGGGTCTGCATGGCACTGCTGAGGGGCATGCTGGAGCGAGCGGTGGGCATCCAGGACTAGGAAGTATCACAGCACAGCAAAGGGCTAACCATGTCCATTCTGTCACAGGTGATGGAGCATATCCACTGTGACCATGGCTGTTCAACCGGCAACCCCACAGGGGAACGATACAACAAGGCACACGCCAGTGCACATGATATAATAGAATGCATCTTTGACATGCTGAAAATGCATTTCTGTTGCCTAGAAAGGTCTGGTGATGCCCTACAATACAGTCCATCAAAAGCCTGTGGCCTATTCTGACCGCTGCATTCTGCACCACATGACCATTGACCGTGGGATAGCTGTTGAGGCAGATGATGGTGACAGTAGTGGGGATGATTGTGGTGATGTGCCAGAGGGTGGTGGGCAGCCACTCCATGGGAGACATGACCCGAGACTGGCCACACAGGCAAAGAACCACTGGGACACTATCACACATGAGCACTATGGTAAATGCAGGTGAGTGCACAGAGACACAGAGATGCACAGGCACACACAGCAGCACAGAACACACAGACCTGGATGAGCACAGCCAGAGGCATGCATGGTATGGGGCACACAGCAGGCATTGGGGCAGGCACTGGCACACAGCAGTACACACACACAGCACAGGCATGTGCACACACAGACAGACAGACACACAGTGGTACATGACATGAATCAGAGGTACTACACTGGTGCACAGGCACAGCCTGTGGCAACTTTAGCAACCATTATCACACCCATGCCATGCACCCAGCAGCACGGCTGGCATACACATGGGGTATGCAGCACAGCATGCCAGTGACACACCACAGGCATGCTGCACCCACAACACCCACACAGGGAACAGCAGCAGATGGGGTGCAGGGTAGCAGACTTATTAGGCCAGCCACACAGTACCTGGCCATCACAGCCATGTGGGCAGCCACGCCAGGCTGATCCCCAGTTGCAGGCTGGCCATCAGCCACAGGGGGTGTCTGAGGCCCCCAGAGGTTGATGTATAGGGACCACAACCATGTCCATGCAGGGGAAGAGGCACCCAAACAGGCCTACCCTGGTGTACCTGGATGCCAATTTGGATTTCTGTGTCCCCTGCAATGGGGTCACCAGACACAGTGACCATGGGATATATAGTGCACTGCAGGGTATCCTCTGCACATGGCTAAGCCCAGTGGCAGCCAACAACAACAGACCTGCCACAATGGTACCAGTCATACAGTCCATTGTTGCCACAATGACACTGGAGATGCGGTCCATAGACATAGTTATGGCCTCCCGCAACTGGCAGAGCCCATCCATAATCTGCACAATGCCCCTGTCCTGCTGCTCTGCCAGCTGTCGCACCTCTGCTCACAGTGCATGCATGTGCGTGGTGAGCAGCACCTGGTGTTCCACAGATGCATGCAGCAAATGTGTGTGCTCATCCAGGCAATCGCATCCTGCACACCCTGTCTGGGGTGCTGGACTGCAGGGGGTATCATGGTACCCTGGCCAGCCTCTCTCTCCAGTGGAAGAAGCACAGGATGCCATACATTGGGTCCAGGCTGTTCAGATGCACTGGCAGCAGACCCCGTGCCACACTGCCCTACATCCCCCATGACCTGCTGCTGCTGCTGCATGATCAGTCGCTGGCCAGTGCCATGCCTGTTCATCACATAGTCACCACCATCCCCGCTGTGACATCAGTGCCACCCACCAATGTGCAGCCAGGGACAGGTAGCAGCCATGCAGCTGTCGTCACTACACTGTGCCCAGATGCCTCCTTTGATGCATCCAGGAATGTGTCGGCAACCATGTCCCCAACGCTTTGCAGTATCAGTATGATGTCATCATCGGAGCCGGACATGTCCCCCAGCTGGGTCTCTGCACATAGCACACTTAAGCTATCATCATGCATGAACCCAGCCAGGACAACATCTGGTGGCAGGTCAAAGCTGTCAGGTAGCTTGGGTGGTGCTCACTCTCAGCATGTCCGGTCCACGTGTGCCGGTCAAGGTGGATGGACCATCCACCTTAGCCATGGCTGGGGTTGACCCTGCCCCCTCATCCACATGGAGGTCTGATGGTGCTGCAATGAAGAAACAGTGTGTTAGTGCTTAAACTACAGGCCCATGTCCCCCTCCATCCTGTGGGCATGTGTGGGATGCTACATGCCACCCTGTGGCCATGCATGCCCACGTCAATTTATGCAGGTGGCATGCCACATGGCGGTGGGCACCACCACATGGCCACACGCACATACTGGATATGTTGGTAGGGTGTCTACTCACCATGCAGGGATGGGTTGCCACCCATCTGGAAACCTCCTCCAGGGACACACTCCACCACTGTGCATCTGAGGGTGGATGCCACCAGCTCTTCTGTTGCCATCAGGGTGGATGTGGTGGATGGGCCACCGCCAGTGGCACTGCAGGATGCATGTATGGCTGCCACCTTCTCCTTTATGTGTCTCTTGTCCATCCCAGCCTTCTTCTTGTACTCCCATGTGCTTTGCTGGGGTGTCCATGCCTGTTCATGGAGTCCACCACTGCATCCCAATCACCGACCTCTCCTGGGAGTGTCAGTGACACTGCTGAGGAGTACCCCTGTCGAGGTAGGCCTCATACAAGGCATTGGTCTCAGCCTTTGTGAAATGGGCCTTCTCTTCCGGGAAGGCCCACAACCCTCCTCTTCCTCCTGTCCCAATGTGTAGCTACCAGTGGACAATGGCAGCATGTTGTGTAGTATGTCAACATTTCCCATGTATGTCCTCATGATATTGTTTATGCAGGCCCCTGTTGCCCTGCACCAGCATATACCTACCTCTTGAGGTTGCAGTATCAGTCCATGGCCTGTGCTATCCAACGGCACTTTTCAGGTTCATCTCATGCTAATTAGCAGATGCACAATGGTAATGAGATGCTAATGCACCTCACTGCGCTAAGCATTAGCTAATAAGGTAATATGCATACAGTGGCTGAATATCGCAAACCTGCTCCATGCGCAATGTGATTGCATCAGAGCAATCCTGTTTTGAATGGCTGGTGCATGCGCGGTGCACATTCCTGATGTGCACATGTGTGCATGGCATTGCAGGGGCCCAGCACGCATCCTGCATTACATGCACATAGCGGTGCTATGGTGCAGTACTATTGCGCATCTACCATTGTGTTGCATGGTGCCTCTCATGGCATTCCCTGTCAGTCCCGTACCACGTACATGCATGATCATGTAAGTGCAATCCACTGTGCATGTCACACACATGCACATCTGTGTGTGGGGTCACAACCCCTGACCCCGCGTACCTGGTGGCAATGTGCACACTGTGATGTCCATGGATGCACAATGCTACTGCATCATACATCACCATATTGCAGATCACTGTATTCACTTCCCTATTGTACATTCCACATGTTGCACCCATGTGCATGAGCACACCACCATCCAATCTGCCATTTAGACCTGATGGAGGACATGGCACAGGCAGGGGTCTAGGAAGGCCTCAACTGGTCAGAGGTTGAGATAGTCAACCTTGTGGCAGTGGTGATGCCTTCTGAGGGTCAGCTGTTTGGCACTGTACCACTGCAGCAGGCCACGGGGGATGTCTGGGTGCAGGTGGCCTCAGCCATGGAGAGCCACACTGGAGTGGCACGCAGTGCTGAGCAATGCCACCACAGGTATGGGGACCTACAGTGCAGGAATACGGAGTGACTTTGCAGGATGCATGCCTTGCTCAATGCTGGCTGTGCAATGGGGGGTGCCATGCTTGCCTGTGTACTCATGTTCACTCTCACCTTTACATCCACAGGGCCTGAGGACTGCAGGTAGGCTAGGGAGGCCACAGCAGTGATGCAGGGCCAAGGGATCCCACAGTGAGCAGCCCCAGCAGGGAATCACCAGGCTAGTAGGTGTGTCTACATTGCTGATATCTGTCACAGTGTGAGTGCTGTGTGTCATGGTTGGGCCAAGGTGTCCATGGCCCTGTGTCCATATGGCTGTGGTAGCACACTGCCGTGGTCCGTGCCACTGTTGCATGTGCTGTGGCAGAATCACACTACCTGGTGGGGGTGTACACGGCTCCCACACTGTGTGCTGCCATGGTGCCAGTGCTCCATGCCATGTGCCCATGGGTGTGTGCACATGGATGCACTGCATGGCACAGTCTGGCTGGCTGCATCATTGTGGTGTGCTGTGTGGCTGACTGGTGTGGCCCCCATGTGTGAGCTGTCTATGGTCCCCTATTGGTGTGTGCCCCCACAGTCCATGGCACACTGTGGGTGGGATTGTGTTTGTGTGGCTTTGCACTGATTGGCAGTCCTGTCCCATCCCAGGCAGTCATAGGACAGTAGCTGGGGGAGATGGCATGCCCACATGTCCAGAACGTTGGATGGGTCCATGCACTCCAGAGGATGCTCCTTGCCCTGCAGCAGTGCCACATACAGGAGACAACGGCATTGTGGAGGGAGATCTAGTGGCTGGGGCAGTCTGTCAAGGGCCACAGACAATGGACATTTCCACTCTCTGCTGTACATAGCCCCCATCCCTTCTGAAAATCTCTTTCCCTACTGTCCCACATCCAACTGTAGAGCCCCTGCTCCCTATATCTATCCCCCTCTCCCCCATTCCTGAACCTGTTTATTGCTGTTTGTATTATTCTTGTTATATAAAGCCTTTTGTTCACTATGGGCCTGTGTCAGTGTCTGATTTGCAGGTGGCATGTGGAGCCATGCTGCAGTTGTGTGCTTGTGGTGCACCCAGGGAAGTGCCGCTTCATGGGCAGTGGGTGCATGTTTTCCAGCTGTGGTCAGTGCTGCTGCTTATGGCCCAGCCATGTCTGCCTGTGGGTCAGCTGTGCTTGGTGTGTCACTGTGTTGGTGGTGTATTGCTCTGTGCTGGGTTTGTGTGGCCAGGGGGTTGATGTCTTCTATGCACAGAACATTTGTATTCCCCTGGACTGTTCCATCTGTCATCACATGGCCCTCACTGTGCACTGGTGCATGCACATGCCCATGGGTGTGTTGCCTGCCTGTGCCTTGTGCCTGGGGTGTCCTTCAATGGTGGTACTGATGGCACAGGGACATGTGTGGTGTTGTTTTGGACCCATGCCGGGTGCTGTACAGTGCAGCTGTGCAGGGACTGGTGTGGCATGCTGTTGTGTTGCCCATGAGTGTGCTCCCATGCAGTTTTGAGGTTGTGTTTTCCCATGTCCCTGTGGCTGGTTTGGCCATAATTGGCCTGTGCTACTGTCAGGGGTTCCTTCCCTGCAGTGCAGGCTATGTGCACAGACTGTGTCCATCCCACATGGACCCATGACAGGATGGGTGGCCTGTGCCTTGCCCATACCTGGTCGGTGGGCCCTTGCATCCACCTTGTCCCTGGAACTGTGCCCTCTGTGCACCATGGCCATATTTGGTGGGTGTCTATTGTGTGTCACTATCATTGGCATAGATGGTGTTACAGGCCTTGGGTGGGTTCATGTTCCAGGGTGATGGCCTTTGGTTGTCTGTGAGCATTCCCCTGGTGTCCTGTTTGCCCTCCAGGTCTGTGCTTCTGTGCTCATGGGTGTGCCCTGCTGGAGGGCATGCTTTATTCACCCTCTGGGTCCTTATCTCTGTATCCCTGTGGTGGCTATTTTCATGCTTCATGGGTACAGTATGTGCTCTGGTTTGCTCCACACATCTATGGCGCATCTTTGCCATATTCAGATGACTTGTGTTTGGTCATTTCGGCCAGTGCAACATCTGAATATGGCTCCTGCTGTGCCATGGCACATCCCACTTGTGCTGCGCTGGCATTGCACCAGCATTTGATGCATTTCTGAATATCCAGCCTTTAATGTTTCCATTTCTATTTTCCCCGGTCTGTCAATGCTGCCTTGCAGTGACAATGTGAGCCACAGATTCTTATATTCCCACTTTACGTTATCAGGCAAAGTGATGTAGGGCATGCTGCATTTCTTATGCAATCACATAATGACACTTCCTTTTCTTCATTGCATTTAATCAGTGCACATGAAAACTCTCTTCCCCATACTATCCAGAGCTACATTTCGCTCTGCTTCTGTTTTCCTTTTTTGGTTTCATTTTGTGTCATTCAGCTGTGTACCATTTAAATTAGAATATCTCTGTTTACAGGCAAAGAAGCTAGCTGCCTGGTGCTCCTCAGAGCAGCCACCTGCTAACTCTCCCACATCCTTAGCATGCCCTTCCATGGCAGCATAGGTGCCTTCGGCACCTGAGTAAAGACATCCACACTTCCCAGGTAGTTCATGGCACTCAGCTGTGCCTTGTACCTCATAACCCACCTCACAATCCACCTGGGGCATGCAATAATTTAGGATTACTGCACACCTTGTCATGTGTTATTACTTACTTACAATTTACATTGTGATCCTATGGGATATTATATCCCACTTCCCAGGTAACTGAAGGCACTCAGCTGCACCTTATGTCTCACATCCCTCCTGGAGCATTCAGAATTTAGCCTTGCTGCACACCCTGTTGTGTGGTATTGATCACTTAAAATGTATAATATAATCTTATTTTAAATTTTATACCACACTTCATAGGTGGTTGAAGCACTCAGCTACCTATCATGCCTTACAATCCACCTGGGTCCTTCCTTAATTAGCACTGCCACACACCTGCCATGTATGTGCTTACTTGCAATTTACAGTGTGATCCTATGAGAATTTTGTATCACACTTCTCAGGTGGCTGAAGGCACTTGGTTGCACCTTGTGCCTCACAAACCACTTGGGGCATACTACACTTAGAATTGTTGTATGTTCTGTCGGTGTTGTTGCTTAATTACACTTACAATGTGAGCCTCTGGGAATCATATATCACACTTCCCAGGTAGTTGAGGGCATTTAACTTTGCCTCATGCCTCACAACTCACCTTGGGGTGCAGTAATTTAGCATTGCCACACACTCTGTCACATGTTACTCCTTGCTTACAACTTACAATGTGATCATATGGGGATTTTTTTACTGCACTTTCCAGGTGGTGTATAAGTATGAATGTGAATACATGGCTACAGAAGCACTGGACCATGATGATGGCTGTTTCTTATGTCATTTGGAAAGAGCTGTATGCTGTTTGTCTTGCCTGATGATGGATGCACTGTATGTGGTTGTCTGTGTTGCCTTCCCTTTAGCTGCTTGAGGGGGTGCTGAGTTAGTGCTGAAGACCCTAACATCACATTTCCTCATTTTGTAGCTTTAATAGCAACTCAAACTGATTCATTAATGGAGATTTTGCAAAGAATATATAAAGGGATATACACCCCACTGGAAATATTGTTGATATTTTTGGTGAGTGCTGATGACTGATGACATCACAAGTAATGAAGCCACAAGTGATGTCATCAGGCCAATCGACACAAGAACAAAAAATATCAAAAATATTTCCAGTAGGGAGGCAGCATGTTCCATTTATGCCATACCTCCAAAAAGGTGGGAAAATTGAATTTCCTGCCATTTTTGGTTTTTATTCTTTGGTATCCAGCTGATTATAAAAAATCTAAAATGTATAAATTAAACACCACTCATTTGGTAGATATTTATGTGCTGAACAACGTTTGTGTTTAAAGTGTCATTCTATCATGTTTCATTTTAAAGCTATTTGCATTTGTTTGGTGCAGAAAGTGAAAAAAAATGTCCCCTATTTTTTGCTTATTATAAAAAAGACTAAAATATATAAATAAATGAAACACCACTCATTTTGTAGATATTTTTATGCTGAATAAATGTCGTGCTCACAGTACCATGCTATCATTTTTGTTTTAAAGTTATTTGCATTTGTTTGTTGAAAAAGAATCAAAATTTAAATTTCTGCTGCTTTTTGCCAATTTAAAAGAAACTAAAAGATATCTATAAATGAAAAATCACTCATTTTGTAGCTATTTTTTGCTGAACAGCTTTTGTGCTCACAGTATCATGCTATCATTTTTCATTTTAAAGTTATTTGCATTTGAATATAGTTAGAGAGCTAGAATACATCTGTACAGTTGGCATTTCTCGTATGATTGACACCATCAAGGCAGCCATGTTAGCATTCTTAGAGCAGGTTTTTTGTATCAGAAGAGGCAGTGTTTAGAATTTTCAAATCCTATGAAACTGCATTTATCCTACTTTAATAAATGCATTTTCAGTATAAATGTAAACAACAGCCTCTAATTTACATGCCTATGGAGTAATTAAAACAAATGTGCAAAATGATGTTTTAGGCATCATTTAACATATATTTTCTGACAGGTAACAGCAAGCATGATGCTAAAGAAGTACTAAAAGCAACTTAACACCTTTTTAGATGGGATATGGAGAGCTACTCACATAGCAATGTCCTGGTGATTGGGGAGTTTAATGCTAGATTACATGAGGAGAAGTGACGGTAACAGAAGATGTATGACCAATTAGCAATCTTTGATAGGACTAATGCTTCAATAAGTAGAAATTCTAAATATAAGGTTGCAAATACAAGATGAAAAGGCTTTATGATAATAACCAAAAAAACATTATGGTATTAAATGGAAGAATGCCCAAGGCAAAGAAGGAGTGTACACTGTACCTATATTGAAGGTAATGGCTCATCTGTAATAGAATTAGTCTGGGTGAATATTAATATGTTACCCATCTGTAAAGACCTGAAAATAGAAATTAGACCAGAAAGCTCTCACTGCTCAATAACGCTATTGATAAAATCTTTTAATAAACGAAAAAAAGAGGGACTGTATGCAGCACCTATTGAAATTAGAAAAATAATTTCATAGAATGGGAAAGAATATATAAAGTGGACTTTGTAGAAACCTTGCATGAAAGAGGAGTCTTGAATGACTTAGAAGAACTATTGGAAAGTAAGGAAGAGTATCATACTCAATTCATAAAACTTGAATACATTTTGAACAGAATATCAAACATACTAATTAAGGAAGTTTTAATTAAGGATAAGAAATGAGCAGAGTGGTTTAATAAAATTGTCTTTGTGCTAAAAAAATGGTAAATAAACAATTTAGATTGGTTAAATGGATCCCCAGCAGACAGAACAAAAAATATTAAATAAAACAGGGAAAGATTATGATAAAGTGATCAGACATGGTAGTGAAAGATATAGGAAATGGCTATGGGGGAAACTGGAAAGTGCTGCATACCAGAAGGACATAACATAAGAACATAAGAATTTGACAGCAGATGGGGACTGAGTGACCCATCTAGTCTGCTCATGAACCTACCCCTATATTTTGCTGTTTTGTTTATACCATAGTGCCAGTCCCATGTGTGTTTAAATGTATTCACTGTCTTTTCTGCAATCACCTCTGAGTGCAGGCTGTTCCATGTGTCTATTACCCTCTCCACAAAAAAGTACTTCCTGATATTGCCGCTGAGCCTTCTCCCTCTCAGGTATAGGTTGTGCCCTCTTGTACACACCTCTCCATCTGCATGGAAGATTTTGTCTACCTGAACAGTTTCTATACCCTTGATGAATTTGACTATTTCTATAATATCCCCTCTGCCCCTTCTCTGTTCCAGGGAGTACAAGTTTAGGTCTTGGATCTAGGTTCATATGACTCATGATGGAGACCCTGCACCATCTTTGTGGCCCTTCTCTGAAATGATTCCAAGCACTCTGTGTCCTTCCTCAGGTGGGGCCTCCAGACCTGGATACAGTACTCCAAGTGTGGCCTCACCAGGGATCTATAGAATGGAATGATCACTTCTTGTTTCCTGCTAGTTATTCCCATGCCTATGCATCCAAGGATGCTGCTTGCTTTTTGTGCTGCTTTTTCACATTGAGTCCCTGCTTTAAGGTCATCCAATATGATTACGCCTAAGCCCCATTCAGTCCTGGTCTCTTCAAGTCGATGCCCATCTAGGAAGTACTGAGTTCTTGGATTCTGCTTTCCCAGGTGCATCACTTTGCATTTTTTCCATTAACATTTTATTCAAATTTTATGCAGAGACAGCATGACTGAGAGAAAGGTTTACAAGATATGAGTGAAATATACAATTATCTCATTACAGAAATGGTAAGACATTTTCTCTGCTATACCCCCAACCCTAAAAATCCCATAAAAGCCTAAAACTCTAAACTCCCCATCTCAACCCACCTCTAAATATTGCCCCCCCTCTCCCCTCTCCTCAGCTGCCTTTCGAATCATTGTTTATACAGGTGAATTCACAAATCACAATGAATAGATAGCATCAAACAGGGCCCATATCTTCTCAAAGCGGGTAATTGATTATGCAGGGTCGCAATCATCTCCTCCATCTGGAGAGAAGCAAGAAGCTCTGCTAGCCATTCAGAATAAGAAAGTACAACCTTATCTTTCCAATGGCGGAGAACCAATTTCTTAACTATGACTGAAATCAAGGCCATGTAATATTTTCTATTCCTGATTGGAAAAGTAGACATATCCCCCAGCAAACACACCTCTGGTTTGAACATATCCTCCAACCCCAATATGGGATCAAGCTTATCCCTGATTTCTGCCCATAGAGGAGCTACCTTAGGGCATTCCCAAAAAATATGCAAGAGATCCCCCTCTATCCTCATTACACCTGTAACATTTGGGTTCTTTTACCAAATTCAAATCTGTTAGTTTCTGGGGAGTAGTAAATGTTATGTAATACTTTAAACTGTATGAGCCTCAATGATGCGTGCCTAATAAAACTGTGACATGTATGCCAAATCCCAGTCCAATCTAAATTAATATTAGGAAATACGGAGGCCCAATAAGAATAGGGGACAAGATTAACAGAATAGGCCCAATGGAACAGGACCGTATAGATCTTGGAAATTACATGTGTGATTCCTATCAACGGACGTATATCCCCAGAAAGCGGCACTTTGGGGCTGCACCTTCTCCCTTCCAAGCTTCTGGAGCAATACATGACGAAGCTGATATATTTTAAAATATCTTTAGTAGTTAGATTGAATCTGTCTATCAACCCCAAGGCAGGAACCAATTCCCCCTCCTCAGTAAGGAAATCCTTCAAAGAGCAGTTATCAGGCAATTTCAACCAATCAGATCTGATGGTACTATTACCTATCAAGACCCGTGGATTACCCCAAATCGGTTGATCCTAGTCCTTGGCCAAATCATACTTAATAAAGCCGCAAAGCTGATTATGAATTTTAAGTGCTACCCCAATGGGGGATTTTTTCAACAAGGAGGGAAGTGCTTTGGGAGTTAAATAGGAAAGAGCTTCGGGGGTAATACCAAATTTTTTAATAAGGTTTATTTCTAAATTGACCCATAAAGGAACATAGTATGATGCTGATTGTCGGGTCCTTGTATAAGGCCCATCTGCCATACTTACTCAGCCGAGCTGACCAAAAATAAAGGCCGAAGTGAGGCAACTTTAGCCCTCCCAATGACTTAGGGGCGGCTAACTTTTGGTAGGCCATTCTGGCTTTTTTATAACCCCAAACAAAATCCGCTATCATACTGTGGAGTTTTTTAAACCACGATATAGGAAGCCAAATATTTAACATACTCAAGGGGTAAAAAAGTCTGGGGAATATATTCATTTTAATTATGTTTATCCTCCCCCACAGTGAAAATGGGAGTTGGGTCCATCTCTTGAGGTCCAATTCAATGGTGTGAACAAGAGAATCCAAATTTAACAGACGCATCCTTGCAGGACTGTTCGTCAAAGAGAGACCAAGGTATTTGAGAGAGTCAGAATTCCACCTCTAGGCCTAGCTCTATAACTTCTCATTTAAATAACCTATTATTAAAGGGTAAACCACCATTTTATCTTGATTTAATTTATAATTAGCTACAAGACTGAAATTTTTATTAATTTTAACAAATTGGAATGGACTTAGTAGGTCTGGAAACATAGACCAGGAGGTCATCCGCATATGCAAGTAACTTTTATAGTTTGGCTCCATATTTTAATACCTTCTATTTCTTTATACAGACTATACTTCTTATGTGAGGTTCTAAATACAAATTAAATAAGAGTGGGGATAAAGGGCATCCTATCGAGTACCAACATATAGCTGAAAAGGGTTAGAAATAGCTCCATTACAGATTACCCTAGCCGAAGGATTAGAGTATAGTGCTCCAATCCATTCTAGAAACTTCACAGGGAAGCCAAACCTCCTCATGACTGAAAACAGAAATCCCCAATAGACCCTATCAAAGGCCTTCTCAGCGTCCAAGGAGACCAACGCCAACGGGAGATTGGACCCCTCGGAGGCCGAGAAGACATGCGTCAATGTCCTAAAATGGTCGGCCGAGGACCTACCCTTCATAAATCTGACCTGTTCATTGCCTATTAACTTGGGCAATACTCTGTTAATTAGATCTGCCAAAACTTTCACCCGAATCTTTATATCACAATTTAATAATGAGATAGGCCTATAACTGGCCAGTTTTACAGGGGGTCTATTCGGCTTAGGAATTAGGACTATAAGCGCCTCTGAAAAAGCTTTATCCACTTCCTGGCCAGAAAGAACGTGCTGAAATAACCTAAGAAGCACAGGCGCCAGTTTCTGGGAAAATTTTTTGTAGAAATTAGGTGAAAACCCATCAAGACCCAGTGTTTTATCTGCGGAGAGACTCTTAATGGCTAGTTCTATTTCCTCCTGGGTTATATCCGCTGTGAGAAATAACCGGTCAGATTCATCCAACATAGGGAGGTCCAGACCTTCCAGGAAGGATGAAATTTCTGAACTAGTGGGCGGAGTCCATATTTCTATATAAGGTTTCAAAATATTGATGGAAGACCTGAACCATTTCATCCAGAGAAGTATTGACACAACCCTCCTCTTCAGATAGGATCCCCTCAATATGACAAGAGGATTCAAGTTGTGCAATACATCTAGCCAAGAGTTTCCCGGGTTTTTCCCCCTTATTCACATACTTGGCTCTGGTCTTGATTAAAGCTAACTCCGCCTGCTCTCCTAAAATTCTGAGATAAGCGTCTGTCACTTTAACCAACTCCTCCTTATCCTCCTCTTGTGGATGTATGGAAATATTGGATTCTAAAGACCTAATACGTGTCAACAACTCAGACATGATATGCTCTTTTTCCTTTTTCTTTTTAACAGCTATACTAATTAGTATTCCCTTAGGTAGGCCTTAAATGCCCCCAGAGAAAATGTCTGGACGGACATTATCAACTAGGTTATTTAGGGTAAACTCATCTATTTGTTCAGATATAAATTTGGCAAACTTGGTACTCTTAGAATTTGATTGTTCATCTTCCACCTATTCCTTTTTCAGGGAAGATGGAAATGAGATGGTTACATCCAACGCTGCATGATCAGAGATAGGGCCTGCAATGATATCCGAATCGAGTACCCCTCTGAGAAGAGATCGAGAAAGGAATACATAATCGAGACAGGATGCCATCCCATGAACTGGGGAAATGAAGGTGTATTCCCTAGACTCTGGGTGGAGGACTCTCCAGACATCTGCTAGTCCCAGTCGATCTAAAAGTTCCCCCATGGCTCGAGAAGCGGGGGTGTGGTATATATGAGATCTGACGGATCTATCCATTAAAGGATCCAGAGTTAAATTAAAGTCCCCACCCAGAATCATAGGGAGCTGGGTAAATGGTAAAAGAACCTTCAACAGTTCCACCAGAAAGTCCTGACTGTCTACATTGGGGCCATAAGTCAGACCAATTAAAATTTCAATATTCTGTAATTTACCTCTAACTAACACGTATCTGCCCTCCTTGTCCTGAACCACTTGTACTGAAGTAAAGGATATAGATCTATGTATTAATATCATTACACCTCTACTCTGTGTACTACCCTAGAGGAGGAAAAACCTCTCAATTTGTAGTCTCCTCATAGCATTGGCCTCCAGTTGGAGTAGATGTGTTTCCTGTAAAATATAATCCCTGCCTTGACAACCTCAATATGTTTCAGGATTCTGTATTGCTTAGTTTTAAGCCGTGCCCCCTTGATGTTCCACGTAAGAAATTTAACCAATATGTCTGTCCCCATACTTATTAAAAAAGACCAGAATATAGTATGAGCACCCTGTTACTATACTCGAAAAGAAAAAGAAAATTCCTAAACCTAGCACCCAGTAAACTAACCCTCGTAGTGCCTCGAAACCTAGATTCCCACCCTCTAAAACCCCCAGATACCCACCATCCCCACCCATCCCAGAAAACAACCAACATCCCAATAAACAACCAACCTCCCCCACCCTCAAATCTTCTCTATCCTCTTGGCCCATGACAGCAGGACACTCAGCCCACTCCCCAGTGTCTCCCCCCACCCATCCCTCAAGCCTTGCAAGGCAAGCCATATTGAAACTAACCCATTAGTTTGTTGATCCATATCTTCAGGCTTCCAGATATTATAATATCCCCAACTCAGAGAGTTTCATTACTTAATTGCCTTCCCCTGCTTAATACAACAGAGGGAGAAAAGACACCAAAACAAGACAAGAAAAAGGAGGGAAAAGGGGGGCCAATGCCCCACCTAACACAATTAGCTCCCCATCTGAGATAAATACCACAGCGGGGGGAGGGAGAACAAAGCCCGTCGGACAAGACCCCCTCTACCCATGAGTCCACCACAAATTGCTGAAAGATAGAAATTCAATCCAAACTAACTGAGAAAATACATGTTCCTTCTGAGGATAATGCAAATTATGGCATTCACTGACACCCTCTTGTGGCCAGTGTATAAAACATCTGCCATACCCTACTTTCAAAATATTATCCAGTACCGAGATAAGTGGGGTCAAATGTGATGTCCAAATTAATACAAAGCAACCATGCTAAGAGGTCACCATATACACCTATGGTGTTAACAAAGACCATATTATAATGTCCAGAGCAAACGTCCCAAAAAACATAGCATTTAAAACACGTGTAAGGAGACATGATGCCTTAATAATATTTCAAAGTCCCAGAAAAATAAGATTCAGGATGATTTTAACTCAGGTTCACACTCCTTCTTCTGTGGCAACCATTCAGGGAACCCCAAACAAGGCAGGGTAGGCAGTCTGCAATGCTGATGTAGCCGATTCAGGTGACTCAAATGCCTTCCATTCATCCTTTATGGGAACCTGTAGCTTCGTGGGGTAGGCCATTCGGAATCTAATATCCGCTGCAATCAGTCTCTTGACCAACGGATGAAAAGCTGCCCTTTTCTGCCTGACTGACAACGGGAGGTCCTGTGCCACTCTAAATTTGGTGCCTTCCCAAAACAGCTCTTTACTATCTTTAGCTTTTGCAACAAAAAGCTGACGTTCCTGAAAATTCAGAAATCAAAATATGAAAGTCCTGGGTGGCCCATTGGGAGGGGGCAGAGGGCACAAAGCTCGATAAGCCCTTTCAATAATATATGTAGAGCCAAATGGAGAGGGCCCAGCCACTCTTTCTACTAGCTTTTGTGTGAATTTAACAGCATCTGGACCCTCAGCTTTTCCGGTAGCCCAATGACTACCACATTATTTCGGCGACTCCTGCCTTCCAAATCTTCGAGCTTCAGCTTCATTTTACTAATTTTATGTTTCAGTAGAGTCAGAGCCGAGTCCATCTTTTCCTTATTATTTTCTAAGGATTTGATTCTGGCATCATTATCCAGCTTTCTGGGACAAATCCTCTAATGTTGCAGTAATATTCTTGATCTCATTAGCCATGTCGTTCATGTTGGCTTTAAGCGGTGAAATTCCTCTAAAAATCGAGATGAAATAAGGGGCTCATCTTCTGGGCTTCCTCTTCAGTGCCCTAGCTAACTACGAGGCCGAGGCCTTGGATTTCTTAGCGGCCTTCTCGGGGTCGCTGGAGGTGTATGCTTTGTCGGGGCTTCCATTTCCGCCTCCATGCGGGATGTATCTATACATTTATCTCACAAATGAGAGGGAGAGTGAGTAATTGAGACTCTCGAATCGAGGAGAAAATAATAAAATGGGAACGGGTAGACGGAGCTCGCGGAGAAAGCAGCTACTCCGCGCTCTGCATCACGTGACTCCTCATCACTTTGCATTTTTTAGCATTAAATCTAAGTTGCTGGTTGTTAGACCACTGTTCAAGTTTTTTGAGATCCTTCTTCATACTGGAGACTCCCTCCTGATTGTCCACCATATTACATAGTTTTGTATCATCTGTGAACAAGCAGACTTTACCCTCAAGATCATCAGCAATGTTGTTGATGAATATGTTGAAGAGGACTAGACCCAGCACCAATCCCTGAGGGACTCTGCTGGTCAAGAAACCTTCTTTGAACATGGCACCATTTACTATGACTTTCTGAGTTCTATCCTGCAGCCAAGTCGCTACCCATTGGACAGTAAAAACTGGAATCTGATTAGCAAAGGCACAGGAGAATATAAAGTAGAACTGGAAATGAACATAGAACCACAGGAATGGGTAGGCATTACAGAAAATTATTTTTCACAGATAATACAGAATTTTAAAAGGTATGGAAATAATTAAGGATTCTATGATATGGGTCAAGGCCAAAAAGCCATTTTCATTAGAAGAAGTTAGTTATGCTTTTGAGACATTTACCCTGCATAAATGCCCAGGCCCAGATGGAGTCCCAGTGGATATCTTTCAGACAATGAAGGAAATTTGGATCCCATTTTATATAACATTTTTAATATAGTAGCAGATGCTTATAAGGCACCTAATTCATGGAGAACAAATATAATAGTCCCAATATTTAAGAAAGGAAATTGGAAAGATTTGGGATGCTACACGCCCATTAGCCTGATTGATTGCACTCAAAAATTCTAACTAAAATTATAAGCATTATAATCACAAAATGGATAAAAGATTCATTTATTGGACAAGGCACAAGCAGGATTTAAAAATAAATATTATACTATAGATCATTAATTTGAAGGCTGCTTTCAACAATATTAATAGAATTAAGTTATGGGATAAGTTGGAAGAACTTAAACAGGATAATTACAGCCAGATTAGCTACAGTACTAGGGAGAGAAAAAAGTGATAGATTTCCATCTAACATGGGATTAGAATTTATTATTAAACAATTAATTACAGAATATCCCTGTCTGTTTATACATCATGTAAGATGTACTGTTTTAGTAAATATCAATGGTTATTTGACTTATTTTAAAATTATACAACCTGTAATAAGAGGGATTTAGTAGTTTGTTTCTGCGGATCATGTCTTGAATATATGTACCATATTCTGTGGCTTTATTATTTACATATACAGTGGATTCAGCCACAGTGAAGCACAGTAATTTGCAGTAATGACATATCACAAATCCTGCATGACAAAAGGGCTTAATTGCCATAGACTTACAGTGACCTCTGCTGTAAACTGCAGCATGCTGTGATATTCTGCAGCATTTCTGCATTGCATCCTGGTTGTCACATCTGTATAGCATAAGTACATGTTTAGATAACTTAGATAGTGACAGGGCTGTCTTGAAAACTGGGTTGCACAACATAAAGGACATGTCCTCCTGTATAAAAATAACGTTTTTTTTACTACTACTACTAAAACAAGGTTGTACGTTATCTCCCCTATTATTTAATATATATTTAAACACAATATTAAAACAAATGTACAATGCAGATTTTCACATGCCACGGATTGGAGATAAAGCTTGTCCCTACCTTGTCCCTATCTAACCTATGCTGATGATGCAGTGCTGTTATCAACAAGTTATTTAGGATTAAATTGAATGTTAAGAACATTTTATAATGAATGTTACAAGGTAGAGCTGCAAATCAATTATATAAAAACTATGATAATGGTTTGTGTCAGTAACAATAGCAAATATAGGTACTGTATGTCATTGATTGAAATGACTTAAAAGTGGTAAGTAGTTTCAGCTGTCTAGGCATTACTATAACTAAGGACTTGACATGGAATAAACATATAAAAGAAGTAGAAGGTAAAACTAAGGTTTTTGCTAGCATTAAGTAACTTTATATATAAATTTGGAGGTCAATCGGTGGAAGGATGCATGAAGGTTAGTAACGCAAAATTAAAAAGTCAAATTCTATACAGTGCTGAGATACAGGGAGTGCAAAACAAAACTGTCATAAATCAATACGTTAATACATTCTATACAAAAAATACTTGGATTACCACAGGGCGCTGCCACGGTGATGGTAAGGGTAGCATTGGAACAACATCCAATAGAGTATCTTATGCAGGAAAGGATGATGAGCTATTGGCTTAAGGTTTACAGGATGAAAGAGCATCGACTCATAAGAATCTGTATAGAAAAATTTATATCTATCTTACTTACAATACAGTAAATCTTTTCCAAGCAAGATGATTGTAGATAAATTTATTAAGCTATATGGCTTACTATGTTGCACTACAAATATTTTTAGAAGCCCCGCACAGATGATTCAACTTCAGATTAAGACTAAAATAATGGACATTTTTAAGCAGAGGGACATAGAACTCTGCAACCAGTATAAAATATGTAATTGGATGTCTAAGAATAAAATAAATCATAAGCTGGAATATTACTTAAAAGTGACACAAGAACCACACAAAAAACTCATAACAAGATTCAGATTCAAATTTTTTGAAACTAACTGGTTAACTAACTTATATAACAAGGAAAACATGGAAAGCAGTGCTTGTAGGTGTGGCAAGTGAAAATATGACCTCACATATTTAATGATTTTATGCTCATTATATGAAAATGAAAGGAAAAGTTTTTGGGAAGGATCCTTGATACATTCGTAATGGAGCCATATTATATGGTGACATATCTTTTAAAGACAAACTTGCCTGAGATTTTATGTGCTGTGACCTCTCTCCTTAGTCTAAAAACAAGAAATTACACTTACAGACAGAAATGAGAAAGCAGGAAAATCTTAGGAAAGATCTAGAAATAGAGCACTGTAAAAAAAGGAGGAACGACATAGATATTACTGTCATGATTTAATGAATTATTATTGAAATATTTTCTGTACATTTGGAAAGAAATAATTGCTCCTCAAAATTATAGGAATCTAATAATTAAAATTCAGTGGCTTGTGTAATATTAAGATCTTCCTGAAAGTGTTATATTAATGAGAAATAACTTAGGAAAGTGAATATAACTGATGTTTTTTAAAGTCAGTTAGGACTACTTTTTCTTAGATTACAGATTGCAGGCTAAAATATACCTCAGTGTGTGCAGGTAACCAGACCTGAATCCTTCAGTGTCCTGATTAAATTCAGTATTAACAAAATTAGCTAAAACTGTTTATTATGCTCTCTTTCCTATATGTAATATAGTAGGACATTTGTATTTAAATACTAAAGATCTATTGTACATGCTCATGTCTATCGTTGAATTGTGGACCCCCAGAATTAGCTAACATTGTACCAATATTAAATTCTCACTTCCATTTGTAATTGTGAAGACCAGTTGAATTTGAACACAAAATATTTATTGTAGGTGTCTGAAACTGGCTTTTATATGGGCAAAAGCAAAGAATGTCTGAACTTGGATATTAGATAATAATTGTATGAGTTGGTGTTTACTTTTTAAATTTGGATTACTAAAATTAGATATTCCTGTCATAATATTTTTCTTATATATAATAACTGGCTTTCCTTTTTCATAGGAAACCAGTAGTAATTGCCATTATAAAGAGAAGCGTTTATAATGCAAACAAAACCTCCAGATCTCCCCTACTCTGTCATCGTCCTCCTGTCTTCCTGCCATTCCAATGCTGTCCGCTTTCCTTCTCACCGAATCGGGAACCGCCACTGGGACTCGGCGGTAAGTCTTTTTTACAAAATAAAATGTGTACTCAAACATATACCTGCCCTACTAAACCAAAAACTTAAACAGATGTTTCACTTCTGATGGCAACCACGGACCGCGCACTGAAACTGGACCACGGTCGCAGACCAACAGCTTTTTATTTTATATATTTGCTGTGGCAAAAAAGGGAAAGCCAGCAATTATATAAAATAAAAAATGGGTCTGCGTGTTTAAACTCGAAGTTTACACACACCCTCGGGGTTAGATGCTTTTAATAAACCCCTCGAGCTTCGCTTTCGGGGTTTATGTAGCATCTAACCCCTCGGGTATGTGTAAACTTCTCATTACACACCACGACCCATACTTTATTCTCTATATAATTAATGGGAAGGACATATGAAACTGGATATTCAAAATATATGTGCTTGTGTGCATTGCTGTCTGTTAATTGTTTTTTTTATTATGTATAGTTTAAATTGTAAAGGCATCGAACAATAAAAACTTTAATATTTTTACTTGCAGTCACACTGCTACAGGAGAAGGACAGCATTCCAGATTTCTCCTGAGAGGAAAGCACCCCAAAACCTCCAGTGAAGTAGCAGAGGCCATCCTAAACAGAACACCTCCTGCTGGGGTACAGCAAGAAACAGTAGCTGCCATATGGTCTGTGAGTAATCAGTAAATTTTATCTGTGGGAAGAGTTTCACAGCCTCTGTGGTGCTGTTTAAACCAAGTCTCCCATGAGAAAACAAGTATTTGTCAATGCTGAATGTTGGCTTGCTGGCATTGGCAGTGCAGGAGTTAAAGACATGCATCATAGGAATGGCAGTGAAGTATTGAACTGATACCAACCCACCCCTACCCTGCAGAGAGTGACAGGCATTAGGGTGTCCCTTTGGGTGTTTGGCAGTGCAGTGCGGGAAGACACGTTTGGCAGGATGCGAAAAATGACAGCTGTACAGTTCATAAGGAGGTGTAAAAAAATACCAGTGTCGAAAATGTGGCATGTAAATATACCAAATTTGCGAAGTTACAAGGGTACATGGGAAATATGCAATGCACGCTTGCAACACTGCCATTTTATGGTCGTTCGGCACCAAATTTTCAACATAGGCATTTTAGCACCTCTGCTCATGTACAGTGCCACTGTTATTTCCTCAAAGTGTCCCAAGAAGTGATTTTGCACAGCGACCACGCTATTCTGCGCCAGAAGTGCGAAAACACATTTTGGGTAAGATATGTGAAGTGACGGCTGTACTGTTTATCAAGAGGTGTGGAAAAATGGCAATGGTGAAAATCCAGAGTGAAAATATCACAAATGCATGACAGTATGAGCGTGTGTGCAATCTGCCAACGCACGTTCATAACACAGTCATTTTATGGAGTATCATCACCAAATTTTCAACATAGGTATTTTAGGGCCTCTGCTCACGAACTGTGTCACTGTCATTTTCATAATCTGGCCCAAACACTGATTTCCCACAGCGACTGCGCTAGTGTGTGCCAGAAGTGCGGAAACACATTTTGGGCAGGATGTGGAAAATGACAGTTGTATTGTTCACAAGGAGGTGTTCAAAAATGACAATGCTGATAATCCAGCACTAAAATATTGCGAATGTGTGAAGTTATGAGCCTGCGTAGCAACTGCGCAATGCACGCTCGTAAAACAGGCATTTGTTGGATTTTTTCCACCAAATATGGAACATAGGCTTTTTGAGAGACCACCTCATGAACACTGGCACTGTCATTTCGTTAATGGGTCCTGAAAGGTGATTTCGTGCAGTGACTGTGAAATCACCTTTCAAGGCTGATTAATGCCATGACAGTGATAGAATTCATGAGGAGGGGTCCCAAAAACCCCATGTTGAAAATTTGGTGCCAAAATTCAAGACATAGCCTGAGATATAGCAGTACAGTTGAAAAACCCTATTCATTCCATTATATAGCTTACCGGCATTTCCTCAGTTTGCAGTCGGCTTTGAAGAGTGCAGACATGTTCCCAGTCCACCGAAGATCGTCATGCCAGACTCCAGAGGTAAATATGGGGTGAGGGGTGAGGGAGGTAGGGTGCACAGTGGGTGGTGTGGGTGGGGAGGAGGGCATTGAAACTATGAGGGACGGTTTTCGTTTTACAGGGTAAAAAACAGGAAAAACATTGCGGGACAGTTTTCATTTTCAGAGCATTTGGCATGCTGGGGTGGGCTCCCAGCATGCCACCTAACTGTTGGGGGGGTGTCAGTAGCCGATGGTGGATTGGGCACCCTCGTCAGCCTATAACATGGGGGAGGAGAAAGTAATGCCGACAGGATTGGGCAACCCCATCAGCAAACAAAAGAAGAGGGTCCTGCAAGCTGAGGGAATTGGGCCCCCCCTCAGCATTCAACAATTGGGGGTGATGCCAATGGGGAGTGCTCCCCACTCGGCACACAAAGACAGCGGGGGGTTACCTACAGGGGGATTGGGCACCCGTGATGTCGGCAGATTTTTAGGCGGCTGCCCACTCTCCGACCATGCTCATAATGGCGGCGAGCACGGCAAGAAAAGGACCACTGCGTATGACGAGCTTTGCTTGGATTGCAGTGGATCTTTGCTTAGATGTGCTCGCCCCATTATGTATGCATGGTGTGGCGCTGGTATGCAGGCTGATTGGGGAATGAGGATGCACCTACTGATGTGGTGCCCTGCATGCTTCAACAGCGCGTCGCCCCATATTCGCACTTCTTCCCAATATGTTGACTTGCTCGCAAGCCAACATAAAAAGTGACTGAACTATGTGGGAAATTATTTAAATAAATTGAGGGCTGTGTCAGTTCTGAGGACCCCCCTTTGGATCTGAAGCACTCTTTCCCTAGGACAAGCCCTGAGAAATCTTTTCTGCAGGTTCATGGGAGGTGAAGGTAGTGCCCTAGGGGTAGCAGACATGTGAAAGGGGAGCCAAGGAGATATCCTCTGGCATGCCATTGATTTCGTCAAGCCAGAGGTTACACATGCGCCTAGCTTTGCTGACAATGCAATTTTTTTTGCTTAGGGAGTCCAAAAAGGTTTGCCGTACTGCAAGCTGGGACTGATGGTAGGGCCCAAGGAACTCTGTATGGACAGTAATCAAGTGTTTGCCCTGGTAACACCAGAAGGGACACTGTGTGGCTGAAGTCACATTAATGCTAGCTACCCTGGTGGGCTACTGTGAAGAAAAATGTAGTTTTGGACACCTGCCAGTGAAACTGGTTTCCTCTATGGGAGAACATCCCAAAAGAGAAATGTTGCAGCCAGTAAGCTGTGACACAGACGTCTGAGTGTGGTAGACCCTAAAGGGTTTATGTGTTCACCTGAGTTCCCTGCAAATGGATCTCCACACCCCTCTTGACCAAAGATGGGGTAGGTACAGGACAGCTAAAGAAGTAGAAGGATCCTCATACACATGTTAATATGAGGTGAGGATAAAGGATAAAGACAAAAGTGTGGTAATGTATTAAATTGGATGTGATGCTGTGATGAAAGGAAGATGTCTGTTGTACTTGTGATTAAATTCATGTGACTTCTGCTTGATGCTACCATGGGGATGGACATTCCAATTATTTACTGTGTATGATGTCAAAAGGTGTTCCTCTAATCCCCTAGCTGTAGTTCCTAAACCACGAAAGATATCATGGAAACCCTGGACCCACCCCATACCAAGGTGGAAGGCCCTCAACTTTGTCCTGCCACGGGGGGGGGGGACTACACTAAACTGGCTTATTCACAATGTGGGGATGGAAACAATGAGTTAAATTCCTCTTTGAATGAAAAGGTAGGACAATATATCACAAAAGATCTCTATTTCTGATATTGACATCACCTTAGAAAGAACACTGTTAACACTGTATTACTCAGCTGTTCTGTTTTTTGATATTTATTGATTGTCTGCAAAGAAAAATCCATAAAGTATTTAACTATATGTTGGCTGAATGTAAATGTACTTGCTGTGTACTTGCAGTTAAGACCCTCAATGTGTTGTTTTCTGCCATGGGGCTGACCAGCAGATCATGTCACAAGTGATGTGGCAGATAATTAAAACAACTTTAAATTATTCTGTGCCATGATCTTCCACGGTGGCCAAGAGACAGAAAACAAAATGCCACTGGCCACAACAGTGTACTGCAATTTAGAATTATCATAATCTTCATTATCCTATGTTTTGATGTGCTTGTAGCTGATGATCTCAGGTAGTTCCTGAAAATGGAGTTTTCTTTATTTCAGTGAGCTTACACAACTAACACAAATGACAATATAAATGCATGTATGCACCTCATAATATTTATTTGTTTATTTATTTATTTATGTGATCACTGGATGGGTGCACTGGTCCCAGGGGACACTTTCAGAGTCATTAACATGGCAACCATACAGTAGTTGAGAAACCATAAACAACATACAGGACATAATGTACTATATTTGGTAAAGCTGCATAAGTGACAGTTGGTGAAAGCAGAGAGGTAAAATACACATACAATAAATACTTGAATAATACATACTGTGGTTGAAAAATAGATGAATGTAACCAATGGCATTGCTGAAAACCATAAAGAGATGCAGAAAAAAATATATAAAGGTCACATATATGAGGCAAACAATGCACAATAGGTCTATTAGGTATGCCCTCCACTCAGCGAAAATGTTACAGTGAACACGTCGATACCAACAACATTGACAGTTTACTGTAAAAGTCCACCCCCGACTCCAGCACTCTTTCCCCTGGTCCTGCACTCCCTCCCCGAATCAAGTCCAACTCAGAGTTGATAATTCCCAAGTTCAGAGGGTAGGTGCAGAGGAAGAAACCCCCACATGGGAAGATTTAGGGCAAAGCCCTGTGCTGAACAACAACTGTTTCTCCTGATGGATTTATGTCAACCGCAACTTGTGGTCAACATAAATTCATCGCTGTACATGCACAATAAATCAAATATGCTTGTTATTGTGCACATGATGTGATCAAGGGAAGAATGTGCAGGCTAAGACACACTTTATGCATCTTTATAGAGTGGTTTGAATAGGGCATTTGGTGCAGAAGAATGCAGAAAGATAGACAAGCTATTACAGTGACAGGGGGCAGTGGCCAAGAGGGTTACCCACTTTAGGGCAAATGTCCCAGGGTATGGGAGATTAGAGTGCACATAAAATGCTGCAAGCAACCAGACTGACACCAAATTGTGCCACATAGAGTAGGAGCACATAGCCCACCCAAGCTTTACCTGTTGATTTCCCTTCCCCCTCATATCATAATATATATATATATATATATATATATATAAAAAAAATCACCTCCACCCATTCCATCCTATGGAGCAGCGCACAACCTCATAGAGAAGGAACACCAGAAGACACTCACAGTGCAACGCATGCAGAAATCCGGGTCACTCCTTTCAGTTTCTTACTAATCATGACACTCACATTACAATGCCCTATGTTCTGCACCCCACTGATGGTATACCTGACCAAGAAGGCCCTTTGTCCAATACAAGTGGTAAAAAGGGATTCTCTAGAAGCATCAAGAACGATGACCTTAGGCTACAGTGGCATAATGTAGGGCTAAGGTCAGTTAGATAGAAATGCTCCTCATCCCTTGGGGATTTGTCTATTAAGCAGCCTAGTAGGTCCTCACACCATGCCTGTGGCAAAAACAAGCCAAGGGACGGGTAAGGAGAGCATTATTCTGTACTGAAAGGGGCCATTAACACAAATCTGCAGACATTATTTTACAATATTCAGTCTGGACAGATTACAAGATGTGTGAAGATGCATAAACAATAAAATGGGATAGTTGGAAGACCTCCTAAATATGGAAGATAATGATATATGTGGCATTACTGAAACCTGGTGGTTGGATATTGATGCATAGTCAAATCAATCTCAGGATTATAATATCTACAGAAGGGACAGGAGTGCAAGGAGGGGAGGGGTTGTGGCAGTACATGTTAAGGATTTTCTGAAGGTTGAAGAAATAGGGGAACCATTGGGAAAGGAACATGAAATAGTCTGACTTAGAATTAAGGAGAAAAATACTAATAAATCCATATACTTAGGAAAATGAATGAACCAAGTCAGGCTAGTGTGTCAGATGAGTTTCTGATCAAAGATATTTTGTTCATCTGTGAGAAAGTGAACATGATACTTATGGGGGATCTTAATTTACCAGGGATAAACTGGTATAGCTTAATATCAGGCACAGAAATGTTGCAAAGGCAAACTTCAACAGCATGCAGAAATAACATGATTGAAACTTGGAAACTGAGTTCTCAGCAAAAGGAATTAAGGAAATATGGGACATCTTTAAGGCCACATTAAAAGACTTAGAGGTCAAATACATTCCCAAAGTAACTAAGTATAGTAAAAGGGGCAAGGTACCAGCTGAGCTTAAAACAAATAGATATGTTGTGAAGTTTTAGTTTGCCAGTGAATTTGAGGTCAAGTTGTCAAATTTGCCTCTTCAGATAATTTCTCAAAGTTTTTCTATTTAATATGAAATTTGCCATTGGTAACTTCACCTGTCAACTTTGCCTGTAACTTCTCCTTAGGGCACAGCAAGGCGAAGTTGGGTCAGAATGAAGCTAGTGATACACAAAAGTCTCAAGGTCAGCAGTCCCCTGTCCCCACCACTTCACAGCCTGAAGACTCCCTTCCACCACTATCCCTCCTATGACACCATCACAGGCTGCACCCACTCATCAGTTTCAGTCAAGAGCAACTTTAACATTTTCTGACCTGTGTCTGTGATCTAGTTACACTCTTCACTGCCAGTGTGACATGCTAGCAAATACCTAGAGTGCTGCTACCACTGCAGTTGGGCTTAGTACAATTTTTTCCCTGGTCAGAGTCAAATACTACTCCAAGTACCTGTGCCCAATGTGCTGTAGTGCACAGAAAGGCGCTACCAGCTGTTTGGCCACTGGTCCACATATCCATACAGGAGGCCTTTTATCCAGATCAGGCTCAGTATCACTATTAGCAATCAAGGAAACACCAGCAACATCCTCCTTGACCACTGTTCCTGAGCCAGAGATTTTGCTGCCTCTCAGACTGATCCTCTTGTTACTGTCTCCACCAGCACCCAACATCATGGATGTCACAGATGTGGCAGAGAAAAATCTGGCAACACAAATGCCACCAAAATGTGGTCCGTGCATTCACAGTGGGACTGGGACCTGCAAAGGTCTACTTTCTTTGAGAAAGCCCTGATTGGCGAAACATGTCAGGTGACCATGTTATACATAGGGAGTGGTTGGGGAAGAAGCAAGTAACTCAAGTTGTTATTCCGCATTGTTTTGTGCCTATTTATTAACCTTTGTGCTTTTTGGAAGAATAAAGGATTGCTTTACTTCACCCAAGCAGCATTTGATGAGTCCTTTGAACCTCCAATGAATTCATATGGCATAGTAGCCCAGTAGCCTTTTGCAGGTGCCGGTCCCCTCATGAATGCACAGACCACATTTTGCTTACACTTTTTAGATCTGGCACTGCTACTCCTTGGTGCAGTTGCACCTCCATTGCACCACAACAAATGCCACCACCCCACTTCCACCAGCTACTCCTTTTGGGTTTTTTAGGCAGTAGTAATCAGGAGGATGGGCGAGAAGGCAAGGTGGGGCAACCAAGTACGGGGGTGAGGGGGAAGTGCAGGAGAAGGGAAGGTCAGGAAAACTACAAAATATAGGCAGGGAGGCACAGAGAGGAGGAAGAGGGTGGTGTCACTCAATACTCGCAATCTCAATAACAAGATGGCAGACATGTACTCCCTCTTTGTGGAAGGGAAGGCAGACATAGCACCATTTACCAAAACCTGGGCTACACCACACCATGACTGGGAGCTCTCAATTCTGGGTTACAAGTTACACAGAAGAGACATGGTGTTAGGTAAAGGGGGGTGGTGGCTTACATCAGGGAGGGAATAATCTGCACAAGGGAGGACAATGAAAAGGGGGAAGTGAAAACACTGTAGATTCAGCTCCAGACCAATAGAGGGAGGAAGGTCAGGTTGGGGGTGGTCTACAGATTGCCAAATCAGGAAGAGGAAAGAGACAGGAAGCTGTGTTCATAGTTACTGGAAGCTGCAGGAAAGGGAGAGGTGGTAGTGGTGGGGAACTTAATCTGCCCAAGGTGGACAGGGACATATCGCTGCATTCTGTTCCAGGAGTCAAGTGATTCTGGATGTGATATAGGGCGGGTTTTTGACTCAGGGCATTATTACGTCCACCAGGAAGGGGGAACTCCTTGATCTAGTGCTCACAAATAGGAAGCATGTACAAGAAATATTGGTCAAGGAACCCCTGAAGGTTAACAACCACAGCAGAGTGTGGTTCAGGTTGGATATGGACAGGGAAAGCACCTCCACAAAGGCCAAAATTCTGGATTTCAGGAGGGAAGGTTTTAAGATGGGCGATGTGCTAAGGTTGCACCTATAGGGTGTCAGATTGGACATGGGAGTGGACCAAAAATGGACTATCATCAAGGATGCAATACTGGCTGACACTGAGGAGTGTGCTAGGCTTAAGGGGAAGAAATGCGGAGCCAAATCACCCATCTGGTTCAACTATGAGGTTGCCAGGGTGGTGAGGGACAAGAGGGCGGTGTACAGGAGATACAGGAGGGCTAAAAGTGAGGTAGATAAAGAATACTTGCTAAAGCTGGTTAAAGTGGCAGGCAAGGTGGTGCAGCAAGCTAAGGCACAGAAGGAGCTACAAATAGCTGAAGGGATTAAGAGATGGGAGAAGGCCTTATTTTGCTACATACGTAAGAAGAAGGATGGGATGGTTAGCCTTAAGAAGGGGAATGTATGGGTGGAAAAAGAAGGAGGCAAGGCAGAGGTATGAAATGATTACTTCTGCTCTGTCCTTACTAGGGAAAAAGAAGGTCAGGTACCAAAAATGGGAGAAGGCAAGGGAGAGAAGCACAGATGTAGTGATAGAAGTGGATAGAGTGAGGAAGGGGCTGCTGGCACTGAAGGTGGACAAGTCCTCAGGACCAGATGGCATACTCCCAAGGATGCTAAAGGAGCTGGTGGAGGAGCTGGCGAAGCCACTGACAGGCCTATTCAGTAGTTTGCTGGAGTTGGGTATGGTGCCACAGGACTGTGGAATAGCTTATGTGGTGCTTCTCCACAAGAGCAGACCCAGGAATGACCCAGGGAACTATAGGCTGGTCAATCTGACCTCAATGATGTGAAAACTCATGGAGACCATACTTCAAGAGAGGTTGGTAAGGTACATGGAAGATAATGTTCTCCAGGACGACAGGCATCATGGATTTGTGGTAGAAAGATCATGCCAAACAAACCTAATTTACTTCTTTGACTGGGTCACCTGAGCAGTGGATGGAGATCAGGTGGTGAACATCATTTACTTGGACTTCACTAAGGCCTTCAATTCAGTGTCCCATAAGAGGCTGATCAGGAAACTGGTGGATCTATGTGTTTGGGAGAAAATTACCAGGTGGGTTGAAAGCTGGCTGAGGAACAGAACCCAGAGAGTGGTGGTGGGTGAAAGAGTTATCCAGCATCAGGGAGGCCATCAGCAGGATCCTGCAGGGATCGGTGCTAGAGCCGGTGTTGTTCAATGTCTTAATAAATGACATTTGGGAGGGCATTAAGGGCAAGATGTGCATGTTTGCAAATGACACCAAACTCTGTGGGAGGGTAAACACAGGGGAAGGGATATAGGACCTGCAGGAAGACCTCAGAAAACTTGAAAGATGGTCAGGGATCTGGCAACTTGGCTTCAATGCCAAGAAATGCAAAGTTATGTACACTGGAGCCAGGAATCCTAGTACTGAGTACTAGCTGGGGGGCAGGTAGCAGCAATGGAGGAAGAAAATTATCTGGGGGTGGTGATTACTAGCAACCTGAAGCACTCCTCATAGTGCAAAAAGGCAGCAGTAAATAGAAACAGGGTGTTGGGGTATATAGCCAGGGGAATCAGCAGTAGGCAGAGTGAGATCATACTACCCTTGTACAGGTTGGTAGTGAGACTGCATCTAGAATATGGGGTAAGATGCTGGTGTCCATACTGTAAGAAGGACATCATCTTGCTTGAGAAAGTCCAAAGGAGGGCAGCCAAGATGACTGTGGGTCAGCAGAGGTAGTCTTATGAGGGGAGGCTGTAAGCCCTGAGAATGTACTCCCTGGAGGAGGAGGAGGAGGGAGGGAGAGAGAGAGAGAGGGAATATGACAGAGACCTTCAAATACTTGTAGTGGATAAACAGAGTGGATAGAGAGGGTCTCTTCAAGCTAAGAGATAACCGAACCACAAGGGGGCATAGTTTAAGGTTGGTAGGGGGGTGTTTAGGAGGGATTTTAGAAAGCATTTCTATATGGAGAGGGTGGTGACCACATGGAATGCAGTGCTGGAGGAAGTGGTCACAGAGAAGATAGTAGGCAGCTTTAAGCAGACCTGGGTTAGGCATGAGGGTAACAAATGAAACCGATGGGGAGATGACAGGGAGAAAGGGAAGACCGGCGGGCAGGGTCACTGGTGTAAGCTAGGGACCCTGCAATAATAATCAGACTCAATAGATGAAATGGCCTTCTTCTGCTGGCTCTTTCATATGTAATTTTTGCTAAATTTGTCTGCAACTTGATATGGTTGCATTCAAAGAGGAGATACACATTCAATGCATTCTGGATTATTATCAGACTTAAATTGTGAATTTGGCTCCATTGTGAAGTTGGGAAGTAATTTAGAGGTTCCTGTGCATACCCTATAAATTTGTCAGGGGGGTATTATGTGTTAGTCTTGTAGTACTCATTACATGACTGGGATTTCAGGGACTAAGGGGACACATGCAGATGCAACAAATCAAATAATTATAACAATGTTACTATGTAATCAAAAAAGCTAACTTCAATTAATAAACAAAAAGAAATCAAGATACTCAAACTACAGTGACAAAAAATAATTCAGTAAAAACATCTAATTGCTCTGTAGAACTAAAACAACAAACCACAGAAATTAGAAAAAGAAGACACACAAAACATTAACTACAACAGTGCTGCCTGATAAGACAGAAAAGGTTGCTTTGCCTGTCTTTTTACATTTGATGCACCTGGGCACCAAACATTTTGTGATGCGTGAAAAGGTATTTTGGCCATGTCTAACTGCCGAGCCCACTGCAGTTCAGAACAGGAGGGGCTGGCAGTGTAGACCAATGATCACACTCTGTGGTCTTGACACAATTCACTGCTTGCTGGGCAGAAACTTTGTGTACTTCAAAGTACTGAAGCCGCTCCATTCAGAGAGGGCTTTGGTCCTTTGATTTACATGAAGCCAGTCATCAGCAAGCAGCTGATTGGCTGTCAAGGTCAGGGGCCAGTCTTTGGAAAGACATGGTTACCTGATGTGAATGGTTAGGTATTGCTCCAACCGCATGTGTCCTGACCTCCCCATCCAGATACATGCAAGCGATTTTAGGTCGTAATGGCAATCGTGGAACAGCGATCACCGTTTAGGAGAGTGTACATTGCCGAAAAAGAATTACGGCAATGTACACTTGCAGTGAACTGCAAGGTGGGGACCGGAGTTACATGTATGGGGGGGCTATGCCCCTCACCCTCTACCTAAGATTCTCTTTTTCCGGGTGAAATTTTTTAAAAAACAACTCATGCCAGCACAAAAAAACATACCACCCAGATCCAAACACTGCACCGCATACACCCCAACCGACTCACCTCCCCCCACCATGTTAGTCTACCAGCTGCCACACTCCCTCCTCACACACCTCCCCTCCCTCTCCCCCCACACATGTATGCACATACAAGCGTGATATGCTTTCTGTCGCCCTACATCACCCACCCAGTTATCCGTTCCTACCCTGCCAGGTAACCTTGAACACAGGCACTGTAATTGAGTCACTGTTTTTTTAAGCACTCAATTGGGTCACCTTGTTCACTGGGTACCCATGCAAGCAATTCACACCTGCAGAGTAGCAGCCTCTCGCTCATATCAGGAAGTCCTCACATATTGCGCCATTCCCTGGAGAATCATGGATTTACCACGACAGTCACCTCCTGGTGAGGCGAGGGGAGATAGTTCTAAATGCAAACCTCACCAGAGCTAAAACAATATAGGATACTCTCTCCTCAACAGAAATGACTCTGAGCCTTCCCTCATTCTCTTCCCAACCCCCACCCCGACTCTCTAACTCAATCTCAGAGTTGATTTAGACCAAAAAGATCTGGCAATCCAGATAGTAAGCAAGTACTATTCCACAAGCAAATACTACTCCACAAAGTCAAGAAAAATGTAATTGCACTCCCACGTTGCACGTGCAGCTGTGAACACGTTTGGTGCATAGCACTGGTCAGCCTAAAAATAAAAAAACTAGCTACCTTATCTAATGTATGTAAAATTACCTAATTTTAAAAATGATCTGTTAGCTCTGACCTACACATTCTTTGAGCATTTAATAAATGCACTTAAAGAGCTAGTGGATCAGAGACCCCATTTTATGTTGTAATTAACTGAAATCAACCAGTTGGCTAATGTTGTTCATGTGTTGATGTTTGAATAAGAAAGCCTTTTTATGTTCACTGTGCCCTGGTAACTGTCACGTCCCCCCACCCAAATCTCCCTCTCAGCAACCTGCCCCCTCCCCAATACAACACTGACACACCAACATTAAAGCATATTGGATTTTACTATTTTTAAATTCAGTTTGACACACTGATTGTTAAAAGCTCGCACTGAAACTTCACCTTAAATGACACAGAGTGCAGCACATCACAAAATTTTTAAAAGGCATCAGGCACTACAGATTTAAAGGGGACAGCAACAAATTAATATAATTTCTAATAGATATCAATGGATGAATTTGAGTAATGAACATGTTTGAAATTCATTTTTATATGTCTTACCATTACCCACCCATGGTCTGTCTCCCAAAACACAACATTCCTATTTGGCTCACATATCTGCAAGCAGTGTATAAACAACATCAACACGGCAATGTGAGATAGGTACAGCCACAGCTTCCTATTTACCACGGTCATGTGTCACATGTATGTATGTTGAAACATACTTGAATTGTTAAACATCTTAAAGTTATCAATGTTGTTTAAATAGAGAAATTAAAATATTATTTTTTTATGTACACTTGCTGTCAGCATAATGTTGTCTATATCAGAATGGTGTTTCATAAGCCATGGAGTGAATCACTAGCTGTCAGTTGCTTTAAGACTTTAGGATTTCAATAAGCCAATGTTTAAATTACAGACAGCTCTCCTATGCATCAACATGTCTTTATTCTATGTATTTGCCATGTTTAAGGTTATTAATTTACCGTTGTCTGTTTCTATGTCTGTGTCCATTGCTCTTAGTCATATTTGTTATTTCACAGGCTGCACTGGTGGAGGCCTATTGCTTCTGATTTAAAACCTATTTGGTGGGATTTGCTTGGGCCTGGTTATTTGAATTGGAGACCTACTGTATATCTGTTAATTTCAAGCCTATTTTGATGTGTTGTTAGTGAAGCTGATTAAATTGGAGACCTGTTTCCTTTGGCAGCAAACATATTTTGGGGGCTTTGAGTTGAATTTTGATTCCTTTTTGCTGACTTCAGTCGCTGCAAAGGTTAGTGCATAGTGGGGTAAGGGTGTTAATGGTCTGGCCAGGTCTCACTCAGCTAATTGACTGGAGGCAGAGCTGAATCAGGTTTGTGGTGTTAGCTGCTTTGGCTTCTCAGAAGGAACTGGAAGGGGACAGGATCAGTTGTGTTCCAGGACAGTAGCTGCTTCTTGTTGTTTTCATAGGGTTTCTTGTGGATTTTACTTGGTAGAAGATTATTTATTTTCTTTCTTACTTCTAAGGGGCTAGCAGGGTATTGTTTTGGGGGATGTTAGAAGTTTGAAAACTGGTTTGGTGGCTGTAAGTGGGCTCATTTGTTGGATGTTTCACTGTGTAACAGGCTGCGCTAGTAGAGGCCTATTTCTTCTAATTTAAAACCTATTTGGTGGGATTTGCTTGGGGCTGGTTCTTTGGCTGCTGGGCTTGGAGGGGAGACACAGGGCTGACACACTCTCTCTCGAATCGGGTGTAGGCCCAAGACCCACCCTCCTCCACCCCTCCCTCCCCAGAGTTCTGCTAATTTATAGGGGAACACCTGCTCTTCAATTGGAGGAAAAGGTTGCAGGTGCAGCTCATGTAGTTTTAGCCACTGAGGGTTGGATTTAAAGGCTGGGAGAGAGGAGCTTAGGGAGTTGTTCATTTCCCTTATAAGTTTATTGTGTTGTACTGCATCTAGTAACAGGGTTACCGGTGTACTGTGGGACTGTATCTAGGATTAGTGGGTGACCTGATTAGGCAGTAGGGATGTATCTTGGACTAGGGGGGAACCTGGTGGCTCACCCAAGGAAACCTACTTGGAAGGCGATGGAACCACATGTCATTAGGGCTGGCATCTTTGTGAGGGTGGTGGGGTGCACAGGGTGTGAAGCAGCCATGATACTGGACTGGGCTTGGAAGTTGGGTGGTTGCCCAGTGTGCTACCAGCTGGCCCAGCTAAGGGAGGAGGTTGCGGGGATTAGGAGACAGCTGGGGGAAAGGGGGAGGTATGGCTGGGGAAGGGGGCAGGGGATCTCCCATGGAGTTGCACCAAGCACTGGGGGCAGGGGCATAGGGAAAGGAGTGCAGGAGAATACTCAGGGGGTCACATAGGTACCCTGGCAGAGGGGGCCCAAAAGGACACTACCAAGGAAGCAGGCAGGTAACTGAGGACCCTCACAAAGGGGGGCCAGAGGGACAACATTCTCAGGGAAGTAGGCAGATAGCCGAGGCTGGACAGAAGGAAGCAAGGCGGGGAGTTGGATTGGACCTCACACTCAGTAACCACTTCCACCCTCTTCTCTGCTCAGAGGATGAGGGGGGTGATGTAGCCACGACAGGGTGGTTAGAGATGGAAGGGAGTGGGGGCAGGAGGCCGGCCAGATAGCAGGAGGAACAGGGGAACCTGGAATGCAGGAAAATGGGGGAACAGTGAATCAGAGCAGGAGGGGCAGGGAAGAGGGAGGAAAGCGAAGGAGAAGGACCAGTTGGGAGGAAAGGTAAAGGAGAAGGACCAGAAGTACAAGGAGGATACAGTAAAGAGGCTGAGGGTTTAGGCCAGGGGAGCGACAAGCAAGGAGGGACTAAATGGAGACAGGAAAGAAGGGAGGATGAGCCAGGCTAGTTTAGTGGATGGGGAGAAGGACCAGTCGCAAGCAGTGAGGGGAGTTAGCAGGTACAGAAAGATACTCAGGAGGAGGAGAGGCATATGATTGGAGGAAGGGTGGCCAGGGTAAATAAGGAGGGTGGCATGTGGCACCCAGATAGAGGAGGAGAAACAAGGGCGGCTAGGTGGAGGGGCTGGTAGAAGGATAAAGGGACATGGAAGGGGGAATGGGAGGAAAGGGTGGTCAGAATGCTCCTGCTGGGGGATTCTATGATCGGGTATCAAATGGGATAGGGAGGAGAAGCCTGGCCAGGTAGAACAAAATGCTTCCCTGGACTAACGGTGCACAGGGTCAAGCACGAGGTATATCAGCTGGCAAAGGATTGTGGGGGGTTCCCTGGACATACTGGTCCACCTGGGTACAAATGACATTGAGGGAAATAGCGATCTAGAGATACAGACAAGATTCAGGGAGCTTGCCAGGGTCTGTCATGACATAGGATGCACAGTTTCTTTCTCAGAAATCCTGTCAGTGCCAAGGGCTAGTGGGGAACATGAAAGGAAGATTAGGGAGATAAACCAGTGGCTCAGGGAGTGGTGTGAGGCCAGAGGGTATGGGTTGATGGGGGATTGGGAGGAGACCTGGGAGGATAAGGAGCTGTATGCTAGAGATAGGCTCCATCTCAATTTGGAGGGAAGGGGAATCCTTAAGTTGAAAATAGAGGGGTTCATTGGTGAAAAGTGGGGTCTAAACTTGTGAAGGGAGGAGGGATGGGAGAAAAAGCTGTCAAGGGGGTGCCGATAAAGGAGGGACTCTGTCTCCACCCCACTAGGGAACTGGAAGATTGCAGGAAAAGGCCAAGTGGTAAAGTGCAGACCAGGGGAAAACAGAATCCCCATGGGAACACGAGCAGGGGAAATGGAAGTATAGGGAAAGGGTGGAAGGTAGTCCTGCTAAATGCCAGGAGCTTGGGCAATAAAATGCCTGAGCTCCAGGTGATGCTAACTGAGGGAGCAGTGGATGTGGCAGCAGTCACTGAGACCTGGGCCACTGCAGGACATGACTGGGACCTGAACCTGAAGGGTTACACTATGTTCAGGAAGGACAGGGGAAGGGAAGGGGAGGAGGGGTAGCAATGATAGTCAAAAACTGCATTGGCATAGGGGGCGTAGAGGAGGCGGAGGGAACCATGGAGGTGATTTGTGTCACCTTGATAACAAGGGAAGGGCAAGAGAGTGAAAATAGGAGTGGTGTATAGACCCCCTGCACTGGCGGAGGAGCTAGAGGAGAGTCTGGTGGCAGATGTTGGGAGACACTGCAGACTGGGCAGGGGAAGGGTGGTGGTGTTGGGGGACTTAAACATGCCAGGAACAGACTGGGAGACTATGACATCCTCGGTGACCAGGGAGCAGAGGTTGTTGGATGTTTTTCAAGATGCATTCCTAACTCAGCAGGTGGGGGAACCGACCAGGAAGGCGCGGGCACTGGATGTGGTCCTGGCAGACAGTGACCAGGTGACCAGATTGGGGGCCTGGAGGTAAGGGACCCGTTGGCGGGGAGTGACCATGCCACGGTCTGGTTCTGCCTGGACCTAGGAGAGGTAGAAGGCTGCACAAAGATGGAGGTAACTGACTTCAGGGAGGTGGATTTTAAGGAAATGGGAAGGATCACTTAAGGAGCATTTGGATGTGATTGGGTCAGACATGGACACTGATATTAGGTGGGAAATCATCAGAAGAGGGGTGCAGGATGCTACCAGCACCTGTGCAAGAGTAAGACAAAAATGCGGTAGGGCCCGAAAACCCTGCTGGTGGACCAGGGACATCCAGGAGGTGGTGTGGGGAAAGAAGGCAGCCTATAGGCAGTTCAAGTGCTCAAGGAGTGAAAGGGATCGAGGGGAGTATGAGCTGATGGTTAGAAGGGCCACTAGGGTGGTGAGGGCAGCTAAGGCAAGGAAGGAGCAGAACCTGGCCAGGGAAATAGCACTGGGGAAAAAAGAAGGGTGAAGGGGCAGATTAGCAGGATTAAAACAGGGGAGAGATGGGCACAAGACCCGGGGGAGCAGGCTGAGGTACTAAATGAGTGCTTCTCCTCAGTTTTCACCAAGGAAAATGGGGGTGCTGCATCATACATGGGAGGAGACAGCGATCATGAGGAGGGGGCACCCTTACCAATCAGCAGGTCTGCAGAGAGGGGGAGGCATCACTGGCAGGAGGGGGGAAGGCTAAGCAGGGAGAAGAGGTAGCGGAAGTGGAAATCACAGCAGAGAGAGTGAGGGAAGCCCTCAGGTCCCTTAAGATGGAGAAAGCACCAGGGCCAGATAAATTACATCCCAGAGTGCTGAAGGAACTTGCGGATGTCCTGGTGAAACCCCTGGCGGAGCTTTTCACCATCTCTCTGAGGACAGGGTGGGTGCCCCAAGACTGGAAGGTAGCGCATATAGTGCCTTTCCACAAGGGGGGATCAAGGGAGGTGGCAGGGAACTACAGGCCTGTCAGCCTGACATCAGTGGTGGGCAAGGTGATGGAGGGCATTGTCAAGGAGAGGCTAGGTGGGGACCTGGAAAAGTCAGGGTGCCGCGACGATAGACAGCATGGATTCGTCCCGGGGAAATCATGTCAGACAAACCTTGTGGAGTTCTATGACTGGGTGAAGTGCCTTGGACCTGGGTAGACCAGTGGATGTCCTCTTTCTAGACTTCAGCAAGGCATTTGACTCTGTTCTTCACGTGGGCCTGTTGAATAAGCTGGGAGAAATGGGGGTGGGGATCCAGATGATCAGATGGATAGGCAATTGGCTCCAGGACTGGACCCAGAGGGTCGTAGTTGGCGGTATAGTTTCATCCTCAAGGAGGGTTATTAGTGGGGTCCCACAGGGATCAGTCCTTGGGCCCCTCCTGTTCAACACCTACATCTCTGACATAAGGACATGAATCAGTAGTGAGATGAGTCTCTTTGCGGATGACTCAAAACTAGGGGCGGTGGTGGATGGGGAGGAGGGAGGTGGCCCTACAGGGGACCTGGAGGCTCTGAAAAGATGGTCTAGAAAGTGGAAGTTGAGGTTCAATGCAGGAAATGCAAGGCACTCCACCTGGGGGCCAGAAACCCAGGCCAAGTGTACACCCTGGGGGATGCTACAAGTCTCGATGGCTGAGAGGGACCTGGGGGTGGTGGTGGATGTCAAGATGAACAACTCGGAGACTTGTAGGAGGGCAGCAGCCAAGGCCAACAGGATGCTGGGATGCATCGCTAGGGGGATCACCTCCAGAAGGAGGGAAGTGATACTCCCTCTGTATAACTGCTTGGTGAGGCCGCACCTCGAGTTTGGGACTTGGGGGACAGGACCTATGGGGAGAGGCTCGAAAAGCTAAATATGTACACATTGGAAGAGAGAAGGGACTGGGGGGACATGATAGAGGTCTTCAGGTACATGAAGTGGGTAAATAGGGGAGGAACAGTCAGGGTGCTTCGAAGGAAGAAGGAGGGGACCACTAGAGGGCATGGGTGGAAGCTGGAGGGGAAGATTCAGGGGAGAAAGGAGGAGGTGCAACTTCACTGAGAGGGTGGTGGAGCTATGGAATGTGCTGCCTAGGGGGCTGGTGGAGGCAGAGATGGTGGAGGGGTTCAAGAGGGGGTGGGACAGGTACAGGGGAAGGGTTCTGGAAGCAAAATCCAATGCAGCGAAAATATCCGGAACTGGGAAGGGAGAAGCCAGAGAAGGCAAGGGGGGCAGCAAGGTCAGCACTCAGGGCGGGGGCTGACCAAACAAGCAGACATGAAAGACCATTAGGCCTATTCTGCTGGCATTTCAGTATGTTAGTATGAGTTCAGATCTGTCATACCACACACACACACACACACACACACACACACACACACACACACACATTGACTATGAAGAAAGATTTAATAAAAACAAGCATTTGTCAATGCTGAATGTTTGCTTGCTGGCTTTGGCATTGGTAGTGTAGAAGTTACAGAGCCGCATAATAGGAATGGCAGTGAAGTACTGAACTGAAGCCAACCCCACAGCCACCCTGCAGAGAGTGACAGGCATTGGGGTGTGCCTTTGGGTCGTCAGGTATAATGGCAAAACCATTTCACCATACCCTACCCTGCAGACACAGACAAGTGTCACGGTGTGCCTTGGGGTCTTTGGCCCTTATGCGCACCCAATTCCATCAGGAAATACAGTGAGATGGGTGCGGTATATGAGAATGGGGTGAACTTTGGGGCCGAAGAGTTCAAGGCATACCTCGATGCCTCTCACTAGCTTCAGGGTGTGGAATGTTATGAGCATTACAGGCAAGAATCCCAAATCACACCCCCTGATGCCTGTCATTCTCTACAGGGTGGGGTGTTATGGTTGGAAACCCTAACACCTCAGGCATTCGTTGGTATTTTCACACCAAATTTTTAACATGGTTTTTTTGTGACCCCCACCTCATGAACAATGGCAATATCAGTTTGTTAGCTGAAAGCTGCTTATGCACAGCGACTACGGCAGTTAGCACCACAGATGCAAAAACACATTCCAAACAGGATGTGAAAAAAGACAGCTGTACTGTTCCTGGAGAGGTGTAAAAATGGCAATGTTGCAAATCTGCAGTAAAAATATTGAAAAAACTGGTGAAGTCACAAGCGTGCATAGAAACTGTGCAACGTACACCCGTAATGTAACTAGTTTGGGGATTTTTTACAGCAGATTATCAACACAGGCATTTTGGGACCTCCGATCATGAACAGTGTCACTGTGATTTTCTTTATCTGTCCCGAACAATGATTTCCCACAGCGACCATGCATCTCTGCGCTGAAAGTGTGAAAACACATTTCAGCCATGTTGTGAAAAATGACAGCTGTACTGTTCATAAGGAAGTGTGGAAAAATGCCACTGGTGAAAATCTGGACTGAAAATATTACAAAGTTATGAACTTATGAGGGTGCGTGGAAACTGCTCAATGCTCACTCGTAACACAGTCATTTTATGGACTTTTGTCACCAAATTTTCAACATAGCCATTTTAAGACCTCTGCTCATGAACAGTGTAACTGTGATTTTCTTAATCTGTCCCAAACATTGCTTTCACACACCGACTGCACCATTGTGCTCTACATGTGCGGAAACACATTTTGGGTGACATATGAAAAATGGCAGCTGTACTGTTCATAAAGGAAGTGTAATAAAATGGCAATATTGAAATTCTGGAGTGAAAATATTGAAAATTTGCAAACTTACGAGCGTGCGTAGGAACTGCTCAACGCATGCTCATAAAACAGTGCTTGTTAGGAATTTTTTCACCAAATTTTCAACATAGCCATTATAAGACCTCTGCTTTTGAACAGTGTCACTGTGATTTTCTTAATGTGTCCCATACATTGATTTCGCACACCGACTGCGCCATTGTGCGCTACATGGGCGGAAACATGTTTTGGGCAAGATGTGAAAAATGACAGCTGTGCTGCTCATAAGGATGTGTGGTAAAATGACAATGTTGAAAATCTGGAGTGAAAATATTGAAAATTCACAAACCTACGAGCATGCGTAAGAACTGCACAATGCACGCTCATCAAACAGTCATTTTTAGGAATTTTTCCACCAAATTTTCAACATAGACTTTTTTGAGAGCCCACCTTATGAACAGTGGCAGTGCCATTTTGTTACTCAGTCCCAAAAGGTGATTTCGTGCAGTGACTGCAAAATCACCCTTTGGGCCCAATTAACGCCATGACAGTGAGAGCAATCATGAGAAGGGGTCCCAAAAATCCCATGTTGAAAATTTGATGCAAAAATTCCAAAAAATGCCTGAGATATGCAGCAAAGTTGGAAAACCCCTATCTATCCCATTATACAGCTTATCGGCATTTCCGCAGTTCGCTGTCGGCTTTGAAGAGCGCAGACGTGTTCCCGGTCCAGTGAAGATCGTCGTGCCGGAGTCGGAGGTAAGTATAGGGGGTGGGGAGGCAGGTGCGCAGTGGGTGGGTGCGGGTGGGCTGGGTGAATGCCGAGGGAATGTTTTCTTGTTTACAAGTTTTGTTTTTTAACAGGAAGGCGACGCGGTACGTTTGCCACGCTGGAGTGGGTTCACAGCATGGCAGCTAGAAGGCTGTTTGGGTGGGGCTGGAGCTGATGGGGGATTGGGAACCCCTGTCGGCCATACGGACTTGTGCCACGCTGGGGTGGGCTCCCAGCGTGGCAGCTGTAAAGCTGTTTGGGGGGTCTGGAGCCACTGATTAGGCACTTCGCCGCCTATACAGATAGTGGTGTTGCCACACTGGGTGGGCAACGGTGCGTGGCATCTGAACCTGTTTGGGGCAAGTGCAGCACAGCCAATGGGAGATTAGGCACCCCCATCGGCTATACAGTGTGTGCATGAGGGGGCGAGCACACAGTATGCGTGTGCGTGTGTGTAAGGGGGGAGCACACATGAGCAGGCGATATCTTATCACTACTCACTGAAGCGTAGCTCCCTCTTTCAACTGTATACCACTGCATTTTCAGCTGCTGTCATAGACAGCTCCAGCAGTGATTGGAGAACTGTGTCCGTGCCTGCAAACACACTGACTGAATTGGAAGACGCTGACACACCTCTGAAAAACTCGGATGATGGCACTATGTTTCTTGCACATGCGTGCAAGCAAACATAATGAATCCAAAAGTAAACCAGTATTTTTTTATTTTTATTTCAGCTATGATAACTGTTCATGCCGTGTGTTCTGTACCCACCAGCACCCTCCCCTTCCCAGGCACTGTTGGTCCCAGAGATGGTATGGTGTCCTCTAGAGTCAGAAAACATACTGCACCAAAATCTGCCTTATATTAGTTATTCCAATTTTCATGGAGAGTGCCCTGGGAGATATGGGGTTTTGGGGTAACAGTTGTTTTTGTTCAGCATTAATAAAACTGTGTCCACTTTGTATTGGCACTGCATGTAAGTGAAAGCCAGACTGTGTTTCCAGACTAACATAGAATATGTGTATAGATCATTGTCTAAACCCATCCATGGACTGGTCTCCCAGAACAGCATTGCGATCTTGTTTACATATCTGCAAGTGATGTATAAACAACATTAACGTGGCAATGTGAGATTGGTGGAGCCACAGCTTCCTGTTTACCATGGTCATGTGTCAAATGTTGAAACATGCTTGAATTGTTAAACATCTAAAAGTTATCAATGTTGTTTAAATAGGTTAAAATAATTATTTTTTATGTGCACTTGCTGTCAGCAGAATGTTGTCTATATCAGAATAGTGTTTCATGAGTCATAGAGTGAATCATTAGCAGTCAGTTGCTTTAAAACTTTTGGATTTCAAAAAGCCAATGTTTAAATTGCAGACTGCACACCTGGTATCAATGAGTCTTTATTTTATGTGTCTGCCATGTTTAGGGTTAATAACTTGCCATTGTCTGTTCCTGTGGTTGTATCCATTGCTCTTACCCACATTTGCTAGTTTGAATTCACATCTGTTGTAACACACACACACACACACACAAGACATTTCCTATGGTGAAAGATTTAATTAAAAATAATCCAAAAAGAAACCAACTATTACTTTCTTTTATTACAACAATAACTGTTCATGCATGCCATACCTTCTATACCCACCAGCACCCCCCTCAAACTGCACTGTTTGTCCCAGAGATGGTATGGTATTCTCTAGACTCAGAAAACATACTGCATCAAAATCTGCCTTTGATTAGTGATTCCAGTTTCATGGAGAGTGATCTGGGGGAATATGGGGTTTTGGGACAATAGCTGTTTCTATACAGCATTAATAAAACAGTGCCACTTTGTATCGGCGCTGCATATGAGTGAAAGCCAAAGACTGTGTTTCTAGACTGACATTGCATATGTGCACATTAATGGATTTGCCATTGTGCACTACAGTTAATGTGATATAACTGTAGAGTATGCAGTATCTGACACTGACCACAGTTGTGAAGCATTACATAGAGGTAGATCTTAACTGAGAAAAACCTGAAACTATTGCCTGGTGAGAAGTGCAGCTGTACTATGGTGAACAGCACACATGAAGTGTGCAGTGTACGTGAAAAGTAGCCATGAATGTGATATTTTATTACACATATTAAAATGGAAAAAAAAGCCAGCCACTGGTGCAGTGGTTGGATTTCCGTTCGCAATGCCAGTGACGCAGGTTCAGGAACAGACCCGGGTCATTGGAGGGCTGGCTGAGGGAGAAGGATCAAGCGTCCTTAGACTGCTCACCTTCTCTGGGGGGAGGGTGGGTGTGAGTGTTCCGTGTCAAGTGTCACCCAGCGGAGGCTGGGTTGCCACACATACACAGATGCCTGTATCTCCCAGGGGTGGGGTGGATGCTGGTAGTCATTGCATGCCCCTGCCACTGCCTACAGAGACAAAACACTGGGGCCTTGCTCGTTTCCATGATGCCCTGCCCCAGGACTTCTCATTGCTTCCAATGCTGGCTCCCCCAGAAAAGATACTGGTCTTGTGGCATTAAGGCCGGTGCTGCAATCTGGCTGTCTGGGAGGTAAGCCAGAAGTAAGCCAGGGGTGACGGGGGGGCACAGGCTATAATCGGGGGTGGAGATCTGTGGACACTGTGGGGTTGGTGACCAGGGCAGATAATACCGATGGCCAGGAACCAACAAAAAGTATAATAAATAAAAAAAAAATATGAAAAAAAGCTTCTTCTTCTTCCCTGGAGCTTCCAGTTGCTCTGACTCTTCATCAAGGTGCCCCTGATTGGACACCATCTACTGATAACTAAATTGCCAGCTATGTTAGTTGGTGGGGGTAGAGAGTTACATGCAATGTGGCAACATTCACACATCAGTGTGACAGGCAGAACTTGTCCATAATGTTTTTTTTTTTGTTTGCTTGATTTATAACAATGATAATGGTTACTGCTGGCTGACCCCCATCACAAACTCACCCACATGAATCAAGTTTGCAAGTTATGTCTCCAGCTCTGGATGTCTATGTGGATCTCTACTGTAGATATTAGAACATTTACAGAGTTACTTACTTAGAACTTCTTTGTAATGCAATGTGTGTGTGTACCGTGATCATGTATGATATTGTGTATACTAATGTAATTTTCAGCACTTTCATTAATTTGTGCAATGCAGCTTTTTGCTTTGATTTATTGTAATATTTATATATACAGATTTATAGTCGATATAAATAGAGTTTTGTTACCATATTTATGTGCTTTGAAACAGCATAGTTGTAATAATAATTATTTTCTATTGATAATTAGTCTCATGAGTGTGTGTGATTTATTACAAACTGAAGGATAGCAGCATGTTTAACAATGCACAGAATGTTGGTTCCTGTTCCTAACTGTTATACTCAGCAATGATATTGATCTGCTAATTCTGAAATTAATTAACTGGCAGTATAGCCCAGAGGTTAAAGTAATGAGCTGCAAATGAGCTTGGTATATCCAGCAGGCCCACAACCTCCACCCATATATGAAGACATGATTATTTAATCTGCTTCATGTACACAGTGAAGTGAGCTGCAGTTGTGACCAACACAGTGAGAGAGGCACACAACCATCCATTGATCTCTGTTGCTAACACCCCTGTAACTTCCCTCCCACCCATCCCTCCCTCTCAGCACCCCACAAACATAACACTGACACTGGATGTCCAATCTCCCAGTGTCACCACCTGAAATAAAGAAAACCATACCTTCCAGTGTAATATACAGTATATATCTCTCTCTCTCTCTCTTTCTCTCTCTCTCTCTCTCTCTATATATATATATATATATGTAATAGATAATCACTCTTAGGTGTGCAGTCGTGCTCTGATATATACACGCCTTGGTGTCGTTATGCGCACAAGGCCACAAGGCCGAGTGCATCAACCACCCAAGGCGTATGATATCAGAGCGCTAATTTCAAGACACCTAAGAGTGGATTATCCATCTTATAAAATGGGAAAAATATTTGGGCAGGGGAGGAGGTACAAAGGTAGTCCCTGTCTGGCAGAGATAAATGTTTAATTTACAGTAGGTTATCTGGCTGATCCTGCCATAATTGTGATGGGTTTGAAGTTTAAGGTGGTATTTATCTGGCTGATTCTGCCTTGGTTTAAATAATAAAGTGATGAAAATATGTATCTGGTTTGTCCTGCTATTGTCAGAGTGTGTTACACTGTAATCCCTTTTAGTATTATTTCTGTACTGTAGCGTGACCGAGTAGTGTAAACTGTAATTATAGACCTGGTTGCAGACGTTCAAAAACAATTACTTATTTTTTATTTTTTGAAAGAAGCGTCTGACTGTAATGGGGCTGAGCGAGTGAGTCATTCATATTTGTATTGTAGCGTGACCGAGTGGTTTTATTGGCAGTTCAGGACGTGCTGGCACAGCTTCAAAACAAGGTATTTTACTTGCAGGTACTGTGTAAACTTCTTTTTATTTTAAGATTGCTCATATTTCTAGAAAATGAAGCCACTGACTGTACAGAGTGAAGAACGAGTGAGTTGCCGGCTTCAGAATTGTAGATGGGCGAGGCCAGTGTTGCTAGCAACAGCTCTCGCTCTCCGCCTCCGTCTGATTCCAGCAGGCAACAACTCAGTCAGTCATTTCACTAAATAACAATCTTAAAATAAAAAGTTTACAACCTACAATCACTCTGTATTGAAAAGCTGCAGCACGTCTGACTGTCAATAACACTCGGTCAGTATAATAATATGACTCCTCGCTCAGCCATTCAGTGCGCTCTTCAAAAAATAAAAATTGAGTAAGGCAGCTCGCTTGTTTAGCACCCATTACTGTCAGAGACTTAAAAAAAAAATACCATAAAAACAGAGGTTATACACAGATGTGTGGGGCAGCTATATATAGGACATTTTAGTTACTGCTATGGGTGCCAGCCTGTGTGTGTTTGTGTGGCAGCCTGTGTCTGCCAGGTGTGAAGTGATCTCACTGCTGGTGAGAAGGTTCTGTGGGATGGAAAGTAGTTCAGGCGTACGGTCGTAATGGGAGGTGTGCAGTCGGGAAATAATGCACGGTCATGTGATGCATTCTGTCCTATCATGTTACTGGAATGTCTATGATTTTACCACCCCATTTTTATAAATATATATATATATATACACACATGCACACACACACATATATATATATATATATATATATAAAACGTCCATTGATATCCTCTGCTGGTGCCCCATAACTGTTCCCCCTACCCAACCCTCCAGCTCAACACCCACCCTACCACCCAGCTACAAACACAACACTGACACTGGGGGTGCCCAATCCCCCAGTGTCACCACCTAAATTGAAGAAAACCATCCCTCATAGTTTTTTTTAACTCTGTAAAAAAGAAAAACGTCCATTGATGTTTGTTGCACTATTAGCCCCCCCACCCAACCTCCCCACTCATCATGCCCCCAAAGTTATTACTTACCCACCAGGGGTCCGACTCAATAATCCTCTTTGAACTGCAGAAGCATCTTCACTCTTTAAAGCCAGACCACGAACTGAAGAAATCAGCTGTGTGGTTCAATGTATTTCAAAGGGGTTTAAAACTTAGTGGCATAACTTAGCCATTTTTGAATATTTTGCCTTAAATTTTCAACATGACTTTTTTGGGACCCCACCTCATGAACAATGGCAGTGAAATTAGGCAAATCGTCCCAGAAGTTGATTTTACGATCTCTGTGTGAAATCATCTTTTGGGCCGGAGATGAAGATTTTCTTCACACATGTTCATGAGGTAGATCATAAGAAAGCTATGTTGAAAATCTGGCATAAAAATATTGAAAAACAACAAAGTTATGAGCCAGTTTTGAAATTTGAAAATGCAGGCTCGTAACTTCGGTAATTTTCAATAGTTTGACCCCAAATTATCTACATAGCCATTTCTTCACAGCACCTCATGAATGTGACAGCTGTCATTTTTCAAATCCTGGCCAAAATGTGTTTTCCTACCTGTGGTGTGGAATGATGTTTCAATGGCACGGAATGACGCTGTGGTGGGGATTTGAAATTTTCACATACTGGATTAATTAGGTGGAGTAATAAGGAGGCTATGCTGATAATTTGGTGTACAAATATGGTAAAATGTCCCCGTTATGACTGAACATTACACCACTTCAGCATTTACTGATAAGTTCACTAATTTTTAATATTTTGACTCTAAATTTTCAACACAACCATTTTTCCACACCACCTCATAACCGTGATATGTGTCATTTTTTTTAAATTCTGGATGAGATGTGTTTTCTCACCTTTGGCAAATGGTACATGTCATGTCAATGAAGCGAATCCTAAAACAAGTATCATCAAAAGTTGGGGGTCAAAATTAAAAACAAAAAATAATTGTTTAACAAGCAGCAAATGTTCAGCATTGACAAATGCTTGTTCTTGCTGGACGTTGCCTCAGCTAAACTCCCCTTCCCCACAGTACTCTAACTACACAGAATACAGAAAACTAAACACTCAACTTTAAACTAACTGAATCACAACAGATACCAGAAATATGTGGTGGTCTAGAGGCACAAGACACAGTAGAGACTTTATGAAGTGATTTGTTGGAAACAACTGTATGTTTTAAATGCTTTCCAAAGCATGTTAGGCACAAAGATGTAGAGCACACTTAACATCAGCTCTCTCTCTTCCTCACACTGCACTGAATTCAGCCTACACATAACGATACAGCTCATTGTACCAGCATGTGACCTCTAAACCTATGAAACCTTGCAAACTTCACCACATAGACACAATTCACAGGTGAAGTTCGCATTTTCGCCATTCGCAAAGTTCTCCTTTAAAGGAAAGTAGAACTTTACTATAAAGAAGAACTTAGCGAATTCAGTAAAATTTGCAAATTTCTCCACATTTGAAGTACTTGGATTTTGCCCAACACTAAAAACAAATATAAGAAGAGTAATAAGGAGGAAAAAAAGTTACATTGGATAGCCAAATGAGTGACCACTAATAAATATTGGGAGGAATATAAAGAAATGCAGAGGGATTTTAAGTTTAAAATATGGACGAACTAAAGAATGACCTAAGATTATAATATTGTGAATTCTAAAATGGCTGCATCCTGAAATGTTGGACCATTGTTGGAGGAGGGCTCCATTTTAACTGAAAAACAAGATACAGCAAATATCCTTAAATATTTCTGCTTGATAATTAACCCAGTTGTCACAGTAACTAGAGAAATCATGAAAGGTGCTAAGAAGGAAATTAAAATAAGTAGAGTAATGGTAAAGGATAGACTACAGGAGTTGAACTCAAACAAGTCAGCCAGTCCTGATGTCATCCATCCTCATGTTCTGAAAAAATGTGTTCCTATCCTGGCAGGACCAATCAGGCAAATGTTTATAGCTAGTATGAGGGGGTACTCTCAGCAGACTGAACAGAAGCAACTGCCATACCTATAAAAACAAGATCTGGCAGAGCCCTTCGAATGTGAATGTATTAACTAGATAAGGGTGTTTCATGGGCTTAAACATAACCATTTATTTATTTAAAAAATATCAGATTTACAAACCTTTGAGTCAGAGACTCATTTAAAAAGACACTTCATCAAAACTAATACAAAGACAGCACAGTTAACAAGTCCAAAAACAATGGCTCGGAGAGCAGACAGTTAAAGCAATCATTTACTGAAGATACATGGGTAGCAGTAGATAAACAGATTACATAGTTTAATCACACAGGCACCACATCAAGAAGACCAAAGCAGTTCAAACAATATACAAGAGCTAAAGCAAATAGACATCAGGAGTCAAGGAGAAGCCCAGAGTGTTCACATGAAGGCTGTTGCATACACTAACTGAATCAAAGTATAGTACATTGACAAAGAGCATATTTAAGCAATGAAACATGACAGGGTGTGTGTTTATCATGTAATAAGGTCACTCCTGGAGTGGATTGAAGCACAAGGTGAAGCCAAGTGTTTATTTATTTATTTGCATGTATTTATTTGAGCCACTGGATCAGCAATATTTGCACAAGTTGTGCACAGTGCAGATTTTATAGCACTGGTCCTGGTCTGGTGATCTGGGTTTTACTCATACCACACTGCATATGGCTTAATGATATACTGTACAGATGGCTGCAGAGTCTAATCCATTGAAGGTTGAAGTTTCAGAAAACCATTATGCTGCAAATATCAAGGCTCCCTCCCTCCCTCATCCCCCAGTCACAATTAATCCTCTACCAAAGTCATGCTTAAATATTGGTGCCTCTACAGTATATCCATGCCACTAAGCTTTTAATGCCAACATGCTTCTTCTGCTGCTGTGAGTTAAACTCTTTATTTAAAAACATTTTGTTGAGAAATTTTTGTTTAAGTATATCCATGGTTAGGAAAAATGAATTTGTAAAAGAAACCAAAATCCCCATTTATCAGTTCATTGAATCACAATACAGCATGTTATGAATTTTTCAGATTCTATGTGTAACCTACAGTAAGTCAAACAGAAATTAGACACAAATGCCTACCTATTTGCAAGTGAAGTAAATGTGGTTATTATTATTCAGTTGTAAACACCTATAGTCACAGCCAGGATTCACATTGCTAGAGTCTGGGTAAGTATGACAAGTTTCCTAAATACTGGTACCTTATCCAGCTCTGTTCTGCTTGGTGTGTGTGTGTGTGTGTGTTTAAACATGTAACTTTCTATAGTATATTGTATAGCACTGTGAATTCTGGCTGCAGTGTCCTTTCTCTGCTGTGGCTAAGCAATACACTGTAACAAGACACTGGACTGCTGTAGGGGCTATTAGACATCAAACCAAAGGGTACTCTATGAAGACTAACTTGGAGAAGATACAATAAAACAAACTTGAATGACAGCCCCCACACATCATAAAACACCCAGGGAAGATTAGAAAAAAACTCTTCTCACAGCCTAAGCAGAAACAAAACACTGGATTGAAGTAAGAACTCAAAACTGGTAGTAGTACATATATTCCTGTTTTAACATGAAGTTTTCCTTTAAGAAGATTCAGTAGAACATAAACAGTAGGCTAGAACTGCCTGCTTAAAAATGAAGTTGGTATATTATTTGAAAAAAGGGAAGGCTGGATCTCTTGCTATGCAATGTCCTGCAAAGTAACACACTAACTGCTCTTAGGATGGTGGTGTCAAATGCTGTGAGGGGCCTTGGGGAACTTGTTATGCAGAAAGTTCCAGGACGTGTTTAACCCATTCTACTTCTAATAGCTTTCTATGATGTCTGTACTAACCATTGTAGCATTGATGATCTGGGCAGTTTCTGTGCTTTTATGCTTGTGTATAGTTTGATAAAATTAAAAGTTTTAAAATTGAAACACTCCTGCTAGCTAGACCTGACACATACAGAAAATAAATTTAGTGAATTAGAGCTATTTAGTAGCTGTTGTCTTACAGAAACCCCAGTTAGTTAGCTCTCCCATGGACTGGGAAGGGAGAAGCCCGAGAGGATGGGGGCAGCAATGTCAGCTCCCCAGGTGGGGACTGATCAAAGGAGCAGACACAAAAGCCCACTGGGCCTATTCTGCTGGCATTTTTGTATGTTAGTATGCTTACTACAGCAACACCATGAACCATAAAACAGATGACTGCCATAACTAGGGAGGCAGTATAGCACAGTGGTTTAAGGTTCTTCTGTGCAAATCTGGAGATCTAGGTTTGAATCCCACAGCCTCCACACAAATGTGGAGTATCTTTTTAAGAAAGTATAAAATACTGTGAAATGATTTTAAAGCAGTGCACATGCGAAATCCTGCTGCCACATTAAAAACATCATACCCTACCTACTTACCACATATAAACTCAACTATATTAAAAAATAATTCTAGACACTTTTTTACCAGGAGAGACACACTAAGCTGAAAGCTTGTTTACAGGTGTGACCTGGGAGCACAAGGAAGTTAAGTGATTTATGCAGGGTCACACAGTATGCAAGTGGGGGCTGTGGGAGTCAAACCCAGGTCTCCAGGTTTGTAGCTCAGAGCCTTAAACCACTGCCTACTTAACCATATACAACATGGTTACAGTTATATATAATACATACTTCTCAAACTTGAAAGAAAAAATACACTTTATTATCAAAGGCTGTATTTACCAAGTACTGTGCCCATGTTTAAAATAAGTTGAACCCCCCAAAAAAGTGCCCTGACATGAAACTGCATGTTTAACTGTAAAGACAATTAAAAATTGTATTTTGAATTGCATTACTAACACCAATGTTTCAAGATTAAAACAATGTCAACCCCTCCCCCATGGCAGATTGCATTCTGGGAAGATTACCTTGGCAAGATGCTATAAAAAACCTGGAAAAAACAGGTTTAATGGTGTGAATGCTGACATCCTATTTCTAGTGTCCATGAGAAAAGAAAAAATAGTTACAATTGTTTAGGTCAGCTCTGATCAGAATAGCTTTTAAAATCACCAATTGTTTTCTTGTTCAATGTTTTCTAATACATCTCAAACTTAAAAGAAAAAACACACTTTATTATCAAAGTCTGTTTTCAGCTTCCTACCATGCACTTCATTTGTAAAAAAAAATGATCTTGTCACAGATCACAATCAGCACTAACTACTAACAGAATGCTGATACCTACATTTACAATTTAGCAAATACTTGAAATCAAAGATTCTATGTGTAACCTACAGTACGTCAAACAGAAATTAGACACAAATTCCTACCTATTTGCAAGTGAAGTAAATGTGGTTATTATCATTCAGATGTAAACACCTATAGTCACAGCCAGGATTCACATTGCTGGACTCTGGGTAAGTATGACAAGTTTCCTAAATACTGGTACCTTATTCCGCTGTGTTCTACTTGGTGTGTGTGTGTGTGTGTGTGTGTGTGTGTGTGTGTGAATGCTTTCAAATTTTTGAAACTATCAAAGACAAATTATATATAACCTATACATACAGTATATATAATGTTTAAGAAAAACATGTGGCTGTTACTGTAAATTAGAATGTGTGTCTAGGTTTCCTTCTGAGGCCCCAGGTGGCTCTGATAATCATTTGTTCCAAAGGATTTTTAAGTCAGTTTGAAGGCATTAAATACCTTCTGTTCTGTTCTCCACTGCACAGGCATGTCTGTTTCCTAAACTAGTGTATCTTGTTACAGCATGCTAGAGCTATCTCATGCCCCTCACACATGAATCAGAAAAAAGTTTGGGGTGGAGGCGGAGGTGGATCTTACTCAAAAAAACCTAATGCTGCCTCCCACTGCTCAGGTTACAGTTCTTGTACCACCCATTTAAGAAAGAAAGCAGTACCCTGCAACCATTGACTAACATGAAAGCATATTTATTTAAGGGCGGAAAACATTGCTTGGAAGAGGGTAAGGCGGAGGAGACTATTTACACCTTCAGTCAGTTCCACGGCCAGAAAACATGACACCAATCCTTTTGTACATGCAGTACTTCTGTAGGCTCCACCCACAGTCATAATAATGGATCAAAGAGTAACAAGAGAAACTACAGACTATTCAGCCTCACATCAGTAGTGGGTACAATTCTAGTGGCAATAGTGAGGGAGCAAATAGAAAGTTTTCTGGAAAGTAGCAATTTATTTGATAATATCCAGCATGGGTTTAGGAAAGGAAGTTCATGCCTGAGTAATCAAACTGAATTTTTTGAACCAATGAGTATGGCCTTAGACAAGGGTATTGCAGTGGACATGATATTTATCAGTTTTACTAAGGTCTTTGATACCACTCCCCATCATGAATTAATATTAAAGTTATAAAGCATGGGAATAAATAAGACTATAGTAAATTGGATAAATAACTGGCTAACAAGGAGATGACAGAGGATTAGAGTACATAGTTACTTATCATAGTGTGGAATGGTAACCAGTGGGGTTCCCAAGGGGTCAGTGCTGTGGCTAACATTTTTTCACGTTTATGTGAGTGACATGCAGTGCTCACAGTAAGAGTGGGTGATGAAATTAGCAGATAACACTAAAACCGGCTGTGAGGTGAATGCCCAGGAAGGAATACATATGGAACTGGACACATAAATGATTGGGCTGTAAGGACAGCAATGAAATTCAGTCCAGACAAATGCACTGTGATGCATTTTGGAAACAGCAATGCAAGGACTAAGACTGAGAGAGTGAATGTGAGAAATATCTGGGGGTCTTGGTCTCAAATTCTTTAAACCTTGGCTCACAGTGCAACAGTGTGATTAAAAAAGCAACAAAGTATTGGCTTGTATAAGAAGGAATTTTTTTAGCAGGGACAGGAAGGTGATTATACCCTAGTGCAGATCCCTGTTCAGGCCTCATCTGGAATTTAATGGTTGTTGTGTTATGTTATATGTGGTTTCTTAAATAACAAACAACTGACAACTTAGAACCTTTTTATTTCTGCATTACACTGTACACTCCTATACGGTAGATATCTTGGACCGGATTTTCAAAGGTCTGAGACTGATGCACGGACTTTGAGTCAAAAGAAATTAATGCAAGGGGCATGCTGTATCAAAAATTGTGGCAAACATGATTTTCAAATGCTGCTTGTGACATAACTGGGGCCCCCTGTGCCAGATTGGCTTGCACAAGGTGTGTGGCAGATACAGAGCTGTTCCATTGCAAGTATTGCAAGTACTGTAGGGGCATGGCACAGTTGAACCAGGGCACGTGGCATGACGAGTGGTGGCCCATCACCTTATGACAGATTTTCCAAGCCTGCAGGACCTGTTAAGGATTAGACCAGCTGGGGCTGGTCCATCCATCTCTAGAGTACACGAGGATGCCCGCAGCTGGCAGACAGACATGCCTATGTGCCCAAGACTGGCCTTCTGCTGCATGGGCACTGCATGTCAGACATATGGTAAGGTGTTACCATGTATCGTACCATATAGAGGCATGTCCCCTGTGCCATGCCCCTACAGTACTTGCAATACTGTACAGCATGTGTGACAGGCAGTGTGGCCAGGGTCCTTCAGTAATGGCATGTGTATGGTGCCAGTAGCTCCCATTGGGATCAGTGTACAGCATTGGGGGGGTCAAGTTTCAAGTTTCAAGTTTATTGGTACAAAGATGCATTAAAACCATACATTTTATCACATCACATTAAAAACACATAAATATTCATTGTTCAAGTACAGTATAAATTATAGGAGGATTATATAAAAATTACACAAAACACTTTACCATCTTATTGGCAAAATTTGCCATCCCATACATTGTTTTAATGTTTCTCAGGCCAAGTAAACATATTGCACAGTTATCCCTATCTTCCAAATTTTCTATTATAAGTAACGGTAAAATCCATTTATCTTTTTCTTCCTTTAAATCATCACAATCCAATAATTTATGAAGTAGACTTTCTATGTTTCAATTGTTGCAATTACACCTTTTGTTATTTCCAGACTGTTCCCTCCATTTATTATAATGGAGATTCACAATACCTAAACTTTCAAACCACACATTACAAAGATTATTCCTATGCCTCTTATGTTCACAATTTATCAAATACTGTATGCCTCTATATTCCAATCAGTTTGTATCTTGGTATAGAGGCCATATCTATCTAGCTCATATACTCCTGTGAAATTGACCTGTATTGACGTACTAATAATTCGTTGGGGAGCAAGTTTTGCAAACATGTTTGGATTCAACAAAGCCTTATTAGACCATATATCCTCCAATCCAGAATTCCTTAATAAACAGTTAAGGCTTTGGAACCACTCACTCATATAGTGGCCTTCCTGTAATCTTGCCAGATAGTCAACCCAGCATAAATGTGGGAGTTTCTCTGCGGACATCTTTACCAGCTTTTCCCAACATTTAATAGTTCTGATTTTAATTTTAACATTTAAAGGGAGCATACCTGTTTCCAGTCTAATAAAAGCTGCTGGGCAGTCCCTCGGGAGCTCAAGTGTATTTCTTAAAAAAGTATTCTGGTTAGTTTCTATCTTTGAATCCCCAGCCAAAGGGGCCCTAAAGCACACAACCATATAATGTTTGGGAAATAGTTTTAGTTTCAAAAACCCTACTAAGAGCCAGGAAGGAATTGTTCACAAACCTGTTTGCAAATGCGCCCACAGCGGACATTGAGTTATATGAGCTACTTGTTATTTCATTCAGATGTTTATTCCAGCTCAGATTCTTTTCAAATGTAATTCCCAAATATCTAAAGGATTGCAATTCCTCTGTCTTTTTATGGTTAATTTCCCAAAAGCCTTTCACAGCTTTCTTACCAAATGATATAATCTTTGTTCTTTCTATATTCAGCCCTAATTTCAGTTCAGAAAATGGGTCCATCAAGCTTTAAATTGCTCTTTTTAAACCAAGTGGTGTCTGAGAGATAACGAACGCATCATCTGCCTATAATAAAATTGGGATTATTTCCTTGTTTATTGAAGGAGCAAATGTGTCAATTTTGGCCATATCACTATTTACTGTTTCAATATAAAGGTTAAATAATAAGGGGGCTAGTAAACAATCTTGCTTAACCCCCTTTTCCACCTTTATTTCTTTTGTAAGTATACCATCTCTAGAATATCGAACCACCACAGTGGTGTTACAATGTAACCTCTGGAGTATCCATAGAAAATTTTCATCTATATTTAGCACTGCCAAAATTTTACACAGTTTGCTCCTATCTACGAAATCAAAAGCAGCACATATGTCAACAAAACAAACATATAATGGGCAATTCTTCCTAATTAGATAAAGTTCCAGCAGATAATTCAATGTAAAAACCAAATCTAAGGTATGCGTCTGTTCATGAAAAGGGGTTACCAATGCCTAGCATAGATACAAAAGGTAGAATAGAAAAATCTGATAGTATCTGGCATGCCCTTTTCATTGCATTTGATAGTTGGTTACATGTAGAGATAGAAAACATAGAGTCATAGAATTGTATTGTTTGTATATATATATATATATATATATATTGTTTTTTTAATTTCAGAAGCATTTTCCTGCTTTTTTCCCAGGCAAAACTGTGACATTGCAAGCCACATGTTTTCATGTATTTATTTACACTGCTTACTTTGATGCCTGCCATTAATAAACTCACTTTTAAAGCAGTATTTAGTTGTGTGTTTAATTTATTTTTGCTTCCCCCTTTGTTTAGTATTAAGTGTCATTTATTCCCCTCTGCAGTTTCTGTTGTGAATGTAACTGCTGGTGTCATGGCAGGTTACGTTCACCCATAGCCTCTCCAAATATTTTGTGGTGTTGCTGCTCCATGGGAGAATGTATTGTTCCCCCAAACTCTCCCAAGTGCTGTGCTACCTTTGTGATGAAGCACAGAGCTCTTTAAAGTCAATGTAGGGCGACTTTGACCCCCTGCTCCCACCATGTCACACTCTCACCATGTTCATCAGTCATCTTACGAGACTGACCCCCCATTTTAATCCAGGGACTTATCATGATTTTGTACGGGAGCAGGCGGAGAGACTTGTCTATAAAATGTCGCTGACTGCATTGCTCGGTCTCATTCACCGAACCTCTGGACAAACAAGAACTTTCTGGGATCACAGCATTCTCCCTGAATTACGTTCACCAGCAGGTAAGGCCAGAATTACTTTCACCACAGTCTTGGGAGGGTTTGTTTGTGAATGGAAATCATTTTGCTGAATGTGGCCATGGGGTTATTTGTAGGAACGCTCCAAAAGCATGCAGTTAAAGTGAGTGTTGCAGCAGGGCTGGATTTTAGGGTAGAAGTTTCTTCTTTATGTGTTTGTTACACCAGGCACCTTTGGTTACATGTTCATGCAGCACAGGGTGTGCCTGGTGTCACAGTTACTTAAGTCATGCCAATTTTGCTTGCAGCTTGCTTCAAAGGGATAAAAATTGTTTTATTTACATTTCTCCCAAAAACAAAGTTTCAAAGGCATGGTGCTTGGTGTGTGTGTGGGGAGGGAAGGAGGTCGGCACACAGGGGATGAGAAATTATGAATTTATTTACAGTTTGTATGCATCACAACAGAAGATGGGAATTGATTTGTTTTTACATAATTATAATTGCTTAGTATGGACCTTGCTTTTGAAAAAATAGGGCATCAATCTCTAAATGTACCTTTCTTGTGTGTGTCTGTGTGTGGGGGGGGGTTAGAGCTACAAACTGTTCAAAAAGTTACTTTGCAGTGAATGCCCTTGGCCAGGTGTTGCCTGAAGCTTGGTCATTTTAAGAACCGCCTTTGTTTGCGGGGAGGGTCCATGCTTTTGTTTTGGGACTGTCTGGCCTGCATAGGTGAGCACAAACACAGCTGGAGGGGCATTAGCCCAGGTTAGGTGGGGGTGGATGAGATCCATGCTTTTGTTTTGGGACTGTCTGGCCTGCATAGGTGAGCACAAACACAGCTGGAGAGACATCAGCCAGGTTAGGTGGGGGGTGGATGAGATCCATGCTTTTGTTTTGGGACTGTCTGGCCTGCATAGGTGAGCACAAACACAGCTGGAGGGGCATTAGCCAGGTTAGGTGGGGGGATGAGATCCATGCTTTTGTTTTGGGACTGTCTGGCCTGCATAGGAGCACAAACACAGCTGGAGGGGCATCAGCCAGGTTAGGTGGCTTTTTTTTTTTGGTAAATGTGCCTGCACTTCCAGCTTTGTTTGTTTGTTCACCTACGTTCGGCCATTTTGAAAACCTTGTGGCCTCCTTTGTTTGGTTGGGGGGGGTGTTTGGGATTGAAATCCGGCCTGCTGTTTTGTTTTGCTACTGTGTTGGTACTGTCTGGCCAAATGTAGGTGGACGCAGACACTGCTGAAGGGGCATCAGCCAGGTTCGGTGGTTTAAAAGCAGGTTACATTTTTTTTGTAAATGTGCCTGCACTCCTGCCTTCATTCCAGCTATGTGTGTTTATTCACCTATGTTCAGCCATTTTGAGAACTATGCGGCCTCCTTTGTTTGGTGGTGGGGGAGTTGTTTGGGATTGAAATCCAGCATGCTGTTTTGTTTTGCTACTATGTTGGAACCGTCTGGTCAAATGTAGGTGGACACAGACACCGCTGGAGAAGCATCAGCCAGGTTTGGTGGCTTAAAAGCAGGTTAAAATGTTTTGTGTGGGAGAGGGATTGAGATCCATGTTGCTGTTTGTTTTTTTTTCTGTTAAGTGACTATGTAAATTGCCTTATTTGATGTTTTGTTTCTTCTGTGACTAACAACTGTTTACCCCACCCCAGCCACCCTCTACTCTGATTTCCACTGCTGCTCCAAGGGAACTCTCCACTTCCACTTGAGACTTGTGCTTGGTGCACCGTTTGGATATTCCTGGTTACTTAACCCAACCACTATTCTCAACAAGTGTGGCCACCTCTCTACACTGTACTACCTTGCAGTCCATATGGGATACCACCTGGAACCTTGCAACTTCTACTCCCGGAAACAATTATCCAAACTATCTCTCAAAGAGCTGTGACTCTGCTCCTTAAAACTCCTACTCCTCCTCCTTCTCATCTCAGGCAGCATCCATCCCAATCCTGGCCCTAGAAGCTCAGGCCACACACAAATTCCAGGTGCCCTTATCCTTGCAACCATTAATATCTGCAACCTACTACCAAAGTTGGATGCACTCCAAGCCTTCATATGCCAACACAATCCTGACATCCTTGCAGTGGTGGAAACTTGGCTGACACCTAAAGTTCCTGACTCAGCAGTAACAATACAGGGCTACAATGTCCACAGGCTGGACCAGATATCCAAAAAAGGTAGTGGTTGCACAATCTATATCAAAGACTCCCTGTCTTGGCACCCTGTAGCAACTCCATCACTTTCTGCCTTGGCCCAGATTCTGCCAATAAAAATTGTCCCAGGTCTCAACCATAAAGCCCTGACTATTGTCTCCATATACATCCTGCCCAGAAACCCTAAACATGGATTCAATGATGTCCTAAACTTTATCAACTCTCATCCTCCCGAAGCTGAACTTATTATACTAGGGGATTTCAGCATAAACTGGTTAGCATCAAGCGCCAGTGCTTATAAAGACTCCATCTCAGCTGCTAACCTCATGCAAATGGTAGACTCCCCTACTAGGATTAACTACAAGACTGGTATCAGTACCCTCTTGGATTGGGTCATCACCACTCACCCCACAAGGATTTCTCGTACGACCATTCTCCCAGACTCTCTCAGTGACCACTCCCCAGTCATGTGCACATGGTCTAACAAATTCCTTAAGCCTCTCCCAAAATTATCACTAGCAGAGTCCTTCCTCATGGAAAACTTCCACATCTCAAATAACAACTGCTTCTACAAGACTGGCTACCCATCTATGAAGCAACAGATGTTAACTTGGCTCTTGATCACTTCATCTCAATTTTCAACAAAGCCTGTGACCTCTTTGCCCCTGCTAAAAGGTGCAAAACAAAATCTCTCTCTAACCCATGGGTCACCGCAGCTCTCTTCTCACAGCTGAAACTAAGGGATCACCTCTGGGCAGTTGCCAGGGCCACTGGCAAACAACTGGACATCCAAAATTACAAACAAGCATGAAATTCCTGCACAAAAGCCATACGGCTAATGAAATCCACCTATTACAAGGATGCTGTCACCAATACATGGGGAAATGGTTGTGATTTCTGGGACAATATCAAGGATGTCAAAGGGAAGCAGCCAAAAACCTCTCTGACCATGTTAATGGTTGATGGATCCTCAACCCTCGACCCCAAGATGATCGCAAACATCTTTAACACTGCTTTTTCAGACCTTAGTGCTGTTCTACCCCATGACTTTTTTGAAAACAGGGCCTACTCCCCAAATATCTCAGCCCCTCAGTCTAACCATCCCCTCTTCTACTTCAGAGAGATAAGGCTAAATGAAGCTTGCTGCTATATTACTGCAGCTATCTCTAAATCTAGATCTAGTAGCGACACCCTGGACTTTAAGCTTCTGTTGCTCACCCTCGATGAGGTAATGCATCCATTAACAAAAAATCCTAAACCTCTCTCTCAGCTGTGTAAAATTCCCGGACCTGTGGAAAACAGCCACTGTGACACCCATCCATAAAAGTGGGGACAAGACGAATCACTCAAATTATCGCCCTATCTCCATACTGCCCCCACTCTCTAAGGCACTCGAGCGCATCATGGCTGATCAACCTACCAACCACTTGGATAAATACAATATACCTTGTCCACAACAACACAGCTTCCAGAAAGGTTACAGCACCACCACAGCCCTTCTTGAGTTCACTGGAGCATTGCACAAATCCCTTGACAATGGCCTTCTCACAGGGGCTGTTTTCATTGACCTCTCCAAGGCCTTCGATACAGTACCCCCATGGACTACTAATACACCAACTACTGAATGCCGGGCTATCACCCAACTCTTCTCTCTGGTTTAAAAGCTACTTAGAAAACCAGTCACAGAGAGTAAAAACTGCGGACGCTCTTTCTAACACCCTGCCTGTTCACTAAGGTGTCCCACAGGGATCCATACTGGGCCCCCTCTTTTTTAGCCTTTTCTTAAACTCCCTCCCTTACTACTGCTCTGAGCAGATCATACTATATGCCAATGATGCTGTTGTATTCTCCACTCACAAAGATCCTGCAACTCTTCAACACAACCTTCAACTTGGTTTCAGTTCTGTAGAGACATGGTTTCTTAATCATAAACTGGTCCTCAATGACAAGAAAATCAAATCTATGCTCTTCTGCAGCTCTCATAACCCACACAAGCTACACCACTTGGCTATCTCCACCACCCAGGGGAACACTCTAAATCAGGTGGAGTCCTTCAAATACTTAGGGATAGAGCTTGACCCTAATCTCTCCTATGGACTTCATGTAGATAACATAGCTAGAGCTGCTAATACACAGCTTGGTCTCCTCTACAAACATAGACCACACCTCACACCAGAAGCTTTGAAGGTTGCAGTTCTGAGCTCTGTGATCTCTGTAATAGACTATGGTCTCATAATTTATGGCTCAGCCACAACCACAACCCTTAGATGCCTCTCAACTGCCTTAAATAAAGCATGTCGGCGCATCACTTGTGCGCACCGTCTCACCCACACATGTGACCTGTACTCTCAGACCAGCTGGCTCCAACTATCAAACCGCATAAAGTTTCTCTCCTTCTCTATGGTGAAAAAATCTACCTTGACCTTGCACCTTCTGGGGTCTCAACTCTGTTACTATACCAAATTAACAAATGGTGCCTTAGGAGATCCACGCTACAGCTACTGAAAGTCCCCCCACCATCATACTTCACAGGGACAATGCTCTTTTGCTTATCGAGCACCACTCTGGTTCAATGGCCTCAACCCAACCATCTCCTCTGCCCCAACAATTGGTATGTTTAAAACTAGGCTCTGGGACTATCTCACTACCAACAGCTCCTGTGACTTCCCAACTTAACCTTGTTTCTCCACTTCCCTTTCTGCTCTAGTTGTCCCCCGTCCTCACTGAATTCTACCCTCACATCTTGGTATACCCAATGCTGCACCCTCTCCCCACCCTTCCTACATTCCTTCTCCCCCCTCCCCTCTTCCCTTTCCCTATGCCTCTGGCACTTCTTATCTGTTGTCTATTTTCTCTGACAAATGCCACTGGCTGCCTTGTTACAATGCTACCCTTGAATTGTATTACTCTGTACTCTGTTTGCAATGTCCACATTGTTGTAATGTCTGTCTTGATGTTCCCATAATTTGTATTTCTCTGATGTGGAACCTTTGTAAAAGAGCCAAGGCTCAAAGGTATTTATAATCCTAGACTTGATAAATAAAAATAAATAAATAAATTAAATTAAATTTTGAGTGCATCTCCTTTGCTTTTTTGATTCTTGTGACATGTTTAGTGCATCTCCTTTGGCAATGTTTAGCACGTCTCCTTTGGCAATGTTTAGTGCATCTTCTTCAGTCAGTCTGTTTGCCGGAGAATGTGGAGTGAGTGCCCTACAGTCAATCTGGCTGCCTGAGAAAGTGGGGCATGTCTCCCATGGTAGGTCTGTCTGCCTGAGAATGTGGAGTGTGTCTCCCATGATCGGTCTGTCTGCCTGAGAATGTGGGGCATGTCTCCTATAGCTGGCCTGTCTGCCTGAGAATGTGGAACATGTCTCCCACAGTTGGTCTGTCTGCCTGAGAATGTGAAGCGTGTCTCTCAAAGTCGGTCTGTCTGCCTGAGAATTGGCGGCATGTCTCCCACAGTCGGTCTGTCTGCCTGAGAATGTGGAGCATGTCTCCTATAGTTGGTCTGTCTGCCTGAGAATGTGGAGTGAGTCTCCTTTGGTCAGCATCTCTGCTTCATGCCATTGTGTAAGCTGTGTACTTACCACTTGTGTCAATCCATCTATTTTCTGTGCAGCCTCTCTGTTTGCTGCTTTTTATTTGAGTGGAATGCCTAACTAATATCAGACTTCTATCTCAATTTGTTTTTGAAGCAATGGAGATGAGAAGACCTCATGTATCCGCTGCAGATTTGATCAGAGATGCACTGAATATTTCGCCCTGCACACTGTCAGTAAAGAAGAGAAGTCAGCCATACAGAGACAATGTGAAGAAGGATCCAGAACATTATGGCAGCTATTTGGAGAAATGCAAAGCACGGTCACAATCTTATTGAGATACAATGAATGAAGAAAAGAAGAAAAATTATAATGAGAAGACCAGATTAAGAATGCAGTGATACAGAGCACGCAAGGCCCAAACTGCAGTGGCTGCAGACTGCAGAGCCACTTCTTCAAAGGCAACCACTAGAAAAGATACACAAAAGTAGAATGAAGAGAGAGCACGTTGGAGGGAGAGAAAACAAAAAGAATGGGGAAACATGTCTAGTCAGAAATGCAGATGATTGAATGAAAAAAGGCGAGAACTGTACAAGAAAAATAAAGAGAATGGGAGACTGGTTTGCACACTCCCACCCCCTGCCACCTGTGCCATGTGCAATGCGTCTCTCACAGAAAATATGTGTATGACCCAGGAAACATACTGTGACACCCCAATGGCCAATCTGACCCAGGATACATCCTGTGACACCCCACTGGCTTACCAGCGATCACACAGCACTATCAGGAAAGCAGTTCAGAGAGCACGACAAGGACTGCTACAGTCACCCATACGGTTTGCTTGCACAATTGCAAAGGTAATTTTATCATGCTCACCAGCAAAACAGAATGCCCTGGCAAAGCAAAAATGAGCTTGACCTGCTGCACTAACCTTCAGGACAAGATGGTTGAGGTCATAAAGGACAATATGTCACAACTGAAAGAATACAATACCAAACAGCAGCAGGAATTCAAAAAGAGATTTGTCAGTTCTTTTCTGATGCTGAAAAAGTACAGAATGCTCCATAGAGCAAACACATCACTCAGAATCAGTTGGAAGAGAATGATAAGGGCATCCAGGGGGAAGAGAGCCAATAAGCAAGCAGCACAAAGCTGCACTGTCTGCAGAAACAGTGAAGAATGTTCAGAACTTCTTTGAGGCCTCTTCTACACCACTTCTTCACAAGAAGGCAGTTTCCAAAAGGACTGGGGCAACAAAGGCTTTCTTGGACAACAGCATTAATAGCCTCCACCAGGAGTTTTGCCAGCAACACCCTGTAACAAAAATAGGGTCCACTAAGTTCCATAGCCTGAGATCAACAAATATCAAACTTCCCAGGCAACAAAAACAGGATCAGTGCCTGTGTGAGTACTGTGCCAATGCAGTTAAAGCTGCGATCCTTAAATCAGTTTGCTGATGTAAAACATTTGCCTCAATGCAAAATTGAAAACATTTATAGGGCTGTCAAGCTCACCATGTGCCCACGCATGCCTGGTGACAAATTTTTTGCAAACAATTGCATCAGCAAAACTTGTGAGAACTGCAGTACCAATGCAATATTTAAAAAAACAGAGGAACTTGTTCAGAAACGTGGAAATGATGTTGTCAAATGGTTCCAATGGGAGACCATCAGTGTGACCAGAGACATGAATGACACTGTGGTTAAACAGTCTAGAAAAGTGCTCCAACGCAAAGAAACCACTGTGACTCAAGTTATGGAAATGATAACAGAAGATGTGCATTTTTGGGGCAAACATCTGCACGTTGTATCATGGCAACATAATCAGTTCACAACCCTGAAAGACCAAATGCCAACAGGTTGGGTCATAATAGTGCTGGACTTCACAGAGAATTACACCTGTAAGTTCCAAGATGAAATTCAGTCCTGTCACTGGCACCATAAACAGGCCACAGTACACCCTATAGTCACATACTACAGGTGTTCAAAATGTGAAGGCCTTGTCACCGAGTATATTGACTTTATATCGAATGACCTTAAGCATGACCACCATGCTGTTCACCATTTTGTAGGACTTGCAAATAGACATCTGTGTAAGATTCACAAACTGAATATCGAACAAGTGATACAGCTCACTGATGGCTGCGGAGGCCAATATAAATCTAAGTGAGCTTTTAACTCTGTCTCATCTTCACCGATACAGAATGGGTTTCAAACTGAATGAGCCTTCTCTGGTTCACATCATGGAAAAGGCCCATCAGATGGCGAAAGTGCTGTCTTCAAACCTGCAGCAAGTCTGGTGGTGCAGAATCATAGGGCGGTGATTTGTAATGCAGAAGAACTATTCCAAGTTTGTGTAAGTAATCTGACAAAAAAGCCTGACAATGAAGGATGCAGCCATATGCTAAGAACCTTCTTTTGGGTGGGAGACAGGCAAATAAAATGGCGAGCAGGACCTGAAGTGTGCACCATACCTGGAACACGGAGAATCCATAGTGTTAAGTCTGTGGCAGATGGCACAGTTGCAACAAGAGGACTGAGCTGTTTTTGTAGACCATGTCAAAGGGAAGATGGCCCATGTGTGAACTCTTATCATGTGGAATCATGGAAGTTACATACAATTGGGAAATCTTCTGGATATTTGAGCCATGTCATGCCAGTCACACATGCGACCTCAGCATCTCCTGTCACAATGCCTGATACTACCCTACCAACCCATCCTGACAAAGACATGGTTCCTGAGACTCCAGCTATTCCCTCAAGCAGCAGCACCAACAACTGAAGCACTGACACAGCCACTCCTTCATCTGCCATGGTTCCTGAGACTCTGGCTGTTCCATCAAGCACCAGCACCACCAACCAGAGTTTTGATGCAGTCACTCCTTCTGCCTCTTCAAAGAAAGTGAAGTCAAAAGCACATACACAGGTGAACAAATTTTATGCTGTGTATTATTCAAAGACCTTCTATATTGGTCAGCTAACCACCATGGATGAGAGTGGCAAATACCATTTCAGCTTTATGCAGCAGCGTGGGGCTAGCAGCTTCACATGGCCACGAGGCAAGGACACAGATTCATTATGGAAGACAATGTGCATATTTTATGGGCCCATAAACTTTGAAGGGAAGGGCACTCTCAATCTTCTACCTGAGGAACTGCAGACCATCAATACCAAATACGAAATTCTGAGTTGGTGCTGGAATTAACTGGTGTCCATACTGCAATACAATAGTGTCACTCACTAACAGGATTGAAAATAGACATGCCTACACTTTGCTTTTCAATCTTCAAAAACATGAGCTGGCGGCAGAACTCCACAGTCTCTCCACTGGCCCATGAATTAATGCTAACTTAATATATAGCCTCACAAAGAGACTCAACCAATCAGGTTGCCCATTCCTGTCAACCCATGTTTTATAAGCCAGTAGTATGTTAGCTATTAGTAATGTTCAGTAAAGTTTTTTAAAAAAACTGAAACAAATTTGATTGGTAATTACATTCACCATGGTAACTAGTTACATTCACCACATTATGTTGGGTCAAACATCACATCTGTCAGTAATGTTGTTGAATTGTCAAATTTCTTCAGGTTTTGTAGTGCTATGTCAGTCATTAGCAGCAGCATGTTAGCTGTTAGGCATGTTCAGTAAAGGTTTTACAACTAAAATAAATGTGTGGTGTCACTCATTACATTCACCACAGCATGTAGTGTCAAACATCACACTTGCCAGTAATATAACTGTCAATATTTTGCATGTTTTGTAGCATTATATCAGCCAGTAGTAGTAGTATGTTAGTTGTTAGGCATCTTTATTACAGTTTAAGTGAGCAAAACATATGTGTGGTGTCACTTGTTATATTCACCATGGTACATGGTGCCAAACATCAACTTTGACATCAGTGCAGTAGAATTCTTGTAAATATTTTGTTTTTTATGTTTAATATAACTCATGACATATGTTAGTAAACTTTTTACAACTAAAACAAGTGTCTTTTGTCACATGTTACATTCACCACGATGTGTGGTGTCACTTGTTACACTCACCACATTAGAGCTCTTTTATCTCAGGAACATGTGAAGCTTTTATCTTCCAATATGTTAATTTTTTCATGCTTAGGTCATAGTATCTTGAAATGAATCACAAAAATAATCTAGAAGTAATCTGAAAATTTGATCCTCATGTCACACTTTGGTAACCCCTTCTCATGAACAGACCCGTATTACAATTTTTCTTAAAACCACATTGGAACTTTGAAATCAATGCATTTTCTTTAACCTAGAGTGATAACCTTGGCAAGAGTAAATGTGTAAAACATTTTTGAGAAATTGGCAATAGAGTTATTGATCTGTAACACATAGGGTCATATTTAGATCCTTTCTTAAAATGGGGAATAATCACCCCTTTATTCCAATTTGATGGTAAAATAAGAGATTGAAGAATTGCTGCAAACAAACAAGTCAGAAGTTCTACCCAGTAAACAACATTATGTAAAAAGGCTTCAGCTGGAACACCATCAATCCCAGGAGCTTTATTTCTTTTTTGTGTTTTTATTGCTTCCCTTACTTCCAGTTGAGAGAACACAAGTGGAACCTTGCCCACTACACCTTTACCAATATCACTGGGACAAAAATCTTTATAATAAATAGCACAACTTTTACTAAAAAGCAAAACTTTTACTAAAATGATTCACCAATTGTTCTTCTGATATCATTCCTAATGTATTAAATTGAATGTAACTCTCATAGCATTAAAAAGCCACTGAGGATCAAAATGTTTGATTATCTTTTTTTTTAATTGACTCTTGTAATTTATCCCATAATAATACATTCTGGGACCTCTTCTTTTTAAGGATTAAAGATCTATACTCTACTTTTAGATTCCTAAAAGCCTTTAACACAGCAAAAGATGAACTGTGTACTCTAAACTCACTCAGTTTTTTAATCTCATTTCTTAAACACAATCATAATCGAACCAGGGTTGAGAACTCCTAATATTAGTTTTTTTCTTATTTCGTTTTCTAGAACTCACCAACTGAAATAACTCTTGCATATACAATTTACAATATTCAACTTGTTTTATTGCCTCCACAGCTATCAACCTACCCACTGGATGCTCTGTCCTATTATGATCTTGTATTAACTTATCAATACAGTCTTTTGTATATTCATTCCAAATAACTTTCTTTCCATATTTAATGCACATATTAGCATCTGCCTCCTTCTCTCTCTTATGATTTCTTGACTTTTGATTAATATTTCATAGGATAGAGCAAACCACAGGAAAATGGTCACTTTCACCAGTCTTGGAAATCCTAAAATACTTTACTCTATCATATGCTACTGCTTCTACAATTCCTAGATCTAAAACACTACCCCATCAGATGTTGGGAATGTTATCTCCCCTATATAATCACCACTTGTTCTAACATTTAAAATCCTTAAATTGAATTTGTCTAAAAAAGGAAATAATACTTTAGCTTTTGGGCTCAGTATCCCGTCTTTTGACTGATGCACTGGAATATTTAGACGGTCGTCTAATCCCCATCCAGGGTCCAAGTTTTCAATACCTTTACCTACCCATATATTAAAATTGTCAAATCAATATATCACTACCCCTGGAAACCTGGCTTTCAATGATTCTATATCTTAAGAATACTTATCATTTCTTTAGCTTTAACAGCTGGAGAATGCATATATTAAAAAATGCAGTGCATTCTCTCTCTGACCCATAATAACAATATACATATTAAACTCATTATATGAGCTAACTTCAGGATACATAAACTCAAGAGACACAGTAATACATATTGCAAGACCACCTTTAGCTCTACCATAGTTTGAGGATTTATAAGCTGGCAATGACCAAGTTGTGTAGCCATTCAATCCTATTTCATCCAATTTATCCATCCAGGTTTCATAAAAGAGCAGTATTGAAAATTTGGAGATCCAATCTAAGTAAACTTTATCCTCATTTTTTTCTGTCAGACCAGCAACATTCCAGGAGATTAATTCTATACCTTTATCATTACTCTTCTGTCAATTTGTAGAGTCTAAAGTTACCACTTCATCATCTTCAACATTATCAGTTACCCCTATCAAACTATGGGACCTATTATCGCTAACCACAGACAGGAACCTTTCTTCTTCGATGTCACTATTACAACTTTCATCTGAGTCCAGGACCATGGAAGAATGAATACGCATTCCAAGTTGTTTCCTACCTCTTCTCCTAATACACTCTATTGTCTCCTCTTTAATGTATGAATTATCTCAATTGGTTTCATAAAGGCTGTAATTCTAGGTTGTTTAATTATAGCACTATCTTTCTTATTAATCTCTGCCCTTGTTACATATTTACTTTTTGGTTCATCTGAATCATCCAGAACTGATATAATTGTTGAGTTAAGAAGGGTCCCCAAGTCACAAAACGTATCTTTTTCCTTATATCCCTTCACTTATCTGCATTTCTTAAAACAACACAAAGCCATACTTTATGTGGTCTAACTTGATACCTATAGACTGATTTAATATCTTGCCAGTTAATTTTTTTCCAATAAACTCCCTTAAAAAGATTATATGTTGCTAGTTTAGCTATATAGGCATTCTCATTTTTTTGTTTTGCCAGTCCTTTTATAAACATTTTGGGCAGCAATTCCCCTGCTAACATTAGCCTTTCTTTTTCTACCTCAGTTATCTTTGATAGACCTTTTATATCTGTCCTATCCTTTTGATCTTTCTCGGTTCTAATGAATACTACATTCCACTTTTTTCCCCCTTATTTTTTTGGTTTTTCTGCAGGTCTCTTTTAGTTTGTTTAAGGGCCTTAATATTTGGAGTTACTCTGTTTTGTTCTAATTCCATTTTCCTTTGCTCCAATTCACCAATTAACAAATCAATTTCCCTTCTTTCTCTATTGCCAATTTCCTCAGTTATCATCTGATTAGATTTTGTTTTAAGTCTTTTTACCTCGTTACTCACAATACCAACCTTTTTCTGATTGTGTTCATTACCTTCTGTAGCTATGGTATTATATGGTACTTTATCCCCATCTATCTTATGATGGTTTTATAATCTGCTCTTATGGGGGGTCTGTTACTGCCAAGTTCATGACTCTGTCTGCTAACTGTGGTTTGCCTCACCTTCCATCACTCGTTCCCCATGATCTGAATCCCTGCTGTGGTGGCCCACTTGTGTAAATTTTAGGGACATTAGTGCAAGGGATGCCAAAATATGGTGCACAAGCATTGCTGGACCTGGCATTGCCACAAGCTGGTGTGCACCATGGTTTATATCAGTCTATGTACCATTTGAAAATCTGGCCTCTTGTCTCCAGCTTTCCCTGTAGGATGCCTCTTACAACAACACACTCCCAATAACAAACATACTTGTTAAGAGAGGGTGTACAAACTCATGACTTTGATTAACTATCAATAGAACTCCCTTTTTTCTTTTTATCTGAAATAACATATTTAAGTACAAACGTTAGAGAAGAGGATTCTAGCACTGCAGTCTCAAGTTAATATTTACCACTCACTTCCTTGAGTTATTTATTAATTCCAAGAGTTAGCAACTCTGAATTAGTCTTTCAGGATGCTTAATTGCTCTACTTAATTTTCTGAGCTTTTGTCACTCATATCCATTTGAATTCATACCCTGTACAGCTGTCTCATTGTGTAAGTCCTCATTTATGAAATTCAGCATTTTTATCCAATGTCTAGATACAGTTTGTAAAGTCTGTCTCTCCTGCTTTTGTATTAAAAGTCAGTGGTTCAACATATTGGCTGTCCTTGATCCTCTGAAGATTGTTATGCTTTCTCCTTGAGATCTGTCCTTGTTCAGGGTTGAACGTGCATGATCCTGAGTCAATTTGTTCTGTTACTATACCATTCAGATCCCATGTATTATCTCTGCTTCTCTTGATACACACACTCTCTCCACAGTGCAACTCTGGTAATGGTTGAGTACCTCTACCAAAATAAAACTTTAATTTCATTTTTAGTTATTATTTGGCCTGTAATACCATCTTTACATTGTTTGTTCTGTAAGTTTTCCTTCACTGGAAGTGTCAATCTAAGTCTTCTCCCATAAGCAATTGTGCAGGTGACAGTCTCTCATGTGGAGAACTCGGATATACTAAGAGTTTTTTATAGATGTCATCTACACAGTCATGTGATTTATTCCTTTATTTTTTTTTAAATTTGAACAGATTTTTCAACTAACCCATTTGACTTGGGATGATTTGGACTTGAGGTACTGTGTACAAATTGTCATTCTCTTGCAAGCTGCTTGAACTTGGTGCAGCCAAACTCAGATCCATTGTCACTGAATACCTCAACAGGTATACCGTGCCTTGAAAATATTATTTTCAGGCAGTGTATCATGGTCCAGCTAGTGGTGCTGTGTTGTGTGCATACTTCTGGATATACTGAGTAGTCACAATGAGAAAGTATTTTTCATGCCATGTGAAACTATCTGTTCCTACTTTCTGAAAAGGTCTCTCTGTGAGTGAGGAGATGAGGATATAATGGCTCTGCCTGCTGATTTGGTCTGTACTTCAAACATGAGCCACAGTCTGTCATCATATCTGTGATGTCATTATATACATGATTGATTTGATCCAATATATAACCTATGGTGCTCACTGTTTGCACTTCTCAATTCCCAAATGTCTTTCATGGAACTTTTGTAGGATTTCGCTTCATAGGATTTTTGGAATCACAGTTTCTTCACTTTTGCAAATAATCACACCTACCACAGTTAGTTGACCACTGCAGTTCCAGTACTCTCTGATATCCACTGGATACTTGTTTTTTTCTATCTGACCACCCATTAACAATCATCTGTTTCAGCACTTTTTGTGACACCTCCTTTTCTGTTTCTTCCCAGATCTGCTTTAACCAGTGCCCTGCTACTGATATTGCACCAAGTACAAGGTCTGCATACAACTGTACATTCCTTCAAGGCTAAGATTCCAAAGGATATTTTGGATTTACTGCTTGTGGCAATGCATCTGCTGTATACATCAGTTTATAAAATGGGTAAAACAAAACCTGCATCCTGATTGGCTAACAGGTACCAGTAGCCGTGTCCTTATCAGCTGATATACATGGCAACTGGTACTTGTTATGCCAAGCAATGCACAGTGCAGCCAGTGATCAATGTGTGTCACTTTACAGAAAGCATTTTGTGAAGTAGTACTGAACTCCTGTTGTGCCCCCACCCACCCACCTTGTCACAATGCTGAAGTCATCAGCCAAAACCACCACATCAGCCTATTCTTGAACTAAAATACAACACTCATCCAAAAACACCAACCTCCACTGCATAAAACAGCTTCAGTGCAGACAAGTTAATCGAGTGCTATCCTGATGATTTTTCTTCTGTACAGCAGCTTTCTCCCATCCTTCACAATGACTGCAACGTAGACCCCCAATGCTGACATCCATATATCCACATAAAAAAAAGAAAACATTCCTAAAATGCATAGTCACCCCACAAAAAATATCCCAGTCCCTCTCACGTGGTAAAAAAAATAAAAACCACAGACATCCAACAGAAAACTGTCTACAGTAAACAGTGACATGCTCATTACATCACAAACCATCATTCACAATTTAAAAAAAACAAACAACACATTTCAAAGCTCATAATGTATCTAGCTCAGTGATTGCGGGGGGAGTCTGAAACAGTTTACAGTCTCTGTACATAAGTACAACAGCAAACATCACCAAAAGCAGATCTTTCTGTGTCACTGACTAACTGCAGATAACCTGAGCAGTATGTTAGTAGAGCACTCTAGTGGTCAGAAAGAGAAATGCACTCTATTATACTTCTATTCAGTGCAAAAACACAGAAACTATTTTTAGTCTTATAATTAAAAACTCTATTTCCCCGTTATTTTATTTATATTTTGACACTTTTGTTTTTAATTTCTACATGAGAGATCCATTTTATAAGCACAATAACACACTCCAAGGCAAGCATCTTGTGCCTTAGTACACCCCTGGGCATGCTCTTACCAGGCGATAACCCACACCTCATCGTGTATTATTGCTTGCTTACCAGGGATATATGATATGTGTAAATCATACCTCTGCAGTTTTATCATCACCTGCTGAATTTGTAAAGGGAATTTACTCAAAGGTTTGCAGAACAATGGTATTAGTGGTTTATGATCAGTTTCTGCTGTAACACATTGACCATGCATGAACTGGTGACTTAGCATATTTTCATAGTTCTTTTATAAGCCAACCCTCTTTCATGAGTCACAAAAAAAATCATGAAAGAAGGTCTGCTTATGAAAGAACTATGAAAAAAAAGTCTCAATATATTCTTTTGTGAGCTGAGATTCTTTTTTTGTGAGTTCCTTCATGATAACGAAAGAAGCAGGTCAGCTCACAAAAAAACTATAAAAAAACATAAGTCCCACCATCTTCTTTCATGTGCTGAGATTCTTCCTTTGTGAGTTCTTTTGTGACTCATGAAAGAAGAAGGTTGGGTCATGAGAGAAAAGTACAGTCAAAGAAAAGAATCATTGTTCTTTTGTGTGCTCTCATGAAAGAACTGTCCATGACTTTGACCTTCTGTCTGTCTGTCTCTCTGTCTGTCTATCTATCTATCTATGTTGCTTAAGTGGACCAGGGATCCTACCACCCCTCATGCTGCTTCTTTCTCCCCTTCCCCTTCAAGTCATCCACCTCCCCTTTCCCATGTTTAATTTCTTAATACTGTAAGTGGACTGGGTACTCATGCCAGTACTAATTATTTTACCCCTTCCCCTCCACATCACCCTCCCCCTTTGTTTTTTTAATATATATGATGGCACCAGGGTTCCCACCCCCGGTGCTGTTGAGCACCATTTAGACACCAGGGTACCCATTCCCCAGTGTCAGCTTCCATCCCCCTACAATAAAGAAAACTATCCCTCATTGGTTTTTTTAACCTGAAAAAAAGAAAACAGGCCATTGACAGTTTGCCTCCCCAGCACTCCAACCACTCAGCACCCACCACCCCACTCTCCTCCACATATCCTTACATATTACCTCACCTGATCATGTCTCACAACACCTTCACCTGTGTTCACAGCTGGAGTTATGTTTCTGGCTTCAGTTATAGCAGTGAGCCACTGAGCCCCTGATCTGCCTCTATCTGTCTGTCTGTCTGCCTCTCTCTCTCTCTCTCTATCTGCCTGTTTGTCTATCTGTCTCTGTGTCTATCTGTCTGTCTATCTATCTATCTATCTATCTATCTATCTATCTATCTATCTATCTATATTTTTGCTGGGCAAACCAGGGTGCCCACCCCAATGCCTCTTCTGTTGCCCCTTCCCCTCCAGGTTGCCTGCTTCCCCTTTAATTATAATTAAATAATAGCAGACTGGGGTGCCCACCCTGGTACCACTTTTTTCTACTCCCTCATCTACAGGTCATCACACCCCCAAAGAAATAAGTAATAGCACCAGAGGGCCCACTCCCAGTGCCACCAACCAACATCCATACACTGGGGTGTTCAAGCCCTAGTGTTGGTGTCTGTCCATTACTATAAAGAAAACCATCCCTTGTTGATCTTTTATTTTATATACCTGAAAAAAAGGAAATTGTCTGTCAAGGATCTCATCCCCCCAGCACCTGCCACCCACCCAACCCCAATCCCTCCCTCCCTCACCTGCCACCACCCCACACCACCAGACACACCCTCACTCTCCTGAACATGACACATAATGTAGATCCACTCTGCAATTGAAGACATGTCTTGCTGCTGGAAAAAACTGCAATATGAGAACATATGGTAATTTACTGTAATGTATTTTAGTGGGGTTTGAACCTTTGTTCAGAAATTTGTCAATTTTGAATAAAATATTTACAACAGATTTTCAGCATGGCCTGTTTGGGACCCCACCTCATGAACATGGGTAGTTAAATGATGGAAATCTACCACAAAGGGTGTTTTTTTGCAGTCAATATGTGAAATCACATTTCAGGCAGGATTTAAAAATTGTCTTCACCCTTGTTCCTGAGGTGAAGTTATTAGAAGGCTACATTGACAATTTGGGGTAAAAATATTTAAAAAAGTTAGAAGTGTACATTGAAATGTTTCAATGCATGCCATTCTCATAACATTGATGACTGTCACTATTTGGACCCCAAATTGTCAACACAGTCATTTTTTACCACCATGTCATAAATGCGGCAGCTCCCAGTTTTCAAGTCCTTGACCAAATATCTCTTCCCACCTGTGGTGCAAAATCACATTTCAGCTGAGATTTAAAAATGATCACTTACTGTGTTCATGAGGTGGGCTCCTGAGAAGGCTATGTTGAAAATTTGGGGTCAAAATATTAAAAAAACAAAACATTTTATGAAAGTAAGTTGGCATTTTTCTATGCGCATTCAGAACTTTGGTAAGTTTTTGACATCCATCGCTGCATGGAACTGTATGGTTAGCAGAGCTTTGCAGATCTGTAGGTGAAAGGAGTATTCCCTTGGTGCTTGGCCCAGATAGCTCTATGTGCCTGCATCTATTCGCACAGGTCCTGAAGGGATCAGGATCCAATACCACTATCTCAAAAAGAATGGACATTTTTTGCAAAAAAACTGTGTTAATTCACCAGTTAGGATTCAGCATAATGCAACACAAGTAAGGAAATGTGGTGTTACAGTTTCCAACCCTAACTCCATACTCCCACCCCAAGCAGCAAAAGGCAAACAAACATGGTTTGGGGTCTCCTGAGTCTTGGTGAATCAGTGGTGAGGCCTTCCGTGTGGTTGCCAGCCCTAATGCTCACCCCTGCATCTGAGCAAACAAGGTGAGATAATTTCTTTTCTTCAAGCAGGGCCTGCTGAATGAAGAAAGCTACAGCAAATTTTCTTGCCAACATGTGGTGAGACATACTTCTCTACCTCTGAAGAGCATATCAGTATGAAGCACCAACTTGGAGCTGTACCTTGTTTTTCGGATGTTACGGGCTAGGAGGGAGGGGTGAGCATTAGAGTTGGCAGCTCCAAGGAAGACCCCATCACTGATTTGCCAAGAATCAGAAGACTCAAAAGGCTCAAATTCCTAATATTTTTTTCTTTTGCTACTTGGAAGTTAGTGGTGTGGAGTTAGGGCTGGAAACCCTAATGCCGCATTCCCCTACTTTTGTTGCATTAAGTTGAATGCTAAATGGTGAATTAGCATGTTTTTTTCACAGACTATCTATCTTTCTATCTATTTATCTATCTGTCTGTCTGTCTATCTACACACATTTATATACTGTACATCTTTGCAAAAAACTTAGTTAATGCACTAGTTAGGTTAGCTTAATGCCACAAAGGTAGGTAAATGCGGCATTAAGGTATCAAACCCTAACCCCCTACTCCATCCCCAAGCAGCAAAAGGGGAAAACATTGGGGTTTTAGGTCTCTGAAGTCTTGGCAAATCAGTGGTGGAGTCTTCCTTGGGGTTACCAACCCTATTACTCACTTCTTTCCCCAGTCCTTAGCCTCCTGTCCAAAGAACAAGTTGCAGCTCCAAGCCTATACCTCATAGTAATACACTCTTCAAAGGTAGCAAAATATTTCTCACCACATGTTGCCAACACAATTTGTTTTAGCTTTCCACATGCAGGACCTTGTCTGAGGAAAGTAGATCATGTGTGACATTGTTTACTCAGAGAAGGGGGTGGGCATTACGGATGACAACCCCAAAGAAGGCCCCACCACTGATTTGACAAGACTCCAGATACCTAAAACCCAAATGTTTTTTTTTTTTTTCATTTTGCTGCTTGGGTAGTAGGGATGTGGAGCTGGGTTGAAAACTGTTAACACTACATTTCCTTACTTTCGTGGTATTAAATTACCCTAACTAGTGCATTAACAAAGTTTTTTTGCAAAGAATTTCCTTTTAAAAAATGAACGCAGGAATCTACTTAAATGGGTTCCATTTTGTTACAATCAGGTGTTTGTTTTTATGTATTTTCAACGTCTGTAAGTTTACAAGAAAAAGCAACATGGTGGCTGGCATGGTCAGTATTTTTTTCCACATGATGGGTATTTTTTCAGCACAACTGGTAAATCATGAATATAAGCATTCATGTTTTTTTTTAAAACATTTGCATTTGTCAGTTAACTAAAAAATCCTTTTAAGTCTGGAACCCTATAATATTTTTTCACAAAACCTTCCAAAGGTACACCCTTAGCATGGGCCCTTTGAACTTTGAAAATTTCATGAAAAAACTGCACACAATCTAGGCTGTAGGTGACTGCAAAAATACACAGTGTTAAGTATAGAGAAAGTAAATGTGTGTTTTCTTTTTCCATTTTTAGGCGCTCCATATCTCAAAAACTGAATAGGATGCTGTCACAAAACTTTTCATGTTTTGAGACTCTGAAAGCCTGACTGCACGTGCCATATGTTGGGCTATTTCATCAAATAATGCCAAAAGGAAACTACTGTACCCCTATAATATATATGTATATATATATATATATATATATATATATATATATATATTTATATATTTATATATATATATACGCACACATTTATCTATTAATCTATATTCCTTGCAAAAAACTTTTTTAATTCACCAGTTAGGGTAACTTAACACAATAAAAGTAGGGAAATGTGGTATTAGGGTTTCCATACAATTTTTAAGTATAAGTTCAGTTTCAGTTAATTACTTGTAGACTTGATTATTTATCATAATTAATGCATTTACATACCTAAAGAACCTCAAAGAATTGTGAAGGTCACTGGGGTCAAATTAGTGATATGCTCACATATATAAAAATGTGAAGCATAATTCCCAAGTTGAGGAATTAAACACCTGTGGAGCTCAGAAACAGTGAGGACCTGCAAAATTAATTTCAACAATCATCAGAATTACTTGCTAACACATTATTATAAACTAAAACATTAAGCCATGCAATTTTCAATTGTTTGATATAGAAATAATACTACTACTGCTATTCTGTGTCCCTTATTATTTCTTCTTTGTTATGTTTGGGGGGTGGTGGGTGCTGAAAGGGTGGGGGTCAGTTACTGGGGGGGTAGAAAGAGACATCGATGGACATGTTTTTTTGTTTGTTTTCTTTTTGTGTTAATATATTGAAGCCATCAGTAAGCAGACTAAAGACAAGCTGCTCAGTTGTTTACTGATGGTTTCATGTGATTCAAAGGACTGAAGCCCTCTATGATTGGAGCAGTTTGGTCCTTTGAAATACATTAAGTTTCAGCCCACCAAGCAGAGAGTGATGTCAGGACCACAGCTCATGGTCATTGGTGCAGGCTTCCGAGCCCTTGTTTTTGTGCACTGCAATGGGCTCTGTAGTGACACATCCTTGAAATCCCTATCATTGCCGCTAAATGGGTGCACAAGCACAGCCAACGTAGAAATGTCTAAAAACAGTCAGATGACTGTGTATTCTTACAGCATAATGCAATCAATCAATCAATCAAAATCTTTATTTAACCAGGATGTCACTGTTGAGCAATGCTCATTTTTGAGGTAAACCTGGATTTGTCAACAAAAAAACATTATACACAGGATACAACAAAATACAGTATATACAATAAGTATAAGCAGGAAGCATTGACAGTAAAATATGCATAGGTCAGAAGATACAGTAGGTTTTAAATAGTACACAACTTTGCATGTATGTAAATAATATACAAGTCAAAGGATACACCAATTATAAACAAAACACAATGTAAAATAATATATAGTGATCCAGTATAAGGGTGAAGTATCATATTGCTAAATTAGAGTGTAATTTTTAGAAGGGATAGATTCAAGATGGTCAGTGTTACCAGCAGGATAAGGCAGGGGGCCAAGGGTAGGGAACAGGCAAGAAGACTTAAAGTATAGACAGCCCCAAGAGCTAGAGATTAGATGCTTCAGACCTAGAGAGGGTATGAAGGGATAAGAAAGGGAAGAAATGGTTGGAATTTAGGGCTGGATCCAGGGTGAATGGAGTGTGGAAAAGACAGATGTGGAGAAAAGAAAGGGGAGAGGGAAAGAGCCAATTGTTAGATGTGACCAACCCTATAACAGCAGTAACTCGGAGTGCACTGGGAATTTTAGAGAGCCATAAGTCAGGGGAAACAGGCACAGGATTCCTTGTTATGATGTAGATATAGTGATTTAAAAGCTAGTAAGCTGATGGGGTGAGTAAGTTTCAAAATTTTTTGCAGCTTGTTTCACATTAGCACATAGCTAATGGCTGCTCTGCCAATGCATGATTTTGCCTTGTAAACATATAAGTAAATACAGGAGTTACTTCTCAGAGCATATTTTCCAAGACTGCAAAATGGTAAACAGACAGATGTAATGGGGCAGTATATTTATAATAGCTTTGAAGATCCAAACCGCAGTGTTTTTCTGTCTGTAACAAATGGATGACCATCCCACTGCTGTATACAGGGTGCAGTGATGGGTTGAGTATGGAAGAACTGTGATGAATCTTATAGCTCTATGATAAAGTGTGTTGAGTTTGGCTAGTGCACCAGCAGGACCCTTACTGTATAGGAAGTCAGCATAATCTAGTAAGGAAAGAAAGGTTATTTGAACCAGTTTCAGTTTAGTGTCTCTTGTGACAAGATTGTTGATCCTATAGAACAGACTACATCTTTGTCTAAGTTTCTTTGCCAACTCTTCTAAATGGTCAGTGAAGGAGAGTCTATGACCTAACCAGACCCCCAGATACTTGAGCTTTGTTACGTACTTCAACTGCTCACCTAGGATGATGGTAATCTGCAGGAGCATCCCAGAAGTAGCAGGGATTTATTTCATGATGAAAAGGCAAGAGGAACATCACTTTAGTTTATTTTGCATTTAGAAGTAACTTCTGGTTTAGAAGCTGAAGCTGCAGCAGATTGAATTCATTTGGAAGGGCTTTGCGGGCAGCATCAGGGGTGGGGCTACTAGCGTAAAGCATCTATTCATATGTGAATAGGTGTATTTGTGCTTCTTTGATGGAGGAATCTATGTTGTTAATATTTATTTTATTTTTATTTATTGAATTTTGTTGACCCGGTAAGCCCACTGGGTCAAGAAGTCCTGTTTTCAGGGGTGACCGGGGGGAGGGGAGATACAGATGGTAAGCAACTGAAATTGAACCAGACTAATCTGTTGGTGGTATTTTTAGTGAATGGGAGAAATTTGGCCAGGATACCGAGGAAATTCCCATACTCTGCAGTAGGGGGCCTAGCTGGCTGTAAGTATGGCCAATTTGGAGTGTTCTTCGATGTGGATGGAGGTAGAGGTGGGAGAGAAGGTCTCCTCTCCTGCCTTGAACAAACCAGAGGCCACATCAGGTGGTAATACTGATGTTATGGGTTTTTATATGGATCCTAATCTGCAGGAAATTTTCGTATCAACAAAGGACCTAAGTCAAGGTGAAGTTCTTAATGATTTTCCATCGATTAAACCTGAAAAAATAATGTTGTAACAAGAGCAAGTTTTACAGGAGAAACTAATGGAAGAAGAAACACACCATAATGAGATACAGCAAAGTATTTGAGATGAAATTAAGCTACATGTGGTTTCTACAACTATCCCTATGACAGAGTGGCCTGTCAAAACTTCTACTGATGTGGCAGCATCTAAGAGCCAAACCCAGCTGGGTGAGTTGCTTTCAAATTCCATTACTGTGACAGTGTCTTCTAATAGTAATCAGACTGATAAACAAAACACTTAATATAGAAAACCCAACAAACATTACTTTAGCTACAAACAGTGAGAAAATGAAGGATAGTGCATTGTTGACTGATAGAGTTTCTGTAAGAGACAGAAGCGAGAGCTTAAAACCGGAGGTTATTACCTGCAAACCACAGTACATTGCAGCTCAAATGTTCAGCCCGTACAAGTTAATCTGCCCCAATTCTTATCCAAACTCTCTGGTTTCATTTTTCTGACAGCTTGTAAACTGGAGCATAAAATGAGGCATAACAAAGCACTAAGTTAAATGTGTGATTCCAAACTAATGATGGCAGACAGGATAATGTCTTGTTTTTTGTGTTTACTAAAGGATAACAGCCGGGTACTACCACTAAAGGAGAAGGAAAAGAAAGGCGATCAGCTTGGACTTTTGAGAATCGCAAATTACAGAACAGTTCCACCAATGACCCACAAGGGGGAGCTTTCAGACCACAAACAGGTCCAAATGTTCCAAATCCTGCAGCACACAGCGACCCGTTTGATGACACCTGGAAACCATAAACTGCATTAAAAGAAACAGGCTGGAAACAAACCCTTACTGGAGAGTGGATTCTGGATCCTGCTTGGGATCCCACTTTAAATTTTTCCCAATCTAAACCCAAATGGCAGCCAGCGACTTCACATATTGACTGTGCTGTATTCCACCACAAGATGTTTTAGGAAAAGCAGAGGCAGCTTCTGAAAAAAATGTTAACATAAAGCCTAGTATCCCTGTGACCCAGTCTAATACTGCAAATAACACAGAATTAATACCAACTGATAACGGAAACATACCAGGATTGGACATTACTATTGATCTTTCTAAAGATAAGGATGCTGTTCCACCACCCAAACCTTTGTTATCAGAACTTTATACTAAACACAAAAAAGAAGCAGCCCCATGAAGGAACACAGTTTGGATTTGATGTAAAGGGGGCATGACAGAAAGACCAGATCAATTATATGTTGGGAAACATTTGTTAAAAGAATCTTTAAAATTCTCCGCTATTTATTTATTTTATTTATTGAAAATGTTTTACCAGGAAAAGCACACTGAGCAAAAAGATGCTCGTCTCAAGGTGCGACCTGTGGGGGGGGGCGGATTACAGAGGAAGCAGGTATACATACAAAAGTTGAACTTACAGTAGCACAAGAGAGGTATATGCTTTTATTAACATCTCTGGGGATGATAACTATGATGTGAGCTTTAGATCTTCCTATGCACTTGACTTATTTTGGGATAGATATAGTCAAGTGAAGTTCTCACCCACATGGATCCCTTTTTTAGTGATTCCTCTCACAAAACCCCTAATTAAACGTGTCACTGTCATGTTTCGGAATGAAGGGGTCCATGCGGATGATATAACTTACTGGTTATCTCAAAAATGTAATATTCTTAGTGATCCTAAAGCCATTTTGGACTCTGAATTGTTCTGGACTGGAGGGTAGAAATATAACATCAAACTTCAACAACCTGATGCTGGCATATGTCACATACCTAGTTATTTTATGCTAGGTAGAGATAGAGGGGTATGCTTTTATTCAGAGCAACCTAGAGCTTGTTACCAATGTGGAAATAGAACTCATCTCTCTAGTACATGTGACAAACCGTGTTGTAACAATTGCGGGGAAATTGGACACATCTCATTACAATGTGCAAATCACACATGCTGTGACCTTTGTGATGAGTATGGTCATGTTTTTTCTGAATGTCCTTGGGCTGCAAGAAATAAAGCCACTAGTAGTAGCCCCAAATTATTAATTCAACATGCCCAAGATCAGGTTACTAAACCACACGTACATGAATCACACATCCCTACAGACATACCCAAGCCTACCCCTACTCATCCTCCTCCTGTCTCTGACCCAATCATTGTGTTAGAGGAAGACCTACCACCACAAAAAACAAAGTATTATGGCCATAGAAACTACTACCATCACTATAAAGAAGGAGTCAGACATAGTGGAAGTATCCATGGGACCAGTTTGTTACACTGATCCAGACAGTAAACAATCTGAACCCCCCACTGTGGTAAGCAGATCTATGAGGAATTTGACCCCCCCCATCCTTTACTACCAGAGGTTATATGTGAAAATTCATATGCAGCCCTTTTTACACAGGAAAATGAATCTGACATGGAACAAGGCTAATTAACCTCTCAATCCACTATCTCAGACCATGTCATTCCTGATCAGAAGTTGGTGAGTAATAAAGGAAAAAAGAAAAAAAAAAGAAAAAACCCTGTAGGTGATTTATAAACATGCTGTCTACTTTAACAGTCTGCTCATTGAACATCCACAGCATATTGAGTGTGGTGAGACATCAGATGGTCTTTAATTATTTACATTTTAAAAAAGTTTGATATATATTTTGTACAAGAATCTGGATGAATACTTCTGAACAGATTTGTTCCTTTAAATCAGATTGGTGGTGAGGACCTTCCTACTGGTCATTTGGGGTAGATTGTGCTGATGGCATAGGGATTTTATTTTCAGCATGTAAGTTTGAATTGATAAAACTGATTGATTTAATACCTGGAAGGGTTTTAATCATTGATGGTAAGTGGGGTAATACTACATTTAGATTTATCAATGTGTATAGTCCACAAACTAAGGCAGAAATAGTTAAAACATTTACCCTTATACAACCATATTTGGTATCTTCTCACAAACTAATTTTAGGAGAAGATTTTAATTTTGCCATAAAAAAAGAAGAAGTACAACTTCAGAATCACAAAATAAAATATATTGTGACTCAGCAATGTTGGCACACATTGTGGATACTGCAGAGCTTATACATTGTGAGACCTGTCTGTCTGACAACCCTAAAACTACTTATAAGAGAGGTGAATATACAACTGCCATTGATCATTTTTTTATTTCACAAAACATTTCTACATTTCATTTTTTCATAGAACCAGTTGAATTTTCTGATCATTCAATCCTGATATTACAGTTTGGTGAGATGTAACATAGTCCAAAACGAATGGATAGGTGGAGACTAAATATCTCTGCTCTACAACTCCCTAGTGTACAGTTAAGAATTAAATACCTTATAACAGCTTGTGACTCTGTCATGTGCTTATATGAGGATATAGGGGTATGGTGGGAGGATTCCAAACTTGATTTCAAAACATGACTTATAAAATTAGGGAAACAGATAGGGAATGATACTTTTTTTAAATAATTAACACTACGTTCTCAATTACAGAGATTGTATTCTTTGTCTAACACCTCCAGAATAGATTACTCATCACAAATAAAGGTATTACAAAATGACATGCTAACTTATCAATATGACAGGGCTAAAACTATTAACATGATGCTACAATCTGGCACGCAAAAAAATCCAGTTTGAGACCCATACGTAGCATGTAAAGAATTAAAAAATTCAATGCCTATCAAATTATTACTGTAGTTGATTCTACGGGCTATATAGCTGATACACCAGAAAAAATGGATGAAGTTATTAAACATCACATGGACTCACTTAACCAGAAAAGACCCCAACACCAGAAGTAGTAAATACTTTTTTACAGTCAATACAGATTCCATCAATTTCTGAAAAGAGTTCTATAATAGATACTGAAATTACTAGATCTGAGGTATTACTGGCCATTAAATCCTTAAAATCTGGAACATCACCTGGGTTTGATGGGTTACCCAGTGATTTTATAACATTTTTGCTGATGAAGTAACAGATATTCTTGCACATGTATTTAGATACTTTTTAACCTCTGGTAATGTTAGTCCATCCTTTTCAGAAGGTACTATTGTTTTTTTATTCAAATCAGGGGACAAACCTAACATTTCAAATTGGAGACCTATTACACTACTAAACACTGACTATAAAATTCTAGCTGGCATAATTAACAACAGGATTAAAGAATATTCTAGTTTTATTCCGTCTCCCCACCAATACTGTGGTATTAAAGGGAGAAGGATACAACATGCTTTAATGATAATCAGGGATTTAATAGACTATTTATCATTGAATGGTTTGTCAAGTACTATTATTTCATTAGATCAGGCTAAAGCATTTGATAGAGTATCTCATGGTTATTTATTTGCTACCTTACAGCATTATGGAATTAAATGTACGATTAGACATTATATTGAATTAATGTATAAAAATGCTTTAGTATCTCCAATAATATATAAACGGGTCATGAAAGGATTTCATATTTCTACAGGAGTACGTCAAGGATGCCCATTGAGCCCCTTATTGTACTTGTATTCCTTAGACCCTTTATTGAGAATGATAACCCAGTCAATGGTGTGGGAAGGTTTGAAATGGGTAAATGAAGAGGAATGTCTTACAATACAAGCCTATGCAGATGATATCTGCCTATTCTTTCTGGATCCCAGGGAATTACCTAATTTTTTTAGAATAATGGAGACTTTTTCTGTAATTTCCAATGCACAGCTGAATATAATGAAAAGTAAGGGTCTCTGTATTGGAGCTACTACTAAGTTAGCAGCACAAATTGAAGGGATTTAGATTTCATCTCAACCTATCAAAATATTGGGGATTTGGTTTGGGTCACAAAACATCCCAATACAAAACTGGGATATGGGAGTTGCCCAAATTGAAACAAACATTAATCGATGGAAACACTGGAAAATGACCAAATATAAACAGATTCAAATCCTAAAAAAATTTATTATTCCAAAACTGCACTACATTGTTCTAATTTTTCCACCTCCAAACACATTGGAAACAAAATGATATAGATTATGTGTTATGCTTTTATGGGGTAACAAATTGAATCCTATTAAACAATACTATACCTACTTGCCAAAGGAAAAAGGAGATATAGGGATGCTGGACCCAATAGTCTTTTTACAGGCTCTTTTTGTAATTCAAAATATTAAGTGTGGGTTATCAGAAAGTAATGACCTGCATTGTATATGGATAAGGCAAATCTTACAAAAATATTTTAGAGTTTGGATGGTAGTTCCACTAAAGTTGGGTGCTCATTTATCAGTCCCCGAATTTTTTAAGTCCACTGCCCAGAAAATGTACAAATTGGGATTAATAAAACAACAAATTCAACAATGTAAGGTACCTACTTTATATAAACTAATTATGGTTCTCATGTATCCACAAATACCTTGTTTTAAAAACTGTGCAGTCGAGAATAACCCTAAAGTTCTTTCACAACTAAATAACTACAGACTTCCAGGGTTTATGTGGGAAACAGTATGGTTAGCTATGTATGGGAGACTTAATGTGAGGGGTAATTCTAAACATAAAGTCTTAGAAGAAAGGAATTGTCCATATTTAGAGTGTATTAATGTCACAGAAGCAATAGAACATTTTTTTGTACTGTTCATATGCAAAACCCTTATGGGAATTCTTAGCAATGGAATGGAAATTGACATGGTTATCCAAAATGACATATGAAATTCTAGTATTAGGTACTCACCCTACTGGAAATTTATCTTATGATATGAATCTACTTAATTTGTTTAAATGCTGTCTTATATTTTACTTATGGCAAGCACAATGTCAGTGGGTTCTCCAGCAGAAAAGAATATCGTACCATGTATTTAGTAATGTGATTTAACAATTTATGAGTAAAACTTATCTTCAGAATGTTTCAATACACTCTACAGTACAAGTACAAAGGCGGTGGAAAGGATTTAATATCTTTATAAAATATGAATAAGGGGTTACAGGATACTTATTGATATTGTTTCTGAACTCATGATTTTGTGAGAGTCATTGAATGTCTGGTATGATTTCTTTCTAAATGTTTTGTATGATTTCTTTATACCATGTATTTTCAATAAAAACTCCCCTACTCTTGCTTCCTGTGAGCAGGGGGGACCCTTTTGTCTGTGGGACCAAGATGGCGGACGACAGTCCTGGAGTGTAGGAGGTTGCTATGGAGGTGGGAGAATCTGCTTCTACCCATTCTGCTTTCTCGCATGCTTTGGGAAATTATTTCTCAATTTGGAATTATCTCCAATTATAAATTAAACTTAACTAAAACTGAAGTAATGCCACTTAATGGTTTTACTTTAAAAGCAGATGTAGAACACCTTGGATTAGTTTGGGTCAGGGATAAACGTAAGCATCTGGGGATCTCCCTTACTATGTCACCCAATAATATGAAGAAGTTTAACCTTGATTCCATCCTGACTTGTGTTAAAACATATTTGGATTGTTGGTCTCTGCTATTTATTTCTTTGTGGGGTCGATTAAACATCTTAAAAATGAATATATTACCCCAGCTACTTTACCCCTTGCAGATGTGGAATTTTGCCCTACCACAGTCATGGTTGAACCAAATTCACAGACTTTTCACCTCTTTTCTGTGGCAGGGTAAAGTGGCTCATCAGACCCTGTCCAAACTAATGTGTGCTAAGTGGGATGAGGGCTTACAGGTCCCCAACCTCTTTATGCACTATCTGGCAGTGCATTGCACCAGATTTCCCTATTGGCTTAGATCTTCCGAGAAGGACTGCACAGGGTCCTATGTTCCATTCTGGGTAGATATACTGCGTTCTCTATGTTCTAATATTGCCCTGGATATTAGATCACTCTTATATCTTCTCCAGAAGATGCTTCCTCAATCACTGAAGGGCACTCTGTTGGAAGCATCCCTTCAAGCTCATTTACAGCTTTGCTCTGTATTAAAAATCCAGCCACATAAGAATATCTCCCAATCCTTATTTGAGAACCCTAACCTTTGGATAGCTGGGCACATGCTTATAGAACGGTTCTGGCCTAATATGGGTGTGGACATCATTGTAGATCTGGTTCAGTCTCAAAAGCTTCTCTCTTTCCAAGAGGCAAGGACATCATATCATTGGCCATCAGCATGTTCCTTTCAGTATTTTCAGGTTTCACATATGCTTTACCAGTTCTTCAGCTCCGGTCCCTGGCATAGCTCTTTTGGGAATTTGTTTTTTTCCCTGATTAAAATTGCCCCCATTTCCTACTATATATCATATTACTATCGATTTCTAAGAGACTATTTTGTTCAGGAAGACTGCCCTAGATTCTACTATTGGGACCAAGCACTCCTGACTAATAATCCCGACCGGAACTGGTCAGAGTTAGGTCACATTTATACAAATATATCAAATGGGATAGATACAGGTTTATGCAATTTCAGCTTTTGCATAATCTGTATTATACTCTGGTCAAATTACATAGAATGGGTAAATTACCCACCGACACGTGTTCCAGATGCAATAAGAAACCGGGTTCCCTGTTTCATATCCTGTGGTCTTGTGAAACAGTGGCCCCCTTCTGGAGGTCAATCCAAGCATGTTTAAGCCCTGTGCTTGGTTTATCAGGCATGTTTTGTCCTGAAATATGTCTTTTGGAGGAATATAAGGACACCTTGGTTGGCAACCAATGACCACATATACAGTAGCCTTGATTTCAGCCTGTGCAAAGAAGGTTATTCTTCGGCACTGGCTGGATCAGAGCTCCCCCAGTTCCTTGAATGGTATAGAGAAGTGCTGTGTGCATTACAAGCAGAACATCTCACAGCCAACATGATTGGCAAGAGTCATAACTATAAACATATTTGGGAACCCTTGTATGTTTTATTAACAGTTTGAATATGAAACCCTGCCCTTGACAGTGTTCTAGAGTCTGACCAGGTAAATCAACATGCCTGGGTTCTTTTCCTTGGGCACTGTTTATGTACAGCTTAGGTTCAGTCTGGTGGCATGGGGGGGCACTTAATGGGGTGGTTGGGGAGGCTGGGAGAAGGGGTTTATATACAAAATGTTTTGTTTATTTTTCTGTTTCCCTTTTGTATTTGGACCTTCACATTTACGAATGTTGTGCAACTTGTTGCTTCATTTTTTTTAAACAAAGTTTATTCAATTTGAAAAGAAAAGAAAAAAGATCATGTCTGACCATGTTTGCTTAGGGGAGGGCATGGGCATTAGGGTTGACAACCACAATGAAGACTCCCACCACTAATTTTCCAATACCATGAAGACCCTAAACCCTAATGTTTTTAATTTCTGTACTTTGTGAGCTTTAAGTTCTTCAGCCCTAATGTTTGCATTAATATAGTTTTTTGCAATTAATTTTCCTTCTTTTTCTGTTAGTAGAATTGTATCCTTACTCGTATTTGTCCCTCCTGATGCAGTGCATGGGTCACTCAGGCCTTGACATGGATACAACCCCGTACGCAGGAAGGCTCCCCAGCCTGCCACAAGGTCTCATGTGTGCACCAGAACGCTGCTTTGTCCCTCTCCTGTGGCTGGTGCCACACATCACAGTGCCTTTCCCAGAGCATTGGGCCATTCAGCAAGCTCACTGAGCTCATAGATAACATGATTCCCACTACGTCAAAGGCAGTCCCAGCAAACAGTGTTATTTCATAATTTTTTGTGACATTTAACCCCATCATAGTCTTCTGATGACTTCACCTCATAAACCCAGTAGGTGATAATTTCAAATGACAGCTGAAAAATCACTTTGCACCATGTGGTGGAGTCCCAAAAAGGCCATGTTGAAAATTTGGGAAAAAAATATTAAAAAATTACCAAGTTATGAGTAAACATTCAAAATGCATTGAACTACATTAAGCACACTTACCTGATTTCCTCAGTTCTTGGTCCCACCTTGAAGAGTGAAGATGTGTCTCCGATCCAGACAGAATTATGGCATTGGACCTTCAGTAGGTAACTATATGGTAAGGGGTGGCATTAGGTGCTATGTGGGGGTTGGGTGTGGGTCAGAACAGCAGCGCAAGACAATGAAGGACCATTTTCTTTATTTCAGGTTAAAAAAAGACATCTAGGAATGGTTTTCTCTGTATTTTAGGTACATACTGACACTGGAGATTGGACACCCCATTATTGACTTGAAACCCGGGGTCACTAGGGACTAGAGAGAGGCATCCTGGTGTCCCAGACTGCTGGGTTGGGCTGGACTACTCCAACACTGGGGATTGGCTACCCTGATGTTGGGGGCAGTGTGTTGGGGGACCAATATGTAGGGAGAGATGAACCAGCACCAGTCATGGGCACCCTGTTGTCAGAATCTTTTAAAAAATTAATTTAGCTGCCACTGGGGATTGGGCAGATGGTGTCCAGGTTAAATCAATTAGACTGCTCATGTGGCTTATGGCAGATGATTGAGGGAAGAAAACAAACACACATGCATAGCTACGTTCAGCAGGGGCAGGACTATGCACTGACATGTAGCCCCTACCCTGCTTAACAAACACAGCTGAACAACATACAAACATTATAACGAACCCTGTCGCCTGATACACAAACATATTCTCTTAAAATGACCACATTAAGCACTGTAATCATAATAATTCAGTTATTCTAAGAGTGCTGATATTTCTAGCAGCACATGCTCAGAAACTTTGAGAGCTACCACAAAAGCACACACCTTGCGCCCCACTCTATCAAACCTGCATGTTTCAGGCTTCAAATCCTCCTAGTTTCTTAGTTATAACTGAGCAAAAAAAGGTCTTAATTTATGAAATTTTGGGGTATTTTACCCCTCTGTAACTTTGCCCCCAGTAAACCGATTGCCACAGAATTTTCATAATCCAGAGATCCTGGCTCCATATCTGTGCTTTCCAAAGTTCAAGTAAATTAGTTGAATGGGGCAAAGTTATTAAGGTGTAAAAACTGGGGTTTAATATTAAAATGTTTTCTCAGCCCTAATATACAGGCATGACCGTGCCTGTATATTATATTTATATTTGGGGTCTCATTTAGAATACATGCTTAATACATAATGAAATGCCTATGGTGTGTTTTTATAACCAGTAATTTGTAAACTTGATGCGTTATGGTGTGTTTTTATAACCAGTGATTTGTAAACTTGATATGTTGTAAAATAATCAATTAGTGTTCAATCTACTAATTATCCCTCAGGCTCATTTAGAATATTTTGTGTCCTATGCATGTAGATCTGTACACTACCAATGGGATTTGTAATTGAATGGCAGCATTCTTGTATTTTTTTTTGTTTCATTCTTATTATCGCCACAGGCATTGTGTGAAATGTGACATTTCCTTACAGAGTGTCATAGTTAATTATTTATGACACCAATGATATATTCTGAAGAAAATTAGATTGAGAGTTGTCAGGAGCATTTTTCAAATAACTATTTATGGGCAAGCTTCTGTCAAAGTAAAAAGCACCATCAAGCACTTTAATTTGCAATTTTATAGTCATGGAACTAAACAGAAATCTGAAACCCAGCCTGCTCTGCAGTGTTACTCCACTGAGGTGCTGGAGTATATACAATGTTTAAATATGCTTAAGTAGCAAAGTGCTGATGAAAAACATTACCCAAGTATGAGAATTTCTCAAGATTGTAATACAAATTGTGGTGAGAAAGAAATAAAATGACCTACTGGGAATTGTACCCACACCCCCCAAGATACCATGCTAGAGCTCTAACCACTGAGTTATAGGCTCACATAGTTGGACTGAATCTTCCCAGACATACTTCCCCTCTCTGGAATTGCAAATCCTGCACCTAGGAACAATCAAGATGACAGATGTTTTTGGTGCAGTATTAGACACTGCTAAGCAATTTTAGATCACAAACTGTGGTGAGAAAGAAATAATGTGACCTACTGGGAATTGTACCCAGGCCCTCAGAATACCACCAAGATTGTAATACAAATTTGATACAGCAAGAGAATGGCTCATGTGAGGAGAATTTGGTATGTTTTCGGGACTCTGATTTTGACTTTCAATAGAACTGTAGCATGTGCCTTTTTATTGTCAGACATGTTTTAAATCATATTTTAAACTAGAGCTGTAGACAAAAAAGGGTGCACTGTTGTTCCATACAGCACAGAAGTCATTGGAGGTCCCAATACCTATAGACAAAGGAAGGCAGAACAAACTTGAAAGTTTAAATAATATCCCACCACCTTGGTCTCCAGTGCATATATGCTAAGGTCCTCAAGCCTCTCTCTGTAGGAATTTTATTGCTGATCCTGAATCATATTTAACTTCTATGCACTGCCTCAACCCCATTCCTATCTTTTTTCAAGTGAAAATTCCACAACTGCTCGCAGTACTCCTAATGAGGCAGCACCAGGGATCTGTACAGTAGCAGGATCACTGCTTTGTGTCTACTGATGATCCCCTCCCTATGCACTCCAACATCTATTTGCAGTCCTCACTGCTCTGTTGCACTTTGCCGACTGCTTTTAGTTGTCAGCTACTAAGACTCTGAGATTCTCTCCAGTGTCATTTTTTCCAGCACATTTCCCATCCTATGTCCTGTCTTTGAGTTCCTGACCCCATATGTGCTCAACTTTGCACTCTTTTTTTAATTGAATTTTAGCTCAATTTTAGCTTGACCTTTTATACAGTCTCTTCAGATCTTCCTCTCAATGTCCTGGCCCCCTTATTAATGTTTACTGCAGATTATGTGTCATCTGCAAATATGCACATCTTCCTTTGGATCCTTTGCCTGATGTCACACATAAAAGTGTTTAGAAGCACTGGACCTAAGACTATCACTGGGAAACCCCACTGGTAGCTTCCCTTACCTCCAAGAATTTCCCATTTAAGGATATTCTCTGTGTTCTCTCACCCAGCTAGTTCCTGAACCATTCTGCAATCCTGTTCCCAACTCCCAGGTCCTCCAGTTTCTTAACAACTCTCCCATGTGCGACAGAATTGAAAACTTGGCTGGAGTCTAGTTGCAGTGCATCCACTGCCTGTCTTTTGTCCACTGCATTCAGGACCCAGTCAAAGAAGTCAATCAGATTTGCCTGACACAACTTCCCCATGGTGAAGCCATGCTTTTTCATCCTGAAATCCACTGGTATTCAGAAACTCCACCATCCCCTTCATAATAATGGGTATGGCCTCAAGTAATCTGCCTGCTATAGACATCAGATGGACTGGTCTCTAGCTCCCCGGTGCAATCCTGAACAGATATTGGAACTGAAGAGATACTGGAACTTTGACTCACTCTCTAAATATACTACACCAGAAAGTAGCTGTACTGTCTGTGCACAAATGTTTCCTGGATTTCCTTCCTTCTCAGTGTGTCTCAGGGTGTCCAGTTACTTTAAACAGAGACAACTTGCAACATTTTTTTTACCTTAACAAAAAATAAAGAAAATGTATATTTATATTGAAGGTGGGAGTGGGAATAGTCTCTTTAACTGCTATTCCATTCAAATAAAAAAAAAATACATTTCCAATTATTTTATTTACCTGAAGTACTGTTGGCAAACGGCATTCATCATATGACAAATATTAAAAACAATAAATAAGCTGATTTCTTATTAACTATAATTATTATTGTCCCATCCATTCCAAGCCATCATCCAACTGGGCATTTACAGAAACTTTACAATTCAAGCAGACTGTCTCTCTCCCCTTTAAGTCCATTAGGTAAAAATAAAACATACAGTATAGCACTATAGTGTATGATGAGGGCTTGTTCAGCATAGAAAACCATCCTAGCTGAAATGTTGGATCACTGATGAGACCTATTCTGGAATACGAGGTGCAAGTCTGGTCTCCATACCATAAAAATGAGATTGAAAGAATAGAGATGATACAAAGGAGAGCAACAAGATCAGTAAGGGGCATGGAGGGTAAAGAATACTGCCAGACTTAATGAACTGGGCTATAGTCACTGGAGGACAGGAGATGGAGGGGGGATATGTGTATCTTGTTTAGAGCACTTACTGACCATAATCTGTGGGAGAGGCTAGGTTTGGATTCTACAACCAACAATACTCCACCAGGGCACATACACTTCAGTTAAAAAGTGAAAGTTGCAGAACATGGAGACGGAAAATGTGATACAACAAAAGGGTGGTGGCATCTTGGAATGCACTACCTCAAGAGGTGATGGATAGCCTTTTAATGTAAAGTTTCAAACTGAAACTATATGCTTGTATGAAACCAGTTTCCTTTTAGTTTAACTGGTGAGCACTACGGACACAAGTCTTTTTCGCTCCGTATTTACCTATGATACCTGTAACCCCCACCCAGATATGCCGTTTTCATCTTGACAATACTACCTGGTGGGCTGGGTTTGGGGAGAAATATGTCACATGGCACATTGGCTAGGTTTGGCTACTCTGCAACAGGGGCACCCAAGTAACTCTGGACAAAGGAAGCAATAACTGTAATGTCCAATACCAGAAATGGGATTCTAAGGTATGACTTTTATTCACATCCAACAGAATAAACAAAGCATAGATGGACCCCATGGGGCTACACTCCTGGTAATGCAGATTTAAGGAGAACAGAAAACATCCTCATTCACTTTAGCCCTCAGGTTCTGAAACACTGGGCACACAGCCCGAACTTGTAAGCTGCTCTGGGTTTTCCCCCGGCTCGGCTCCCTAGCCAGCCCTTTGGACACTTTCCATATGGCATGGGAACATTTACTGGTGACTCCTTAAACTACCTATGAGCACTTCTGGCTCCATATGGGAATCTTCCTCATCAATCCTACATCTGGGTACTTTTCTCAGGTGCTTGCCAAGTACCTGAGAGAAAGCAACAGGTGTCCCAAAGCAAACCCGTAGAAGTGACTTTGGTTACTACTGATGGGGGGTCTCCCACCTCTTGCTCTCATAATTCATACCCAGCCATTTCTCTGGACTGTTAACAACCCATCCTTTAAAACACTTTGCCATGTAGATTCTCTGTAAATGCATTCACATTCAATCTACTGTCTTTACATCCCATTTGTGCTGAACTTGAACATACTTAATCAGTGGACGTGTCCATTACTCTAGACCCCCCACAGAGTTAAGCAGTCCATTCCCCATATCTTTCAAACTGTACTTGGCTGTCTTTTCTTGACCCCACAGTAACAGTCACTTTAGTTTCATCTTGTTTTAGGTGAAAACACATTGGCCCTTTAGCAGAGTGAACTTACCCCTTGGTTGTAGATGCCCCATAGGTGTTTTTCATTTTTCAGAAAAAGAGACTTGCAAGAACAAGGGGACACAATTTAAAGATAGAAGGAGGGCAGTTCAAGGGCAATGTGAGGAAGTATTATTTCACAGAGAGGGTAGTGGATGCATGGAACAGCCTTCCTGAGGAGGTTGTGGGGTCTAAAACTGTGGGAGAATTCAAGAATGCATGGGACAGACATAAGGCAATTCTTGTGGGGGGTAGGAAGAAATAGGCTGTTGGTTAACTAGGATCTGCGGCCTATCCTGTAGGTAGGGAAATGGGCAGACTAGATGGGCCTAGCAGTCCTTATCTGCCGTCAAAGTCTATGTTTCTATGTTTCTATGTTTTCTCCTCAAAGAAATCTTGTTCAGAACTTCTGGTGCCTCAGCATGAACATAGGCAGCTTCTTTTTCCCTAGCTGGACCAGGGGAGTTGCCCCTGGAAGCAGGCTGATTCCTTCCCCCCATTTCCGCAGGGATGGGGCCCTGAACCACTGAAAGTGGGCTCTACCACTTCAATGTGCTCTTCTTGTGTTTCTCTTCAGGTGAGAACACACACCTATAAAAAAGATAGCTGTTTGACAGAGCTTAGAGCCCTGAGGGCCTGCTTACAGCAGAGCACCGCCTTCCTCTACTACAGACTGCAACAGACTCTATTAACTACTTCAAATTCCCTAATGTTCTACTCTAACCCCCAACGGCAACATTCCAGTGTGGCTCATGCAGCTGCGACAGTTCTAAAATGATGTCATCCCTCAGTCTCAGCTGAGACTGAGAACAGAGTGAGACAGTGTGAAATCTATTTAACTGGAATTTCACAAGCTGCCTTTCCCGCCTACTGCTAGGTCTTACTGGGATTCTAGTAACCCCGGGTAACAGGGGGGTTACATACCTATGATTGTTGTGCCACAGTTCAAAGGTCATAGAACGTGATTATACCACACTGTCGTACAACAACATTTCAGCTAGTTTAGAAAGTGCACAAGCCACAACAGCTGTGGTAAAAGAAATGGCAGGATCAACCGCATGTTAACTCATGGCAGTGCCAGCACGATCACTCGAACCACCCAAGATGCAAACAAAGCAGGGTCAACCAGATATTTACACTTGTATTTAAAAAAAATGCGAATCAACCAGATATTTTAAATTACTTACAACAGCTAAGATGATTCATTACACCAGAAAGAAATTTGAGCACACACACAAACCTCTATTTAGGCAAGGGCACTGGTCTTAGATAAAAGGTGCAAAAAATATTTTATTTTATTCTGGCATTAAAAAAGGCATTTATTCCATCTGACACGTTTCGGAAGAACATGCATCCTTTTTCAAAGACTGAATTGAATAATTACAGTTCTGAGCGCAATAAGTGTACTTGGGCCATTCGACAGGCTAAGGCCAAGCACTACCTCACCACCCTTGCCTCCTCCTGCGGGTCAGCCAGGAACTTCTGGAATAATATGAAAGAATTGAGTGGAAAGAATCACCCCCTCCCCTTCCCAACCATCCATTAACAGCACCGTCTTCATAGATCCCCTTGGTATTGCGGACTCCCTTAATACTGCATTCTCTACCCTTAGCTCAGTCCTCCCCACCAACTTCTTTGACACTGTCCCGGCCTTTCTGCCCCCCCCCATCCTCCCTCATCCACTGTTCTACCTTCACACAATATCCCCTCTTGAAGCCAGGCCTTACCTACAAAAAGTCATCAATAGTAATATCCCAGTAGTGACCCCCTGGACATTAGGATCCTACATCAGGCCTTGGATGTTATTCTGGTCCCCCTTACAGACCTACTAAACCACTCACTGTGTCTGGGACAGTTCCCCAGTGCCTGTAAAACAGCTGTCATCACGCCCATACACAAGAGTGGGGATCGGTCCTCCCCTAGTAACTGCCAGCTGATCTCTATCCTCCCCCCACTCACTAACGCTCTTGAAAACGTGGTAGCAGACCAACTCATGGAGTACCTGACCAAGTATGATATTATGTGCCCTGAGCAGCATGGCTTCTGCTCAGGTTATAGTGTCACTACTGCTCTCCTGGAGTTCTCCAGCTTCCTGCATTCATCCCTACACTCTGGCAACCTCACCGGAGCCGTGTTCATTGACCTCTCCAAGGCCTTTCACACAGTCTGCCACCCCTCTTGCTTGACTCCCTCCTTCACATTGGTTTCTCCACTGGTCCCCTCACATGACTCACCAGCTATCACTCATGTAGAGCCCAGTGTGTAAAAATCAATAGCGTCTTGTCTGACACCCAGCCAGTCCACCCCAGGGCTCCATTCTGGGACACCTTATCTTCAGCCTCTATCTTAACACACTTTCCACAGCCTGTACTAGTAAAATTCTCCTCTATGTGGATGATGTGGTGTTATTTTCCTCCCACCCCAACCCTGCCTCACTTCAGGCCTCCCTCCAGCTTGCCTTTCACCAAGCAGAACAGTGGTTCACTGATCATAGGTTGGTCATGAACCTAAGAAAGACTAAGGCAATGCTCTTCATGCACTGCCAAAGCAAGACCAGAAATGCCCCCACTCTGATACTACCCAGCACTCTGAACCCTCTCGAACAAGTGTCCACCTATAAATACCTGGGTATCACCTTCAACTCGGCCCTTACCTTCCACTCCCACATCAGCAACCTCTCTGCTACCACCAGCTCAAGGACTGGGCTTCCATACTGCCACAAGGACTACCTTCCCTAGATGCACTCTGGCTGGCCATCACCTCATCTTTCCTGTCCCTAGTGAACTATGGCCTGCCTGTCAATGGAGCTGCTGACAACACTGCTGTCACCAAAATCCATCTCTCTGTTAACAAGGCCTGCAGGCTCCTGACTGGAGCCCCCAGGTGCACTCACACCTGTCTGCTGTACTCCACTGCCAACCTACTCAACCTTGAGGAGTGACTCTGCTACCAGATCTGCCTGCTAGCAAAAAAAACTGTCCTCAGGCTCCCCCCCCGGGGTAACAGCCTCCCTCCAGCAGACCACCCCCATAGTCTTTACCCATAGTACCTCTAAGGCTACCCTACTAGTACCCAGAACCAAGACATCCCTAGCCCAGAGATCCTTCTGCTACAGAGCACCCTCCTGGTTCAACTCCCTCCTAGCCGATGTCACCAACACCACTAAAATTGGTCCCTTTAAGGTGGCCCTCAGGAACCACCTGTTTGCCACCCACTGCTATAAGTGTACCTAGCTTTGGGCTCCTCTCCATTCTGGACCCTCCCTGTGGGGTCTAATGTGCCATGCCTAATGGCCATACCACCTTGGATCCTGACAACGTCCCTTGGACTGCTTTTACCTTCACCAAAGCCACTCCACAAGCCTCTCCTCAAGTTCTTCCTCCCATACTCTCACAGGTACTACTATCCCCCACAGGGCTCTTTTGTTTTCATCCCATATCTTCTGCTGACTCCTAGCACCTCAATGTGCTTGCTCAGTATTTCACTTTGCCAACTGTTACAACTATTGTATTACTGAGGTATTGTCTCCTGTAACATCTGTTAAACCTTGTAACTATTGTTTGAAAGCTGTAACTATTGCTGTGTAATGATCAATGTAATATTGTCTGTAACTATAGCTGTGTATTTGATCCATATAATATTGTTTGTTTTTGTTCATTATGACAAGGTGCCTTTGTAAACGAGTCTTTGACTCAAAGGTCTGTAAATTCAATATTTCAAATAAATAAATAAACATGTGCCAGTTACCGTATATACACTATTCAAAAAAACATCATCGTGATGTCACACTTAGTTCATGCAATCTGATTGGTTAAAACACAACACGGTACAAAAATCATTACAAGACCATAAATATGGTCAGCAGTGACAAAGCAATTTCTTGGCAGTTATAAAACAAAAAAAAGGTAGGAATCACCCTGTAGCAAAAAAGACGTATCTAAAAGACAAAAAGAAATAACGGAGACAGCAAGATGGGGAGGGGGATGGATGGAAGGAAAGAGACAAGCCAGATAAAGACAAGAAAAAGAAATAAAGAAGAAAGATGATTCCTTGCAGTAAATTCTCTGCTTAGCGAAAAAGAGGGCTGTCATGTTTTTTTTTATGAACAACCCTCCCACAGGCAAACGGCAACCAATGAAAGTCCACAATAGATAAGTAGGGATGTCTACTATGTAACAACCACATCACTGACCCTAGCATCAGCCTTAAAATAAGGAAATAAGATGCATCAGCAAACATTTATTTTAAAAATAATCTAACTTTTTAAAATTACTTGCAGGAGCACCATACACTGTAAAAAATACTGGATGTGCAACTCTAAGTGCAACCAGTGTATTGTGCCACCTTGGAGTTCTGATTCCCATGGACCTCTTGCGCTTCGCTTTCGAGGTCAGAGGGAATCAGAACCTCTTGGCTGCACACTACACTGGTTGTGCATAGTTGCACTTCCAGTATTCTCTATGTACCTCAAACAAATCCAAAAACTAGGTTATGAGCAATGAGGAGGGAGGGTGCAGGTAGCAAAGGAAGCTATCCTAAACAAATGCAAATATAAAAGGTCCACAGCTGCACTCCACACAATGATAAATGTAAGCTTCATTTTCAACCAAAATGCAAATTTATTGGTGAAATAGCAGACACACTCACTGATCACCTAATTGTCCCGGCACTATGGGTAAAAAACATTTGTCAGGGGGTGTGGTGAATGAGAGACATCAAGTTCTCTTTTATAGTGCAAGCAATTCACACAATCAATTATTGGCTGGTTAAACAATGAAAATAAATAAATAACAGATGTATAAATCATTAACAAAAAAGCACACTTTTAAGTGAATGCATGACCTTAATCAAACTTGATTACTTTCTAAATCCTTCGTATGCTTAACATTGCCATCCACAAATAATGTATTATACTAATCACATAATCTCAGCCCATTGCATTTCTATGATTTGTAAATATTAACCTTTAAGCAGATATTAGTGTACCTCACTGAAGGAGGGAGGGCAAGAAAAAAAGGAAAGAATGTAGAGGTGAGGAGAAAGTGTTGTGATCTGGCATCCTGGAATATTGTTACGCACACAAAATCTCCAATGAAACAGGCAGTGCAGGAACCCAAAGAGAGCCAATAAATCAATTAGTATAAAGTTAAAAACAGCAGCAAGTAATTAAACCTTATAGCTACTTAATATCTATAAGAAAGAGATTAGGCATTCCAAATCTCATTTTCTAATTTCTTATTACATTATTAACATTGCATACAAGTCTTTGTATAAAAAATTCCTATCAGTACTAGAAACAGATGTGGGCCTAGGACATGGGCTATTTCTACACAATCTTTCAAAAAAGCCTATAATCATAGAGCAAACATTTTCAGGGTGCTCATTAGACACATTAATCGTTCACAGGAGTGGTGAAACTTTCACTATCATTAGCCTTAGTACATCCTAGTCTAACAGATATGGCTTGATGTCCCACTGGTCATTTAATCTCAATGGTTTTGCACTTTTCAAGATATAAATCCAATAACTGTCCCTTTCCAGGAGTTTGTTTGGTCTATTACCACCTTTTCGCATTGGTGGAACATGCTCTAGCCCCATAAATTTCAGATTTTCAACATTGGAAATGTGACGTAAAAAAGTGCAGCCCCACTGGTATGTCTTGTCTTCTATTTCTAACAGAGTGAGCATGCTCCTGAATTACATGTTTTAAAGGCCTCACTGTGCATCCTACATTTAATTTCCCACAGTCACACCACAAGGTATGTACAACAAATGGTGTATCACAAGAAATGGTTTCTTCTATTTTTAACTTAATCACTGTTAAGGATGGATGCACAAACTCCCTCTCTAGGTTTGCATAATCCCATACCTTACACTGGTGGCATTTAAAGAACCCCCCAGGTCTTGTAGGCAACCACGTTGTGTTAGAATTTGGTGGTCGTATAAGCCTCAGTCTGCTATGGACCACTTTGTCTTCTATATTGGGTGCCCTTTTAAAAGACACTCTTGGTTTTTCCACAACTGCATTTCTGATCTGCAAGTCACTTGTTAAAATGGTCCAGTTTCTATGTATAATGTTCCCCACTTCTACCTGCTACAGTAGGTGACTGAACTCTGTTATAGATTAAATCATATTCTGGCGCCCACCTGGTGGTGTGTTTTAACTTTTATCCCTTAACAGTTCAGATCTTTCTAAATTCCATGCTTCTGATAGCAATCTGTTGTCATAACCTCTTTCAAGAAAATGGTCCATTAGTTCTTGTGCCTGGCTCAATTAAGTTTCATCACTGGAACAATTACGGCAAAGTCTTAACATCTGACTGTATGGTATGGATTGTTTCAATTGTTTAGGGGTGAGCACTGTCTGCCCTTAACAAAATGTTGGTAGCAGTATTTTTCCTGAAGCATTTAGTTGTTATTTTTTTTCCCAGATACACCTAACAGTTCTAAATCTAAGCATTCTATTTTTTTCTTTACTCACTGTATGTGTACATTTTAAATTAAACTCATTGTTACTGAACCTATCCATAAATTCTGGAATTCTGTCATATCTCCCTCCCATATATACATATACAGTCATCAATATTTTGAAGCCATAATTTTATATAGCGTCAGTATGTGTTATTCTCTTGATTCTGAATTTTCAAAAATTCCCATTTCCCCAGAAAGAGGTTTATATAACTTGGCGCCATACTTGCACCCATGGAAGTTCCGTACTTCTGAGGTAATGTTTCCCCTTAAATTCAAAAGTGTAATGGTTCAAAATGAACTCTAATACAGTAATAATAAAATCAATAGGAAGTTTGTCAGATTCCCTGTGATTTTTCAAAAAGAACCTTCATGCCTGAATTCCCTGGTTGGCAAATCAAAGTCTACATGGATTCTACATCTATGCCAAACCATACATTCTCAGTTCCCCAAACCACATTCTCAAGTTTATGCAGGACATCCCCAGTGTCCTTCAAATTTGATGGAAGCATAACCAAACATTTCCGTAGAAAATGATCAACAAAATGACCTAGGTTTTCTGTACCTGAGCAGTTTCCAGAGACAATAGGTCTCCCTGGCAGATGTTCCATATCCTTATGCACTTTTGGCAGTGGGCTGGCAGTATAGCCTAGAGGTTAGAGGAATGAGGCGTGAACGAGCTTGATACATCCAGCAGACCAGACCTGAGTTTGATTCTCACAACCTCCACTTGCATACTGTGTGACTCTGAGCAAGTCACTTAACTGCCCAATGCTCCCAGGTCGCCCCTGAAAACAGGCACTTGTGCCTAGTGGGCCTTACCTGGTTACCAAAGACTAAAAAAAAAAAAAACTATAGGATATTCCTTCCAGATAAATCTGAATTCATCTTCATGTATCTGTCCACAGGATACAACTGTAGTTAATAGCTGAAACCTGTTTTTTATTAAACAACTGCATTGGATTCTGTAACAAACATGCATAATTATGCTCATTTTTCAAAAGATCACTGACCATTTCTACATATTGACCCCTATTTAATATTACAATAGTATTACCTTTATCAGCGGATCTGATGACAAGTTCTGGATTATCTGCCAGTTCATTTAAAGCCGACTTTTCATCTCTTGTGATGTTAAATCGTTAGTTGGTAATATTTTTTTTCTAAAATGTCTTCCACCTGTTTAGTGACTGTCTTCTTATCCTGGAAGCATTATTGGTAAACAGATTTACCTCTGCACAGTCTCTTCTGTGTGCAGTTCCAGTAATTCAATGTCCCTGTTTAAAACATCCTAAAGTGCTGCTAGAAAATGCCCTAGTGTTGAATCATTGATTGCATCTAAATCAAAGCTTTCTGTAGTTTGAGCTGTGTCACTAATGCTTCCCATAAAATCCACAAGTAAATCCAAATCTTCCCTTGTCTCCTCCAAGTCCACTCTCAGGCAACCCATATTTCCAGTAATTTTTTCTCCTCGCTTTTTGGTAGAAAAAAATAGTTTCAGTCTAATTTTTCTGAAAAATTTCTTAAGGTCCAAAGTTACTTGAAACTTGTCAACATTTGGGTGGGAATAAATGTTAAGCCCTATGTCAATAAGCATTCTTGATATTTAGTTAGTGTATGTCCCGCGATATTCATGGTTTATAAGACGCTCTCTTGCTGAATCTCAGTGGGCATTCTGTTTCTGTTTCTTCTTTTACTTCGTCTCATTCTCCTCCTGCTTTTCTTTGTAAATTTTTTCTTTTGTCTAAAAAAACTTCTTGTTTGTTTCTCTTTGATCCTGGTTCAGATACAATCCCATAGGTGCTGCTAGATGCTGTGGCTCCTGGTCTGTGCCTGATTCTGTGTTTTAATTCGGACTCATTTTGGTTTTTTTCTTCAGTTTACCAGGTACATTGAAATGCACCCAACTCCTGCTTCTGCCCCAAATCCTAGACCTTTTCTGACCCACTTGGGTATTTCTCCTTTCATGTAGTCATCCTCATCATGGCCCTATGTACCTGTATCTCTGGCTGCTAACATGAACACATGACAGGGTTAACATCAGCATACACTCTGTTATAATAAGAGAACTGTTTCCCAGTCGGTCCAATGATTTTTGAAACAGTCACTTGTGACAATGGGGGGCCTCTGTTTTAACCAGAGGTCAGCACTAGAATGAATATCAAATGAAACTAAGGGGTCAATTCCTGAGGGGGTGGAATTATTAGTTATGTGGCATGCTCAGTATATCAGAGAAAACACAAAAACATAGACAATGTGAATGACATCAGTCCATCCAGTCTATCCATTCCTACCTCAGCCCAGGAATGAGTCTATTACTGATCAGACTGTATGCCATTAGCTAGTCCCTTCTCTCCTCATCCCTCACCACCCTTGCCAAACCTCTATCTTCCTCCACTTCTCTGAGCCCCCCCTTCTGAATTCTCACCTCCCCATTCCCATATAACTGCTCCAGTGTTTGAATACATAGATGCATAGAATTTGTTGGCAGAAAAGGACTACTTGGCCACACAGTCTGCCCAGATGGTCCCTACCTAGTCTGTCTGTGCAGACCCTAACTGGTTTCTGATGACTCTCCCTTCTGCCTGCCTGTCTACTAATATTTGTCAATGTCTATCCTATGCATGCTTGAAGCCCCCCACTGTTTTCTCCTCCACCACTTCCACTGGCAGTCTATTCCAGGTATCCACCACTCATTCAGTGAAATACTACTTCCTCCCATCCCTAAACTCTTCTCACCCTGTAGGAACAAACCCTAGTTATAGAAATATTTTAATTATATATATATTTTTTGTAATTACTATTTTCATTATTTTAATTACCACTTTATATTCTTTAAAAGTGCTTAATTATTAGGATTAAAGTTAAGGAAGACATACTATAAACTTCTGGTTGAAATTGCTATCCACATAAGTTATTTTTATGAGGTGTTTTCAACAATGGTTATGGAACTGGTACTACCTCTGTACCATTACTGGCTATAATGTGGATGCATGAGCATGTAACCCCACCTGTGCCCATAGTGCAGCATGCACTGTATCATGGGATAGGGCACTGACTGTAATGGCCGCAGGGCACCCACAATGTAGATGGGCTGTGATGGTCCCAAGTCACTACCGGTATGGTTCGCTGGCAGTGTGGACACACTGTACCAGTTATCATCTGTAACCTCTTGGAACCGTTACACTGTTTTGGCTGTGTAGTGTGGACGGGGCCTTAGAGAGGTTTCTATGGTAATCACATATCAGGATGATATTATTAGTAAATTTTATGGCTTAGTTGCCTGAACAGCAAAGGTATCCAAGAAAAAAAAAGTCAGAACCCATTTGAATCCTTAAAAACTTTCATAGAAAAGAAAAGTCTTTAGTCTCTTGCAAGACCAATTTTTATAATGCCGAGATAAAATTTTCAGAGTCTAAAGAGGAGATAGCAACTGCTTATTTAAGTTTTGTAAGTGCTTCTAATGGGGATCCAAAGAAATACAGTATATAGAAACATTTTAAATCAATATTCTCTAAAATATATGTTTAGTCTTGAATGAAAATTGACAATATAACAAATCCAAATGTATAATTTTTGGATGTGCAACTTGTTGCCAGGAAGAGATATATATCTGAAAAGAGGTATGGAAAACAGGTTTTGACTGCCTTGCTTTATGTATCACGTGGCCACCTTAGGAGAAGAAAGAAACAGCTCTTTGTAAAGGAATCTAATGTTTTTAAAGACCTTCCTGAAACATTTTATGGACAAATCTTTCATTATTCTAAAGCCTAGGAAATGTAAAATAAAAATCTCACTTTGTTTTAAAGAACTTTGCTAAGAAAATTAAGTTATAGTCCCTATTAGCTTAATTCAGTAAATACTGGTCCTATAAACAAGAGAAACACTTCAAAAGACTGATTTCAATGAAAAAAGTTCAAATATGTTTGTTTGGAAATTGTATTATTTTGCATAAAAAAGTTATGAAGGGAAATAATTTCATTTTTTAAAAGTGACCTCTGATCAAAGAGGCAGTCCTTATGGAGGGGTGGAAACCCACACTGCCTCATTTACATTATCCAATCAGAGTCTGGGAAAATTGCAGGAAATGATATCAGGACAGTATTCTAGCCAAAGAAATAGGCTTACTATTTTGAATCCAACCCAGAATTTCTGAAATCTTCAATGTGGAAGAATCTACCTGTATGTTGGTTGACAGAGTGGCTTTGTTGTTTTTAAAACTTCTGCTAGGCCAAAAGCCTAAAGCCACATCTGTCTGGGACCAGCATTTGGTTAAGCCATTGATGTTTCCACCAGCAGAGGGTTCAAGCCTGCAAGCTGACACAAAATTGCCATGAGCTCCAGCTGCAAGAACTGCTTGTTGCATGAAGGACTTTTTTTTTAATATTGGATGGAGCAAACTGTTTGGTTTAAATACTGGACATCCTGAATGAAGTGGTGTTTTGGAATCTCTGCTAAACTCAAGCATGGACATAGACACTAACTGTTAATTCCATCAGTCAGTAAATCTACAGTGCTGCTTGATAACAGATGAGTCCAGTCTCCTGAGGTTCAAGTGAAAATTAACTGAAACAGAAAAAGACTTAAAATCCAGTTACCAAGAATGTTGCTGCCATAAGAAAAATCTTTTCTGCAAGCAACTGTGGTGGTGAAGGAATCTACCATTGTTCCTTGGAACCGTTAGTATCCTACTGTCTAATGTTGCCGTCAAAATCCTGATAAGTGACTTTTGATGATTTGTGACATCTCAAGCAAGGAGGATCTAGTCTGCACTGTTGAGCTGATGCCAAAGAAGTCCAAAAGTCCCAGCTTCAAGGGTGAGAAAGGAAAGACAAATGCTATAGCCATGCTAGCTATTAAAATACTTTTACCATCCAGAATCAGAAGTGCTCACCAAGATTTTCAAAGTTAAAAGGAAAGAAGACCAAGCTTCTACCAATAACCAGAAACTTAAGTATTATTTTAATTACTTTAATTATTTTAATTATTTTAATTTGGCTTATCTGGAGGAGATAACATAGGTAACATTGTAACTTAACTTTTAATTACAAAATCTTGGGATATAGTTTAAGCTTAAATTTAAATGAAATATTAATATTTGGGGGGCGCTGTGGAGCAGCAAGATGGCGATTGACTTTTGAGACAGCTCCATGAGTAATATTGCATAAAGCATTGGAAACCCAAGCTTACTATATAAATAACCCTTAAAAAGTTAATAAATAGCTGTCGGAACCCACCCAGTACAGAATGAGGCCAAAGAAAGACTTGAAAAAAGTGACACATAACCTGGAATCCTTCTTATCTCCTGTGAGCGGTGCTGTGAGTTCTGGGCTTGCCACAGCTGGAAGAACATCCTCATCGGACCTTCCAACTACACAGATTTTAGCAATGCTTGCCAAGATTCAGAGCAATAGAGAGGAGACAAATAAGCATCTTGCAGTAGTCGAAGTGAAGCTCACGGATAATGAACGAATTAATCAGGACAATGCAGCGGCGATTAAAAATCTTCAGGAGTCACAGGAGAGACAAGCTATATGTTATGTAGCTTACACCAAGGACTTCTCCTACCTCAAATCCAAAGTGGAATCTATTAAAAATATGCAGAGGCAAGCCAAAGTTCATATAGTAGGCTTTCCCCCTAAGTTTGCAGCAGCAACAGAGATCTTACCAGCAGTTACGAGGCTCATATCTGAAGACGTGCAGCTCTTGTCCAGGGACTCCAGTCTGAAAATTGTGCATGTTTTCACCATCCCCCAATAATCTAAGCAGTGAGGGAACACCCAACAGAGACCACTCACAGCAATCGCCACATTGTCAGTCCCAGAGGCCCAGATTGCACTTTTACAGGCAGCTAGATCGAAGGGAGAGATCATCTGGGAAGGCAGTCGCGTTGAATTTTTTTCCTTACTTGTCTGTTCACATGAAGGCAAGGAAAAAAGAGCTACAAACAGTGATGAAACATCTATTGAGCCATGGCATTGGCAGTAGCATAAACTATCCTATACACCTTTATGCTAGACATGATTCTAAATGTTACAGGTTTCTGGATCCTACAGTGGCAGCTCAGTTTGCTGAAAAACTTTTGCAGAAGTCAAACCCACCAGATTCCACATCTGATGAAGATGGGTGAAGTGTTGTTTGCATATCTGGATCTTACATTGTACCCATTCATGAATGGAGGGTTGTACTTATGGACCTTTAAGGTTTCAAATATTGTTTATATAAAATACTCAGGTAGCTCACTAAATCCTGTATCACAGTTGTTTTCCAAGATGCAAGTTAAATTGTGATTATACCTGTCTTAAATACCTAACTGTTTAAGAAAGGGTTATTGACCCTGAGTAGATCACCTACATTGCTCTTTCTTTAAATAATTACTTCGAGCAATCTACCTTTTTGACTAACACTGTAGTTGATGTTTTATGGTGACTATGATCACCACTCAGTTTGTGAACTTGAGACATATTCTGAATTGAATCCTGTACCCCATAGGGCAGGCTGCCTTACTATGCCATACACTAGGGATTTCTGAATCAGCGTAAGTGAGCCCAAGCTATCGGGGTTAATTTTTGTCTACAAGTGGTTATGTCACAGTCCACCACAATACCTACTTTCTACAACAGAACTACTATCCTGGTTACATGGACCGTTTGAGATTAGATGTGTGGTGAGAGCGTTATTACTCTGCAGGGTAACTAGTTCTTACTATCCTCCTGTTAGTAATTTTTTCTTAGCAGTCCTTGGTAGTGCTGGAATTTATAAAACCTGTAAAATACAATATCCTGTATTGATCCTGTCCTTGCACTGTGGAGGTCTGCGTACCTCAGTCTTTATTTTATGTCTATCGCAGTTGGCTGTAGATACATGAAATCTTTTCATAAATAAAAAGTTCAAAACAAAAAATATCTTTGCATAGGAAAATATATTTGAACAAGTCATAAAAAAAGTTGAACAAAGTCATTTTAAATATTTTTACAGAATTTTTTTTTATTGTTTTCAAAAGTTATCCAAGCTGCAAATTGTTTGGTTTGTCTGATTTCTTTACTGTTGTTTATTTGATTTTCTGAAACCTTTGTTGTTTGTGTTTATAGTTTTCTTATGTTTACAAGGTATATTTATGTTAATTAGGGATATTTAGAATTTGAGTACAGGTGTTAATAAAATTTATTTTTCGTACTCCTAAATGTGACAGAAAAATTGTTACCATTATCTTGAACCTGGACAACAGGAATAGTATCAGATTTGAATTTTATAATTACTTATATGATTTTTGCAAATGGTGTGGTATAAGGCTGAGGCAGATCCGAGTGCTTATCATAAAAATTGCTCTTCTGACTTATTGTTCCGACAACCCCTTCTCCCCCCCACATACACACACACCTCAACATCATTCATGCATTTTGGTTCTGATGCTTTCTTATTTGAAAGAGACTGCTCTCCTGCACTCTGTTCATCACTGTGAGGTATTTGTAAGTTCCTGTCCTGTCCCCCTCTCACTCTCCTCTCCTCTCTTCCATGGTGTACATGTTGAGATCCCACAGTCTCTCTTCATAGGGCTTTTGATGCAACCCTTGCACCATTTTAGTTGCCCTCTTTTGGACTGCCTCCACCCCATCTATGTCTGAGTTGTGGCTTATAAAACTGGACACAGTACTCCAGGTGGGTTCTCATGAGCAATTCTGTGGTAACACTACCTCCCCCTCCTGCTTGAGATAGCTCTCTCTATGCATCCCAGTATCCCACTGGCCCTACCCACTACTTTAGCATTTTATTGTCATCAGATATGATAACCTAAAGGTCCTGCTCCTGTTTAGCTGCCAGCACCTCCCCATTTTATACTCTGATCCTTGGTGTCTATGCCTTAGGTGCATGATTTTGCACTTTTTTGGCATTGAACCCCAACTGCCATGCTTTAGACTAATCTTTGAGTTTCTCCATATCTCTGCTTATTCTCTCCAACCCCCCCTGAATGTCCACCCTATTGCAGATGTTGGTGTCATCTGCAAAAAGTAATGCTTTCTCATGCAGTTCTTCAGCAATTTCACTTATGAAGACATTGAAGGTTACTGGTCCCATTACTGAGCCCTGTGGTGCCACAATGGTAAGTCCCCCCTCATTAGAGTGAGTGCCATTAACCACCACCATCTGTCACCTCTACATTAACCAGTTCCTAACCCAGCTCACCATGTTTGGTCCCAATCACAGGCTGTTCAAATTCTTTATCAGTCTCCTATGCGGCATAGTGTTGAAGGCCTTGCTAAAGTTCAGATCGGCCACATCCACTGCTCTCCCCTGATCTACTGTATTTCCATGGTCACCCATCTAAGCATCCTGTTTTCCCCTACTGTAAGCCTTGTTGTATTTTGCTGAGTTCTTCAGGTTGTCACTAATTATGACTCCCAGGTTTCTTGCATCAGTTAGAACATAAGGACATAAGAAAAAGGCCAGCAGAAGGAGACCTCTCGGTCTATCTGGTCTGCTTGTAGTAATAAGGGTTGTTTCCAACTTTACGTTTACATCTGTGACCCCCCTCCCCCCCCGGTTTCTGGTCTTTCTCCTTATAGGAGTTCCTGACATTCCTTTATGTCTGTCTCAGGCGTTTTTGAAGGCGTCCACTGACTTTTACTCCACCATCTCCTGTGGCAGCTCATTCCAAGCCATCACCACTCTTTCTGTAAAAAAGCTGTATTTATTTATTTGTAGAAATCAGATTTGCAAACCTTTGAGTCAGGGGCTCATTTACAAAGGCTCCTCATCAGGAAACAGACAGCATCAACACAAACAGACACAGTTGCGTATTATACAGCTCAATAACAGGGACATTTTACATATACTGTTATGTACATAGATACAACGAACAGCGTTCACATTTGGGCCATAATCTATGCAGGTCCTGTACAATGAAGTAGCTAAAATCATTGAGCACCCAAGAGACAACAGTTTGAACACTGTAATAAAAATAATAGATCGCAACTTAAGACAGATGTGATGAAACCTGAGCAGCTACAAGTTTTGCTAGCACATGTGACAGTTTGGGGGTCCCCACTGACAGCTATGTGCAGTTACAGTTAAAGTGCTTCCTTACATTCCTCTTGAATCTACCCCCACCAGCTTAAGGCTGTGCCCTCTGGTGGTGGTGGTGGCCCTCTTGTTGAATAGGCTCCCACCTTCCACTTTAATTCCCCCATCTGCCTCCTCTCCTCCAGAGTGTACATCACCAGGTCCTCCAACCTCTCTTCATATGATCTATCCTGCTGTCCTGTTATCATTTTAGTTGCTCCATTCTGTACCCTTTCCAACATGTTTATGTCCTTTTTTAGGTGTGGGTGCCAATATCTTACTTCATACTACAAGTGAGTTCTGACTAATGACCTGTACAGTAGCAGAATAACCTCACTCCTCCTACTGCTAATTCCCCTAGCAATACACCCTAACATCCTATTAGCCTCAGCTACAGACTTTTTGCATTGAGTTGAATACTTCAGGTCACTAGAAATGATCACCCCCAGGTCTTTTTCCTCCTCTGATGCTGTAACCTAGACTTTTCCAATGTAGTACTCTGTTCTCGGGTTCTTTGTCCCTATGTGCATAACTTTGTATTTTTTGGCATTGAACCCAAGCTACTATATCCCTGCCCACCTCTCCAGCTTGGCTAGGTGCTCCCTCATCTCTTTTATTCCTTCCTGAGTGGCCATCCTCCCGCAGAGTTTTGTGTCATCCGCGAACATGCACATTTTTCCCTGAATGCCATCCCATGTTCCAAATAAAGATATTAACACTGGCCCCAGCACTGACCCCGTGGAACCCCACTGGTGACTTCTCTTGTACTGGAGAACCCCCCTCATTACCACCCTCAGTGTCCTGCCATTCAGCCATTTGTCGACCCATCTAACTAACCTTTCTCCCACCCCTAAATCCTTCATCTTCATGATCAGCCTTTTGTGTGGCACAGAGTCAAAGGCCTTACTAAAGTCCAGATATATAATATTCACTGCCTGGCCTTTGTCCACTATCTGGGTGACCCAGTCAAAGAACTCAATCAAGTTCATTTGACATGACCTGCCTGCCATGAACCCATGCTGTTTGCTATCCTGCAGGCTATTTTCCTCTAGGAAATTGACCAAGCCCTCTTTCAATATCGTCTCCATTAGTTTGCTCACAATCGAGGTCAGGCTGACTGGCCTGTAGTTACCAGAGTCCTCTTTAGGGCCACTCTTGTGGATTGGCATGACATGCAGTTTTCCATTCCCCGGTACCACCCCTGTGTCAAGAGATCTATTGAAAAGTTTTGTTAGTAGGCCAGCTAGCTATTCTGCCATCTCTTTTAGTATTCTAGGGTGTATGCCATCAGGCACCAAAGATTTTTCTACCTTCAGATTCTTGAGACCCTCCCTCACCTGCTCCATGCTTTTGGTCCCCAATGGGTCCTCACTTGTCTCCTTCCTCCTCCTTGCACTGTGCGGTATTGGGCCCTCTTTTTCTTCGGTAAAGACAGAGCAGAAGTAAATGTTTAATATCTCCGCTTTTGCCCTGTCTTCCACCTCTATGCATTCTCCCTTCCTTAACCTAACTATGCCATCCTTCTTGTCTCTTTTTTCTCTGATGTATCGAAAGAAGTCTTTGTCCCCCTTTTTTATCCCTTTTTTATCCCTTCCACTATCTGGAGCTCCTTTTTTGCTTTTGTCTGTATTACCTCCCTTTTTGCTGGTTTAGCTAGCCTTTGGTACACCTCCTCATCCTCTTCCCTCACTATTCTTTACTTTTCTTGTATGCTGCCCTTTTATCTTTCACTGCCTTATCCACCTCTCTGCCGAATCACTAGGTGGTCTAGTTCTGGACCTTTAACCCCTCATCTTTGTGCATCTGCTTGTGGCATTCTGTATGGCCTCTCTGATTGTGCCCCACATTCCCTCCACACACCGATTTTCCTCTAGGTTCCCAAGGTCCTCTTTGGTCATTTCCTTCATTTTCTTAAAATTTGCCATTTTGAAGTCTAGCACTCTTGTCTTGGTGGGGATGTCCTCTCTACCCATATCCAGGTTGAGCCACACTGTGTTGTGGTCACTTCAACCCTAGGGATCCCCAATATCTATGTCCTGCACATGCTCATCATTGGAGAACACCAGGTCCAGAATTGCTTCCCTCCTGGTGGGACTGGTCACATACTGCATCATGAAGCCATCTTGGATTGCATCCAAGATTGCCTGGCTTCCGGCACAGTATGTGGCCTGACTAACCCATTCAATTTTAGGCAGATTAAGATCACCTACTACTACTACCTCCTCTCTCTCTGCTGATTTTATCTGAGTGCATAACTCCTTATCCTTGTCTTCGCTCTGACTGTGTGGATCCTCTACTCTGCTGCTGTAGGGGGAAGGCACTCTGTCCTCCCCCTTTTCTGCCTCCCCCCTTAGTAGTTTAAACTCAGCTGCCTTGCTATGTATTCCCCCATTTCAGCTTTAATTTTAATTCTCCCCTTCCAGGTCAGATGTAGCCTGTCACTGCTGTAGAGTCTCTTGTCCTCCCATGTGTCCCCCCAGTGACCTATAAGACCAAAACCCTCTTCCATACACCACCGGCCTAGCCATCCATTAAATTCCCTTATCTTTCCCTTCCTAGCTGTGCTTGCCCTTAGTACAGAAATTATCTCCAAGGAGGTTATTGATTTCACTGTATGCCTACATGTCACTGCTAGGTTCATAAATCTGTGATGCACCACCTCGGTCTCGTCCCCCGCTAGGTCATTTGTCCCTATGTGCAGTATCAAGTCTGTTTTTGGTCCATCTCTCCTATCATTTCTTTTATCTTTTGAGTTGTGTTACCTGCATCCATCCCTGGTGCGCACACCACTGATGTCCTCATACAGGTATCCTCACTCCTCCTCCATTGTATGCCTTTTATTATCAAGTATCCATAAACTATTATTTTATTCCTACCAGGGTGCCCGTTCACCCTATCATTCCTCCTGAGGTTCCCGCCACCTGTATTGCCTATCTTTATTTTACCTTTTTCCTCCTCCCCCTTTTCTGTTTCACCCTCTTTTCTGTCCTTACTGTTTCCTTCCACTGAGACATATGGCTTCTGGCCCTCCTGCACTACCTTCTGTCCCTGTTCACTCCCGACTTCCAAGGTATTCAGCTATAGCACTACATCTGCCATGCTATGATTCCCAACTTCCTTGTTATCCAGCTGCGTCACCATATCCACCATGCCATGGTTCCCTTGGGTCCTCTCTGTCAGTGTTGCATATCTATTGTATGTTGTCACCTCCGGGATGGAGGTTTCTTCTGCCTCCAGTTCCCACCCCGAATACCTTGTTTTGGCCCCCCTGTTCCCTGTTTCTGTCTTCTTCCCTGTCCCTTGTGTTACCCAGCCATAGAGGTATTGCTTGTCCCCCTGGCTTATCCCATGCCTTCATCTGTCTCCTCCCTGCCTCTCCTTACTTCTGCTATTCTTTAGCTGCTGGCCGCCTACTGTACTGTGCCCCATATGTTTTCCCTACTCCTGACATTCTTTAGTTCCTGATTGTCTACTTCATGTCCAGTTAGTTCTGAATATTTTCTCCATTTCTTATCCTAATCTGCCTCTCCTCTCCTCTCTGCATCCCTCTTGTGGGTGTTGCTCTTTCCATAGCCCCTTTCCCTTGTTTTGTCTTCTTCCATCTCTCTCTTCTCTATCCCCCTCATATGGGTGTTTCTCTTCCTGCTGGCCCATCCCTGGCCCTTGTCTATCTTCTTTCTGTCCTTTTTTATTGCTGATTTTTATTAATCCAAGTATGTCTGCTTCAAATCTAGTTTGCCCCTGCTTCCCATATCTGCTGCCCTCTATCTTTTCTTGAAGTTCCTTAGTGAGGCATTCTATCTCCAGTATTAGTTTTCCTATGCTCCTGCACACTGGGCACCCCTGTCTTCCACAGTATCTCCATGAACACAGCTGCCCCACAGTATTTACAACCTACAGTCCTGCTCTGGTTGCACTGTCCCCTAAAGCCCACAATTTTACTGAGTTACTAACTTAATTACTAGGTTACATACAGTTACCATTTAGTCAGTAGTGTACTTCAATTAAAATATTCCTCAGTGAGCAGTTAAAGCAGCTATCATCAGAAATAGATCAAATGACTGTGATAAGTTGAGCTATATTCCTGTGACCCTCAAGACACTAAGAAGCTTTACTAAATCCCTAACTAAATTACTAGGTTAACATACAATCACCATCAATTGGCAGTGTGTTTCAAATCAATTATCCCTTGGGAAGCAGATAAGGCTTTTTTTCCTAGCTAACTGAATTGCTAACTAAGCCACTAGGTAAACATACCAGTTACAGTTCAATTGGCATTGTAGATTCAAAAAATAAAATATCCCTCGGTGAGCAGATAAGGCAGCTATTAGCCGCAAAAGATGATTTAACTGTAGACTCAAGGTAGCTGATGACTGTAATTGTTCAGGTTACTCCTTATGACCCTCAAAGGTTACTGTGCCCCTAGTTGTGTCACAGTGCCTCAATAGTCTCAGTGCTCATAAGTCTGAAACATCTTATCCCCTGGTATAAGCATTAATGGTGCCCTCACAGTACCTTCTGTATGCTTTTTAACCCTCTCCTTCAGTCCTGCCTCTGTGTAATCCTTGAGATATCCCCTTTGCTGAGCTCCTCCTCCTTACAGTTTTTGTTGGTGTTCCTCCTTATAGATCTGCTTCTGTCAGCCTCTTTACCCCAATCGGTAGGTTAGGAAAGAGCTTCAGAAGACCATTTATTACTGTAGGGGGTGGGGATGGATGGGCAGGCAAAAATTCCACTCGCTTGCTCCCTCTCCAAAAATTTCACTTGCTCACTTCTATTCCAATTCGGGGGAAGAGGTAGTCCCAGTGTGGACCCCACAGCCTCTTACCACTGTCGCATCAGCTTCACCTTGGCAGCTCTGAAGATGACAGGGCTTCTCTCATTTTTGAACACAGCGCCTCCTCTTTGCCCATTCCTGATTGGCCTGCTCCACTCTTTTTCACCCACAATTTATTGCAGGCTCTTCTCTCTGCAGTTTGCTTCAGGCTGTTAATTCTGCCTGACACTGTGGGGATTCCTGCACCAGCCACAGAAAGAAAATTTCACTCGCTCACTCCCAGTCCAAAAGTTTCACTCGCTAGCTTCTGTTGCAGTTAGGGGGACGAGGTGGTCCCAGCGTAGACCCCACAGCCTCTTATCCCTGTTGCATCAGCTTCACCTCGACAGCTCTGAAGCTGACAGGGCTTCTCTCATTTTTGAACTCGGTGCCTCCTCTTTTCCTGTTCCTGATTGGCCTGCTCCACTCCTTTTCGCTCACAATTTTTAGCAGGCTCCTCTATCCACGGATTGCTTCTGACTCTTAATTCTGCCTGACACTGCAGGGATTCCAGCACCAGCCACAGACAGAAAGAAAATTTCACTCACTTGCTCCCTCTCCAAAAATTTTGCTCGCTCACTTCTGTTCCAGTTTGAGGGAAGAGGTTGTCCCAGCATGGACCCAGTTGTTTGTCCCAAGTGCACATCTGCCATCCAATAATCAGTCCTACAATTTTTTCACCCCAAGTGCAAGACCTTGACCTTTTCAGCATTGAATCTTAACTACCAGACTCCAGACCAACTCTTTAGCATGGGAAGATCCTCCTTCAGCACCTAGATGCCATCCTCACTGTTCACACTGCCACAGATTTTGAACTTTCTATTTTTGAAATTTTATACATAAAGCACAACCCCACTTATGAAAATCCCTTCAATATGGCTCTCCATATCCAACAGATGTGCTTTCTGTTCCCCACAACTCTCAGCTAAATACTTAGCTGACAAGTGGTCACAGCTTGTGTTCAGTTGACTGTAGTTAGTGGTTGGTTACAAGCATTTTTGACTTGATTGCTAACCTAATAAATGCTGAACTGCTACAGCCTGTCTTTTGTCAGTCATTATTTGTCACCTCACTGGTGATGTTCTTATGGCTGGGAAAAGAAAGAGTGTCATTCTTACCCAGGCACTGCTTAGATGCTTGAAAGAGGTGAGTGCAAGATGATTAGTGGGATTCTGAAATCTGCTTGAAACAAAGTCAGGGATTCAAACCGGCTATGAACTAACCCATTCTATCATGGATGCAATGCTATCAGAAACAACCAACAAGATTTGATCACACTAGCTGTCTCCCAAACCCCCTGTCTGAACAGATAATTGAGTTTGCCCAAAAAGCAGAGGAACCAGCTGAGGAGTCAGAGCTGGAGAACAAGGACCACACTGAACCACCAATCATGCCATCACACAGTGAGGTGATAGAACCAACTCAACTGTGACCCTTTTCAGGTAATTCTGCTCCATAATATTGCATCAGTACAAAGAAACTCTCACAGTGCTAACCCACAGCTCTGTAATACTGTATGCAGCAGAGAGCCTGTAGAAAAAAAATTGACAGGCTACTTCCAAGCAGATCTAAGCTTTTTATTTACTGTATTATATGCTGTAGTCATATAGGGTGCTTCAAAATTAAACATACTTTGTTATACAGACAAGTAAGTAGATTCAGTAACTTTCACAGTTCAACATAACTAAGTCCATTAAGCAGAGGGATCGAAAACACAATAGAATAATCACTTTAATAAACACTGACTTATTGTAGTAGCCTTGCCAACCTACACCAAAGGTGAATATATTGCATAGGTCAATGTAATAAAACAAGAAAACTCTCTCAGTGGAATAGTAAAAATATTGGTTATATCTTGGGCAAAAGAGAAAATAACTTATTTTTTATCTAGAGTTATAATCTGAAAGAATATCCTGTGACACTATCTTTAGAATTATATAACGTTTTCACTATGTATGTTTTATAAACTGTACTGAATTCTAATAGACTAATAATATATTCTCAATAATAAGTCAATACTAATTTACTGTGGTAATCACTGCTTGGTTTACCAGTACTCAAAGCTATTAAACTACAGAAGAAACTTCATAAACACATACTCTTATTATATTTAGACTATCACTTTAAATAGCAAATATCTGAGTACCTGTAAAGAACCTGTAGACAAAGTTCTAGCAAACTGAACTACAACCATTTCAGCTGACTGATTACTTGTTCCTTGGTGCATTAAAAACAAGCATTTGTCAATGCCGAATGTTTGCTTGCTGGCATTAGCAGTGGAAGTGCAGGAGTTAGACAGATGCAGTATAGCAATATAGCAATGGCACTGATGTATAGAACTGACGCCAACTCCACCCTCACCCTGCAGAGATGGACAGGCATTGGGGTGTGCCTTTGGATAATCGTCCATAATGGTCATAACATTTCACCTCACCCTACCCTGCAGACACTGACAAGTGTCAAGATGTGCCTTGGGGTGTTCAGGCTTTACACTCACCTCATTCCATAAAGAAATATGCTGAAGTGGGTACAGTATAAGAGAATGGTGTGAACTCTGGGGCCAAAGAGTCCAAGGTGCACCTCGATGCCCATCACTGGCTCCAGGGTGGGGGTGGAATGGCGTGAGCATTACTGTTGACAATCCCAAGTCACACCCTTGATGCCTGTCAGTCCGTATAGGGTAGAGCGTTATGGTCAGAAACCCTTATGACCTGGGTGTTTCTTGGTATTTTTGCTTCAAGTGTTCAACATGGGCTTTTTGTGACCCCACTGCATGAACAGTGACACTATCAGTTTGTTAGCCGAGAGGTGATTTTGCACAGTGACTGCGCCATTTGCACAGAGAGGTGATATGATTGAAACATTCAAACACCTGAAAGGCATTAACAAGGTGAAAGAGTCTAACATGTTTCAATATAAGAAAACTAGCAGGACAAGAGGACACAGCATGAGATTAGAGGGAGGCTGATTAAGGGGTAATGTAAGGAAGTTCTTTTTTACAGAAAGGGTGGTGAATGCATGGAATGGCCTACCTCACGAAGTGGTGGATATGAATACAGTGCAGGACTTCAAAGAGGCATGGGATAGGCATAAGGGAGCAATACAGATGAGTATGAATAGATAGGCCATTGACAGAGCAAAGGCCTATGGCCCATTCATAAGGTAGAAAAAGTTATGGGCAGACTGGATGGGCCTTGCGGGCCTTATCTGCTATCAGCTTCTATGTTTCTATGTTTTTACAGGTTCAAAAACACATTTTGAACACAGTGTGAAAAATGACAGCTGTACTGTTCATGAGGAGGTGTAAAAAATGGAACTGTTGAAAATCTGGAGAGAAAATATAAAAAAACTGTTGAAGTCACGAGCGTGCATAGAAACTGCACAACGCACACCCATAATGCAATTATTGTGGGAATTTTTTGTACCAGATTTTCAATATAGGTATTTTGGGACCTCGGTTCATGAACAGTGTTACTGTGATTTTCTTAATCTGACCTGAACACTGATTTCCCACAGCAACCGCACTATTCTGCGTTGGACGGTGAAAACACATTTTGGCCAGGATGTGAAAAATGACAGCTGCACTGTTCATAAGGATGTGTGGAAAAATGCCAACATTGAAAATCTGAAGTAAAAATATTACAAATTCGTGAACTTACGAGGGTGTGTACAAACTGTGCAATTCACACCCGTAATACAGTCATTTTATGGACTTGTGTCACCAAATTTTCAACATAGGCATTTTAGGACCTCTGCTCATGAACAGTGTCACTGTGATTTTCTTAATCTGTCCTGAACACTGATTTCCCACAGTGACCGCAATATTCTGCACTGGAAGTGTGAAAACACATTTCAGCCAAAATGTGAAAAATGACAGCTGTACTGTTTTATTTATTTATTAGTACATCAGTTTACAACCTTTGAGCCAGAGGCACATTTCCAAAGGTACCTCGTCACATTGAGGACAAATACATAACAGACTCTTTGTTACAGCATACGAGTTACATAGTTAGCAAACACATGTGATTACAAACATTTATACAGATAAACCAGTTTAGTTACAATGGCACATTCTTGCACGAAAGAAAGAGCAAAAACAGCAGGATGATAGCAGTTCATAGGGAGGTGTGAAAAAATGCCAGTGTTGAAAATCTAGATTGAAAATATTACAAATTCGCTAACTTGTGAGTGTGCATGGAAACTGCACTGCTCAACGCACACTCTTAAAACAGTCATTTTTGGAAATGTTCTCATCAAATTTGCAACATAGGCTTTTTGAGAGCCAACCTCATGAACAGTGACACTATATTTTTGTTAATTGGTCCCGAAAGGTGATTCCATGCAGTGACCACGAAACTACCTTTTGGGACTGAATAACCAGATAACAGTAACTGAATTCATGAGACGAGGTCCCAAGAACCCTATGCTGAAAATTTGGTGCAAAAATGCGAAAAAATGACCAAGAAATGAACCAAAGTTGAAAAAAAACTATTTCTATAAGAGTAGTAGTAAACGAAGTCCACAGTGAAGAAAGGAGGGTTACTAGCAGGGTACTGCAGGGTCCAGTACTGGGATCGGTCCTTTTTAATGTCTTTATAAGTGACATTGCAGAGGAACTGGAAGGAAAAGTATGTCTCTTGACAGATGACACAAAGATCTGCAACAGGGTTGATACACAAGATGGAGTGGAAAGGATGAGAAGGGACTTGGCAAGGTTGGATGAATGGTCAAATGTATGGCAGCTCAGATTCAATGCAAAGAAGTGCAAGGTAATGCACCTCGGAAACAAAAACCCAGGGGAAGAGTACACTGTGGGGGTGAGATACTGACAACAGTAAAAATGGAAAGGGACCTGGGTGTAATTATATCAAATGACCTAAAGGTGGGCAAGCAATGTGAGAGAGCAGTAAGGAGGGCTGGGGGGATACTGCGATGCATAAGGAGTGGTGTCAATAGTAGAAAGCAGGAAGTTGTTATCCCTCTGTACAGACAGTTGGTGAGACCCCATCTGGAGTACTGTGTGCAGTTCTGGAGACCCCATCTCCGCAAAGACATAGACTGAGTGGAGGCTGTCCAGAGGAGGGTAACCAAAATGGTGCAGGGTCTGCACCAGAAGACATATGAGGAAAGACTAAAGGAGCTTAATATGTATACCCTTGAGGAAAGAAGGGAGAGAGGGGCCTGCTAGAAACTTTGAAGTACCTCAAGGGAATCAACAAAGTCCTAGAGAGTAGCATCTTTCAGAAAAAGAGATGTGCAAGAACAAGGGGGCACAATTTGAAGATAGAGGGGGGATGGCTCAGCGGTAATGTGAGGAAGCATTTTTTCATGGAGAGGGTCATGGATGCATGGAACAGTCTCCCTGAGGAGGTCGTGGAGTCAAGAACAGTGGGGGAATTCAAGAATGCATGGAGCAGACAAAAGGCAGTCCTAGTAGGGGGTAGGAGGAAGTAGGCTGTTGGTTAACTAGGATCTGCAGCTTATCTGTTAGGTAGAAAAATGGGCAGATTAGGTGGGCCAAGCAGTCCTTATCTGCCATCAAATTCTATGTTTCTGTTTATGCCATTATACAGCTTACCGGCATTACTTCAGTTCGCAGTCAACTTTAAAGAGTGCAGATGTGTTCCTGGCCCACCGAAGATCATTGTGCCAGCCTCTGGAGGTAAGTACGGGGTGAAGGGGGTGTGGGGAGGTGGAGTGCGCAGAGGGTGGGCATGGGTTGGGGAGGGGGACAAGAGAGTCAGTGAGGGATAATTTTCTTTTGTTACAGGTTTTCTTTTTAAGAAAGACAATGTAGGACTTTTGCCACACTGGGGTGGGCTCCCAGCATGACATCTGGAAGTTTGTTTGGGGGGGCAGTGGAGACAACGGGGATTGGGCATTCTGTCAGACATACAGTGTGCTTCAGGGGGAGTGTGCATGTGCCGAGAGGGACTGGGCACCCCCTCAGCACACAACAAATGTTTGGAGGGTGCATCATGCCGATGGGAGGTGCAGTGGTGTACAGTTCAAAGACAATGACTGCTAAGGTGCTGATGTGTGGGCAATTTACATACTGCTGACGGCACAGCAGTATGCAAATTGCCTACACGTTACCACCACCACTGATTGTAGCAGTCATTCTCTTTCAACTGTATGCCACTGCATCTGAACTGTTGTCATAGACAGCTTGGACATTCATTGGTGCGGTGCAGCTGTGCCTGCAAAAACACTCAGGGCATTGGAAGTGGGGTGCCACACCTATGAAAACTCGTATGGTGGCACTATTTTCTTGAACATGCATGCAAGCAAATATAAAAATAACCATGGGACAAGTCACATCCAGTTCTATTAATCTCACTTTATAACTAGCGCTAGAGACTTAATAGAAATATAACATATTAATAATGTATCTAAGCTGTAGTGTGGTGCATACATTGATCCAGGTTATTTCATTCAAAGAGTAACTAGGAAATATTTACAGAGAGAACACTCAGATTTTGTTTAGAGATCCAAGATAGTTACAATGGGTGAGTCACATCCATTTTGAGCTCTGTTACTGCTGCTCCCTTTGTAAGCTTTCTGAGTGATATTGTGCTGAAAACCTTGACTTTTTTAATGTACATATGGGGCCTCTAACTTTTGAAACAGCCCTATCTAAAAAAAGAGAGGAAAAGATTACTGCAAGTTGAGAACAAACAGAGGAAAAGGAAAGAGCTGTCATCCTCTCCTTCTTATTCACTCAATCCTACCAAAAAAGAGAAAGCAGGTCCAAGCTTGAGTACTAGTGAATCTGGTAAACTGATACCAGCTGCCTTGAGTGGAGGTATCAGACCTGGCCCTGAAGAGAAATCTGAATTTGGAGCATCCCAGATGTGAACGGCTGAGCTACAAAACCCTTCAGAATTACTACAAGAGTTACTGGGGGGGGATACCTCTCCAGTTACTGAGTAGAAGAGCCTCTGAAAGCTGCTATAAACCCTTCATAGAAACATAGAAACATAGAATCTGATGGCAGATAAGGCCCGCTTGACCCACCTAGTCTGCCCAGTTCCCTACCTAACGGATAAGCTGCAGATCCTAGTTAACCAACAGCCTACTTCCTCCTACCCCCCACTAGAATTGCCTTATGTCTGTCCCATGCATTCTTGAATTCCTCCCAACTGTTTTTGACTCTACGACCTCCTGAGGAAGGCTTTTCCATGTATCCACATCTCTCTCTGTGAAGAAATACTTACTCACATTACCTCTGAGCCGCCCCCTCTATCTTTAAATTGTGCCCTTGTTTTTGCACACTCTTTTCTGAAAGATGCTACCCTCTTGGACTTTGTTGATTCCCTTGAGATATTTGAAAGTTTCTATCATGTTCCCCCTCTCCCTCCTTTCCTTGAGGCTATACATCTTTAGTTCCTTTAGTCTTTCTTCATATGTCTTCTGATGCAGACCCTGCACCATTTTGGTTGCCTTTCTTTGGACAGCCTCCACCCTGTCTGTCTTTGTGGAGATGGGGTCTCCAGAACTGTACACAATACTCTAGATGTGGTCTTACCAACTGTCTGTTCAGAGGGTCAACAACTTCCTGTTTTCTACTGGTGATGCCTCTTCCTATGCATCCCAGTATCCCCCCAGCCCTCCTTACTGCCTTCTCACATTGCTGGCCCACCTTTAAATCATCTGATATGACTACCCCCAGGTCCCTTTCCATTTTTGTTGTTCTCAGTATCTCACTCCCAATTGTGTACTCTTCCCCTGGGATTTTATTTCCCAGGTGCATTACTTTGCACTTTTTTGCATTGAATCTAAGCTGCCATACATTTGACCATTCCTCCAACCTTGCCAAGTCCCTTCTCATCCTTTCCACCCCACCTTGTGTATCAACCCTGTTGCAGATCTTTGTGTCATCTGCAAAGAGACATACTTTCCCTTCCAGTCCCTCTGCAATGTCACTTATAAAGACATTAAAAAGGTCCGGCCCCAGTAGTGAACCCTGCAGTACCCGACTAGTAACCCTTCTTTCTTCACTGTGGACTCAATTTCAGAATTACTACAAGAGTTACTGGGGGGTACCTCTGCAGTTGCTGAGTAGAAGAGCCTCTGAAAGCTGCTACAAAACCACTTCAAATTTCAAGCTCTAAAGCAGCCACTGCTGGACTGAAGCTTCAGTCTGCAACTGCATGTATTAAAGATATTACTATGAACACTGTGATTAAAACATCGGAAGTAATTTTTGATAGTTCAGAAATAAAATCTAGGGTCAGCTTAACAGTATCAGTTTAAAATACCACTGCTGAAACAGCGCAAGGATAACTGCGTAGTCTAAAGAGCAGAAAGAATTACAGTGACTGGGGTATAATAGTGGCAGGAAACTGTTGCTATCCCTGTTGCTCACTAGGAACTGGTGGAAGGGCTGAAGAGGCCACAGGTGCTGTGCTTGGTTGAGCCACTCCCCTGGTGGAGTGGCTATTGTTCAGGCACCTGGTGCAGTGAAAACCCAGAGACTGGGGTTTACTCCCCCAAAAACTAAGTTCCTCCATGCTCAAGTTTTCCCTTTACCCCTCAGTCCACACCCACCTTGGAGTTAGTTAATTTAGTTTAGGGGGTATGGAGGGAAAGTCCCCCTCAAAAAATAATGAAATAGGAATATTTTAAATTTCTTCATCTCATGTGCACTGTTGTTGTTTCTGTTGATGTTTTCACTGACTGTTTTTTACATTTGTTTTGATGACAGCATTGTTTTGCCATGTTATTTTTCGTGTGACATTATGACCCTATGTCCAGTTTAGTTATGTCTGGTTCTGGTCCTGACCCCAAAACATTTGCAACTTCTGTACCCCTTCCCCCAAATAAATTTAGAGATTTGAATATGATTATATGATTGAATAAGAGAAATATGATTGCCAAGTTACACCAGAAGCTTGGTAGTAGATTAACTACAACAAAAATCACACTGAAAAAAATGATCCACAAATAAAACACTATTGACATTAAAGAATAGGAAAAAGAAAATCAAGATTTAAAAATTAAAATTGACTACTATAGCATTATCCATGTCACTGATAAAAGATTCAATATCCTTGAATAGGAAACTAGAAATGTTTGAAAATAACTAAGGTCTGTTGGTATGCTGTGTCTGGAGCAGCACTGGTCCAAGCGATCCTAGGGCTCTGTGTGCACTTCATTGCTGGGCTCTTGATCAGGAGTGGAGGGGCACCAAGAAATGGGCTCATCTCTGCTGTGACCTCCAAATAGTTTTCCATATAACAAGTTATTTTTTGTCATTATTGTAGTCTACTTGAATTAAGATGTAATCTCCAAGATATGGAAAATGTACGCATCAGCAATAAGTTCTGGAGAAAACTGAATAAAGACATAGAGGATCAGAAAGAAATAAAGTTAACTGCACGATTGAAGCTTTTAAGGGTCCCTCACTACTATCGGGACCCAGTGTGAATGCACAGTACACACTTTGCTAAACCTGGCTCTGGCCTGGAGCCTGATACATTTACAACCTAGGTCTAAATTGAATAATTTTTCAGTAAGCCAGCCCAGTGGTGAAGATGGCTGAGGTGCTGTTGGTGCTTTACCTCTTTCCACGCCAGTGACTAGAGATGGGCGAAGTGGCCCCAATTCACTCCGTGAAGTGATTCATGGAGTGAAGGTGAATTCACGAAGTGCTCCGCAATGCAAAGCGGAGTATTTAGCGTTATAATGGGTAACACGAAGTCCATTGAAAACAATGACTTTGCGTTACTCCGCCTTCCCAAACCACTACTTCACCAATTCTTAAGGTGAAGCATATTGAAAACAATGTACTTCGCCTCACTTTGCCTTGTTTTAAGCTTATAAAGGTAATTTTGCAGAGATTCATGGGATTTCAGGTCACATGGGCTCTAGATTGTTCTGCACAGCCTCAGTTTGGGGTAGTGTGTGTAGGAAGCTGTAGGAGACAATCTGCTCTGAGAGCTCTCTGTGATTCAAACCTTCTAAAAACTGTTAAAAAAGCCTTTTTGAGTCATTTTTTTTGCTGAAACTTTAGTTCATCGATTATAGGAAACCCTCCTGTGCTCATATCATCGAGCGTTTATTGTTTGTGTGTGGATTTTGAATGCTAATGTGCAACATTCAGTCTGTGTACTGAGAGACATTGGAAGTGTGCTTTGGGGGAGGGGCGTATCTATGGTGTAGGTAGATTAACTTGGAGAAAAAGACAGTGCTTTCTGTTTTGGTGCTATTCTTCTTGTTTAACTGTGTTAATGTACACACAGTAATATTTTCAATAATTCTTGCCATTTTTTTACTGATTGTTGTGGTGCAGCAGTGCATAATTTTAGTTTGTTTAAAATATGTGGTTATATTAATGAAGTTTTCAATTTGTTACGCATTACTTAGTGTGTGTGTGTGTACGTGTGTGATGCATGTCATCAAATCAGACACCTTTTATTGTGCCACATAATAATTTCAGCAATGTGAACCTGCTATCCACTGCAGTTGTATGATTTTTGTTCTTCTTCATGGTATCTTTACTGGTACTAGTACTAGTGATTGTGCCTCCACCCCGAGCAGCCCGCCCCAACCAGTAAAGGTATTCTTTTCCAGATTTGAATTTCTGATGGTGAGTGCTGGTTAGGTGTTGTGCCTTTGCATCTGCATCTCTTCAGTGTGCAGCACAATCTTAATTTGTCTGTGCATTTGCATCTCTTTAGAGCCCAATCTCCATCTGTAACTTAAGTCACAGACGTTTCTTTGGCTTCCCTTCAGAGTACTGAACAGGTGTGGTGCATAATTCTGCATGAACATTGTACTCATTAATATGCATTTTTAAGTCAGGACCATCATCACAAGTCAGTCTTGATACAAATCACGTTCTTCATCTTGATACAAATCACGTTCTTCAGCTTCCTTGAATCAAGAAGGTTATTTTCTAGACTACACTGAACTGAATTATTACTTCTTGGACCTCTGTAAGTAACTTGTATTGATTCTGTTTTTGGGGTGGACTTTTCTTAGTTTTAACTTTAATTTGCCAGGGAGGAACTATAGCTGGGAGATATTTGCAGTCAGTTGTGACTAGACCTGTTACTTAGCCTTTGTGAAATAGGTGTCTGTTAAGGGGAGGACCTGAAAGGGGCCTAGTTGAACTGAGGATTTATAAATGGAGTTGTTTGTGGTCTTGGTCTGCTGAGACTGAAACAGAGAGAGTGAGAAAGTAGCAGCAGCTTCCTTGAATCAAGAAGATTATTTTCTAGACTACACTGAACTGAATTATTACTGTTTGGATCTGTGTAAGTAACTAGTATTGATTCTGTTTTTGGGGTGGACTTTTCTTAGTTCTAACTTTAATTTGCCAGGGAGGAACTGAAGCTGGAAGATATTTGCAGTCAGTTGTGACTAGACCTGTAACCTAGCCTTTGTGAAATCGGGGTCTGAATGGAAGGAAGGCACTCCCCGGGGTGGAGGGTAAGAGTTGTATGTGATTGTTTCTGGATGCCATAGGTTTGCTCCCAGCCACCCATCCCTCACCCCACCCACCCCAAGCGCATAACTTCCTTTATAGCATGGGGTCTGACATCACTTCCCAAAACTGCTAACAACATACACCTGTTAATATCCTTAAAGGCAGAGCACACTGAATAAGGGGTATAGACACTCACAAGTTTGCACACACTAAAACAAGAACAAAAAAATTAAAAAAAAAATCTGTAACTGGAAGGGACACAGACATGTGGGGAGTGGTGCAATGCACTGGCTGTGGAGCAGCTGTCTTCCGGGAGACATTCTGGAGACTGCGTTGCTGCCCTATTATGCCACCTGAGTTCTTCCAGGTGACCATCAAGCTGCAGGGCTGAAAAAGGCACCATAGGCAACATCTCCAGCTGAGGAAGTAGGAGCATAAAGTATAAATATAAAAAAAGGAGGCTCACACATTAGACCCTGCAGCTCTAATGTGTGAGCTGCAGGCTGTAATGTGTGAGAGCCTTTAACTCTGAAATCCTTTGAGCAGATGTGATTATAACTAACACCACACATAAAAATAACACTTTACAAGAAAGAAAGCATAAGCCACAGCTCATGGCTGTCTCAAAAAGAGTCAGAGTCAGTTTTTCCAAAATAAAATTCAGATCCCAAGCTGGAACTGGATTTCAAATGGGAGGCTTTGTATATGAAATGCTTCTCTAAAATGTAGGAGCTACCTCCAGTTGAGCAACTGTACAGCCAATCACAGGCATGTGGGAGGGTGATATAACAGCCAAGTGCACCTTAACTGAGGAATAATGCAAGTCTGAATTTGATAGGGGCAGCAAGTATTCTACAACCTGATTGACTGGGCAGGTAAATCGATCCAACATATGTGAAGCAGCTCACAAAGCAAACCACTTCTATTACACAGAATAGGTGTCTGGTGGATGATTTTCTGGCAGCAATCAGAACATTAACCTCTTTCTGTGATATTGCAAAGTGAGCTGTGGCTATGTCTTCAGGAGCCATGCATGCAGATGTAGAGATTTCTGGTCTGGATAGGCTAAGGTTCCCTGTTTCTGTGATGGGAGATTTTTGCACAAGGGCAGAGGCTCTGAGGGTTAAACTGCCAGCTGTTGCAGCAGATGATACCATATTTCCCAAGGCCATAGGGGAGCAATGAGTATTATAGTTGTCCCCTGCATCGTCAGCTTGAGCAGTACTCTTTGAATTAGTGGAAAGGAAGGGAAGACCATACATAAACCTTCCTTTCCAGAAGGACCTTGTGTCTTTGCCAAAGAACTTCAGGCCTGAAGTGAGCAAGCAAAAATGTGACAGTTTTACATTGTGTGGGAATGCAAAAAGGTCTAATTTTGGACAACTGCATCCTGTGAATAAATCATCGACCACTGAAGTCAGTAGTTCCCACTTCTGCACCCTGGACTGTGATCTGCTTAGCTTGTCTGTTTGGAACATGCACTGCTGACAATTCTAGTTTGTGTTCCAGAGCCCAATATCAAACTCTCGGGGCGTCCCTGCACATCGGGTAGGAATGAATCCCCCCTTGTTTGTTGATGTAATGCATCACACTGACATTGTCCATCTGTATTAACAGAGATCTTTGTAACACGTGTTCCTAAAATGCCTGGAGCCCATATAGGATTGCTCTTATTTCCAGGACATTGATATGCAAGGCGCACTCTACCTGGTTCCATGTGTCTTGCATCTGAAGAGGCCCCAGGTGGGCTCCCCACCCCAATCCCGAGGCACCCATAGTGAGGTTCTGATGTGGGGCAGTAATCAGGAATGGGACACCCTTCAGCAGGTTGGTACATTCCATCCACCACTGCGGCACTCTGCACAAGGGAGACATGACCAGGACCATTTGGTCTCAGGCTTCTGGTAATTGGTCTGACAGGACTCTCAGAGTCCACTGTGATGTCCTCTTGTGCAATCTGGCCACTGGTACAGTGACAATGGCTGCTGCCATAAGGCCAAGAAGGTGTAGAAACTTCCTTGCTGGGACATAATGACTGTCATATACCAGCTGTGCTTGTGCAATCAGTCATTCTACCCTGTCCAGCAGCAGAAATGCAAAGCCCTGGGCTGCATCCAAGACTGCCCTTATGTATTGCAGACATTGGTAGGGTGTTGGTACAGACTTTAATATGTTGACCGTCACCCCCAGCGCATTGAACATCTGTATGGTTCAAACTAATGTCTGCAGTAGCTGGTCCTTGGCATTGGCTTTTAATAGCCAAGAATCCAGGTAAGGAAAGGTGTACAGGCCTTCCTGTGAAGGGCTACTGCCACTACTGCCAAGCACTTGGTAAAGACCCATGACACAGAAGACAAGCCAAAGGGCAACATTCTGAACTGGTAATGCTCCCACTCGAACAGGAAACTCAGATATTTCCTGTGAGGTTTCCTGATTTTGATATGGAGATAGACATCCTTCGTGTCCAGGGAGCATATCCAATCCCCTGTTTGTGGCAAGGGAAGGAGACCCTGTAAAGAGGCCATCTGAAACTTCTTGTATTCTGTGAAGAAGTTGAGGTCACTGAGATCTAGAATAGGCCTCAGATCTCCTGTGTACTTGAGGTCTAGAACACTAGAAAGTGTCTGGAATAAAATCCTTTATGTCTCTGTCTGGGAGGCACAGGTTCTATGGCTCATTTATGAAATGCAGTCTGTACTTCTTCATGCAACAGGGACATGTGTCCTGGTGAATATGTTGTTACAACTGGTAGATGACCTGGATGGTTGTTCAGAAGGTCCACAGCATGATCCTTCTCTATAATCGCCAGTTCCATTCATCTGTGGTAACTGTCCTCCATTGATCCAGATGGAGGGAGAAGTGACCCCCTACAACCACACCCAGAGGTAATGGTGGTTGGGGGATGTATGAGAAGTCATGCTGAAATGGGGGGAGCAAAGCCACTGGCTCCACCACCTCTACATGCTTTTGCATGGGCACCTGGGGGTGGAAGGGGACTGGCAAGGGCCCTGCACCTCTACCTCTAACCTGATGTCTTAGGTCTGATGGTTGCCTCTGACAACAGATTGATGAAAATTAACCCTGCCCCTACCTCTACCTTGGGTATGGTACAGGGATCTTACTGACCTCAGTCTTGCCAGATGACTGAAGGTTTTTCAGAACTTCTTCAACATCATTGCCAAACAGTTTCTGTCCCCTAACTGGGGCACTGAGAACTGTTTGCTGCAAAACCTGCTACCCTAAGCCAGGAATAGTGCCTGAGGCAGATGCCAGAGGCCGCAGCCCTGGCTGAGGCATCAGAAACATCATATAATGTGCAGATCAAGTGTTTACTCATATCAGCACAAGTAGCAAGAGTTTTAATTAACTCTTGTTTGGCAGTACTCTCAGGCAAGGCCTGTGCAGGAACCTTAGTCTTTCTCCATAGAGTGTTCTGATATTTTATCATACAGGCCTGGTAACTGGCAATACATAGGTGTAGAGATGAGAGGCATAGGTACATTTGCCCAGGACATCCAACTTCCTGGCTTCCTTATCAGGAGGAAAGAAACTCAGGTGTCTAGGTGCCCTGGATCTATCATGTGCAGCTGAATCAATCTCAGACTGATTAGCATAATAAGGCTTATCAGAAGGAGCAGAGTACATTTTATCAGCCTTTTTGGGAACGGCTGGTATGGTGTTTGAGTCAAGCAAGGACCCTTGCAGGGAGACCTAGTGTCAAAGTGCTGAGGTTTTAGTGTGGCTGTGTTCCACACAGGCTGTTAACTTACCTGCAATAAAAGTGGAGAATACTTTGCAAAACCTGTGTGGACTCCATTAATATTTGAATGCAGTAACTGGACTGGTGAGTGCTTTGCTTGCTTGACTCTATCTGTGAATGGGAAATGTGGGGCTAGCAACCCCCTGCAGAGCACTGGGCTACCGTTTCCATTGTGCACACCTGCCTCTTATTACAGATAATGCTCTGGTATGGTATTTGGTCGGTATCAGACTGCATAAATAGCATCCTCCAATGCTGGATGCAGGAGAGGAACAATAGCAAAAGGAGATTATGGCATTTCCAGAAACTCCAGAAGGTTCTTTTTAGTGGAATCCTGCTCCTCTAAAGTAAATCCCAAGGCAGCTTGCATTTGCTACATCATGGCAAAAAAGGAGGAATCCTCTGGAGGTGACCTGGGTGTATTCACCACAGATTCCTCACTGCAGGAGGATACTGTTGAGCTGGTGACATGCACATATTGGCTATCCTCAGCATAGTTTACCTCCTTCTCCTCCTCCTCCACTATAAGGTCAGGATTGTATTTATATGTGTCATCGTAGCTCTCATTGATGGGAATGGAGAAAAGTGCCAGTGATGTCAGCAGCGACTGAGGAGGTCTATTTCACAATATACTAGACTGCAGTGTTGACAGGGTAGATATAATAGCAGTCCCTGTTAAGGAGCCCACTGTAACTGGAGGCAGGCCTGGCAGTAGGCACCTTATCATATCTGAAAATGGTAGGAGCACTGCCTGTGCATCAACACCACTTTGAGTAGTGATCGTGACCACACTAGTCGATGGCAGAGGTTGAATCTCCAGCAAAGATGGCAACATACTGACCATAACAGTCCTGGTAGCACCTATGCCAAGCCCTGACCTTGGTGTCTGACTGACAGTTGAGGGGGCAGTGATTGCCACCGCTGGAGTGGATGGCATCAAAGTTTGGGACGAACCTGCAATCCACGGCGGCAACCTGAACCTCACCAGGGAACCCCTTTCCTTGTCTTGGTGTTTGTATTTTTGGCACCCTGACAAGGATTTATCTCAAGACTTTGACGACTGTGATTCAGTCAACAGGGTAGGTGATGCAGACTTGCCCTGTAGTTGCTTTTCCATTAGGGCTAAGGTTTTTTTGTTTTAGGAGGAATTTTTCCAATGCCCTTTTTTTGTGTTGCCTGGTAATGGAGATGAATCCCCGGAAGATCACACAGGCGTTCACACTGTGAAAGAGGCCTAGGCAGCAGACACACACTTCATGCATGTTGTCCTTGTAGATTTTCTCTCCACAGTCACAATACTTAACAAGCTTTAGCAAGAGCCAATATGGCTACAAAATAATGGTATTGTGGGCAGTGAGAAATGTGTAAAGCAGCAATTTTTGCACTAACCACTGAGCCACCTAACTACACTTTCTAATTGTTGTGATACACACACACTGACTAATGCATACCTGTATACACATATATGCATATATATTCCAGCACAACATAGCAGTGCACTGTCTACACGCATTTTTACAGATTAAAAAAAAGACAGCGAGGTACTTTCTTCTTTTCAGGCTTTGAGGGACATTGGAGGGTGGGGGAGTAGCCACTAGACAACTCATTTAAATCAGTAATGACATGCATAAGGCTGAAATTGATATAGATAGTGGGAGAATGTAGACTAACAATTTTTGTACTAACCACTGAGCCACCTAACTGCACTTTCTAGTTGTTGTGATACACACACACACACTGATTAATACATATACACATACATGCATATATATTCCAGTATAGCATAGTAGTGCATTGCCTACACACTCAGAGCACTGTCACTCACACACTAACAGACATACACTGCCTTATAATGACATGTTTTTACTTATACATCTAACCCTAACGATTACAGTATTTATGAAAAGCACTGTGTTTTGTACTAATTCATTGTGCTAATCTGTGGCATGACTGGGTAACTAAGCTACAGGACCAGAGATGTGTGGTGAATGTGGCCTATCTGGACATTACTGGGGACATTGCAGAGGGACTGGAGGGGAAGGTATGCCTCTTCACAGACAATACAAAGGTATGCAATAGGGTGGACATGCCAAAGGGGTTGAAAGAATGAGGGACAACTTTAAAAAAACTGGATACATCATCTGAAGAATGGCAGCTGGGATTCAGTCCAAAGAAATACAGATCAGTGCAGGTGTGATAATAAAATAAGTTTTGTGTTGACTGTGTCTTGATGGTAATATGAAAGAAATACATAGCAGAGTTGGAGTTAGATGGTATTAATGGGAGGGAGAAAACGGTATGCTGACCGTGGGTCAACACCATGACCATGAAGACCAGCAACAGATTTCTCCTGAAGTCATCATGTCGCTGTGCTGGTCCCTGCAGACACCAGCAGTGCATCTCCTGGTGTTGTGCCCCCTCCCCCAATACAACTATAACTCAGAGTTGTATATTTAGAGACTGGGGGTGTGGAGAGCCCCTGACATAGGGGGTTCGGGGGCACAGCCCCACAAAGAAAACACTAGCACATCCCCGACAGTACAATGCCAACACTCAGCATTGTGGCTGTCACTGTCAGGGATGTCAATGTCAGGGATGTCGCCCCACTATAGTAAAACCGAGAAAACCATATAGTTCAAATACTAAGTTTTCAGAGCAACACAAAGTTATAGACAGAACATATTTAAATGGTGCCATCTTGAATGTTCAAAAATAATATTGACAAATGAACACATACTTACAGAAAGAAACATGTTTTACACAGTGCCTGCATTGAAAATGCAATTGAAACATGTCTTTCAGTTTCTCTAGTCTTTAAAGTAAGACTTCAACATTGGATGTTTTATGACCTTGTATATCTGCATAGCATTCCTTTTGTGGCTTTTGACCTTAACACTGCTGTATCTTATCTGTAGTGTGGTGCTTCCCAGCTAATTATTTCTCTAAAACTGTGGCATTCACACATAGAATTAAACCATTTTTTTTGTTTTTGTTTGGTTTTTTGAGAAGGCCTGCTGTGAAATCACCTACAGTATTTTGAACATCTCAGTGCAACAAGAGCAGGAGGAAAAAGTTAGAAAGACAGGGAGATATCGGTCTCAATTACAGCTAAAAAGCTGATTAAGTTAACATGTTTATGTGTTATGATCTTTCTTGAAAAAGAATTCTACCCACACTGAACAAAATACAGGTAGTGCTTTCAAGACTGCTCAGCTCAAATGAACACAGCTGACTGATTGCTTCAATTAGTGTGGTGATTCTGCAACACCTCTAATTTTATCTAGTCCACAGGGTATCAGGAGATCCCACTTTCTCTACTGTCACAGCAAGTCGTCTGCAGGGCTACATTCATTGCAGCTGTAAAAAGTGTAAATGATTCTTTTTGTTGCATGCAGGTCGCTGAAAATCACTAAGATAGTGATTACTATTTTTATATGAAAAAAGATTTTTTCAGCGGTGTTTCTGATGGCAGGTCCAATGAGTTTGATAGACAATGGAAAAAGAACTGAGGAGAGGTGGGGCCATTTTGATAGACAATGGAAAAAGAACTAAGGAGAGGTGGGGCCACCCATTTTTATGTAGATGCTGGCGCACAACATCATCGTGGGCAGCCCCAGGCTTGCAAAGTTTCCATGTGGTCCTAGCGCTGACATGGCTATAGTTTCAAAGGTGTGCTTTGATGAAAAAGATATCCTTGCAGATCATAAAATGTGAAACCAGATAAGGATTGCTTGGCCCACCCAGTCAGCCCATTTTTCCCTACCTATAGTGTCACCAGAGACCCTACTTGATCTCCACCCCCCTTTCTTCCCACTAAGATTTCCTTATGCCTATCCCATGCACTTTGAATCCCACCACTGTCTTCACCCACACCCACTCTGCTCTGCTGGAAGACTGTTCCAGGCATCCACCACCCTTTCTGTGAAGAAGTACTTCTTCACATTTCTCCTGAACGAACCTCCCCAGCTTCATTGCATATCCCCTTGTTCTCATGCATCTTTTTTCTAACAAGCACTTCCCTCCTGTACCTTATTTATCACTGTGAGGAATAAATAGACCTCTATCATATCTCCCTCTCCCTCCTCTCTGCCAGGGTGTACATATTGAGTCTCTCCTTGTATGGTTTCTGATGCAGAATCTGCACCATTTTAGTTGCCCTCCTTTGGACAGCCTCCACTGTGTCTATGTCCTTCCAGAAATGTGGTGCTCGAGTTTCAAAAGGATTAGACCAACGTAAGGGACTTGTGTCAAACAAGAATGATACAAATAGTGTTTTGCATCCCAAGATGCATCAAGTACAATTTTCAAACGCGCAATGCATCAGACACAATGCGATTGTGTCCAAGGGCCTTGCGACCCCAGATGCATCAAACATTGGGTTTCGGCTGGACTCCGTGCAATACTATTTGTGTCAATGTAAGCTACCACATCCCCATAAATGGAAATTTAGAAGGGGAATGACACAGACATGCATCCAACATTAGACACACCTGTTAGACCATGGAGGAGCTGGTCTACAGCACATATAAATAGGGCCCTGCACTGCAGCTTGGAGTGAGTCACTGGTGAGGAGCTTCTGCAGCTCACAAGCACCAGCTGGGTGACAGCAAGAAATGCCAGGGCTAGCAGCCCTATTAACCATACGTCTGGCACTACATATGTGCCAGCAGTGTGACCAACAGTAGTGCCAGCATGCCCAACAGCAGCACCAGCAGGCCCATCAAGCCTGCTATGTGCAAAGGGTGGACAGAGTGCAGCGATGGTACACAGCCATGGTATACAAATGGAGAATATCATTCAGGGACCTCTTGGAGGAGCAGTGCCTAGCACAATACTGCCTGCCTCATGATGCCATTGAGCAGCTCTGTGATGAACTCAGAGCGGATCTCAATAGCCGCACATGGAGGGGCCATCCCATCCCTGAAGAAGCAAAGGTGTCAGCAGCACTGTGCTTCCTGGCAATGAGCACGTTCCAGACTCTGACAGGTGCCACAGTGGGCATTTCCCAGTCTGCAGTGTCGACATGCCTGAAACAGTTCCTTGAGGCCCAGCTACATAGGAATCATGGTACATCAGCTTCCCTGTGGAGCCAGAGCAGCAAGTGCCTGAGAAGCAGGGCTTTTATTGTATTGCACAATTCCCCTGTGTGCTGGGTGCTGTGGACTGCACACACATATAGCAATATGTGCACCCACCCATGAACCTGATGTGTACGTTAATAGGAAGGGGTACCACTGCTTTAACGTACAGGTGGTGTGAGACAGCCGGTGTCAGATCCTCGATGTTGTGCCATGTATCCAAGCTCCTGTCATGATTCCTTCATCATCCGACAGAGTGGGCTGTATGAGGCCTTCCTCCATGAGGCTCTACTAGGGGGATGGCTGCTAGGTAAGCAGAATGGTGGGGCCAGTAGACATACCCAGGTGACACATCAGTGGTGTACATGACACTGGAAGCTGTGTTGTGTTCCACTGAGAGCCAGGCATAAAGTAGCATAAAGAGCAGATGTCCTGAAGGCACAATGCACAGACCCAGATGGATTACGTGGATGCTGTGGCCTGGTGGAACTGGGATGTGTGTGTTGTCCTGCCAATGTGTGTACCACATACAAGGCACACATGGGGTGCGTTATGCTGGATGGGCTACGGTAGGGCTGGCTTGGCCATCTGCAATACAGTTGTGAAGGGTAGAAGATGATGTTTGGCAGAGTGCCATGTGACTGTGTCTAACTGTGCCCTAACCTTCCAACAGATGACAATGGTTACCCACAGCAGCAGTGTATAATGGCACCAGTTAGGCATCCACAGTCCAAGGCAGACAAACACTACAACCAGGCCCATGCCAGCACCAGGGTAGTTACAGAGTGCACATTCAGCCTATTGAAGACTCGGTTACGATGCCTGGACTGCTCTAGAGGGTCACTGCAGCACTCACCAGAGATGGTCTGCAAGATCTTTGTTGCCTCTGCATACTACACAACATTGCACTGGAACATCATGTTGACATGACTGATGTCCCAGAGGAGCAGCACTCTGGAGAGGTGTCTGATGAGGAGAACTGTGCCAGCGACATCACCATGAACTAGGGCTCAGGACATGGCAGCATAGCAGCAACTGGACATCATATCAGATCTGAAATGATCCACAGCCACTTCACATGATGACAGCGCCCACTAGAAAACATAGTTGTGCAGAAAAAACAACAACATGGCATGCTGACCACTGTGTCCGTTAGTGGCTCATGGCAACCACAAGCTACCACCTGAGGGAGTCACCCAAGAGTGCTGGTGCATGGCATGCACTGCACCCACTCACAGGTGGTTCCCCCTAGTGTGAGGTAAAGCACTGTCAGGGAGCACACAGCAGAGGATGCTGAACATACAGGTATGATGCGCGTACCACTCAGGCCACCTGCAGTGTGCATCTGATGGATACATGATACATGCATGTGTGGCCGCTGTCCCACTATTGTAACAGCCAAAGCCATGTTATCTTGTGGTCTGGTGCAGTCATGCCAAATGGCAGTTGCTGTGAGACTTCTGCCATGTGGCCTGCAAGGGTGTATGTGGGCAATGTCCTGGGAGGTGTCACCACTAGGTGACATGACACATGGGCAGCCTGTCATGGTATACTTGTTGGAACCACTACAGTAGCAGACAGAGCTGGTGTTCTCCCATGTCCAATATGCCTTGCGCAGTATACCAGGTGTGCACAGTGTTGGCAGCGTGAGTGTGACACTGGTGAATACTATGCAGTATTGCAAATGTGCAGTGAGATGGCAAGTGACTCATGCATGACCACCCTGTGTGCCGTAACCTGCACAGGAGTGGTGTGGTGGGCATGATAGTCCTAGGCACATGTGTACATGGCAGGGGTTTTGTGGGCTGATGGGATGTGTGTGCAGGGTTATAGGCAGCAATACAATGTCAGTGTCATTAGGTAACAACCAGCCCAACATGGCACAGGCATGAAAGCCAGTGGCTCATGATCATGGTGCCAGGGAGACCCACACAACGAGGCTCGTGTGAACACATGACAGGACTGACATGGTCCCCAGCGAGTATGTGGGTGAGGCAAGCAGTGACATGGGCAACAGAAGCAACAAGCACATTGAGGGTGACCAGACACACAGACCACATGCTGCACTGCCCTGAGCATATCAGATGGCCTGAGCTGATGTGTGGCCCCCAGTGACGTGTGGTGGGGCTCCCCCCCACATGTTCACAGTATGCCTGTGGCATGTAATGGTGTTAATGTCTGCAGTGCAACTCAAGGAGATCTGAGCATGTGTGGGGCTGCCAGTAGAGAGGTATGAGTAAGGAGCTGTGAATGGGCCTGGTACAACCATCAGACATACATATGTGAATCACAAAACTGATGCCTGCATATTGTGTGACTCAGAGCATGTCACGCAGGTCCCCAGTGTCCCTTGTTGCCCCTGCCACAGTCACCATTGCCTAGTGGTCATCACACTGTCCAAAATCACAAAACACAGAATAATATACTGTCAAATACCATGTAGCACACAAACTGTGAATATATAACCCACAACACAAATTGCATTGCAAAAAATGACCTTTTTTACCACAAACTGCATTATGCGCGTTCCACATGCACATTGTGTGTCTGCAGCGTTAGGGCATGCAATACACAGAAGTAAACATCATGGCCATGTGGAGGAACTGCTGAAAAAAAACAGGAGCATGTGCAGTAATTCTATAGGTACAGCATTAACTGTGCGAGGCTGGCAGTGCACTGCAAAGGTGAAATTATGGCAAGACAAAGGGGAAGTGGCACTCCAAGGAGCAAAGGGAGAGGAGCGTTGCATAACTGGTAGGAAACTGCGGGCATTGTCCGGTGTGTTAAGGACCATTAGGCAGCTCAAGCATATGCTCAACGACATGGCCTTGCACAACCCACAGACACTGGATAGCCTGAGACGGATATCTGAGGAGGTGGATATCACTATGTGTGGAGGTCACCATCGCAATACAGGTCAGTGCACCATGCATTGCCGCAACATGTATGTATGTATGTCCCACCCCCCCCACCAAGCTGGTACACCGGTGAATGTGTACTAACGTTGTCTCTCCCATTGTATCCCCCTACAGGCAGGAGTGGGAATCATCTGGACCAGGGGACTACAGGACCACAGACAAAGTCTGCTGCCAGGCATGAACAGAGGGCACCCAGAGGATGAGTTAAGCTGCATGTGTAACACCCCTGTATGGTATCTGGCCCCGACCTCACTGACGTCCCAGGCTCCCACTTGGCCTGTGACTCAACAACAGTGATGGGAGGTGGCCCCACCTAGGTGGCAACATGTACACAGCAGCAGGCCTGTGCTGCAATGAATGTGCATTAGCTACACAATGCAGCATGCATGGCTGGAGGTACAGTGCCCATGACCCAAGGTATACAGGCAGAGAGTGGTTGACACAGGGGTGTGGTCAGTGCAGGGCGTAGTGATGGCTGTGGTTCCACAGATCACGGTCTTAGGAACAGTCATATGTAATGTGTCCTACAGCGACATACAAGTAGGCATCCAGGGCAGGGTGCCACTGTTTGCAGGTGACACTCCGCATGGGGGAAGGGTGGATAGCGGCAAGGCATTATGGATCCTTAAATCGGATTCCAATCAGTTAGCACACATGGGCCACTGTCTGGCACCTGTTATCATCTGTACAATGTTACAACATTGCAGGGTGGTGGATAGGTGGGCCTGGGGAGGCTCCAGGACATGTTATAGACTGTATCAGCATCCCCTGCCAAGCACACAATGAGGAATGGGTGTCCCTGTGTGGCTATGCCACCTTGCCCATCATGTTCCATTGGCATGGGCTATTGTGGAGGGTGTAGATGCTGCTGGATGTCACTGTTGTGTCATGGCAGACATGTTGGTGTACACACAGTGTGAGGCTGTAGGTCAATGAGTCACACAGGCCCACCCATAACATTGTGCATGTGGTGCACAGCAATCACAGCCAACGCAAGGGCCATTCAACCACTACTCTCTCAACTGTTGTACTCACGTTGTGTGGGATACCATGTCCCAGTCTGTGCAGAGAGACTTTCCCCCTTGTATCTCCCCAGATGACAACAGACATACAGGGGTCCAAGAGACACCTCCATCACCATGACACCATGCACTGGAGAGGGCCATGCGGCATATGAAATGGTGTGAGGCACAGGCCTATGTGGCGAGGACCCAAAGGCACCTGGGCAGTCCAAGACCAGGAAGTGCACAGAGGGCACGTGTGGAATCTGTTGCTAGTTCCACAGGTGGTGTGGATCGCTGACCAATGCCACAGCCAGATGGACAGCAGAGGATGGTGGACAGTGGCCAGCAAGCAGACACAGACTGCAGAGAGTGGAAGCAAGGTGTTGACATGGTGGAGGACAGTGGGGACACACCGCAGAACCCCAAGAAGGGTGACGGGAAGCTGGACCTGGCTGTGTACATGGCAGTGCCCAACAACGTAAGCCAGGGTGTGCAGACTGACGATGGGCAGGTGGACACTGCTGGTGAGTGGGAACAACAACCATCTGGAGAGCAGCACTGCACATTGGCTGCCATACTGCAGGCAGAACTACAGGGACTGGCATCTGACCTATGCTGCATGCTGGGAAGGGTGGAGGCCATGTACGAGGCCATCCGCCAGTACCTGCAGTAAACATTGTACACTGACCGTGGTGCAATGACTGTGAGGTGGGACAGTTGTTGTTGACATTACCCCTGTTAGACAGTTCTTTGTACATATCCCACCTGTTCCTGTAGTTGCCATTCCTCTCTGTTCCTGTTCCTGTTACCTGATTTGTTTTGTTACACTGTTTGGTTTATTATAGTTCTTGTATTTATCTTTGTTGTTGTTGTTGCTGTTTTTGATATTGTTGTTTTTATTGATTTTGTTGAATACATCTGTTTTGCACCAAACACCTGTGTCAGCTCTCATTACTGGGTATGGTGTGCATGCTACTACAGGGGTGGGACAGTCAGGCGCATGGCTGTGTGCTGGAGGGACAGGGGGTCGCTACCAGTGACACATGCTAAGGTCTGCCAAGCACAGGTGCTTCAGACCCATGCTCGACAGCCACTTCATGTCACATGGGTGCTTGTCCCATTGTTGTGATAGGCTGCAGGCATGGCAGTGGAGTACGTATGTGGGCCCTGTTGTGCTAGCACATCACCTCCTGCCGCATGGGTTGCACGTTTCACATGTGGGGGTGCCACTCAGGCATATGGGCTACAAAAAATGGATGGTATATGTGAGGGGTCCAGACACCTGGTATGCACTGTGGAGCAAGGGCCAATACCACAGTACACCATTGGGAGGACACCTGTGCCCTGTGTAGGGTGGGGTGGACCTAGGGCTTACATGATACAGTATTGTTGCACGGTAAGGGTGGGGAATCCATGGACCAGCCTGCCTGCAGATGTAGTGTGGCCAGAAATGTTAGGGGAATTCAGGAATGCATGGGACAGACATGCGGAACCCTAGTGATAGGACAGATGGTGTAGGCTTCAGATCATTCAGGATCTGCAGTATATGACACAAGTAGGGTGACCGATCAGACTAGGTAGACACATGGAATAGCCTGCCCCATGAGGTGGTAGGAGCGGGGACAGTGGAGGGATTTAAACATGCCTGGGACAGGCAGAAGGGAACCCTACAGGTGGGAAGGAGTGGTGAAAAGCCATTGACCAGGTAGGACTGGGGGCCGCATACAAGTGTAGGGCTTCTGGGCAGACTGGATTGCCTAGTAGTCCTTACCTGCCAACAATTGCTATGTTTCCATGTTCCTATGCGGGCCAAGTGGTCCCCATCTTCCATCACATTCCATGTGTCTATGTTTCTATGTGTTCATTAGGGGTATCTACGTGATGCACCCATGGTGCGCCTGACAGGGGATGTCTGCACAGGGTGTGCTGTACCATACCAATGTTTACAGCCTATACCATGCACACATGCTATCAAGGCTGTGGGTTAGGCCCTGCTGTGCTGCCACAGTTGTCTGTGTGGTTGCCACCGGGGAAGGCAGCAGGTACACAGGCTGCCATTCTACTGTGCCTTTGTGGCCTGCTGTGGCACACATGCTGTGTTGTGCAGGAGTTTGTGGTACATGGAGAGTACGAAACAAACATTTCAACGTTGCATGATATATTTATTCAAACAATACAGGATTGGTTGACAACAACATCACTGGATACAATCCCATATTGTATGTACTCCCTCACAACAACATCACTGGATACAATCCCACATTGTATGTACTCCATCACACACCCTCTTCCCCACCCCCATGACCCATACAGCCTGATCCCATGTTCACCCACAGCCCCAGTTTGCCCACATGGCTGCCCCCCCCGTCTGTCCCATGTGCTCCACTCAGTGCAGTGTTCATGCTCAACTACCATCACCCCCCCCAATGCGTAGACCCCTAACACACATGTCTGCACATGATCCGACCAGTCTACTCAGGATCACTTTCCCATTCCACGTCCTCTGTCCACATTCTGCCTCCTGTATTGTGCACCCCTGCCCACAGGTGGACCACTTGTGCCACTGGTACCTGCATGGGTGTGCATTGCACTGCCACTGTCTTCACTGCCTGTCACTTTCTGGCCAGAATGTTGGCATGACCAGAGGAGCTCTGGCGGTGCCCCCACCTGTGGTCCTACAGCAGAAACGGTTGCACTCATGGTGGTACATGGCCTATGTCCCTGGGGTGGCCATTGCACCATGGCTAGTGACACTATGTCCACTGTAGCATAGCAATCCACCACAGCCTGAGCTGTGGTGGTGGTGGCAGGCATCACCACTGAGGTGTTAGCATGGACAGGGTCCACACTGCTCCCTGACTGGCTTCATGTGTCAAGGCTGGACACTGTAGTATGTGTGTTATGGCTGCTATAAAGTCCCAATGCCTGGGAACTCTGGCCCGCAGTGGTACTGGGCATGCAAGCACCTTGTGTGTTTGCACCGGAAGGACCACACACCAGGGGCTACCTGTGTGCACCTGTGGCCTGGGCTGCCCTCCAAGTGGGTACCCCCATGTGTCCTGTGGACTCTTCAGATAGTGTTCATGCCTGTGCCAGCACCATGTCTACAGGGATTGTGTCTGTGCCTACATTGTAGGTGAAAGTGGACCACAATGACACCTGCATGTCACCGGCCATGTCTGCAGGCATGGCTTGCAGCATGTCTGCACACTCAGCAATTTGCATAGGCGTGGTTTGTGTGCTAAACACAGCCATGGTGGAGGCACTGTCCAGCACAGGGGTGGACATACTTTGTGGCTGGCATGTCCATGTCCCAGTTCCCTGCATTGTGTGCTGTGCTATGATGCCAGAGGACACCTTTCCTGGACACCCTCTGTTATATGGGTGGCTGCTGTTACAGTGGTCATGCATGGGGCACTGGGGCCTGCTTCAACACCATCCTGCCAGGCTGGGGCCATGGCTGCCTGGGTTGTACACAATGGCTGGGTTGTGTGTTGTGCCTCTTGGCCCTTTATGTGGCCATGATGGAAGGGCAGGCTGGGCACTGCAGTTCCATACTGCAATGCATCGGCTGACCAGTGGGAAGGGCCCCCATGGATATGGGTCATGATGCCAGCCAGTAACATCACTGTGTCTGGGTTGGGCATTGTCCAGCACCTGGCCAGCTGACTCCAGTAGCTACACTAGGCACTCAAGGACACCTGACACCCACTCCAGGATGGCGGTTTGACATTTGGACAACACCTCTAGGCCACGCAGGATTTCTGTCTGCTATTGCCACTGGTTCTCCACACTGCAGTCCCTGGTTGATGGCATCCTTCACCCCTGTCATATCTGCATGCAGTTGTTGTTAATGTGCCTGGGTAGCATTTTGATTGATTGTCGAGGAGCTGCCTTATGGATGATAGTTCATGTGATACTGTTTCCTCTGATGTCAACATATTGTGGCACAATTGGTCTACATCATTCATGCACATCACCATGCTAGCGGTGTTTGCCTCACCACCTTTCTCCTCCCCCCCTCCCTCCAGATGGTGTTGGGGATAAGTCTTGGATGATGTTCTTCTGGATGTCATTCTCCATGCTCCCCCCTCAATATCCAGTATCACCCTCCTTCTCTTCCTCCTCTCCCACCTCCTCCCCTCCTCCTTGACAGCCACTGCAGCATCCTCCATGGCCACATCCATTGACTGGTCCACAGTGTCAGCAATGCTGGCTTCTGTATTGTTGTCTCCATTGCTTGCTGATGGTTGCTCACCATGTGTCACTGTGTCACTGTTCTGTGTATGGCCACTGTGTTGGGCTTCAGAGGTGGATCCTGATGTCTGTGCCTCCACTGGTCATGATATACCACTGGTACCTGCAAAAATAGGGGAGACAGCAGTCAGAAACACCAGTTGCTGTGGTAACGGGGAGTTTCTGCCAACACCTGTGCACCAGTCACTTCTCTAGAAGGGGCTGTGGATCCACTAAGCTACATTTGTTTACAGTCACCTTCCCAACACACAGCAGTGGCATTGGGGGCCCCATGTGGGCATGTGTCCTGTGTGACTCCAGCAGAAGAGCATATAATGTCCTGTGGTGTGTGCCATCCATGTGCCCTACATGCATCCACATATGCCCTGTACAGCATGTACTGGTTCCTGTCATGGCTTGCATCATATACGATGGCCACTGTTCTCAGCTCTGCCTCTCCACTGTGCCCATAACTACCATGGCCATCAGCGGCACTGCTATGCCAGTGTCCACGCTACCCACGTGGACATATGGCACATTTGTACACATGTCATGCCTGTATCCTACAGTGTTCTTCCTCCTGCCATGGGCCAGGAATCCTTCTCCCTAAGTGGGGGAGGGTGACCTGCATCACACATGACCTGGGGCCACTACATGACAGCGTGTGCAGGCCCAGATCCGTTTGTGCCTGGTGGTTGAATTCTGCTCATAGGCTGGCACACTCAGTACAGTGCCCACGCTTGATGCTCTGCCCACTGCTGTACCCTGTCACTCAGGGGTGCACACTGGCATGTTATTCACATATGCTCACCAGCAGGGACCGTAGGGTTGGGTCCACCCTGTTGATGTACCCCTCATACCAACAGCTCCATGCTCACCACCATTGGCTGCTCTGGGAGCAGTGCTCCACTCCATTACCCATGCCATTTCACTCCCACACCCTCAGGTAGGATTCAGTACTGCACATTGTAGCCCTGCATGTGGTGTGTGTCACACGCATGTGTGACACTGGCCTTATGGGCATCAGGTGGGTTCTACACCATGCACAACATTATGTGATGTCTATTTCTCAGTGACCTGCCCCACTCCACAGCCTGGATGTGTCCAGGTTGCTATCCCATTCAATGTTCCTCCTGCTCAGTTGGGATGCCACCCGCTCCTCCTGGTTGGTGAGCTGTACTGGGTCTTGTGATCCTTCTCCAGTGGCCAGATTGTTGCTGTAGATTTGTGACAGTTTTTCCTTTGACCGCCGTGTGAAGTCATTGTGCCTTTTCTGAAGTTCACGCACTGAGCGCTTCACACTGCTGACAGCATTCACATGGGTGCCCACTTTTTTCCCTGACCTCCTTTCTTTTCAATCTCTGGCCCTTGCCGCCCCCCCCCCCCCACCAGCTGAGGAGGAGGGCTGCCTGGGCTTCCACCTCTTCTATTAGTATGTCTGTCTCTTCCTGTGTGAAATTTTTTTTGTGTGGCTGCCTTTGTCCTTGCTGCACTGTCATTTTCCACCTTTGTTTACAACTTTTTTTGGTTCAAGAAGACAGTGCTCCCAGCAGACTGGGTGCTGGAAAATAAATAACGCAGAATGTGAAAAACAATCAGCACTCCAGGCATATGTGGGATAATGTGTAGTCTTTCCTGTACATATTTTTTTAGTTGTTTAACCAAGAGTAGCACACTAAGCTAAACACTTTTTTACAGGAGCCCAGGGAAGTTAAGTGACTTGCTCAAGGTCACACAGTATGCAAGTGAGCTTGTGGGATTCAAACCCAGGTGTGGTCTGCTGGATGTCACCAGATTTGCAGCTCAAAGCCTTAAACCACTGCGTTATACTGCCTCCACTTATAAAGGTTAATTCAAAGCACACATATATGTGAGGATTTCACAGGTGGCTCCCTGGGTGCTGGAAAATAAATAACACAGACAGTATAAAACAACCAACACTCCAGGCATAGGTGAGACAGTATGATAGTCTTTACTGTGCATAAATTACTTACAAAAGTTGATTCAAAGCACACACATTTAGCTGTACCGCAATGTGCACTGCGTCCCAGTTAGCATCCACATCAGCGTCATTGGACTGCTTTGCGACCCTTTTTATGGTGTAATTTGCATCCTACATCATTTTCCTGCTTCTAGACGCAAATAGTGAAAATACGTCGCAATTACTGTGTTGAACGCAAATTGCATCCTTCCAAATGGCATTTGAAAGTCAGGCCCGTGGTCTCCAGAAAGGGATACAGCACTCCAGGTGGGCACTCACTAGTGATTTATACAGTGGCAACACCACCTTTCCCCTTCTGCTTGTGATACCTCTCCCTATGTGTTCCAACATCAAACTGGCCCTACCAACTGCCTTGCTGCACTGCTTGGCCACCTTTAGGTCATAAGATATGATTACCCCCAGGTGCCTTTCCTGTTTGGTGACCATCAATATTTCTTCCCCATTTTGTACTCCACTTCTGGGTTCCTGTACCCTAAATGTATGATTTTGTACTTTTTTGCATTGAAACTCAGCTGCCATGCCCCTGACCACACCCTGAGTTTTCTCAGCTCTGTACATTCAGGTCTCTGTACATTCTTTCAATACTGCTCCCCTAGAGTGCCCAACCTATTGCATATTCTGGTGTCATCCATAAAGGGGCAGACCTTCCCTTCTAGCTCATCTGCAATGTCACCAATACATACATTAAAGAGGACCTGTCCCAGTAGTGAGCCCTGAGGCAACCTGGTCATGACTCTTCCTTCTCTGGAATGAACTCTGTTTGCTACCACCCTCTGTTGGTTTTCTCTTAACCATTTTTTTACCCACTTTACCACCTTAAGACTCACTCTAAGTTGTCCAGTTTCCTTATGAAACTTCTGTGTGGAATGGTGCTGACAGCCTTACTGAAATCTAGGTAGGCCATGTCCACCACACCACCCTAGTCTATTTCCCTGGTTACTCAGTCAAAGAAATCTAGCAGATTTTCAGATTTGTTTGACATGACCTCTCCCTAAGGGAATCTGTGCTGCCATGGGTCTTGTAACCCACTGGATTCAAGATATCCCACAATCCTTTCCTTTAGCAGTGTCTTCATTAACTTCTCACCACTGATGTCAGGCTGACTGATCTGTAGTTCCCAGCCTCCTCTCTGCTACCATTTTTGTGAAGTGGGACTGCATTCACTCTCCTCAAGACCTCCTGAACCACTTCTGTTTCCTGAGAGCTGTTAAATAGGACTGTCAGAGGTGCAGCCAATACCTCCCTGAGCTCCCTTAATACCATTGGATGTACCTCATCTGGCTCCATAGCTTTGTCCACTTTCAGATTTGTGAGCCCCTTCTGGACCCTCTCCAGTGAAAAAGGACTAGTGTCTACCTCCCTCGAGTGCTCCTGTTGCATTTATGTGGCCTCTCCCTTTCCCCTTCATCTGTGAACACTGAACAAAAGTATTTGTTCAGGATATCTGTCTTTTCCTGATGCTCCTTTGCACAATTCCCCCACTTCCCTTCTTAACCTTACAATCCCTTTCCCTCTTAACCTTATAATTCCTCCCTTGGTCTTAATCTTTTCACAAAACAATGGAGAAACAGTCTATTTCTTGGCAATAGTGTTCTTTTTTTCTTAAAAAAAAGAAACTTCTTGCTTTGCACAAATTGTCCTTGGATAGGGCTGTAACACTTTTCCCTGCAGCTCAACATTGCACTCAACAAGAAGGTAAAATCTCTACATAGTCAGGAGGTCCAGATGTTTGTTATAAAGTGATTTTCAAGAGCTCTGAAGGCTTGACTTCCTTCCAGAACATTTATAGAACTATTAATTTCATAATCTTGTTGAATCACAGTTGCTAAACTGGCTGATACTGATTGGACAATTTTTAATATCTAAGTGTAACTTCACCCTCCTTTCAGCTTCATTTCAATGGGAGGTAATTTTCTCAGAAATACAGTTTAGTGCTTGACTTAATACAGTATTTTATTATGGTCCACATCCTTTGGCAGGAAATAGCCACATCAATGGTAATTCTGTTTCCAGGTCTATCATCATCCGGGCAACATTCTGGCATACCTTTCATGGCTGTGTCATTCTTAACCTCTGAGAAATATACTTCGCAAAATAATTTAAAATCTGAATACAGTAGTTCTAAAAATACACCATACTATTCCTGAGGGTTTTTTTTCTCTATCAGGTAAAGTATGCCAAATCATAGTACTGTATGTCCCCATAATATGAAGCAAGTACTGTATATCCCCACTTGAAGCAAATTTCTTTGTCTCACAGAAACATTTGAGCAGACTGGAGCTGGAATGTAGCTTGTCATAAATTCAAGCTATCAAGTATTAAACTGTCCCTGTCCAGTTAAGATGCATCTTTCCCGGAAACATATATTCTATATCATCTTTCAGCAACAACGCTTCTTCAAAAAAATAATCTTTTTGGACATTTTAAGAGTCATTGTTTCTAAAAGCGTAAGCTTGATGTACAGTAGGTAACTGTTATAGTTTAGGAAAGAATGATTATTGTGCATCATAAAAAAATTTGTTAGTTTCTTTTTTTTTTTATCCTGTTTCTATATCTGGCCCCCTTCTGCTTCATACCACACGGCCCCATCCCTCACCTTTCACAGGGTTTAGTTCTCCTCCAGCAAAGTCTCCCATGGATTCCCTCCATGGTGGGGTTATTGAGGCTGGCAGGGTCACTCCAGAGAACAATCCAGATAACCCCAAAGGAGGAGAAGCCTAGTCAGTTGTTCAGGGTTTGCATTGGACCAGAACACATTTCTGTGCATTTGGGATTTTCACCCATTTTCTCCCATTAGGATCACAGAGCATGCAATGACGCATTACCCACGCATGTGGAAGCATGCATACAGTAAGTGTATCAGCATCCAAATGTGGGCCCTGTCCTGTAACACTGCACCTGCTGTGCAGCTCTTTGGTTTCCACAGTGTGGCAGGCAAGTAGTGAAGTGCAGCTCCCCCTCCCCCGCAAAATAGAAGAACAGTCCATGAGATGCTCAACCCTCTCTCCCCTGATCAGCCCCCAAGGGACTCAAGTCCCTATCTGAAGCTGGGTCATCTTTTATTGCTGTGCCAAAGCTGTTAAGGAGTTTTGCCCCCTCTGTTGCAACGAATAATTTCTGAAACCTAAAGTGATGTACATTATACTGTAATACTGCATGAATGCACTTTGTCCTATTGATCTGAATGTATGAATTGTTTTACCCACTGTTGTATTATGACTGCTATACTCATTTTTACTACATCTGTCACACTGTTTCAAATGAAATTTTTATGTTGGCTTGCATGCACACACAAGCAACAACTTGCCACAGTAGCCTTTTCAGAGGTGTGTCAATGTTGTGGTGAATGCAGGGGACGCTTTAGTCGGTGTGTCCCTCAGCCGCCAACCAGAGAGCATGCTGCTAATGTCAGCAGTTTCAGAGAGAGCCACGGAGTTGAAAGAAATCTGCCGCTCCAATGAGAAACAGGCTCGTCATTGCAGCAGCAGATGACACACCTCCATTACGTGCCTTTCCTGGTGAAACATTTCAATAAATATGGTGGCTCCTGCCATCCATCATGCAATCTCCACAAAGCCGACATCAGGGATGCCCAGTCCCCATGTCAGCATGTCCCCCCAACACACACATTATGTGGCATACAGTGAATGGCATTCACTTGATACTATGTCAGGTACAACAAGCATTTTTCAAGCCGAATGTTGGCTTGCTGGCATTGGCATTGGTAGTGTAGGAGTTAGAGAGATGCATAATAGGAATGGCAGTGAACTACTGAACTGACGCCAACCCCACCCCCACCCTGCAGAGAATGACATTGTCAAATAGGTTTGCTGCCTTCACCTCATGGGGGGAACAGGTGGATACGGCACTGCCTATGGAAGGGGTTGCTCCTGACCCCTTCCCCCCAGGACATGAATCTCCTGTTGTTCAAAAAATCCCACAGTCTAAGATCCCTCAGAAGCAGATGACTAGATCTAGTGGAAAACTTGTTACTCTTCCTCCCTGATCCATTATGCCTGAAGATTGCCAGTCTTAATGTGAATAGTGTTTTGTCAATGAAGAAACTTTTTGCCACTTTTGGGATTTTACAACAGTTATTATATGATTTTTTTTTATTCAAGACACTAGATTGCAGTCTGCTGGGGATATTACTCAGATTTCTAAAGATTGGAAATGGGATCCGTCCTTTTGGTCGTTGGGGTTGGATGCTTGCAGTGGTGTGGGATTTTGTTTTGCTTCTCCTGGAGTTCGGGTTCATCATTTGGTTGATCTAGAACCAGGCCGGGCATTGTTGTTATATGTAGAACTGAATTCTGTGTAATGTAGATTAGTTAATATTTATGGGCCACAATCTAAAGATCTTCGTGTTGATCTGTTGAAAAAAGTGCAACCTTACTTGCATACTAGTAGAAATATAATTTTGCTGGTGATTTTAATATCAACTTGTCTAAGGAGGGTCCGTTAGACAAACTTTATTGTGACAAGGCATTTTTGCGCATTGCAATGAGTCATGCTGGTTTGAAGGCTGTGCATGGGGGAGGGAGTAAGCCTTTTCAGCCTACCTATTACAGGGGATGGCTTTCCTCCTGTACCGATATGGTTTTTGTTAAGCGGTCTTTACCAGTTTATAAGACATGTCTTTTACCTATTGAGTCTTCTGATCATGTTTTGTTGGGGGTTCATATAGAATCACTGCCTGAAGGATGGCCGGCCCAGGGTATTGGTGGTTAAACTCTTCACTTTTAACTGACCCTTTTGTTTTGCATGAATTGACTGGGATAGTCTGGGATAAACTTTCTACCAAGTTTTTGTACAATGATGTGGGACTCTAGTAGAAAGACTTTAAGTTATGTTTAAGGGTTTTTTGGGGGCGAAGAAGGGAGGTATAGATGGGCGTTGGCCTATTCCAATTATTTGATTCTTAGGGAAAGGTTGAGAGACTTATTGACTAGACATCATACAGGATGAGAAGATGTTTCTGTAGAGATTCAGACGATTAGAAGTGATATGGTATTTTATCAATATGATTGTTTACTTTTCTTGAATCAGGAACAATCCTTTGGGACACAAGGTAAGGTTGAGCAGGGTAATCCATTTGTGGATAGTCAAAAGCGGAGAGAGAAAAGATTGATGACTGGTTTGATGTCACCGCTGGGTCAGTGCATGGATGACAATGTTGGTATTATGTCTCTTTTGGAGGATCATGTTCAAGATGTTTTTGGGACCCCGCTTCTGGATTTGGGTTTCTGGATTCTGATTTCGGCTTCACCTCCACAGTTATCCCCGGAGTTACAGGCTTCTTTGATTTTGCCATTTTCTCACCAGGAACTGGATAAAGTTATTACCAACTTGAGAGGGAATGTTGCACCAGGTTTTGATGGGCTTCCTGGGGAATTATATAAAGTTCTGTGGACAATAACTGCCGAGGAATTACTAGCAGGATACATTTTTTTTACAAGATCAGTTTTTACCTTCCCCTATGTATGAGGGACTTATGATTTTTTTATTTAAATCAGGAGTTTGTGAATATATCCACAATTGGTGACCTATTACTTTATTGAATGTGGATTTCAAAATTTTCACCAAATGATTGAGTAATGGACTGGCATCAGTGATGGAGGGTCTTATTATATCTACCCAATTCTGTTAATTTCCTGGTCGGAGAATGGCAGAAGCTCTCCTATTACTCCGTGAGACCATGGAAAGCCATAACTCTCCAATGGGGGGGTTGGTAAGGGGTATGTTGTTAGTTTAGATCAGACAAAAGCCTTTGATGGGGTGTCTCATTCCTTTTTATGGACTTGCCTTGCAGCCTATGGCATTTCAGAGACCTTTATACAATGGTTACAGTTATGTTATGCTTTAGCCTATGTGAAACCTTATGAAAATGGTTGGCTGGGATGTAAGATTCAGGTTCAGAAGGGAGTTCACCAGGGCTGTCCATTGAGCCCTTTTCTATATGTATTTATGTTGGATCCATTGCTCCGTCTGATACAGAATTCTCCGCTAATTCATGGGCTAGGGATGGAGAGGGTACTGGAGCATAAGATAATGGCCTAAGCGGATGACGTTTGTCTTCTTGTACATGATGAAGTGTCTGTCCTATTGGCATGTGATTTGCTGCAGGAAGTGGGTAAGATTACCAGGGCTTGATTAAATATGTTAAAATCCTGTTGCTTAGATGTTTCTAGATTTCCAGGTCCTGGTGTTTCGGTGAGCTGTATCTCTGTTTCTCAGTACCCCTGTCATGTTATGGGGATCTATTTTGGGGGAGAGGATATGGAGAGTTTTAACTGGGAAAGAGCATTGTCGATAGGGTAAGTTAAAGTACTAACGTGGAATAGGTGGAAATTGGCAAAAAAAAGACAGATTTATTTATTGAAAACCTTTTTAGTATTGGGGTTTTTGTTTATTAGTTCTATATTTTTTTGCCCCATAAATTGGAAATGTCATTGTTGAGTTGTTTCTTTACATGTGTATGGGGGAGTAGATTGAATACTGTTAAGTGTAATATTCTTTACAAACCTTTGAAATCTGTGAGTTTGCACATGTTGCATCCAAGTGTGTTTTTTTTTCACTGTCTTTCTCTACTATTATTCCATTAGTGAAGGGTACAGTTCAGCTTTGGGGGATATGGTGTTATGAAGCCTTAAATGGTGTTTTGAGAGAATGGTCTAATAATACATTTTTACACAAAAATAAATGCAGTCATCATCTGATTAAGAGGTGGGACAGGGTTATTGATGCCATTAAAAAATGGGGAGTTATGATGGGTAATTCTCTTCATTTATCCAGGAAGGCTCTTTATGAAAATATTATTCAGAGATGTTTTGATGAGCCGGTGTTCACAGGATTTACACAGATAGATCAGAGGTATTTGTCCGATTACATTATTGACACTCGGATCCCAATTGGTATGTGGGATACAGTGTGGTTAGGTATACATGGACGGATCAATGTTAAGGGTAACCAAAAACATAAGGCTTTGCCAGAGTGTTATTGCCCCAGGGATCATTATGTTTTGAAAATAGGGACAATGGATCATTTATATTTTTTCTGTCCGTATGCAATGCAATTGTGGGACATTGTTAAAAATAGATGGAAATGGGTGGGTCCGGTTCCCCTGGACCCTAGTTTGTTATATTATGGGATAGTTCTGCATTTTCCTTGCACTGTGCATCATGGTACACTTCGTGTTATATATGTCCATTTTCTCTACTGGATGTAGATACGCTGTTGTAGATTAGTGTAGCAACAGCACTATATTTCAGCTTTGAAACTTTTCTTTGCAATTTGTGCAGATTTATCTAAATGGAAACAGGCAGAGTGACGTAGTTATGATTTAGGAACTTGGGTTCATTTATGCAGTCATTTTGATCATATACAGAGTTACATCTTAGTTGGGGGTTATGGTATGTTGTATACATTCCGGGTTAAGGTATGATGTCATGTTTCTTTATGTTTTGTTTTTTTTAGTTCTAAGTAGGTATGATGTAATACTGCTTTGCATTTGCTTTTTTTTATGGTTTACCTGTAGAATTCCCCTACTGTTATAGTGGGGAGGGGGGATGGTTAAGCTTAGGGTATTTTTTGATGATGTTTCTTTTTGTTTTTTCTTTTGCTTTACCCTTTTTTGAGTTACTATGATGTAATACTGCTTTGTATATATTTGTTCCTTATGGCTTAAATGCAAATTCCCCTATTCTATTCATGGGGAGGGGGAGGGGGTTTGGTTATGGTATGTCTTCCTCATGTTTGGGATCATTGTATGATGTAATAATTATTTAAGCTTCTGATTCTGTTATTATGGTTTTGTATGATGCAATACTGATTTGTATATAATTTGTTTTATGATTCTAATAAAAATTCCCCTACTCTTTTCCAAAAAGTGTCATGAGATCTTCCACCTGAACAACCACCAGAACAGGCAGATGGAACCTTGGTTTAACACCTCATCCACAAGACACATCATCTACTCATAGTCTATAGTATGAAAACAATAGCATATCCCTTTTCTGCTGCTGAACAAGATTTTTTAGACTATACTATAGCACTTCTCTGCAGGATTATTATTGCAAACAACTATGTTAATTCTTATGTTAGGGCTATAAAACACAAAAGCCATGATAAGTGATGTCAAGTGTTTCACCCCTAACACCTGCATCCTCCCTATCCCCAACTCTCATGACCTAATGACAAGCTGTGGGTCATGGTCCATGCCTCACAGGTTTGCTGCTTCAAGCTTCAGGTCTGGGGCTATGCCCCCAGGTACCTGATAAGTGTCTCAGTTGATAGAGGGCCATACATAAAGAATCAAACTCATCAGAGACAGCCCAGTACCTTACCTTGCTTTGTAGGGCCAACAGAGTAGAGCCATAGCACATGGCTCCAAACCTGATAGATAGCCCTAGGAGAAGCAACAGATGTGTGGGGAAAAATCTAGACCTGTAGCTTGTTTCTCATAGGGCCCAGTGGGCCCTACTTGAGGTATCAAACCCATGTGGCACAGCCCAGGATGTGTAGCTTGATTTGTAGTGGGCCCTGTGGGCCCTTTGTGAAGTAACAGACCCATGGGGCATGACCCCAGACCTGTAGTCTGATTCACCCATGGCACTATTAGCACTGTAGAAAGCAGCAGATATGTTAGGCACAGCCTCAGTCTTGTAGTGTGAAGCAGAAGATGCATGGGGTATATCCCTAAACCTGTAGCTTATACCAATAGTGCATGGCTCTAGACATGTGGTGCATGACTTTGGACCTGTACCTTGAAGCAACAGACTCTTGGAGCAAGGCATTGGACATGTAGTTTCACCTTCAAACATGAGGCTAGAGGATGATGGACGGTATTGGGTATTACGGTTTAAACACTTATTGACACAATTCCTGACTTTTTGTGGCTTTATAACCTTATATTTATGACCTATGGGTCTACTGCTTCAAGCTACACATCTGGAGCACTGTTCCACAAGTCTGGTGTTTCACATAGGGCCAACAGCCTCAGTCATCATTTTCTTTGTGCAAGGAGCAAAGCATGAGATCAGTCATAAATTTCTTCATATAGATCACTCACAACTTTCTTCATGCAAGGCCCTGCCAGAAGCAACTCACTTATGTATTTCTTCATGTACTTCCCCATGAGCACCACCCAGGACCTGTAGTGAAGCTTAGCTTTGGGTCTCAAGGCTAGGGGCTAGGTTGGGGTCGGTGTAAGGGTAAGAAAAACCCCAGTGCCATATTTCCCTACTTTTATAGCTTAGGAACCCTAATGATGCATTCATGTACACTAGCTCTTTTGCAATGAATTTCCTTACTTTTTGAGACAGTAAGAGTCCTAAATTTAGGCCCAATGTGAAACAGAAGTTGAGTCCTTCCTAACTTGTTTCACACAGGGCCTGAAAGACACATATCATCCTCTGGGCCCTGTGCAAAGCATGAGGTGAGTCCTAACATGATTCACGCAGGGCCCAAATGGCCCTGCATAAAGCAGGGTATGATTCTTACTTGCTTCAGTCTGTGTGAAGTATGCACAAGTTGTTTTATTTTAGTCTTTGGTAACCAGGTAAGACCCACTAGGCACAAGTATCTGTTTTCAGGGGTGACCGGGGGGCATTGTGTGGTTAAGTGATTTGTTCAGAGTCACACAGTATGCAAGTGGAGAATGTGTGAATCAAACCCAGGTCTGCTGGATGACCAAGCTCATTCACAGCTCATTAGTCTAACCTCTATGCTATACTGCCAGCCATTCAGAACTCTTGACTTGCTTTGTGTAAGGCAGAAGTTCACACAAGTCCTAACTTTCTTTGTGTAAGACCCTGTGAGCTCTACACAAATCAGCAGATGAGACATAGCTTTCTAACAATTTGGTTTCTGTATCACTTTAATTTTAGTACAAAACGCACAATTTTTTTTGGTTGTTCTCAACCATTTTTCATGCTTTTCAGGTATAGTGCAGTTTTCATGACAGTTTTGCTGCTATAAACATTTTGTTCCTCTTAGACTTTCAAATGTTTTTGTGATGATGTTCATGGTTCTTTTTCCATGTGGGACTTAGAAATGTTCTCGATGATTTTCATGTGTTTTTGTTTTTCAGTGTTTTTCCCCACTTAATTGTGTGTTACTAAGTGCATGCACTATTTGTTATGCTCTTGAACTGCATGTGTTAAATCCATCTGGAGGATTATTCCAGTAAATCATGAAAATATTCTTCTAGTAATCAAAATATTAAGAGTAATTAAATTCTGGTGGAAGTCAGCTCGTACATCTTGTTAGATTTTCTTCTGATGAACTATTTGTACCCAGTTTAAACTCACAAAAATGTTCATGTTTTCTCTCCTATCTTTTAGCATACCGCACATGTACCCAAATTTTTTTAAATATTAACGTCATATAACTGCAAAATGACAAAACTTTTTATTTTCAAACCATGAAATTGCCTTACTCTGAACAAGATCTAATAAAACTTGTAAGTTTCATAATTTAATTTGGTCTAGTTATTGAGCTACATCTGATGACAAAAAAAGCATCTTAATTTGGTTTAGAGTCTATGCAGCCTGCCTGGTTCTCTACCTAGAGTTAACATGTTTCATACACCCTATTGGCCTTCAGCCATCCCTCTTCAAGCCTCTCTCCCCATGTTCCTCCCCAAACCCATCTGCCTGTCTCACCTATATGAAGTTCACCACTGTGATCACATTGACAACCTTGTTTGATACTAATCTGTCACACTTGTCTACCTTTTGTTTGGTACTAGTCTGTTCCACTTGTCTTACACTGTAGACTGTGAGAAAATACTTTCTGATATCCTTTTTAGACCTACTCTCACCTATTACCTCTTATTGCCCCTGGTGCTGCTATTTCCACTTTTGGTGAACAGTTTGCTGCGCTCCACTTTATTTTTTTCCTTGCAAAAATGTACATTTCTCAGTCATATCTCCCCCACCTTCTGGTCTCCAACATGTACATATCTGACTTTTCAGTATCTGCTCATATGGCCTACCCTGCTGCCCCTGAATCATTTTTTTTACCTTTCTCTGAACTAGTTCTAGACTATCCTGGTCAAAGAATGGGCTCAAGAACTTACTAACTTATTTTTTTTATTCTATGGTAACTAGATAAGGTCCACTAGGCACAATGCCTGTTTTTAGGGGCAACCCAGGACCACAGGGGAGGTTAAGTGACTTTCTCAGGGTCCTACAGTATGCAGGTGGAGGTTGTGGGAACAAAACCCAGGTCTGCTGGATGTGCCAAGCTAATTCACAGCTTGTTACTCTAATTACTAGGCTATACTGTCAGCCCCACTGCACACAGTAGTCCAGATGCAGCATCAACAGGGATCTGTACAGGGGCAGTATCACCTCCTTTCATCTGCTTCTATATCCCTTATATACATCTGCATCATATTTACTGTCTTCATTATTGCATTGTGCAGTTACCTTTCAGGTATAATTACCCCAAATCCCATTCTTCCTCTGTTCATGCCACCCTTACCCCTCATACATAATAAAGAAACATTGTAGCCATATCGAACCTTGGAAAACAGGAGTCCCTGGATGTTTCTATAGCTTTTATTGGATCAACATATGTCTAGTACAAAAACGATGTAGTATAGAAGCTTTGGGCCACACAGGTCACTTCATTAAACAATTAATCACATCTGACAAAGGGATCTGCATGGTCCCAAAAGCTTGTGTACTGTGCCAGACTTGTACAAGACATGTTGGTCCAATAAAACAAATCAAACTATCCTGCAACTACAATATATATGTATGCATTTCAATGTATATTATAAGTGCTTCACTCTGTGTTGTATATGTTTATATTGTGTATACATTCCACTATATTACATATGGATTTCATTATTCACTGTTTTTCACTCTACTGTATGACGCACATGCTCAAAAGGTATAGAAGGAATTATGTCCCTAATGACATCTCATGAAATATGCAAGTCATATATATTTTAAATTTATGAATACAGACAACTTGAAAAATGAAGTGCTAATTTTTTTACGTCTGCAGTGGGCATAGCCCTGCAGACATCTTGTGATCTCTTTAGAGAAAAGGGAGCCCACCAGATACCAAATGGACTGTTTAAACATTGGAGGTGAATGGCAATCACTGCACATTCACCCCAATATTTTGTCCGTCAGTATCAGCGGAATGCCACACATTCCACCATATCCAATATGGCTGCTGGAGTCCAGTGCGCATGTGCAAGTTGTTGCACATGTGCAAGAGAGCTCTGGTAGCCATCTTGAATATGGTAGACTGTGCCGCAATGATGACAAAGTTCCTGTGCATGCGTAAGTCGATGTGCATGTGCAGAAAACTCTGTGCCGCCATCTTGAACATGGTGGCATAGCCTGCCATGTTCCGCTAGACATCAGTTGACTCTACTTCAGCTGCAGCCATAGTGGCACTTGCAAAAGCTTGTTTTAATGGCTGGTCGAGTCTCTCACTGTACAATTCTGGGCACACAGTCATCAGTCCTTTAGACAGCAATCCCTATGCATTCAACCAACCAAACTAATTAGCACAGTAAACCTCATCATCTCTTTTATAGTTTTCAAGCATCAGAAATTTCCCAGTGTGTAGTGATTCCAATCAAGTCTGCAATCTCTTAACCTAAGAAATGAATGAACTTTCATTGATTGCATTTAGTTTAACAAACCAATTTTGAAAGTGGCAACCATTTCTGGATCAAAAGCTTTCATTGGTATGGAATTTAAATTATAAAATGGCAAGAAAAGATCTAGAAATGTCTTTGGCAGAGAGACATCACCTGACCGTGCATTAAATCTCTATAAATGCACAGTCAGGTGCCAGATCTCATTTTCCTCCCCAAAAAAACTAGTTAGAGTCATATTATAAGTGTAATAAGCTCCTCCAGGGTGTGCATTATATGATTTTTAATGCACTTCCCAGGGACGTAACTACTCTCAGCCTTTGGCCTTATGCCTTACTATACCCCTGGGACGTGCATTAAAATCCAATAATGCACACTGTGCTGTGGCTTCTTACTTAATAAAGAATTGGAAAAAAATTCAGAAAGAAAAAAATGAGGAGGTTTTGCAAACCTGTGCATCCTGTTTTAGATGCAACTACTATACTCCAGGGGCCAGATATAGAAAAATGGGCAAAGTGTAGTGCAGAGAATTGCTCTGCCCTTGCCCATTACCCATGATCCTAGAGATGCTATATTCAGTCAGACAGTGCACCAGCACAATCCAACTGAATATAGGGCAGGTCGGCACAGTGCTAAGCTGAATTGTGCTGCCTTGACATGGATTCCGGCAGTGCAGGGAATAGCACCCCAAGACCTGATAACACTGGTAGCTCCTGGCACAATATTCAGACAGCACCATGCAAATGAACCTATCAGGCATGCAAGAGACTAAGGGGGCACTCCCACATTGAAAGCCGTGACAGTGGATTCGGGCCAGTGCTACAAAAAGGTTTGCCAGGCCCAGGCTACACAACTGACTCCAAACAAAGTAACACTCGTAGAAAACAACAAAACAAGGGCTCAGTCAAAATAAGTGAGAACCTTTTTAATGCTTGATGCTGAAGAATGCAATCGCAAAAGAGACACAAATTTACACAGCCACTCGAGCTGTGTAAATTTGTCACTTTTACCTTTGCATTCATAAGCATTAAGCATGAAAAAAAATTATTTCAAGTGAGCCCTCATTTTGTTTTGTTGTTTTCCATGAGTGCTACTTTGTTTGGGGCTAAAGGTACCAAGTGGTCATTTGCATGCCTATTATAGGCACATTTGCATGGCAACTGGTGGCAGGTTTGCACCTCTATGACCGGCCCTGCCCCCACCCAAATTGCTGGTCCTGTAAAAGTGGACATATTCCCTGATGTCTAGTGGCAGCCCCCACCATCTGATCCCATCCCTGGAAAATTCAAGTATTCACTGATGTCCAGTGGTCACCCCTACACTCCAAACACCAGCTCTGGTTGATTAAAATAAATCCTTTGTGTCAAGTGGTCCCCTCTGCCTACCAATTACTGGCCATGATAGATTAAAATAAGTCTCTGGTGCTTTGTGATCTCCCCTGCCCTCCAATTACCAGTCCCAGTAGAATAAAGCCTCTGGTGTCCAGTGGTATCCCCCCCACCCTCCGATCGCTGGCCCTGTATCATATCACATACCCCCTGGCATCTAGTGGCACCTCCCACCCACTGATCCCCATCCCCAAACTAGCATAATCGTTCCCAGCATCTAGCATCCCCCTGCACCATTGGCATCAGCCAACCCACACTTCCACCACCCTCTGACTTACCAGTGTCGCCGGTACCATGGAAGCCTATATGGCAACCAGCACAGCCCTCCTCTCACCTCCTCAGCCAGCCATCATATGCAATGACAGGGAGCACACATCCCCTGTACTGAAAAGAGAGCACACATACTGTCCACTGTAGACACCAGGAACTTACTTTATTCTACCAGTGCCTGTGATCAGCAGGTAGGGGATCACTAGTCACCAGGGATGTATTTTAAACTACTACAGCCAGCAACTGGAGGGCTGGGGACCACAGACCACTGGACACCACAGACTTATTTAATCTACCAGGGCTGGCGATCGAAGGGTGGGGGGAACCGCTAGGCACCAGGGCATTATTTTCTTCACACAGGGTCACTCCAGACAGGATCCAATCGGAGGTTTATCTGTGTACAAAATTGGAGTGGGAAAATTCACTGACTACTTTTTTAACTTATATATTTCACAAAACTTTATTTCTACCTCACGAAAGGGGTCTGTCATAGTGCTCACACACAAAAAAGGAAACAAAATGGAACTACAAAATTATAGGCCCTTAAGTTTGCTTGACATAATGGGAAAAACCTTTGCAAATATTTTAACTTGACTAAGAGCAGAAATTATATCATTAGAGAACCTCTTCCCCTTTCGGGCAGGCTTTAGGGAGCAGTATTCTACCCTGGATACCTGCTTTATGTTACATAATTTATACAAAAAATATGTGATCCTCAGACATCAAAAACTGTATACTGCATTCACTGATTTTACAGCAGCAGCATTTGACACCATTAATAGACAAATGGTCTGGATAGTAATGTATACCTGGAGAATTTTGCCAGCACTAACAACATTAGAAATCTATACTTCAACACCTGGGCACAAGTCAAAGAAGGTTCAGGAGTTAATCGTTCAGAAACATTTTCTGTGAACAAAGGGGCTCACCAGGGCTGCATTCTTGCACCCACCTTGTTTTCCATATACTATATATAACCAATTTGTTAGCTGTCTCTGCATGATTCTATTTCAGACTCCCCTCAGATTAATTCTACCGTATGTCTTGTCCTAGCATATGCAGATGACCTAGTGCATTTTGCTCTGTCTCCGAAAGGTTTGCTGACAAAGCTGAACATATTAGCCAGTTATTCTAAAGAAATGTTCCTAAACATAAACTTGAATAAATCAAAAATCATAACATTTGATGCAAAACAAACAAAGTACAAGTGGTCCCTAGACTCGTCTCCAATAGATGTGGTCAACAAAGATACTTACCTTGGAATAATGTTCCCATATAACTTTACCTGGAAATCACATCTTGATACCATGATGATATAAGCAAATTATACGAAACTGGAGCTAAAAAGATTCAATAATACATTTGGTGGCTGTACTATAAGACCTATGCTTATGGTCACAGAAATGAAATATAACCCACTTATCCTTTATCGATCTGAGATCTGGGATCATAAATTTACTAATAATTTGGAAAAGTCTGTGATCCAGGTGATAAGGGCAGTTTTAGGGCTTTTAAAATCAACCCCAGCTTATTTTATCAGAGCAGAGGCAGGTCATGAAAACATATATGCCTTGTCAGAATCCAGAATTATTAATTTCTGGATGCAAAATAAACAGGTTATCATGGCACAGATTGGCTGGGCAATGCCTAGAGAAAAAAAGAACGTGGATATCTTTGGTTGTAAACCATCTCCATGTTACACATATTTTAAAAATATAATGAAACTTTATGAATTACAGGATTTACTGAACTATTCTGACATGAACATCGTCATACGTGATCTTTATAAACCTTTTATTAAGAATATCCCGCTGTCATCTTACAGTGAAAAAAAAGTAGGTTGTATTGCTGTGTCTAGATTTGTGAAATGGTAATTGGCAAATGATTGTTATTATTATTGCTGTTACTATTTTGATGCTCTAGAAAACCTTCACAGCAGAAAAATGTTTGTCAGATATAAAATGGAACCCCTTGAATCTACTGTGGTAACAGCTAGGTTTGGGGGTACGTCTGACATAATAGACTTTTGCTGCTACTGTAATAAAAAAGATAAAGAGGACTTCATGTAATGTTAAAATGTATGGGCTGGATATTCAAACTGCACCCAAAAAGTGCGCAATAGCAGGAGCAAGCACAAGTCCATTGTGCCCATGCACAATAGATGCGATATTCAAAAAAGGAGCAAGCCAAATTGCGCTAACAGCCAACATCTGAATATCGCACAACTTGTGCCATAGCGCAACTAGGAAGGGGAAGCTGAGCAGAAATGATGCGCATTAGCGCAACAAGGGCTGCCTAGCTGAGCAGCCCAGAGGCACCATAGTGCAAGCAGGGAGCCCCCCAGCAGCAGAGCAATGGAACTGCACAACCAGAGAGGTAGGTAGGGGCCCACCACCCATGCCACAGATAGGCACAAGAACACACTGAAAAACTGACAATGCACCCCCACACCCCAAGCATAGCACAACTGGTGGAGGGATGGAATATCCACTGGCCCATGGGGACAAGCAAACAAAGCACAGCTGGGCCATGGTGCCCCATCACACCCACTGGCAAGCTGAGACTGCCACACAAGGAGGGCAGACCACCCCATGGCACAACAGCCCCCCCCCGTGCACAGCACACCCTGCACCGTGACCCCAAGACACCCCCCATGAGCAGTGACCACCACTGCTGGAATCCCCATGCATACCACCCCCCCACACACTCACACTGCAACCTCGTGTACCACAGAACCAAACAAGCCAGACCCACCATGAGCACCCAGCAGTGGGTGGCAGCACACGGCAATGCAACAATGGCAGACACAGTGCCAACATGCACAATCCCCCTGAGGCACAGCTGAGAGACCAAACATGTGTCACCATAAGAGGTACCCCACACGGGAAAGGGTGTGCCCCTGATACCACCACCATTGATACAGCACCCTGCACAGTAGACAAGTGTCACAGCGTGACCCATCACGAGCCACAGCAGCCAGCACAGGCACCCACAGTGGTGCATTGAAGTAAGCAGCACACCAGATGCAACACAGTGCAGGGGCAAACACACACCCATACCCTCAGGGACACTAACACAGGGATGCAGTAGTGTGGCAACCAAGCCCCCAGTGTGGGCCCATGTAAACTGTGCACACACAACCTGCAGTCCATCATGGCACAGGGGTGACACCCACCCTGTGCATTAACTGTGGCCCTGTACGCCACCAGCATATGCCTGGATCACAAGTCACAGACAGTGGTGCACAGCCCCTGCAACACACACAAGCCACAGCATGGAGGTGGGACAGCAACTGCGGAGGCCACAGTGTTACCCAAGGCAAACATGCACCACACCAGTGACAGGAGGCAACCCAGCATTGTGACGGTCACAGTGGATGACCTGCAGGGACAGCCACCACTGACAAGGCAGCAGACCTCGCAGGCCACAGACATGCAAGGGTGTCAGCTGCACAGGCCAAGGACAGGCTGACAGGGGCACAATGGACACAGAGCAGGCACCATGGACCACTGCACACAGTAATGCAATGCACAGAGAACAACACACACCACAGATACTGACTGATAGCCACTCTCACACAGAGACACTTCCCCATGCACACACACACATACCCATGACTGAACCACCTCAGATGCCATGCACACCACTGCAACTGAGCACCTATAGCCAGCTGCAAATCAGAGACCACCACAGTATCCATATCAAAATACCTGTATTAGAAAATATATATCAACAACAACAACTATTTACATATATTTACAAACATGGGGTGGAGGGACAGTAACAAGGTGGGGGTGGGTAAGGAGCAGGTGTGAACAAATGGGAGAGGGAAGGCGGGGTGTGAGGGTCGGTCAAAGGGGGGAGGTTGTTCATGGTTGCTGGCATCCAGCCTGGTCCTCCGCTGCCTAGGGTTGTTCCCGGGGTCGCCTCCTCCTCCTCCTCCTCACCCCATGCCGATGAAGATCCCTTAGGATGGCAAGGGATTCTGCCACCACGTGCACCAGATCATGGATGGACCGCTCAATCCTCAGGAGTATCTGCACACGTAGAATAAGGGATCAGAGTCAATAGGTGTGGCTGTCCACCCCCCTGCAGCCCACCCATTATGCATGGCATACAGCCATGTGCCATGCTCCTGTGATGGTGTGCACCCACCCACAGTGACCATGTCCACAAGACATGCCCAACTAGGCAGCAACAGCCATGTGTACCACTGCACACACACACCACCCATGTCCAGCACAGTACAACTAAGGCCATACAGTAACGTGGCCATGCGGTGGGCAGGCAGTGCCACAGCCATGTGCCCAGTGCATGCATGGACCTCCATTGACACACTCCCAGACATGCAGTGCCACTGGACAGTGCTGACTGTCACATGTCGCGTGCATGGCAGTGGTGTCCATGGATGGTGGCCATGCCCTGCTCCCCACCCTGTCACACAGCATGCAATAGCAATCATGTTGTCATGGCACTCACCCTCATCGGGTTGTTGCTGGTGTTGGTGTTGGTCCCTGACACGCCCCCGTGCAGCATCCACCACCCTCTGCTGCTGCTCCTCCGTGACCCTCCTCTGCTCTGCCACGCCTGTGGGAGATAAAAGGAGAGAAACACATCAGTACAAACCCAAAGCATATTCCCCCTGCCCCAATGTGTGTGCCCACCTACCCAGCCAGACCCATCCATCCCATACCCTGTAAACACCGCCACAGCCAACCCTAGACCATCCCTCCCCTATGTGCTGGACACATAAGACAGTGTTACCCATATGGACCATACAGGTGTGTACACGTATCACCCACCTGGATGAGGCACCACACCCCTCCTGGCACGCGACCAGAGACAAGTCAGTCGCTCCGGCTCCCTCTGTCTCAGGTCCCCATACCGGTGCCTGCACTGCTCAGCTGTCCTCCTGTGGCCAGTGGCCGCCTCCAGGTCATTGGTCACCTCTTTCCAGACCTGGGTCCTGGCCCTGTCCAGTGGCACCTCAGCAAACAGTGGGCCATAGTGTGGCTCCACAATGGCCACAAGGTTGGCCAGCTCAAGGGCACTCCACTGAGGGGCTCTCCTGCGTGCCATCTCTAGTGCTATAGTAGGCAATATGGTGCTCCGCAGCACGGCAACCCCACGTGAAAGTGCTGCGCAATACATCGCCGCCATTCCCTATCGCGTGGTCAGGTACAGCACCGCCATTCCCTAGTGCACTGTCACCGAACAGCACGATAGAGCTGCAGACTTGCCAGACGTATAGCGCCAAGGGGCAAAGGTCAGGCACAGGGTCATGGGTCTCTGGCATAAGGTCATGCACAGCGCCATCAGACGTCTATGCGTCTAGCGTGATTGGTTGTCTGTGTGCCATCACCACAGCAAACTATTGCACAGTTGTGCCACAGAGCCATGTAGTGACCCTTGCCATAGCGCCACTGGCACAATGGTGGCCGTGCCCTGAATTGCCTACTGCGCACAGCATGTCATCAGCATGGTAGACACCTGCATAAGCTACCTGGGCATGCACAGTGCGGTGTACTACGCAGCCACAGAACTGCACCATTGGCTCAGCACGTTCAACACAATTGCGAAAGCGCAACAGCGCGATATTCAGCCGTCATATGTAAATCATCCGATCAGCCATTGAATGGCGCAGCAGCGTGATTTGCATCTCATTAAAGTTGCTCCACACCTAATTTGCATGGATTGTGCTATTAAAATGCGACACTGTTCTGCAGTGGCCATATTCGGTTACTGCAGTTGATAGGTGAGTTGCATGCTGTGTGTTGTCCTGGACTGTGGTCTCAGGGACTTGCTTTGTACTGCACAGTCACAGGTAACCACTGTCACCCATACAGGCTGAATAATGACTGAGCCTGGACTGGGTGAGGAGAACGATGGTGGGCGGAAGAGGAGGCCCAATTTTACTAAGGCTGAGACAGAGGCACTCTTCGAGGCCTACCTGGATCAGGAGCCACTGCTCAGTAGACGGCGGGGCACCCCTCAGGCCCGTGCTGCTGCATGGGAGGGGGTGGCACGTGCCATCAATCTGCATGGCAGCCACCAGTGCTCTGCGGAGGAGTGTAAGAAGAAGATAGGTACTAACAGGAGGAGGGTGAAGGAGAAGGTGGCTTCCATCAGGGCGGCACGTGCTGCAACAGGCGGGAGCCAGCCGGAGGTGGTGCAGCTGACTCTGGCAGTGGACAGGCTCACTGTAAGCATGCAGCGCAGTGCCATTGAGGGCATTCAAGGAGGTGGCTTCCAGACAGGTGGTAGCCCATCACTGCATGGTATGTCATGGTCTGTGGGGGGGAGGTAGATCACATGTACTAACATGTCCTTACTTTCTTTTACAGATCCTGCACTTCTGCAGGGGTCAGCGGTGGAGGGCCTGTCCACTGCGTACAGCCATCTGGAGTTGGAGGAAGGACTATCCACCTCTGCAGGTAGCCAGCATGCATTGCAACAGTGGGTCCGCCTGGCTGTCAACACTGATGTCATTGAGACAGGTGTGGGGGAGGCCCTTCCTGTGTCTCAGCGGTCCAGTGTCCAAGCATGCCAGCACGCTGTGGCTGTGGCTGTGGCACAGACCTGCACTATTGATGATGCAACAACCATTGTGGGCAGCGACATGTGTGTGTCATGGAATGGACACACAGCAGGCCAGCACACACCCATGGACCTGGCTGGTTCCGACGTGTGTGCCAGCATGTCAGCACAGTCCCAGGCTGTGCCTGTCAGCACCAGTGGGGCAGCACCGGTGGCTATTCAGGTCAGTGGCACTGTTGTGGCCACAGCAGTGGAACAGCCAATCCCTTGGGCACAGCAGGCAGAGGGGCAGCAGCAGCAGTCACCCACCGGGACTGGGGGTACAGGGTTCAGCGGTGGCATCTGTGCACCACCTGCGGACTTGCCCATACCTGGTCCTGGTGAGCAGCGCCCACCCTCAAGGGGTGCTGAACATCAGGCCCTTCCATACCCTGAGGGACAGGTTGCCGAGGTGGCAGATGACCTCTTTGACAAGCACACCCGCATGCTGCAGGCATCAGTACAGCAGCAGATGCAGCTTGCAACATCCATGGAGGCACTGTGTGTGGCTCTGGAGTGGGTCGAAGAGCGACACAGCAGGGGCACCGATAGGATCCTGTCACGGATTGACCATTTGTGGGAGGATGTGACTGCTGCCATTGACAGGCTAACACAGGCATTGGTCGCTGTTGTGGCCACAATGGGCACACAGTTAGGTGCCCATGTGTCTCTCACACCGCAGAGTTTGTTATCCACTCCCCGTTCCTGGCGTCGTGCGACACCCACCCTGTTGACACCGGGTTCAGCTGTGGGCATCCCGAGCACTCCTGGTGCAGGTTTGTTCAGTGTGCTGCAGACACCTGTGCGGGCATGGTCGTGTTTGCACAGTGGAACCCCTGGTGGACCATTGGTGCCACCCCATGAGGCCCGTGATCAGCCTGCCAGTGCTGCTGGGTCTCGGTGGGGCCACCCACACATCCGAGGTGGATGTGGCACTGTGCCTCAAGACTGACCTGTCTCCCAGTGCGGGCCCTGTCTGGTGCTGCCCTGTGTGCATTGTGTGTTTTGGTGGGTAGTGCACCGGTGGGTGCCCAGCCCTACACGCAGACACACGGTCCACCTGCACACCCTCCCAACTGCTGTCCACAGGTGTGTGTGCATGATGATGCCTGCATTGCGCTGTACACCAAAGTGCGATGGTGCCCAGCATCTGACACACGCACATAGACAGTCAGTGGATGTGGTGGCCTGTGGACATGTGTGTTGCTAGTGTCTGTGTTCCGGCTGTGTTTTGCACCTGACCCCTGTGCACTGTGTGCCTATTGTGTGTGTGTGTGTGTGTGTGTGTGATGTGTCCGTCCATGTGGCGTATTACTGTTCACCCCATCCTGGTTGTATGTGTGTGCTTCTGTGCCCTGCCACTTCCCTTGCCATCATGCACCCCTGATGTGTTTCCATGTGTGTATGTGGGTTGTGCCCTAGCCACTGGTGGTTGCACATGGCCCCATGACTTACCTGTGTTAGCTGAAGTGCTCCTCTGTGATGGTGTCCCAGTGCAGCTGGGCCAGCTGGATCAGTTGGGGGTCCCGTCTTCCAAGGGGTGGCTGCCCATCCCCATCATCACCGGCATCACCGTTGTCCCCATCACTGTCCCCCTCTTTGACCTGTATGGCTATCCCACAGTCTTTGGCCATGTTGTGCAGGATACAACAGGCCAGGAATATCCCACAGGCCTTTGAGGGGCTATACTGTAGGGCACTACCGGAGGTGTCCAGGCAATGGAAACACACCTTCAGCATCCCAAACACCCGCTCAATGATGTTTCATGTGGTGGCATGTGCCTCATTGAAGCATTGCTGCGATGGGGTAGTGGGCCGCCGGTAGGGTGTGAGCAGCCAGGGACGGAGTGGGTATCCACTGTCACCTGTGTGGAGATAGTGAAGATTAGTGTCTTGTTCTGGCTCAGACTGCCTCTAACCATGTGTGCCACACCCATGGCACCCGTGGCTTACCTCCCCTTGCCCACGATTTGTCAGTTCTACATGCATACTCACCCACTAGATGTCCTGTGGGGATGTCCCCACTCTCGAATCGATGGCACAGTGCCGACTGGTACCATATGAAGGAATCATGTGCTCCCTCAGGGTGCATGGCACAGACATTGATGATGCACCCACTGGCATCACACACCACCTGGCAGTTGACACTGGCATATCCCTTCCAATTCATGTAGGCGGCCCCATCGGGGCCAGGTGATGTGCAAATGGCCACATGGATGCAGTCTATTGCCCCTAGCATGCCAGGCATACGTGCTACCCTGTGGAACTCTAGTATGTTTGCTGTACGCTTCACCACGGTGCTGGGGAAATGGATGTACTCTGCAGCATGTGGCAGCAGTGTGCTGAGGAATTGGGTTTGGATGTGTGACGTGGCTGACTGTGTTATGCCTGTGATGTCCCCTGTTGGTCTCTGGAAGGTACCCGTGGTGAGCAAGCACATGCAGGCTGTTACCTTTGTCTCCACTGACAGAGCATGACTCCGTCATGTGGGTGCCTGCATCACATCACTGCACAGCTCTCAGAGCTGCCTCAGTATTGCCCTGTTCTGGCAGTCCCGGCCCACAATATCGACATCTGAGTACAGCTCAAAGCTGGTGTGGGCTCGGTACTGCCTGTTGGGGTGTACTGCCAACAGGTCCTTCCATGGCCACATCCCCCTGCAGCATGCCTTCTCACCCCCCTCATTACAGCTTCCATGTGGAAGGTGGCACTGTTCATGTCCCTGGCTTATGTCCCCTCCCAGCTGTTGCTGCTTTGTTTCCCCCGCTGTCCTGACTGCTACCTCCACTGTACCGGATACACCTACTGGCCTCTGCTCTCTGTGGCCCCACACACCTTCCCTTGCCCCTATTCTGTCGTCTTGTTTCCCTGGCCTGCCCTCTTTCTCCCTCTTGCTCTGACTCTCTCCCTGCCTCATGTGGCTTCCCTGTAGCTTTCTTGCACCTCTTCCTTGCTCCTTTTTATTTTGGCTCATTTCTGCAATGGCGCAACTTCCGCCTGCTCCACTGTTGCGCATTGCGCAAGTCTTTGAACATCGCACTGCACACTTTATGCATGGTTCCACCCCATTCGGTTGCGCATGCCTTCATTATCATTGTGCTGTTGCTCAGCATGTTTTCAGTGGTGCAACTGCCTCCTGCTGAATATCGCAGAATGGCGCATTTTCTGACTTGCGCTGGCGCAACCCTATTGCGAATTGTGCAACCCTTTTGAATATCCGGCCCTATATGTACTATAAGACTCGAACAAAATAGATTAATCTGATAATTAAATCACTCTTGGCAGTCTGATGATAACACTATTTTACTTGTACTTTTTAGTACAGAAGATGACTGTATCATTCTTAGAGTGGCCAGATACCTGTCTGTTATTCACCAGGTTAGAAAACATATGATAAAGCATATTTGCAGTTGATACTCTTTGTTTTTATGTTGTTATTATTGTACATATTTTAATGCTAAAAAATGTGCTTTAGCTTCTAATGATCATTTTATTTCAATGCTCAAACAATAATGTATCTATCTATAACACAGAATCAGTGATCGGTGGGGGGGCACTAGGCACCTGGGATGTCTTTATTTTCACAGGGATGGGGACTGGAGATGGGCAGGACCACTGGAAGCAGGTGTACTCCCCTAACTGCCAACATGATTGTTGGCTGCGGTGGTTCTGCCAGCCACTAGGGTTGCCCCAAGTAAGTCATGTTTCTTCTCTGCAGTGCAATTCAAGATGGCCTGAACTAGTCCACTTGTGCAAGTGCTACTGCACTGCACCGGGATTGCTGTTCCTGACCCTTCCTTTGCCCACTGCACACATTATTTTTTGGTGCACACTAACCCTTTTAGTGTGCACTACAGCCCCCTTTGAATATTGTGCTTGGGTGCAAACCTTGGGACAAAGAGGGCGCAATCACTTTGCCCACAAGGTAACGTTTTGAATATGTGGCCTCAGAAGTTTTAACAACAGTATACCACATATTAATAGCCTAGCAGCACTGGCACGTCAGATACAGCTACTTTCAAAGAAGAAAAGCTTGTATCAAAAATGATGCCTGTGTTAAAAAATGCAAGTTGCCTTAAATCAGGGAACTATCGCAAAAACTCAGCATCCTTTGAAAATACAGATCCTGTTTTGTTGGAAGTGGGCAAATGCAGACTTGCGTGAAACATGTACCCACTTCTTCATCCACTCCCTGTCGAAATTTTGCCCAGTATATCTTGTAGATAGGGCTGTGCAGAATGATCAGATTCAGACAGAATGCAATTTCACAGAATTTCAGAAAATCCCATGGAATTCTGCCACTAGAAGAATACTGACATTCTGCACGTGAAATGGTTCTTGCAAATTAAAATTCCACAGTTTACGTACGCTGCAGATCCTTTCTCCAGAATCCACGGAAAATTATTCCACAGTTTATGTGATCCATGGAACAAGTTTACACAGAAATGCTTTTGGAATTATGCAGAATTTATAAAGAAAGTCTGAAAAAATATTTCTGAACTGGTATAGCCATTCTGCACGAAGCCCACCGGTAGATATCCCTGTTCCGCACAGCCTACTTGCTGATTCGTACGTTCTGAAATTCAAAGGCTTTAAAACTAATTCTGACTAGCACTTGTGGTTCTTAGAACTTATTCGGAAGTAAACATGCTACATATTCTGAATTTGGAGGCTCTTTATTTCAGTTAAAATAATTTCCACAATTAAAACGCGTAAACAATTGCAGACCTGTAGGGGGGAGTAAAAAGGTCAGTAAAGCTGTTTGGTATTTACAAAGTGTACTGCACATCCAGTCTTCATTCTTCTCTCTCCTCCAAATTCTCCCAAATACTTTTATGGCTTGCTTACAAATCAGGATCTGTAACAAGGTGTAGCATGGCATTATACTTGGCTTCCTGAGCTTATTAATATGTTTTGGAATCCACAGGTATCTGTAACTCTCTCTTTTACCAAGAAAGCAGACTCATCAGTTTTTCTCTGGTATGTACAGTTGCAAGCCACATGACATTATACTCATGAAATTCAAACATTTCTTTGTTTCTGAATTCACTGTCATCCAGAAATAGCACCACTGGCATAGCATTCCACATGATCATTAAGTTGTTCTGCAGGCAGTGTGCATAGCCTAGTGATAATGCATTCAAGCCATACATGCATAATTTTGTTTTATCCTTAGCTTCATTATGGGTTTTTGAGCTTGGTGCAATCTATTCAGTGAGAACTTAGATGTCAGTGGTCCCACTGGCATGCAGCCAACCATCCAGTCAAGGTGACCCAGCTGAAGCTGGACTCCATCCATTGAAGTCTGTCCCCACAAACCTCTTAGAGGACATACCACGCATCTGAGTGGAAACCTCAGTAACTCTAAGTGTGTAGTGACACTACACTAGGTGCTAGGGTATGTATCTGCTGGACCATTGAATGCATTGATTTGAGTCACCAAGTAAGACTCAGCTTTATATTAATCTGCTGAAACTCTGCATGGCTCACCTGGCATTGGCAGAATTTGCTTCACTGGTTCAAGGTTGGGTGGTCCAGGTCAACATGCACAATAATTTTCTACCTGAACAGACAGGGCAGCACACACCATTTTCCCATGTTTGAAGGCATTATGAATATGGTCTGTGGATTTCCCCCAGAATGCAGACCTGGTGGTAGTCCAGGTCATGGGTTTCAACAGCCAGCTGGTGGATGCTCTCAAGTCATTTGGGAGAGGCATCCTGTGAGTGGTAGCTACACCCACTGGCAGTGTCAAAGTTGTTCTCTGACAGGGCATCACCATCAATGGTGCAGTTCTCTCTCTGGGAAAACCAGAAGCTCAGATTATCCTGTGCCCTCCCCCCTCAGAATGGAACTCCGGTGGGGAATACATTTTCTCTGGTTTGGGCATGACCGCCTGTATGCCTTCCCTCTGTCCCTGATGGTCCACCAGGTGGTTCTCAAGGTGAAGAGGGACAAGATGAACTTGATTTGGATTGCGCCAGACAGGCTCCACAAGTTCTAGTGTCACAATCTTCTTATTCTCAGCAGCAGACAGTCACAGTTGCTTCTACTCCTTCAGTATCCACTGACAAGGCCTGAGGGATGGCCAGGTATCTGGATCTATCGTCCCTGAACCCTGCCTGCTTCCTGAGTAGCTAGAGTTCCAGACCTTGAGGCCTTCCAAAGATGTTCTGGTTCTGGAGGTGTGCCAGGAGTCAATTTGCAAGACATACACATGCAAGTGGAGTAGGTTCTCATGCTGGTGCAGGGAGCCTGTATTTCTGCCCCTTTCCTGCTCCGTATTGTACATTCTCAGCTACCACTGGTTCCCATCTCACACAGTGTTGAGCGCCCTGTCTCTTAAGGTACACCTAGCCACCATTTAAGCATGACTCAGTCCAAAGTGATCATCTGTTTCTTCGGAGGGCTGGGCCACCTGTCTCTTCTGGAGCGTAAACCACCCCCATCATGGGAGTAGCACTGGTGCTGTCATAGATAATAGGTAAGCCATTCAAGTCTCTGGATAAGTGTGATCTCTAACACATATCATGGAAAATGCATTTTTTGTTAGTATTATCTTTACCAGATGGGTGAGTAAGCAATAGGCACTGTCAGTCAAGTCACTTTATCAAGTTATCTGCAAAGACAAGGTTGTCCTATGCCCCATGCAAAAACTTCTTTTGAAGGTATATAGTTCCCCAGTTTTACATAAATCAGGCAATTATCCTACTGACTTTCCTTCTGAAGCCTCATGCTTTTGAGGTTGAGTAAATGCTTCACACTCAGTCATCAATTAATCAATCAATCAATCAGACTTTATGTATAGAATGCTATTCCAGAATAGACCATAGCATTTTACATAACGTAGTAAAAACAATTTAAAGCAGAACCACAATTCTAAAAATAATCAAGAGCAGGATTTTAATTATCAGCAAAAGCAAGTTCAAATGTATACGTTTCCAAGGCCAAGTTGAAGGCCTCAATGGACTTGTACTCCCTTACCCAATGAGGTAGAGAATCCACCGGGTCAGAGCAGCAAAAACAAATGCTCTAGCTCCTGAGGTTGTCAGAGAGACCCTGGGAATCTCTAGCAATCCCTCATTGGTGGAGCGGAGAGGACAAAGGGGGCGGTAGGGACAAAGGAGTTCTTGCAGGTACTGTGATCCCTGTCCATTTAGGGCCTTATAGGTCAGTAATCCAACCTTGAAGGTGATCTTCCACCACACCAGCAGCCAGTGCAGGGCATGGAGCACAGATAAGACATGGCAAGGTCTTTGTAAACCTCTCAACAACCTAGCACCTGCATTCTGCACTAGCTGCAGGTGGCGGAGGTCCACCCCTGGTAGCCCTAGATATGGGGCATTGCAGTAATCAAGGCGCAAGTTCACCAAGGCATGAACCAACATTGGGAGATCATCAAGTGGTACCAAGTGCTTTATCCGGGTGACATTTCTTAGTTGATAAATTGAGGTCTTGACAACCACCAACACCTGAGCCTTAAGTGTCAGCCCGCTATCAAGCATGATGTCCAGATTCGTCACCCAGTCAGAGGTCATCAGCTGTTGCCCCCCAGCCAGAGCCCGGATGGCTGCCCAGCTGATAGCCCCTCCACCTGGCAAACTGGGTCCACAACCAACACTTCAGTCTTATTCATATTCAGCCTAAGCCAGCAGGCACTCATCCAATCCTGGATCTCAGAGAGGTAGTTGTTAAATACTGAAACAGCATCACTTTGGCTGGGCACAATGGTCATGTACAGTTGAGTAGCATCTGCATAACAGTGAAAACTCAACCCATACTGCCTAATAATGTCTCCCAACAGCAGCATATACATCGCGAACAACATGGGGGAAGCAAAGAACCCTGCAGCACCCCACATGGCAGCGGGAGAGGGGCCAAGAAAAACACCCCAGACTCCACTCTCTGTGTCCTGCCCATGAGGAATGAGTGGAACCACCTGAGCACTGTACCAGCCAACCCATAGATAAGCCACAGACACTCTGGCAACATCCCATGGTCCACGGTGTCAAATACTGCAGAGAGATGAAGAAGAACCAAGATGGAACAGCTCCTCCAATCCCTCGCTATCAAGTGATCATTAAGTACCTGGACCAATGCAGTCTAGGTACTATGCCTCTTCCTGAAACTGGACTAGAGAGGATCATAAATGTCATGGGTAGTCAAATGTCCCTTGAGCTACAATGCAACTACCTTCTCAATAACGTTACCTACAAAAGGCAAGTTAGAGACAGGCCTGTAGTTTGTGAGACAGTCGGGGTCCAGAGAAGGTGTTTTCAGGAGGGGGGTGAACCACTGCCTCCTCCAGGATGTCCAGAAACACCCCGGTCTCTAATGAACACCTAATTATCTCAGCAAGAACTGGTCCTGTTGCCTCCACGCACTCCACTAGGAGGCATGTAGGACCTGGATCCAAACTTCAGTAAGTCGGTCACAAGCCCTGGACCATCTTCACAACATCATCGATCACCAACTGGGCAAAGTCTGACCAGACCAACTGGGTGTTAGTGATCCCACATCTATCTCCACTCTGCCCATTTGAGTGAGCCATGCAGATCTCCAGCTTGATGGTGGCAACCTTATCTGCAAAAAATCGAGAGAACTCCTCACACTTCTGTGAAAAAGCCTTCCAATTCTGGATACAGGCTGGATTGCACAGCCTGTCAATGGTAGAGAAGAGCTGAGCTGGTCAATTTGACACAGCTCCAATTTCCCCAGACAGGAACTCTGTCTTCTTACAGGAGGCCGCAGATTGATATGCCTCATAATGGGACATCAATCTAAGTTTGTCATCATTCAGGCCCAGCTTCTGCCAGCAATGCTCCAGCCTTCTTCCCACTCTCCTCCGCTCCCTCAAGGTCCCATCAAACCATGTGGACCGAGGGTGAAGGATGAGTGTGTGAACATAGATCAGAGCAATGGCATCCAGGGCATCTCCCACCACCTTGTTTTAGGCTGAAAGCAGACTCTCTAGATCCATGTTTACACTCACGCAGCCTGATAGGTCCAGAACCACTATCAGACCATCTGGGGTCACTCCCCATAAAGGGCAGTACTGGACCTTCTCCATAGGTGCAGGTAAATTGGGGGGCCACAAAACTGAACCTTATAGTGTGGTGATCAGACCATCCAACGGATTTCACCACCATGTCAGAGATCTCCATCCCCAGCAGAAACACTAGGTCCAACGAATGACCCTGTATGTGGGTCACGGAGGTAATCACCTGTGTGAGTCCCAACAAAACCATCAGTTGGAGGAAGTCTTGTCCAAACTGTAAGAGTTCATCATCAACCCAGGCATTGAAGTCCACCAGCACCAACCACCTGGGGGCCTCCAATGCCATCTCAGTGATGAAGTCCCCAACTTCCTGTAGGAACTTCTTCTCACTCCAAGCTGGATGGTAGACGAGAAGTATCCTACAACCCACACCTGCACCCGTGATGCATTCAAAGGATCTAGTGACCCCAACTGGTACATCTGTAAGGCCCAATTCCATCTTAAAACAGATGGCTACCCCCACGCCCCTATGATCCAACCTCGGGTGGTGTACCACCAAGTACCCAGTCGGAACAGCTGATTCCAGAATGAGACCAGCATTCTCATCCAGCCATGTCTTGGTGATGCAAGTCAGGTCAGATGACTCAACAAGATCAGCAATTACTGCTCTCTTGTTTCGAATTGAGCTGGCCTTGCATAGCACTGCCCGGGTTGGATGAGTAGTCAAGGTTGAATGAGCTACTTGCCCATGCTTGATATTCAAAAAGCCCAGGTCTTCTTCTGGGATTGTATGGCAGAATTTTAGGGTGGGACTTGCCAGCTGTTCCTAACTTATGCTGATGTCACCTCAGGCAGAGCGATAGCCAAAAAGGTGACTGGTTGATGAATGACATTCTAAATCGCTCTGTGTTACAGGTTGGATTGGGAGGAGCCAGCTGTGAAGTTTGAGGCTCACTTCACCAGACATACTGCTGTCATTGCTGCTGTTGCCAATTATGTCCTCATTTATGAAATATGTAAGGCTGGACACTATCCACTGAAGTTCACATCGAATGCGGACACATTCATATCCCATTAGAGCATCATCCTGCCCAGTCATCATGACGTTGCTTTTGGGTCGCCTGTACTCTGGTCTCTATTTGCATAATTTAGGGTATGTGCCTTGTCCCTTCCTCCTGAGGCCTGCTAGGAGTCTGTCTGAGTGTGGCTAGTGAACTAAGTCTAGGTACTGTAGTCACAAATAGACGTTACTTATTTGTAACCATAGTTCTACTACAAGCATTCAGTTCACATTCACATGACCCAGCTGACCTACCCTGGCAAGGCTTGAAATCAATTCCTGTTCTAGTGTGCAGATCTGAGTGCATGGAGTGGAACCAGAGGACCACATGTTTGAGTGGTAGGAGAATTCAAACTTGAAGACTCCTCTGGTGACTGAACACACTCAGTGGAAGGTTGCATAAGTGTGGATGTGAACTTAATATTAGTAGTGCAACAATGGTTACAAGTAAGTAACTGCTATTTATGTATGGTGATCCATGTTCTAAAGAGGTATTGCATATATTTTCTGTAGATTTATGCACACATTACACATTATTTATTATTAAGGAACTTTACAGGAAAAAGGATCTTAATCCCTTACAGTTCATCTGTCACTGCAGTTTATTCCCCACTTAAAGTCAAAATCCTCTGTTGTGACATCATAATCTGTTGCCATGGGAATAACTGTGATGTAACAAGATAGTAACATAAAAACATTGAAATGTCAGCAGATAAAGGCCTATTGGCACAAAGTCTGTCTAGTTAAGTGACAGTGCCAACACACAGGAGAATGGTACTTGAGGTACTAGATTGAAACTAGTGCTGTACTGCGTAAAAGTCAAAGTAACATAATACAAAAAAGTATCTGCAAAGTGCAAATTCATTGATCAAGCAGATAAGCAGAGATCAGTGGCTAAAACCCCCAATGCTTCATGTTCAAAGGCATGAGGTTTCATCGAGGAGCTTCAGTCTAGTACCTTGGGTAAAATTCTATGGTGTGCCGGTTCGTATTCCTGTTTTTGTTTATTGCACCCATTTGTTTTGTGTGCATGCAACCTCTGTGCTTTGGTTATGGGACAGTGCCCCTCTCAGTCCTCTTTTCTTCACTTCTCTCCCATAACAGCCTCCATATGCACATTTCTCATGTGCTTGTCCCACCCATTTGTGATGAGCATTATGACTTCTGCAAAGTAACAGGAGCAGATGACCTGTGAAGGAACAAACATCCTGTTTTCACACAAATTTATTTATTTAGTTTTTATTTACTGGGTAACTGCACTAGACAAGAAACTTTGCCTATTTTCAGGCATGACCCGGGAGAGTTACATACAGAGTTACAACTACAGACAGAGGCAATAGCAAGTCAGTAGAGAAACAGCATCACATGATTTAGTGCAAGGAAACTAGACTATAATAGATATCTCATGTGTTACTGCATCACAGTTGACAAGCCAGTTACAAACAAGGGAAACAATAAATGAGGAAGAAATCATCATCTCAGTTATTAATAATTAGGAGGAGGAATACAGAATTAATGTTAAACATAAGTTGAATTGTGTGCATTATGTTTATTTGTTTCAACGTTCTCCTGGAGGCAACAGCTGCTCTGTAAGTGACGGGTATTCTCATCCTAAGTGACAATGCTTGCTTACCCAGTGGCATGACTGCTGTACTGCAGCATACAGTTTGAGATCCAGGTTTAGCAACTAATGTAGGTTCTCAGGCACAGTGCTAGCAGATATAATACGCTTAGGCTCCAAGCAAACATGTTCTTTTCTCTGTGATATAGCACCATCTACTGACTGATCCATGAAGTAGCATCTGATCTTACTGTAGTTACTAAATTTCTCTTCCCCCTCAATGCCAAAGGGAAGGTGCTGGAGGCAACTAACCCATAGCAGCACATGTATGGCTTATAGGTTTCTGCAGGGACTGCAGGCTACCTGAGCCATGAAGTACAGAGACAAAGCACAGGAATATGAAAATGGAAATTCTGGCTAAGGCTGCTTAGTCTGGCCTAGCCTCAAGTATAGACTTCTGGGTATGCCAGAAAGTAGGGATGCTAAAACATTGGAATGATTTGGGGTAAAGCTACCCCCCAAAAGATCCAGTGCTGCTACCAAATGATTTTAGAAATCTAGGTTATTTAAAAAATCATTAAGACCTTTTGTTTCAATGTATAAGTCTATTTTAGAATGTACGTATTCACCAGGTACTTATTATACCATGTAGGTAAAATTGCCTGTAAAAGAGACACTTTCAAATCGCACCATGGACCTCTTTTGTAAGTTGATAGGATGCTAGGAGGCCCTCTTATGAAACTAAGAATGTTGCCTTGTGCATTCTTAGGATAGGAGAACTGCAAACTAAAGGTGAGCAATTCTGGTGCCCTAAGGATGCAAGATGCGGTAGCTGGCCCAGTGGCGCAGAGGACTGAGGTGCTGGATGTCTTACTTTGCGCTACGCCAGTGACCCGGGTTTGAGAACAGACTCGGGGCGAGGAAGGATTGAGTATCTGCTGACAGTTCTCCTTCCTCAGTGGTGGGGGGGACTCAGCATCACACTGTAGATTGACACCCAGCTAAGGCTGGGGGTCAGCACAGGCACAATACTAGAAAGGGTGGACCCATGCACAGGGTGTAAGACTGCCCCTGTGGAGGTGGAAACAGTCACCCCGCCCATTGACATGAGTGGGTCCGGAGAAAATGGAAAAAGGTTCGGAGCTGGTAGGCTCAATGATGGCAGGCTGCACCGCACTTCCCCCTGGCAATGTAGATGTTGGCTTCTGGGAGCGAGGGGAGGCTGGTGCCCCTTGCCATTGGCCCTGTCATGGGGGGGCAACCCGCTCGGGATGGCTGGTTGGGGTCGGGTGCAGGAAAAGCCTCACTGAGAGATGAGTTCCCACCAAAGGAGGGAGTGGAACTGCCTGCCAGTGCTGAAGGAGGCATAAAGTATGTATGGAAAAAAAAAGGATACAAGATGTGATACTCTTACATCCATAAGAGGTCCTTCTAGTATCCCTATAAAATTATTATATATCGTGTGCTAATTATTTTTTTTAAATTACCTTTTTCTATATGATAGCTTCAGCATGTGTAGCCTGAAATGCACCTGAGAGAAGCCCATTAGCATGGCATCATGTGTGAGATACTCCAATGAAAATAAGAGTCTCTCACATGTAACTGAAAGAAGTGCTGTGATTGGTTAGGAGTGTCACAAGATGTTCCCATGATCTATAATCTTATTTTTTTGTCCTGTTGTTACTGAGGTTGCATCGCAACACGATATTTTAGTTACAGTGTTTAAATTAATAATATAGTACAGCAATTACTCCAATCAGGTATTTTATATGTAACTCCCCCTCTGTTTGTCTAGGGGCCTGATGAAATACAAGGGGGGGGGGCTTGGCAACATAGACAGCAGTCCTGAAAATCTCAAATGGCAAAAGTTACCTGGGCTCAGACTTTGTGCGTGATTGAAGATCAGGCCAAGGCGTGCAAAGCCACAGGGGCAAACGGCATCTAGTGCGGGGAAAATAGATGGTTATAGATTGGAACAACAATTCAATATCAAGATCAATGTCCACACTGAAAAGGCAGTAAACAGAAAACAATGTAATTCCCTAAAAACAGTAAAACTTCCACTCCGTGGAGCAGTGCAGCACAAATGGCATAAAGTTTGAGATAGCTGAAGTTCAGTGACACAGGACCATGGCACATTGCTTAGTGATCTGGGTAGATCAGACAAAGGTAGTCCTTCAAAACCAAATAAGGCTTCCGTTTGATGGCAACAGCACAGATTTCATGAAGCACAAGGTCTCGGGTGCTGCAGATTCCACATCTACTAGGTTCCTCTCTCTCTCCGTCTCTGTCTCTCTCTCTCTCTCTCTCTCTCTGTCTTTCCATCAATAATCTCTTCAGGTGCACCAGGCTCTGAACACCCCAAGCCAAACAAACACTGGCCCTGGCAATCCTTGAGATGCACCAAGTGCTGACACCCAAAAGGCCTTACGACCCCACACTGCTCTGGTCCTGCTGCAGTGACATACCGGAAGGGGGAAGGCAGGTGGCCACTAGTGCCATCCCCACAGCATGGACTCTCACCATTGCACTGTCCCAACAGCAGGAGTCCGACTTCAAGTTACTCCGGATCCGACCACTGACCCACACGGTGCCACAGTTCATATTGTGGGTCCTCCCAGTACTCCCTGGGATATGGCTCCCCCATTGTGTGAGAGGGGCCCATTCCAATGCAGACCTACAGACAATCCTTGTGGCCTACCCTACTCACTGGTTCCTAGATGACTGTGTACACGCAGCCCACAGAATAATCCTGGCTGGACCAGGGATGGTGCAGACCAGCCTGACCCAGAACTCACAGCCTGTTCTTCCCACTGGTCCCCCCTTAAAAGGGCACCAAAACCTCTCATAAATGCCCATGCTGGGAGTAGTAGCCCAACCCAACCTGCAGGCAGGCCACGACCCTATAGCCCAAAAAAGAGAAAGGAGAGGAGCAAGGGGCAAATAGTAAGCACCCATACTGGGGGGGTGCTAACACTCTCCACCCTTTCAACCATTCACTTCCCAGTGAATGAGCCACCCAGTTATCTTGAGGCCAGGCAGGGAGGAATATCCGCACTCCCCCACACACACACAACTCTCAAAGACAAACCTGGGTTCACCACTGCAACACTGAATATCTCTGGGTCTAAAATTCCAAAAGACACACTTCTCTGAACAAGCAATGGTGACCCACTCCCTGTTTCCTGGACAAACCTATCCTGGTACTAGGGTGAGTGGCATCCCAACATTCCCTTCCAATCCACGACTACCCAGTGCTGCTTCCACCAAAACTGAAGGGGGGCAGGACACCCACATGGCTACCCCTCGGTCCTCTATAACAAGTTTAAAACAGTAGCAATATTTTATAATAACAACCAGATTATGAAATGCAAATTTAACAACAGGCAAATTAATATCCACTCTGCAGGACAGTAAAAGATGTTAACTCCAATTTTAAAAATAGATCTCCTACAGGCACACAGATGCACTCAGCATACACACACACACACACACACACACACATACACACACATATGCAAGCACACACCAAGATTCACTCTCACGTTTTTGCTACCCATCCCCCTCCCCAAACAGCAAAACAGTGATAGAACTCTGCAGTCCATAATCCAGTACGGTAGTCCATACAGTCACCAGATCAGGGCCAGTCCACTTGAAGACTATAGAAGCTAAGCACCACTCGTTAAACCTGCAGCTAGCTAAACATGTGAAACAGTAACGTGTTAAACAGTAAATTAGAGTGGTCTCACTCAGTCTCAGAAAGAACAAATGTCAGATATGGATCTTCACCTAAAACAGGGTAGTCCTGCACAGAGATCTAGACAGTGGGAACACTGGGCTCCACAGTCCAGTGCCACCTTCCTTGAAATAATTGTATTGTAGATCTCGCTTGGTCATCTCCTCCTCGAATTAATCTTCACTGACCACATAGTACTTGATGCGCTGTCCCATGATGTCCAGTACCATGGCAAAGCACTTGAAAAGAGTCATCTTTGTCCAAACCATAGAGTGACACATGGATCTGGCAGTGGTAATAGCCACAGGCTTGGGCTCTCCAGTGCCTTATTCCAGGCCTAAATCTTAAACAAGGGCTCCATAAAACACCCAATCTGTACACTTCACCTTGAGGATATCCCATATCCCCTCTGACACGTAGAGATAAGCCTCATCGGTGGTATTCCCTGTGGATTCTCCTACTGACCCACTGTTCTGCTTGAGACCACTCCAGAATGCTTTGGACACTGGTCCTTGGGGTCTTTCCATCCACCAAGTACCATTCCTGCACTTGAGATTCAAAGGATCATCAGGTCTAAGGTCATCCATTTTGTGGTGGAGCTGCTGACATAGCTGAGGCAGACAGGTGCTCCTATTAGGAGTGAAGAGCGTGGGCCTGCAGAATGGTTTGGGAATCATCCTCTCCACATCCTGGTAATCAAATGAAAGAGGAGTATTGAGCCTCACTGGTGCATGGACTGAGGGGACCCTCAACCCGGCCCCTCTGAGTCAGTCCTGCTAGACATCTCCTCCTTCAAGATCAGGTTAGGGGCTTTCACTTTCTGCAACGCAGCTCTTCTTCTTGAAGCAGGTGCAGCTACTGCAGACATGAGAAGTGGGTTGGGCTCTGCGGGCCCAACAGAGTCTGAATTCTTTTTTGCCCATCCACGGTTCCTCCCTCTGCCATGAGAAGACACACAGGCCATAGGAGGAGATGGGCTGGACAGAAGTCTATGCCAACTCTACACCAGGGGTGCTTCAGGCGTGGAGTCCTTTTCCATTCCAGCAGTGGCAAATTTCATTTCGTTACAGTCTTCTAGGCTTGCAGGGGTAGTGGAGGTACTCAAAGGCATCAAAGACACTGACCAGCTCCAGGGAGCAAGATACTGCTGATTCGGCAAGCTTGTTGCTGTGGACACTCCATGAACACAGTTAGGAGAGAGGGTAAGACAAGTCAGTCCCATCCTCTAATAGTCATGGAACCCTGGCTCCTGGTACCAAAGGGCTACTTACCCCTGCCTTGTAGGCCTGACCAAGGTTGAAGGACCTGGGTTTCATATCTTGATATTACAACTGTTTTTCTCCCAAGGTAACATTTATTGCACAGTGCCTCCACCCAGAGTATTACTTTAAGTGGCGACAAACAACAAATGATACATTAGTACTCAAGAGCCAGGAGCTGTGGAGCTCCAATGACATATCAAACTCAAAGTCCGAATGTATGAGTAAGTGTTTTTATTTAACTTGCTCTATTAGCTTATATTTCAAGCACAGAATTTACCAAGGTGGTCTCTGTATGGTCAGGTGCCCCAAACATGTGGTACTGCGATGGGGGCCACTATGGCCCCCTTGTATGCTAACCTATTTCTGGGGTACAAGAAAGAGGCAGTATTATTTGATCCAGATTGCTACCCTTATATGCACAAAATCATGAAGTGGTCCCGTTTTATTGACAACATACTTTGTGTGTGGTCAGCGAGTGAAGATGAACTAGGCGATTTTATGTAGTGGCTTAACCAGAATAATATGAATCTTCACTTCACTTCAAAGCATGATCCCCTGGAGATTGAGTTCCTAGATTTAGTTTTGTCTGTTGATCAAAAAAACAAAATATCCATGCGAGGGTATAGGAAATCAATGGCTACTAATAGCCTTCTCTTGACCAGCAGCTCTCATCCAAAGAAACTGAAGGATTTGATTCCCTTTTCTGAGTTTTAAGGTTGAGGCATAATTGTAGTAATTATGAAATCTTTAAAAATCAATCTATGGACCTACAAGAACGTTTTTTAGCGATTGCTGGGAAGGGGAGTCACGTGATGCGGCGCGGAGAGTAGAAGCTTTGCTGTGAGCTCTGCTCCTCTCGCCCGCTAAAAGTGTGAATATTTCATTCCAAACCCGTGATTCACAATATCCAGCTTCTTTGCAGTGCCTAAACCATTAAAATTGAAGATTTACTTACGACTGGCTTCAGCACTATGTCTAATCCATCGGAGCAGGAAGGGCCAGTCCGAGAGTTGGAGGCCAAGTGCCCGCATCGGAGTTCTTCGCCTACGATTTCAGTGGAAGAGTTGTCACCCACCCATGTATACTCTGAGCTAACTACTATTAAAGAAGCTCTTCTAAAGTTAATTGAAGAAGTCACCGACTTTAAACCAGATTAACTCAGTTAGTCCGCCGGGTTACTGATACTGAAGCGAGGATAACCTCGATAGAAAGGAGGCAAGAGAAAACCAAACCTGAATTGGCAGAAATTAAAAAAACAGTCACTAAACTTGAAGATCACTTGGAGGACTTAGAGGGGAGGAACAGAAGAAATAATTTGGTGTTACTTGGGCTACCTGAGGGTGATGAGGGGCCGAACACTATACTTTTTTTGCAAAAGTTTTTAAAACAAATGGTAGGCCCCTCTCCAAATGGCCCAGAGTTCGTGATTGAAAGAGCTCACCGGTCCCTACGAGCCAAGCAACCAGCATCGGAACCTCCCAGACCACTAATCTTCAAGCTACTCAATTATCTGGATCAGGATTTTATTTTTAAAGAATTCAGGAAGTTATCGGCCATACTATGGGAGGGCAAAAAACTGAGGCTTGTCCCAGACCTGACGGTGAAGATGCGCCAACTCAGGGCGGCCTATCGCCCTATTACCTCCAAACTGTTTCAGCGGGCATTAAACACCGAATGATGTATCCAGCCCGTTTAGAGGTGTCCCTGAAAGATGGATCCAAACGTTTCGATTCGCCGGAGGAAGCAATGAAGACCCTGAGAAAATGCTATCCAGACTTGTTCCCTAAAGGATGAGGCTGTAATCTACAATGTGGAGCCTGAAGATCTAGGTGGGATTTTTCTAGAAGACCTGGGATCAATAAGCTGTTACCAATTTTTGGTGTGACTTTTCTCCTTCGATGGAGATATACAAATCTGAGGTTCTTCACATTTTGTTACAAGAACAATCTTGGACTATAATTTTCTTTAGAGGGTTAATAATAGAAAGTTCAATTTTGTCTCTGTAATTTGTTTATCTATTGAGGACTACTCAGATTTTACCTTTAGCCACTAGAGGGAGCTCTATCTTTACGAATGGGTAAACATGAGTAGCCTTACTTGTAGCTGTTAAAACTTACCCAAACATTTTACAGACACGCTGTCTATAGTCAAATGCTGCAACATAGATTTTGGTTGGGGTTTCTCCCAGGTGGATTAGGGTCTAAGTGGCAGTGATGTGTTTTTCTTTTTTTTTTGCAACCTCAGATAATTTGCAGCAAGTATAGGTCACATTTGAAGGAGCTTATTAGCTCTCCAGCTTTATTTTTAGAAGCTAATTTTGCTTCACACTCCCTGTTGGATTTTGAAGTAGATGCCAGAGTACAAACTTTTTAAGGCCAGTGAGTATAGCAGCATGCAATACCCGGTCTATAGAAAGTGTGGACAATCTCAATCCTGTTAAGTGTTATGTGCAGGGTCTATGATCAACAGTCTCTTTCTCTCATTCTCGGATACCCAGGCAAAGTCCCAAGGAGGTCAAGGGGCTAAGCCTTGCTGTCACGTATACACTATTTCAATTTTGTTTGGTAGCAAAGCAATATTTAGTTTATGGAGTTGACCTAACTTATTCCCTCTATGCATGCGTTCCCTACACATATGGTGTTTTGCTGTAGTCAAAGAGGCTACCAAACTTCTTGGGAGGGGTAATGGAGTGGAGAATCTAAATAAATGTTGGGGTACAGCTGAGAGTATTCGCTAAGTTTCCCCCAGCTTATTTTTTTCCAAGTTCAGGTATCGGGGAAGGGAAGAGTTCACTTTCTAGCGTGCACCATGGACCAGATGTCTAGGCATAGGCTACGGGCCTGGTTACACAGACTGATAGATAGAGTAAGAAAATTTGAATCTTGGTTACAGGTTTGGGGGTGGGTTAAGTTGTGGGCTATCGGGGTTTTTTTAAGGATGGATGGTAGAAATACACACTATTATATAGGGTATATTTGTCTGTATTTTTATGGCTAACTGTTTAAACATTCTCTCTTGGAATATAAAAGGAGGGAGAGACAACAAGAAGAAATATGTCATTCTGAACCATCTTGCCAAATTTGACCCATCAATTGTGTTCCTCCAAGAAACTCACATGTTATGCGAACAGTTGCATTTTTTTAAAAAGAGATGGGTTTTTGGATCAGGATTCACATCTAACAAACAGGGAGTAGCTGTACTTGTGGCAAATAGAGTTCCATTTACACCATCAGAATCTATTTCTGATCCTGAAGGCAGGTTTATTTTTGTTATAGGCAAAATTAGTAGCTTAGACATTGTCCTGGGCTCCATCTATGGACCAAACTTAGAGTCCCCACCCTTCTTTATGCACTTGGCTATGGTTCTGGCCCCTTTCTTAAAATTGCCTGTCTTGATGGGTGGTGACTGGAACCTGGTACAAACTAATGATTTAGTTTGTACTTATTACAGAGGAGTAAAAATGTCCCCCGCACAGAGAGCTCTACAAGAATTTACATTATTGCTGGGCCTTTTGGAACCTTGGAGGATAATCAATACCTCAAACAAAGAATTTACATTTTTTTCCCCAGTCCACAAAAGTTATTCTTGCCTCGACTACTTTTTAATCAGTCAACAGTTGTTACCCTACATAATGGATGCCAGAATGTTGGCCCGAGTAATTTCAGACCATTCACCTATTAAGATGCAATGTATGCTACCAAATATTTTAATAAGATCCTACTCATGGTCACTTAATAACAAGTTACTGTCTGATAATCAAATAGTGGTGCGATTCCAAGAATTTTTATCAAATTCTAATAGTACTAACTGGGGCTCGATCCATGCAACAGATTGGGCATGGGCCGCGCTGAAAGCTACTTGGAGGGGGGAACTTATTTGTGTAGCATCGGTACGGAAAAGGAAAAAAAGCAATTTTTTGATCAATTGCTTGGATAAAATTAGGGCTCTGGAAAATAAGGAGGTTGGCACACTTTCCCCATCACAAGAGCAAGAACTTTCTGCCCTTAGAGCCACTTATACCAGTGTTCTTTGGGAATCAGTTGATAGATCTGCTTCTCTGCTAAAAGCCTCATACATTGGCCAAGGGAGCAAAGCAGGCAAGCTTCTGGCCTGGCAATTGAAGCAGCACTCAGCCTCTAAATGGGTCACAGGCTTAAAACATCCTCAGACAGATGTTTTGATTACTGACCCTGCAGGAATATTGGCATTGTTTCAAGACTATTACAAATTATTATACTTTGCAGAACCGAGAACTCTTGAACATGACAACAAGATGTGGGCTTTTCTTGAAAAGATCACTTTCCCCTCCATGACAGAGGAAGCCAGATCAGTCTTGAATGCCCCCTTCTTGGGCAAGGAAATATCAGAAATCATCGACTCCCTAAAACCAGACAAAGCACCGGGTCCCGACGGTTTCACTGGCCCATTTTATAAGACCTTCAAAAAGTCACTAATTCCTCTGCTACTTCAAGTATACGTCTATTGGTGTTCCCATGAGGTTAGTGAGCAAGCATTATTTGAGGCAAGAATAACTCTTTTGCCCAAGCCAGGGAAAGACCTGTCCGAAATAGGAAATTACAGGCCTATTTCGCTTCTCAATGTAGATGTTAAAATCTACGCTAAAATTTTAGCTAATAGACTGGGGAAAGTATGGAAGGGGCTACTCAGTACGGAACAGGCAGGGTTCGTGGCTGGGCGATCCTCTGCGGACCACTTTAGGAAGCTATTCCACCTAATTTCCACGTCTGGGGCTCCTGAGCTAGAGGCAGCTCTGGTATCCCTAGACGCGGAAAAGCTTTCGATACAGTAGAATGGCACTTTATGTTTACAGTACTACAGAAATTTGGCCTTCTCCAACAATTCATTAATCACATTCGTGTCCTCTACTCATGCCCGTCGGCTAGAATTCAATGCAACAACTTTATTTCGGCTGTTTTCCGCCTATCTCGAGGCACCCGCCAGTCTGTCCTCTCTCTCCATTTCTTTTTAATCTGTATATTGAGCCTTTAGTTAGGGCCTTGAAATCAGACAATTTAATACGGGCTATCCATGTTGGCAACCTCGAATGCAAGTTATCCCTTTTTGCGGATGACTTGCTTATGCTCATAGAGAACAGCAGGGAATCCTTACCCTGGGCATTGCAGGTTATCTCCTGTTTTAGCTCCTTTTCAGGCTATAAACTTAATAGAAACAAAACTACAGTGTACACGTTATCTCCTCTTCTGTCGAGGGATTGGTGCTCCTCCTTGGGCCTACAATGGGAGAATGATTGCCTTGTTTATCTGGGCATTAAAATTTCAAAAGACCTTACTACCCTTGCGAACCTCAACCTAATTCCTTTGCTTAAAACTATTAAAGAAGACCTGGAGAGATGGAATAAATTACCTCTATCTTTCTGGGGTAGAGCTAATACTTTAAAAATGGTTATCTTACCCAAATATTTCTATCCCCTTTTTAACCTTAACATTTATCTGCCCAAGTCTTTCTTCAGGCCCTTATACAGAATCTGTTCAGATTTTCTTCAGAAAGGTAAAGCCCCGCACCGGGCGTACGCTAAGCTCTCCCGCCCTAAGAAACTGGGGGGTCTCCAACTGCCTGACTTTTACGTTTATAACCTGACTATCCACACCATGAGATTTTCGTGTTGGGTGTCCGTAGCTGAAGCAGCTCCGGAATTTTCCTCCTGGTTAAACTTGGATCGATCCCTAATAAATATTTACAAAGTAGACTTGGAGGCCTTGTTATATACTCTTTGGTCTAAAGTCTCAAAAAACATAAAGAACTCCCTGCTAGGATGGTATATGAAGGCTCTACAGCAGCTCTGCTCTTTACTTCACAAATCTAACCTAAGGGACCTTAGGCCAACCTTTACTTAATAACCCAAACTTACAAATAGGTAACCGCCCAATCAGTAACTTGCCAGGCAAGTACCCCTCCAAAACCCAATTGGCATGCCTTGTTTCGGCTGGCTCATTGCTGCCGATATCCGCGTTAGCCAATAAATTCGAGGTAGGTCCCAAAGATCTACTACGACTGTACCAGGTTTGCCAGTGTGTATACTCCTTTTTGGGGAAAGATCCATGGTCGGAAGGAGTCGGAGTTATGTTAGAAAAATTGAGGAATTTAGCAGAGAGCCAGAAAGCAATTTCCAAGATTTATAAATCAATTTTGTCAGATTTAATGTACAAGTGTACTCCTACAGCACACTATTGGGAGATTAACCTTGCTAAAAGATGGCCCGGCCAAAACCTGGGAAAAGATTTGGATTGATACCTATTCTCTTATTAAACAGAATAGACTTAGGAATATCCAATTTAGCATCCTGCACAATCTTTATTTTACTCCTGCCAAACTATCTCGGATTTATAAGATCTCTTCATCCGAATGTGAAGATTGTGGAGGCTCACTCATTACTTTATACCACAAATTGTGGGCCTGTCCTAAAATTGTCAAATTCTGGAACTCAGTCAAACAGTGGGTGGCTCCATTTTTTTACATCTCAACCCTTTTTAATGAAAATACATGTTTACTAGGGATGTATGCTCAAATTCCTACCCTGTCTCAAAAGATGCAAGTGACCATGATAGCCATGGTTACCAAACTGCTAATACTTCGGCATTGGCAGAACAGATGGGAACCTTCGTCAAAAGAACGGTGGGACGAGTTTTTAAACGCCTTAAACGCGGAGAGGTGTAAAACCCGCTTTTTTCAATCTACTGAGAAATTCCACAGAAGCTGGGGTGGATTTCTTGCAAATCTGAAAATCAAGTACGGATATTAAAAGAGAATGAGCAGCGAACTCCCCTGATCCTGGGTTTCCTTTGGTGCAAAAGACCAGGTCAAACTCATCCAATCGTTGACTGCATCTCCCCTCAAAATAGATTGCGACTTTGGACTTTGGCTTTTCACAGAAAGGTTTTTTTTTCCACATGCTTCAGGACCCCCTTTTTTTCTCTTTCGTCCTTTAGGCAATGTTTCTTCAGTTGTCACCCTCTCTGTCAGCTCAAGAGTGCTGTTCCTTTCTTACAGTTTAACCTAAATTTTGCCACATTACAAACCTGTAAAGAGAGTAATTTTGCATAATATTTTTATGTATTTGTTGCCAAAGGTGGGGTGGGTGGGGCTGGGGTTTTAGTTTCAGGTTTTCCTTCATTTTTTTTTCTTTTATGTAGGTATTGACGTGTACAAATGCTGTCTACCACTCTCTTGGCAATGTTTGTTCAGTTCTGACCTTATTTGTATTGAGTTGGAAAAAAATAAAGTTAATGGGAAAAAAAAAGAACATTTTTTAGCTAGGGGTTATGCACCAGAATTAATAAAACAAGCATACGAGAATGCTTCAGTACTGAGCAGGAATGATTTAACACCTAAGAGAAGAACTACCAACATAGATAACAAAATTGTAATGTATTTGTCACTGAATTCAACCAAATATCAGGACAGTTGGGAAATACAATAACAAAATTATTGCCAATATTAAGGAATGACCCTCTGTTAGGAACACAGATTGGTGAAAAGCCTAGAATTACATTTAGACATGGAAAAAACCTAAGGGATATTTTGGTAAAAAGTCAGTATGTTGAACCACAAAATGTTGCCCACACTTGGATACCTATGAAGCCCAATGGTATGCACAGATGCGGCAATTGCAACATCTGTGCATACTACTCTCAAGGTACAGTCTTTCAGGCCCCTACAAACAAGAGGAAAGTGTACATATGGCAGTTTAGATCTTGCATTACCACATACACAGTATATTCACTGTGGTGTGATTGTGGCAAGGTATATGTGGGAAGGACAATGTGACCATTAAGGGTTCACATACAAGAACATGTCAGAGACATAACAGACTATGATATAGACAGTCCTGTAGCTGCACACTTCCTCAAACATCACAATAGTGATCTGAAATCATTCAAGTTCACTGGTCTGGAGCAAGTCAAAGCAGGAAAAAGAGGGGGTGATAGCCTAAATAGGCTATCACAGAGGGAAAGCTCTTGGATATTTTCTTTGAATGCATTATGTTCAGAGGGTTTGAATCAGGAATGGGACTTAAAGTCATACTTGTAGAATGATAAGCCACTGTGAAATGTTGTCCCCACTCCCCCTTTTCTCTCTCGCTCACCTCCAATAAAGTGTCCCAATGTTTAGTTATATACAGTATATTAAACTTTTTCCAGTTCAATAAACTTATGAGACACATTAGCCAAAGTGCGAATATACTGAATGTAATGAATCTGTGCCCCCCACAAGCGTCCTGACCCTTTCTAACTTTTTTGTTGTTGAATGAAATTAACATTTGTTTTGTTGATGTACTGTAATACAAGGCTTGATTGATTATTTCTTTTGCTCCCTCTTGCAACGGGAGTTGGTTGGTGAGTATTGGGATGCCAGGTACCACACTGATTATGGCTAATTTGCAATCTATGATTTGTGGATTTGCTCCCTTTTCCTGCTGCCAAAAGGATCAGTATGAATAAAGACGAAAGTCACAACATTTGGAATTTAACCAGAAGAAGGCAGGGTTTATTCTTTCTGGGTTTTTTTTTTCAATGTATTTCATTCATTTTTGTATTATTTTAATGACACTAATGCTGGCATAAGACTGGATCATGGCTTAGTTTGCAGCTATTTTTGTCAAATTAGTGACATGAAACTAGTAAACTGAGCATAGCATTTTACAATTGTTGAAATGTACTAGTCTGAGCTAAGTTATGTCTTATAAAGTGATTTGAGATAATATGCATGGTGTGTTAACACCATGTAAAATGAGTCTTTTACATTGTTTAATTTAGTATTTGCTCCTTTAAGAAGTTAATTACAAGTTGATGATATCACAGTATTTTCTGTATAAAACTTGGTTGTCAGGTCTTGGTACCTATCTCCTGATGAAGCCTTACGTGGCGAAGTGCCTGGTCACCTGACCATATGGAGTCCACCTTGGTAAATTCTGTGCTTGTAATATATGCTAATATAGCAAGTTAAATAAAAACACTTGCTTATCAATCAATCAAGAACACTTGCTTATCAATCAATCAACCAATCAAGCATTCAAACTTTATTTAACCAGGCATCAACACCATTGAGCAAGCTCATTTTCAAAGTGGTCCTGGACAATAAATAATACAATATATAATCACATATGCAGAAGTCCAGAAGCAACAGCGTAGTACAAGTAAAGGTCGATATGGACCAACATACAAGTTTAACATAGGGTCACGCAGTTACAGTTCATAATGAAGTCACATGGGAGAGAAGAGATGATAATCCAAGGCTAGCTCTGCTAAATGGAGGCTAGTACCTTCATTAAATTAGCAAGGGGGGGGAAGAAAGATCATAAGTGTGCTAGGAAGGAAGGGAAAGGATGCAGAAGACCAACAATGGAGGAGAAAAGCTAGTAAGTACTGGGTTTCCCTTGTGAGGGATGTGAGTTGAGAGAAATTCTGTTGCATTAGAATTGAGGAAGGAGCCAGAAGCTAAGGGCTCAAAGACACCTAAAATAACTGCAAGTTTCCCTCAGATATTCAGATATCAGAGCTTTGAATGTGAATAGACTTGGGAGTGAGGAAAGCTTTAGTGAGCTTTGCATAGTGTTCCATAAAGATGGGAGTGAAAAATTGATTACGGATGAGCCATAGGTAGTATTCACTCTGGGTATCTGGAAACAAAGTGTGGTGTAGCATCTCAAGCCATAGAATCCATCGGCATGCTTGAAAAAGCTTGAGATATATGCAGGAAGTTTGTCAGATAGTGCTCTAAAGAGGCAAAGGAGAGCATTTCTTTTCCTGCTTGTTGGGAGAGTGAGGCCCATCCCAATTCTTGGTACAAGAGGCAGTGATGTGTGCGAAGAGGCAGGTTAAAGATTAATCTTAAGGCTCGGTGGTAAAGAGTGTCAAGTTTATTTAGTACTGATGAGGGGCAATGATTGTAGAGGAAGTCAGCATAGTCCAGTAAGGGTAGGAATGTGGATTGTACTAGACTCTTTCTAGCTTCTACGGTAAGCAGATGTTTAATACAGTAGAATAAGCCTAACCGCTGTCTTAACTTTTTCGAGACTTTGTTCAAGTGGCACAGAAAGTTAAGCTTGTTGTCCAGCCAGAATCCTAGATATTTGAAGGTATCAACTATTTCTAGGGGTTTGCCCAAAAGCGTTAGTATCTTGGGGATGTGTGTAGGTCCAGAGACTGTTTTTGGTGAGATAAACATGGCTTTAGTCTTTTTGGCATTGAGTAGGAACTTGTGTTTGATAAGGTTGTATTGAAGAGTGATAAAGTCTTGTTGTAAGTCCTCATGGGTCAAGTGCAGTGACGAATTTGAAGTGTAGAGTACTGTATCATCAGCAAATAAGTGCACATTAGCTGCGCATAGATGAGATTCCAGGTTATTAATATAGATTGCAAATAGGATAAGGCCCAGGATGGAGCCTTGTGGGACTCCTCGAAGAACAGATTTTTGTGGAGACAGGTCACCTGCAGATTTGACTTGTTGCAACCTATTGGTGAGGTAGCTGGTGAACCATTTAATGGCAGGACTATTAAGACCAATATTGCTCGGTGTAGTAAGCAAGATGCCATGATCCACGGTATCGAAGGCCTTACTGAGATCGAGGAAAAGGGCAAACACATGTTTCTTAGAGTCCAGGGCAATTTGCCAGTTACTTTTGCAAGGGCAGATACAGTGCTATGTTTGGCCCTAAAACCGGACTGTGCAGGGTTTAGCAGTTTCTGCAGATCCAAGTGTTCTCTAATTTGGGTGTTGACAATTTTTTTCCAGTAATTTTGAAAAGGTGGATAGTATGGAAATGGGCTGATAATTGTTCAGGTCACTTGGATCTGCTGACTTGAATAGAGGTTAGATGTAGGCAGTTTTCCACAACCCTGATAGCTCGCCCTGTTTCAGGGATGAGTTAAATAAATGGGTGATAGGGGCGGTCAAGTAGAAATAGCCAAGCTTTAGGAAGAAAGGTTCGATATTGCCTGCACCGGCACTCTTTTTAGTGTCCAGTGACAGAAGAAGGTATTCTACTTGTTTAAACATGACTGTATGAAAGCTGAAATGAGAGGGATGTGGTTGGTTAGGATTGAGATTAGCATTAGGTCTAACCAAGCAGTCCCCTAATGGGCTAAGCTTATTGATAGGTGATGTGTCAAAGGCTAGCCCTGCAGTGGAAAAGTGTTAATTGAGCTGCTCTAATATGGCAGCTGTCTGTAAAAGTAACTCCGTTGGACACAATTTTGGCTGGAAGGAAGGCGTCAGAATGCTGACCTTCAACCTCTTTGAGGATGTTCCAGAATTTGGCAGAGTTGTTTTTGTTGTTTTCTAGTTTTGCCTGGAAATATCTAGCTTTTTCAGACCTAATTAGTCTCGTGCAAGCATTTCTAAAGATGCGAAATGCTAGCCAGTCAGCCTCCATGTGCGAGTTCTTCACTCTTTTTCACCAGTAATCTCTTTCCTTGAGCTCTTTCTTCAGGTTGGGAAAGAACCAGCCAGGAGATCTTTTTTTGACCTGATCAGCCTAAGGGGGATGTGTTTGTCAATTAGCCCCATTAAGAGGCTATGAAAGATATTAAATGCCTCGCTAAGTGAAGGGGCTAGCTAGAAGTCCTGCCATCTGATGTTACTTAGGTCTTTCAGGAAGGCATTCTGGCAGAACTTTTTCAGACATCTTTTCAGTATGAATTTGGATGCTAGTTTTCTTTGGGGAGAGTGTCTGATGCAGGCAACAGCACAGTGATCACTTACGTCATTGAAGAACACTCCGGTATGCGAGATGTTATGAGGCTTGTTTACTAACATAAGGTCCAGAAGGGAGCTACACCCAGGGTTCTTTCTGTTGGGTCTGGTGATTGTAGGTGTTATTTGAGCCAGTCTATTCGCATCACAGAGATCCTTTAGCTTCTTGGAGCTGTCATCATTCCAGTTTAGGTTGAGATCCCCCATTAGAATACACTCGGTATTAGCTGAGACAATTAGGCTTTGGAGATGCGGCAGGACGGCCAAGCGACCAGAAAGTGGTCGATAGCATGCTGCAATAAGGATTGCTTTTTCAATGGAGAGGGATAATTTTAGTACCAGGCATTCAAATTGCTTAGACTTTAAAGTACAATCTATGGCTGAGACAGTGAATTTGCTTTTAGCATAAATTACAACCCCTTCTCCTCTAGTCAGTCTATCACAGTGGTATTTATTGTATGGTATGGTATTGTATGTTGATGGAATTGTCTGGGGTCAAGAATGTGAGCCAGAATTCTGTTATCATAAAGAAATCAGGAGATGCATGCAGAGCTCAAGTCTGTATGATGTCGAGCTTCTTCAGTAAACTACAGACATTTATGTGAAGAAAGCTGATACCTTTGTATTTTGGGAGGTCTGCAGGGGTGTCCAGTGAGGCGGGTGGGCCTGGGTTTAGTTCAATGTTTCCAGAGCAGAGTAGGAGAAGTAGTAGTATTTTCTTGAGATAGTGCCTTAGTCTACTAAAAAGTCTCTTTTTGCTCTGTCTGGCATGTGTTGGTTTGGTGGTGGCTATGTTATGGGGATTAACGCAATTTGATAGAGATACGGCATAGATGATAGTTATGTCTGACAGGTTCAGTGGTGTATGCACGTATTCTTTGGTCAATGCCTAGTGTGAGGAGGGGCATGACCATAAGGCAGTCATCATGTTGCCATGGCCCATTAGGAGAGGGCAAAACATGGTAGTCGCTAAAGGGGGAGTTTTGGCCATGTTATAAATTGATAAATTAAATTTTGAGGGGGGGTGAATGATAAAAGTATGAGGCAACTATACACGAGAGTATCCACAAGTGGCATTTTTAGAAGGAGTTATCTCCTAATACTGGCATCATACACGAGGTTGACAGGACTAAAAGTATTACTTCTGCAAAAAGGCAGGGATAGATGAGGCTAGAAGATGGGTGTGGCAAGTGGCACTTGGTCCAGTAGGCAATTAGAGGGCTCGTCTAGCTCTCAATGGAAGAGCATTTAATAGAGGCCGGGGTCAGAGTGGGTGATGTGGGAAGAAAATTCAGAGCAAGCTTGGTAGGGAGTGAACAAGAAACAAGTTGAAAAAGACCTCAGAAACAAAGTTCCCACGGTGGCCAATCACAGGTGAAGCCGTAAAAGCGGCAGCCAATAGGTGGTGATTCCTGAAGTAACTGTCCAATCGGGACTCCAGAGCTAATCCCAGAGGCTGAGAGCAGGCTTACCCGGATTGAGGGGTCCTAGGCAGGCTGGTGGAGGGTGCACGGCCAGCTGGCTTCTCCAGCCATGGCCATAAAGACGTGGAGTCAATTGCCCAATCAGGGGCTCTTGGAGCCGGCTTGAGGGCTCCAAGGTGGACTGGTGGAGGGTGCACAGCCGGCTGGCTTCTCTAGCCACATCCGTAAAGGCGTGGAGTCGATCACCCAATTAGGGGTTTCTTGGAGCCAGCTTGAGGGCTCCTAGGTGGGCTGTTGGAGGGTGCAAGGCCAGCTGGCTTCTCCAGCTGCAGCTGTAAAGGCATGGACATTATGTTATACACTCGGACTTTGAGTTTAATACTTCATTGGAGCTCCACAGGTCCTGGCTCTGGAGTGCTAATGAATCATTTGTTGTTTGTCATTACTTAGGGCCACAGCCCTGCACTAGCACCCTGCCCTGGTCCTGAGCGCAGTGCTTCCTTGTATGAATATTACTTTAAGTGGGTCTGATAAAACCTAGAACAACCCCCTGGGATGCTGTACCCACCCACAATATCATAGTGTCACCCTACACATGGATTAGTTTCACAAACCCCCTTACCCATATTTCACGTTAGAATTATTGACTCACTCTAATAATATGCTCACATACCAGGTTTATAGAAACTTGTTAACCAACAATTTATTTACAAGGGGGAGGGTTAGGAAAGGGTAAAAATGGAGGTAGGGATTAAGCGACAGTTTTGGTTTGGCATCTCATAAATCTGCAATAGAATTGGCATCAGGCAATCTTTAATAAAGAATAATCATTTGCATTTTAAATTCAGACATTTATATTTCTGGACACCCATCAATTTTTTGATGGCTTTAAGATTTCTTTCTAGCTACATTATCTAGCTGCATGGGTGTTAAGCATTACATTGCCCCCAATAGGTACCAATCCCCAGTCTATAATAGAACCCTGTAATTCTATTTTAACCCTGGGTTCCAGTACTAAATTATTAGTTGCAGGCCTGATAATGTTGCAGATGGTTGACCGGCATTGTGGCCCTTAAAGGAAAATCAGATTAGCCTTGAGTTGTATTTGTTAAACTTTAACTCTGTAGATAATCAGGCAATTCCCTCACTGTGGTAACTTGAGCTTTTGATACTGAACTGGGCAAACACAAACAACTATTTGCCGTACCCTTCTGAAGCAGAACTAGTCTGTCTACTCACGGTTCTGTAGTCAGGCATATTAGGTGCAAAAGGATTCTTTCAAATAGTTGTAAGGTAGATGCAATCCATGCAGGTAGCTTTAGCTGAGTTGCAGGCAGGAGCTTGTGCTGACCCCTCCTTCGTACAGGCTCTTTCAGCTTGCAGGCTGCAACTTTCTCAGCTTCCTTGCAGGTGCCCCTTCACTGGGCTTGAAGTCACATTCTGGAACATTCTGAAAACAGACCAGGCTGGGATCAGGGCCAGCATGTCCCATAACCCCCACATTTAGACTATGCCCCTCAGGGGGAGACGCATATGGCAGTGCTAAGGCTGACACACTACCAGCCTGCTGATCCAAGACAGTCTCTTGTTCAAATTCAGGCATTTCAGTTTGCTTTAAACCATCACAGCAATTCAACCACATGGCCAGTGTGGCAGATGTGGTCCTTTCACAAGACAGGTCACAGTCTCACAAAACAGGGGTGCATTATCAGCAACTTTAGGGACGACCCAAACTCTTCCATAGAGCAAACTAGAGCTTAAGGCATGGCTCACCACCAAACAGGCGACAGAGCTTAAGGCATGGCTCCCAACCAAATTAGGCACTTTACTTGTTAGCAAATTCTTTTTACAGTAACTTCTCACAAGCACAAATTTGGGCTTCTCACAGCTGGATCGCAACATCACAGATCCTTTTGGCCAGCTGGTGGTTGGCAGCTCCAATTAGAACATTTATGGTCCTCCCAAGTAATTTTAGGTAATGATCTGATCTCAGGATATTTTCTTTTACTTCCTGTAGGCACACTAAACAGCCACATCAAGCATTTCCATTGCAGGACTTTCCATGGTCATTTACTCAACTGTCCACCCCATCTCTGAGCACTGGGTGCTCACAGGGTGTAGACAGACATTAAGCATCTTTTAGATTCTTGGCCCTAAGAAGGTCTCCGAGTAACTAGTACATTAAGTAGAAGTTTACTCACTCAGGATCAGCATGCAGCTTTCTATTAACTGAAGTCACAGGATTCATCAGCACTCTCACTGCTGAGGTAGAGACATTGTTGCAGCCCTCTCACAACTGCAGGCAGACTTCTTTGCAGCTCTCTCACAGCTGAAGCTGAATCTGGACTCTTCCCCGCATTACCTCCAAACCTGGAAAGACAAATGCCAGCCTTGGGGCACATGTATTTGGCAACCCCCAGGCCAGCCACTTCAATGTCTTGCAGCCACATTTCTTAGCAAGCGGCCAGAGCCCCCTTCCCTGTGAAGGGGTTTCAGCTCAACTGACTCCAGACTGAAATGTCTCTGGTGTTTTGGGAGCTCTCAGCAGCCCCTGATTGTCTGATTTACTTGTCTCTCTCAAAAGTTACTATTCATCAGGCTCTCTCGACACCTGATAGGTTCCTTGTTTAGTCGCCAACATTTGTCCCTGCTTTTTTCCCCACAAGTCTTGGCACAATCCCATCAGTCTCTGATCAAAATTCTAGCTTTTTAATTGGCTTACGTTAGGTCAAAGGTTGCAGATATGGCTGAGGTTTAACACAGTCTCAAGCAGTCCCAGCAGTGTCCCAACTTTAAAAGTCTGGTGCAGCCAGAGTGAACATTTTATTTAAATCATTGCCCCACTCTTTTAAAGCAATGACTGTGCCCTGTCAAGAGGTTTCCTTATTTTACATTTATCTCCTGTCCTTAGCCTGTCACTGCTGCTGAAATAAGCAGTCTCTAGGCAGAAAACAGGTTCCCTCATGAATATTAATGCAAGCTCTCATTAATATTCATAAGTGGGACCTAAACACACAGTGCGATTAGCGCTCTTTATTTAAAATAAAGGCTTCTCTTGAGCCTTGTTCAAGTCACTGGCTCTGATCTGCTCCAAATGGGGACCAGGACCATCAGAAAGCCATCCATTTGAATGCAATCATGGTCTGAAAGCAATGCTGTGCTTCTGGACATGAGCGGGTCACCAACTGCTAAGGAGAGCATAGAGGAAGACAGCGGCTCATGATTCAGCTCCTCTGGCCCCCACCCAGAGACTACCAGAAGAAGCAGGGGCCAGACAGAGGTTTTAGGCACACAGTGGCATATTTGGACCAGGGCTGGGGTGGTGCAAACACCAGGGAAAATGGGGGAACACCAAGAGACAACGGGAGACAAGTGGGAGATCAGAAGGCAAAACAGGTATGCCCCAGAGGAGGGTTACAATTGCAAACTGCACAACAGTCTAAAGTTGAAGCTTTTTCCACAGTTGCCCATAACCATAACAAAATGGAAGCTGGCACAGTCACTGTTTGTCCTATTTGCTTAGGGGACTCTGCTATGCTGCCAGTCCTTGAAGGTGCTGAGAGGAGTCATGCTCTTTTCTCAAAGTAGTGCTGAAGCTGGTAATCTTGCATGGCTTTTGCTCTCACCATGCCACAGATGCTGGAGAATGGCACCTGCCAGGGATCTCCCACAATGCCACACTTTCCCTTCTTCTCAGTAGTCCAAGTGAATTAGCCAATCATATAGGCCACTAAGTCCTTTGCACAACATTGCTTATACATAACAACCTTCTAAGATGGTGCCACCCCGGGAAACAGTCTCAGGAAAATGTTGTGTCTCAGGAGCGAAAAAAAACCTGACTCAGTCCAAGCACAGTCTCCACACTCTGCTGAGCCCCAGAAATAAGTTCAGGTATGGAATTGCACTCCACAATAGGATCCCAGATGTTGTAAGCCCCTCCTTCATTTGTCTGGTGGCCTGATGGAACACAAGGGAGGAGAGCTTGGCAACACAGACAGCAGTCCCAAAATCACAAATGGCAAAGGTTACCTGGGTTCAGACTTTGTGATTCATTGGAGACCAGGCAGAGGTGTTCAGAGCCATGGGGGTAAAAGGCATCTAGATGGGGTAACTAGATGGTTACAGGTTGGAACAGCAATTCATTATTAAGTATAACGTCCACACTGAGAATGCAGTGAATAGAAGAAATATAATTCTCTAAAAACAGTAAAACTTCCACAACATGGAGCAGTGGGAAACAAACGGCATGCAGTTTGAGGTAGCTGCAGTTCAGTGACAGAGAGCCATGGCACACTGCTTAGTGATCTGGGCTGATCAGACAAAGGTAATCCTTTAAAGCTGAATAAGGCTTCCATTTAATGGTAGTAGCACAGATTTCATGAAGGCAGAAATTTCTTTTAGACACTGCAGATTCCACATCTACTGGGTTCCTCTCTCTATTTCTCTCTCTCTCTGCACTGACTATCTCTTCTGGCGCACTAGGCTCTGAACATCCCAAGGCATCCAAACACTTGCTCTGGCTATCCCAAAGATGCACCAGTGCTGACCCCAAAAACATCTTTTGGGCCCCACACTGCTCTGGTCCTGCTGCAGTGACACATTGGAAAGGGGAAGACAGGCTGCCACCACTGCCATCCTCGCAGAATGGGTTCTGACCACCGCACTGTCCCGACAGCAGGACCCCAACTTCAAGTTACTCCAGACCCAACTGCTGACCCACACTGTGCCACAGTTCACCTTTTGGGCCCTCCCAGAACTCCCTGGGCTATGGTTCCCATGATGTGGTAAATGGGCAACACCAATGCAGAACTACAGACAATTCTCACTGCCAAAGTGGCAAATGCATGGTTCGAATTTACTCTACTCACTAGTTCCTGGATGACTGTGTGCATACCACCCACAGAAGAATCCTGGCTGGGCTGGGGATAGTGAGGCTGCCCTGGCCCCAAACTTATAGCCTGTTTTTCCTGCCACCCCCCCGCCCTTGAAAGGGTGTCAAAATGTGCTATAAATATCTATGCTGGGAGTCATAGCCCCATCCAACCTGCAGGCATGCCATGACCCCACAGCCCAAAAAGGAAAAGGGGAGGAGCAGGGGCCAAATATGATGAATTTAGTAAATGAATGTATAAGCTAATAATATACACGAGGTGTGTTACGCAAGTATACTAAGGTGGTGGAGGGTGGAGTCATGAGTTTTAATTAAAAAGGTTTTTTAAATTGTATATTTATGATATTGTTTGTATGTTTTGTATTTAGAGATCAACACTACAGACTGGGGCCTGATGAAGTGGTGTTTGGCCACGAAACTGTTGCCCAGACTTTTTCGGTGTCGAAATATATTAAATAAAGGAGCTTTTTTTGCTACATATGTGTTATTATGTTTGCTTGCATGCATGTGCAAGAAACATAGTGCCATCATCTGAGTTTTCGGAGGTGTGTCACCCCCTCTTCCAATTCAGTCAGTGTGTTGGCAGCCGTGGCCAGTCCTCCAGTGCATGCTGGAGATGTCTATGACAACTCCAAAATGCAGTGGCGTACAGTTGAAAGGGGGAGCTACGCTTCAGTGAGCAGTGATCAGATATTGCCTGCTCATGAGCAGCTCCCCCTACACACACACACACACACACACAAACACACGCACGCATACTGCGTGCTGCCCCCCCCCACGCACTGTATAGCTGACGGGGGTGCCCAATCCCCCGTCAGCTCCACTGTCCTCCCCTCCCCAGAGTACAGGGTGCCACACTGGGAGCCCACCCCAGCATGGCAATAGATGCTATGGCCGACGGGTGTGTCCAATCCCTGTTGGCTCCACGCCCCCCCAACCAGCCGTCCTTGTGGTTCCCAGCATGGCAAACATCCCACGTTGTCATTTAAAAAACAAAAACAACCCGTAAAGAAAAAATGGTCCCACGCAGTTTCCCTCCCCACAACCTGCACCCACCCACTGCGCACCTGCCTCCCCACCACCCCCATGCCTACCTCCGAGTCCGGCGCAATGATTTTCGTGGACCAGGAACACGCTGCACTCTTCAAAGCCGACTGACATGAACTGAGGAAATGCCGTAAGCTGTATAATGGCATAGATAGGGTTTTTCAACTTTGTTGCATATCTCAGGCATTTTTGGAATTTTTGCACCAAATTTTCAACATGGGGTTTTGGGACCCTTCTCATGAATGATATCACTGTCATGGCATTAATCGGGCCCGAAGGGTGATTTCACAGTCACTGCGCAAAATCACCTTTCGGGACCGACTAACGAAACTCAGGACCACCTTGTGAATGAGCTTGCTCAATGGAGTTTTCCTGCAATAAACTTGAACTTGAACTTGAACTTGAAACAACACTGCCAGTGTTCATAAGGTGGGCTCTCAAGAAGCCTATTTTGAAAATTTGGTGGAATCCTAAAAATGACTGTTTTACGAGCGTGCGTTTTACAGTTCCTATGCACGCTCGTAAGTTCACGAATTTTCAGTATTTTCACTCCAGATTTTCAACATTGCCATTTTACCACACCTTCTTAAGAGTAGTACAGCTGTCATTTTTCACATCTCACCCAAATTGTGTTTCCGCCCATGTAGCGCACAATGGCACAGTCAGTGTGTGAAATCAATGTATGGGACAAATTAAGAAAATCACAGTGACACTGTTCATGAGCAGAGGTCTTAAAATGGCTATGTTGAAAATCTGGTGAAAAAATTCCTAAAAATGACTGTTTTACGAGCGTGTGTTTCGCAGTTCCTATGCATGCTCGTAAGTTTGCAAATTTAATATTTTCACTCCAGATTTTCAACATTGCCATTTGTTACACTTCCTTATGAACAGTACAGCTGCCATTTTCATATGTGCCCAAAATGTGTTTTCATAAATCGTAGCACACAATGGTGCTGTTGGTGTCGCAAAGCAATGTTTGACAGATTACGAAAATCACAGTTACACTGTTCATGAGCAGAGGTCTTAAAATGGCTATGTTGAATATTTGGTGACAAAAGTCCATAAAATGACTGTGTTACAAGTGAGCATTACGCAGTTTCCACTCACCCTCATAAGTTCATGACTTTGTAATATTTTCAGTACAGATTTTCACCAGTGGCATTTTCCCACACTTCCTTATGAACAGTACAGCTGTAATTTTTCACTACATGGCGGAAGTGTGTTTTCACACTTTCGGCGCAGAGATGCGTGGTCACTGTGGGAAATAATTGTTCGGGACAGATAAAGAAAATCACAGTGACATTGTTCATGATCGGAGGCACCAAAATGCCTGAGTTGACAATCTGCTGTAAAAAATCCCCAACCTAATTATATAACAGGTGTGCGTTGCACAGTTTCTATGTACGCTCATGACTTCACCAGTTTTTTATATTTTTACTGCAGATTTGCAACATTGCCATTTTTACACCTCCCATGAACAGTACAGCTGTAATTTTGACATCCTGTTTGAATGTTTTGCACCTGTGGTGCTAAATGCCATATCGCTCGTGCATACGCAGCTTCGCTAATAAACTGATATTGCCACTGTTCATGTGGGGTCACAAAAACCATGCTGAAAATTTGGGAGGAAAATACCAACGAATGCCTGAGGTATTAGGTTTCCAACCATAATGCCCAACCCTGTAGAGAATGACAGGCATCAGGGGTGTGACTTGGGATTCTTGCCTGTAATGCTCATACCATTCCACACCCTGCAGCCAGTGAGAGGCATCGAGGTATGCCTTGGACTCTTCGGCCCCAAAGTTCACCCCATTCTCCTATATCGCACCCATCTCACCATATTTCCTAATCGAATGGGGTGCGCATAAGGGCCAAAGAACCCAAGGCACACCTTGACACTTGTCAGTGTCTACAGGGTGGGGTGTGGTGAAGTGGCGTGGCATTATGCCTGACGACCCAAAGGCACACCCCAATGCCTGTCACTGTCTGCAGGGTGGTGGTGGGGTTGGCTTCAGTTCAATACTTCACTGCCATTCCTATTACGCAGCTCTGTAACTTCTACACTACCACTACCAATGCCAGCAAGTAAAACATTCGGCATTGACAAATGCTTGTTTTTTAGTGGAGTTCATCCTATACTAGTTCTAGATAGATTAATGTCACCATGATTTAGAATGACCCAAGATTTTATGTAGGAATGTAGGATTATGGGGCAACCTGAACCACTACATTAGCAGTGCCAAATAGTAAGCACCCATACTGGGGGGGGGTGCTTGCACTTTCCCCCTCTTTAAACCATTCACCTCCTGGTGAATGAAAGACCCAGTTATCGTGAGGACAGGCAGGGGGAATATCCGCACTCCCACCCCCACACACAACTCTCACCAACAAAGATGGGTGTACTGCTGCAACGGTGAATATCTCTGGGCCTACAATTCCCAAATACACACTTCCCTGAACAAGAAATGGCGACCCACTCCCTGTCTCCTGGGCAAACCTAGTCAGGTACTAGGGTGAGTGGCGTCCCAGCATTACCTACCAACCCATGACTGCTCAGTGCTGCTGCACCAACATTGAAGGGGGGGGGACACCAGTATGGCTAATCCTCAGTCCCTTATAACAAGGTTAAAATAGTAGCAATATTTTATAATAACAACAATAAGATTACAAATATAAATTTAACAGGCAAATTAATATTCACTCTGCAGGACAGTGAAAGATATTAACTCTCATTTTAAAAATAGATCTTCTGCAGGCACACGGATGCACTCAGCATACACGCACACAAGCACACACCAAGATCCACTCTCATGTTTTTGGCACCCTTCCCCCCAAACAGCAAAACAGTGATAGAACTCTGCAGTCCATAACCCAGTATGGTAGTCCATACTGCCACCATGTCAGGGCCAGTTCAAATTAGATTATAGGGGCTAAGCACCACTCATTAACTCCATAAACCAGCAACTAGCTAAACATGTGATACAGTAAAGTGTTAAACAGTAAATAAGAGTGGTCTCACCCAATCTCAAAAGGCAAAAATGTCAGATACAGATATTCATCCAAAACAGGACAGTTCTGCACAGAGATCAAGCCAGAGGGGACATTGGGCTCTACAGTCCAGTGCCACCCTCCTTGGAGTAATAGTATTGCAAATCTGGCTTGGTCATCTCCTCCCTAAATTAATCTTCACTGACCACATAGTACTTGGTGTGTTGTCCCATGATGTCCAGTACCATGGCAAAGTGCTTGAAAAGAGTCAGTACCGTCCAGACCGTAGATTGATACATGGACCTGGCAGTGGTAATAGCTGCAGGTTTGGGCTCTACGGTTCCTGGCCTGAACTTAATCAAGGGCTCCATAAAACATCCAATCCACATGCTTCTCCCCAAGGATATCCCAAATCCTGTCCAACACATTGGTATAATCCTCTCGGGAATATTCCCTGCGGATTATCCTATGGACCCACTGTTTTGCCTGGGACCACTCCAGAATGCTTCAGACACTTGTCCTTGGGGCCTTTCCATCTACCAGCCAAGTACCATTCCTGTACTTGAGATTCAAGGGATCATCAGGTTGAAGGTCATCCATTTTCTGCCAGAGCTGCTGACATGTCTGAGGCAGACACAGGCCCTTATCAGGAATGGATAGCTTGGGCTTGCCGAATGGTTTGGGAATCATTCTCTCCACATTCTGGTCCTCAAATGAAAGAAGCATAGCAAGCCTCCCTGGAGCATAGACTGGGAGGTCCCCCCCCCAAACCTCCCCATCTGATTCAGTGCTGTTGGACATCTCCCCCTCCAAGATCACATCAGGGGCTTCCACTTTCTGTAATACAGCTGTTCTTCTCAAAGTAGGCACAGCCACTGCAGGCATGGGGGTGGCTTGGGCTCAGTGGGCCCAACGGAGTTTGAATTCTTTTTCACCTACCCACTCCTTCTCCCTCTGCCATGAGGAGATGCAGAGCCCATAGGAGGAGAGTGGCTGGGCAAACGTCTATGCCCACTCTCTGCCGCGGGTGCTTCAGGCAAAGGTTCATTCATTGGTGGAATATGAGTCAGGAGGTCGAGTAGATCTATAGTGACTCACCACTTATCAGTTGTACTGTCTACATTTTGCAGTTCCCATATGCTGATCCAATGAGTTTTTGAATGATTCCATGGCCCTACATGAAACTACATTGTCTGGTAGCTTACTCCATGTAGACACCACACGCTGACTAAACTATTTGCCACTTTTAACTGTTCTATGTACTTTACCTCTTATTTAATTACTGTGTGATCTAGTTGTTTTTGGTTTGTGACATTTCTGCAAACCAATGGCTTCCCATATAAACTGATTTTTATTTATAAGCACTATAGACATAGCACAGATCGCCCCTGAATCTTCTGTATTCCACAGAGTATAGACCCAGATCTCTCAGCCTGTCTTCATAGGATTTATCTACCATGTTACTTATTATTTTTGTCATTTTTTATTGTACTCTTTCTAATATATCTGTATTTCTGTTTGTTTGTGATGCACAGAAGGGAACAATACTCAAGGTGAGGTCTTACAAGAAACCAGTACAAAGGGACAATCACTCTTGTGTCTCTGTTTTCGATATTTCTGAAAATGTAAGCCAGAATTCTATGGCATTTCTGGGTTGTGATCTTCGAATGATTACTAAAGACAGGTTATTTGTCACAATTACACCCAAGTCCTTTTCATTTGTTCTTTCCAGAATTATTGTATTGCCTGGCATATACTCCATATGTGGGTTGTTATACCCAAAGTGCATGACCCTCTACTTTTCTACGTTAAACTTTAATTTGTTAATGTCTGCCCATGCTGCTATTAGGTTAAGATCATACCTCCCTCCCTTCCCCCCCACCTTTACCTCTACCTGGTGTATATATATTTTTTCTCTTCCGTTACTTCCTCCTGCAACCTTAGATAACCTGCTTTATCTTCCTATAGACACTTCTATGTATGTAAATACCTTGTAATCTGTACAATATCTGTATAATTCTATGTACAAATGAACTTCTTTTTCTTCCTGTCTGTAAACAGTATTATCTGTATTGCCTTGTAAATACCTGTGTTGACCTGTATATACAATTGTTCATGCTCCGCCTAGGTCCATCTTGCAAATAAGCTTCTGCTCAACAATGAATGCCTGGTTAAATAAAGACTTGATTGACTGATTGATTGATTTTGCAACTGACAACCATCATTAAAGTTATTGACAATTATACTAATCTTACTGTTGTCTGTGTATGTAGTGTATGGTGGAACATTGTACTTGCTAGAAATTCCACCATACCAAAATGCTGTTCAGCCACAGAGACTAAAATGAATGGAACACTGTACTGACCGTACATGCAGAACAACATTCCATTCATTTAGAATAAGAAGATCGAGCCAGCAGTAACAGAAAACTGCCACGGGTCAATATCGCTTAAACAGACAGAAAATGACCGCGGCGGTTTTTAGACATCTAAACAGTGAATCACTGATTATCGAAGGGCTGGATCAACTAGATTTTGATCTTAAAAATTTGTAAACTTGCATTTCTCAGCCTCAGGACAGTTATTTTTCTTGCTAAGAGAGATGTCTGGCTACTATGTTTTTTTTTTTAAATTCCACCCACAGCAGAGCGGCAACCAATGGGCATGAGCGCTGCTACATTAGGGATGCTCAGTCCCTAGCAACCACCCAATTCTGTTTCCTAGCGAGGGGAAACAACAATTTCTCTAGCTACAATTTAAATATAGTCTGGAAGCCTAAACATGTTTTAAAAATAAGTCAAGGGGCACCATACACTATAAAAAATATAGGATGGGTAACCCCATGCAGAACCAATGTGTTCTGCCACCTCGGGGTCTGATTCCCAAGGACCTCTTGAGCTTCGCTCTCGAGGTCACAAGGAATCAGACCCCTCTGTGGCAGAACACACTGGTTCTGCATGGTAACCCATCCTGTATTCTCTATTTACACATCTAAGACTTTTTCAAAGTTTGCATTCCAGAGATGACAATATTGAAAAGTATAAGGCCAAGCACTGAACCCTAGGGCTACCCACTCATGACACCGCCCCAATCAGAGCAATAACCTCTGATATTCACTTTATGTCTCCTGTCACTCAATCACGAATCAACCCAGGGTATTATTTTTGTGTGTAAATGTATTTCGGATAATTTTTCTATTAAAGAGCTAGTGTACTGCTTAAATCCAATATTAGATTTTAAAAGCAGCCAACTATTACCTTTTGTATCTGAGGTACTTTTTCTTCTCTCTTTGTTTAATTAGAAGATTGTTTACCTAATGTTAATTGGCGTGATGTGTGGAACAGCTCTTAGCCTGGCAGCTGACATATCATGCTCTACAGCCCCACACTACATCATCAGCACTGTGACCTCACTGACTGTGACATCACTGCTACCTAGGAACAACAAGTGAGTTACTCCCAGGTCATTCACCTGTGATGTCTCTGTCAGTGAGATCATAATGCTGATGATGTAGTGTGGGGCAGTAAAGTTTGATATGTCGGCTGCCAGGTTAAGAGCTGTTCCACACATCCCGCACAATATCACAGAGAAGACTTTCTGATGACCAAAAGGAAAAGGAAAAATACTTCAGAAATAAAAAGTTACAACTGACTACTACTTAAAATGTGTATTATTTTCTTGTCTGCCTGTTTTGGCTCCACTAGCTCTTTACTTCTTTATGTGGAACGGTATCAAATGCTCGGGGAAAATCCAGGCAAATGACGTCCACCGACAGGGCTCTGTTCAGTGTTGCACTGACTTGTTCAAAAAAGGATAAAAAGTTAGATAGACATAACCTCCCTGCACTAAAACCATGCTGGGTTATGTCTGAAAGACCATAATACTTAATGCGTTCTATCATTCTATCTTAAATAAAATCTTTCATCAGCTTTCCCAACACTGACGTGAGGCTGCTTGGCCTATAATTTGACGCCCTCTGTCTATCGCCTTTTTTGAAAATTGGCATTATTATGGCTTCCCTCCAGTCCATGACCATTCTCCCTTCCTTCAATGAGGTATTAAAAAGTAATGTTATGGGGCCCATCAATACATCTAACAATACTTTAAGGAATTTAGGGTGTATCCCATCAGGGCCTACAGACTTTTTAATCTTGAGGTTATGGATTTTCTTTAGTACCTCTTGTTCAGAAATATGTATCTCCATGATATTCCATTCTTTAGCTGTGCAGAAACTGGTACTACTCTGTTTTTTTTTTTAAATACACTAAGAAAATATTTATTGAATTCTTTGACCATATCTTTTTCTTCCTTTATTAATTTTTCTCCCTCTATAAGAGGGCCCACAGTTTTCTGGTTACATCTGAGTGTACCCAAATAATTGTAGAACTGTTACTTATTCTCCTTTACAGAAGTGGCAAGCTCTAACTCTAAACAGCACTTAGCTTTAGTAATAGCATTGTTACATTTATTAGCAGACTTCTTGTAGCCCTTCAATTCTCATCTGTCTGATTTGACAGATGCTTTTTAAATGTCCTTTTCTTCTTGTTAATATTTCTTTTGTTATTATTACTAAACCAGAATGGTACCCTGCTAGTTGTATTGTATTTTTTAACTTCAGGGACATAGTTACTGTAGTAATACAGTGGTTGATCCTTTTTTTTAATCTTTCCCCATAGTGTTCCTAACTCCTGATCCTTTAAGTCCTCCTTCCAATTCCGTGTTTTGAGGTAAGTCACTTTTATTCTTTCACGTGAGGTATCACTCATCAAACTAACTGTGTAGTGGTCACTATAACTTAAAGGCTCTTGTATATTCATATTTTTAATATTATCTGGAAAGTAGCAGAATGCAAGATCGAAAATATTAGATCCGCTTTTATTTTCCATAACTACCTGATGGTATACCGTCGACACAAGGACCCCCTTACAATGACTCCATCACAACTACAACAACCCATTCAACATCCACTGTGTTGAATGAGCTGTTGCAGCAATGGATGTTTACAGCGATGCCACTATAAGCCACTCTCCCCCATAATCCGCACCCCCCAGAGCTGACAATCATTAAGTCCGAGGGGTGCAGGGGGCAGAGCATGGGGGGGTGCAGGGGGAGGTGCAGCCCACCCCACATTGCTACACGAACTGTCTCGGTATGTTCCCCATTGGTGTTGGGACATGACACAGCAGGGGATGTCTGCAGCATTTTGTTGCTTTGGGGGATGTTGGTGAATTTACATTTGTTGCAACATGGTGGAACCCTTCCTGATTCATATTTTTTTGTACCATTATTTCTATGAATTATTTTTAATAGTGGTTGTTCCTTCCAAAGTTGACCAATTGATTTTAGGAAAATTAAAATCACCCATTAACAAATAGTCCCCTTTGGGTTCAAACTTATCTATTGCCTCAAGGAATCTTACATTTTCTTCACTGTTAAAACCAGAAGTCTGTAACCTAGACCAATAGTTAGCTTTTTAAAAGCAAGGTGAATTTCCACCCAAATTAATTTGTTATCCTGATGATTATCTGTCCTTCTCCATTCCAGCAGTGGCAGACTTAATTTTGTCCCAGTCTTCTAGGCATGCAGGGATAGTGGAGGTACTCAAAGTCATCAAAGGCACTGGCCAGCTCAAGGGAGCAAGATACTGCTGACTCGGCAAGCCTGATCCTGTGGGTGCAGTTAGGAGAGAGGGGCAGATGAGTCACTCCCATCCCCCAATAGTCACAAACTGCACAATGGTCCAAAGTTGAAGTGTTTTCCACAGCCGCCCAGAACCACGCCAAAAGCAAAGCTGGCACAGTCGCTGTTTGCTTCACTTCCTTAGGGGCCTCCGCCATGTTTCCAGTCCTTGAAAACGCTGAGAGGAGTCATGCCCTTTTCTCAAAGCAGTGTTAAAACTGGTAATCTCTCACAGCTTTAACTCTCACCATGCCACAGTTGCTGGAAAATGGCACTTGCCAGGGATCTCCCACAACACCACACTTTCCCTCCTTCTCAGCAGTCCAAGTGAATCAGTCAGTCATGGAGGCCACTAGGTCCTTTGCATAACATTGCTTATGCATAACAGCTTTCAAAGATGGTGCCACTCAGGGAAAGGCACAAAACAATCTCGGGAAAATGGCAGCTCTCAGGAGCAAAAAAACCCACTGAACCAGCACGAGCAGTCTTCTCACTCTGCCAAGCTCCAGAAATAAGTCCAGATATGGAACTGCACCCCATAATGGGATCCAAAATGAACCCTCACATTGTAAGCCCCCCTCCCCGTTTATTTAGGGGCCTGCTGAAACATGAGGAAGGGGGGCTTGGCAACACAGACTGCAGTCCTGAAATCACAAATGGCAAAAGTTACCTGAGTTCAGAATACTTGCTTGATTGAAGATTAGGCAGAGAGGTGCAGAGCTTCAGGGCAAACAGCATCTAGCGGGGGAAACTAGATGGTTATAGGTTGGAATAACAATTCATTATTAAGTCCAATGTCCACACTGAGAATGCAGTGAATAGAAATAATTGAATTCTCTAAGAACAGTGAAGCTTCCACTCCATGGAGCAGTGCGGCACAAACAACATAAAGTTTAAGGTAGCTGCAGTTCAGTGACACAGGGCCTCGGCACATTGCTTAGTGATCTGGTAGATCAGACAAATGTAATCTTTTGAACATGAAAAAGACTTTAATTTGATGCCAACAGCACAGATTTCATGAAGGCACAAGGTTCTCTTCGACGCTGCAGATTTCACATCTACTGGGTTCCTCTCTCTGTCTTTCTGTACTGACTATCTCTTCAGACACACCAGGCAATGAACATCCTGAGGCATCCAAACATTGGCCCTGGCAATCCCAGAGATGCACCAGTGCTGACCCCAAAGTGGCCTTACAGGCTTACTGACAAAGAGGTTTGTTACTCTTGAAGCACCAGGGAACCTTTGCTGTATGTCCTGTTAAATTATTACAACGCAAAGCTTTACTCCTGTGTATATCACTGCTTTTTTGCTTTTGCACTGATTTGCTCTAAAATCAGAAGATCCCCATGAGTGACTGTTCAGCACACCAGTTCTGTGTTCTCCTTATGGCCCCATACTGCTCTGGTCCTGCTGTAGTGCCACACCAGAAAGGGGAAGGCAGGCTGCCACCACTGCCATCCCCACAGCACAGGCTATCACCACTGCACTGTCCCAACAGCAGGACCCCAGCTTCAAGTTACATCGGAGCCAACTGCCAAATCACACAGTACCACAGTTCACTTTGTGGGTCCTCCTAGTACTCCCCGGGCTAAGGTTCCAGCATTGTGGCAGATAGGCCCACACCAATGCAAAACTACAAACAATCCTCTTTGCCAAAGTGACACATGCATGGTTCAGATCCCACCTATCCCTTGAAACTGCCACATCTCTCTCATGGTCTACCCTCCTTACTGGTTCTTGGATATCTGTGTACACGCCACCCACAGAAGAATCCTGGCTGGGCCAGCTGGGATGACGCAGGCTGCCCTGGTCCCAAACTTATAGCCTGTTCTTCTCACCAGTCCCCCTTCAAAAGGTGCCAAACCTCCAATAAATACCCATGCCAGGAGTTGTAGCCCCAACTGACCTGCAAGCAGGCCATGACTTCACAGACCAAATAGGGAAACATAGAAACATAGACTTTGACGGCAGATAAGAACTGCTTGGCCCACCTAGTCTGTCCATTTCCCTACCTATTGGATAAGCTGCAGATCCTAGTTAACCAACAGCCTACTTCTTCCTTCACCCCCACAAGAATTACCTTATGTCTGTCCCATGCATTCTTGAATTCCCCCACTGTTTTTGACCTGACGACCTCCTCAGGAAGGCCATTCCATGCGTCCACCATCCTCTCTGTGAAAAAATAGTTCCTCACATTGACTCTGAGCCATCCCACCTCTATCTTCAAATTGTGTCCCCTCGTTCTTGCACATTTCTTTTTCAGAAAGATGCTACCCTCTTGGACTTTGTTGATTCTCTTGAGGTACTTAAAAGTTTGTATCATGTCCCCCCCTCTCCCTCCTTTCCTCAAGGGTATACATATTAAGCTCCTTTAGTCTCTCTTTGTATGGCTTCTGTTGCAGACTCTGCACCATTTTAGTTGCCCTCCTCTGGACTACTTCCATCCTGTCTATATCCTTGTGGAGATGCGGTCTCCAGAACTGCACACAGTACTCCAGATGGGGTCTCACTAACTATCTGTACAGAGGGATAACAACTTCCTGTTTTCTACTGGTGATGCCTCTCCCTATACATCCCAGTAATAACATAGCCATCCCTACTGCCTTCTCACATTGCTTGCTTACCTTTAGGTCATCTGATATGACTACCCCCAAGTCCCTTTCCACTTTTGTTGTTGTAACTACCCCCTTCCCAGGTGCATTACTTTGCACTTCTTTGCATTGAATATAAGCTGCCAGACTTTTGACTATTCCTCCAACCTTGCTAAGTCCCTTCTCATCGTTTCCACCCCCATTGTGTATCAACCCTGTTGCAGATCTTTGTGTCATCTGCACAGAGGCATACTTTTCCTTCCAGTCCCTCTGCAATGTCACTTATAAAGACATTAAAAAGGACGGGACCCAATACCCTGTGGTGAAGAAAGACTAAAGGAACTAAAGATGTATAGCCTCGACGAAAGGAGGAAATGGGGAAACATGATAGAAACTTCCAAATACCTCAAGGGAATCAACAAAGTCCAAGAGGGTAGCATCTTTCAGAAAAAGAGATGCGCAAAAACAAAGGTGCACAATTTGAAGATAGAGGGGGGACATCTCAGAGGTAATGTGAGGAAGTATTTCTTCACAGAAAGGGTTGTGGATACATGGAACAGCCTTCCTGAGGAGGTCATAGAGTCAAAAACAGTGGGGGAATTCAAGAATGCATGGGACAGACATAAGGCAATTCTAGTGGGGGGATAGGAGGAACTAGGCTGTTGGTTAACTAGGATCTGCAGCATATCCGTTAGGTAGGAAAATGGGCAGACTAGATGGGCCAAGCGGTCCTTGTCTGCCATCAAATTCTATGTTTCTATCCCACTAGTAACCCCCCTCTCTTCGGTGTGGACTCCATTTACTATTACCCTCTGTGTCCTGTTGTCCATCCAATGTTTTATCCAGGCTACTACCCTTGGACCCACTCCCAGGCTGGCTAATTTGTTTATTAATCTTTTTTGTGGGACTGTGTCAAATGCCTTGCTAAAGTCTATGTAGGCCATGTCCATAGCCCCTCCCTGGTCTACTACTTTGGTCACCCAGTCAAAGAAATTTATTATATTCATCTGACATGACCTTCCCACTGTGAATCCATGCTGCCTTAGGTTCTGTGCTCCACTGGCCTCTAGGTACTCAACAATTCTTTCTTTCAAAAGTGATTCCATCATTTTCCATACTACTGAGGTCAAGCTAACAGGTCTGTAGTTTCCTGCCTTTGCTTTGCTCCCACTTTTGTGAAGGGGAATCACATCCACCCTCCTCCAGTCCTTAGGTACTACACCATCTTCCCATGGTTTGTTAAAAAGGGTAGTCAGTGGTGTCACTAACTCTCTCCTTAGTCCTTTTAGAATTCTGGGGTGAATCCCATCAGGCCCATTGCTTTGTCCACCTTCAGTTTTAGGAGTTCTTTCAAAACTCTTTCTTTTGTGAAAGGACGGGTATTGACTCCCCTATCCAGAGTGCTTTTACTGATTGGATTAGGTACCTCCCCCTCCTCTTCTTTTGTGAATACTGAGCAGAAGTATTCATTCAGTATCCCTGCTTTTTCACTGTCTGTCTCTGCCCACCCTCTCCTTTATTAAGCCTCACTATCCATCTCTTGGTCTTTCTTTCTACCTAATATACCTATAAAAGGTTTTATCTTCCTTCTTAACCAAGTTGGATATCTTTTCCTCAGTTTTGGCCTTTGCTATTCTGACTGCCTTCCCCACTTCCTTGTGCTTCGACTGGTAGAGTTCTCTGTCCTGCTACTTTTGTGTTTCCTTACACTTTCTGAATGCTATCTTTTTCTCCTTAACCTCCTGGCCACCTCTTTTGAGAACCATAATGGTTTCTTCTTTCATTTTGATTCGTTTATTTGCTTCACGCAATGGCTTGCTGCCTCTGTGATGGCAGTTTTGATGTTTTCCCATTGTTCCTCCACCCCTCCTTCTTGCCTGTTTGCTAGTGCTTTTCTGAAGCAATCTCCCATTTTGACAAAGTCAGCCCTCCTAAAGTCCAGTACCCTCACTTTTGTATGGCTTGACTCTGTGGCTGTGTTTATCATGAAACATATTGTTTGGTGGTCACTTGTTCCGAGTTGGCTACCCACTTCTAGATCTACTAAGGGGAGAGGAGCAAGGGCCAAATAGTAAGCACCCATACTGGGGGGTGCTTACATATACATATGTTATGGGTCCAGATGAATATTGTCAATAATACTGTAAACTGATGTAGGATATCACTCTCCTTGGAGCACAGCAGTGAAGAAACTACTTGAGCAAAAAAGCTCTTTTAGACCACCTTCCATGTATAGTAGTGCTCTTTCCCTCCAATTCTACACTGTTTTCCCTCAAATGCCCTGATATTCCAGAAATCTCATCCATCCACCATTAAATGCTTACATATTTTGTTTGGTTGAGTAAAACATCTCATTGACAGGGCCACTGTAAAATTGCGCCCACAATTTTTCTGCAATTTCAGCAATGTTCACCCTTCTTAAAAAATCAGCAGTTTCTTACATTTATTGAATTTTTTACTTAAATTGTATAAACATATTTAAATTTTCAAAGAAGTCTACTCAGATATGCTATCAATTTAGTACACAGGCTTGGATTTGCCCAAAACAATGCAATGTGAGCTGAGAAGGGCTCCAATATGACTCTGCTTTCATGTGATTCACATCCTTGCTTTGGTTTCAAAATCCTCTGACTATGCATATGTACACTTGAGCACTTAAAATCTGTGTTAAAGCAGACTATCAGAGAACTTTTTGCTGACACACAGAGACTGAAACTACAGGTGTGAGATGAGGTGCAAAGTGCCCTATTCACCTAAATGAAGCATTGACCACAATTCTTGCTTTTGAATGGTAGGGTAGGTTTTCCTTGTATAAATACTTTTATTCTGAAAGGATTTTAGGCTCGTTCACATGACCGACTGTGAGCCATTGTCAGTGGTTCACAGCGGCCAAATCGCTGCTCCTGCCGATGTGTGAACCTTCCCATTTTGGTAGTTTTCCGTTGCGTGGCATTGCCACCACAATTCCTCTTTTTCTGTGTTTGCAGAATGGTGTAGATCATTTCCTGTGCCGTCTGAACAGGCAAACCACCTGTATCACTACAAGTCCCCACCAACCGAACAGTGACCGGAACAACACCTAAATCGCAGGAAAGGAAAATGGCACTGAAAACACCGGCTGAATGCGGCTCTCCAATGTTTCATTTAAATTTTTTTAAATGATTAGAAGGTTGCTGCTAGGGCAAGGTGCAGTGCGAATGAACCTTTTGATTCAAATGTGTGAGGAGTTTGGATGGTCCTGCTGATTATAAATTTGAATGTGCTTCTGAGGGGGTTGGTGGCAATAATTCCTTACATGTCAATCTGCCACAACTGCATATTCACATACAAAGCCTACAAAAAGCAAATATTTCTGAAAACATTCTTTACAGGTTAAGTATATTTAAACAGTTACCTTCAAATAGACAAAATAATTGCAACCCAAGTAAATTCACTGCAAACTGAGTAAAACAAAAGTGCCATGTATTAGAAACAAATGATGCAATGAAAAGGCATTGGTATGATTTAATACTTTAATCATAAGATTTTAAAATGTACTTACAGTGAGCCAGTCCAGTGGCACAGAGGGATGAGGCACTGGATTCCTTACCTTTCATCATGCTGGCAACCTGGGTTCAGATACGGACTCGGGTCGTTGGGGAGCCAGCATGGGGGAAGGGGGATAGTAGGGTTGAGCAGTCATGGTGCAGCTCTTCCCTCTCAGAGTGGTCATCGCTCTCCAATAGCACTGCCACCAGGTGGATTTCCAGTGGCTAGCATAGGCGGGAGGGAGCGACAAGTCATGTGATGGTGTCTTGAGCTGCAGCGGTGCATGCCTCCACATGTACACGCAGGGACAGGTTAAAAACTGGGAAAAATATGGGGCAGAAAATATGTATGGGAAAAAAAGTACTTACAGTGCTGATTAAGAACAGTAATTATTTTAACAAAATATATGTATTTTTTTTATGAGAACTTTATTAGGCACCCTGATTATCTGTTGATTTTTTTCTTGCACCAAAGCAAGTAGTTATACAGGCTTCATTATTTAACATCTAGAAACTGGCAAAATATGTTGTTTCAGGATTTATTCAATACAGACTGACTGTGAATTACTAAACATTATAAATAACATCTAGTCAGCACTGCATGACTTACTGTAGATGTCTTTAGATTTTTAGAAGATATGCTACATAATGATTAGTTTGCAGTGCATTTCAAAAATGCATGTCTTTCTTCATATTGACAGCATTTACAAGTGGCAATACATTTATCTAACAGATTAGATGATCAGTACAAGCTGCAGCAAACAATAAAAGATTTATTAGGGGGCAGTGGGAATGTTTAGTGAACACCTGCAATTTTCTCGCAATTTCTGCAAAAAGTCTCTGCATTTTGGGGTAAAATTGTCTGCAACATTCCAGTTGCCCTGCTCATTGGTAAACATATAGAAAACTAATTCAGCTAACCAATTTTGTTCTGTGGGTGGGCGTGTTAACCATCCACAATTAGCAATGCATTGATTGACTGCCAGGTAGAATAATGTAGCCAGATAAGTTCCATGAACTGTCAGTTGCCAGTGGCTATAGGGATTCCAAGTACACATGTAATCCGGACCCTCTGGGGGGACTCATCAGATGTACAAGGGTGTCTGGACCAGAGTTCTTTACAGATGCTCCCAGTGAACATTAGAGGGGGGACACAGATTTTTGGGAAGTCTCTAGTGCAAACTGTTAGTACAAAATGTGCTCCTTACTGCTAAATGCCTTGCAGGTGTGTAAGGTACATACACAAACCCAGTCACCTCTGATCCAGTGAATTCCAGTTAGGTTTTCATAGCGGGACCAAAATCCCAATTCTCAAGCCTACTTGGGCAACTCAGTACCATGGCAGGGACCTCGTGATACCTGGATAATAACTGCATGGAAATGACAGGGAAAAGGGGAGGGGGTGGAGTGGCATTGTACATAAGAGATGGGATAATGTGCAACAGGAAGTAGGGTAATGAGGGCACTGCCAAAGCCCTATGGGTGGCACTCCAGAACACCACTGCAAGAAGGATCTATATGAGGGTGGTATACAGACAACCTTCACAGGGAATAGAGTTGGATAGGGAGCTGGGGGAACAGATCAGGAGGGTAGGGGGAGAGGAAATACTATAATACTAGGGGAATTCAACCTACTTGGAGTAGATTGGAGCACCCCAGCTACCTCCTGCAGCAGAGAATAGAGTCTCCTGGATGTTGTCCAGGACTGTTTGCTGACACAAGAAGTCATGGAGCCAACAAGGGAGGAAGCCATATTAGATTTAGGGCTTTCAAATGGGGAGCAGGTCAGGGTTGTTGAAGTGAGGGAACCCCTTGCAGGCAGTGATTATTGCACAGTGTGGTTTGCCATCTGCATGGGGAAGGAAGCAGCCATGTCCAAAACAAAGGTGCTGGACTTTAGGAAGGCAGATTCCGATAGGATGAGGAGCATAGAACAGGAGCATATGGCAAAGTTCTGACCTGAGATGGATGCGGACCAGAAATGGATCATCATTAAGATGGGGATAGTAGAGGCCACTGACACATGTACTAGTGTTCAGAAAAACAATCCCAGAACCAGGAGGCCTAGAAGGAAGGTGACTGAAAAGATAAAAGTAAAGAGGGCAGTCTTCCTGAAGTACAAGCACACCTCAAGGGAGGAGGAGGACAGAGAGGTATATGCCATGAAATCACTGGAAGGCTGGGAGAGAGGTCCAGGTGGCCAAGGCTGAGAAACAACTAAGGCTGCTGCAGGGGATTTAGGAAGAGGAGAAGGACTTCTGGTACATCAAGGAGAGAAGAAGCAGAAAGGATGGGATAGTTAGGATTAAGAAGGAGAGAGGATGGGCAAAAAAAGGAGGAAGAGCAAGCGGAGGCATTAATTGAGTACTTTTGTTCAGTCTTCACCAAGGAAGAGGACAGGTCTATGCTACAGGGAAAGAAAGGGGGGAACCTTGTGGGCAGAAAGGAGTATGAAAGGGAGAGATGGGTAGACAGGGTCTTAGGAATGTCTAAGGGAATTGAGGGCGGACAAGGCACCTGGCCCAGATGGGGTATACCCTAGGGTCCTCAGGGAACTAGTGGCGGTAGTAGCAGCCCCTTTGATGGACCTAGTTAACACCTCGCTGTAGAAGGGGGGTGTGCCACAGGACTGGAGGCCAGCTCATGTGGTATCTCCCCACAAAAGTGGACCCAGGGATGAGCCAGGTAATTACAGACCAGTTAGCCTAACCTCCATAGTAGGTAAGTTGATGGAAACCATATTAAAAGAAAAGCTGGTGTCCTTCCTTGAAGAGAATGGTCTCCAGGATGATAGGCAGTATGGGTTTGTCTGCAGGAGGTCTTGTCAAACCAACATGATAGACTTCTTTGATTAGGTTATGAGATCTCTGGACTTGGGTCAAGCAGTGGATGTACTGTACCTGGACTTCAGCAAGGTGTTTTACTCAGTACCACATGGTAGGCTGATCAGCAAATTGGGGGACCTGGGATTAGGGGACAAAATACTGGGTGGGATCAAAAGCTGGCTAAGGGACAGGAACCAGAGAGTGGTGGTAGGGGGAGAATTGTCCAAATCTAGGCTTGTAACCAGCAGGGTTCCACAGGGTTCAGTACTCAAACCTGTGCTGATCAACATATTTATTGGTGACATTGTAGAGGGAGTCAAAAGTAAGATCTGCCTTTTTGCTGATGATACTAAGCTCAGTGGGGAGGGTGGACAAAGAGGAGGGGAGACAGGACCTAAGGGAGGATGTGGCTAAGCTGCAGAAGTGGTCAGATAACATGAAGAAATGAAAGGTAATGCACATGGGACCCAGAAACCCAAAGGCCAGATACTGGCTGGGGGTAGTACAGGTGACAGTATCAGAGGAAGAAAAGGACCTGGGGGTAATGGTCAGGGGTGATATGAAACACACAGCACAGTGCCAAAAGGCAGCAGCCAAAGCAAATAAAACACTGGGCACTGCAAGTGGAATCATCTCTAGGAGGGAGGAGGTTATTATTGCCACTGTACAGGTCACTGGTGAGACAACACCTGAAATAGTTTGTTCAGTTCTGGTGCCCTTACCTGAAGAGGGATATCAGACTACGAGAGGGGATCCAGCAAAAGGCAACCAAAATGATCAAGGGCAAAGGAGAAAAAACATGAAGAGAGGCTGAGGGAGCTGAACATGTACTCCCTGGAGGACAGAAGGGAGAGAGGGGATATGACTGAGACATTCAAGTACCTAAAGGGCATAAAAAGAGGTTGGTACTGAGCGCATCTTTAAGTTAAGAAAGGAGGGTACAATATGGGGGTACAGCCTGAAATTGATGGGTGTAGAATCAGAAAGGAAATGAGAAGGCACTTTTTCACTGAAAGGGTGGTGAAGGGTGGAATGAGTTACTGGAGCAGGTGGTGGCAGTGAAGACAGTGGCCCGCTTCAAGGGGTGGGTGGGACAGAGAGAAGATTATGATGGGAGAAAACACCAGGAGTAGTAGGGAAAGGGGCGGGCAGCTCTAGGAAATTAACTGAGCCACGCACTTGAGCAGACTAGATAGACCATTATGGCCTTTTTCTGCTGGCAAATTTTGTATATTCATACTTTTCAATCCATTTTCCTGACTATTAGCTGCATATGCCAACCCCAGTAGTGTGGTTACACACGAGGCCCTCCTCAGAAGAACCAAGAAAGAGCCTTTCAAGTGTGCACTCAGTGAGTGGCTCTTGAGTGGTGTTGGGGGTGGTAGAAAGTTGATGTAGTCCCATAAAACAAAGTCAAGTTAATTCACAGTGTCCTAACTACAGATGCAGTCATCCAGCATGGTATTAATTCCAGTCCTTGTAAATTACTGTCTGCTACATTCTTCATACAGTTTAGTAATTCCCCACAACCACCTTGATCACATTTCAGGTATTTCTTCTCTGCCTGCATCCCACCAAGGCAGGTCAAGACGCCGGGTCTCAGCAGGCAGCTGATAAACAGTAATTAGTCCCTAATCTCATGCAGCAGTGATGCTGGGCACATTGTTCAGACACTTTTTGTTTAATTCTTTGTAAACCAGGTAAGGCCTACTAGGCACAAGTGCCTGTTTTCAGGGGTGACCTGGGAGCTTTGAGGTGGTTAAGTGACTTGCTCAGAGTCACACAGTATGCAAATGGAGGTTGTGGGAATCAAACCCAGGTCTTCTGGAAGTACCAAGCTCATTCACAACTTGTTACTCTAACTTCTAGACCATACTGCTGGCTATGCTGAATGCAGTCTCCTACTCGGGGCACATTGTTACAATAAAATTCAGTTCAGTTCAGTTCAAAATATGACCATTAAAGCTGCAAGTTCAGTTCTACAAAAGAATCGAACACCTTGAACTTCAAGCATTCGATTCTTTCTGACTGTGGCAAATTTTAAAGTAAAGTACACAGACTTTTGATTTGGCTTGCTCACTCTGGTCCAAATGGTGCAGACCAGGTGAACCAGTAGAACCACAAACAGTTCTCTACTGAAACAGTTAATTAGGGCACAACACGAGTCATAGCCTCCTACATGAGCCAGGAAGAAAGCTCACTCCCGCACTCTTCATTGGGCCGTTAGGCACCTCAGGGAGTGCTGTGATTCAGTTCTAGTTAGATAAGCTGCGAAATTCTTCAAAGAAAATCTTCAAAAGTTCAACCTACACTAGTCCAGCAACAACAGGACTGCTGAAGGCCGGGGTATATTTACAGTAGAAAAAAAAAAGGCAGACTGAGCAGCAGTGTTGCAGCAGGATTCTGGGACCAGAGGCTTGCTTGAGGGGGAAGAACTGACACAGACTGCACTCTGGAGGAGGAGGAGAAGGAGTGTGCTTGGGGCTAGGCAGTGAGTGGGCAGATGGGTATGAGGTGGCAGTCTGTCAGAGTCCACTTGTTGTCTGGTCTCAGCAGTGCAGCAGACATTTTTGTTTTAATGAAGAACTAGTATTTTTGTAGGGCATTACAAACAAATGAAAATATATTTTGACTGAAGCCTTTGGCAGAAGCCTGAGATGTGATTGTTTTTTTTTTGGTGGGGGTACTTTTATTGACTAATTGTACTGGGCAGTAAGTGTGTGCCAGCAGGCAGCAGGACAGTGCCTGCAGTGGGAGTTGGTACCTTGGTGGCATTCCATAAAGAAACATATAATTCTTCACTCATGTTCACAACTTCACATTTCTTTTTGTGCCACTTTCAAACTTTATACATTTACCCAAGCTACAGGCTTGTATACAGCTGTTACTTCTTCCTTTTTCTGAGTCCTGAAGCAGCCTTTTGCAGTGTGATCTAGGCAGTGGGCAGGGCGGCAAGTGGGTGCCAGCTGGCAGTGTGCTGATGCCCAGCCTGGGGTAACTGGCACCTTGGTGGTATCCCATAACCAAAAATAAATAAATTAAAAAAATTCCACATTCCCTCAAGTTGCTAAAGTTCCTCCTCCTCCTCCAAGTCTTGAAGCAGCCTGCTTGTGTGCCATCCTGAGCTGTGCTTTTGCAGTATGATCTGGACAGTTGGCAGCAAATGTGTGTCAGCTGGTAGTGAATCAGTGCCTGGCCTCTTGTAGTCCTTGATGGCATCCCACTGATAAAATAAAAATAAATAAAAAAATAAAACAGTCAAAAAAATTAAATAAAGTCTTCCCTTCATCATTCATCACTAAAGTGGCAGAGTCCTGTGGCAAGCATTAGGAAATGGAGAAACAGAGAGGCCAAGGAGATGAGGCTGAGTCAGTATAGCGCAGTGGTTTAAGGCTCTGAGCTGCAAATCTGGAGACCTGGGTTTGAATCCCACAGCCGTCACTTGCATACTGTGTGACCCTGAGCAAGTCACTTAACTTCCCTGTGCTCCCAGGTTGCACCTGTAAACGAGCTTCCAGCTTAGCGTATCTCACCTGGTTAAACAATTGCAAAAAAAAAAAAAAAAAAAGGAGATGGTGGCATGAGATCAACCATTCACTACAAGTATAATGGAACTGTAGTAGTTGAACAGCCTATAAAGCATCACACATTGTAGGAACCACTCTGGCACTGCAAGGGTTGCAACATGAGCAACCATTGTAGAAACAAGCATTTGTCAATGCTGAATGTTTGCTTCCTGGTATTAGCATTGGAAATGCAGGAGTTAGATACAGTAGATGTAGAATAGGAATGGCAGTGAAGTATCAAACTTCTTGCCAACCCCCAACTCCCACCTCCATCCTGTAGAGATGGACAGGCATTGGGGTAAGTGTTTGGGTCATCGCCCATGACGCTCATGCTATATCACTTCACCCTATTCTGCAGACAATGACATGTGTTGAGGTGTGCCTTGGGGTGTTTGGCTTTACAGTCACACCATTTCATAAGGACATACACTGAAATGGGTGCAGCATAGAAGAATGGGGTGAACTGTGGGGTCGAAGAGTCCATGGTACACCTCGATGCCTGTCAGTGGCTGGGAGGTGGGGGTGGGATGGCATGATCAGTTCAGTCGGCAATCCAAAAGCACACCCCGATGCCTGTCAGTCTGTACAGGGTGGGACGTTATGGTTAGAAACCCTAACACCCAAGGCGTTTGTTGGTATTTGCACTACAAATTTTCACATGGCCTTTTTGTGACCCCATCTCATAAAAACATTTGGGACCTCTTCTCATGAAGAGTGGCAGTGTGATTTTGTCAATGTGTCCTCAACTTTGAGTTCCGACAGCGTCCGTGCCATTCTGCGCCACATGTACAAAAACACAGATTGGGTAGGATGTGAAGAATGACAGCTGCACCATCCATAGGGAGGTGTGAAGAGATGGCAATGTTGAATATCTGTAGTGAGAATATTAAAAATGCTTGCACTTCCGAGCATACGTAGAAACTGCAAAACGCATGCAGGTAACACAGTCATTTTATGGACATTCGTCACCAGATTTTCAACATATGCATTTTAGAACCTCTGCTCATGAACAGTGTCACTGTGATTTTCTTAATGTGTCCCGAACACTGATTTCCCACAGTAACCGCGCTGTTCTGCGCCGGAAGTGCAAAAATACATTTCAGCCAGGATGTAAAAAATGACAGCTGTACTGTTCATAAGGAGGTGTGGAAAAATGGCAATGCTGAAAATCTGGAGTGAAAATATTGCAAATTCGCGAAGTTACAAGTGTACGTGGAAATTGCACAGCGTAACCTCGTAACACACTCATTTTATGGACTTTCATCACAAAATTTTCAACATAGGTATTTTAGGACCTCTGCTCATGAACAGTGTCACTGTGATTTTCTTAATGTGTTCTGAACACGGATTTCCCACAGCGAGCGCACTAATCTGCTCAGGAAGTGCGAAAGCACATTTCAGCCAGGATGTGAAAAATGACAGCTGTACTGTTCATAAGGAGGTGCAGAAAAATGGCATTGTTGAAAATCTGGAGTGAAAATATTGCAAATTCGCAAAGTTACGAGCGTGCATAGCAACTGCACAATGCACGCTCGTAAAACAGTCATTTTTTGGATTTTTTCCATCAAATTTGCAACATACACTTTTTGAGAGCCCACCTCATGAACACTGGCACTGTCGTTTCTTTAACCAGTCCCAAAAGGTGATTCCATGCAGTGACCACAAATCACCTTTTGGGACTGAATAACACCATGACAGTGGCTGAATTTATGAGGAGGGGTCCCAATAACCCCATGTTGAAAATTTGGTGCCAAAATTCCCAAAAATGCCTGAGATATGCACTGAAGTTGAAAAAAAAACATATTTATGCCATTATACAGGTTACCGGCATTTCTTCAGTTCGCGGTCGTCTTTGAAGAGTGCAGTTGTGTTCCCAGTCCACCAAAGATCATCACGTTGGGCAGAGTAAGTATGGGGTGAGGGGGTGTGGGGCTTTGGGGTGCACTGAGGGTGGACACAGGTTGGGGGAGAGCCACCAGTCTTGACGAGGGACAGTTTTCTGTTTTACAGGTTAAACAAACAAAAAAAAAACATTGCGGGACTTTTTTTTTATAACAGGGACATTTGGCACACTGGGGTGGGCTCCCAGTGTGCCACCCTAGTGTTTTTCTTTGGTGGGGCAGTAGTCAACGAGGGATTGGGTACCACTGTCGGCACATATTGAAGGAGGAGCAAGAGCCAAGGATTTGGCACTTCAGAACAAAACAAAGGTTTTTTGTGGACATATGCCGATGGGGGAGTGGGCCTATTGTCAAATTAAACTGGGAAGGAGGGACTGAAGCCGATGGAGATTGGGGGCTCCATCAGCAAACAAAGGATGTTTTGGGGGGGCGCATGATGCCGAGGGGGATTGGGCACCCCTTTGGCACTGGGGGCTGGTAATATTGTTTGTAAACATGGTGGCTTGCTGCCGCATTCACAAACAATATTACACTAGGCAAGGTACCACCCTGCAGTGATGGGTCGCTCCCTTATTGCAGCAGAATGCCTGATGCTGCAATGACGAGGTGGCCCCTGATTGTTGTGGCAAAATCCTTTCAAGTGGTGGTACTTTTGGAAGCCAGTGTCAAGCCCCCAAATGCAATGCCTCCATTGGCTGCCTTAGTGCCGCGCTTCCACAACCCACTTCTCTCCTAAGCTGCCACAAAATGTTTCTTGCACATGCTCGCAAGCAAACATAAAAAAGGAATGAGGAAGGAGTGTGTTTCGTGGTGGCACAGACAGAGGATAAAAGTGGATAGCAGCAGCAGCACTTCTGGTGAGGAGGAGCAGGTGGAACAGACTGGAGTTCAACTTGAGGTAAGTACACATAAGAGATCAAAAAGGACCAAAATTGGTGGTAAAATACAAACAAGAGTTGGCTACAGCCAACAACAGCTGCCTTTAATTTATTTATTTAAGAGTTTAACCAGGAAGACATACTGAGCAGGGTGCCGCTCAATTCTAGATGTGTCCTGGGGACAATACAACATAACAAAGTGAAGCATACAGTGTAACAAATAGAGTCAGTACAGGCAAGATAACAGCAAGTTATAATCCAAGACATGGTATAACAGGATGCAGGAATAGAAGTGCATTAATTATGCAAACTTTAGTGCAGATACAGGTAAAATAAGATGCTTGGTGCAGACCAGTGCAGCCACGACTGAGGTTCCAGACAGGAAAGGGGGCACAGGGATAATAAAACTGTGTAATTGGGAGGGTGGGGTTCAGAAGTTGTCAGAGTAAAATGATGCGGGGTGAGGAAGTGCAGACCAATCCAGCCATGACTGAGATTCCAGGCAGGGAAGGGCAGGGAAGGAGGTGAAGAGAACAAAAACTGAGTAAAGGGAAGTTCAGAAGTTGTTCAGAGTTGTTCAGAGTTTATTTTAAGTTAATTTATCTTGATGTATGAAGTTGTAGGTGTTATGTAATTGATAAGACAAAGTACAGCTATATAGAATATCTAGAGAATAAACTATAACACATAGAGCATCATCAGCCGTGAGACGGAATCCCCCTCCCTTACGATTGATGTAATTCAGGAGGCAGAAGTTTGCTTTTGATGAAACACTGAATAACATTTAGGCAGTCTCAGTTCCCAGTCTCCCAATGCATATAGAGCCCCACAGACCATCAAGGGTTGAAACAAGAGGGTGAGCCACAGCAAAGACTCACTAACACTGTACTGTACTTCTCCACATGCAGACATTAGGGAACATCAAGGAGGGCAGTCAAGTGTCAGGGTTGTCCTCACTGGTGGTTCACCTTGTAGGCTGGACATCAGGTTGCTCACCCTCACATGTAGTTGACCCTGCAAGGATTTCGTGGTGGTTACCATAATAGACGGTGTGTTTGGGAGGAGCAGATACATTGAAAGGTGTATTTTGGGTTTGGTGGAGGTGGGAGTGTTGACCTGATATTGCAAAAGACATAAAGAAATTGAATCTAACAAAAAAAGAGATGGATCAAGCCTGAGCCCCATTCATATATATATATATTAGAGGCAAAAACTCCATTTAATGCATTAGTTAGGGTTTGTTCCACAGTGACAAAAGTGAGGTGTTAGGTTGAAAACCTTGACTTCCGCACCGCATTGTCACGCATGGATCATCAGCCCCAACTCTCACCCCATGACATGTGTAAAGCAGCAGAAGTATAGGAGAATGGGGTGAGAGTTAGACTCACGATCCCAATGCACACCCCAATGCCGGGTTGGGGGTGGGTCCAGGGGTTTCAAACCTAACAGCAAATTTTTTCACTTTTGTCGCTGTGGAACAACCCTAACTAATGCATTAAACAGAGTTTTTTGCCTCTAATTTCCCTTCTTTTTAGGAATGATAACGAGAAATAGTGAATGTAATGCAGTGGCGGGAGTGCGGGGCCCCTCCTTCCCGCCACATGATGTCTTGTGGCATACTAACAGGGACAGCAATGCAAACAGAACTGCTAACAGTGGCGCACATGGTAACACAAGCGCGAATGAGAACAGAAAGGGTAACGCACATGGTGGCGTAGACGGGAACAGTCTGCCATGCGATGTGTTGTCACATAGTAACATGGTGCCTGCAAACAGAAATGTCAATGGGCATGGTGACATAAAGTGAAACAGAAAGATAAACAGTACTGTAGACAGAAATGGCAAAAATAACAGAAACGCAAGCGCAAATGAAAACGCAAAGGATAACGCATATGGTGGCGCAGACGCCAACAGTAAGTGAATGGTACGGAACCGCAAGCGGAAAGGGCAGCAGTAACAGTAATGTAAGCGCACAGGCTGGTTTTCCCCAAAACCTGCATAGAGAAAGACAGTGAGTACAAATAATGTATGCATAATAATGAGTATCGGCGCAGAAAATGAGAACTTGGAATACTAAATATGTTATATCTCAGGAACCGTATGACGTGGAAAAAAATGTAAAAGTCATATTATTTACAACTGTCCTGGCTAATTTGGTACTGAGTCCCTGTTTGGGGGGGCTAAGAAATTTTCCGACGAAAAGTCCATATCTCGCACCGTTTCCGAGATACGGGCCCGGAAAGGCACGGCAAACACCGTAATGTTATCCTATGGTAAAAAAAGAAAAGTTTGGAGCACCATAACTTTCCCTCCCTGTAATGTTTTTTCACCAAATCACTGAAAGGTACATCTGTGGGCTGTTGGCTGTCTTCCCTCCAAATTTCAGGAAAAAAGACCAAACCGTTATTTTGCAGCAGGGATCCAAAGGATTTCTGTAATGCGTTGAGCGCCGTAATGTTATCCTATGGGAAAACCTGTCAATTTTGGAGTGCCGTAACTTTGCCGCCATGTAATATTTTTTCAATACAACACTGAAAGGCACATCTCTGAGCTGTCGGCTCCGTTCCCTCCAAATTTCAGCCCAAAACTCCCAACTGTTCTTTTGCAGCGCAGTGCCAAAGAATTGCTGCTACTTTCCCACAGATGGAAAACTACTGTCGCAATTTGCGAAAGCTTCCGCAAAAAAGTTCGACACTTTTGTGAGCACAAAAGTAATTTGCTAAAGTACTTTTTCCAGAAATTTGAAAAACATATTTCTGGGGTCTTTTACCACAAAATAAAGACATGGCAAGCATCCTCAGGGTCCGACTAGGTGAATACAAAAATAATTAGGTTGCTAGAGAGTCCCAAATTTAAATGCCAACCATTTTTCTGATCACGAACTGAAAACAAAATGGCTGATTTGCGAAAGTAACAGCCCATGTGCGAAAGTAAAAATGCATTTGCGAAAGTGTTGAACTTTTTGTTAACTTTTCCCATTGACTTATAATGGGAAACTGTTTTTTGAATAACTTTTGAACCGTTTAATATTTTTTCATGAAATCTTTGAAAGACACATCAGGGACCCTGGCTGCACATTTCCTGAAGATTTCGGGCCAGTTGCGCAAACCGTACGACCTGTAGGCGCGACCGTAGAATTCCAGAACAAGCGTAAACGCACGCACAGATCATGCTTAATAACTCCACAGCCGTATATCTGACTGGTACAAAACTTGGCAGATCCTAAGGCCTATGGTTCTTGATCATGTATTCCAAATTTCAGCCAAATCTGTGAAACAGTTGCAAAGTTATTAAGGTGCAAAGTTTTGGGGTTTAACATAGAAATGGCTCCTCAACCCTAACTATAGTGGCACTACCGTGCCACTATAATATATATAGATATAGATATATATATATATATAAATATATATATATATATATATATATATATATATACACATATATATGTTGCAAAGGTTGCAAAACAATTTGCTTGAAAGTATCTGATATTGAATGTTTAGTTATAAACGTATAGCCTGCAGAAACCTACATTAGTGCAGGGTGATAAGAAGTCATAACACATCCAAGGAGGTCTTCATATCATACCCCACACACATCAAATATTACACCCTACATGTGCTCAGAAGGTTCCTCATTTTGCATCCACACCCCCAAAAATTATCTTATATTGCACTCCACACATCCAAAGGGTTTCTCATATCACACTCCACATGGTATCAAAGGGTTCCTCATATTGTACCCCACACATCCAAAGGGTTCCTAATATTATACCCCACAGAATCAACCCCCCCACACACACAAAGGATTACACACACACACTTCTTCAAATCACACTCCACGCATAACAAAAGGGTTTCTGAATTAAACTGAAGTACATTTATTTGCATTACTCTCTTCCTACAACTAACACAGGAATCAGATTGACTGGAATAAAAACATAGCTTATCAGTATTAAAACAACTCCTGGGTGGAACCAGGGCAGCTGCTTGGAATTTTTAGGGATCAGTATGATTTAAAGAGGTTAGCCATTAATGAAAGTTCATTTTGTTAGACAAAACCAGTACACTACGTACAAAATTCTTTTGAAAGTTATAGCCATGTCTGCATCAAGTTATGCAGTGGCTGTTCACACTCTGGGACAAACTATACCTGGAGTGTGACTACAAATATTAAGGGCATTTTTTGTTTATTTCCATTTTTCTCCCAATCTGCTTGTGCTTACCTCCACTGTGTTCCACCAGGCCAACTCCCATCAGGACACTGGCATGTGTCTGTCTGGCTCCAGTCCATAATGTGCCAGTGCATCTCTTCATCCCACCCCCCCACCCCCATGGAGGGGCATGTTTCACCTGTAGGTGAATGGAAGTCTATTCTGGGATCACATGTTCATGCTAAGGGGTTGGGGGAGACTCCCACTTAAGCAAACCCATGGGAGGCCATCATTAATGGCAGTCAGAATTTTCCCCCTTACAGTGCCACCCAGCATCAAATGTGGGGGGAACACAGGGCATCACCTAGTCACTGGTGGTCTCAGTGTTACTCACTCCTCCAAAGACACTTGTTCGGCATGAAGAGCACAAGCCTTCTCTTGACATCTGTGTCCCAAGACTCCAAAAGACAGAGAGTGGAAGTCAGTAATGCAGTGAAAACCCAGATCTTACCATGACATATAGAATAATGAATGGACATCAGTGTGTCGCAAAAAAGGGATGTAAAACAATGGACGTGCATAACCAGGGAGAATACTTAAGAATGCTACCCTGTGGCAGCAATATTAAAGAACAACTAAACAGTTCATTTCATAGATTCATAGATAGATACGACTTCAAAAGGCCGAAGCCCATGAGGAACTCGCCACTATTATAATTAATGGTGGTAACTAAATTTCTTATCACCCATACAAAGATCCAAAAGTTTTTTAAATTGTTCTGCATTATCACTCATAACAATGTCACTAGGGAATGAGTTCCAGATAGGTGGAACCCTCTGAGTGAAGAATCTCTTCCGCTTAACTGTTTTACACACAGAGATTTTTAACCTGAGATTGTGTGATTATGTGCTATTGTATGCTGTTTGTCTTTCTAGACAAACATTATCCAACATAGATTCTTTCTTAAAAGCTTTGAATATATACATTAAATCTCCTCGTAGGGATCTATATTCTATAGAGAATAACTTTCAATCATTTTTTGGCAACCTATTGATGTTGGAGTGCAAAAAGGTGCACAGTAGTCCAGGTGTGGTCGTACCAGGCCAGCATACAGAGGAAGAATAACCTCAGGCTTTCTGTTTTTTATGTGTTTATGAATACAACCCAATATGCTATACCATTTTTTTTACCATTTCATTAATATATGTGTGTTAAATTATAAATTGTCAGATATAATTACACCCAGATATTTTTCTTCAGATGTCACTGATAGCTGTATATTGTTCATCACATATTTAGCCCTATTATTATTATCCCCCCCCCATATGCATGACCTTACACTTAAGCTCATTAAAGTTTATTTTTTTATCATCTGTCCAATTACAGAGTTTATTTAGGTTATCTTGTAGTGAAGCTACAGACTTAGCATTGTTCACAACACATCCTAATTTGCAATTGTCTGCATATTTATTTAACCAAACATCATCTGTACTCTGCATACTGGAGACACATGTGTTAAATAGAATTTGGCCTAGTACAGAACAATGCAGCACTCCACTTGTAACTGCACTCCATTTTGACTCATAGACTCAGATAACTACCCTCTGTTGTCTATTATACAATCACGAGGTTGTCCATTTGATGATTTTTATGTCTAAAATTATTTTAACAAGTTGCTGTATAACGATTTTATGGGAAACTGTATCAAATGCTTCTGTATAGTCTAAAAATACCACATCAACAGGCAGTCCATTTTCTAATGCATCACTAACAGGCTCAAAAAAATGAATGAGATTAGTTAAGCATGATCTGCCAGGTGTAAAGCCATGCTGTGAGATATTAGCAGAACCCGTGCTGTTAACATGATCAGCTATTTTATGTTGTATAAGTCTTTCGAGTAATTTACCTATTGAAGATGTAAGACTAATGGGCCTATAGTTATATAGCAATTGTTTATTGCCTCCTTTCAGAATGGGAGTGATATTAGCAACCCTCCTTGATTGTAATACTTCCCTCTCGTTAATGGAAGTATTAAATAAAACCATAAGGAGATCTCAAAGTTCTTTAGACAGTTCCTTTAGGAACTTTGGATTGATGCCATCCGTCCAGATGATGAACTTACTTTTGCTAGACTAATGGCATCAATAATATTCTGTTCCGAAAATAATATTGGCAAATTATTACTATTTTTTACATGTATGTCAATGTCTTCTTTTGGTTTAAAGACATTTGCAAAGTATGAGTTGAGTTCTTCTGCCATTTCATTTTCATCACTGATTATCTTATCATTAGTTTTTAAAGGACCAATTCCACGCTGATTCCCTTTAAGTGATCCTATATAATTATAGAATATTTTCTTATTATCCTTTGCATTTACTGCTAATTGTATTTCTAGCTCGGTTGGCAATTCTGATTATTTTTTGATTTTTTAGCTAACATCTTGAATCTATTCCAATCAGCAGTTTTATGGGTTTTTTTTATATTTACAATAGGGTCTCTGCTTCTTATTTATTGTATGCCTAATTTCATTGTTCCACCAAAGTGGAATTCTTTGTTTAATATTATTGCATTGATGTGCACAGGAACCCATTTGCCTATACAGCATTCGAGTCTAGTATTAATTTTTTCCCATAAATGTTCAAGATTTAGATTTTGTTTTAGTTCATTCTTCCATTTCCATTATGCCAGATAAGTTTTAATACTTTTATAATCAGCTTTATGATAATTTTGATTTTTGTAATACCTTTGTTATTATTAAATTGTCCTTGTATATTACAGTCAACCATGTTATGGTTACTATCACCATTTATTGGAGGACACACTATATCTGTAATATTTGTAAATATTAAGTCTAGGATATTTTTCTGTCTAGTGGGTTGTGTAACCAGTTGTTCCAGGCCAAGTCAGAATGTAGTTTCTAAAAAATGTCTTTCAAAAAGTCCTTTAGCCTCGAGGGTTAACCAATTTATATTTGAAAGATTAAAATCCCCCATTAATATAACATTATCTTTACCCTCCATTTTTCTAATTGTTCAATAAACAGAAGGTTTTCCTCTGGACCTAAATTAGGGGATCGATAGCCTAAACCAATTGTCATAGAACTATTGACTAATTCTATTCTTATCCACAAAATTTCAATACTCATGACCTCTAGACTTATTTGATAGCTCTTGAGTCTTTCCGATATATATAATGCAATGCCACCACCTTTTTAATTGTTTCTGTTTTTTAAGAATGTAGTATATCCAGGTATATTTGTATTCCAGTCATTATCTGTGAACCATGTCTCTGAGATACCACATATATCAATATTTCTTGATGTTAAAATATTCTGTAGTTCGTCCATCTTGCTAATTAAGCTTCTTGCATTTATCAATAATGTTTTCAATCCATTGTGGCTGTACAGTTTTCCAGAGTTTGTATCATGTCTATTCTTAATTGAATTTATTTCCTCATCATTTACCTGCTTATTTTTATTCCTGTTATTTTTTTTTTACCTTTAGTTCCCTTTTTGTTACTAACTGGGTTAATACATATTTGAGGAACAGATGGTTTTACATTAGGACTGCCAGAGATGACACCTTCCCCCAGCATTTCAGTGTAAATGAGTATTAATAAATCCAGTTAAGTGTTGACCCAAAAGCAAACTTCCTTTTTTGCTTAGATGTAAGCCATCCTTGCAAAACAGGTAGCCATCATTCATGAATTCCTCCCAATGTGTAACACATCCAACTTCTTGCTTTACATACCATTGTCTTAGCCAGTTATTGATATATTTTATCTTACATGTTTGCTGGTAAGTAGCTTTTGACATTGGTAGTATTTCTGAGAAGGCAAATTTGCACCCTAGGTCCACTAATTTATTTGTTAGATAGATACATTCCTGTTTAATCTGTTGTGTATGTTGCTGAAATATATTATTAACACCAGCATGTACTATTACCAGGTTTTTCTCATTCCCTTGGCTAAGTATATTTAGAGCCATTTTTGTGATGTCAGATATTTTGGCACCCCTAAAACATGATAAGGTCCTATTCTCTTTGTCTTTATTGCAGATAGCTCTGTCTAGTCCCTTCACCATCGAGGCTCCCAAAACATAGATTTGTGTTTTACTTTGTAGTATTTCTTCCATTTCCATACCACTAGTAAGTAGCTCATTAGTACCATCCTGTACTAGATCCATAGTGATAGCTATCGTGCTGGTTTGAGCTGGTTCTAATATGATTAAAGGTTCTTCTGATGAGCAATATGCACTATTATTTAAGTTCTGGCTATTAAGTTCACTATTTTGAGGCAAAGTTACTGATTCCAAAAACTGAACAGTGACATTAACCATTGTACCATCACATTCATTCAATGCTTCCTTCTGGATAAGTGGAGCAAATGAATTTTGTACTGCTATTGTAAATTGATTTGCTTTTCTGCCTTTTTTATGTTTTGGTATTTTTGAATGTTGTACCTGGTACCATAGATCTTCAGTATTATTAGGTTCTTCTTTCTCTCTGTTTCTTTTTTTGTTCCCACTATTTTGGTTTGGACAGGTTATGTTGGAGTCATAGTGTAGTTTAGTTTTGTTTAATTTAGAGTCTTGAGTACTCAAAGTGCTTTGATCACTTTGTGTCGACAGGGTTTCTAGCCTAATTTGGTATCGAATAGCCATGTCTTTCTGGCTTTGCTCCAATTCTATTAACCTTTTATTGAACTAGACTATTGCATAAGCCATGTCAGAATTATCCAGACATTTTGGGCAAGTAAACAAACTGCTAGGTGGTTTACCCAGTGAGATATCATACATACTACAAAAAGTACATTTCACTTTTATTCTCCCCTCCATTGTTTCAATTATATCCTCCATGGCACAGCTAGTATAAAGATTACTATAAAACATTTACCAAGTAAGTATATCTACTCAAAATCTGGGATACTAATCACAAAGTGTAGTTTTTAGTGGTTAAAATGTAATAAAAAAGCAAAAAAGTATGAAGTTTGGGACTGCCCTCACCTGTTAAATGCTGGCCTTTGATTAGCTTAAGTATGCAATTTTTCCTGGTTTCATCAGGTTTAAAAAAATATATATAAAATAAAAAGTCAAATCTTTTGAAACTCACACTCTGGAGGGACCCTAAAGTGGCCACCACGTCCCAGTGGAATAACATCACTGGAGCGACAGAGCTCCCACTATGTCACTATGTATTTATGGTACTTTGTAGATTTATACAATTGGCGACTACAGTATTGCACTAAGCTGCAACAAAGCACACTTGGCATGTGTTATAAAAAGTGTGGGTTTTTGCAGCTTAATGCATTGTTTCAAACTTAAAGGAACACCGTTAGCTTTTGATTGCCTTTTTTTTTACCTATAGGAACCTGTTATCTCTTGCCATCTTCATGTCTAGTGCTGGCATATCTGGTCATGATTTACATGCAATCAACATTAATTGATTTTTTTGACAAAAAAAAAACGTATTTTAATTCACCCAACTTTATGGTGTGCTGCCTGATTCTCCAACAGAGCTATGAGACACCCACTGCCAATTCAAAACCCATCTCAAAGACTGACTCCTGATGACTTTGTGCTGCCACTGCTTCCATGGGTAGTTCACTCACTATCCTGACTGCACCCCACCAGGGAATGTGTATGTATTTTGGGTCAAGCGGGAATTAATTAAGCTGGCCTGCTTGTGCACTTGAGCTTTAGTATCTATGTTTGTTAATCCTGCCTCCCACCCCTTCCCCTCCCCATCCCTATACTTTGTTATGCCTGACTCCTCTTTCTACTTATACTTAGACTCCCTTTTTTGTCTCCTATTGTAACTGCTGCTGATAGAACTGTATTGTTTATGTGTACCCTTACTTATTGTAATGCTTAACTGATGTATGGCTTATGGAATCCTGTTTTTTTTTTGTTGCTCTTCTATTTGCTATTCCCATGCACTATTGTAACCTTTATCTTGTTTTCCTTTGTTTTGTTTTTGTCAGCTGTTCCATGCTTTGTTGTTTGTTACTTTAGTTCCTGTGCCATAGTATGTGGCCCAGGTCATGCCTGAAAATGATCCCTGGGATCAGCACACATACCCAGTTACCAAAGTCATAAATAAATAAAATAAATAAATAAATAACTAAATATGGTGCCAAAGCTCCAGCAAACTCATACATGAGTGAGTTAACTATTTTTCAGGCAACATAAATTAAACTCATGATATGAAACCATGATATTGACAGAACTTACCATTCATGACACTGGTGACCCAGATTTGGAAGCAACCCCCAGGCACTGGGAGCTGGCTGAAAGAGGACCAAGTGTCCTAGAGGATGCTCCCTGGTGAATTAGGATAGTGAGCTCTGGCACACTACTGCCATCTGGGTTACAGCCACAGAGAAGGTGAAAACATTGTCTGAAGTCAGTAGACAACAGCACATGTGTGCGTTCTATGACATCCAATGTTGGTGGTATCCTGAGAGTTGGGACAGAAAAATGCAAAAAACACTCTGCCATTGCAGAATAAAGCTTGTCCCCTGCATGCTCCAAACAGTTGACTGTGACACCTTCCTCCAGCAAATTCAGTCTGAGGGGCTTGTCCTACCCCAATGGCCCCACCATGGAGGGGATACATAATCCATGGAGGATTAAGGCAGGGGTTGGTACTCTGGGAAGACAGGTGATGGGACAGTGGAGGCCAGCAGAAGGGACAGTCTAGAGCAAAGGGGGACATAAAAAACTGAGAAAAAATTCAAAAGAACAGAGAAGGTGATGGTATGTATCATACTTGACCAGTGCCATCATGCTTTCAGTTTAGCTCCACAAGAAACACTGCTACAACTTGATAGGTGATTGCAATGTGTCTTGCAGAAACCCTGTTGTACCATGGTTAATGGGTACAGTATCTGCAGTTTTGTCTATTAGCTTAGGTTTTGGGGACAGTCAGATTCCCCTCCCCAAACCTGCCTTGAGAGTCATGTGTTTTAGCTGGGTATTTTATATCTTCTCTGGTCACAAATATTTTGTGTCTAGCATTTCTTGTAACACCGTTAGATGGGAGTGCTGCTTCCTGGATGGGGGGGAGGGCCAGGAGTAAGGTCTTAAAAGAAAACTGCATTGAACCTGTATTTATTTATTTTTTTGCAAATACTGGTTCCAGTTCTGCTATTGTTTCATCTTTATTAGCCTTATTGTAAACTCATTGGGTGTTTCTGATTTACACAGTGGTGGCAAGTGCCATTTTAGAACTGTATAATGTTGTTGAGGTCTCTCTCAACTACAGATGGGCTGTAGGAGCATAACAAACCACTTCAGTGTTGTTACTTCCTGGACACCTTTGGTGCTAGGGGGCTGTGGAAGCTCAAAACTGCCTCAGTGTTGTTACTTCCTGAACACTTCTGGCACTGGCGGCTATGGGAACACACCCCTACCTCAGTGCTGTTACTTCCCAGACACATCTGGTACTTGGGGCAGTAGGACTACAGCACTGCCTCAGTGTTGTTACTTCCTGACACATCTGATATTGGGGGCATTGGGAGCAAAATGCCACCATAGTGTTATTTCTTCCTGAACACATCTGAAATTGGTGATGGTGGGAGCAAATGCCACCCCAGTGTTGTTACTTCCTGGACACCTCTGTCACTGAGTGCTGTGAGAGCATGCCACCACCACTTCAGTGTTGTTACTTCTAGGACACTTCCTAGTACTGGCGGCTGTGGGAGCATAATACCTCCTAAGTGTTGTTACTTTCAGGATACTTCTGATACTGGTGGGCTGTGGGATTACACCACTATCTCATTCTTACTTCCTGGACACTTCTGTTACTGAGGGTGTTAAGAGCACACTAACAACTCAGTGTTGTTACTTTCTGTACATGTCTTGTTGTACTTGGGTGGGGGGCTGTGGGATTATAACACCACCTCAGTGTCGTTACTTCCTGGGCACTTCTGATACTAGACTGAAGCTGAAAATGAAAAACTGAAAAATCGATTCAATATTTTGCATCATACAACAAGACATGATCAAAACTGAAACAAGGAAAACAAAGTAGAGAAAAATAAAGCAGGTACTATCCCCTATGTCTAACATTAAAACCTATCTCTGGCCAGCCGTTATACTAAACTAAATCCTCCATCACCCAATCACAACCTTTCCAAAATGTATGAAATTTGGTTATGGAAAAGAGTTTTCTCCTGTCTATATAAAGTATGTAACAAAACAAGTATCTGTAGAACTACATCTTGTGGGGATACCACATTCTGTTGCAGTAAGAAACTACATCGAACTTGCCACATATAATACTTATAAGCAGCAAAAATAACCCAAAGAGTACTTTTATGATATTTCTATAAACTATGGGGGTAAATACCTAGAATCAAGATCTTGTAAGTGAGAAGGGTCAGCCATGGTTCTTTCCAAATATTCTGTAAAATAAGCCAAACATCTTCAGCAAAAGGACACTTAAGAAGGAAATGTTCTAGGGTCTCTAAAACATGACTGCATGTAAGCCTAGGGCACATTCTGTCATCTAAGGCTTTGTGCTTTAAAGTATTTTGGACACCTAAACAATCATGACAAGATAACCAAACTACATCCCACATCTGTTTGTGGATCCTTCTGTCCGTCAGCTGAAGGCAAGCTTCTGACATGGTAGAAACCAGACATTCTGGAAATACTGGTTGCTCAAATAAAGTATCCTCTATAATACAGGCGTAGAAATCTTTCCTTGAAACTGAACAAAGCAATTGCAAAGTAACCCTCCACTGATGCAAATTTGTTAAGCAAGGTTTGATAAACCCAGGAATACCTTTAGTATGGGTAAGCATGGAGACGTTTTAAAGACCTGTATCCCATTTAACCAGCAATATTAGAAACCAATGAAAACTAAAATTAAACCAGTGCAGCACTTTGTCTTTTATAAGGGATGTCAGATTTCTATATATAAAAATGCTATGAAAAAAACAATGGGATAGGGTATTCTGATCCCTCCTATAGTATAATAATAATACGTAAAAACCCACCTTATGGGATTCAAACGACTATCCCATAGTCCTTGGAAATATATTTTCAATACCCAAGGCTCCAAAGAAAAAGAAAGAGGAAAAACATTTGAAACATGCAGAAGTTGTGGTGTTATCAAAGTTTTCAACAAACAACCCCCTTTTTTTTTTGAAATAGTTTTGTGTTTCCACTGCTGAATAATACCTTGGCATTTAGCAATAGCCTGTTCCCAGTTGTAGGAGGTGACATTTGCTGTACCAAAAGTAAGTCCCAGGATTTTAATGGGATCCATCCTAAGGGGTATAGTGAATTGGGTACTAGAACTGTGCTGTCTGGAAGACAGGTTAATGTGGAAACAATGGCTCTTGTCATAATTCATTTTAGTTCCTCACACTAATTTGTATGTCTGAAGTGTCTGTTCAGTGTTTGGAATGGCATCTGCTACCTGTGTGCTAAGACAAAGATCATCTGCATATGTGCTTATGTTGGTTAATTCAGGGAGTCCCAGTAATTGTATGCCCGGTATGGGTCTGTTTGTTTGTATTTCGCAAATCAGAGGATCAATCGCAGAAAGATAAAGTACGGGACTTAAAGGACATCCCTGGTGGACTATCAAAGGCCATCTGTTGGTCTAAAGATAAAATCTATCCTGAACTACTATGTGTGGTACCTAAGTCTATAATATCCCATAGAAACTGTAAATGATGAAGAATGGATCTATTCGGGATGCCACATGATTGTACCATAGAAATTACTTTATGTGTAATATTAGACAGTCTATGCGTTAATATATTGGAAAAGATTTTGTAATCCACATGCAGTAAGCTAATTGGTCTCCAGTTTGACAAATTAGTACGGTCACCTTAGCTAAAACCTGGGAAAAACTTGTAGGTATACATGATGGCTGTATCAGGGAGATAAATAATATAGTGATGATGGGACCAAGCTGAACCTGGTAAGTTTTAGGAAATTATGTAGTTAAACCATCTTCCCATGGTGCCATGTATGATTTTAGCTTCGAGATGCCTCATAGTACCTCTTGTAAAGAAATGTCTGCAAGTAAAGATGAAATATTAGCTTCAGTAAGTTGTGGTATAGACAAATCAGTAAAATAATATGTGGTTCCCATGGTGTTTGTTGCTGTCACAAACTGGCTGCAAAGATAATCATGTACTGCTGTTTGAATTCTATGGTTATCTGTAATAGGAGTAGGTCCATCAGGAATTAACAGGCTCTCTATTGTAAATGTTTTTTACTCTAGTTGCACAACTACAAAAGGCATCCAACATGGGCCCCTGGCGCCGAATTGAGGTTTCAGTTTGAGACTCAAAAACCTGTTATATTGAAACCTAGACATGTCAGCTTTAGTCTGCTGTATCTGAACAGTTAAAACGGCATTGTGAGAAGGGACCTGCAAAATCAAATATTGTAACTGGTTTCGTAGCATTAAATAATGAGTCTGCTGCTTCCTGCTTTTCCCAGAGGCATAATGAATAGACATTTAAAATCCATCTTGGAATCCAGCTACCAATCTATTATCTTATCATAAGCCTCCATAAGGGACACCCGGGCTCTTAGTAACTCATCCCATTGAGCTTTGAGGTCAGGGTCAGGTAACAGAGAAGAATTCAAGCACCATCGAGAGGTGTGAGGAGAAAGTCTAGCTCTTAAAAAACTACCAATGCAAGAAGCTGCTACATGGTCAGATATTTATATGGGTATGGTCATAGCTGTGTGAATAGTGAGGTTCTTTGACATAAACAAATAATATATCCTAGATGTTAAATTACCTTTTACAAAAGTCCTATGCCCCTGGGTATCCGATGCAGTAAAAACCTTTTGAAGGTTTGCTGTGGAAATAATCTCATTTAAACAAGCCATGTCACTAAAACATTTCTGGGGTTTGCGTCCTCTATCCAAGGGGGACAGCCCACAATTGAAATCTCCCCCAAAGATAAGGTTACCCATGAAAACGGTGACTACAAATGAGCAATGGCAAATTAGCGACTGAATAATCGTGACTACTCAATCAGCGACCAGCACAATTGAGCGAATAAACAATTTAGGAGACCGCGCACTGAAAATTAATAGACAAAATAGCGAGTACACAAATTCAGTGACTAAACTGTTAGCTGCCCATGTTCTGCTCTGGGAGACTGAAAAGACTGTCATGGCTGTTTAGCACCCTCTGCTGGCTGCTTACTCTATCATCAGGAAGGTTACGGGGATCACGAGAGGCATGTCATAATAGTGACTCACAAATAAACAAAAAAATATTCTTTATTAGCAACCAAATAGCCAGCCAAATCAAGGAAACAAACCAATTCAAAAAGCCAATTAATCTGCCAAATCAAAAAACAAAATAATTTAAAAAGCCAATTGTTCGAGGTGCCCTTAGGTACATTCACACCTGACATTGAAAGTTATAAGCGAGACCTCGGAGATAATCGTGCAAGCTTCTTGTTCCGTAAGAAGCCACTATAGCTGCGATGCGAGCATTGCTGTCCTTGTATTTTTTTTTCCCAGTTGCGGTATATGCACCAGATACAATTTGCTCTAATCTAAGTTCCGTGAGCCTCTGATCTTCCTTAAGCAATTGAATCAACTTCCACACACTGGGATGACAGGTACCTAATCTGGAATTGAATCCCCTGTGCCAGCCCTCTACAGCATTATTTGTTCGTGCAATTCCCAACATTGTAGCACTGTGGCAACTCCACTGATGAGGGGGGAATGCTGCCATCCTATGTCCAGAATGCCCCCATTGTCTTCCGACCCAAGTGGTCTCGAAATAGTCTAGTAAGGGCAACAGTAGTTCATCACGGTGTAAAAAAAATTCAAATTGGTGTATATCATCAAATGCATTAGCTACATCGTCTGGTGGTATAAAAGCAAGTGACAGGAAGCATGTGAATGTGTAATGCAAAATCAGGGTCTGCACTTTATCGTTCAAATATATCTGGAAGCTTCTGAATCTTTCTCCAGATACATTGTGCTAGATGGAAAAAGCACCCATACAGGTCTGCAGATGGAAAAGCATTGGCGAATGCTTTCCATGCAGACTTCTCAAAGTCAAGAATAGCTGTAAACCGTGCTAGGTTTGGCAACAGGGATTTAAGTTGGGAATATACCCTGTCATATGTAACAGTTTTATGTGAACACATGAGTACAAAAACAGCAGTGACCACAGTTCCTGACTTAACACCATGTACGGTGTACAGTTGGTCAAATAGCGTGGGACACAATTTGAATGTTCCATCCATCATCCAATCAGTGCACTCACTGAGAAATCTTAAATTTGCACTGGTTGCAAACATTAGAATCCTGTCCTGCTCCTTGCCACTATCAAACAGCAGGAACTTTTCACCACCTTCAGTTACTGTAAATTCAGGTGGAATGACCAATTCCTGTACTGTGCTGGGTGTAGCGGGGCAACCGCGTTCTACCTGCCGTATTCTTTGCACAGTTCTTTTAATTAACTGTACATCTGGCAATCGACCAGCAACTGAGTGAGGTGCAGCAGAAGTGCATTGCACTACAACCTGTGAAGTGCTCTGTACACAATCTCTTGCACGCTCTCCTACACTAGCAATAACTTTACGTACACCAACTCCTCCAGCATCCACAACATGAGTATGTTCTCTGATTTGAGCAATTACCTTGCCTTCTATTGTGTGGATGCATGCAACGCAGTTGAAGCGGTGTGCATCCACACATTGCCAGTACACCTTTCCTCCCTTTTCTTTGTCACGGCGATAAAGGAAGCCAGAAAATAAGGCTAGTGGCTTTCCCTTCTGGCTTGTGATAAACTCCACATCCATGGTAACCTCGATCTCGATATTGACAAGGTACTGGTAGCTTTAAGTGTTAGGCTAATGCATTGTGGGATCCACAAAACAGAAAGTAATACTAAGTAATATAACTGAATTATCAGAAGAGCAGCCTACTAAAACACAAACTCCATAAGTAGTAAGTAAACTCTAATTGAATGCCTAGCGCAATTATTACATGGTAGCTGAGATTGTGGGGTGCTGAAATTTGTGAGCGCTATTAATGTAGTCGCTGAAAAGGAGACGCTCAAATTGTAGTCGCGACTTTATAATCGCTATTTTCACATGGAACCAAAGATAATGTTTTTTTGAGCGTGTAGAAAGCGCTGTATTAGTTTGAATAGAGGCATTCTACCAGCAATACTTTGTTGGGCATATACACAAATTGAACATCAACCAAAACAGCCCTCCAGGGATCAATGTCAATAGTTTTTTAAACCAGAACGTTGAGCCTTGAAGTCAGATAGCTACCTCAACACATAAATCCTGCCCTTGGGACCAAAACAATGGACTCCCTGACCACAATTGTTTGGCTTGTTGTAGCTCATATGTAGTCTTAATTTGATTGTCCTGTAAGAAAATTATATTATGTGGCAAATGGGTTAAGATTTGAAAAGTAGTACCCCATCTTTTAAAAGACAATACTACTTGGCCCGGTTGCACAGAGGGCTGAGGCGCTGGATGTCTCACCTCGCAGCACACCGACGACCTGGGTTCGGGAGCGAGCCTGGGTCATCGGAGGTTAGCACGGGGTGGTGGAGCTGGATGGAGCAGTTGTCAAGGCAGCTCTCCTCTCCAGGGAGGTGGGTGGCATCCCTCGCTCATGTCTACCTCCTGGTGGAGGCCGAGGGGTTGTGTAAGCAAGGATTACAGTGACAAGCCAATGGAGTGGGTGGAGGAGGACCATTGTAAGGCACATGCATGCCTCCACATGCATGCGTACTTCTCCTGGGGTCCTCGGGTAAAACAAATGGGGAGAAAAGTGGAAAAACACCGGCGGCAGGATGGCAAATGACTCTCCGCAGGCACCGACCCTGGACCAGGCATAAGGTAAGTCCCAGTAATTCCAGGGGATGGAGCTGGGGGAGTCAGTCAGATGGGGGCTGTACGGGGACAGGAGAAATATAGATGATATAAAAAAAAGACAATACTACTGACGTTAAGTGTCAGAGGGCGTAATATGTGGTCCATGGAGAACAGAAAAAAGAGAAAACCAAAAAAATAACATGAGAAGGGAAATCAACCCTCAGGTTTCAGTCTAGGCCTATGTTTTCCTCTAGTTTTTTTAGATTTTAAAAGCTCAGAATGTGATTCCGTGGTGTCCTCCAAAACCCCTGAAGTTACAGACGAAGCATCAGATTCCCCCTCATCATCAACCATATCATTCCATTGCTTTCTTTTAGATAAGTCATTAAACCTATTCCTAGTCACAATGGGAAAGTCAATGGTCTGTGAGTCTGTTTTCCTATGGGACTGCTGAGATCTTCTGGGGGGTACTACCTCCATGGGAGACTCTTTAGGCAGTAACATAGCCTTCAGAGGAGGGTTCAACAGACTTCTCAGGAACTGTGGCAGGGCCAACTTCCCTATCAACCCTAAATGGAGAAGGGTCAAGGCGGGTAGAAGGGGAATCAGCTACTAAAGTGGTACTACCAGAGGTTCGGACCATCGAGGGGGGGTACGATCAGAACTACCAAGTCTAGCTTCTTGTCTAACTAGAAGCATTTTTGATTGCTGGGCAGTGATTAATGTTTCCTGATCCTGCATAGCTTTATCCAATCTCTTCTGAGCAGCCTAGGGACAGGAAGCATATGTATGGCCAGATTCTTCGCACAGGTTGCAGCGAAGCGGATTCAGGCAACCAAGACTGGCATGACCATAATAGAGGCATAAATTACACCTAGGTAACAAACAAGTAGAACTTAAATGAGTTTGAGCCCCACAGTTATGGCATGTCTTGGGCTGACTGGGATAAAAACAAATGCCTCTGTCCATACCTATATGGAAACTGCTAGGGAGATGTCCAATACCAGCATCAGTGTGTTGTAATTTTACTTTAAAGCACCAACATCCCACCCAGACCAGGTCCTCATCAAGAATAGGAGTGGGGATTTGTAATATTTCACACTTCTGCCTCAACCAGTACTGAACATCTTTTATATTAACTCCCTCATTCCAAAATAACAAGGTAATAGTTTTAATGGATGGTTTGGTCAGAGGGATAGGGAAAAATCATGCCACTCAAGTTGGTGCTTAAACTTTTCTAAGGTAGCATTACCATGAAAACTGATATCATAAACATTTTCTCCCTTTATGTGAATAAAGGCAAAGAGTTCATGCACTAAAATACCCATAGATTTCAGTAGAAGTTGATGTAAAACATATTTCCTGTCTGGAAAAATATCATTAGTCCCTGTGTACTTTAGGCAAACCGCATTCTGCCATTGTGCAGATTCACCCACTTGTTTAAACAAATCAGCCATCCGAAAAGGAGTGTCTGCAGTATTTTCTGTAGTGTTGCCAGCCAAAGTCGCTGAGAGAGGTTGTTATAAAGGCTCTGTGGAATCTTCAGTGTGCACACCTGTAGCAGAGTTTGTTTCCAAGGTGACCTCAGAAAGAGGCCGTGTAGCAGGGAGGGAGTGCCTCGGGGGTTCTGAGGATGAAGAGCAAGCAATGTCTTGCTGAAAAGAAGTGGCAGATTCCAGATCTGTAGAAGACATCATAGCAGGTAAAACAGAAGCAGTAGCCAAGGAAGTAGAAGATGTAGAAGCCATAATGGGCAGGTGTAATGGGGTAACCAGAATGGTTAGCGTGGTAGTCTGTATCGGGAAAGACTGAGAGATCTGCATAATATCTGTCACAGAAACAGGCCCAGGAGAAGTCCAGCCTTTGTTGTCTGAAGTAGGTAGGCATACTGCAGCATGTAGCACTGAAGTCGAGTCCCAGGCAGCCTCAGTAGTAAGAGGCCCAGAAAGAGGTACAGAATTAGTGTCTTGTGAGGCTGTCACAGTAGTAGGTGAAGCAGGTGCAGGTAGAAAAGGTGCAAGGGAGTTAAACAAGGAAGGTATATCCTGAGAAGTTTGAAAAGTAACAGCTGGAGTATTCATACTTAAACGAGTAGCAGAAGAGTCCTTAGAAACCAGAGGTTCAACTCCTGACACAGCTGAAGTAGAAGTTTTTGTAGACTGCACCAGTAATTTTAATAAAAGAGCTTTGTTATGCAGAATGGCAATTTGTAATAAATGTTCCTCTTGTTCAGATGTTAAGAGATTCATGTCACAAACAACATCAGTCACCAACCTGGAAGGTGTATGAGGTTTCGGAAAAGAGCCTTGTCCAGAGGTTTGAGCTGTTATTGAATCTTGTATGTTTCCAGAGACATCATCCAATAAAAAATCCACAATTTCTTCCATGTCAGAATGATTTTGTTCCATATCAACATCATTGACTTGAATATCAACCATGGATGTACTAGGGACTGCATCCCCTACCTTCCTCTCACCAGCACTGCTACCAGCACACTCCATGTCCACCATCTTGGAAACGGCCAATAAGGGGTCCCTCTACAGACAGCGTTGGGGAATTTTTATTATAAGTGGCCTTCATTACAGTACAAACCATATGAATGACAAGCCAACAGACATTCAAAAACCAAGAGAAAATAATATATACATCATTTTAAACATAATCTGTTGTAAACAAAAAAAAAGGCCAGACATCATAATACAAATCAGCTTTCAAAAGCACAGAGACAGAAATTTCATAATTATAAACATTTTAGCCTAACCAGGCATTGCAATGAAGCCATAAATGTCGAGTCTTTTTAAAGATATATCTCTTCATATCCAGCTCTTGCATTAACTGTAAAGTACATTGAATATTACCCAATAACTCTTGATACGTAACAAATTTCTGCTGCAAAACCAACATACAATGAGATTGCCATAGGTAATACCTAATCATGACAAGGACTACATACATGGTATCTTTATGGTATCTACCAAACCCCATGTCATCTGGCCCATACATCAGGATCTGATATGTGAGTGCAGTCAGGTGGGGCTCTGCCCAAGAAAGTGACAGATACACCCTAAAGGATTGGACATAGGGACAATCTAGAAACAGGTGCTGCTGGGTTTCCAATACCTGAAAATAAGAAGGCCTGGGGGCAATATATCTCTGACATTTGTTTATGTCTACTGTTTCCTTTGACCCCCAATCTGCCATAGTTACTGATCCAGGTACAATCCCAAGCAAAAGGTGGAATTCTGGGGTTATTTAATTGCTGCAGGACGAATTGTAATTGGTTCACTGGATACCCAGGAAATTCCACCTCTGAGGTACTTTCAATGGATACAATTGCTGCGTAGATGGAGTTCCTATCCATCCTTAGAAGCTCATCAGACGTGAGACCCCTCTTAATTGCACTCTTAATACAATCTTTACCATATGCAGGAGTTTTTTGGGGGGAGATAATTTCTTTTCTTTTCTTCCCATGGCAGGAGACAGGGGATAACCATTCTTGAACCAAGGAAACCCAAAACGTAATACCAAGACGTGGAGAGGGGCTGATATTGTAAGAAAGAAGCACACTAAAATAAAAGGCTAAGAGATTAACCATACTGACTCCACCTTTATTAATGGGAAGATACGTAAATTCTCATTTAATTGGATTGAACTTTGAGCCCCAAAAAGCTTGAAAAAATATTCCCAACAGTCCTGTAGCTAATTCTTGTAGAGGGGAGAAAAACATAGCAGAGATAAAGGAACTGCGGAACCAGCAGTGTCTTAATCAACATTACCCTTTTCTTTTTTGATACTTATTTTTTTTTTTTAAATATTCTTTTTATTAGTCAGATTTTAACTTATATACATATAGGTCCACAGTTGTGATTTTATACATTGCATTTACAACTGGTACAATGATACATTCATTATTTAGGGTTCATATAATACCTCTACATAGAATCCAATGTTTGTTCCGAACAGTTTATTACTCCCAATAGGGTTACCATCTAGTCATGCCCTAATATAAGACTCCTTAGGGATTTTAACTTGCATATACATAAGAGTTGGTCATTCTCCGGTTCATCGAACTTTCCCCTCACAGGATTCTCGCACTAGCCAATCCAAGCATGGGTGATCCTCCCACTTCAGTTGTACTAGGGGCTCCAGCCAGATCCGTGGATGGGGGGGAGGGGGATGGGGGTAAGCCAGGCCCAAGCCCCTCAGAGGCGGGATGCAACCGTCAGTATCAGAGCCTCCAAGATCCCTCAGGGGCAGCTACGCTAGGGTACAAAAGTGGGGTCTATTAACATATATCTGCCACCGTGCCCATCTCTCAGAGAAAACCTCTCCACATTCATTTATATTATATGTCATTTTTTCCATGTTATAAATTTGCTGGGTGATTTCCCACCAGTCTCGAATAGTTGGAGCATTTATTGGTAACCATTGCCTGGTTATTACCTTTTTAGCGGCTGTAAGGAGCAGTAAAAGCAAGTATCTTGTATTTGGCCTTCTGTAGGGTTTAGGCAGGATAAGAAACAAGTACATCTCCAGTGACATCTGAAACTGTAGGTTGAAAAGCTCCTGCAGTTGTGTTTCAAGCTGCTTTAAGAAGTTGGAGAGTACTAGGCATGCCCACATAATGTGAGTCAGGTTGGCCTCCCTCTTGCCACACTTCCTCCAGCACTCTGCAGATTTATTTAATGTGTAGTGTTTAGTGACTGTGGGTGATCTAAAGTATTGTAACAAAACCTTCCAGGCATATTCTCGCCATTGACCCGAGCTCGTAACCCTACAGGTGTATCTGCACGCCAATCTGAAATAGATAGATGGTAACCCGACTCTTCATGCCATTGTGTACAAATGTTTTCGGTGAGGACCTCTCCCTGAGAGTTCAAGGATTGATAATATAAGGAAATCAAGTGGTCCTGCTTCCCTGAACTGTTCAGGGAGATCTGACATTGAATTGGTGCTGCATAATTTTCTGGGTTTCGCGTGGATGGGGATAAGCCGTCTACGTAATGTCGAAGTTGTAGATATCGGTAGAAGTCACTACGTGGCAAACAAAACTTTGCTTGTACTTCTGTAAATGACCAAATCATACCCTGTGACATGATTTGTGGTAGGTACCTCAACCCTAAGCTGTCCCATGTATTAAACTCAGAATCCAGAGTGTTGGGAGAAAAGTCCGGCAGTGCCTGAATAGGACATAGGAGTGGCAAGTAGGAGGATAGTTTGTGTGACTTTTTAAGTGCATGCCAATTTTGGAACTGACCTGTCAGCCAAGGGTTAATAGCTGGGTAGGCCTTTCCTCCCACCACTGGTCGATAAATTGCTCGAAAGTATGTTGTGTCATTCATCAATATTTGCTTCATTTCCATCCAATGCGGGTGAGTTTTTTTGTATTGTCTTGCCATTATGTGTACCATGGTTACTGCTTGTTGGTAGTACTTTAGGTCCAGAAGAGCTAGGCCACCATCTATTCGTGCAAGGGGATAATACCCCAAAGTGCACTCGCGCTTTCCTACCTGCCCATACAAAGTCTTGTATTAGTCGGTTGATTTCTTTAAAAGTCCTTAAGGGCACAAATAGGGGAACATTTTGAAATAAATATAATGCTCTCGGGAGAGTGATCATTCTAGCTAGTTCTATCCATCTAGTTAGGTTCAGTGGTAAAACAGGCCAAGTCCGCAGGTCCTGCTTTAGTTGTGTCAAAAAAGGAGAGTAGTTATGCTTATAATAGTTTATTCTCTCACGGGAAATATATATGCCCAGGTATTTTAGTTTTGCCAGATTCCACCTACCGGGAAGGGCATCAACTATCCCCTGCATGGGTGTATAGTTGAATGTGAGTATTTCAGTTTTAGTCAAGTTTAATTTATAGCCTAACATCAATCCGTATGCAAACAGGATTTGGCGAACCACTGGTATGGATTGTTCTGGATTTTGGAGATATAAGAGTATGTCATCCACGTATAAAGCAATTCAGTGTTCCGTATCCCCAAAAGAAACTCCTCGTACATCAGGTGAATCTCGGATTTGTTGTGCTAGGGGTTCTATAATTGTTGCAAATAGTAACGGGGATAATGGGCAGCCTTGACAGGTTCCTCTTTTAAGTGGGAAGTAGGTAGAGTGATGTCCGTTTACTCTTACGCAAGCCCGGGGCGCATAATATATGTTTTGTAAGACCTGTATAAGGCCTGAAGGGAAGCCAAATTTGTGCAGGACAGAGTACAGAAAAGGTCACGCAACCCTGTCGAAGGCCTTCTCTGCTTCAAGACTGATTAGTGCCACTGGGGAAACAGTACCGCTCATTTGGTCCACAAGATAGAGAGAACGTTTGATGTTATCAGTGGTGGTACGAACCCTCACAAAACCCGTTTGGTCCTTGTGTATTAAGAGAGGGAGGACGCGATCCATGCGATGGGCCAAAATACTCATAAACAATTTATAGTCCTGATTTAGTACTGAAATTGGTCTGTATGATGCGCATTCTTGGGGATTTTTCCCTGGTTTGGGGATCACCGATATAGTTGCATAGGACCAGGACTCTGGGGGTGAGTCGCACTGTAATATAGAATTAAAGACACGGAGGAGTGTGGGCTGAATCTGAGTTCCCACGGCCTTGTAAATTCTGCTCTGTATCCATCGGGTCCTGGGGCTTTCTGGGACTTGGAATTGGTTATAGTCCATGCTATCTCAGGGCCTGTTATAGGTTGCATAAGTGAATCTCTGTGTTCTTCTGTTAGGGAGGGCAAGGAAAGTGTCTCCATATACGCTGACAGGCTATCCGGGGAGGAGGCAGATTCCAGGCTATACAGATTACTGTAGTATGCCTTAAATGCTTTTGCAACCTCATGCGTCTTAGATAGAGGTTGTCCCTCAATTGGATGCCTAATGGTCACTATCGTTGCTGCCTTCCGTTGTCTACGGATTTGGTATGCGAGCAGGCGTGTGGCTCGCAGGCCTACCTCATAGTATCTTTGTTTCAAGAATGCTAGGGCTATTTCAGTTTTTTGTAGCGCAAGTTTATCCAGTTCTTGTTTGGTTTGTTGTATCTGGGGGAGGAGGGAATCATCTCCCTGCTTGTGTGCCTGTTGTAAGAAATTAAGTGTTTCTTCAAGCTTAGCTCTGTATTCTCCGTGCTGTCTTTTCTTCTTTGATGCATACTTAATTATATGCCCCCTTAAAACTGTTTTTATTGTGTCCCAGTAGACCGAGGGAGTAGTGTCTGAGGCCGGGTTGTCGGCCATGATCTCAGAAATCTTGTCCGAAATGAATTATTTAAATTCCTTAGACCGTAAATAAAATGGATTTAGTCTCCATTGAGTTGTTTTAGGTTGAACACCTAGGTCCCACTGCGTGATCATGGGTGCATGGTCCGAGATAGATATATCCCTGAGTCGCGCATCATATACAGTATACAGTTTTTCCACTTGAGTGAAAGTATAATCTATTCGGGAGTATGTGTGGTGTACCGAAGAGCAGTATGAGTAATTTCTCGCATGAGGATGTAATTTCCGCCATATATCACACCACTCAATTTCCAAGATAAACTTTTTAAAGAATTTCTGAGTTGCCGACAGCTTCTGTGGTCTCCCTCTTGTGGAGTCTATGTTTGGGTCAACCATCAGGTTAAAATCCCTGGACATCAAAAGGGTACCCCTGGTAAAATTCACCACCTTATCCAACAAGGGTCGCAATTGAGGAACAGTAATACCTGGGGGGAGGTATATATTGGCTAGGGTAATTTCCTCATTATTAAGTTTCCCTCTGGTAAGGACTAGTCAGCCTTCCGGGTGTGACCAAGTCAGTTCTGGCTGATACGGGGTATGAGATGGAACTATTATGGCCACCCCTCTACTTCTACCTCCCCTACACGAGGCATAAAATACCTGTCCCCGACTTAATTTAGCAAGTTTGGAATGCTCCACTGGATTCATATGCATCTCCTGTAGAAAGGATATATCTGCCTTAGTTCTCCGGAGGTATGCCAGTGTTTTAGACCTTTTAATCGGAGAAGCCAACCCATTTATGTTTAGAGAGAGCAATTTTAACTTTGGTGAATGCGTCATGACTTATCTCTGAGATGCTGGTATTTTGGCACCCTCGCCCCCCTTCAGGATGCCCTCATTACCCATATATTTTGCAATCTCAATGACCAGGTTAAGTTCAATGACCCGTTAACAGACATAATAATAAGGACAATACAACCATTAATATGAACATACAACATTAAGTCAAAACTAAGACTATTAGCCAACGTGGCTATTGAGTCAAACATAGAACAGTTAGCACTTCCACAGATCTGGGCAATGCCCTGATCACTGGCAGGAACCAAGGGTCCTACCTGTACATCCCTCTATTATCTGAGGACCTTAGGTATCTAGTATCTAAGGGAAAAGGGGTAATTGGGGTTGGTGACTCGAGCCGCGAGTTATAAGCTCCCCCAAGGCCAGCTATATCTGAGAGGCACCAGTTAAGTGGTGGAAAATATCGACCTCCGTGGGCTGTATGGGGGTTTTAGTAGTCTCCTGCTGCTCGGGCATTATCCCAGAGGTCCTATTAAAGCTATGTATTCGGGGTCCACCCAAATGTTGGGGTGTGTCCTTCGTTTTCAGCCTCCCCTTACATAGTATTGGGGGCTGAGGCTCCACACCGGGGCCAGGGTTTAACACCCTCAGGAGTTGTGCACATGTCCAGTGTGGTTACCTCTGCCCTTCTAAGTCAGCTTACCTATCACCAGGGGTCGAGCAAGAAGCAGGCAGAATCTAGAATAAGCCCCAGATGGCACCGGGTCCCCAGTCCAGAATGGCAGGAGCAGTGGCTCCCAGCTCACCCTGAATCACCGGCTAGAACTCACTAAATGTTAGGAATTGTTTGTTAATCTACTTTTCACCGCCATGATCCATCCCTTCCCCCCCCCAGTCCCCATCCCACACATCCACAAGCTGATGGGGTCAATTAGGTACAATCGTGTTGAATTAAAACGCAGAATCGCTCTCCCACACCCCAATGCCAGCTCCTTCCCTCCCTATCTCCCCCCACCAAGTCCACCATCCCTGCAGTGACCCATGCACACAGAGACAATGATCACCTGGATAGCCAGAAGGGGTGAAAAGTAATTAGGCCCAACCTGGTTTCCAACAGATTTTGCCTTCTAAAACCCCGGGCAACGGCCTTCAGGGCCATCCTACCCGAAAATTACAGGCCGAGAGCTAGGGTGAAGTTCTGCCTGAGTAACTAGTGGACCATTATATATAGTGGGACGTCCTCTGTGAATCAGCTCTTAGGTCTGGAGGTGTCCACTATGGAGGTTAAACCTCTCCAATTAAGGCTTCATTCCTCTGGTTCAGGCATGGAAACATAAAATCTTCCAGTGTCTTCCCCACCTCATTATGTCCTGGTAGTGAATCAGGATTCCCCGACAACCTGGCTCGCCTATTTAATAGGTTACTCTCAATCTGATCATCTTAGGTCTGTTTGGTGTGAGAGTGTAAAGTTTACTTCTCCTCCTTATTTAAATTGCCCCTTCTATTGCTCGTCTCGGTCAACACCAAGTCCCACCAATACCTGAGGTCAAAGGCATAGAAAAGAATCTTGATCAATTTGCCCCAAACATTCCACCCTTTACCTTCATGTAGCCTTCTGAGACTACAGTCCAGCCCCCCACTCCGAAAGACCAATATTCTCCTCCTTAACAAAGCTAAATTAATGGTCACGGTCAGGAGCCTGCATTTAGTTATTGTTTGTTTCAAGTTTATGGCACATCAGGAGGAGCCAGGGTTACCGTGAGTCACACTCCCTCTGTCAGTCCCTCCCAGAAAAGGCCTAATGAGCAGCTCATTCAAGTGGGTTGACAGAGGGAAGAGACATCAGCTATGGTGTCATATCTTCAACAAATCATGTTTCGAGGGAAGATCAAGTACCCCCACACAGCTCAGGTGAGGCGGGCACAAACTCCCGAGGTCTCCCCTCCAACCTCTGCCTCCCATCCATGCGCCCCTTCCCTGGCTCCCCAGCTGCACCACAGTTAGAATCTTCGCCTCGCATGAAGGCACATACCTCCCCCCAGGCCACAGAATAGACTCGTGAACAGCAAATCAGGTCATGAGTCCCCTGCCAGATAGGCTTAGCAGTGATGTCAGGCGGGCCACTCACACAAGGTCTCGGGAGAGCAGCTTGGCCATGATTCACCCAGTGAACTCCCAAGCACATCAAGATGAGCTCAGAGCCCAGTGATCCACTGACTGCATGGCAACTCCCGAGTACATGGTCCCATTCACTTCTAGTACTTTACAGGAAACTCCTGACTATGAAATCATAATCAAAGGCAGGCAACAGTGTAGGCAGCTATGGCAGACAGATCTCCTCGATCCCCCCCAGCAATGCAGGCGGTCCCCTCACCCTTCCTCGACTCCCCCCTACTTACCTTCCCAACCTGTACCACAACCTCCCAGTTCACTTCATTCCTGAGTGTATTAGGCCCCATGGAAGAGGCAGGAATGTCCTCCCCCCCAGGCAGGCAGTTCCCCGCCTCAAGTACGATCGATCCAAGGTCTTAACCCTTCAGGACTCCCAGGGTCTGGGAAACAGGTGGTCCAGCCGCTGTGCAGATACTTATGGCTGTTTAAGTTGCCTCTCCCCCAACCCCAGGACCCCCAGAGTCTGGTCGCTCAACCCAGTCACGGGAGCAGGATTAACCACCATCATAGTAGAACAATACCTCGACCTACAGCTGAGTCAGGGAGCACAGTGATATATTTGCACTCGGAGCTAGAGGACTTACTGCACGGGGGTCCATCAATACCAACCTCGGTCATTCTCGTGAACCCCTATCATGATCTCCCCATATCTTTTCCTAGAAAATACCCCTATCTTCCCTATCCCACTCCCAAACAGTATACCAAATCAGAACTGTATTATTATAGACATGAGATCAATTTAACAAGTCCTTGAGGCCTTCCCAGTGCAGCTCAAAAGGTAACCTTCCGACAAATACTTGCGGATAGTGTTTCACGTCGCTGATCTGCTGAGACTCAGTTCAGGTTCCGATTGGTCATGGGCTCCAGCTTTTAATGCTTTCATGACAGTCTGGATAGCTTCAACCCCCTGTTTTCTCCTTGCTTCTCGCTGTTCAACAGACCAAACTTTTTGTGCCAATTTTGCGGTGATTGGGGTTCCATCATTGGCGCGTTGCTTTGAGACCTCTAGTTTCCTGGTTTGGAGCTCTTTTGTTGCATCGAGTGCTGAATCAAACACAGTAGGGCCCTCTTTGAAGTGTACCAGTAATCTCGCTGGATATAAAGTTCAAAAATGGATTCCTGCCCCTTTAAGAGCCTTCATGACTGGAAAGAACAGCTTCCTGCATGCCATTACTTCTGGTGCAAAGTTGTTTTCGAAAAAAAGCCGATTATTTTTGTAGAGCACTTTGCCTTGTTTCCATGCAGTGTGCAAGACGGTTTCTTTCTCTTGGTGCTGGAGAAATTTGATAAGGACTGTTCATGGGTGAGCACCAGCAGGCAGTTTTGGGCCCAGCCAATGGTGGACTCATTCTATCTCCAGAGTTATACCCTCAGGTAAGGGGAGAAGTTCCTTCAGCAGGCTTTGCATAAAAGTGATGAAATCAGCCGTTTCAGTGCCCTCCGGGAGTCCCGACAAACGAATGTTATTTTGGCTTCTACACTCTGCATCTTTGGCACGTTCTTGTAGGGCCCTGAGTTGCGTATATAGCTGAGTTATAGCTCTCTCTGTTTCATCCACCCTCCGGTCAGTTGTTGTTAGTTGCTCCTCTGCACCCTCCTGTCTTTTTTCTAGTTTGCTTAAATCTGTTCTCAGACCTGCCACCGTGGATCTCATTTCTTTCCGAAAATCATGTATTTCTGAGAGCATTTGGGCCATTTGTCATTGCAGAATCGTATTGGGGATGTGATCGGCCTGTGTTGTGCTATAGCGGGAGGTCGATGAGGCCCGCGAATCTCCGCTATCTGAGTCTTCAGGTTGTAATCTGGTGCAATCTGTGCGATTCGGGGATTTTGTTTTATCCATACCTCTCTTCCTTGGCATCATATACCCCTAATTGATTCTAGAATCATTATTTTGCTGAGATTAGCTGTATTTTAAGGGGTTATTTAATTAAACAGTGGGGAGCCTCGCATTAGGCGCTGCTTACACTAACATGGCGTCACTGGAAGTCCCTCTTTTTTGATACTTGCTGCCCTTTCCAACTCACAACTAATCTATTTGACTGTGTCATTTTGTCTTCCCAATTTAAGCGTGCTATATCCCCAGGTCCAAACTTTACACCTAATATAGGTATAGGGTCTGCTGTCACTCAGATACCTGCCCACTGACCTGTTTGGGGCACAAGGGTGTGGCCTAGGACAACCCCTTTACACTTCCCAAGATTAATCTTAGAGTCAGAGAGGTGTGAGAATTGTGCCAGTACTGCCATTAAAGCCAATTCAGAAGAGTTTACTGAGAGAGTTAATATAGGATCATCCACATATGCTAATGTGTTTCTCTGCAAGGCCTCTGTGAGCACTATGTCTATCAGTTGTTCATTTGTTAAGATTAGTCTTATTAAAACATCTATTCCAAATACATAGAGAAGTGGGCTTAGTGTGCATTATTGTTTTACTCCCCTATGGATTTTTACCTTCCTAACAAACCATCCATTTATGTTTGGGCAGAGAAAGGATGCACTATACATTGCCCTTATCCAATTCACAAATGTTACTGGGATCCCAAAACTCAACAAAGTGGAAAATACAAAATAGTGAGCAAGCCTGTCCAAGGCATTCTCCTGGTCCAGCCAGAGAACATATCCTCTTATATCTTCAGTTTCCCCTTTATGAAAAGCCTCATGGAGGGTAATTAGATTATCATGTTGCTGGTGTCCTGCCAGCGCACATGTCTGGTAAGGACTAATGAGATACTGAGCTACTCTAGATAGCCGAGCTAATAGGATTTTACTCAGTGTAAGTCCTAGGTGGTGCTATCCCAAGGGCTACTACCCCTGCCTGCTTAACTACTAACAGGTTGAGGGGCCTAGGTCCAATGGCAGGTGCCTCCACCCAGAGGTCAGGGTTTGCAGTAGTTAAACTAACTTGGTCACAGCCCTCTGGGACACCGTAACCCCACTTTCTTCCCACTAGTGGCCCACACAATGCATTAAGAATATCTTCACAATGTACACTTACCCCCAGGACCGGCTCTGTTGACTGGACTCTGGGGACCCCCTGTAAAACAAGATGATAAAGTGCAAAAACCACAGTACAATACTTTAACATAAATGAATACCTCAGCCAGTGTAACATTGCTGAAACCAACAGATCTGATTTATTTAAGGAGCTGTAACAAGGAAGGGGGAATCAGGTTAATTAGGTTAAACACATTAATAATCACAGTACTGTGCGCATATTCAGAGTCCCAAATTGTCACTTTCACTGGGTACCCAGGATGGGGGGGGGGTCTAGCCAGGATCAGTGCAGCTGGTTGGGGCCCTGTGATGGAAAAACACTGGCACAATACCCAAATTGTAATCTGGAGCCGGTTGGCTCAGTTCGTGAAGAAATGAAAAAAACAACAATTAGATGACACACTTGCAATTCGATAAACAAATGGCAGGGAGCTACCCTGCTTTGTACTCACAATCTCAGTGCTGGGAACTGGATAGAAGGCAGATTGTCCTGGATTGCCAGGAGGAACAGACCATGTGGACAAGGTCCTTGTGACTGGACCCCACTGTAGTTTAGAGCAAATGGATGTAGTCTGGATTAAGCTGGGGTTTACTTCCAGCTTCATGCACTCAATTCACTGTACAGGGGATTTGAAACATGGTTCCCCACAAGTACTACACACATTTATATGTAAAAGGAAGAAAGTGCTATATCAAGCAGGCTGTTTCTCTATCCTGATCGCAATTACGGCACAATACCTGGGAGAACACACAGCAGACTCAGTTCCTGACAGACCGAGCACGATTCAGCAGTTTCTCCAGTCTTCTACAGGGTGAGCTTGGTTTCTACTCTTCAGATCTCCTTGATTCTCTTCACAGGTCGCATTCAGTCTGAACAGGTGCTTGCACAAGCTGCAGACCAAAACTTAGGGCCTTACACACGATTCCCACGTAAAACTACACAGCGAAGAAGCACCCAGCTCCTTGTCTCTTCACTGCCCAAACTGATCTGATCTTTCCAGTAGACAGAGCCGGGCATTTCCTTTGAGTTCCTCCCAGTTCAGTTGGTTGGTTTGGCTGTTACTCACAGTAAACTCCCCCTGTTGGTGGAAAAAAGGCGCCAAAGTCAAAACTACATTTCCCAGAGTCACTGCCCTTACAATCCCCTTACAGCAGGCACCAGAGGAGAGTCCACGTTCTGATTCTCCCAGAGCAGGCTCCATTTTAAAAGATCCTCACCATTATTGGTCCAATTCAGCGGTTCAGAACCAACATGAGGGAGCTACTCTGCATTGTCCTTGCTACAAGAAGGCAGGTTAAATCAAACTGCATTTTCATTATTACTCTAACAGGTTACAAGCAAACAATTACATCTTTGAAGAGTGCTCCTTCTGCCCACCTAGCGATGGCAGAAACGGAACGATTTGGCAGTAGCTCAAGCGGGACTCAAGCAGGAAAACACACAGTCCCTCCCATATAAACTAATTATGTCTGCAAGCAGACAGCTCTTAAAGAGACAGTACCAGAGGCTCTAAAAGCACTCACAGATAAACGGCTTAACTGCCAAACACCATTCAGGTTTGGAGCATTCAAGCAAGCTCCTGGAAGACTTTTTGGGAACCCCCATTTGCAGGGGGGGTTACATCAGTATTTTAAGGTCTGAATTTAACAAGCTTAATGGTCACCAGTTCCCAATCTCCTGACATGGCCCTTTTTTGTAAATTAACACCAGAACTGCATCATCATGGAGGCAGAGTACTGAGAAGAATTCAAGATATGATTAAGCAAAACTGCCAAACAGGAGATAAGTCCTCTGCAAAGGTTTTATAGAAACCTGAACTGAGACCATCTAAGCCGGGGAGGTATTACAAGAGAGTTGTGAAATTGCTACCTTCACTTCTTCAACGGATACTTCATTAACTAGTTACTGTGCATCTGCCTCTGAGACTTGGGGCAAGCCTAAAGAGTTCAGTATGTCTTGTACCTTTGGTTCGGGTGGGAGGGATCCAAATGTTTGCTCTACTTGGTTTTCAACCACCCCCAAACTTTCCTGTGGGGAGCTCACCATGCTGCCTGATGGGGATAGTAATTCAGTGACAACTCTCTTATCTGTTCTTTGCCTACATTCCTTATCAGGATCTAAGGAGCTTTTAGTAATCTGAGTGCCAAATCTGAGCTCTTGATGCAGTGTTTTAGCCCTGTCATACTACATTGCAGACATTTGGTTTTTAATATTTTTAATCTGAGCACTCAAATCTTGCCCTTTCTCTTCTAATTGAGAAATGGGATGCTGCAGTTGATGCCACAGCTGCAAGTATGTTAGATAGTCAGCAGTAGATCTAGAGTGTGCCCTTTGTTGAAAAAATTTGCCCCAAGATTGTTTTGTGTCCTCCCACCATTCTAAGATGTCTAAGTAGCACTCTACCACAGATAGTCTAGAAGCCCACTCCCTCTGCCAGGCTTTCTGGGGGGAGGGGAGTTTTAGCTAGAACAGACTAATTTAGTCTCCAGTAGTTTTTTTTTACAATGTGGGCTTGATCCCTATACCATTTTTAGTTTAATGGCCATATGGTCTGAAAATTCACAAGGGTGAGTGAAGACATCCTAAATGCTAAGTGCAAAGGATACAAAGATAAAGTCTATACAAGTCATGAGAGAACCCTTATGAAAAGTGTGCCCTCCTTTGGAATGTATTTTCCTATAGGTATCTATCAGACCTGCAGTATTCAAAATATTCCACAGTGAAATTGTATCATTAAACAGTTTTTCAGTTTGGAGACCCCTGTCAGCCCCTGACAGCCCAACCAGACAACCAAATGAGATGTGTGCACTTCTCTAAATAAAGAGACCCTCTGTGCCTTAGTCTGAGGGCCATATACTGCTATAATATGCAGTTTACTGGAACTATATAAAATATCCATTAGGGGGCCCTCCCAGAGTGGAAATCCACCAACCCTGAGACATGTAACTGGGGGTTAGAAGATAAGATACCCACCCCATCACAGACATCTGTGCCTGTAGACCAAAAGGATGGGCCCAGGTTCCATGCTCTAGAGGCCTGTTGTAACTCTTTAGTTGTTTTTAAACGAGTGTCCAGTACACAAATTATATCACTCTGTAGTCCCAAAGCATTTTCTCTCACTCTTAATACTATTAATATTAATAGTACTAATAGTTAAATGAGCCATCAAATGGTCTCAGGATTTAGAATTAGGACATGTCATAGTAGAGCTTTCCCTTTAAAGGCTATGGAGTCTTGGAGACCCAACGCTGCCTAGTCCTTTTGGTTATTGACCCTTCGCCTCCTCCTTCTGTCTCTGTGTTGGAAGTGATAGAAGAGAAGTCAGATTCTTCACCCTGTGAATCCCTATCTGTGCTTTCTGCTGGGAGTGCTGCATATTTATTCCCTGCTTTCCAAGATGGGACTTTGTTACTGGTTTTAACTGTGGCCTGTTTAGATTTTTGAGACCCTGCTCTCACTTGCCTTGGTCGTTTTTTGGGACCTACCACCGTAAAGACTACATGATTGTCCCTTGGGGGAGGGGGACATGTCTCTCTGTTCCAAACCTACCACCTCCGGGGGAAGCTCTTGTTTAGAAGGGGGGTTCAGTTGTAGGGACTTTTGGCGGGGGATCCTGAGTGGTGTCAGATGCTTTCATCTGTTCTGATTGTGCTGGATCTGAAGGCTATAAGGGGTTTTGTGTACCTTTCTCAAAAGGAGTCTGGTAGTCCTGATTTGCTACTATTTGGGCTTGTTGGTGTTGCACAATATTAATAAGCCTTTCATGTGAAGGGCAATCATCTCTGTTATGCAAAGCCCACGGGCAGTGCCCATATGCATGACCCGTGTGCTCATACAAGTTACATTTAAAGAGATTTAAGTAGGCTCAAGATACATGACCAAATCCCAAACAATGACTACAGTGTGGGATATCGCACGCAGAGCTAAGGTGAGCCCGTGATCTGCACTTAAAGCAAGACCTTGGATGTCCATTGTAAAAAATAGATCTCCGGTCCCTGCCTAAGAAAAAGGAGCTTGGGAGGTGCATAGGCCCAGAGTCTGTGGAGTGTAGTTTAACTTTCACTTGCCATCCCCATCCCAGATCTGCTACTCTCCAGGGTTGGTGTAGGTTTACCCAGAATCTCACAGTGCTGTCTTAGCCAGAATAAAATGTCCTCCACATGGATGGTCTTGTTTTTAAACATAACTGTTATGATTTTAACCAGTGGTTTGGTTAGTGGCACAGTATGGAATGGAATCCAGGCCAGGGTATTTTTTAAAGCCTGGTATTGGGGCCAAAAACTATCTAGGTTGGAGATACTTTTAAAACTGACATCGTTATTGCCATTCCCCAAACTGATCAAAGCAAATATCTCAGAGGAAAAATAATGCATCAAATTCTTTAGTAATGTTCTGGCAATATATTTTCCCCTGCTAGGTTATTCTTTCAGTCCCCCTTGTACAACAGCCTGATTGCATTGCACATAAGGGCCAGCTCTCCCTTGGTCACAAATAGGTATGACAGTTTAAACAAGGGGTCTGGGGTTACTCTATCTGCCAGCCCATTATCAACCTTCTTTCTAAAACCAGGGTTTTCATAAGATACGAGATCATCTACTAATGTTTATTCAGAGTCTGTCTTAACAACATCTACATTTTGTTCAGTATTAAAATTTTCAATGTTAGAAGGATTACCCCTGGGTGTGGTGAAGCTCTTATTCAGTGCATCGTTGGTGGCCACTGGTTCTGCTGATTTCTGAATCAAGTTCTAAAAGGAGGGATCCCGGGATCAGGTGACCATTGTCCCATGGAATCTTGTGTCCATCAGGCCCCTTCCAGTGTAGATTTGGGGACCAATTTATCATATCAGCTCTTTGTCCATAAATCTCCCCCAGCACTGCCTTTAAAGGAGTAAGTCTGTTTTGAAGTAGAAGCTTGTACTGTAGATGCCTCAGAAAGATGCAGTAATTTTTCCTGGGATCGTTTTGCCGATCCAGGCCCCAAGTGCTGTTGCTTTTTTTGCTGTGTAGATTCTGAGGTGTTTGAGCAGGGAGGCTATGGGCACACAGATGAAGTCCTGTTTTCACTGCCAGCCTTGGATGAAACCTCCCTCGGATCACCTCCTGCTTTGACATGGTTTACTTGCTGTGCTTTAGCTGGAATACTTTTGAGGTGAGTCATCTCCTGCTGCATATTTGCTCCACTACTGACAGGACCATCAAGCAGGTTGTCAGACACTCTAGAATGGTCCAGTGCAGCAAGAACAGCATCCAACTCTTGCAAGCATTTTATTTGCTTTTCCCTTTCACATTGCAAACAAACTAGCCATGTCTGCATCTGTTCTGCTGTTAACTCATCTACTAGATGCACAAAAATACTAGGCCCCCCTTTGTCAGTCTCATTGTGCAATGAACTTACTGAAACTTTCTCAGATACCTCTAAAATTGTAGAATCCAAACCTAATTGTATTTCCAGATTCAAAGCAACATCCTCTGGTTCCTGTGTAAGCTCTACAGGAGTAGAATTACTCTCAGCAGTCTGACTCACCTCCATTTCCTCCAGAGCCTCAGGCAGACTGGCCATAGCTTCAACCAGCCAAGAGGATCCCCCTACTGGAAAGTAGGGAATTTTTTTATTAAAACAACATCAAGTAACATAAATTCAAAAACATGACTTTAAAGAGCAAACTCAAGCAACAAAAAATAAACAAAACAGTGTTAAGTCACACAAATAATCATAAAAAGGAAAAACTGCAAAAAGAAAGTACATAACAAATTAACCAATTAGATCCATAGTTTGTAATGAACGTTAAATTCAAATATATTTGTTAATAATAAGACCAATGATTTATATTTTACAAACAGGGAAAACCCTTTCCACCAAGTGGTAACATTTTTAGATGTATGAATTGCTGTATCTGAAATATACACCTTTTCCATAGCTACTTGTATCAGATTTCCCACTGTCTCATAAGGCATCCATCTTTGATACAACACCCACTGACATCTAGTCTGCCAGAGATAAAATTTTAAACAACAACAAAAAAAATCAATGTATCCTTAGAATAAAAAGTTCCTAAATTATGGAATTGTCCCAATACCAGGTTGTTATAATTCATATTTCTTAACCATCTCATATTCCATTTCATAGCGAGGTAATTCCAAAGAGATTTTGCATAGCAGCAATGAAATAAAAATGTTCCATGGTTTCCTCTTCATTTATGCAAGCCTTATATGGGCAGTTTCTCTCGGATTTAGCCTTATATTTTGCATTGCATCTAACATTGATCCTTCCATAGACTACTAGCCACAAAAGTTCCCACATCTGAAATGGAATTCTAGGATTGTTCAGTTGTACTAATACCCCCACGTTTTGGGAGGATGGACAGTTTTTAAAGCAGGGTTCAGTCAGATGCACTAAAGACATAACTACCGTGTATAACTGGGGCCCTGTACTACTAATAATTGTCTGTGGTGTTATACCCCATTTATATAATTTTTTTTCAGCAGGGATAAACCATTGTAGGATAAATAAGTTACTAATTAGTTTAGGTGGAGTGGTCTGCCATTTGGTAATATACCCTGATAAGTTTATTTTAATCCATTAAGAATATATTGCTTCTTCAGGCAGTAAGCTGCATGTTAAAGAATGGGTAAAAAATAAGGTATATAAAAACCCACCGGATCTATCATACCGAGACCTCCTTTTTCCTTCTTGAGATATGTGTATTGTCGTTTAATTGGGTTTAGTCTATTACCCCATAGCATTTGGAAAAATATGCTATATAACTTTGTTTCCAACTGTGGTGGAGGTGGAAAAATCATAGCAATGTATAAAATCATAGGGATGATAAATTGTTTAATGATTTGTATCTGTTTGAGTTTGGTTATCCTCCAATGCTTCCATCTTTGCCCTTTAGAGTCTACCTTAGCTATTACAGAATCCCAGTTAAAAGAGGGGATATTTTGCATTCCAAAATAAATACCTAGTATTTTAAGGGGCTCTGAGGATAATGATATCCCTTCTATATATACCTGGTCAGGACAATTACTGTAGTTCCTATAAAAAGCCCTTTGCTTTTTAATACATTTAATTTAGAATTAGAAAGAACAGAATAATTAGTCATAGAATCCATGAAAAGAGGGACTTGGATATAATCTTTAAAAAATACATAAAGGTCTTCTACTTAAGAATTCATATGAAATACTATACTCTTATCTGGGCCTACAACACCCCTCCATTTAGGGGTATCTCTTAAAAGATGTACCAAGGGGTCCAAAGTAAAAATATAAAGAAGAGAGCTGAGGGGGCAACCTTGTTGTACTCCTGTTTGCATTGAAATTCCTTTTGTGCTGTGGTGTCTAATAATTGGATGTACTTCTGTTCCATAGTATAATGATTTGAGCCAGTTTATTATTTGTATTGGAATGCCATATGCTTCTAAAGTTAAAAAAAAGAAAGGGGTGTGAGACCCTGACAAAGGCTTTATACTGGTCTACTGAGATGTCCATTTTGTGCCACCACATAATCAATCAGGTCTCTAATAGTCAACAGAGCTTGTTGCATTTTTCTGCTTTGTAAACAACAGAATTGCCAAGGTGACAATACTGTTTTTGCATGTTTTATTCTATTATTAAGAATGATAGCAACTATTTTATAATCAGTGTTCAGAAGTGTAATTGGTCTCCAGTTGTCTATAAAAAATTTATCTCCAGATTTGAACAACAGAATCAATAAACCTTCCGAAAACCATGAAGGAATATAATGAGTGGTAAAAAAATTAAATACTTTTTCTAAACACTGGGGCAGTGGTTCTGAAAAGGTTTTAAAAAACTCATTAGTCAATCCATCTGATCCAGGTGACGTACCATTTTTCAGAGTCTTGGTGGCTTGCTCAATTTCACTAACCGTTATTGGTTGTATTAGGCTGGTTTTAATTTCTGGTACTTCAGGGATTGATATTGAGTTTAAGAATTATTTTATAGTGGCTTCTGAAGGAGTTTGTAAAGGGACATGAGACAACATAAATTCTTTAATTACTTCATGTATCTCTGCTATAGAGGACACTATGTCCCCTTTTTTGTTAATTAAAGATTCCAAAAAAGTGGAGTTTTTACATGTCCTAAAAGCTTCAAATGGATCTTCATGAGGAGTTTTCATTGCCCCATACTGTAGTATACCTTTCATAGTCTGAACCCTGTCATATTGATATTTTATTAATTCTTCTTTAAGTTTTTAGTATGATCTGTATAATCAAATTTAGAGATGTAAGCTAAAAAATATAAATTTTGTAGCTGTTGCCTTAGTTTCAAATAAGTTAGGAATGTAATTTTTCCCTGGTTTTTCCTTGTTTCAGAAAGTAATGTTTGAAATCCATTTTAGAATCTGCTCACCAATCTCCTACCTCCTCATATAAAAAACAAATAAATAATCTGGCTGTAAACATGTCAGTTATTTGGTGTTTTACCCCCTGATCAGTTAGGATGGAGGAATTTAGTTTCCATCTTGGCCTGATATTTGGTTTTCCTGTACAAGTAGAAAAGGAACCAAGTAACAGCAGGTGATCTGAAAGGGCCGTGACTGAAGTCTGAAAATGTATATTGGATAGGGTTTTGGAAATAAATATATAGTAAATAATGGAAGTAAATTTGTTTTTTTGAAAGGTAAATTTAGGTCCAGAAATTTGCTTTGTATTGCAATTTAAAATATCTGCAGTTTCTATTAATTTCTGTAAAGCATTATAATCACAGTATATCTTTTTTCTTGTGTCAATGTTGTGCTAGAAATGAGTTTCAAAGTACAATTAAAATCTCCACAAAGAAAAACTGTATATGAAGTAAGTAGATAAGGCTTTAGACTGTTAAAAAGAGCCACCCGTTCTGATTTAATCTGTGAGCCATAGATGTTAATAAACTTGCAATTCAGCCTTTTCCATACCCCATCCAATATTAAAACTCTCCCTGGGACTATATCAATTAGTTTGACCAATTTGAAATCAAAAGAGTTAAATAAGAAACCAACACCATCCGCAGTTGCTGTTCCAAAGGACCAGAAAGAAGGTCTCCACACCCATTCTCTTTGGAAGAACCTTGGCTGGTCATTGGTATACATCCAGGTTTCTTTCAAAAAACAGATGTCTATTTGTTCACCGTGAATATAATTATACACTACACTTCTTTTTCTATAATTTAACAAGCTATGAACATTCAATGAACCTATGCCTAAAGAAGCCATTCATATAATTCTTTTTAGAATACAAGATTCTTTTTTTTTCTTTTTCTTTCCCTCATAATCTGATCTGCTTTGTGAGAGGATACTGTTTTCTGTTTTAGTAGACTGACAGTCTGAATCTCCCAAGTCCATCTCGGTATCCCCCCATTGGGCGGGTAGAATAGAGAAGGCTTTTCTCAGATCTATTTCTACTGAAGGTTGGGCTTGTCTCCCCTTTCAAGTTCCTAGCTGATCTTCATACCGGAACAGTAGTAAAAGGTGGTTGATTAGAGGTGGTAGCTATAACTTCTACTGGGTCAGTATAACATACAGGTTAAAGAGGCATCCATGGGCATGACTACCAAATGGGGAGTGGTGGTTTTGCCTCTATTTTTAAAGGATGATCTGAAATTGAAGGAGGCAAGGAAAGGGGTGGGTCCTCCGAGGGAGTTCTGATCAGAATATCAGAAACTAAAGTAGGGGCCAGCTCAGAAGTAACAGAGTCTTGTGCATTCTGTATGAGAAGGTCAGGGCTTAAACAAAAGGCCTTATTTTTGGCAGCCCATGAACATTCAGAGAAAACATGCCCTGTCTCCTCATATAAATCACACCTGGTGAGATTTGCACATTGAAAAGCAATATGCCCAATCTCACCACAATTATCGCACCTGGGTTTATCACAAAAGCTAGAGAGATGTGTTTTGGATCCACATTTGTAACAAGTCTGAGGTTGGCCTGCATAAAAGCAAATTACTCTATCCCATCCCAGTAAAAATTAATTAGGAATGTGTTCAATTCTGGTCTCAGTTTGTCTCAATTTAACTTTATATCACCAGCCCCCAGTCCAAAACATTTCTGTGTCTAATATGGCCTCAGGAGGGCTTATCACATCACATTTCTGGCTAAGCCAGTAAGTTATATCTTCTACATGGACCCCCTCATTTCAGAACATCACAGTAACATATTTTATCAATGGTTTAGTTAAGGGAATAACCAAAAAGGGTGTCCATGTAGGAGAAAATTTCACTTGATTATACCTTTCCCAAAACAAATCCAATCCATAAGCTGATATCAAACTTATCCTCCCCAGAAATATTGATAAATGCAAAACCTTCTTTTGGGGAGAATTTTAATGAGTCTTTTAATAGTAGTTTGCCACATAGTGACTGTCAGTTTGAACTTCTACACCTCCCTTATATCGTATGCACACCGCATTTCTTCTTGGGGCTGCTTCCTTTCTAATTTTAGAAAACAGCTCAGAAAGGAGTGGCTTATTTGTGTCTATGGAAACATGTGGATCATCTGCCACAGGTGTAGATGCATCAGATTTCAAGTCTTCAGGCAAATATTGGTCAGCAGAGTTCTTGTTTTCTAAATTTGCATTGTGATGTTCAAGCACCAAGTCATTTTTAATTTCTTCTGTTTGTGGCCCCACTGGCAAGGCAGGATGTGAGACCTTAGGTCACCATTCAGGGGAATTTTGAGTAAAGTTAAGCACGGGGTCCCAGTCTGGAGTGGGAATCCAAATCAAATACCCTTTTCATTCTGTGTCCAACCCACCTCACTTAATGCCTTTTGGGGTGACCAAGGCTCTCCCTGGGGTTATAGTTGACAATATAGCTTCTACTTTCTCCATTTTCAAATCTTGGGAAGACTCTGAATTTAAAGGGTCTTTCCCAGGCTTTTCTAAAATAAAGGGTGTTGCAATGTTAATTTTCTGTTAGCAGTCATAAGAGTAGTTTGCTTAGTTTTAAAGTCCTCTCATATCCCTGGTTGTGAGTCAGTCTCTCGGGAAAAAGAGAATATGGTTAAACCTTCCTGTTTTGTGGGACAGGTCTGATAAGACACTGCAGTGTCTTGTTCTATGGAGGGTGCTGCTGTCACTGCAGCTCGGACAACAAAACCAGCTGTTTTAGAGAGGTTGGAGTGTGAGAGCTCTCCAGGATTCACCTGACGTGCAGGTGCCACACCTTTCACCATTTCAGCTGTAAGTGATTCACCCTCTGACCTATTGCAGGATTTCACCATAGTTGTAACATTCAAATTATTAGAATTCTCCAGCTCTCAGCACGAGTGATCAAGAACTCCTTTACTGCCAGCTGGATAAGCCAAATCCTTAGGTTTTTCAAGAGCTGTTTCTGCAGAAGTAAGTTTAACAGTCTTACCTGGCCATTCTGTATGTTTTGCAGCTGCCACATCACCCTGGAATGCAGGCCAAATGACAGACAAGCCAGGAGTTTTGACATTTGGTGTGATTTCTTGCAATTGGGCTAGTTTTTCTACCAAGCGCCCTTTCTCCAAGAAATGCCTCTTGTTTTCTGCAGTCAGTAATTCTTGCAGAGATTTTTCATTTAAGTCACCATCAGGAAATTTCTGTATGGATATTTTAACTTCGGACTGTAGTAAACTGAAATCATAGTTTGCAATTAATAGCGCCGCGTCTCCAGCTTGCTGTATGTCAGTGAGAACATCCATAAAGACCTCAGAATCATCTAAATCTTCTTGCTCAAATGAAAGACTCTCCCCTCCATCAGGGGCGTCCTGCTCTTCTGGTGCTCTACTCGAACTGGCCATGGCTGACAGGCAACGAGTCTCCCTACTGCAAGAGTAGGGGAGTTTTATTTAAATAATAACATAGACACAACACAAAAAAATCAATCAGTATACAAGGAAACTGCAAAACACAAGGTGCCAATAATAACAATAGTGATCAAAAAGAGGAGAGAAAACCAAGATACAAAAGGGAAAAAAAGAAAAGAAAAAGAAAGAAAAAAAACACATTTCTATATTACTTAAACTTTATAAAGTGGAGGAACCCTTTCCACCACTTTTGCAATTCAACAAGAGCAACTTTTCGAGCATCCTGAGAATATATTCTAGACAGCTTATTTGAAACTAAACTACTAAAACAATAATATGGTATTTTCTTTTGGTAGGGAACCCATTGACATCTAGCTTGCCACAAATAATATCTTAGACAACAAAAAAATAAAGATAAAGTCTGTTCATGAAACTGGTAGAAAGTTGCTGGATATATTCCCAGAATCAATATGTCATAAGATATAAAGGTAAGCCATTTAAAACCCCATAGTGTTGCTAAGAAGTCCCACAACCCCTTCAAATAGGAGCATTGCAGAAAAAAAATGCTCCATTGTTTCCTCCACATTAATACACTCTAGGTAAGGACAATTCCTTTCTTCCACTACTTTATATTTGGCATTCCCCCGAACATTCAATCTACCATAAAAAATCAACCATTGGACTTCCCATTGAAACTGAGGCAATCTGTTATTGTTTAATTGAGCCAAGACCTTAGGATTCCGGGTGGACGGGCAATTTTTAAAGCAAGGGTCCTGTGGATATAATTGCTCCATTATCAGTGAATAAAATCCCTTTACTTTATTATTTAAGATAACTTCTTTAGTAATATTCCATTTATATAATTGTTAGACAGCCGGCCGAAAATATAGTGGAATATGCACACAAGGATTTAATTTAGGTGCTAAGGTATGCCAAGTGGCAAGGTATTTGCCCAACACCCCGGATAATCCATCTTGTCCCAATATCTTCAGATGGGGTCAACCCACACTTAATGGAACACATAATAAACAAGGAATGTAAAAACACCACTGGATCTACCATCCCTAGTCCTCCTGATTTTGTGCTTAAATAAGTATAACATCGTTTCACAGGGTTTAGTCAGTTGCCCCATAACATCTGAAAAAACACACTATATACTCTGGTTTCCAAATGAACTGGAAGGGGAAAAATCATGGCTATATACTGTAAACTGGGTACCAAAATTGTTAATGTGAACATGTTTCAATTTTGAAAATTTCCAATGTTTTCAACGATTAACCTTAGCCTCAACCACCTGAAGCACTGAATCCCAATTTTCTACTGGCAGATTCTGGAGCCCAAATAAAAATTCCCAGAATCTTAAGTGGGGATCGAGAAAAACAATACCCTCCTGTATCATATCCACTGGGCCAGTTGCTCCAAGAAATAACCCTTTAGTTTTGTGAATATTCAGCTTGGCATTGGAAACCCTAGCATAAGTGTCGAAAGCCGCCAAAAATTTATACACCTCAAACTGACTAGAGAAATAAAGCAATAGGTCATCCGCATAAGCCTGCAACATCAAATCTTTATCTCTAGAAACCCTATCTGGAATTCCAACCCAACTTTGTGAGGCTATTACATATTGCAACTAGGGATTTAGGGAAAAAATGTAAAGAAGAGGACTCAATGGACATCCTTGGTGCACTCCAGTCCTTAAACAAAAGCTATGAGCCATATTCCCTTTTAAAAAGAGAAAGACCATGTTATATTCATAAATCAGCTTAATTAGATTAAAAAATTGTCTAGGGACTCCATACCATTCTAAAAACAAAAACAAAAAGGGTAAATGCACCCTATCGAAAGCTTTCTCAAAATTAGCCACTACCATACAACCTGAAGTTCCGGATAAAGACAAATGTTCAATGACATCACGTATAATCATTAAAGCCGACTGAATTTTTCTCTCTGGAATCCCACAGAATTGATAAGGAGATATCACCAGTCTAGCATAATTTTTCAAATGGGTATTCAAAATACTTGTAAAAATGTTATAATCAGAATTTAATAATGTGATAGGCCGCCAATTCTTAATGTTCCGTTTATCCCCTGATTTAAATAATAAATGAATCAGTAAACCCACTGAAAAGAAGATAAAATGGTGGAACTTTTGTTAAAATATTGAAACAAAAAAAAAATTGACTCAACTCCACAGAGAAGGCTTTGTATAAGTTATTTGAAAGACCATCTGTTCCAGGGGAAATATTTGTTTTTAGTTTCTGAATGACAGCCTGAATTTTTGTTTGAGAAATGGGCTCCAATAATGCTGAAGTCACATTTGTCCTTAAAGGAAACTTAATGAAATTTAAATAGGAGAGCATAGACTCCTCTGTAATAGGGAGGGAGGGCTCCAATGAATGGTAATGATCTATCATTAACTCCCTGATTTGCCTGCTTGAGGTAATAATAGTCCCATCCATTTGTTGTAATAAATATAGAAGAAGAATCTTTCAAAGTTTTACAAACTTCAAAAGGATCCCAGATAGGAGATTTCTTAGTCCCACTAATGAGAATAGCTTGCAGTGTTTTAGCCCTGTCATACTGGAAAGCTTTCATATCATTTTTTAGATTATTTATTTGTGCAGAACAATCATACCGAGAGTCATGCTCCAAAGTCATGAGTCCCTGAAGCTGTTGCCTCAATGATAAATATTTCAGAAATTTATGATTTTTAGTCTTACTTCCTTGTTTTTTGAACCAGGTACTCAAGTCCAACTTAGTCTGCCTCCACCAATCCCCAATGTCAGAACAAAGAAAAAACACTGACAGTCTAGCCTGTAAGATAATGTATGTATGGAAACTCCAGACTAGAAGCATTCAATTTCCATCGTATCTTCCGATATTCTGGGAGAACACTTAAAGGCAGATGACATAACAAAAGTGAGTGATCAGAAAATTCACTAGGAACCATCCTAAAGGTGCTTATTTGTACAGAAGGGGACACAAACATATAGTCTCTTAAGGAATGAAATTTCCCTTTTGTGTAAGAAAAATGTCCTCCATGATCTGCATAAGCCATGCAATCACACAGTTCTGCAACCTTAATAATATGTGCTAGAGCATGGGAATCACCCCAAAGCACCTTGATTGATGTTACTAAAAAAGGTTGAACTGCCTTCAAACAGGCCACTCTATCTGCCTTTGACTGGGGATTATATATATTAATGAAATGATAACACACGTCATGCCATTTCCCATCTATCATCAAAACTCTACCCGGTATTAAATCAATTAAATTATGTAAAGAAGAAGAAAAATAATTAAACAAAATGCCTATCCCATCTGCCTTATCCATTCCAAAGGACCAATAACATGGCCACCAAACCCAGTCCCTTTTAAAGGAGGTTCATTGTTCTATAGAGTGCAACCAGGTTTCTTGTAGATAACAAACTGAAATATTCTGCTCATGAACATAATGGAACAGTGCTTGCCGTTTGACTGTGTTCAGCAAGCAATGAACATTTAATGAACCCCAACACCACTGCATAATAAATCAGATACTGAATAACCTATAACTATCATTTCTTTCTTTTTTTCTCTTTATAATTATCAATTGATTGTGAGATGGTAGACAAAGAAGATTTCTGGGAGTCTGAATCTCCCAACTCCATTTCTGTATCACCCAATGGGGTAAGCAGTGCTGCATAAGAGTTACTAGTCTCTACAGCAGGGACAGAAGGTGGAGATTTAGGGTGCACATTCCTAGCAGATCTACATCGGGTAGTGGTGACCCCTGAGCCAAAACTTTGACACTTGACTCTGGAGCACTAGGAGGCACATCAGTGTAGCACACTGGAGGAACATCCAATATGCCCGGGAAGCTGTTGCCGGGCTTCTTATCTTTAGTCGGGCCTGAGCAAATAGTTTGTGTTAGCTTATCAGGCTCAGGTGAAGAACACCTAACAGGATCCAGATGATTAATCTCTATCTGTTTTTTGGTAATAGTCTGCGAAAAGGGAGAGGGAGGGGGAGGTTGTGTAGGAGGAGGTGGGGATTTAGCAGCACTCTGGGCCTTCTGTATCAAGAGATCTGGGCTTATGCAAGATGCTTTATTTTTGGCTGCCCAATGACACTCTTGAAACATGTGACCATACTCCTCACAAAGATCACACCTAGAATGATTTGCACACTGCTTTATTTTTACGTGCCCCACCTCTCCTCAATTATCACAACGTGGCTGATCACAAACGCTAGAAAGATGAGTCTTAGAACCACATTTATAACAGGGCCTTGGTTGCCCTCCATAAAAACAAACCCCCTATCCCTACCTAACAAGAAGGAATTGGGGATATGATCCACCCCTGAATCAGATTGTCTTAGTTTCACTTTATACTTCCATCCCCAGTCCAAAATTGCTTTGAATCTAAGATGGGATCAGGAGCACTCAAAACCTCGCATTTCTGGGATAACCAAAAGGTAATATCCTCTACATGGACCCCCTCATTCCTAAACATTACTATTACGAATTTAATTAATGGTTTAGTTAAAGGTATTACCAAAAAGGGGGTCCATGTAGGGGAAAACTTCATCTGACCATACCACTCCCAAAACAAATCCAAAGCATGAGCTGTCCAAAAGCTAACATCATAGTTGTCCTCCCCCGAAATGTTAATAAAAGCAAAAACATCATTAGGGGTAAAATTAAGTGACTCTTTTAATAAAGTTTTCCCCACATAATATCTGTCCGGTCTGTTCTCCAGTCTCCCTTTGTAGCGAATGTGGACTGCATTTCTACGAGGATCTTCTTCTCTTTTTTCTGAGGAAAATAAGTCAAACATTAAAGGCTTCTGCTGGGGGGTTGTTCCAAAGAAGGATTCTGAGTAGATGCACAAGTGTCCACTGGTGGAGGATCAGAAATGGCTTTTTGGGGAACAGACGGGAGAGACTGCTTTTTAGAGACCATAGTAGTAGGTAAAGTCGGAATTGCAGAAGGCAAATCCATGTCCCCTGTAGAACCTTCAGTAGAAATTACAGGTGATAAAACAGGTTTCCACATTGGGGAATGTTGTGAAAATGCAAATTCTGTGTCCCAGGCTGGATCAGGTGTCCATACACCTGTAGAGGCCTGTTTCCATCCTGCCCCCTTAAGGGCTACTCCTGGTGACCAATCTTCAGGTCTGTCCCCCGAAATAGGGAGCAAAACCCCTAGCCCCTTAATGTTCCCTGGTGTCATAACTGGAGTTTTAGCAACAGATTCAGAAAAAAAGAATTTGGTCACCCCAGTTTGGGAGACTGCCGTGGATTGATAAACCACGCTAGGCTGAGCGTGAGGCTCAGACTGTTTAAACACAAAACCTGCCACCTTATTAAGCGGTGGCGACTCATTAGCAAAAGGCTGTCCAAAAGACCCTCCATGATCCGGTGACCAAATTTGAACCAGGAACAAACTTCAGAGGCAAAGTCATTTTTGTTGCAGGCTGTAGGCACTCGCCATGACTGGCGTGAAGATTGCCAGCCTGAGATAAAGTAGTTAATTCATTCTGTACAGAAGTACTGGGGAGATTCTGAAGCTGCACCTTTCCACTTTCTGTAACACTGTCAGCAGCCTTAGTAACCATGACAATGGACACCGCGCGCTGCATTTGCAGCTGTCTGTGCACTGAGCTGCCCCTCCCAGTGCGATAACATTCTCCTGCTGTTTTTGCAACGTGATAGGGCTAGTCTCGAGCTCTGGTGTTGCAACATGCAACGTTGACAGTTTAGAAGTTTGTAATAAATCCCCTGAAGGCTTTAGTCAGCTGCAAGAAATTGCAGTAAAACTGCCAGCCTACAAAGTCATAGGGGAGCCATGAACATAGCACATATTGCTTGAAAAGGAATGGATACACTCACCGCTCTCTGCGGGGCCCTCCCACCTCCATAGTTAGTTCTGTAGAAATGACAGCAGCTGCCGCAATGTTGGCAGGAGTAACTGAAGTTGTAAGTGGATGTGTAGTGCTACATCCTGCCACTGTTACAGGTGGTAAATCCATCACAATAACCAGGTTGTTGATAACATTGCAAACTATTGATTTTTCACTTGAAGAGCCCAAAATATCCAAAGTGACAGATGCATCATGGAATTCCAAGTCGGAATCAATATCTACCGACTGTAAACAAGTAGCCTCCGCTTTGCAAAGGATGGTAGCTGAGGCAAACTCTCCCACCAGACAGACATCCTCCTCCTGTGACGTTGCACTCCAAGTGGCCATCCTGGTCTGCTCTCCTGTCTGCAAAACTTCCGCACCAGGATCCATGGGAGCCGCCATCTTGGTCCCACAGGAAAATGGGTCCCCCCTGCTCACAGGAAGCAGATTAGGGGAATTTCCCCGGTGCCCTGGCCAAATTTCCCCCCATTCACTAAAATACCACCAGCAGCTTAATCTGGTTCAATGTCAGTTGGCATTCATCTGTATCCCCTTCCCCGGGTTGTGCCTAAAAGTAGGGAAGAATTAGTCTAGAGCACTTACCCGGTCAACAAAAACTAAATAAATAATTCACAGCTTGTGATGTCATAGCCATTCCCAGAACAACAGTCTGATGACACAAGCAGAGGATGATGACTTCAAGTGGGGAATAAGAAACAAGAGTAGATGAACTGTAAGGGTCAAATATCCTGCTTTTATGTACACATCCTTGGCAATGAAGAAGGGAGAAAAGAACGATAGAAAATGTGAAATGTACAGTGATCAAACTGACAAAATGTTTAACATTTTTTCCAGAAGTGTCAGCTGCTCTTTTAGTGTTTCCCTTTCCCCAGAAAAATGGGAAGGGATGGGGATTTTAGCTGAGGAACATGTACACTGTGCACTTTGTCCCTTGTTTGATCAGATTTCTCTCTCCTTTCTTTCTCTGATCTCTTTACATTTCTCTTACACTTTATCTCAGTGTTACCATTTCATTATTTCGGTCTTTTCTTTGTGTCCTCAAATGCTATACATTTAACAGCATTGCTGACCAGGGTTTTGGTAGCTCAGGAAGAAAGCATGAGACACCTCCAGGCCAGAGTGCTTTAAGAGAAACACAGGATATTATAAGGTGCCTGCTCAGCAAGTAGGCTTGCAGCCTGTACCTTGGACTGTGACATTCCATAGGGAATATGTGCTTATCCTCTGTCACCGTTCTAATGCTCAGCAAGTAATAACCTCTGTGTAATCCTCCATCCATCCATTGGACGATGCATGATGATAAATCTTTGTGGGTGCCAGAGGCCAATCCCCCTGGTTCCATCCAGAATACTCCAGTTTAACTTCGTGCATTGTTGGATCAAGTCACAATCTAAATCGATCCCTGCAATCTAAGGTACTATTCTAACTATATTTGCTATTTCTTACATTCCACCTATCTATTTAGACCATTGACAGACTGAGCGTGATATAGGTCTTTTTTCTCAGCCTTGCACTACCAAAAAAAAAAAGGAAACAAAGAAATAGGAATGGGGAATGAGTGAGCATTGCCAACAGGGTCTGGGATTTCACAAGGGTCCCTGTGTTTTTACCCTCTGAGACAGAGTGCCATGACTGGGCTTCAGCGCAGGCAGGGAAAGATTAGACCCACAGCACACCACCAAAGGGGCAGGAATCAGGGGAGCCAGACCCTCAGGTAGCGCCTGTCTCACCCTCCTGTCCAGGTCAGAGATCTTCCTGTAGAGTCCTCTACAAAGCTCGGTGGTCTAGCCAGGTTGAGATAGTTAAACCTGACAAGTCATTTAACCTTGCAGTGTTTAGCCTGTATGGGTTGCTTGCCTGTAATCCCACTCACCGCAGACCCTACCCCCCCTCTTCTTTTTCACAGATTCTCTGAGCTGAAAGCATGGGCAATTCCTTTAGAGCACTTATCTCCAGGAAGTCGACTGGACATGTGGTGTCTCGCCCAGATTCCGACTCCCGGTGCTCTCGGAAGATCCCATGTCAGCTCCTGTTGGCGTCAAGACAGTGAGCAATAGACAGCCATGCTTTTTGGCAGACAGCACCATTACTCAAGCGGGGTGAGACCGTTCTGCCAGGCACAGACTCTTCCGCATTCCTGGAGATGGCCATGTTTTCCTCCAGCAGCCTACAAATCTCCAACAGCACATGGTAGCTCTTGCAATATCTCGGTCCCGGGAATAGGCTGCACCCCATGTTCGGTGGAGCTCAGGGGGTCCAGATAAAACATTGCATGGCTGGCAAGATGATGGGGGCTAGAAAACTATACCCAGAGTAGGTAAGCAATGGGTAATTGAACTGAGACGCCATCCCTCATGAGAGTTTGGAGAAAAGTCCACCTGAAGACTCGCAAGAGTGGTGGCCATCTTAGAGGAGGTAGCAAGGGCCACCATGTTCAGGATGGCAATAACAGCCAAAACAGGACTAAAATGGTGTCTGGAACATCCCGGCGGCCATCTTGGGTGAGTTACACCTATGCCACTTAAAGGCATGTTGACATGATTTGCATATGATTGCCGCTGCACATAGCTGCCTAGATACAGCATGTTTCTAATATAGTTCTTTTTGTCTGCAACCTACAGCTCGAACAGTTCACAGTTTTTCACTGCCATGCCTGCCTGCCTGGAATGCAGAGTGAAGCTCACCAATTCACATGTGGAGGAAGCCCTGTGAACAGTATGCACAGTTTTGGAGTTGAGCACACTTCCGAAATCAGGCCTGGATGTAGTGATGGTCTACAAAGAGTCATCAGCCCCCACAGCCCCAATCACACTGAACGCAGCACAAGTGGACCTCTTATTCCAGCAGTTGGGGAGGCTTCAGGCTCAGCAACCAGAGAGTGAGTCCTAGATGGTGCTCAAATGATGCGCTGTGGATGTTGCAGGCCCAGCAACCACCAAAGAAGAAGCAGAGGCAGGCAGAAGACATCATCAGTCCCTCAGAGGAAGAAGAGACGGATCAAGATCTCAGCCAGGTGCCAGGCAAGCTGTGTCTGCAGGAGGATGTGGCGGACTTGATTCAACTGATACAGGATGTCATGCAGGTCCTACAGCTGAGCCAGAAGAGCCACACACTTCTATAGACCCTGTCCTCTCATCCCGATCCAGACTGGTGCAGCATTGTTTTCCCACCTGAGCAGCCCTCAGCACTATCCTGCTCAAGGAGCAGGAGGCTTTGGAACCATCCTGGATCCCAGAAAAACAGGCCATGCAAAAATCTTATCTTATTCCTGAGGTCTACAGGACAGTCTGGCACATGGCCCCCAAGGTGGACATCCCAGTGTCTGCGCTCGCCAGACTTAACGTCATACCGGTCGAGAGCGCAGTAGCACTAAAGGCCCCATGGACAAGAAAGTAGAGGAATCGTTAAAACGGATTCATGTGGTAATGGGGATGGCCAGGTCCAAGCATATGGCAATGTGGTACACAGCAAAAGCACTCATGCACTGGGTGGAGACCATCACAGATGGGCTACTGGAGGACTCCCCACTGGGGAAGCAGGCAGACTGTGCTGTGCAGGCCACCCAGTATATGGCGGATGCCTCCTCAGCTGCTGTTAAGTTTGATGCTAGGACTGCTGTCCTGATCAATACAGCCAGATGGGCAGTATGGCTCATGCTGTGGCAGGCAGACACTGAGTTGAAGGTGACTCTGATGAAGCTCCTGAACAAAGGGGGACATCTGTCCGGGGTAGCCCTAATCCCAGTCCTCAAGGACAGGGCAGGCACAAAGCAGATGGCAGAAAAGAGGGATCTTTTTCTTGCATTGAGCTGTCCTTTTCACTCCAAATTCAGAGGGAACAGGAAACAGGCAAGGTCAAATGCAGCCCAGACTCAGAGGGGCAGAAGTGTGAGATCCCACTTTCAGTCTCAAAACCCTAGGTCCAAATTTAAGGGAAATTTTGGCAAATGACAAGGCCTCAGAGGCAACAAGTCCAGCAGACCCACAGGTGCCGCTAACAACCAGTGAAGCCAGGGAGCATCGGCGGCCAGTCCTTCGGTGAGGGGTTGATTACAACTGTTTGCCGACCACTGGGCGCACACTATCACAGACAGGTGGGTCAGGGAAGTAGTGTCCCATGGCTATACCATAGAATTCATACAAGAGATAATTACACCACTTTCAATGATTGCCAGAGTGCTGATCAACATTTGAGACACCAGAACCAAGGTACAGTTGGTGACACCAGACTGGCCGAGGAGGTCATGATACTCCCTTCTACAAGCTATGCTGATTGATGATCCCTGGCATCTTCCTTCTTGTCTGGACCTGCTACAGCAGGGTCCCATCCTGCATCACGATCCCAAGGCCCTGTCACTGAAGGCCTGGATGCTGAAAGGTCGAGACTGTTAAAAGAAGGATACCAGCCCCGGGCTGTAGAACGTTTGCTGAACTCTAGAAGACTTTCCACTAAAAAAAAAATATCAGCTTCACTGGCGGATTTTTTGTAAATGGTGTTTGGTAAAAGGCTTGTCTCCTTCAGTGGTGGGCCCTTCCCAAATTCTGGAGTTTCTTAATGATGGGGCTGAAAAGGAGTTAGCCTACTCCTCATTACGAGTACAGGCATCGGCTATCATTGCTATATGGGGTCCCCTACCTAAGGTGGGATCAGTGGGTTCCCATCCAGATGTGGTTCCCCTATGGTGAGCTGTGCGAATTGCGTCTCCACGTGTCCAACCCACCTGTCCACCATGGAACCTTAGCTGGGTTTTAGAGAGACTCTATAAACCCCCATTTGTTTCACCCTTTCCCTATTGGACAACTGTTAAAATGGTGTTCTTGATGGCCATGTGTTCTGCTAGGTGGGTGGGGGAGCTGCAAGCACTTTCATGCAGGGAACTGTATCTGATTTTTCATAACAACAGAACATCCCTGATCCCTGTCCCATCTTTTATGCCAAAGGCGCTGTCCTCATTTCCTCTTGAATAGGTGATTCATTTACCAACCATGCCAGGGGAGGACTGGAGTCCAGATGGGTCTCTGCATCCTCTGGACATGGTCTCCCTGCTTAGGTCTTATTTGACTATGATGGATGATTTCTGTAGATCGGATTGTCTGTTTTTTGTTCTGGTAAAAAGAAGGGCCAGGTGGCCTCTAAGGAAGCCATTGTGGGTTGTATCAGGAGGGCTATCGTGGAGTCCTATAAAGGGGTGGGTAAAGAGCCCCCTTAGGGTATTAGAGTACATTCCACTTGAGCCTTGGTCACCTCCTGGCTGAGATTGGCAGTGTTTCTGTGCAGAATATCAGTGTGGTGGTTATGTGTTCCTCTGTACACACTTTTGTCCAGCTTTACTGGCTAGACGTGGAATCTGCAGCTAAGGCCAGATTTGGCAGAGTTGTACTTCAGGATGCAGCAGGTGGTCAGTCATAATGTGGTTTGCGTTGTCCCACCCATGTTTTTTTTTCCTGGGTACTGCTACAAAGAACCCAGAGGTTATTACTTGCTGAGCACTAGAAAGGTGGCAGGGGATAATGGCATTTACTCACCTGGTAAAGGTGATTATATCTGCCTCCATTATAGTGCTCAGAGTCCCACCCTGGATGGATAGATGAACCATGCCTGCTGCATTCGGAAGTATGTGCCAGTCTTGGTCTCCCTTGGGCCTAGAATGTCTTGCTTTCTGTTATGGTTTTTATCATGGAGCAGTGTGCCAATGTATTATGGCACAGTTGGCTATCTTTGTTATTTTAAGTGCCTTCTCTGTTATCTTTTCATGTGGTTTCTGGCAATATCGTAGGTCAGGGTGGTTTTATAAACACCACCCGCATATGTCTTCTGTACTTTCTGTATTTGTTATTGTGATTCACTTAGTAAACGTAACTAGTTTTTCACTGCATATCTGAAGTGGGTCTTATTTCTGGTGGTCGAGTGCTGTTTTTTTCTCTTTTTAGTTTGAGGTTTGTTTTGTGTTGTTTTTTTTTCTCTCTGCTAGGGAAGTATAATACTTGAGTATTCTGGACAGAGCCAGGGGGATTGGCCTCTGGCACCCTCAAAGGTTTATGATCGTGTATCGTCCAATGGATGGATGGAGGGTTACCCAGAGGTTATTGCTGAGCACTGTAAAGGTGGCAGGTATAATCACCTTTACCAGGCGAGTAAATACCATTCTTTGCTAGGTAGCATTATTTTAGGGGAGCAATATCTAGGAGGAGCAGTAGCAGTTATAGCAGAATTTACTATTGCTGCTGGGATTAGAAGGTCTACAGCATAACTCCAGAGGTGGGAACTGATATACAGTGGCACCTGAAGGCCTTGCCAGCACTGTAACTGCAGCTCGGTGCTGCTGCCACCAAGCTTCATACTAAACCAAGCAAAGAGTGATGCCCTAGCACTGCCTTGCCACTGAAAGCTCTAATCAGCCACTGTGCTAAAAATATGTCACCAGTGCAATGCCAGCACAGGAAGAGAAGGGCCTTTCTGACACTGAATGAGGAAGGCTGACTCTGGGCCAACACCCAAAGTAACCCAACAGCTACAGTATGTGTTGGCACTGGCTTCAGACTACTAAAACTTTGGAAATGCCAGCTTCATCCAGACACAGAAAAAACTGCCAGCACTAAAACAGATTTTTCTATGCTACCCTACTAATAAAGGTCTAAGGATCGTTGTTTCCTGTTGCTTCAGAAAGTGCTGGCCCCTTCTGCACTGTGGATCAAGAAAATGGTGTTGCATAGAAGTGACACTGCCAGCACTACACATCAAGATATCAGTGCTGTCTGTTACCATGGAAGCACAGATACCTGCAATCTGGATACATTGGTGTCTGAAGCTGCTACCAGCCAAATAGATGTTATTCCACATTCCAATACTTGGCTGCAAATTACACTGGTCAAGTCGCCAAATTGTTACTGATGTCCCGCTGGCTTCTGACCAAACATTGGCAACATTTTTAAGGTTTGCAAAAGACGTTTTTTTTTATTTTGCTAAAAAGCTCAAGTGACACCCAAAATGCAGTCGCATTTTAGGCTTCCTTTTCCACACTGATGCACCATCCAACATAACGGTCTGGGGGTGCAGTGTTGGCAAATACTAAGAAGTATGGTGTTCACTTCGGAGATGTTTTTTTATTGACATTGCCTGGGTAAAACAAGGACTGCCAACTTATCACAGCTACATTCTGCCTATTATCCCCATTGGTGACCATAGCAGGTAGCCTCACATGACTTGGCTTGATGTGACTCAGCAGTTGCAGTCAGCTGCTGGGGTGATGTTTGCATTAATTGTGGGATGCATGCTAGTGATGCGCACTTGTCACCTCCTTTCCCTGGCAAGACATCAAATGGTGGGAGCGGCTGTGTAGGTGTTACATTGGGTATCATTGCAACTGCCTTCATTCCCCTAGTGTACTCCCCCTGTTCTGGACTAGAACTTGGGAGCCCATGAACTTCTACATGTCCATAAGAGACCACGCTGTCCTTTAAGGATCAAACAACATGGCACTGATTCCCAGTCTCTGGAAGTCACAGATGTAGAGATACATGAAGAGAGCATTATCTGATCCAGATCAGCATCCACATATAACTTCAATATCTATATTTGGTTTAGAAATTGGCACCCAACAAATGCTGATAGATTTTTGCACAGGGCCAGTAAAATTTCTGTTTAACTAGTTCCTGTTTGCTTGTCTGAAAAGCAGTAGCATTCCACAATAAGTACACTACAGTAGCTGTACAAGTGGATTCCCACCCACTAATCCCTTTTGGTAGCTGCTAAACCCAATTTTGACCCCTGAGACAAACTTGGATAATTGTGGAGCAAACAATTGCTGGCATGAGTTAGGTCCTTACATTTTAGCTTTGGGGCTTTCCAAACCTTTTTTATATCTTCATCTAAATAGTTAAAATATTGTCTGAAAATAAAATAAAACAGATCTTCATACTTTTTGGGAGATTTTGTCTCCCAAATAGGCCAATATATTTGGTTCAGCTATACAAAACCCAGAGTGTGATTATAGCAAGTTTCCAGTTTGTTTGATTACGTGTCAATGATAAGCCGGAGTACAACAGGTAAAGCATCTTTAGAAACAGTAGCACTAAATCGTTCAGTACTATATATACTCACACTTTGTCCATGAATGGGAGGGCTTTACACCTCAGGTTCAATGGGCAGAGCAAATACGTCACTCCCCCATCAGGCTTATAAGGTCACTCATCCTGGGCCTCTCCAGGATTCGTTTCTCGTTGCAGCCGGAGGCGCTGCTCTCCTCCTCCTGTCTCGAATTCTGCTGTGTTTCCCTGTTTGTCTCTGCAGCGTCTCCTACTGCCCATTTGTTCCTGCTTGCCTTCTTTGGTACATTTCACCATGCCTTCTCTCTCTCTTCCCACTGCTGCTTCATTCTGTTGGCCCCTTCTCCACTGGCACTTTCGAGTGCTCCTCTGCTCTTGTACCCCGCCGTGCTACCGACAGCACCTGCCGTCAACCCCTGCAACCTCCCTGGGGCTTGATTTGAGCTGTGTCCAGCTCTTAGGACCACGCTGCTAATTTCCCGACTTGTTTCTGTTGGGTCTACCATGATCCATGCTTCCCCTGCCATCATCTAAGCTTTATGTCTCAGCTTTCTGGCTCCATTGCTGCTTCGGACTGCAGCATGCACACTTTTTTTTCCTACCCCGGGAAGGTCATGGCAAACACCCTCCTTTTGTACTGGTGTTTCTGTTCCTTCTCTCAGTCTGTCCCGCTCATGGCTCCACTGCTCTATTCCTCACCACCCATCTTGTTCATTCCTGCTCGAATCCTGCTGCTGTAACAAGCATTCACGCTTCAGGTATGTGGTACTTCTCCAGCTCCCTCTTTTCCTGCAGCTGTTTGTCCTCCTCCAGCTGTGCCAACCTATTGCTTTCTAGTGCATTGTTTGGTTTGGCATGTTATGCTTCTGATTGAATCCCTCCTATGCTTTGTTCCTTCCTGGTATTGGCACTTCATTTGGTGTTAAGTCCTATTCTTATCTTTCCGTTCAACTTTGTGGCACGGAGCGCTTCCCCACTTCATAAGATCATTTGGTTGAAGTGCCACATGTGCATATGCTGCACCTCGCCTTCACAACGGGGGAAGTTTTCCACTCTGCTACATCTTCACTGCCATACTTTTCTTTCACTACCTCTCTGCTGGGCAATGCACTAGTGCTGATGATCAAACCACATACTGTGTCCCTTACAGCTGTATCTAGCCTGTTCCCTGCATGCATGCTGGGTTGGCACTGCCTTAGAGCACTATTGTTCTAGTTTTCTAAATTCATGCCACCTGGTTTCTCGAATTCTCTCTCTTCAGTTCTGTATCCCCCCCTTTGGTATCATCTGCAACATTTTTAATCTACCCCTGTCCTATATACGTGCAAATGTCAACTCTTCCTCTCCATATCAAACTACCTCCTCCTCATCTATCATCCATTTCACTACCATATTCTTGAGTGTACCCTCTCTGGTCCCTGTATCTGACCCTCTACCATCATCGCTTTTCTCCTTTGTATACTCCTGTCACCTTAGTCTGCAGGGCATCTCGCTGCCAGAGTCCTGGGGTCCCTGCTACCTCGAATCACCTTATTCTCTGCTTCTGGACATGACTTCTTGCCCATCGCCCTTTGCTCAGGGCTGGCTGGCCTTCTCCTGCTGTGTTCCTGCCTTCTATACCTCCGTCCTGGTGCTGTCATGACTCCCGGCACCCAAGTGCAATGCCCTTACTTTCCTCTCCCCTTTGCTTTTTGGGCCCTATGCTTCCTCATCGAACCGCTGCTCTCCTGCAGTTCTCCCATCTGCCTTCTCACACTCTGCCATCCACCTCATTTGGCTGTCTCTGGCCTGTTCTGGCCTCCGAGGCTTCCCACCGTCATTGTCTTATTAGCCTCTGAGTCTCCTCCCTCACTTCAATCAATCAATCATACCCCTCACTGGGTCTTCTGCTACCTCATTGAACCACTGCACTCCTGCAGCATTCATCACCCTCAGTCTTCTCCTTGCAGGCTGACTCCATCTGGCCTGCAATCGATGATTCTTTTGGACAAACCTATCATAAATCACATGCCACCTTATCAAACCGTAGCCCTCCTGCTGCATGTATCAAGTTCCTGACTCTGGTCATCATTCACTCATCCTTACCTCATGGTTCATGTCTTTGTATCACTCACTTACTCAAGCATTTCCATCCTTGAATCCTATGCAAGCATATCCTCTCAGGTCCCTCCTACCTCGATTTGACTCTATCTCCACTCAAGGCCATGCCTTCCTGTCAGTTGCCCTTTGCTAAGGGTTGGCTGGCTGCTCTCCAACATTGTTCAAGTTCATTTTCAAGTTCATTTCCTGTCTCCTCTTCCTCAGTCATCTCCTCTTCCTCAGTCTTCTCATATTGAACTGCGGCGATCATCATAATCAGTCTGCATCATCCTCAGTCTTCTCATGAGCGCATCTGGATACTCCCTGCTCCTCTGCCTTTTATGTGGGTCTACTCCTTCCTATTGTCTACTCAAGCATACCCCTCTAAGGTCCCTGCTGCATCACGTTCCTTTTTCGATCTGTGCTTTCTATTTTGGGGTTTTTCCTTATCCCGTCATCATCTTCCCTACTCATATCCTTCTCTTTAAGGACATACATCCTTAAATCAAACGTCATCAGCCTGGAGGGAAGGCAACCTAGGCCTTGAGTCTCCAGCAGTTTCCTCCTTAAAGGATGTTTTCCCTCTCCTCCATGCCAATGGTCATAATATTAGTTGGAGTTAGTGCTTTGTTAGGTTAACTAGTTAGGTTCCACTGTTGGACGGAGGCGGATGGTGGCCCCGGCTTTCTCCTCTGTCCTTAGGAAGTCTGCCCTTAATAATCTTCTCAGAATTCATTTATTCATCATCCTCACCTCTTCGATGCTCGACACCTGATTGGGTATTCTTTTGGGGCTTCTTCCTAAGCTACCTTTAGCTGACACAATCATTCCTGCAGCACCAGTAAGGGGGGAACCTTCCTGTAGGGTTCCTTGCATCATACCCCTACAGAGTGGTATATCCCATGGATAGAGAGGCGGAAAGCCACAAAGTAAATCAAGTCACACAAGCATCATCTCATCTAGTTGTGTAAGCACAATGTAACCATGCATTTTCCACATACTGAACATTTTCTCTCTCACCGCTACTGAGTCCTCAGCCACACAGCAACCCTTCCATTACCAAGGATGCTACGAGAGAGTAGGAGAGAAGAGACAATGGAACATGTCACTAACTGTGACAGCGTCCCCCCTCTTTCAGGGCGAGGGACCAGAAGGAGATGCTGACCACAGAAATGGATATGCTGGCTCTTGCTGCGGAATGCTGTCCTGCCAAGCAAAACTAAACTGACCTCCTGAGGGACCAACTGATGGAGTTGAAATTTTCCTGGTGCACAACAATTAAATTGATTACCATGATGGCGATCCCAGATGAGGTCGTGTAGCCACCCTCCCATTACTAAGTACAAAATGGGATTGAGTTTGTGTTGAGGTTGTATACAGTATGTGGGGGCCAGAAGAAGATGATGACTGTGGCTATGGATATGCTGCATAAGCACAAATTGATTTCTGCAGACACAAGGCTATGTTTACAGTTTCTACTTCTCTTGAAGGGGATGTCGAACAAGCTACCAACTGTGAATAATTGTTTTATGTCCTCACTATGGACACGTGGCTAAGACTTATAGGTGCTAGTAGTCCTCACACATTACAGCAGTAACAGAAGTAAAATGCCTCTTCTGGATTTCATAAACTCATTAATAGTAACTACATTAAGTCTGTCCTAACTACGTCAGGCAGCCTTAAAAAGAAAGGACACAAACAACAAGGGAAAACACAACAACAAGCATCTGAAATGGCAGCAGATAAAGACACAGGCAAAACTGGAGGCCCAGGACACATGGTAGAGGAAGCCTTGTCCATGTGTGGCACTGTCCCAATAGGCACATAATTTTTGGAACCAGTAGCCCACACAGTGGATGCTGCAATATTGTCTTCACGCAGTCTTCTTCAGATTAATGTTTCATACATTTTTTGCAGGCTACACAAGCCAAATAAATATTTTTGGGGACAATGTTGCCCATGAAACCAGTGTGTACAATACTTATCCATGGCATAACGAGAAGCCTTGTCCAATGTTCATGTGTGGCACTGTCTCAATGGGCACACAGTTTTTCCAATCAATAGCCTGTGCTGTGGGACTCTGTAATGATATATTGTGGGTATACACAGGACTTACAGTTACAGTCAGTTTATTTTGAGCATTGTTAGCTGCATACTCTTGTTTACTACTAACATTGTCCCTGTTTGGCACTGACTGAACGGACACAATTTTTGGAACCAGTACCACTCAGTGTAGCCCCCTGAGTTATCTTGCTGTTTTGGATGCTTCAACAGACCACTGCATTATTTTATTTCATTTTATCCCATTTCCTAATTCTTTTTAAGGTTGAACCAGCGCAAACAAGTCTGCCATTAAGAAATCTTTGGCAAACTTTATGCGGTTTGACTGTCAAAGTTCACGCAGCTAAACTTCAGGAGGTTCGCACAGCTCTACTGACGATATGCCCAGAGTTCTGATCCAAAGCCACTATTTAGCAGTTTAGGAATAATTAAGCTCAGTCCTATGGTACCATAACAGTCCCAGGTGACCATTATTGGGCAATTAATACCTGAAGGTAAAGCTACCAACAGTCCCAATTTTCCCAGGACAGTTCCTATCTTAGGCAGCATGTCCCAGTATCCCCACAGGTTTTGCAAAATGTCACATTTGTCCTGGTTTTTGCTTACTTGTCCCAGTTCTGTCCCTTTTTTTTTGATGACTACTAATCTATGTGACAGTTATTTCAGCACCACTGTGTTGCTGCTTGGGCTGAACAGCAGTTTGCAACTTCAATCCCTGTGCCTGTGTTGCACAGCAAGCATTACAGGGAGAGCACAGTAAAGCATGTTCCTTCCTGTTAGATTAGACTGGGTAGTAGTGCAAACAAGCGCATGTGGATGTCTGCTTGACAACAGCTGTGAGGGATTCCAGACAGAGAAGAGACCGGCAGCAGTGAACTAAGCTACCCAAACATGATCAACTGTAGGGAAATCTATGAAAACAATCTGGTGTGGTGGTGGAAGGCACTGAAGTGAAGTTTTCTCAGCAAGGGGCTGAGTGTAAATGGGTTGGATGGGACTGTCAGGAGGAGCAACACATGTATCTTGAATGTCTGATCACAATTTAATGCAGGTTTGCCTCTAAAGAGCTTTCTGTACATCATGATTTGGAACTTGCTGCAGCAGAATGATGTATTGTTTTAATCTGGATGTTTGTGGTGTTACTGCGGGGCAGCATGGCCAGAGCAAGCAGCAAAATGTAATTGATTGTGTGCAGTGTTGTCTGCGGCGGTGCCCGTGGTAGTGACACGATGGGGGGGGGGTCATGGTCAAAATGCACCGTCCCAGTTTTAGGCCTCAGAAAGTTGGTAGCTTTACCTGAAGAAAATAATCTAAGCCTGTCTATCCCTTATCCCATGTAGTCCCATGAGTTTGGCTCAAGTTACTGGAGCCTCCTCTACCATCTTCTACTCTGGAGAACAACAGGGTGTTGATGGCCTTCACCACTTCAGCTGTGTTCTGCACTCTAAAGTACTAAGCAACTGCCTGGCCAAAATTCAGGACTGGATGGCCTGCAACTGGTTGAGGCTAAATCCCAACAAGACAGAGGTCCTGGTGATTAAACCTGGTCACGAGTGTGCAGGCAGTGCCTCCAGAGTGGTAACAGGATTGGTCCTGGGAACCACTCTGTTGATGGTTTTCCCTAGTGTGAGAAGTCTGGGCATCTTCTTGGATTACAGACTGACACTTGATGCTCAGGTGTCGTCTGTTGTCCAAAGTGGTTTCTACCACTTAAGGAATGTTACCCGGATTAAACCCCTAATTCCACCCGAGGATCTGCCATCACTAGTACATGCCTTTGTTACTTCCAGGCTTGATTACTGTACCACTCTGTACTTCTGGTTCTGTGGACAGACCCTCCACCAGCTGCAGCTGGTGAAGAACGCAATTGCCAGGTTACTGACGGGCCTGTCCAGGTCATGTCACGTGACCCCCGTTCTGGAAGATCTACACTGGCTGCCTGTCAGGTGGAGGATCATCTTCAGAGTGAGCTTGCTCACCTATGAGGCACTGTACGGATCAGGACCTGGCTTTCTGATAGATCAGCTTACCCCTGTCACTCCAGTTCACTCCCTCTGCTCCTCCACCGGGGCATCCTTGCAGTTCCAAGGGCCAGGATGAAAATCTCCAGTGACTGAGCTTTCAAGGTTGCGGCCGGGCCCTCTGAAACTCACTTCCCAGCTCTGTAAGGGAGGCTCCACTGGTGGAGGCATTCAAAAGGAATCTAAAGACTCATTTTTTCAAACAGGCCTTTCCGGACTAACCACAGTGCTTTTAAGCTTGTATTTATTAGTTTTAATTATTTATAATTGCTTATCTATATATTTGAATTTTAAATGTTTTGTATAACACTTTAAAGCTTTTATTCTATTGTTATTGCTTACCCTGCCTGTTTTTAATTTTGTAAGGCACACAGAACCTCAGGGATTGGGTGCCATATGAATAAATTTTACCTTACCTTACCTTACCTTATCAAATCCATATAAATGATTCTAGGAGGTGGTGACCACGAGGCTCCTAATCACAAGTTGGGCTTTGAAGAGCCTCCTCTGCTCTGGTCTCACTTCTCTTTTTCCTCTCTTTTTTCCCTTAACCTCTGTCAACTGTCAATCACCCCCGGCATGAGTAGCACCTGCAGAACCAGAGAATCTTTCTTTAGAGTACAGGGAATCTATTCAGGAACCCAAGAATGACATTCACATGAGAGTAAATCCAGTTTCCCATCACTGAAAGAACAACCCAGAACAGCCCAGTGCTTTTGGCAGCCTTATGAGACCTGACGCCTGGATCCACTCCAGACCCACATTTGCTCTGCTGCCAGAGCTCACTACCCATGTCAGTTTCTGGTCTGCTCAGAGCCCCTAGTAACTTTCCATCCCAGATGGGAGCATCTCCCAGCCAGACCAGTCTCACTGCCACTCCAGCTCCACACTGTCTCCTTCTGCTCCCTTTTTAAGTTGTGTACCAATTTTAACACTCTGACATGGAATAACGCTTCCTTTCTGTCACTCTCCCAGTTGCGAGAGATCTGCTCTGGGCATACCCACAAAAGCAGCCCCTCTTGGGTGAACCAGAGTGGGCAAGATGGAGCCCAAGTGGAGACTTCTGGGAAATGTAGCTCCCACAGCAAAAAGAGCATGAAAACAGACACACAGGAGGTTTCCTTTTTTTAATATGTGACTGTTTCAGCTATTGTGACTGTTTCACCTAATTGCTGAGTTTGTGTGCCCTCAATCTGGAAATTACAGAGGACTTAAACTACTGAACAGGAACATAGGAAATTCTCAAGAAATAAAGAGTATGGATTCATCCTGTTCATCTCCTGCCATCCAGGCAGCTGTAGCATTTAATAGCATGTGAAACAGCTGTGGCCATTGGTAAACGGAAGTACTATCAGTACATTTTGTAAACTTGGGTGCTGTTTATTTATTTAGTTTTTATTTACCAGACAGGTGCAAGACAAATAAATGCCTATTTTCAGGTATCACCTTGAAGAACAGCATTACAATATTTCAATAATATCAGGAATTCCAGTTAAATTAGAGAAGGAAACAATAAATTTACAGTACAATTAGAGACACTGTGAATTTAAACCTGCCCCACAGTGTCAGTATGAATTGGGGTAATTTTGCCTTTGTGAAGCTTCACAAAGTTACCATCTCCAGCACCAGTTTCACACTTTGCAGTGTTTTGCCTGGTGATGAGTCCCTTTTCCTGGTGAAGTCCACCTGTAGTAGTAATTTTGCTAGAAAATGCACTGGCAAAGTTGTCACTATGCATAGACTTTGCTGGAAAAAGTATAGAAACAGAAACAGAATTTGTCGGCAGAAAATGAGCAGTTGGCCCTTTCAGTTTGCCCTCTTTTTCCTGCCTGTTCCAACACCTTGGACCATATTTGGTCTCCAGCATCCCTCCTGCCTTCCTTCCCTCTACCTATAGTATTATAGCTGTGTGCTTATCTCACACATGCTTGAAGCCCTCCACTGTTTTTCCCCACCACGACTTCTGGCAGGCTGTTCCAGGCATCCACCATCCTTTCCATGAAGAAGTATTTCCTCAAATCCCTCTTACCCCCTCCCCCCACCATCAGCAGCACTGCATGTGCTCTTATTCTCTGTTGTTTTCCCTCCTCTGAAAGAGACTCCCCACATACGTCTTGTTCACTCCTGTGAGGTACTTGAAGGTGTCATGTCCCCTCGCACTCTGCACTCCTTTCCTCCAGGAAGTACATGTTGAGTTCCTGCAGTCTCTCCTCATATGACTTCTTGTGCAGTCCCTTCACCTTTCTTGTAGCCCTCTTCTGGATTGCTTCTGCCCTGTCAGTGTCTTTGCAGAGATGTGGCCTCTAGAACTGGCCACAGTACTCTTGGAGGTCTCAATCATATCCTCTCTCCTCTCCTCTCCTCTCCTCTCATCTCCTCTCCTCTCCTCTCTTCTCTTCTCTTCTCTTCTCTTCTCTTCTCTTCTCTTCTCTTCTCTTCTCTTCTCTTCTCTTCTCTTCTCTTCTCTTCTCTCCTTGCCTCCAAGGAGTACATGTTGAGTTCCCACAGTCTCTCTTCATATGATTTGTTGTCCAATCCCTGCACCATTCTGGTAGCCCTCCTCTGCACTGCTTCCACCCTGTCAATGTCCTTGCAGCAGTACAGCCTCCGGAACTGGACACAGTACTCTAGGTGGGGTCTCACTAATGAGCAATACAGTGGCAACACCACCTGCTGCATCCTGCAAGAAATCCTCCTCCATATGCACCCAAGCATATCACTAGTCTTACCTACCATCTAGTCACACTGCCTGGTCACTTTGACATCACCAGATATGATTACCGCAAGGTCTATTTTTTGCTTTGTAACTGCCAGTACCTCCTCCATTTTATAGACAGCTCCCAGGTTTCCCCGCCCCAGGTACATGACTTTGCACTTTCTGGCATTGAAACCCAGCTGCCACACCTTAGACCATGCCTCTAGTTTCCACAGATCCCTTTACATTTTCTTCACCCCTTCCTGGTGTCCATGCTGCTGCAGATTTGTGTGTCATCCACAAACAGGTATACATTCCCCTCCAGTTCATTTGCAATGTTTCTTATGAAGTCACTGAAGAGGACCAGGCCCAGTACTGATCCCTGTGGCACTTCTCTAGTCATTCTCCCATCTTCTGAGTGTCTGCTGTTTACCACTGCCCTCTGCCTTGTATTCTTCAACCAGTATGATACCCATCCTACCACTTTCTCCCCAACCCTCAGGCTGCTAGCCTCCTATGTGGCACAGTGTCAAAGGCCTTGCTGAAGTCCAGATAGACCACATCCACTGCCCTCCACTGAGACCTCCCTGGTCACCAAATTAAAGAAATCTATGAGATTTGTTTGGCATGATCTCTGCCAGTGAAACCGTGCTGCCGGAGGTCCTGCTGCCCATATGCCTCCAGGTACTCTATCAGTCTCTCCTTCAGCAAGGTCTCACTTAATTTCCCCACCACTGATGCAAGAGTGACTGGCCTGTTGCTGCTAACCTCCTCCCTAATGCTGCTGTTGTGCAAAGGGACCACATCGGACCTCCTCCAGTCCTATGGAGCTACACTGATCTCCAGTGAGCTGCGGAATAATGTTTCCAGAGGGGCCGCTAGCATTGTGCTCAGTTGTTTTAGAACCTTTGGGTAAATCCTGTCCTGTCACATTACCTTGTTCTCTTTTAGGGCTTTCAATCCCTTCTAGACTCTCTCCTCTGAAATGGTCAGTAAGGAAGGAAAGCCATGAGCATCCAACGGGAGGCAGAGCAAGTCACACAGCAGTTAAGTGTGGGGGATTTCTGGTGACCTGTGTTTTTTTGGGTTGCATTAAACTGCGAAAATGGAATGTTTTTAATTTTGTGCCTGGGATTAGGTCTTGGGAGGAAGGAAGTCTCCAGCAGAGGGAGGGCTGTGGGCAGAAGTAAAGCTGGATCAGCCAGTACCATTAGAGGTCCATGAGGACTCCATGACTGCAGTCAGGGAATATGGCAGCTGTAGCCTGGTCATTATTAAAATAGGACTTGTAATTTTCTGCCTCACTCAAAAAGGAATGCCACCAAACAGTCAGCGGGAGGCAGAGCAAGTCACACAACTGTTATTTGTGGGAGAGTTGCATTGAACTGTGTTTTGGGGCTAGAACTGAACTTTTATTTTTATGTGCCTTGAGATTGGGGCTTGGGAGGTGTTGTATACTTTTCTGGTACCTTTGATTCTTTCTTTAGTTTCTGCACAGTTTCACTGGAGATCACTATAGCAAACAGGAGCAGGATCACAGAACAAACTCCAAGACTCATGTAAGTAAAACAGCTATCTTATTTTCATTTTCTAACTGCATAACAGAACTAAGCAAGCTCAGCAGACAAGCTGGAGTCTTGGCACACACTGGCTCAAACTGGCTACACATGCACTCTATTTCCTGAGTGCATGACTCATACTGAAATAGTCTTAAAGAGATAACAGCATATATTACATCCCCCCCTTTTTAACTGAATTACTCCCAAACAATTCAGATATTTCAAATGTCCACTTTAGAGTCTCTTTAAGGATACTGAATCTTCCAAAATAACCAAAGAAAAAGTTTCCAACACTTACCCATTATGGATTCAGGTGTATACCACAAACCTGAAACATAGTCATTATATTTGACAGACATCTTCACTCTCCTTCCTCTTCGAGTGAGCCTTTGTTCACCTGTAGGCGACTCTAGCAGCAAACTTGGTTCTTTGCCTTCTACTGATTCGGGAAGTTGAATAGGTTCCATCTCAGGCACTTCCACACTCTGTTCCGTAGTGTTGCCAGTCTCTATCACCTGTTCAGCATTTGCTGCTTCAGCAGCTATTGTATTGTAACAGTACTGTCGTGTCTCAGGTGATGTCTGTTCCTGGGAAAATGTGCATCACTGGGTGTAACAATGGTGTATGATCTGGGTTCAGGTTTGGTGTCCTCAACTGTCGCTGACTGCCATCCTTGAGCTGTCTCCATACATACTCTGTCTCCTGGAAGTAGTATGGATAAGTCTTTGGCACCTCAGTTGTGATACTCTCATTGCTACTTTTGTAGTAGTTTAAGTTTGCAATGGGCTCCTTTAGGTACATGTGGTTAAATTACCTGTCTTGTTTCTGGTAAGGTGCTTCTTAACATTCTGCCCATTAGTAACTGAGAAGGTGAGTATTGCATTCCTGAAATGAGAGTGTTCCATAGACTCAAGAGTCTACAGAACACCCCACTGTAACGGGGGAAGGAGCTGTAATGCTGGGAGCTTTTTTGCCGCATGAGCGGCAGTCAAAGGGGTCCTGAGGTCGGTGGCCTTATTGGCAGCCAGGGAGCAGTGGGAGGTGGCTGCACTGGTGGCAAAGATTTAGGAGAGGCTCAGCATAGCTGCGTCAGTAGCATCCAGTGCCTGGGAATTGACAGCAGCAGTGGTGGCAAAGGGACTGGAGGCAGCAGCCTGTGTTGTAGAGCTGGACAAAAGAGGACTGTTGTTACTGGCTGGATCGGCAGTGAAGCAAAGGTGGGGTGTCAGTCAGGCCTGAGGGTGGGCATTTTGACTGTGTGGCTGGGCTATACAAACCACAAGCCCAACCCACTGAGAAAACCCCAGGAGGAGCTGTAATGCTGAGAGCTTTGCTTGCCGCATCGGCAGCAATCAAGGGGGTCCTGAGTTTGGCAGATTCATCAGCAGCCAGATAGCAGTGGGAGGTGGCTTCATCTGTGACTAGGAGTTGGGAGAGGATTTGCATAGCCACACCGATGGCATCCAGTATCTGGGAATCTACAGCTACATCAGTGGCAAAGGGACTGGAGGCAGTGGCCTGCACTACAGAGCTGGACAAAAGCGGGCTGTTGTTACTGGCTGCATCAGTGGAGAAGAAAAGGAGGGACATCAACCAATCAGGCCTGAGGGTGTGCATTTTGACTGTGTGGCTGGGCTATAAAAGCCACAAGCCCAAGCCCAAGCCACTGAGCAAACCCCAGGAGGAGCTGTAACGCAGGGAGCTTTTTTGTCTCACCCACCCACACCAGCTCCAACCTCTATTAAATGCTCTTGGGGAGGAAGTCACAGGCCAGGGACAGGAGGATCAGGAGAGGAGGAGGAGATTTAGGCTGGGTTACAGTCCATTGTGATTGCAGGAAGTCATTGCCCCTGAGCTGCCTTGAGGTTCCAGTGGTCTAGACTTCACTGCTTTGCTTCAGACTGCACTGCTTTGACTTTTTTGATCACCTATTTCCTTCATTCATCAGGAAAAATTCTAGTCAAGGGGCTTGTGACTTTTTTTGGTTTGTTCATTGCATTATAGACCTCCAAGGGTTCTCTTGACTGCTCACCTATTTCTTTCATTCAACAGGGAGAATTCTAGTCAAGGAGCTTGTGCCTTTTGTTGTTCATTGAGTAATAGGATTCCAAGGTGTTCTTTAAAGAGTGTTCAGTAATGGGCATTGGAGGATATAATCAGTGTTTATAGTAGAGTGGTGAAACATGGTGGAGCGACATATTTGGAGGGGCAGTTGAAGTGGAACAGGGACAGGGCTATGGCATGTTCCCCATACTACAAGGGTAGATATCTTTGGAAGGGTGGTATGGTGTACTGGATGTGGGTCGGCCATGGTACTAGCTATGGCTTGGAAGATGGGGGGCTGCATGGTGTGTAGGTAGCTTGCACAACTTAAGGAGAAGGTTAGGTGGTTGAGGTGGTTGAGATGGAAGCAGTATGGCACAGTGGTTTAAGGCTCTGAGCTGCAAACCTGGTGACTTGGGTTTGAGTCCAACAGCCCCCACTTGGATACTGGGTGACCCTGAGCAAGTCACTTAACTTCCATGTGCTCCCAGGTCACACCTGTAAACAAGCTTCAGCTCAGTGTCTCTCTCCTGGTTAAAAAAAGATGGATGCTAGGTAGGGCAGGAGTGGTGGGGTGGACAGGAGATCCACTGAGGGAGTAAGATGGGGTAGGGATAGAATAGTGAGAAATGGTAGTGAAGTAGGTGTCTAGGAGAAAATGCTGAAATAGGCAAGAGTAGTAACAAGGAATACACAAGCAGGGAAGGAGATATGGGGGGCATCAAGAGGCTCCTGGGGGCTCTAGCATAGGCAGTCCTGGATGCAACAAGGGCTGAGGGTACTGGTAGGATGTATGGTCCAAAGGTCCAAGGTCCAAATCCTGCACAAAAAGGAAGTGAATGGGGAGACACACCAGCAGGAGGAATAAAGGCAGTAGGCACAGAACACAAAAACAGATTTGAACCACTAGTGCTACTAAATGGGGGTAAGAATAAAGAAATGTGAACAGAGGCAGACTGGGTACAGGAGAGATAGACATGATGGAAGACTCAGTAGAAGGAGGGGTTGTTTTCTTGCAAAAGAATAAAGTGAAGGGTATAAGAAAGGACAAGGGTGCTGGGGCGAACTCACCCCAAAAAGGTCAAACCCTTAAGAGAGAGGGGACAGCAAGAAAAGGCTCATGGGGGACAAAACAGGATGGTAATGGGGATGCAGCCCAAGCACTGAAACTCTATCAGGGCATGGGAAAGGGCAGAGGCAAGGGGAGATGGAGCTAGCAGAGGGAGGGAGGGAGGGAAAAGAGAAGGTGGTTTGAAGATAATGCCTGCAGGGGACTGGGAGTGAGTGATGAGAAGGAGGAATTAAGTACTTAGGGAGATACAAGGGGCAAAAAGGGAAATGGCAATAGGGAAATTAAGGAAATACAAGGGACTGGGAAAATGACAGAGGAGAAATACATGTAAAAGGTAATGGGGAAAAGGGTCTTGTTGGTGACTCAATAATAAAAGGAATTTACTGGGGCAGAAGGTACGGAAGCAGTATAATATGGGTCAAGTGGCAACCAGGTATGTCAGCAGCAGAGGTAATTCACTATATCCCCTCCTGGGGGAGACAGTAGGATTGAAAAACTCACCTGGTGTTCCACCTTGGAACAAATGACCTGACAGGGCATGCAGGCAAGAATTAGGGCACTTGCTAGGTACTGCAGAAGCCTGGGGTTCAGCCCTGTGGCCTTTTCAGCAGTGCTGCCCATACCAAGGGTGAGCACAGAGAGGCGACTGAGGATTGAGGTATTTAATAAGTGGCTGCCAGGATGGTGTGAACAGATGGGGTACAGGTTAGTAGGGAACTGGGGAACAATATAGGGGGATGAGAGTCTATTTGCCCCGGATAGACTGCATCTGAATAGGGAGGATACAGCTCTGCTAAGGAGTAAGTTAAGAGACTTCATAGAACAAAACTATAATTTAAACTAAATGGGGGTGGGAGGTTGGGAACAAACCCACGCCATGGGACAGGAGATATGGGAGGTTACCAGCCTCCCCCCTCAGGAGGAGAAAAAACAGGTGAGAGGAGTAGGGAAGGTAATACACACCAGGGGACAGCATAATGGGCCCTGCAAGTGGACAGTCATGTACACCAATGCCAGAAGCCTGTGCAATAAGTTCCCAGACTTAGCAGTGGTTATGGCTGAGGCGGACCTAGACATCATGGGGATCACAGAGACACAGGGTCTTGGGACCAGGAATGGGATATGGCAATACCAGGGTGTGTACTCTTTAAGAAGGACAGTGTGGATGGGGGGATGCCCTATATGTGAAGGAACACATTAAGGCTACAGAATTGCAGGGTAGGTGGGGGGCTGAGGCTTTATGTGCATCATTGAACACAGGGGAGGGAGAGGTCTTACGTACCGGGGTGATATATAGGCAGCCAGCACAGCAGGATGCGGTGGATAAGACAATGATGGAGGAGATCCACAGGATGGCAAACAGAGGGGAGGTGCTGCTGATGGGGGACTTCAACTTGCCGGATGTGGATTGAGGCACCCCATCAGCAGCATCCGCCAGTAGCAGGGAAATCATGGACTCCCTACAGGGAGCACTCATGAAGCAGCTAGTAAGGAAGCCAACCAGGGAGGGGGTGATCCTTGATTTGATACTTACAAATGGGGAATGGGTGGGAGAGATATCTGTAGGAGAGAACCTGGGCATGAGTGGTCACAGCACTGTTTTGTTTACAGTAAAAATTACTGCTGAGGTCCATTAGCCCAGAGCAAAGGTGCTAGATTTTTGGCATGCAGACTTTCAGAAAATGGGGGAAAGTGTTCAACAGGCATCAACAGAGGTGGGGGAACTAAGGGGAGTGGAGGAAATGTGGGGCCAAATAAAAGAGGCAGTAGTGGAGGCCACTAGGCTCTGTGTCAGGAAGGTAAATAAAAATAGGAAGAAGAGGAAGCCACTTTGGCTTAATAAGGAAGGTCAGGGCAAAGAGAAAGGCATTTAGGAAGTACAAAAGGACACAGAGGAAGAAAGGATAGGAACATGAGGAGGTGGGGGGGTTGACTCCAGTCCGTTCCAGGTGGAAGAGGTCCTGAAGGAGCTAAAGGGTTTGAGGGTGGATAAGACAGAAGGCTATAGCAAAGTCCTAGCAGCTTGCTACACATGCTGGGCAGACTGGGTGGGTCTGGCGGCCTTTTTCTGCCAGCATGTTCTATGTTTCTCAATGTGGGTCAGTTCCAGTGTGGGATTTCTTCTTAAAGATCATTTTCACAGTTTTAATCATTCTTTCAGCCTAACCATTCAACTGTGGGTATCCTGGACTGGAATGGATCAAATGTATTCCCTACTGTGCTGCAAAAGAGTGTACTTCTTTACTAGAGAAAGACATGTTGTCTGTGACCATTTCTCTTGGTATCCCATGCCTTGAGAATACTGATTTGAGTTTTGCAATTATTGTGCTAGATGTTTTATCTTGCAGTCTCAGCACTTCTGGATACTTTGAAAAATAACCTACAAGCAGCAAAAAGGATCTCCCTTTAAAGTCGAAAATGTCATCCTGCCTGCCAGCACAGCAGTAGCACTACCTTTTGTGATGCTGGCAACCCTTGTTTGGGAGCTATTCTGGGAAACTGGAGGGTCAGGCAGGAGGGAGGAGTATCGAGCATCCAAGGGGCACTCTCCTTCTCCAGGGAGGGAGGGATACTGCTCCCGCTGCAATGCCGCCACCTGTGTGCACATGGGTGGAAGTGTAGTGAGGGGCACCACATGGGAGGGTTGGACATTGGCTGGGATCCAGAGTCTGTCTGCTGCTAGCTTGTACCAGGGTAATTCAGGAATCTGGTGTGACCACAATGTCTCTTTTTGGTTGCTTGAAAAATTTTCTTGACACACTTTGCAACTTTTGACCATTTGTTCTACATCTTTAGATATTTCTGGCCAGTACATGACCATTCTGGCTTTAGCATTTGATCTTTGGATCCTTGGTGAGCATCATATAATCTTTTTAGCATCTTTGCTCTTGTGCCTTGCGATATCATCACTTTCTCTCCAGACATGAGCAGTCCATTCACTACTGCAAGTGACTGTAATATTGGCCAGAATACTTGTAAAGTAAGTGGCACTTGTTTTCTTCCGTGTGGCCATCCCTTCTTGTGCATCTCTGTTATAGCTTTCAGCTTTTCATCTTTCTGGGTTTCCACAGTAAGCATGTTGAGCAGTTCTGGGCTTAAAGTTTCTGTCATCTCCATTATGTATATAACTTTTTCATCAAACATTTCTCCAGTTTTGTCAGAACTGGCCCTTTCAACTGCTCTTGAAAGTGTCTCAGCTATGCATGTGAGTTTTCCTGGAGTATATGACACAATCAAATCACACCTTACCTTTGTAGTTGCAGTAACATTCTCTGCAGCCTGGCAGGAGCTTACCCTAAGAAAAAAAAAGCATTCAGGAAGTACAAGGAATCACAGAAGGAGCAGGACAGAGAATTGTATCAATTAAAGCAAAAGAAAGCTGGGAAGGCAGTCAGAATAGCAAAGGCCAAAACCAAGGAAAAGATAACCAACTCAGTTAAGAAGGGGGATAAAACCTTTTATAGGTACATCAGGGAGCGAAGGAAGATCAAGGGAGGGATAGTGAGACTTAATAAAGGGGAGGGGGTGGGCAGAGGGTGACTGTGAAAAGGCTGAGACACTAAACTAATATTTTTGCTCAGTATTCACAAATGAAAAGGGGAAGGTACCTAAACCAAACAATAGAAACACTCTGGATACAGGATTTGATACCAGCCCAGTTACAGAAAAAAGGGTTCTGAAAGAACTCTTAAAACTGAAGGTGGACAAAGCAATGGGGCCTGATGGGATTCATCCCAGAATTCTAAAAGAACTAAGGGTAGAACTAGCGACACCACTGACTACCCTCTTCAACAAATCATGGGAGGATGGGGTGATACCTGAGGACTGGAGGAGGGCAGATGTGATTCCCCTTCACAAAAGTGGGAGCAAGACAGAAGCAGGAAACTACAGACCTGTTAGTTTAACCTCAGTGGTAGGGAAAATGATGGAATCACTTCTGAAGGAAAGAATTGTCAAGTATCTAGAGGCCAGAGGGGCACAGGACCCAAGGCAGCATTGATTCACAGCAGGAAGGTCATGCCAGACAAATCTGATAGATTTCTTTGACTGGGTGACCGAAGTAGTAGATCAGGGAGAGGCTGTGGACATGGCCTACCTAGACTTTAGCAAGGCATTTGACACAGTCCCACACAAAAGATTAATATACAGGTTAGCCAGCCTGGGAGTGGGTACCAAGATGGTAGCCTGGGTAAAGAACTGGCTGGAGAACAGGACACAGAGGATAATAGTAAACGGAGTCCACTCTGAAGAAAGGGGGTTACTAGTGGGGTACCGCAAGGGTTCAGTACTAGGACCAGTCCTCTTCAATGTCTTTATAAGCGACATTGCAGAGGGACTGGATGGAAAAGTATGTCTCTTTACAGACAACACAAAGATCTGCAACAGGGTTGATACACAAGGTGGGGTGGAAAGTATGAGGAGGGACTTGGCAAGGTTGGAAGAATGGTCAAATGTATGGCAGCTTAGATTCAATGCTAAGAAGTGCAAAGTAATGCACCTGGGAAACACAAATTCAGGGGAAGAGTACACAATGGGGGGTGAGATACTAACTACAACAAAAATGGAAAGGAACCTGGGAGTAGTCATATCAGATGATCTAAAGGTGGGCAAACAATGTGAGAGGGCAGTAAGGAGGGCTGGGGGGATACTGAGATGCAAAGGGAGAGGCATCACTAGTAGAAAACAAGAAGTTGTTATCCCTCTGTACAGACAGCTGGTGAGACCCCATCTGGAGTACTGCATGCTGTTCTGGAGACCCAGTCTCCACAAAGACATAAACAAGATGGAGGCAGTCCAGAGGAGGGCAACTAAAATGGTGCAGGGTCTGCACTGGAAGACATATGAAGAGAGAGACTTAAGGAGCTTAATATGTATAGCCTCGAGGAAAGGAGGGAGAGGGGGACATGATAGAAACTTTCAAGTACCTCAAGGGAATCAACAAAGTCCAAGAGGGTAGCATCTTTCAGAAAAAGAGGTGTGCAAGAACAAGGGGGCACAATTTGAAGATGGGGGGCAGCTCAGAGGTAATATAAGGAAGTATGTTTTCACAGAGAGGGTTGTGGATGCATGGAAGTTGTGGAGTCAAAAACAGTGGCGGAACTGTCTTTTGGATGAGACGTTAAACCGAGGTCCCATCTGCCTGGATTGGCGGTAGTTCAGGTGGATGTTAACGATCCCATGGCACTTATCGAAAAACAGTGGTGGAATTCAATAATGCATGGGACAGTCATAAGGCAATTCTAGGGGGGGGGTAGGAAGAAGTAGGCTGTTGGTTAACTAGGATCTGCAGCTTATCCATTAGGTAGGGAAATGGGCAGACTGGGTGGGCCAAGTGGTCCTCATCTGCTATCAAATTGTATGTTTCTAGGTTTCTATGATTATTGTAATTGAAACACTAATAAAATCTTTATATACAGAAACTGGCTGCATGACAGAAATCAGAGGATGATGGTCAAAAGCGGTGTTCTTGGAGGCTAGGCCAGTCACAAGCAGGGTCCCCCAAGGCTCAGTGCTCAGTCCGGTGTTTAACATCTTCATCAGGAAAACTGCAGATGGGATAAAAGGTGAAATATTCCATTTGTGGATGACATAAAGCTCTGTGGGAGATTAGACATGGAAGAGGGGAGACAGGACTTTAGGGAAGACCTGGTCAAGCTAGAGAAATGGTCAGATATTTTGCAAATGGGATTCAACACCAAAACATGTAAGGTAATGCACTTGGGGATGAAGAACTTGGGGATCTAATATTGGCTGGGTGGTCTTTAGTAGGACTGGGTGGAAAATTCTGCCTGATATCTGAACCCCCAGATCGAATCCATAATCCACGGACCCGAAAAAATGTGGACTTCACGTCAGAAGTCCGGTTCTGGGTCCATGGATTGCATTCAGTGTACTGTTGCCATGGGGATGCCATCGGCATGCTTGCTGCATGTACAGGTGGCTGGCAGCAAACAATCAGGCAGCAGAGTAGGATAGTCAGTCACATGATGCACTCACAGTATATAACCATGGTGAGTGCTCAACGCGGGCCAAGATGACTTGTTGGACAGTCGGAGGAGCGTGCTGCTGCAGAGCAGAGCCTACAGTTCACACTGCAGAGAGAAACTAGATATAAATAAAAAAAATCTATTTGTTAAGTGGAGGCAGAGGGGAGCAAAGAAAGAAAGAAAGAAGACAGAAGAGAGAAGAGGAGACTTACTGGAGTGAGGAGGGAGACAAAGTCATCATCAGGCGAGAGAGAGAGAGAGAGAGAGAGGAAGGAATCCAAAGAGGAAGAGAGATAGTGGATGGCTGCCGGGGGGGGATGCAAACATGGCAAAAAAGGTAGTGTGGCAGGCAGTGTACTACATGACAAGGGAAGGCTGGCAAAATAAATCTTTGACTTGTGCCATCCAGATCCAGAGGAGAGTGAGAGAGACTATGGGAGGGGGGGCCAGAGGACTTTTACAGTCCCAGAAATCCCAAATAAAGTTTTTTTTTCTTTTCCTGGCCTGGCCTTAATGTAGCTGTGTGAGTGTGTATAGGGCAAGGGCAGGCTGACAAAATAAATTGTTGACTTGTGCCATCCATTCCAGATCCAGAGGAGAGAGAGAGAGAGACAGAAAGATGGAGGGGCACAAGAAATTTTACAATCCCAAAAATCCCAAATAAAAGTTTTTTTTTTCTTTTCCTGGCCTCAGTGTGGCTGTGTGTACAGGGCAAAGGCAGGCTGTCAAAATAAATCTTTGACTTGTGCCACCCAATCATGATCACTAGTGAACGTTCATTCACAATTTCATGTATTACAAATAAAAAAAATGTTCTGACAAACAACAGACAAGTTACTGTGCCTGTGCTACTGGCTGTGGGGGCCAAGGGAATATTCTGAATTTATGACCTGTACCAGTCTGTGTACACTACAACACAAGTAATAAAAGTACACGCATGTGTCACCATCATCATTATCATCAATCATCATCACTCATTTATCCATTATTCCTCCTTCTTATCCTTCTTTTTTTTAATTCAAAGTTTATTATTTTACAGCTTACACACTACAAACATACAAACATCATATCGTCATGACTTAATACAGAGAGTAAGCATCCCCCTATGGTCCCATTTACTGTAACTCCCCTCCACCCCCATCCCTATATCCCTCCCTCCTCTCTCTCCCTTCAACCCCCCAAACCAGCCTCCCCACCCCATAACCCTAGGTGCCAAACAAATATCCAATAAAATCAAAGATGTTGACCACATAATATAGTTCTTTTGCAAAATAAATTACAGTGTTCTTTTCTAATTCTCAGTGTAAAGGACGTGAAGCTTCTCCCATCTTTTTTTATAGATTCCCATGCAGTTAAAAATACTAGACATTGTCTTTTCTGTCTTTAGGTTGTACAAAAGCTCCTGAAGCCACTCTACATATGAGGGCTATATTGAGTCTTTCCAGTGTTTCAACACAAGTTCCTTTACAGATAATGCAATTAAAATAATATGATAGTGACGATCCATTTCCGGGTGTCCCTAGAAGTCCCCAATATACAAATTTCAGGTGTGAAATACTCTTAGGGACCCAATAAAGGGTCAGCCCTAGTTTAAATCAGGTGACAAAGGTGAGCAATTTTAGGGAATTCCCAGAAGATATGAAAAAAAGTACCAACACCCAATTCACATTTATTACATAGAGGAATGGAAGCCTGGCCATTTTACTTAATTTATATGGTGTCAGGTACATGTCATGCAGGATTTGTAATTGCATAATCCACAATCTATCTTGTGTGATATATTTGTGGGAATTTTCCCAAATAGTTGACCATCTTGGGAAATTTGTCCACCCAATATTTTGAAATTCCCATAACCTCTGGAAAGACTTGGGGATATAATAAAGCATAAATTGTGGAGACAGCATGTGGGGCAAAGGCTAGGTCCCTACACGTCTTTATCCAATCACCCTGAGTGTTATAGATAGTGCTAGACATATAATACGAAACCAGAATGTGCCTGATCTGATAAATCTTGTAGGATCATTTTGGAGCTAAATTGAATTTCCTAAGAATATCTTGCGTACTAAGCCAGTCCCTGTCTTGAGCATGGAAGTCCTGTATTGAGCAACTTTTGCTCAAAGGAACCCAATTGTAGGGGATCATTTTCCCCCCTAGCAGAAAGTTAGGATTTTGGAATAATGGCTGAGCAGGACCATAGATGTGGGAATATCTCAATGTGTTGCATAACTGAGAATGAGTACGTACTGAGTGGGCCGGAGGTGAGTTACGCAAACTGAAGGGAAGTTTACTCAGTTTTAAATATAGCATTGAGAGAGGATTAATCCCAGCTGAAATCATTAAATCTTGTTATATCCTAACCCAAGTAGGTTTATAATTTAGCCAGGCTGTTGAGCCAGACAAGAATTACCCTAGCAAAAACTTGCTAAGATGTCTGGCCCAATAGTATAGTCCAAAGTGAGGGAGCCGAAGGCCGCCCCGATTCTTGGGGGCTGCTAGTTTATGAAATGCCCTTCTTGGGTTATTCCCCTTCCATGTAAAGTTAGGTGAGAGTGGAGTTTCCTAAACCAGGTCTTGGGAATCCACAAATTAAGTAAGTTAAGGGGATAGAAGAGTCATGGGAGAATGTTCATTTTAATTATATTCACTCTTCCCCAAAAAGTTAAGATAAGATCCCCCATCATTTTAGATCCTGTTGAATATGATTACTTAAAGATTCCAGGTTCAGTTTGTGCATTTGGGATGTACTGGTTGCCAAGTGCATTCCTAAATAGTTAAGGGTCTTGGGAGACCATGTGAAGCCTAAATCCAGAACCTCTTGTCTCATTACTTTGTGGTTTAATGGGAAAACTGCTGATTTATTGGCATTCAACTTATAATTAGAAAGAGCGCTGAACTCCTTGACTATCTTTAATAGCCCTTGAATCGAGGTGGTAATTTCGGTAATGTGGAGCAGGATATTATCGGCATAGGCTGCAATTTTTTCCTCACTAGATCCTACCTTTATGCCTCTTATCACTGGGGAAATTTTAATGGCTACAATTAAAGGTTCCAAATATAAATAAAATAATAAGGGTGACAGCGGACAACCTTGCCTAGTGCCTGCTTGTAAAGTAAAATAAGGGGATAAAGTTCTGTTACAAAAGATATGGGCAGTGGGGTTAGAATATAGTCTTTGTAGCCAGGAGATAAACATTTTGGGGAAACCAAAACTATGAAGTGCCCTAAACAAAAATTGCCAGTCTACTCTGTTGAACGCTTTCTCTGCATCCAGGAAGACCAGTGCCATGGCCTGCTGAGAGTCCCTGGAGATGGAGAAGACATGAGACAGTCTTCAAAAATGATCCACTGAGGACTGACCCTTCATGAACCCAACTTGATCCGGACTTATAAGATAGGAGAGAACTTGTTTACTCTGCCAGCGATTAACTTGGTAAGGATCTTCATATTGCAATTGAGGAGAGATATGGGGCGCTAGTCTGATAACTTTTTTGGGTCTCTGTTTGGTTTAGGAATAACTACTATAATAGCTTCTATTAGCCTAGGATTGAAGTTGTCTCCACTTAACATAGAAGAATAAACTGCCTTTAACCACAGTGTTAATTGATCGGCAAACGTTTTGTAAAAATTGGCCAAATAACCATCCGCTCCCGGGGCCCTGTCGAGAGGAAGATCTCTAATAACTCCTAGAATCTCTTTTTCTGTAATAGGGAGCAGCAACTGTTCAGCTTCTGTTTCTGTTAGTATGGGAAGAGGGAGATGTTCTAAAAACGTTATCTACCGCAGTCTGGGATGGTCGATTAGGCATCTGAGCATATAAATTCCTGTAGTAAGACTTGAATTCTGCAGCAATGTCCGTCGGATGAATTATAAGGGGTCCATGGAGATCCCTTTGCAGAGCTGGAATAGATCTAGCAGCCTCTTCTTTTTTAATTCTGAGAGCCAGGAGGTGCCCAGCTTTTTTGCCCTGTTCGATATATTTGTCGTTGGTCCTCAGTGTAAGCAATTCTGCTTTCTCCCTTAATAGTTTACAGTATTTATCTTTTAGTTTAGTCAGAGCCATTTTGTCATCCTCAGTGATTTGGTTAGTGAGATATTTTTCTTTCTCCCTTATTTGTTCTAATAATATTTTGTGTTCATGCTCCTCCCTATGTTTTTTAGCAAATGCCAGCTCGATAAATTCACCCTCATAAAACATTTAAGAGCTCCCCATTCACACGATGGCGATTACGTGGAGCCCCAGTTATCCCTCTTAAAGTGGTCTAAGGACTCCGAAAAATTATCTGCGATATTTGTGTCTTTTAATAATTGGTTATTTATTCTCCGCAGTGTGTCTGTTTCCCTATTAAGGGACAATGAGAGTCATCAAGATATAATGGAGTGATCCAACCCCACCCCCGGTTCAATTCTATTGTCCAATAGGCCCTTTACAAGTGATTTACTTATCCAGAAATAGTCTATTCTAGAAGCAGATCCGTGAACAGCCGAGTGAAAGATAAAATCTTTCTCATTAGGATGGAGAATTCTCCAGGGATCACACAGTCCCAGTTGATCTACTATATCTCTGATGGCTCTTTGGGCCATAGTAAGGTCCTTGAGTCGTGATCTCCCAGATTTGTCCATTAGTGGGTCAAAAGGCAAGTTCCAATCTTCCCCCATAAAAAGCAGTATATTAAGGAAAGATGTCAGGACATTAAGAAGCTCCATGAAAAAGGCTGGGGAATCAAGATTGGGCCCATAAATAAATCCAAAGATTATTTCAAATGACAAGATTCTACCTTTCACAAAAACATATCTGCCTTGCTCATCCTTTATGCACTGATCACAGGTGAATGGGAATTTACTGGTGAACAAAACTACCACTCTCTTTTTATTCCTACTGTCTCCCGAGGTAAATACCTGTCCCACCTGCTGTCTCCTAAGCAAGGTCCCTTCTATTTCAAGTAAGTGGGTTTCCTGTAATGATTACTTCACAACTCATAAACCCCAAATGTTTTAGCAGTTTCATTCACTTCAGAGGGTGTCTCATCCCTTTAACATTCCACAAGCAGAATTTAAACAATTGCGCCATAGCTAATATACAGCCCTCTAATAATGAGTCCAGACCAAAGAACAGATATTGCCATTTCGAACCATATATTCTGATATGTAAGACACCTCCCCCACCCCAAGTACAGTATTATACTCCTCCAATCTTCATGATTATTACCCCTTGAACCCCAAATAATTCCCCAAATGTCCCTCTTCTTATGTAGCTCTACTTCTATAATAAGAAAACAAATAGATTCTCCCCTGTACTTTACTAGAATGGTGAGCATAAAAATTAAATGAAAATGCAAAACCCCCTCCCCAATATGCTGGCCCATGGCAGACAGCTGTCCAATAAATCTCCCCCTCTTCCCCCACCCGACCATCAAACCAAGTCAATGTTGCTTCACATCTTTCCAGTTTAACTAATCCTGCTCTGTAAACAAAATAAATTGTATGTAACATTCTGGTCAACAGGTAATTACTCATCCGACCCAAAGAAAAAAAATATTGTCCTCTTCCAATTTCTTATATCTCAGAACTTCCTCATCTTAAGAAATTAAGAAAATATTTAAGCATCATTTATATGTATGTCACCCATTTTTCCCTTAATCATCATCCGGAATGAAGTTGGTAGTTCATGTAAAGTACTGGGCTAACCCCATGGAAAATAAACCTGGAAGGAACAATCTGCATTGTTAAACTGCATAATAGCAGCTGACAAAATTAGAACTCGGCAAAAGAACCTTGAAAGGCTCCATAAACCCTGTTGGGCCCTTGTAGTCCAGTCTTCTGAACACTGTGGGTGGGATATTCAAAAGGGTTGCGCCATGCGCAATAGGGATGCGCCTGCGCAAGTCCAAAAGTGCGCCATTCTGTGATATTCAGCAGGAGGCAGTTGCGCCACCAAAAACATGCTGAGCAACAGCGCAATGCAAATGATGGCATGTGCAACCGAAGGGGGTGGATCCATGCATAAAGAGCGCAATGCGATATCCAAAGACTTGCGCAATGCACAACAGCGGACCAGCAAGAAGTTGCGCCCCAGCGGAAATGAGCCAAAATAAAAAGGCTCAAGGAAGCGGCGCAAGAACACCACAGGGATGCCAAGTGGGGAAGAGAGAGAGAGAAAGACAGACAGTGACAGGCCAGGGCAGGCAAGGGAAGCAGTGTGGGCCATAGGCTGCAGAGGCCAGTGGGGGGGTGCCCGGTGCAGTGGAAGTAGCAGTCAGGACAGCGGGGGTAACAGAGCAACATCAGCCGGGGGGGCACAAGCCAGGGAGATGGACAGTGCCAGCTTCCACATGGAAGCTGTAATGAGGGGGGTGAGAATACAAGGTGCAGGGGGCGTGGCGTGGAGGGGCCTGTCGTGGTACACCCCAACAGGCAGTACCGCCTGCATCAGCTTTGAGTTGTACACAGATGTAGAGATCGTGGGCTGGTACCGCCTGAACAGGGCAATACTGAGGCGGCTCTGTGAGCTGTGCAGTGATGTGATGCAGGCACCCTCACGACGGAGCCATGCTCTGTCAGTGGAGACCAAGGTGACAGCCTGCATGTGCCTGCTCACCACGGGCACCTTCCAGAGGCCAACAGGGGACACCACAGGCATCACACAGTCAGCCACATCATGCATCCTCACCCAATTCCTCAGCGCACTGCTGCCACATGCTGCGGAGCACATCCATTTCCCCCAGCACCGCAGCAGAGCGTACAGCAAACATGCAGGTGTTCCACAGGGTAGCATGTATGCCTGGTGTGCTAGGGGCCATAGACTGCACCCATGTGGCCATTCGCATGCCACCTGGCCCCGATGGGGCCGCCTACATGAATCGGAAGGGCTTCCCCCAGTGTCAACTGCCAGGTGGTGTGTGATGCCACTGGGCGTATAATCAATGTCTGTGCCACACACCCTGGCGGAGCACATGATGCCTTTATATGGCATCAGTCTGCACTGTGCCATCGATTCGAGAGTGGGGACATCCCCACAGGCCATCTAGTGGGTGAGTACGCATGTAGGGAATGCAAACTCGGGGCAAGGGTGGGAATGCCACAGGTGCCATGGTAGTGGCACACAGGGATATGGGCAATATGGACCTGAACATGAGACTGATCTCCACTATCTCCACACAGGTGACAGTGGATACCCACTCCATCCCTGGCTGCTCACACCATACCGGCGCCCCATGACCCCATTGCAGCAACGCTATAATGAGGCACATGCCGCCACACGCAACATCATTGAGCGGGTGTTTGGGATGCTCAAGGCACACTTCCAATGCCTAGACACCTCCGGTGGTGCCCTACAGTACAGCTCCTCAAAGGCTTGTGGGATATTCCTGGCCTGTTGTATCCTGCACAACATGGCCAATGACTGTGGGATAGCCGTACAGGTTGAAGAGGGGGACAGCGATGGGGATGCCAGCGGCGCCGGTGTTGATGGTGATGTGCAGCCCCCTTGGATGGCGGGACCCCCGACTGATCCAGCAGGCCCAGCTGCACCGGGACACCATCACGGAGGAGCATTATGCACAACACAGGTAAGTCAAGGGGCCATGTGCAAACAACACTGTCCTGGCGCAACCCACAGGCACAAAGAGTAACACACCAGGGGTGCATGCGGCAAGGAGGGTGGAAGGGACCAGGCACACAAACACACCATCAGGGAGGGGCGAACAGTCATATGGACACACACACACAAACACACCAGGCACAAAGCATACATGGGCAGGTGCACAGCAGAGCAGGAACAGACATGGCAAACACACAGATCCACAGACCACACCCACCACCTGTACTGTCCAAGCACATGTGTCAGATGCTGGGCACCCTTGCACCTTGGTGTACAGTACAATGCAGGCATCATCATGCACACGCACCTGTGGACAGCAGTCTGGATGGTGTGCAGGTGGTCCGTATGTCGGCGTGATGGGCAGGGCACCCACTAGTGCACTGCCCACCATGATGCACAGTGCACACAGGGCAGCAGCAGACAGGGCCCGCACTGGGAGACAGGTCAGTCATGTAGCACCATTCTATGGCCACCGTGGATGCGTGGGCGGCCCCACCATGACCCAACAGCACTGGCAGGCTGAGCAGGGGCCACATGGGGTGGCACTGATGGACCACCAGGGGTCCCACTGCGTGATCGCGACCTTGTTCGCACTGGGGTCTGTAGGATGCCAAACATACCTGCACCAGGGGTGCTTGGGATGCCCACAGCAGAACCCGGCATTGACAGGCCTGGTGTTGCACGATGCCGGGAATGGGGAGTGGAGAGCGTACTGTGTGGGGTGTGTGGTACAGGAGCACCTGCGTGTGTGCCCAATGCAGCCACGACAGTGACCAATGCCTGGGTCTGCCTGTCAATGGCGGCGGTCACATCCATCCGCATACAGACCATCTCTGCATGGTCCAGAGCACACTCCCTGCTGTGCCACTCCACATCCGTACACAGTGCCTCCACAGACGATGCAACCCGCCTTTGCTGCTGTACTGATTCCCACAGCAGGCGGGTGTGCTTGTCCAATGGGTACTCTGCCACAACGGCATCCTGTCCCCCAGGGTGCGGAAGGTCCTGATGCACAACACCCCTTGAGGGTGGGCACTGTTTGCCAGGACCAGGAATGGGCGTATCAAAGGGCGGCAGGCATGTGCCACCGCTGGACACTGCACCCCCAGACCTGGTGGGTGACTGCTGCTGCTGCCCCTCCAACCGCTGTGCCTCAGGGACCACTCGTTCCACCGCTGTGGCCGTAATAATGCCAGACACCTGCACAGCCACCGGTGCTGCCCAACCGGTGCTGACAGGTGCAGTCTGGGACTGTGCTGACATGCTGGCACACAAGTCGGAACCAGCAAGGCCCAGGGGCACGTGCTGGCCTGCTGTGTGTCCATCATGGGACACACACATGTCACTGCCCATTGCAGTCCTTGCATCATCAATGGTGCAGGTACAAGCTACAGCCGCAGTCACAGCATGCTGGCATGCTTGCATGCCAGACTGCTGAGACACAGGCTGTGCACCCCCCACACCCGACTCAACGACACCAGAGTTGGCAGCCCAGCATGCATGCTGGTGCATTGCATGCTGGCTGGTGACAGAGGTGGATGGACCCTTCTCCATGTCCAGCAGGTCATCCTCACTGCCTGGACCCACCACCACCGTCCCCTGAAGATGAACAGGATCTGTAACAAAAAGAGAGGAAATGTGAGTGCATGTGAACAACCTTCCCCCCCCAACACCACCACCATGTCATACCGTGCAGTGATGGGCTTCCACCTGTCTGGAATCCACCTCCTGGTACGCCCTCAATAGCACTGCACAGCATTGATGCAGCCAGTCAGTCCTCAGCTGGGGTCAGCTCCACCACCGCTGGCTGGCCCCCCGCCAGTGCCAGCACATGCCGCCCTGAGGGCTGCCACCTTCTCCTTCACCCTCCTGCGGTCTGTCCCAATCTTCTTTTTGCATTCCTGCACGGAGCGCTGGTGGCTTCCGTGCAGATTCACTGCCCGGGCTACCCCCTCCCATGCAGCCGCATGGGCCTGAGGGGGTGCCCCGCCATCCACTCAGTAGTGTCTCCTCCTCCAGGTAGGCCTGGAAGAGGGCCTCAGTCTCTGCCGTGGTGAAGTTGGGCCTCCTCCTCCTTCACCCACCATCCTCACCCTCACCTTGGCTCTGCTCAGTCATGGTGTTCTGTATGGGTGGAAGTGGACACCTGTCACTGTGCAGTCTACAGCATTATCCCATGCCCATTGTCCAGAACATCCCACAGCATGCATCTCACCTCTCACCTGCAGTAACAGAATCTGGCCAGCGCAGCCCACTGTCGCACTTTTATAGCGCAATGCATGCAAATGAGGAGTGGAGCAACTGTAATGAGATGCAAATCGCGCCACTGCGCCACTGAATGGCTGATCAGATGATTTGCATGTGTCGGCTGAATATCGCGCCATTGTGCTTTTACCAATACGGTTGAGCCGGCTGAGCCAATAGCGCAGATCTGTGACTGTGCGGTACACTGCATTGAGCATGCCCAGGTAGCTTATGCAGGCATCTGCCACGCTGATGACGTGCTGTGCGTGATCGGCAATTCAGGCCATGGCCACCAATGTGCCAATGGCGCTGCAGCGCTGGTCACCACATGGCGCAGTGGCAGTACTGCACAATAGTCCACTGTGGCACTGGCACACAGGTGTCCAATCACGCAGGACATGTGGACGTCCGATGGCGTTGTGCATGGCCTTGCGCCACTGACCTATGACCTTGTGCCCGACCTTTGCCCCCGGCGCTGTACGTCTGGCATGTGTACAGCTCTATTGCGCTGTTTGGTGACAGCGCTACGTGAACCGACGGCGCTCTATGAACAGCGCAATTGGAACCTATTGTGGTCTATTGCGCAACATTCCTGCATGGGGTTGCCACACTGCAGGGCGCCATATTGCCTGCTGAACCAGCGTGACTATGGCACGCAGGACAGCTACCCAGTGGAGTCCAGTGGAGGTGGCCCACCTGGTGGCCATGGTTGAGACCCACTTTGGGGGACTATTTGGTGAGGAGCCCCTCACCATGGCCCACACCCATGTGTGGCTGCAGGTGGCCACTGACCTGGCAAGAGTTACAGGGCGGGGCCGGTCTGCGGAGCAGTGCCGGCACAGGTACAGTGACCTCCGCAGGAGGGAGCCGGACCTGCTGCAACGCCTGAGGTCACGTGCCAGGAGGGGCGTTGTGCTTAGGCCAGGTGGGTGTACCATCTATGCACATGTATTCTCTGTAGGGGTGTGACTGTGTTTTGGTGGCGATGCATGGGGGATGGTTGTGCCATGGTTGGCTGTGTCAGTGTGTGCAGATGTGAGATGCATGGGTCTGGCTGTGTGGGCAGGCACATTCACTGGGACAGGGAGCAGTCTGCTTTAGGGTCACACTGATGTTTTTCTCTACATTTTTCACCCACAGGCCTGGCGGAGAGGGTGCAGGCCCAAGCTGAGGAGGGCCGTGGCAGGGCCCAGGAGGCAGCTGGAGAGGATCTGAGGGGTGCGCCACCACAGCAGCAGCAGCAACAGCAGCAGCAGCAGCCACAGCTGCTCGATGAGTGTGAGTGTCATAACATCATGGATGCAATTGCATGCTGGAAGGGGTGGGCATGACCACCAGCCATGGACAACACAACCATGCACGACACAGGCGATGGTCATCACTGTCCTATGTCACTGCATGTCTGTGTGTGTGTCACTGGTGGTCCATGCATGCACTGGGCACATGGCTGTGGAACTGGCATCCCACCACATTGCCATGTCACTTGACAGCCTTGTTTGTGCTGTGATGGACATGGGCAGTATGTGTGTGCAGTGGTGCACATAGCTGGTGCTGCCTGGTTGGGCGTGTCATGTGCATTGTCATTGTGGGTGGGTGCATACTATCAGAGGTGCGGGGCACTAGGCTTTATGCCTTGCAGGATGGGTGGTGTTCAGGGTTTTGGACAGTCACAGCCATTGACTGTGTTCCCTTTTCCTAGGTCTCAGCATCCTAAGAAGGATGGGCGTGCGCTTCAGCGGATTACACGTGTCAATTGCAACACATGGAATCCTGACCGACATTTACCGCCATGGGATCCGGAGACGCCGGAGGGACAGCGACGGCGCAGGCAGCGGCAGACCAGCCTGCCAGGCCATGATTGTGCTTCCCCTTCCCACTTCAATAACCCTCCCACCCTGCCTTCCCCTCTCCCAGTTGTTCACCCTCTACTCTTACCCACCCCTACCTTGTACCCCTACTCCCCTGTCTTGTACATGACTGTATATAGTTGTTCTTGTTCTTGTCCTTGTTGTTGTATTTTATTGTTTCTACAAATATATATATTTTGTTATGAATACTGTGGTGGTCTCTGATTTGCAGCTGGCTATGGTTGCTCAGTTGCAGTGGTGTGCATGCCATCTGGGGTGGTATGGGCCTGGGTATGTGTGTGTGTGCGTGTGTGTGTGTGTGCATGGGGAGGTGTCTCTGGTGTGGGAGTGACTTTCAGTCGGTCTTGCCCTCTGCTGCCGCCCACTTCTGGGTGCCCAGGGTGGGTCTCTCTTGTATGGTTCTGTGCTACACAAGGTTGCAATGTGCCGGGGGGATGCATGCTGTTTACTGCAGTGACAGTCAGTGCACATGGGTGGTGTCTTGGGGTCACAGTGCAGGGTGTGCTGTGCAGAAGGGGGGGCTGATGTGCACTGTGGTTGTCGACCCCCTGTGTGTGGCAGTCTCAGCCTGACAGTGGTTGTGCTGAGGCATCATGGCCCTGCTGTGCTTTGTTGGCTTGTCCCCATGGGCCAGTGGATCATCCATCCCTCCCCAGTGATGCTGTGCTTGGGTGTGCAGGTGTCTTGTTGGTTCTGCAGTATGTTCCTGTGCCCATGTGTGGCAGGGCTGGTGGTGGGCCCCAGCCTGCCTCCCTGGTTGTGCAGTTCCACTGCTCTGCTGGGGGGGGCTCTGCTTGCGCTATGGCACCTCTGGACTGCTCAGCTGGGCTAGCCTTGTTGCGCTATGGCACATCATATCTACTCAGCTTCCCCTCCCTGGTTGCGCTATGGCACAGTTTGTGCGATATTCAGACATTGGCTGCTAGCGCATTTGGCCTTGCTCCATGTTTGAATATCGCGACGATTATGACAAAGCGCGCAAGGACTTGCGTGTAGTTCCTGCTGTTGCGCACTTTTAGTGCACAGTCTGAATATCCGGCCCCGTGAGTCTAAGCTTTACAGACCTAGTCCAGGTACTCTATTGGGGCCATTGCACTTTCCGACCATGGAGTTCTAAATGAACTCCTGAATCCCAGCTCTTCACTAACACGACAACCTGCCATGCTTTGGAATAGTGGTCAGAAAAAAGAGTTGGGCGATTCTGTCTGCAGAACTCCATTGCTGGGGTAACTTCCTCAAATGCTGACCAGGTGCCATCAAATAAAATTTATATTTTGGCTGGATAGGACATATAAAATTTTATCTCTGCCGCAATGCATTTGGAAATCATGGGGTGAAATGCAGCCCTTCGAGCATGGACAGAGACAGGCAGATCTTGTGCCACCCAGATTTTCCAGCCCTCCCAGAGTACATCTTGTATTTCTTTTTACTTCATTAACACATGTTGCTTCTTTTGAAAATTCAAGAAGCGAAGTATCACTGGCCTAGGCTGGGCTGTAGGGGGTGGCATGGGCTGAAGTGATTGGTGAGCTTTTGAATAATATAATCCAGTCCAAAAGGGCTAGAGCCTACGATCTTAATTAACATCCTTTGAATGAACTTTATCTTATCCCCTCCTTCTTCCTTTCTGGCAAGCCGATAATTACAACATTATTCCTCCTACTTCCGCCCTCGAGATCTTCTGTTTTTGCTTCCAGATGTTTAAGGGTTTGTCTGTTCTTTGTAATTGAGGATTCCATTTTTCTAACTGTTTCTCTGCTGATATTATCCTGGCCTCAGTGTCTGTGGCTCGCCAAGACACCTCTTCCACTGTTTCAGTCAGTGTTTTAACATCAGCCATCAGGGATCAAACCTCGTCCTTAAATGGCTGGAATTCAGAAAGGAATCTCTCCAAAGTTAGAGAAGATTCTGTAGTGACCATAGCTGAGGATGAAGCTGCAATTGAAGATGCACAGCTTGTAGCGGCCCTCATTTTTTTCGGAGCCTTCTCAGGGGTGACCGGTGGCGTGTGTCGAGGGGGTGCCTGCCACATCTTCGTCTCCATAATTTTCTCCCTTTAGCTTGATTTGGTCCTGAAGGCTTCCCGTGACTGATTCTGTGCTAAAAAATGTGCTCTGTGACAAAATTTAAGTTTAAATCGGGATGATTTGTGGTCGGATGAGCAGAGCTCAGAGGAGTGTGTCTAATCGGTTTGCCGCATCACATGATGCCCTTCCTCCTTATCCTTCTTAGTTTATCGTTACATATAAGCATTAATCAAGCCATGTGGGACTGTGTGTGTGGCCATGTGCCAGATGTCTGCATCATCAATTTAAATTCTGAGGCACACTGTTGAGTAGGTCACTGAACAGTAACTGTGGTAGGAGTCAATCAGCTAAGCTTGGAAGGAAGTGGTGGTGGACTGTGGCGTGCTGTGAACTACTACAATTACAAATGATTCATGTTCTTGACTCAGGAGTATAAATCCATCCCTGGCCTGTGGGTGTGGGTGGGAGTCATCAGAAGCAGTTAGGTAGAGGGAACTTTTTCTTACACTTAGAATAAGAAATAAACAAGCATTTGTCAATTCCAAATGTTTGCTTGCTGGTACTAGCATTGGGAATGCAGGAGTTAGATGCAGATTAGAAATGGCAGTGAAGTATTGAACTTCACACCAACCCCACCTCCGTCCTGTAGAGGTGAACAGGCATTGGGGTAAGTGTTTGGGTCATCGCCCATGACGTTCATGCTATGTCAACTCACCCTATTCTGCAGACACCAACATGTGTTGAGGTGTGTCTTGGGGTGTTTGGTTTTACAGTCACCCCATTCCATAAAAATATATACTGAAATGGGTGCAGCATAAGAGAATGAGGTGAACTCTGGGGATGAAGAGTCCAAGGTACACCTCAATGCCTGTCACTTGGTGGGAGGTGGGGGGGATGGCATGAGCAGTAAAGTCAGCAATCCAAAGGCACACCCCGATGCCTGTCAGTCTGTAGAGGGTGGGACGTTATGGTTAGAAACCCTAACACCCCGGGCGTTTGTTAGCATTTGCACTACAAATTTGCAACATGGTCTTTTTTTGACCCCACCTCATGAAAGCATTTGGACCTTTTCTCATGAAGAGTGGCAGTGTGATTTTGTCAATGTGTCCCAAACTTTGAGTACCAACAGTGACTGTGCCATTCTGCACCACATGTACAAAAACACAGATCGGGCAGCATATGAAGAATGACAGCTCTACCATCCATACGGAGGTGTGAAGAGATGGCAATGTTGAAACTCTGCAGTGGGAATAGTTAAAATGCTTGCGCTTCTGAGCATACGTGGAAACTATGCAACATGTGCATGTAACATAGTCATTTTATGGACTTTCATCACCAGATTTTCAACATAGGTATTTTAGGACCTCAGTTCATGAACAGTGTCACTGTGACTTTCTTAATGTGTCCTGAACACTGATTTCCCACAGCGAGCACGCTATTCTGCGCCGGAAGTACAAACACAAATTTTGGCCAGGATGTGAAAAATGACAGCTGTACTGTTCATAAGGAGGTGTGGAAAAATGCCAATGCTGAAAATCTGGAGTGAAAATATAACAAATTTGCGAAGTTACGAGCGTGCATGGAAACTGCGCAATGCACACTCATAACACACTCATTTCATGGACTTTCGGCACACAATTTTCAACATAGGCATTTTAGGACATCTGCTCATGAACAGTGTCACTGTGATTTTCTTAATGTGTCCCAAACACTGATTTCCTACAGCGACCTCGCTATTCTGCGCCAGAAGTGCGAAAACACATTTCGGCCAGGATGTGAAAAATGAAAATCTGGAGTGACAATATAACAAATTTGTGAAGTTACAAGTGTGCTGGAAATTGCACAATGCACGCTTGTAACACCCTCATTTTATAGACTTTCATCACCAAATTTTCAACATAGGCATTTTAGGACCTCTGCTCATGAACAGTGTCACTGTGATTTTCTTAATGTGTCCTGAACACTGATTTTGGCCAGGATATGAAAAATGACAGCTGTACTGTTCATAAGAAGGTGCAGAAAAATGGCAATGTTGAAAATCTGGAGTGAAAATATTGCAAATCCATGAAGTTACGAGTGTGCATAGCAACTGCGCAATGCCGGCTCATAAAACAGTCGTTTTTTTTATTTTTCCCACCAAATTTGCAACATAGACTTTTTGAGAGCCCATCTCATGAACATTTGCACTGTCGCTTTGTTACTCATCCTGCAGTGACTGCAAAATCACCTTTCGGAACCGAATAACACTATGACAGTGGCTGAATTTATGAGGACGGGGACTAATAACTCCATGTTGAAAATTTGGTGCCAGAATTCCTAAAAATGCCTGAGATATGCACCAAAGTTGTGAAAAACCCTATTTATGCCATTATACAGCTTATCGGCATTTCTTCAGTTCACGGTCTGCTTTGAAGAGTGCAGATGTGTTCCCGGTCCCCTGCAGATCATTGCACTGGGCTCCGGAGGTAATTATGGGGTGGCGGAGTATGGGAGGCAGGGTGTGCAGAGGGTGAGTTCAGGGAGGGAGCAGGACAGACCACGAGGGACCGTTTTCTGCTTTCCAGGAAAAAACAAAAACAAACAAAAATTGCAGGATGGTTCTTTTTCCACAGGGGCATTTGGCATGCTGGGGTGGGCTCCTAGCGTGCCACCCAAGTGTTTTTTGAGGGGGGCTGTAGCCAACAGGGAATTGGGCACCCCCATCGACACATGGGGGTGCAAGAGCCAAGTGGGACTTGGCACCCCCTCGGCAGAAACCCAACATTTGCGGGGAAACTTATGCTGAAGGGGAGTGGGCTCCTCCGTCAGCAAATTACACTGGGGGGAATGAAACCAATGGGAATTGGGGCCCCTGTCGGCAAAAAAAATGTTTATGGGGGCACATGATGCCAAGGGGATTGGGCATCCCCTTGGCGCAAGGGGGTAATATTGTTTGTGAACATGACGGTGGCTTGCCATCACGTTCACAAACAATATTACAGTAGGCAATGTTCCACCCAACAATGGCGTTGCTCCCTCATTGCAGCAGAATGGCAGATGCTGCAATGAAGAGGTGGCCCCTGATTGCTGCAGCGAAAACGTTTCAACTTGGTGGCACTTTTGGAGACCAGTGTCATCAGCACACTGTGCCTCCATTGGTGCAGCAGTGCCAAGACCCCAAATGCAGTGCCTCCGTTGGCTGCTACAGTGCCACACCTCCACAACCCCCTTCTCTCCTAAGCTGCCACATAATGTTTCTTGTGCATGGGTGCAAGCAAACATAAAAATGGATCAAAGTGTTAATGAGGCACATTCTTCTCAGGAAGACAGAGCAGCCAGTACCACTGCAAAAGACAACAGTCAGCCTGCAAAGGAAAAACAAACTAAACCCCCAAAAAGTGATTTGTTCACATATATAGTTTTGTCTTCCAAGTGAATGCTTGAACCCCAAAAAGGTGCATCTGCTGGATCAGTCCCAAGTAAAAAAAAAGTTATGTAGTTTAAATCAAAGGGTTGGTGGAAACCACCCTCAGAGGCACCCAAAGGTATGGAACAATTGCATACTGTGCTACTACCAGTCCATCACAGTCGTCATTGGATTCTTCCGAGGTCGAACCTGATGAGGGTACTAATAATAAAGATGAAGAGAATGGTCATACAGCAGAAGGTTTACAACAGGAGGGGATGGAAATTGCAAATGAGAAAGAAATGTCAGAAATGTTTTGGATGAGGAGGAGGGCAGTGGGAATAAACCACAAGAGGAACAGGCCCAAGAAAAATCTGGGGGGAAAAAACCCTGAAAAGGGGACCAAGGTGCAGTGTCCTTCTGAGAAAAAAAACTAAAAAATATCATCTTTTGTTTGGTCATACTTCTCCATTAGTGCTTTTAATGAGTTGGTGGCAACATGCACCATTTGTAAATGGCCAATCAACAGGGGTAAAAAGAAAGAAGCATTGGGAATGTCAGCACTGAAAAGCCACCTAGACAGATGTCATAACATTACTGAGAACTCCAGTTGTAATGAGTCTCAAAGAGAGAAAGTGACAGTGATAGCTCACTACACTCGGGTAACTCTGATAGATGAAAGCAGTGGCAGCCTCCGCAGCACTACGGAAACACCTCCACCACCACTTCCTCCTATTCGAAGGAGTCCTACTGATACTGAAAGTGACCATGTGTTCAAAAGCCCCCTCCTTCAAGGAGTCAGCTTACCATCTCAGAAACATATGAGCTTAAAGCCAAATATGCCTTGACTCACCCTGTTGCTGTTACAATAACCCCAAAAACTTCAGCAGTGACAGTTGTTGATTTGCTACCATATAATGTGGTTGAACACGTAGGATTCAAGTGGCTGCTTGAGTACCTCAAACCTTGATATAGTATAACATCACGGACATAGTTCTCAATAACAGGGATTCTAGATCTTTTCAACGTTGTATGTAAAAAATTAAGACGTATCTTGTACAGTGCTGTTGGGAGGGTGGTGCATCTCACAACAGATATCTGGACAAGCTGTCAGCTTGAACCTTTCATGTCTGTCAACGCACATTGGGCATGTTTTGATAATTCACGTGGGGACAGTGAAGCATCACAGTTTGCTGTTCTAAGAATGTTTCATTTTCCATCTGAACATACCTTGTACAACATCAATGAAGAGCTCCAAAAACTAATACTGCAATGTTTCACTTCACAGGGACAGTCAATTGGCTTTATAATTGCAGAAAATGGGTCCAACATAAGGAAGGGCTTGGAGGAGGAGGGCTTTGTTCACATCTGCTGTTTTGTGTATTGCTTAAATTTAATAGTTCACAGTTTTCACAGTGATGACAGGGACAATAAGGATCTTGTTAGCACTGCTAAAAGAATATTCACTCATTTCAGTCACTCAAGCAAAGTTCATTTACTTGTTTTAAAAAATACAGCAGGAGCACAGTTTATCTTTGCACAGACTTATCCAAGACATTTCTACTCGATGGAATTCAACCTTTCACATGTTCCAAAGGCTAGAACAAAAGAAAGCTGCCAGACAACACAGTTTGGAAAATAAAATTGATGATGCAGACATCTATATTATTCCTCCACAGTGGGCCATGTTGGAGTTTCTAATTTTTCTGCTCCAGCCATTTGAGGAAATCACCTGAGAGGTTAGTGCAAACACAGCAACTCTGAGCCAGGAGATACCCCGAATAAAAATGTTAAAATTCAGGTTGAATCTGATTAGGGAAAAGTCAGAGAACCAAAACATTTCCATGATCACACAGGCTGCCAGTGGTGCTGCTGACACATACAGGCTGTCCCCCAGGATACAAGATCTAACAAGATGTACGATCAAAAAAGTTGCAGAAGATGACAAACTATGTAAAATGCTTCATTCTGAGTGCTACATTAAAGCAACAATCTTGGACAACGATACAAGTCAAAGCAACTATTGTGTGATGATGATGACACTTTTTTTGAGATAAACAAACAAGAAATATTTAAGGAGGTGCATGCTGTCATGGAACAGAGTATGACAGCAACACCACATTCAGAATCTTCTTCACAACACAGCACAGCATCACGTGTGCCCATCCTCTACTGTTACAGCATTTACTCCCTCTTCCTTCTCAGCCACTGCAGTCGAATCATCTTCTTCACCACCATCCAAACATAGCACTGTCCCACAGTCACTTGGTTCAGTTTCATGTCTCTGGAGTCACTTAAAAGATGTAACTGTAACATCTTCATTTGCCTCTTGTAACACATCCTCAGCACAGACCATTGTTGAAATGTACCTTGCAGAGCTAATTATCAGCTGGAATGATGATCCTTTGAAATACTGGAATTCCAAACAAAGTATGTGGCCTGCTTTAGTAAACATTGCAATGAAGTACATGAATTGCCCTCCGACTAGCGTGTGTTCGGAACGATTGTTTCGCTCAGTTGGTAACGTCATTACTGAAACACGATCCTGTTTGTCACCAGAAAATGCTAAGTGCTTGACATTTCTAAAAAGTAATCGTTCATCACTTTAATTTCAAATATGATACCTGAATGAAGCATGTAGTCTGAGTGAGCAGGCCCTATCCACAAAACACTTTCAAGATTTTATTTTGTGCCTGTGGCGAAAGGCTTTTGTGAATAGGGTCTACTACATGAGGCAGCAATTATCTGCAACAAATCAGGTCAGGCCTCAGGAGGATGGACTATAGGCCATGCCAGAATTATTTTAATGATCACAATGAGCACAGAAATATGAAAAATAATACCATCAGTGGGTCAGAGTTCAAATACAGCAAGCAACTGCATTCCATGTCACTTGGTGGCACGAGGTACCACTCTGATCTGAAAGGTAGGGTACTGTTGTCTACTACTACTACTACTTGTCACTTTCTGCCCTCACTACTACTTGTCACATTTTTGCCTCAGCAACTGATTACAATTTTTTTTAACCATCGACCTGACTGTACTGTAGTATTACTGTTTTAATTTTCATACAATGGATGGCTTAGCAGAAGTCTGAACACTGAAACTGAATGCTCTTTGTATAATATATTTCTTCCATCCCCAATATTTGGCTGCGATTACAGAGAAAAATGTAAATTCATTTCTTTAGTGTGTGTGTATCTGTGTGTGTGTGTGTGTATGTGTGTGTGTGTGTGTGTGGTATGCTAGCCTGGTTGTAACAACACTACATCTCACTTACAGTAACTGGGCTGAGATTCCTGTATTTTAATTTTAAATTTTTATGTACTTAAATTATTTGGCACTGGTTGGCAGCAATTGTGGAACTAAGAAGGATGTAACTGTGTGTCATCATGTCTTCAGTTGGCAGTAGCAACCTTTATTTTTATGACTGCATTGCACTTAACTGATGTGATGTGACTGACTGACTGCCTGGATGGTGATCAGTTTATGTCTTTTATTTCTTGTTTAATAAATGTATTGCATGTTGAACAGTAGTAGAATTAGTCTTAGGCAACATTACCACCTGTTAGACCGGGTAGTGTACCATACCACAGTACACTGGGACTTGTGTCCTCCCACTTTTCCCTCTGTGTCAGCCCCTACCTATAAAGGCACTTCACTAAACTCAACACCCTCTCCTCTGCCAATGGGACTTTGTGGTTTTCACCTAAATGCCAAAAGCTTCCTCCCCAATCTGGATGCTCTTAAAGTTTGGATCACCAAGCATCCACCCGACATTCTCTGTTTATCAAAACTTGGCTATCAGAATTCCTGACTCTACTCTCTCTATCCCAGACTTCAATTTATTCCATCTAGACCAAGGCAAGCATGGTGGTAGTGTAGCTTTTTACATCAGACAGTCTCTCCTGCTCCATCACTTTCAAAGAATCTTGCACCTCCTTCCATGAACTTATCATTGCCCTATTATCCCTCCCATCTTCAGCTCTACTCTACATTGATGCACTCTATGCCCCACCTAAAACTACACCTGACTGCCTAGTCACCATTATCTCCTCTATCACCTCTCACACAGCTAATAAAGAACTCCTGCTTCTAGGTGATTTCAACCTTGACTGTCTCTTCCCCCCCTCAAAGCCTACTTTCCTCAGAATCGAGGCTCCTGACCTCACACAACTGATCCATGAACCCACCCATATAAACCCTCACTCCCAAAACCACTCTCTGCTTGACTGAGTGTTATCATCACACCCCCACCATATCACTGCAGCAGGCATCCTACTGGATGCCCTCAGTGATCACTGCATCACTTATTGTGTACAGAAGATACACTTCCCTTAAGCTGTCCCTAAATACATATGGTCCCACCCCTTCCATGCTCTAGACATAATAGCCCTGCAACTTGATCTCACTGAGACTGATTGGCAACCCATATTCTCAGCCAAAGATGTCAACTCTGCCTATTCCTCTTCTCTAGCATACTCAGCTGCATCTGGACTCACCATGCCCCCATTAAGAAAGCCAGAGTAAAACATCACCATCACCCCTAGATAATGGATCCATGATGCCGCATCGACAATTTCATGTCAACACGACGTTACCCCAACATCACTACATTGACCGCAGTTGTGGTCAGGAAGGTGTCGGCATGTGTAATCTTCTTGTTTTACTGGGGGCTGCAACCCCACACTCCCCTCTTTTGGATTCTCAACTCTGAGATAGAGCTGAGTTGGGAAGGGGGTGCAGAACTTTGGGGAAGGGTGCCGGAGTCCCAGATGGACTTTACAGTGACTTAGTGATGTTGCCGGTATTGACCATGTCACTGTAAAGTTCTTGCTGTAACGATGGTATACCCTGGATAACAGCAGACCTACTGGTCAAATGCAGAGCAAGGGACAAAGCTTGGTACCACTATAAAATGTCCCTAACTCAGGCAGACTTCCAAGCTTACAAAGTGCTTAGAAATAAGTGCACTGAGGCCATCTGCCTCTCCAAGGCTAAATACTTCAGGTCCCACCTGCAACAAGGTCAAAACACACCCAGTTAATTTTGGAAAGTGCTACACTCTCTCCTTGATCTCCCTGCTCAACAGGCCTCCCCAGTCCTCAAAATTGATGGTTCTCCTGTCTCTGATCCTTCTACAGTAGCAGAGATTTTCAATAAATTTTTTGTAACTTGTACACTCCCCGAAAACCCCACTCCTATCCCACCTGACTCCTTCACTATCCTGTCTGACTCACTCACTCTCCCTACCAGATTTCTCTTCCCCTCATTCTCCTCCCTTGAAGTCTATATGGCTTTCACTGCCCTTGACCCAGCCAAAACCAGCCCTGATGGTCTCCACCCTAGGCTTCCACACATCTCTGTCCCAGCCATAGCCACTCCTTTAGCTCACATTTTAAACTTCTCCATCTGAACCTCCACCATCTCTAAGGCCTGGAAATCTGCTAAGGAGTTACCTCTTCACAAGGGTGGTGACCCTTCTGCACCCAGGAACTGCTGGCCCATCTCACTCCTCCCATCTCTCGCCAAACTCCAGGAGTCTCTCATTCACTCCAGGTTGTCTGAGTACCTTGCTGCTAACAACTCTTTCTCAGCCATGCAGTCAGGTTTTAGGAAACAGCACTCGAACATCTCCTCCCTATTGCAGGTTACTGACTGTGTTTTCTTAGCAATGGATCAGAGCCACATTACAGCCACCATTTTCATAGACCTGACAGAGGCATTCAACTCAGTCTCCCATCCCCTTCTGCTTCATAAACTTAAATCTGTTGGCCTTGCAGAACCTGCTGTTAACTGGTTCCGCTCCTATCTAGATGATGGGCAGCAATCTGTCAAAATAGGTGATGCTGTTTCCTTCCCCTTCTCTCTATCCTTACTAAGGTCCCCCAAGGCTCTATCATTGGCCCTTTCTTTTCTCCCTTTTTATAAATGACCTCCCCTCTGTCTGCATCTCCTCCAATATGCATATGTATGCAGATGACACTATCATTTTTACTTTCGGTTCCTTTTCCATCAGCATGCAATCCTCTCTCCAGCTGTCCACCCTCCAGTCTTCCCCCAGTCTTCTCGACTTTGGACGGCTCCCCCAGAGACTGTTCCAGCTTTTAAATACCTAGGGGTCTGGCTGGATAGTCACCTAGACTTCTCTACCCATGTAGACACCATCTGTATCAAACTGCTTCCCAAGCTTGCAGTCCTCTATCATCACAAAGATAGTCTCTTTCTCCCCACTGTTCAGGAGCTGGTATCCAAAATGATTCTCCCTGTTATTGATTATGCCAATGTGGTCTATGGCACTGCTCCACTTAGGTCTCTCTCTAGACTGGACACACTCCTAAACTCTTTTGCCATTTCACTACTGCCTCCCTTCCCTTCACACACCACTGTTTTCTCTATTCTGCTCTCTGTCTCTCTCTCTCTCTCTCTCTAGCACCATTATCACATAGGAGGATGGTTCACTGTGCCTCCCTTGCTGCTAAGGTCTGGTTTCCAAGTCTTCCTCCCCCACTTCTCCGCCCACCTTTCTCAATCAACCACTTCAAAGTGCTCTCTTCACCACAGAGACCCATGTACCTTCTCTATCCCTTGCCCCCATTCTGCCTCTGGCCAATCCAACTTCTCCTACCATCTCCCACTACTCTGGAATAAGCTTCCCTCTGATCTTTGCCTATCCTCCTCTTTATCCTCCCTCAAAAGACTCCTCAGACTTCTCCCCTCTCCACAATGCTCACACTGGCCCCTATGCACAAAGGGGTAGGTAATATGAGGTGTGTACCCCACCTGTGCAGCTATGCACCAGTGGGAGATCCACGAGTGGCCATATTCATGAACAGTGGCCACCGCGCAACTCCCATATGTGTCCCCAACCCCCCAGCTTGCAGGCCCATGGGGGCAATCAGGTGTGGAGCTGCAGATCTGGGTGAGCAGCTAGTTGGCTGTCTGACCCAGATCCCACAGTGGATCATTTGCACCTGTGGGCACTGGGATGGTTGCTAGCATGTAAAGCACCACATGCGGTGTGGGGGTTAGGTGTCTGGTCGACCACTGGCTGGCCTACTAGTGTGTCCCACATGCCGGGGCTTCCTTGGTGGGGTGCACATGACCCTGCCTCACCACTACAGCCTGTGGCTGTAACTTCCGGGGAGCTGTGTAATTGGTCCCCTGCCTTTACGGCTGTCCCAACATGGTGGAGGTACCAACACCTGCACCCGGCACTCTGCACAGTCGTGCATCCTGTGGAGTGCTGGCATGCCCCCTGCACCTCCCTCTGTCTACCCCGTGCACTTAGGTCCACACTCTGCCGGGGATCCGGTGCATACGGGGGTGTAAGTACAATGGAGAATGCCACACGGGGGCGCAGTGGGCTTGGACAGGTGCAGAGTGGGCTACGCGCCAGGGTGACATGGTTCATACCCACTCCACACCTTTGTGCATAGGGCCCAGTGTTCCCAATCCTCCTCCTCCTCTGCTACCCAAGCACCCCCCTTAGAAGTCAGTACTTCGTAGTTCTCCCCACCCCATCTCCCCCTGTTCCTGTGGTGAGTTGTGCCCTCTGCTTCTACTTCTTTTAGTCAGAATGTTCTAGGTATATCTGTTACTTGTCTGTCCAATTCCAGAGTTTGTATTATGTGTTTTGGCTATTTATTACTGTATTTTGTGTTATCTACTTGTATCTGGGTTTTGTAACCACGACCCTTTAAATGTTTTAAATACCGTCTTTTCCTATGTTACCCAGTCCATGGGTTGCACCTCAAAATGAGCATCTGCTCAGTGTGCTTTTCCCGGTTACCAAATTTTAAATAAAAATAAATAAGTAAAATATAACCGGGGTATAACCAGTGTGAAAACAGAGCTCATTCTATCACTGTACAGATCCCCATTTCAGCTAAACTTTTTTTTTTTTGATGCATGGGTGGTTCCAATCATGAATTTAAATCATGATCCTGTAACATCATCATCACATCCCTAACCATAAATTATTCAAGCTTCCTTTAAACTATATATGGAACTATATCCTTTCTTGAGCTCCTTACAATGGGCCCTATGCATGATTCTGTGGCGTGTCTATGTACCACGTGAATGCGGTGCATAGCCACTCCTCACTCAATGCTCTCCCCATGCTGGATGCACCACCAGGGTGCATGCAGCCCCAACCACCCGATTTCCTTGGTCCATGGACTGCACCACACAGAGGGGTGGGCTGAGGGCATGCCAGCACTAGGCACCATGCATAACAGCGTGTAGTGCTGGCCATGGGGGGTGGTGGGGGGCACAGGATATGCCAGGGAGAACCCCACTGTAAGCCACATATGCACCCCACACACGCACACTGATGACCCTGGCCCAGGCAGATAGCCCATGCTGCCATCACTGGGTCCACTGTGGCCATTCCCGATGACTGCCAACTGCCAACCACCACAGCACAGAGCCATGCTCTTGCTCCATTGGCTGTCTCCCTTCTCAACTCATGCCACAAATGCCTGTGGACCCCTGTGTAATTTCCCCACTGCCATGACCTCCCCCAATCCCCCCAGTGGCACCACCTAACCACCCTCTTGGTGCCTGTACCTGTGTGCCAGTGCCACTCCAGAGATGGCTAGTGGCACTGCTCTTCACTCACTGCCATGGCAACCAGCCATCTGAAAAATGCTGGGGCTCACAGCCAGTGTGTGCCCGCATGCCAAATGGTGGCAGCCATGGAGGTGTGCAGTGGGCAGTGCCGCTGGCCATCTCGGGAGTGGCACTGCATCACAGGTATGGGCACTGGGGGGTGTAGTGCCACAGAGAGGGGGGACATGGGGAGGCACCATCAGTTTCAATCGCTGGAATACCAGGATGGGGTACAGGAAGCTGCATACATGGTCATCTGGAGGGGTGGCTCGCATGCCTGTCTGGGGTGTGGGTCAACTGTGTGGCAGGTAGGGGCCCTCCAAGGTCTGGCACAGGGGCATTGGTATGTTGGTCTGGGTGCCTGCAGTAGGCATTCATGCACATGGACACATGCCATACTCTGCAAGGGATCCACTTTTGGCCTGGGTTGGGCATCCAATTGGATGCCCGCCTGGGACCGCAACTACATCCTTGGCCACCCTGTGAAGTCCTGCATGCCAGAGATGGTCAGCCAGTGGACAGGTGTACATCTGTTGTGCATAACCTGGGGTTTGCACCTGTCCGAAGATGCAGACCTACACGGGCGAGATGCATGCCTCTGACACGTACTTCCCATCCTTTCATACGCTGGGCCCAATAAGCTTAACTTAGATTAAAGCTATTAATTCCATCTTATTAATGAATTATATTTTTTAGATGAATAAAGAATATATTCATTCATAAATGTACAATAAGTTTTGTATTCTATGGAACCCTTTCTCTGTTTTCTAAGATCTGTTATAATGATATCCACTCCATATAATTTGGAAGCTCTAAGTCTTTCCTGTGCAACATTATTACTTTTACAGATTAGAATAGGCAATTTATGTTTTGAATATTAGTCTCCTTGTTTTCATTTATGCCAAATATAACAGTTCTAGGGACAAAGGGAAAATCCCTCACTATAACTGTTAATATTAATAGAAGGCCAAAAATCTTTGACCAAAAAAATGATAAGCAAGGTCAGGTAGCTAACATGTGATATGTAGATCCTTTATTAACCTGACATCTCTTACATTTGTCAGAAATACTGCTGTCACACTTATGAAGCTTTGAGGGTATAAAATACATTCTGGGCTGGATATTCAGAGCAGTTGTGCATGGCACAACCGACTTGCACCAGCAGAACTACGTAGCTGCACCGCTGAGTGATAGTCAAATACCGCAGCTGGCTGCACAGCACAAGTTCCATTGTGCCATGGCACAAACATAATGTATGCAGTGCAAGTGTAGGGGGCATTCCCATGAATATCCGGTACAACGGTATATTTAACTGCAAACCATGGCGCAAGTGTGGACCAAACCCCTAGATGCGCCACCTGGACTTGAGCCCATAAAACCCTGGCTCAAACACACAGACAGGGATGTGCAATACTGTGCACTGAGAGAGAGAGAGAGAGCAAGAGAGAGAGAGAGTGAGACGACAGACAGAGAGACACAGACACACAGACAGACAGTCAGCCAGGCAGGGAGCCGGTGGAGAGCCAGAGAGTGATGGATAGTGCTCCATTCCATATGGAGGAGGTAATGAGGGGTGTGAGGAGGCAGTAGGAACACCAATGTGGCCAACGAAGGTTCTGGCGGCAGTATGCCTGACACAGGTGGTAACGTGCCCACATTACATTTCAGAACTACAGTGATGTGGAGATAGTGGGCCAGTACTGCCTGAATAGGGCAATTCTGAGGCAACTCTGTGAACTGTGCAGTGAGGAGATGCAGACACCCACCAGTGGAGTCATACCATGTCAGTGGAGACTAAGGTGACTGCAGTAATGTGCTTGCTTGCCACGGGCACCTTCTAAAGATCAACCGGGGATACCATTGGGATCACCCAGTCGGCCACGTCCCACCTCCTCACATAGTTGCTCAATTCCCTGCTGCCACATGCTTTGGAGTTCATACATTTCCCCAGCATACATGCAGGCCTTCCACAGGGTGGCATACATGCCAGGTGTGATTGGGGCCATTGACTGCTCCCATGTGGGAATTTTCATACCACCTGGCCCTGGGGGCCCAGTCTACATCAACTGCAAGGGGTACACATCAGTTAACTACCAGATAGTGTGCAATTCCACAGGGCACATCATCAATGTCTACACCACACACCCCAGGAGTGCACATGATACATTCATCTGGCACATCTCTGTGCTGTGCCAGAGGTTTGAACATGGGGACATCCCCACGGCCACCTAGTGGGTGAGTATGGCATGGGCCAGGGGGTCGGCATGGCACAGCCAAGGGGGATAAAGGGAAGGGAAGGCAGACAGGGCGGGTATGGTAGAGTGAGCAATGGGTGAAAGAGACAAAGATGTGTCACAGCACAGTGAAGGGCTAACCATTTCTATTCCCACACAGGGGATGGCACATATCTGCTGAGGTCGTGGCTACTCACCCCCTACCAGCAACTGTTATCCCCCACAGAGGAGCGATACAATCAGGCACACATCAGCACATTCAGTATCATTGAGCGTGTCTTTGGCATGCTGAAAATGCATTTCCAATGCCTAGACAGGTCAGGTGGTGCCCTACAATACAGCCCATCGAAAGCCTGTGGACTATTCCTGGCCTGCTGCATTCTGCACAACATGACCATTGACCGTGGGATTGCTGTTGAGGCAGATGATGGTGACAGTAGTGGGGATGACAGCAGTAAAGGGCCAGAGGGTAGTGGCCAGCCATCCCATGGAAGACGGGATCAAAGACTGGCTGAGCAGGCAAAGTGCCTCAGGGATACCATCGCACAGGAACACTATGGTGAACAAAGGTGAGTGCACAGACACACATACATGCACAGGCCACAAAGAGCAGCACACCACACACAGCCCTGGATGTGTGAAGTGGGAGGTATGCAGGGAATGGGGCACACAGCAGGCATGGGGAGGCACTGGCACAGAGATGCACACACACACACAGCACATGCATGCGCGCACACACACAACACACACACACACACACACACACACACAGAGTTACTGCGGACCATGGCATGGATCAGAGGCATGATACTGGTGCACAGGCACAGCTGGTGTTGAGTGTATTGGCCATCATCACACTCATGCCACATGTCCCAGCAGCATGGGCAGTATACACAGGGGGCATGAGGCACAACACACCAGCGTGAAAACACAGGCATGCTGCACCAACACCACCTACATGTACACGGGCCAGCAGCAGCAGATGGTGGTGGAGGGCAACAGACACATCAGGCCAATCATGTGGTCCCTCAGCTTCCACGGCCATGTGGGTGGCTGCACCTCAACCGATCAGCAGATACAGGCTGCTTATCGGCTATGGGGGGGCGTCTGATGCCTCCCCCAGGGTTTGATGTCTGGGACCATGACTGTGTTTGTGCAAGGGTGTAGTGGCAGCCAAACAGACCAGCCCCTGTTGAGCCTGGGATGCCTACATTGGATCCCAGTGTCTGCTGTGATGAGATCACCAGACACCCAGACAGTGGGGTAGACAGTGCACTGTGGGGGGGTCCTCTGTGCATGGCCAAGCCCAGTGGCTACCAATGACACAAGCCCCGCTGTGATGGTACCGGTCATGCGGTCTATTGCTGCCACAATGACCCCAGCGATATGGTCCATCGACATGGTCGTGGCCTCCCACGACTGGCGGAGCCCATCCATGATCTGCGCAATGCCCCTGTCCTGCTGTTCTGCCAGCTGGAGCACCTCTGCATGCAGTGCACGCATCTCCATGGCTAGCAGTGCCTGGTTCTCCACAGATGCGCACAGCAACCGTGTGTGCTCAGTCAGGCACTCAGCATCCTGAGCACCCTGTCCAGGGTGCTGGGCTGCAGGGGGTGATGTGGCATGCTGCTCATCCTCCCCCTCTGGTGGACAGTGCACAGGGGGCCATATCGTGGGTCCAAAGATGTCAGGCGCACCGGCGGCAGACCCTGTTCCACACTGCTTTGCAGAATCCATGTCCCACTACTGCTGCTCGATTCACTGCTGGCCAGTGCCATGCCCTGCTGCTGTACCAGCACAACCACCCCTATCTTACACAGCAGTGGCATCACACACCACAATGCAGATGGGGTCAGGTGGCAGCTGTGCAGCCACAGGCACAGTGCCATGCCCTGATGCCACCTGTGATGTGTCCAGGGTTGTGTCAGGCACCACGTCCCCAGTGCTTTCCAGGATCAGCGTTACATCATCATTGGAGCCAGATACATCCCCTAGCTTGGGTCTCTGCACACAGCACACTCAGGCTGTCATCATGCATGAATCCAGCCAGGGCGTTATCTGGCACTGGGGCAATGACATCCACCTGCTCCATGGTGCTCACCCTTGGCCGGTCCGGGCCACGCACACCAGTCGAGATGAATGGTCCATCCTTTAAGGCCGTGGCTGAGGCTGACCCCGCTCCCTCCTCCCCATAGAGGTGTAATGGTGCTGCAAGGAAGAAACAGTGCATTAGTGTTGCAGTAACAGACCCGCAGTGCTCCCCCATGGTATGCATATGGATAATGCCACATGCCACCCTCTGGCTGTGCACTCCAGTGGCAAAACTCGCAGGTGGCATGCAACATGGCAGCAGGCACTCCTGCATGTCCATACCCACCTCTGCGGTATTTGTCTGTAGGGTGCATATTCACCATGCAGGGATGGGCTACCGCCAGTCAGGAATCCACCACCAGGGATGCCCTCCACTGCCATGCATCTGATGGTGACCACTACCAGTTCTTCGGTGGCCGACAGGGTGGGCACAGTGGATGGCCCTCCACCGGTCACACTGCGGGATGCCCATATAGTCACCACCACCTCTTGATCCTCCTCATGTCAGTTCTGCCTTTGTCCTACACTCCTGTGCACTGTGCTGGTGCCATCTGTACTGGTTCACGTACACTGCCACCACATCCCACCTGCTGACCTCTCCTAGGGTGTGCCAGTGGCACCATTAAGAAGTTCCTTCCTGTCGAGGTATGCCTCAAACAGGGCATTCGTCTCAGCCTTGGTGAAGTTGGGCCTTCTCTTCTGGGCAGGCCCATGCATCTCCTCATCTTCCTGTCCTGACATGTAGCTACCTTTGGAACATGACAGCATGTTGGGTCATTGTCAGGCATGGGCCATGTCAGTCCCTCATTGCGTTGTTGTTGCATGCCTCTCCTGCAGCAGCATCCACTTACCTACTGAGGTTGCAACACCTCAGTATACTCTCCATGCATGCCTGTGTACTCATGTCCTCCTCTCTACATGTTTTCCACAGGGCCAGAAAACCACAGGCAGGCCAGTGAGGCCACAGCAGGGGCGAGGGGCCACGGTAGGCCACAGAGGGTTGCACCAGAGGGGTGCCACATGGCAGGTACATGTGACTACATTGCTGTTCTTTGTCCCAGTGGTATTGCTGTGGGTACTGGGTCAGGCCATGGTGTCCACGGACCTGTGTATTCAGGGCTGTGGTGGCACACCAACCATTGTCCATGCCACTGTTGCATGTACCCTGGTGGCATTGTGCCAGCCAGTGGGGGGGACTTGCACACAGCCTCCACAATGTGTGCTATGATGGTGCTGGTGCCCTGTGCCTTGTGCTTATGCTGTAGTGCACATGGGCACACTACACTACACTGTCTGACTGGCTGCACCATTGTGGCATGCTGTGTGGATGGCTGGTGTGGCCCCCAGGTGTGGGCCATATATGGTCCCCCAGTGGTGCGTGTCTCCACAGTCCAATGCACACTGTGAGTGGGCTGGGGTTTGTGAAGCATTGCACTGATTGGTTGTCCTAGGCGGTCACAGGACCAGTGCTGGGAGGGCTGTATGCCCACAGGTCCAGGACGGTGGATGGATCTTGGTGCACCAGAGAAGGCTCCTTGCACTGCAGAGGAGGCACATGCTGGAGACTGCAGCCTTGAGACAGGCCATTAAGCGGCTGTAGTGGTCCATCAGGGGCCACAGCTAGAGGACTACAGTGCCCCTTGTTGTATATAGCTCCCATTTCTTCCCCACACCTGTTGCTGTCCCACATCCAGTTGTATAGCCCCTGCACCCTGTCCTCTTCCTCGTCTCCTCTCCGTTCCCCCTTCTCTGTCCCTTGTTATCTTCCTGTTTGTAATTATCTGTTTTATAAAGCTTTTTGTTTGCTACAGGCCTGTGTCTGTGTCTGCTTTGCAGGTGGCATGAGGAGCCATGCTGCAGATGTGTGATTGTGGTGCATGGTGCCCACTCAGGGGTGAGTCAGTTCATGGGCTGTGTTCCATGGGGTCCGTGCTGTGTCCAGCACTGTTTCACATGGCCATGGCATGTCTGCCTGTGGGTTGGCCATGCTTGGTGTGTCTCTGTGTGGTCAGTGTGGTGCTGTGTACTGGGGTGGACATCCAGGAGGATGTGGTCATCCCTGCACAGGGTCCTTGTATTTCCAGAGACTGTTCCACCTGGTGCCACATGGACCTCACCATGCACTGGTGCACTCACGTGCTCATGGAGGTGGTGCCTGCCTGTGCCTTGGGCCTGGGGTGTCTTGCATTGGTGGTGATGATGACATGGGGCCATGTGTGGTATTGCTTCCTGGGCCATGTGGGTTGCTGGATGGTGTGGGCAGGCAGTGGCCATGGCAGGCATGCTGTTGGGCTGCCTCGGATGGGTGTTCACATGCAGTTTGGAGGGGTCAGTCTCCCTAAGTCCCCATGACTGGTCAGATCATCTATGGTCTGTGGGATCCAGCTCTGGTGAGTATTCCTGGTGACACACCATGTTGCGGCCGGTGGCGTGCTGACCAGCAGGCCTGTGCTGGGGGCTGGGGTCCCTTCCCTGCAGTGTGGGGTTGGCTTGGCTGAACTGTGTTTGTGCTCAGTGGACCACAGATGGGGTAGGGGGTGCTTTGCCCGGGACTCTTCATTTTCTGGTGTGGTTGGACAGGGGCACGGGGGTGGCCCATCCTGAGCCACAGTTGCACTTTTGACCCGGGGAGTGTGCCACTGGTGGTGGATGGCTGGTGTTGGGGACATGTCCGATGGCACCTGTCACTGTCAGAGTGACAGATGGTTGGTATGTGCTCCTGTCGGTGGTGCTGGTGTTGGGTACCATGCAGGACTTTGTGTGGATATGGGTAGGACACATGGGACTGTTATCGGGATGGATGCAGGAGGCAGGCTGCCACAGTGTTGTGTGGGTTGCTATGTCTGTCCTGCCCATTCACTGAGCACCGTGGGTGGTCCTGCTGTGCTGGGTGGTCATTTAGTGCCATCCAGTTTCTGTGGTTCTGTATGTCTGTGTTCCTATCCCTGTTCCACTGTGCATTGCCATGTCTCTGGTTGTCCCACACCATCTCCCTATGTCATTGCCCCAGGGGTCACTGGGCATGTGTTCCTTTTCCCTGTCCTGTGAGTGGTCCTGTGTGCCATTGTTCCCGGTGTCTGCACATGCAACCTGTGCACCTGTCTGCCTAGACTGACATCTGCTCATTGGAGTGCACAAGTCCACTGTGGGTGGCTCCACCGTGCTCCTCCCCACTTTGCCATGTGCCCTGTGTGGCACTGGGTGGCCTGTGCCTCACTTGATCCTGGTCACCTGCTCTTTGTGTCTGCCTTGTCCCTGGCACCATGCACCAGGTGTACTGTAGGCCTGCCTGGTGGGTATCTGTTGCATGTTCCTGCCATTGGCATGGCTGGGGTGGTGGACACTAGACATGGGGGCATGTTCCGAGTCAGTGGCCTTGCATTGTCAGTGCACCTTCCTCTGGTGCCCTGTGTGCCCTCCAGTTCCGTGCATCTGTGCTCATGAGTGTGCCCTGCTGGGAGGGGTCCTGTGACTATTACCCTCTATTTCCTTGCCTCTGTGCCCCTTCTGCCTGTGGCTCTTGCCCTGCTCAATGGGTTTGTGCTCAGGTTTGCTCCGCACATCCATTGTTGCACCAGCACATCTCTGGTTGTGCCATGGCACAACTTTGCCATATTCAGCTAACTTGCACAAGGGCATTTTGGGCAGCACATCCTCTGAATATGGCTCCTGGCTTGCCATGGTGCATCTCAATTGTGCTGCACAGGACTTGCGCTGACCTTTGGAGCATTTCTGAATATCTGGCCTCCTATGTATAACATTGAACTGTATTTGTTTTAATCTATTGTTTTTTGATGTGAATTCAGTTAGAATATTTTATGCCATCTACAGTATCTATATCTCTTTTGCTATGTCTCTTTCCCAGGCTGATTGTGTACTCCCCAAATTAATTTCTGATCCCTCTCTAAATAATGTACACAATTTTGATATCCATTTCTTTTTTTTTAGGCTGCCTCTATAATTAGCTTTTTGAGTTCTGAATGCAGCAGTAAATCAAAATTTCAATTTTTTAAAAGATAATTTTGCTAATATTAAAAATACTGATTTCCCTTCATTTGAAATTTTGTATGATAGATTTATTCTTTTCATAAATTGCAGATTTTTATGCATACATGAGACAGAGCCATATATAAGGAGTCCTACCATCAGATTAAAGAACATGGTACAATGCATCTGTCACCCCCTTTCCCCACCATCCTCCCCTTTTTCCCTCCCTCCCCTCCTACCCACAGTCCATAAAGCATAGGTAACTTGATAAAATATCAACCTCAAGATACAAAAGTTAAAGGGAATACAGCATGTAAGGGTCCCATATCTTTTGGTAAATTAACAATCTGTTATGAAGGCTTGCTATTACCTTTTCAGTTCTGAGATTAGTTAACAATTCATTTAACCATTCAGTGTAGAAGATGTTCTCACCATCTTTCCAGTGCTTAAGGACCAATTTTTTAACAAACATTGAAATCAGCGACATATGATACTTATGATTACTTACAGAAATTTGGGAGTAGTAGCCCAGTAAACAAATTTCAGGCATAAAAAATTCTGATAGCCCTAACAATGGGTCTACCTTAGTTTGGATATTAGTCCATAGAGGAGCTACTTTAGGGCAAGTCCAAACAATGTGAAGAAAAGTACCTTCCTCCTGGAAACAATGGGAACATAAATTGGAAGATCTTAAAGCCAATTTAGCTAGTTTTTGGAGAGAATAATACAAACTGTGCAGAATGTGAAATGGCATAAGACATAATCGATCTTGTGCCACAAACCAATGACAATTACGCCAGAGAGTAGGCCAATCTATGTTCCAATAGGGAAAAAGAGATGACCAGTATGCTGTGGGTCCAAAGCAATCATTGAAGTGTCACTCATATAAAGCCACATATATCTTGGAAACTGCTTTAGGGAAATTTGCCAATGGACCCAGATCCAATTGAAAAGAGAGTTTGGGTGATGGAGGGAAGACATTTCCTAGTACTTTAATAAGGAGATGTCTCAGTTGAAAAAGCTTAAAATAACAGTGCAAGGGAGGGTTTAAATTTACTTGTAATTTCAGCAACTGAGAGCCAGGAACCATCCTCTCTCACAAAAAGGGATATCTGTCCATCATTCAATTGAGGTAGCCAATTAGGTGTCAGGTTCTTATCGGTTTTGAAGGATGGGTTATTCCAAATGGATTGAGATGAGTCATTATGGAGCTTGTAGTGCAGGAATGCACATAATTGGGAGTGAACTCTTATCAAAACTGCCATCAGGGTAGATCATAGACTTCGTGATAAGGAGGATAACTTTAAACATAACAGTGTTAAGGGCTCTATATTACAGGATTGAATCAGGGCCAATTCGATTTTAAACCAGAGAGGGAAAGAAGAGGAAGGAGACAATGAAAACCATTTAAGATATTTGGAAGCATGACTGGCCCAATAATAGAGGCTAAGGTGAGGGAGGCATAAGCCTTCTTTAAGTTTAGGGGCAACCAATTTTAGATATGCTATTCTTGGTTATTTTCTTGACCAAATAAATTTAGTGAGAAGCCTATGTACTTTCTTAAACCAGATACCTGGTAACCATATGTTGAGTAAATTAAGGGGATACAACAAGCGTGGAAAAATATTCACTTTGATTAAATTAATCCTTCCCCATAACAAAATGGGGAGGGTTGCCCACCAATCTAGGTCATAACTAATGGTTTGTAACAGGGAGTCTAAATTTTTCTTGATACCAAGGGCTGGATTTCTAGTGAGTTTGCTACCAAGGTATCTAAGGGAATCCTGGGACCAAGAAAGACCTAAAGATGTAATAGTGCTTTTGAATACTTTGTGATTAAGAGGGAAGATAATTGACTTATTAACATTTAATTTATAATTTGACAATCTACTATATTCTGCAATAATCCCTAGCATAGATGGAATAGATGTCTCTGGGTGGGACAACTGCAGGAGGAGATCATCTTCATTAGTGGAGACTTTAACCTCCACATCTTGTATAGTAATTCCTTGCACCTTCTGACATACCGTTAGTCTACGAATAAGGGAATCAAAATATATATTAAATAACAAAGGGGAAAGGGGACATCCCTGTCTTGTACCGGAATGTAAGAAGAACGACTCTGAGACCTCACCGTTTCCTGAAATTCTAGCAGACAGGAATTGGTAAAGAGCTTGTATCCAACTCTGAAATTCAGGAGGAAAACCAAAGGCATTTAAAGTTTGAAAAAGAAAGTTCCAGTTGACTTGGTCAAAGGCCTTCTCGGCATCCAGAGACACCAGAACGGCTGAAAAGGAGGTGTCTCTGGCCACCGAGAAGACATGTGAAAGAGTGCAGAGATGATCCACTGAGGATCTACCCTTCATGAACCTTACGTGTTGTCAGCCTATTAAATCTGGAAGCACTAGACTGAGTCTGTCTGCCGATAGTTTAGTTAAAATGCTAATATCTTGATTAAGAAGAGAAATGGGCTGATAATTTATTACTGAATCTGGACTTCTGTCTTGTTTGGGTAGGAGAACAGTAAGAGCTTCAAATAAGGTGGAGTCAACTTGTACATCCAATAAAATATGCTGATATAATGGTAAAAGAAACGGGATAATTTGGTCTTTAAATTTCTTGTAGAAATTGGATGAAAATCCATCTGGCCCTGGGGTTTTATCAGTGGGAAGATGCTGTATGACTTGTGCTATTTCTAAGGCCAATATGGGTGCAACTAATGCCAATTTGTGGGCTTCGGAAAGGGAAGGCAAGTGGAAATCTTTTAGGTAAGAAGATAGGGTTAGGCTTGATGAAGGTTTGGTCATGGATCCGTACAATTGTTTATATTAAGCAGTACATTCTTTTACAATTTCCTTAGGAGAAGATTTCAAAGAGCCATCAATCTGAGAATGAATGGGAGGGATAAATCAAGATGATTCCTGTTGTTTAATTCGAAGGGCTAATAACTTGCCTGCTTTTTCTCCTCGATCTGTGTAAGAAGCTTTGGTATGGAGAATTGCAAATTCAGCCTTTTCCATCAGTAAGTCCAAATAAGAATCTATAAACTTGGCTAAATTTTGTTTAATGTCATCAGGAGAATGAGGAGTCAGATTCGCTTCTATAGCCCAGATTTGGGACAGCAGGGTTCATAATCTTAGATCTTGAGATTTCTTTCTCTTAGAAGCTAGTCCAATTAATATACCTCTAAGGTATGCTTTAAAGGTGCACCATATACTATCAGGATTAGTGGTGTGGTTGTAATTGGTAACAAAAAACTGATTAATGTGATCTTTGAGATGGTCGATGATCTTTGGGTCCTTAAGCAACTGGTCATTTATTTTCCAGCATGCACTTTGTTTGGGAAAAGATGTAAAGGAGAGCTGGCACATTACTAAGGAATGATCAGAGGGGGGTTCAGGTTGAATTGAGGAGGACAAAACACCAGGGAGAAGTGATTGGGATAACAAAATATAATCAATATGGGAAAAGGATCTATGAACTGGGGAAGTAAAATTATATTCCCTGTCCTTGGGATTCAAAACTCTCCAGACGCTGCACAAGCCTAGTTGATCTACTAGGTCACAAAATGCACATTGAGCAGGGGAAGTCCTCTCTGAGAGGAACCAGAACAGTCCATAGCTGGATCTAAAGCCAAATTCAAGTCTCCCCCTAGGATTATCAGTATTGGCAGAAAGAGCAAAATGGTATTGATAAGATACATAAAAAACTGAGGAGCGTCTACATTAGGACCATATACACTGCCGAGCAAAAGTTCTGTAGTATATATAGTGCCCTGGACTAGGATAAACCTGCCCTGTGGGTCTTTAATAATCTGTATGGAACTAACTGGGATGTTTCTATCAATTAAAACCATGATGCCACAACTATCTGTAGTACCTTGAGTGGAAAACACCTGCCCCACTTATCGTCTCCTCATTTGCAAAACATCAGAATCCAGTACATGGGATTCCTGAATAAAAGTAATTTCTGACTTTAGGACATTTAAATGCTTTAGGACTTTGTATTGTTTTAGCTTACGTCTAACCCCTTTAACATTCCATGAGGATATTGTCAAATCATAAGCCATACTACCTAAAGGTATAAAGATTGTGGACAATCTGTAAAAGAAAGTAAACATCACCTCCTGATGTCCCCTGAGACACATGTACTGTAGTCTGACCCTTCCCTCCCTCATTTCCCAATCCACAGACAAAAACCCTTATTTCTAGCAATAAACCTAAAAGATTCCCCATACAATATGCAAACCCAGCCCCCGGCCCCCCCTTAATGTTGCAAATGTCATTTTGCAGTACTCCATACTATCGCTCCTCCCCTCCAACCATCCCAAACTATATTTGTTAACTATAACTAAGCCAACCATTCAATAAGTCAAACCCTCAACTTTATGATTTTTAGCTGTAAGCATTGCTGTATCAAAGTTAAGCCTAAGATATTAGATTTGGAAACTTAAATGGTGCCTCAAGAATCTTTAAAATATATAAGATTGACCAGCTGAACTCGGAAACGAGTGAGTTGGGGCATTGTGTTTGCTCAGCCTGAAAAGCACAAAGTAAGTTTCACCCTTTTAACCAGATAATGTAATTCAGAATGAAAAAAAAAATTCTGTGAGATGTCCCATATTAATGCTCACTTTTCCAAAACCATAGAGGGAAGGGGATAAACAACTCTCACATTAATATGTTCTTAAACTAAGACTAAACTGAGGCAGTTGGGCATGTAAAATCCCTTGGCTTAACACAGGTACTTGTTCCGTATTACAGGATTTAAAGCTGGAGAATATATGAAATACCCCTCCGGTGGACACTGAAAATTGCACCTCCCACAGAAACTGCTGGGTGAAGCTACAAAATACACATTAGAATTGAACATATTTATAAGGATCACTGCTTCTAAATTCCTGATCCTTAAACACTATAAACTTTTGAGTAAAACTTAGAACATTAAACTAAATTGTTGTATCTATGCCACATTATACATTAAAAACTACAAATCCCACTGGTAAAGCCCTTTTCCAAATGCACAAAAAAAAAAGTGAATATCTGCACATTTACAGATAGGACCAAAACCCGACTGCCATTATATTGAAGCATTATATGTCTTAATAAAGGCTCCACGAATTGAACTTTAATAATGTTCCCTAAGACAAGGCCAGGGATAATAAAATTAAAAAAAAGGAGACAAAAGAAGGGAATACACTTGTGTCCCTGAGTCATATGCATAACTCCCAGCTTTAAGAAAGAGGAGCAGGGATAAAGTCTGGGGCAGAGTTCTCTCAGTTGCCTGTGAAACAAGGCTATCCTTCCTTCAGGGATATTTGAAAACAACCTCCAGTTTTAAGTAAGAACCTTTCCAATCTCCTAACAATACAGGTTTTAAAAATAGATGGAAATAAGGCAAGGCAACTGACAGTGTAGGTTTTCAATCCTTAGGTGAAGTAAGCAGGCCATTGGAGTGTCACTGTTAGGTTTCCATCACAGAAACATTCCCCAAAACTCCAGATTTCTGGTTTGTTAGCCCAAAAACTTGTAGATCAGAACTTAAGTGACGAGGTCACCTTGTTCACCCTCTCAGAGTATAAAATCCGCATGATTCAGGTACCACAAAAAAGATCAGGCAGAGCAGCCTTAAGGCCAATTTGTGCAGACTCTGAATATTCGTAAGAATGCCAAGACCCTGAGATAAGTACCTGGAGTTCCGCCGGATAAAGCATTTTGAATTTCAGTCTGGCTGCAATTATTTTTGTAACCAGAGGATGAAAAGCAGATCTATATTGTCTAACAGTAGCAGGTAGATCCTGAACCACACAAATTTTTTTTCCCTCCCATTGCACTTCTTGGATTTTCTTTACTTTATTGAGGAAATACTGTCCTTCCAAATAATTTAAAAAGTGAAATATGAGAGGTTGGGGCACCACCCCTGGTGGAGGAATGGGTCCGAGAACCCTATGAGTCCTCTCAATGCAATATCGAGGACCAAAGCTAGCTTTTGAACAAAAAGTATAGTGTCCTGGCCTTCCTCCAACTCTGGAAGCCCAATTATAACCATGTTATTTCGGCGGCTACGACCTTCCAGATCTTCTACTTTTAGTTCCAGCTTGGTAAGCCTTTGTCTAACTGCAACCAGTTCTGGATCTAACTTTTCAGCCCATCTCTCTAAAGAAATAATACAGGTTTCACTACCAGACGTTCTAGTTGCAATGTCCTCAAGTGCCTGGGACAAGGATTTAATTTCAGTAGCCATTCCTCTAAGTTCTTCCTGAAATGGTCGAAATTTGGCCAGAAAGCCGGAAAGTGTTAGTGGCTCTTGATCTGATTTCAGTTGAGTCAGGCTCTGCGAGGCATTAGTACTGGTAGCTCATGTTATTTTGGGGGCCTTCTCTGGTGTTACTGGAGGAGTGTGCCTCGGTGGCAGTTTCTTCATTTCCGCATCCATCGCCACATAAGCTTCTTGAATTTCTGTGTTTTTTATTTACCTTCCAAAAGCAAAAAATTAGTTTTACTGGAGCAGATGGTAGGAGAGGGTTAGAGGAGCTGCCTTCAGGCATGCTGCATCATGTGATCTCCTAAATAACCCATTTCTGCTAAACCAGTTGCAATCTAGTGTATAAAGGTATTATCTTTCTGACATAGAAGGTCTAAAATCTAAATTGCACACTATAGGAGCAAAAGCAGAGATCAATTTTTTCTTTTAAATATGGTTCTGCTATGTGCCACGCCGTACTTGATGTCTTGTTGGTAAGAAGGGCTTTTTATATATCTGTCAGATTTTGACAATGCCATCATTAAGGTGTTTTTTTTAAATAAAGCAACATAAAATAAGCCTGCTCAGGAGAAAACAAGAGGAATTAGCCAGAGGTTCATGAAACCATGTACTGTAAATAATTGTTCCATCTGTGCTGCTAGATAATAGGCAGATGTTTGGACACCCCAGTCCACCTCTTTCCTCTTCAAGAAACAATTTTTCAAATGCAATATCAGATTTTCAAATAAAAAAAATGTTTATCCAATGAGATAGGAAGTGATTGAAAAAGAAATGGGACCGTAGGAAGTATATTTATTTTTAGAAGATTAACTGTTCCTAGAAGAGTTAATGGTAAGAACTGTCATCTATCCAGATCTGCTGAATTGTTTCTATTGCATAGAACAGTTGGCTTGGGACACTGCATGATGGAGCCAGGTGAAAAAGGAGAATGTCTGGCTATGGTACAAGTTCAAACACCAGCTACTCATCTAAACAAGGAACACTCCTCTCATAGGAGTCGACAAAAAGCTGCATTTAATATAAAAACAGCCAAATAGCAAATGGGTAGCACCCCCCCCAACATTCATATGAGCAATATGCAAGCATGGAGGCAGTATAGCGCAGTGGTTTAAGGCTCTTCACTGTAAACCTAGAGACCTGGGTTTGAATTCCACAGCCCCCACTTGCATACCGTGTGACCCTGAGCAAGTCACTTAACTTCCTTATGCTCCCAGGTTGCACTTGTAAACAAGCTTTCAGCTTAGTGTGTCTCTCCTGGTAAAAAAAAAATACGAAAGAGCCAGCAGAGGAAGGCCATTTGGTCTATTGAGTCTACTTGTATTGCAGGTTCTTAGCTTACACCACTGACCCTGCCCCCTTCCCTCACTGTCTGCCCTCCAAGTCCCATAATTTCTCTTTATATCTATTCCCAGGCCCTCTTAAAGCAAACCATTGCCTTCTCTGAAACCAACTTCTCTGGTAGCATGTTCCAGTGGCCACCACCTTTTCTATAAAGAAATGCTTTCTAACATCCCTCCTAAACCTGCCCCCCACCAGCCTTAAATTGTGCCACCTCATGATTCAGCTGCTTCTTGGTTTAAGAGACCTTTCTTATCCACCCTATTTATCCCTTTAAAGTATTTGAAGGTCTCTCTCTCTCTCTCTCTCCTCCTATCCTCCAGGGAGTACATTCTCAGGGCTCCCAGCCTCTCCTCGTAAGACTTTCCCTGCTGACTTACGATTATCTTGGTTGCGCTTCTCTGGACTTTCTCCAGCAGGCTGATGTCCTTCTTAAAGTATAAAGCCCAGTAACTCACTCCATATTCTAGATGTGGCCTCACCAGTGACCTGTGTAGGGGCAGTATAACTTCTTTCCACATACTGCTGATTCTCTTGGCTATACACCCCAACATCCTGTTTGCATTTGCTGATGCCTTTTTTGCACTGCATGGAGTGCTTCAGATCACTAGTTATCATCACTCCAAGATCCTTTTTATCCTCTGTTGCTATTACCCTCCCCCCCCAGGTAGTACTCAGTCCTTGGGTTCCAGGCTCCAACATGTATAACTTTGCATTCTTGGCATTGAAGCCAAGCTGCCAGATCACTGACCATCTCTCAGGTTTTCTGAGGTCCTCTCGCAGGTCCTGTATCCCTTCCACTGTGACCACCCTCCCACAGAGTTTGGTGTCATCCACAAACAGGCACATTTTGCCCTTAATGCCCTCCCCAATGTCAGTGATGAAGACATTGAACAACAAAGACCCCAGCACTGAGCTCTGCGGGACCCTGCTGGTGACTAATCTGGTGCTGAATAACTTCCCCCTTCCATCACCCTCTGGGTCCTGGCCCACAACCAGCTTACTACCCACCTGATCATTTTCTTCCCAACCCCTAGCTCCACCAGTTTCTTAATCTACCACATCTGGGGCACTGTTTCAAAGGCCTTGCTGAAGTCCAGGTAAACGATGTCTACTGCTTGACCCCTGCCAACTGTGCTTTCATGACCCTGCAAAAAGAAGTGAATCAAGTTTATTTGGCATGCTCTTCCTCCCAGAAATCCATACTGTCGCTCATCCGGGAGACCATTTTCTTCCACGTGCCCTATCAGCCTTTCTTTAAGAATGGTCTTCATTAGCTTACACACGATTGAGGTCAGAATGAACAGCCTGTAATTCCCCAGGTCACCCCTGGGTCCACTCTTGTAGTGAGGCACCATTTGTGCCATTCTCCAGTTCTGCAACAGCACGCCCAAAGAAGCTCACCAGTGGCTCCACAAGCTCCTCTGCCAGCTCTTTTAGCACTTTTAGGTGTATGCCATCTGGGCCTGGGGACTTGTCCATCTTTAGTGCCAGCAGTCCTTCCATCACTCTGTCTTCTTCTATTTCTATGTTTGTGCTTTCTCCCTTCCCCTTTTCACCTCAGATGGCATTGGCCCTTCTTTTACTCTAGTGAAGACAGAGCAGAAGTAATTGTTCAACACCTCCGCCTGGCTCCCTTCTTCATCCACTCAAACCTCCTCTTTTCTAAGTCTAACTATCCCTTCCTTCTTGTCTCTTCTCTAACTTACGTAGTGAAAGAAGGCCTTCTCCCCTCTCTTAATCCTTTTGGCTTTTTGAAGTTCCTTTTGGATTTTAGATTGCTGCACTACTTTGCCCACAACTTTAGCTAACTCCAGGTTGTTTTCCTTATCCACCTTCCTTGCAATCCTCCTGTATCTTTTGTAGGCTGTCCTCTTGTCCCTCACTGCCCTGGCAACCTTAGAGTTGAACTAGATGAGTGATTTGGCCCCTGAGTTCTTCCTCCTAAGCTTAACACACTCTGCTGTTGCAGCCAGTATTGCCTCTTTGATAATGGTCCATTTCTGGCCCACCCCCATGTCCACTCTGACTCCCTCTAGGTGTAGTCTTAGAACCACTCCCATCCTCCTAAAGCCTGCTCAACATACATGTGTCGATATTTCACCTTGGTCTTGATAAAGCATCAGTGAGATGTGAAATATTGACATCTATATGGGGGGGTACTACCCCTATGCTATTTCACTGTGTTTGTCTTTAATAAAGCTTTTTACTGATTCCTATGTGAAGAGTGTTGCCTGTTTGGATGGGCAGCCAGTGTTTGAATTTGTGCTTTAGACAGAATATTTTCTATAACTGCTTTATAATTATATTGAAAGAAAAAGTTTAAATCTCTAAACATAATAATCCCTAAATACCTAATAACAACCTTTGCAGTTGGTAGTGAGTGGGCCTTGCTCTGCGGATAAATTTGAATGGGACCAAGATACATCAACTCACTTTTTTTCCCAATTCACTTGTACCCAGTGTCACAAATGCACTCCACAGGTCAGGCCCTCTGCTCCCACAGTGGTAACCTCAGAGCGCAATAGTGTGAACAGGTAACAGACAGGGTAACTTTCCTGTCTGCTTTGGGTCCGAATCACCTTTAGCCTCGAGTTATGAAGGGGTTCAAACTGTGAACCTTGTACTAGCATACCCAAATGTACAGACTCAAATAATATTCTCTTCAGCGGGATGCAATATATCTTTCACCTAAGGACACCTAACCAGGTATCCAAAATGAACCCTTTTTAACTCTATAAGAGACCTAGGTATTTCTTACCTTATTATACAACCTCAGTAACACACTCAAGCTTTTCAACAGCTGTCAGACTTAAATACAGGCACATCACATGCAAAAAGAAACTGAGAAGACACCCAGGCAGTATTTCAAAGAAAAGGTTGTTTACCAAAATATGATAAAAAACAGGTAGAATTAAACACAGAACAATATATCATAAATTTTACAATCATGTAAAGCAAAAAGGAAGTTATAGAACAAACTCTCCTACCACAGATACTTAAATATTTTCTATTTGAGTATTACCTTGTAAGTGCTGTTTAACTTACAGATCGTTCTGTCTCAGAGCCCAAGATTCATATGTCACACTTCCCAGATACAATGTTTCATTTTTAACTCTGTCTGCCCCACCCCCTTTAGATGAGGTCAGCTAGCTCCTCCCTTAGATTTTAATTTCTAACATAGTTATCCCTGAGGATGTGAGTCATTACTTTGAGAAGTCTGTAACTAACCATTTCCAAAATATGACAGTCTTTTATCAAACATTTCTGTTTGATGTCCATTCTTCTTAGTTCCTTCTGCCAGTGTGATCTGAGGGTTTTATGACTCTTCACACACTTCAGGCATGTGCCAAAATGAGAGGAACCAGCCCAATTGCCTTTCTTCCTGTAACGTCATAAAACTCACATTTAGTTTCAACTTCATAAGCCTGGGCAGGTCATAAAACGTAATAAAATGCCCTGTAAGGAAGTCTTAATTAAATGGTTCCCCTGGTCAGTCAAATGACATCCTGTGGTTTCAGCTACTGACCTTTAAAGTTAAAGGCCAAATTTCTCACATAATGACATTTCATACACAGACTATTTATTTATAATATAACTATCATACAATAACCATAAGCAGAGGGCAGAGCGTCACACCCAGAACATTCCCCATATTTATTTACTACCTCTGTAATCAGTAGATAAGAGTTATGAATATCTGAAATATAGAATAAACAGCATCTGCATAAAGTGGAATAGTGTGTGCATTTATTAATCTCTGTTCCTTTGTGTTTGCATACGAGCTAATGGCAATTGCTAAACAGTAACAGTAGAGGGAGGATGGAGAGGGAGGAATGAAGGGAGCAGTGATGAGTACTGAGGGGAGAAATGGACTGAAATGGCAGAAGGCAGTGTAGGGGGTATCCAGGCTGGCAAGGGAGGATGAATGGGTGGTGCCATAGACCACATCAGTATAGTCAAAAATCAGGAGAATAATTTTGGGTTACCAGCTCCTGGCAAACCTAGAGGGAGAGAAAGTTTTTATTTCAGTACAAGGCAATGAGTTTTGAGTGGAGTTTGGCTTGGATGGTGTCAATGTGAGCAGGGAAGTCAAGCTTGCTGGCAAGTCACATTCCAATGTACTTGAAGGCAGGAGCAACCTCCAGAGGGGTGCCATCTGGTGTGAAGAAATTAGGGGGTGAGAGCCTGGCCACTGTCTGGCAGGCACAAATGTCATAGATGCAGTCTTATTGGTGTTGATCCTGAGTTGGTTGCTGTGGAACAAGCACAGTATGTTGTGGAAGTCCTGCTGGAGCAGACCTACCACAGCTGAGGCCAAAGGGCCAGAGGTGTAAATTACAATGTCATCCATGTACATGTGGATATGTGATGAGACACAAACAGAGGGGAGATCATCAGGAAAATGAAGAACAGAACAGAACCCAGGATGGAACCCTGTAGGACACCTGCTAGGATGGTGGGGGCAGGATGCCTTCCACATGTGCTGACTGATGGCCCATGAGGTACAATATGAGTGGAGCCAGCCAACAGCAGGTGCTGAGAGGCAAGCAGAGCCCAGCTTGTTCAGGAGGAGAGGGTGGGACACTGAATTAAAGGCTTTGGCCAGGTGAATGAATATAGCTGAGGTGATATATCCCTGATCCATCCCAGTGAGGATAGAGTTTGTTAACCTCAGAAAGGAAGAGATGATGGAGTGTTGCTTCCTAAAACCAAAGTGGAAGGACATTTTTATCTTAGCTTTGGGATTCTGACAAATTGTGCTAATCTATTTTAACAAATGGTTACCCAGGCCAAATTTCTGAACAACCTTGAACAACAAAGGCCAGTAGACATGGTCAAAGGTTTTTTAGCATCTAATGAAAGGATCACCAAACCTGCCTTGACACTGCTCTCCACTTATGTATAGTGTGTCATATATCATATGCATTCTCCTTCCCCCAGTGAAACCAGTCTGGTCATCACACATCACATAACGTATCACTTTCCCTAATCTATTAGCTATGATTTTAGTAAATAACTTATAATCAACATTCAACAAGGATATCAATCTAATAGATTTCTTAGACTTTGCTGTGTTATCCTTCTCAAGTATCTGGGAGATGACAGCTTCACAGAGGGACAAGGGCAGCAGTTCTTTTTCATCAGTTTCCAAGAACAACTGTAGCAGAAGCAGGGATTATACTGATCAGACTTTTATAGAATTCTTATGGAAATCCATCAGGACTTGGCATTTTCCCATTTAACAAATAACCAATAACTTCTTCTGTTTCCAATATTGTCATATCCTTGTGACAGGGAGCTCCTGCCACTCTTGATGACCAACCTTTTCTTAAATCTGTTGCAACAGTTTTTCTATTTCTTAGCCTAATCTATTCTTTACAATTTCTAGTCCATAAGGTGGGTCACCTATGGCCCCCTCCTTCTCTTTCTTGACTATGCTATAGTGTCCTCTTTAATTTTCCTTTTCCCTCTCAGGTCCTCGTACAGGGAGGTTATTGTGGTGACCTCCAAGCATATGTAAAACAGGTTGTGTTTATTGTTGTTGTATTTAGTATGTAATAGCAATATGTCATAAAATACCTTGATGTATATACCTTATGTTTATGAAATCTGTAAATGTTGAAAATATCATGGCACTAGGTGTTTTTGATAATGGTAAAAAGTACTAGGTGACTATTATAGAAATTAAGTTAGTTGTGTTATTTAAAATGCATGTCAATTGCTGTATGTTGAACAAGTCTGAAATGCCATGTTGATTTACATATATCCCATGATGCTTTGCATTATGGAAGTATATGTGATGTTGCATTTCTTTGAAACTTGGCTTATTGTCAATGCCCTTTGGGGTAACCCATGTTTCAGTGCTTCTGCACTGAGGTTCTTTGTCTTTAGCTTTTTTCTTTTATTATTATTCTTTGAGCCCCCACCACCCAAGCAAACAAAGCCTGCATGGGGTGGAGGCTGAATCTCAAATGCTAAGTTAGATTAGAGATCAGTGTCACTAGGTGCTGGCTAAGTGAAGAGAAAGGACATACATAATATGTTCCTATAAACTGATGTACTGAAGAAGGGATATGCCATTGCTTAAGGTCATCTGCTGTATTTTGAATAAACATCACACAGAGATTGCGCGTTGAACTTGAAGTTCCATGTCTGGTCCATCTGTTATCCCACAACCCCTCCTCAGACTTGATGTCAGAAGTGGGATAACTTTCTGGAAGCATCTGGACTGGCCACAGAGGGATGTTTTCTGGTGGATATCACCCAGATATTCCAGGTGGACCAATGCACCAGTAGTTGCCAGAGAAGAAAGTCTGTGGCACTCTGACCAGAACCGTGGCTGACAGATGGAAAGAAACTGCTGCCTGGGCTAAACCTGGGAGCTCAGAGGAAGTCCAAGCCTGGAGACAATGAAGAGATGCAGGTTGAGGCAGACTAGAGGTGTGAGAGACAACACCCAGGAGGTGGAGACCCTGATGAGGATGATCCACTGGATGAGTGGGCAATGGCTGGTGGCAGACCGACTATGCAGAGAGATAGAACACAGATGCCATGTGCTCGAGATGTGTCTTCTGGAGAGTTTGGATAAAGAATCAGAGGGTTTTTTGTGGGCTCAGCTGGAGGAGGACCACCTCACTGAGCAGGATATTCCTTTGTTGCCTGTGTTCCCAGGATGTTACCTGTTTGAGGTCAGAGATGCAAATATGGAACTTGAATGTGAGTCCCCAGGTAAGACTGTGCCTAGTGATATTGTGCTGAGATTGAAGACTCCAAGCAAGAAGAAGCCTATGAGGCTGAAGGGACTTTTTCTTGTATTGATGCAGCTAAAATCTATTAACAGTATTGACTGGAGTATACTGTAGGCTAAAGATGCTAATGTTGCCAAAATGTTACAGTGTGTTAAGATCAAGGAGGTGGTACATGTGTTTTAATTTTTTTTTTATGTAAAATCTACAAAGAAGAAAATGGGCGTAAAATGGATTGGAACCTGTGTTGGGGGTATCACCTAGAGTGTCTACCCTCAAGAGTCTATATCAATAGCAAGTAAAATGAATGAATCAAAAGACATAGTGGGTTTATGTAGAGGAGTTGGGCCTAGGACTGGGCCCCCTGCTTAAAACTGTTCTGTCTGGTGTGGTTGGAGCAGGTAATTACTCACCCCAGACAAAGTCTTTCTATGGTACTGGTCTTTACAGACTTTCAGATTTTTGGTTAAGAAATATGACAGAGTTTCCCTAAAAGAAGACAGTTCAGGGAAGGTACCATTCATCTCTGTTGGGAAATATGTTAATGCCTCAGGGTAAAGAATAATGATGTCCACTATGTTTATAATAGAATGTTTATCATTAGTAGGGACCCTGAGATAGAGCTTCTGAAGATGAATGGGTAGACACTCTAACCCTTCCTGGGACAGGAAGGTGGTAAGCAGTCTACAATAACTGCTTCCCTCTTAAGGTGGGGGATATGTGACAGGGAGCTCCTGCCACTCTTGTGGCCCGACCTTTTCTTAAATCTGTTGCAACAGTTCTTCTATTTCTTAGCCTAATCAATCCTTTACAATTTCTAATCCATAAGGTTGGCCACCTATGGGCACCCCTTCCCTTTTTTGACTATGCTATAGTGTCCTCTTCAATTTTCCTTATTCCTCTCAGGTCCTTGTACTGGGAGGTTATCGTGCTGACCTCCTAGTGTATGTAAAACAGATTGTGTTTATTGTTGTTGTATTTAGTATGTAATAGCACTATGCCATAAAATATCTTGATGTATATACCTTATGTTTATGAAACCTATAAATGTTGAAAATATCATGGCACTAGGTGTTTTTGATAATGGTAAAAAGTACTAGGTGACTATTATAGAAATTAAGTTAATTGTGCTATTTAAAATGCATATAAATTGAAGTTGAACACATCTGCAATGTCATGGTGATTTACATACATCCCATGGTGCTTTGCATTATGGAAGTATGTGTGATGCTGTGTTTCTTTGAAACTTGGCTTATTGTCAATGCCCTTTGGGGTAACCCATGGTTCAGTGCTTCTGCACTGAGGTTCTTTGTCTTTAGCTGATTTGTTTTTTATTTGAGCCCCCCCCCACCACCACCCAAGCAAACAAGGCACACATAGGGGTGGAGGCAGAATCTCAAATGCTAAGTAAGATCAGAGATCAGTGTCAGTAGGTGCTGGTTAAGTGCACAGAAAGGACATACATAATCTGCTGCTGTAAACTGATGTACTGAAGAAGGGATATGCCATTGCTTAAGGTTATCTCCTGTATTTTGAATAACCATCACACAGAGATTGTGTTTGAACTTGAAGTTAAGTGTCTGACCCATCTCTTATCCCAAAACCCCTGCACAATCTTCATTGAGTTTACAGTATTTTTATTCTATATAGAAATCTCCAGTATAGTTAACAAATTCAAAGATGTTTACAATTTCTTAGAGGTCCAGATGAATTTATGGGGTAAAGTGCTATAAAGGCTCTCAAAAGCTCTATTAACGTCTAGAGGGTCAGTAATTACTGAGCCATTATTTAATTCTAAAGCACTGGTTGTGAAACATGCTATCCTTATGAAATGGAAGCAACCTACACCCCCAGCACTTTTAACTTAGCTTACTCCTCTGGCCCAATTGGCCAGCTTTGAAAGACTGACTTACTCGGCCTATAACAAACTACTTACTTACTACAAGAAATGGGGTAAGTGCCTTACATCACACCTCTGTGCTGTTCCCCTCCTCCCTCCCTCTCCCTGAGAATCCACCTTATCAGATTCATTATGGTGTTGTTTTTACTCCCATGGTTTCTTCATTCAGTTCTGTTAAGACTTGTTCTGTTGAATAACTTGTGCTACAGCAAGTAATTTACTTTATTTCTTTGGCATATACTGGATGTGTTGACTTTAATTGTACTGATGGTTTATGTTTACTATATGGTGTGCCCTTCTACTATTATCCTCTTGTAATTTTTTGAAAACTCAATAAAATTGTTCTTCATGAAAAATAAAACATTGATTGCCCCCAGCTCTGCTCATAATGATGCTGTGAAGCCAAGAACTTAATAGGAAGGTCATTAAAATGGAAATATTTTGTTCTGGATGTCAATATATTCTTTTCTGTTTCCATATTGATAAGTGTGTTATATTTTTCTCTGGTAGAAAGAACTTTTCTCAAATCTGACTCTAGACTTGTCATCTAATGCTGTTTTTCAGCAAATAGTAGTTCCCGCTCAAGGGAATTGATCAGCTTGGAATTCTGTCTTTTCTTATTATTGGAAAACAAGATTACCCAGCCTCTTATATAACTCTTTAAAGATTCCCACGGGATTATGGGAGAAAATTGAGGTGCCAGGTTCCACTGCAAATACCTCCTAATTCCTTTTCTAAGGCTGATTTAAATGTTTTATTAAGCCATACACTTATATTGCATTTCAATATACCTCTCTTTTGATGAGGTGATTCTGGAGCTAGGTTTTGAAACAGAGGATTAAGGTCAGAACTTTTTATTGTCCCATACTTAACATAAAACATTTTATATAAGATAGATTTAGAAATCAGAAAAAAAACAGCCTTTGAGTAGGATTTGTGTACTTGAGAAAAGAAGAATATTATGTAAATTAGGAAATTCAGATGTAAAAGGGTCTATTAGAGTCTTCCATAAAGCTCTTTAAGGCTCTCCCTACCCTTAATTTACTGCTCTTAATTTATGCTGAGCTGAAAATTGAGATCTGTCTATTGATGTAAATGTAAAATTCAAATCCCCTCCTATGATGTTAGGGGTCGGAAAAGATGTTAGCTTGAACAAAAGAAGAGTAGAAGAGAAGATCTTCCTCATATGTGCATATATGCTGGCAGTAGTAGCTACAGGCTGAGAACTGAAACCCTGTAATGACATATCTACTGTCTTTATTAACATGGGACTCAAGAAATTCTAGTTTTAAATATATATATATATATATATATATATATATATATATATATATATATTTGTTTATATTTTTATCCTCTCCACCATATGGCCCCACAGACCAGACCCCCAGCCCCATTGCCACAATGTGCACTGGTACTTACCTACCAGCCAGTAACCTAATGGCTTCCCCTCAGCAGGGCTGGTGGAGTCCCCCAACCCCCACTGGGGACGGGATCCAATACTTGGACTGGTGAGCTCAGCTAGTCGGGTGCAGGGACTGTGAAGATCTGAGTGCCACCCTGCTGCCAGTAGGCATTTCCCCCCTTTTCTTCCTGTGGTGCAGAGAAAATGACATGCAGTGACGCCAATGGCTGAGGTGTGCATGCTCCTATACACATCACGTTGAGCATCTGCCCCATCTCCAACCTCCACATGTGGTCCTAGTGTTCTGACTCCCAGCCACCGTTAGGGGCCAGGCTGACATCGGACACTGGTCAGAGCAGTCACTTGGATGCTCTCTATTCCTCTTCTCCCAACCCCCCCCCGGCTGGTCCTCCAACTCCCAAGCTTGCTGCTGAGCTCATGTCATCGGCATCATGAGCAGTAGTGGTGTTGTTGTGCCAGTGGGCTGATGTGGTTTTAAATATTTTTTTGATCAAAATACTTAACCCCTTTGTGTTTCCATGGAAATATGTGCTTACTCCAACTGCTTGAAAATATTTGAAAAATATCTCACTTCCTTTTCTTCAAAATGAGGTTCTTGCAAAAATATGCAATTTATATTTTTTGTATTGTTATATTTAACAAGTTCATGAATTTTGATTCTGCTCTTTGCTCCACTGGCATTCCATGATGAGTGCTACAAGCTTAATCTGTACTACTGGTTTCATTGGTGTAAGGAACCAGGTTCCAAAAAACAATGCTCTCAACACAGACATTGAATCAATTGGAACTGAGAGCCCTGCTCAAGTTCAAGCTGTAGCTGGAAAGGGAGGAGGAAATACGTTTGAAGCCCAATTTCTCTGTAAATCACTGTCAAAAATCACTAGCCATGTTCTCCTCTTTCTGCTGACTGTAAACAGTAGAAAAAGAAGGTACAGCGGAAGTGGCAGCAATCAAAGTGAATTATTTATTGCTTACATCCTCCACAATCTACAGTTAACTCAGATCTAAGGTCATTTGGGAATATAGAAGCTTCTAGTTATTTAGTCCAGAACCAAGCTGGTTTGAAAAATGTGTGTGTGGGGGATCTAAGATAAGTAAACAGAAGCTTGATAAAATGGTGAATAAAATTCATAAAGAAAAACACAAAGGTAACAGAGTAGAAGCTGAAGATAAAAAATATATCCAGAAAAAAGAAGAAATACGGAGAAGCTGGATAAGCTGGAACTGTCTTTAAAAGATCATGGCTCTTCTGATAATTTTTATTTATTTATTTTTATTTCGTTTTTGTTGACCGGGTAAGTGCACTAGACAAATTCTGCCTATTTTCAGGCACAATCCGGGGGAGGGGGATATAGATGAATGCCAACTGACCTTGAACAGATTAAGCTGTTGGTGGTATTTTTTAGTGAGTGGAGGGAAATTTGGCCAGGGCACTGGGGAAATTCCCCTACTCTGACAGCAGGGGGCTTGACTTCCTGGAAGCAGAATGGAGGAACCCAGTTGGGAGCTGGACAGAGGAGAAAGAGGAAGTGCTGCTGTGGCAGGAGAGATGGAACAATTAATGGAGACAGAAAAACAAGATGTGGAAAGACAGGAGCAAAGCTTGAATGACCTCCTTCACCCAGTGATGGTACAACAGGAATTGCAGTTGCAGGATTTATTGAATACAGACAAAGAGAAGGTACAGCCTATGGTAGTGGATGATGAGAAGAAATATAAATGAACTGAGCAAAGCCCTACTGTTATGCCTTTAAAAAAAAGCTTACTTCATGATCTGGACCATCATGTTTCAATCTTCCACTCTTTGCCTTCTGGTTCTGCTGATTTGTCTCAAGATTCTGTCCTGTTACCTTTTTCTGTGACTGCTTCTGAGTGGTGTCCTGAACAGGCTCTGGCTAAAGCTGGTTGGTTGTTTCAAGATGGAATTTGGGTTCCAGACCCAAGTATTCCTCTGCCTGGGGTTTCTGACAAAGAACAAAAGTCCTTATCTCCACATCGTGAACAAACTGTTTTCTCTATAGGTGCGTATGGACTGCAATCTTCTACTCTGCCTGAGCTGGTGGTTCCCCAGGGTGAGGCACATCCTGTTACTCTTCCTGTGTCTGATGCTGTGAGTGTGCTTGCTGGTCAGTCGGAGTCTGGAACACCTCCTATCGCTTCTACTCTTGGTTCAGAACTTGTTTCTCCCTTGCCCAACTCCCATCCTGAGTCTAAGTAGTCATATCAGATGACCTAAATATGGGCAAGCAATGTGAGAGGGCAGCAAGGAGGGCTGGGGGATACTGGGATGCATAGGGAGAGGCATCACCAGTAGAAAACAGGAAGTTATTATCCCTCTGTACAGACAGCTGGTGAGACCCCATCTGGAGTACTGTGTGCAGTTCTGGAGACCCAATCTCCGCAAAGACATAGACAGGATGGAAGCTGTCTAGAGGAGGGTAATTAAATGGTGCAGGGTCTGCACCAGAAGACATATGAAGAGAGACTTAAGGAGCTTAATATGTATAGCCTCGAGGAAAGGAGGGAGAGGGGGACATGATAGAAACTTTCAAGTACCTCAAGGGAATCAACAAAGTCCAAGAGGGTAGCATCTTTCAAAAAGAGGTATGCAAGAACAAGAGGGCTACAATTTGAAGATAGAGGGGGTGGCTCAGAGGTAATTTAAGGAAGTATTTTTCACAGAGAGGGTTGTGGATGCATGGAACAGCTTCCGGAGGAGGTTGGAGTCAAAATCAGTGGTGGAATTCTAAGCAGCATGGGATAGTCATAAGGCAGTTCTGGGGGGTGGGAGTAGGAAGAAGTAGGCTGCTGGTTAACTAGGATCTGCAGCTTATCCAGTAGGTAGGGAAATGGGCAGACTGGGTGGGCCAAGCGGTCCTTATCTGCCGTCAAATTCTATGTTTATGTTTCTATGTTAAGGGTCTCTGCTCAGGTATGTCTGCTCCTTCCATTCCAGAGTTGTTACCTGCTTCACCGACTAAACCTACTGCTGCTCCTGATAATGCTGGGCCTCAGACCAAGCCTACTAGCTATACTGGTTTGTTTCACAAGCTGGTGGAGGTGGCTTGATGTCATTTTGTGGTGAGACTCTATTATAGGGGTGGTTTGGACTTACCCCCGGACCAGAATTATGTGGGGAAATACCTGATTATTGAATCGCTTAATTTCACCCCAGCCAAACTATATGCATTCATCCACCCCTCGGGTGATCATAACTTTGACATTAGTTTCCATTCTGCTGGTTTGTTGGACAAGTTTTGGGGGACTGATTATGAAGTAAAGAATACTCCCCTTTGGAAAACTTTCACAGCTATTATTATTACTAGACCCACCGCTAAGGTGGTTACTGTTCTATTTAGGAATGAGGGAGTTAATGTATTGGATATTGTGTACTGGCTGGAAAAGCGTTGTACAGTCAATGGTCTCCCTCGTGCCCTCATTGATGATAATGGCTTCTGGATGGGGTCTGGATGTTTTCAGTCCAGCTTGCCTTAATGGAGGATGGGATTCAACATTTGCCCAATTGTTTTTATTTGGGCAGGGATAGGTGTATTTTGTTTTATCCCAGCCAGCCTCAATCTTGTTATCAGTGTGGCTCCACTTCTCATCTCAATTCTGACTGTGACCAGCTGAAATGTTCTAATTGTGGAACTCTTGGTTACTCCGTCTCTACTTGTGAGGTTCCTCTTTCCTGTAATCTTTGTGGTGGGGAAGACCATATTTTTTCGTCTTGCCCTTGTGTGGCACATGACTCTGCTGATTGCATGGAGCACGATTTTCATGTGAATACTGCCACTAAAGAACATGCTGCTGAGCATCATTCTCCACCTTTGATCTCAGCTTCCTCTGGTAGGCCTGGTATGACCATATAAGCTCCTCCTGCCCCTGCTGCTTGCTTGCTTGCCTGTTTCTGTACCCTCTGTTGCTGCACCTCTTCCACCCCCTCCTCCAGTTCCGCTTGTAGTAGAAGTAGTAGAGGTGCTGGAACCTCTTCCCATGGAGCCTATGGCTTTTCAGATGGTTCAGGCTTAGAGATCCTTGAAGAGGTTGAAGTTGAAGGCTCAGTTGCCTAGACCTATGCCTACTTCTAATCAATACAACCCTCTACAGACATGGGGTGACATTATAGATAGTGAGGATTTGGCAGTCTCTGTTTGCCCCTCTCAATCTGATACCCTCTTCAATGATTTGCCTCCTGCTGTGGCAGATGTCCCGTCTACTGTAAAGAAGAGGTCCACTAGGGCTTCTAAGAAAAAACTTAATAATGTCTCGTGGATTGTTTGTTTTCTTTCTTTTTTTGATTATGTTGTCCTTTCTACCCATTTCTGTTGCCTGTTTGAATGTGAATAGTTTAAAATCTGATTTCAAATGTAAAATCACTTATGCAGCCTTACAGCTGACTCCGTATGATATTTATTTTTTACAGGACACTAGACTTTCTTCTGCCCCAGAGTTATGTAAAGCTACTACAGAATGGGTTTTGGGGACTTCCTTATGGTCTGTTGGGCAGGATACTTATTCGGGTCTGGGGTTTTGTTTTTCGGGTACTGATTTGAAGGTCCAGAAAAGGGTGGATATTGAACTGGGGTGGGCTTTTTTATTGGATATTGTTTTACATGTTTTTTTTGTCGTCTAATTAATGTTTATGCCCCTCAACAAAAAGCACATCGTGTGGCCCTTTTTCATAAAATTTAACCTTTTTTATTTACCAATCGTCCCCTGATTTGGGGAGGTGCTTTTAATACCTCTCTGAGGATGGTTGTTACTCAAAAGGTCTACTGTGATTCTCATGCTTTAAGTGCTATTTTACAGTTGACTGGTTTACAAGATGCTTTTGAACTTCATCCTGTATCTGCTTTTTATAAGGGGCCCCTTCATTCCCAGATTGATTATTTTTTTGTGTCTCCAAATTTGCCCATTTCTGTTGCTGGCGTGCTGCCTTTTCAAAGGTCTGACCATTGTTTACCTCGACTTCAGATTTCTCCTCACCCTTCCTCTCTACCTGGGCCTGGGTTGTGGCATTTAAATACTAGTTTGTAGGATAATCCTGAGGTTTTTTCTTTTATTTTCAGCAGTTTTGGAGGATAGGGAGTCCGTATTGTTTTTGTATGACTCCCCATTACCTGGTGGGAAGATACTAAATGTTGTTTAAGAGATTTTTTTAAGCAACAGTCTAGAGCACTGGCACTTTTTAAACATCAGGAATGTTTCGATGATAGGAACTTTTTGCTTTATTCTCCCTTCAACAGTTTGGTCATGCCATAGCTCAGCGCAAGCTTGAAGATTTGAAATGGAGGTTGTCACGGCTGCAATATATTCGACAGCTTACTTTAGAAAAAGAACAGAGTTTTGGTACTCAGGGTACCAAGGCTCGAACTAATCCATTTGAGGCTTGTCAGACCCATACAAAACTTAAATATATGGGGGCCTTACATGATGTGGATGGGGAGCTTGTGTTGGGGTCAGATATTTTGGGTGCTTTAGACCATCATCTTACACTTACATTTGGCATTCCCTTTCTCTTCCATGATGGTATGTTGACTATTTTGCAAGCTGCGGCACCTCCGAAATTGACTTGTGATCAGAAGGCTACTTTGAGTGCTGCTTTTACATCTGCTGAGCTTGATATAGTTGTTCAGGGCCTGAAGAGTGGTTCTGCACCAGGGTCAGACGGTCTACCTACCGAAGTTTATAAGATCATGTGGAAGCTTATCCCTGATACATTCTTACAAGTGTTTAATGTATTTCTTCTAGAGGATAGGACTGCTACTAATATGTATGAGGGTTTGATGATTTTTTATTTTAAAAAGGGGATTGAATGATTTTTGATAACTGGAGACTGATCACTCTTTTGAATACAGATTTTAAGATGTTTGCCAAACTTTCATGTAGTAGGATTTTGGGTGTTCTGCCTGATTTGGTTCATAGCTCTCAATTTTTTTTCAGTGCCCCATAATTCTATCCAGGATGTATTGATTTTGTTGAGAGAGCTTTTTTCAGGGGGGAAGGTGTTGCTCAAAGTGGATACTTGTTTAGTATTGATCAAGCTAAAGCCTTTGATCAGCTTTCCCAATATTTTCTTTTGCACCTTTTATTTATGTACGATTTTCCACTTGAATTTAGAAATTGGATACAGATATGTTAATCATTGGCATATGTCATGCCTTATGTAAATGGGAGGGTTGGTGCCAGATGTTATATTGGGAGGGGAGTTAGGCAAGAATGTCCCCCTTAGCCCAATTTTGTTTGTTTTGACTTTGAATCCTATTCTGTGAATACTGAATAGATCACCTTTGTTGTGTGGTATTACCGGTCCAGATTTGGGGGATGTTCGAATGATCGCTTATGCTGATGATTTATGTCTTGTATTTCCTACTGTGTTTATGGAGATTTTGTTCCTTTGAGTGTTGCTGTCTCTCCTCTCTGTTATGGGTTCTTGTATCAATAAGGATAAGAGTTTTTGTTTAAATCTTACAGATTTCTCTATGACGGATGATCACTTCGGGGGTATTGCTATTTCTGATTCACCACGGAAGACTTTAGGTATTTATTTTGGCTGTAATGATGTGGCAGCGTATAATTGGGAAATCTGTTTGAATCGATGGAGGGCTGTAGTCAGTAAATGGGTGGCTTGGAAGATGGGGAAGAAGAAACAGGTCTACCTTATTAAAACCTTTTTGATACCCATGTCTCGTTTCCTCAGTCATATTTACCCACTCCCTAAATCTTTTGAAATTGCTTTAATGGCTTGTTTTTTCACTGATGTATGGGGCAGTAGACCGAATCCTGTGAAACTGAATGTTTTATATCTCAATATTAAGGTTGGGGGTCTTAGAATGATTCATCCGGTTTTGTTCTTTTTTTCCTGTCTTTCTTTTTACAAATTTAAAGCCTCTCCTCTTGCACCATGACAAAATGTGGGTACCTTGTATTGAAACAGGATTGGGGGATATTTTACTTGAATGGCATCAGTCTTACTTTATTCATAAAAGTAAACAGAAGTATGCTTTGCCTAGTGATTGGGGTGTCATTTTTGATTATATACATAAAAGGAAAATTGAAATACCTGATATCATCCACCTACCCCGGAAATCTTTCTATACTTCTTTGCTTTTGACTTATTTTCAGGCTGATCCATTTCTATCTTTCCCTGATCATGACCAGAGGGCTATAGGTCTTAGATTGTCTGATTGCCACATACCGCAATCCATGTGGGATTTGGTGTGGTTAGGGGTACATGGTAAGATCGGAATGAGGGGGAATCATAAACACAAAGCTCTAGCTGACAGGTATTGCCTCCATGAGACTTGCCATTAGACTGTAGAGACTCAGGAACATCTGTATTTTGAGTGTCTTTTTATGAAAGACTTTTGGGATTTATGGTATCAGGGTTGGAAGGGGAATGTTTTTTTCTGTTTGGTTGGCTCAAAGTTTGTTTTATGGTCTTTATCCAGTACACTGGCATATTTGTCATGCGAGCACCTTAAATGTGTTGGCAGTAGCTATTCTAGATTGGGTTTGGCAAATTCGGTGTGGTTTTATTTTTCAACAAAAGCAGATAACTCCAGCAGCCTTATATCACATTGTAATTTCTTAAATAGCATGGAAAAAAGATTCAGAGTTTCTTTCATTAAAGAGGGGCATTTGGGAACGCAATTGGTGTGCTTTTTGACGCTATGGTGGCCTCATGAACTTCTCTGCTTTTGTTTTTCCTTTTTTCTCTTCCTTACATTTATTCTACTATTTTTTTTTCTCCATTCCTACTATTCTTTAGGCTGCATTTTTGACAGACTTAGCTTGTATTATGTAATACTGCTTTCTTATTTTGCATTTTTATTTTTATTTCCTTTTAGGTTATTGGATATTGTGACTGTTAATATTTCTTTGGCTTGATCTCATTATGGATTACTGCTTCTTTTAATTTTTTATTTTTCTTTCCTTTTTGAGTTTACAAATGCTGACTTTATGCTTGGTTTACTTGGTTTACTTTGTATGTATATTTCTGTATTGCTTCTATTGTTTGCTCTGTTGATAGTTAATGTATGACTTAATACTTCTTTCCATTTTTCCTTGCTGTGTTTGAATCTGTTACATTTTTGATTTGTATAATTTTGTTCTGATTACAATAAAAATCCCCTACTCACCAATAGGGGAATTGCTGTCCATTTCCAAGATGGCCAATCACAGCATGGTGGTGGAAGGAATGGATATGACAGAGGCAGAAAAGCTGGCCTCATCTTCTGCCCCTTTCTCTCAAGAGGCTGAAAATAGTACTGAGAACTTTACAATGCTGAATGAGGAAGATATTGGAAACAAAGCGTTTGTGTCTACAGAAGATTTGAGTGTGAATCTGGACCAATTTATACAGGAACAAGGTACTGTCAAAAATGTTTATAAAAGGAAAGAAGAGCAAGAACAAAAACTAAATAATGAAATGCTCAAACAGTTATCAGAAGAAGAAAAGAGACATGCTCAGCATACTGCTTTTTTAAAAGCTCAACTTGCACATTTGAATGGAAAACCCTCTCTTGACAGCTGGAGTGGTGGTTTCAACAACTGGAGCTCTGATGCACATTCATCAGAAGGAAAAACTGGCCCAAAACTTGTCCCAGATGCCGGCCAACAGGTAAAAACTTTTACTCAAGAAATATCTGTGAGAAATGCGGCTGGCAGTGGAAACGCTAGACTTAGTGTGCCTAGAACCACTTGAGAAAAAGCCTGATGTTTTACCTGACTGTAAAGTATTGATGGAGGGGGCAGAGTGTAAGAAGACAGTGGACAAGCTGACAGGGCCACAACTGTCAGTAGAATCCAGAGCTTTTGATGAAAATGCTTCTCAAAATAGGGATGATCTAACCAAGCCAAACTCCAGTGCTACAAGGAAAATATATCAGGGAGAAGCCTCTAAAATGAACATTCCCCTGGAGACACTAAGATTGCTTATCAAACAGACCTGCAAAATCAGAAGAGAGTTACAACCTTTATGTTTTCGGCCAAAAATCAAAAAGGAAGCAAAAAAGAAGACAAAAGGAACAAAAAAACAGCTTTAACGCTAGCAAACAGGAACATTGCCACTAACTTAAACATGAAGATTCAGCTGAAGATTTAGCCTCCAATTTAAGGGCCCAGGGCCAGCCTCAGACTACCTCAGTGGCCATGGCAACCACTTTTTCTTTACAACCTTTCAGCACAGACCCATTCACTACATGGTCCCCAAAGAATGCTTTGGTGGCCGGCTAGAAGAAAATGCTAGACGGGAGGTGGCTCCCTGAAACAGAATGGCCTTCTAAGGACTTTTCATTTAAGAATTCTCTTGAATGGTGCCCATCAGTACAGAGTACAGTACCAACCAATAAAGCCCCCAGCATGGTGCCTGCAGGGGGATCTTTATAAGATAATGGTTATAAACAGGTAAATTCTGATCAAGTTTCCAAAAGGGTGCACCCCACCAAATAACAATAAAGCTAGCAATGTCTCAGGCAAGTCTGAGGATCCTTCTCCTCAGAGATCATTGCTATCTGAGCTGTTTGCAAGGTCAAAGAAGGAAGCAGCCCCAAGACAAAATGCAGTGAGAATAAGGTGTAAAGGAGGCTTAGAGACTAGACCAGATAGGCACTGCATAGGGAAAAAAATGTAAAAAGAATTTTTACACTTCTCCCCAAAAGAGGCATTTGCATTTATCAACATTTCAGGGGAAGACAATTATGATGTCAGCTTCGGGTCACCATACGCTTTAGAATTATTCTGGCAATGCTACATCCAGGTGATATTCTCCCCTCTATGATCACCCTTTCTTGTGATTCCCTTAACCAAACCCCTAATAAAATGTGTTACTTTGATGTTCCATAATGAAGGGGTCCATGTTGATGACATCACATACTGGCTTTCTCAAAAGTGTGAAGTTTTAAGTGCACCTGAAGCAATACTTGATGCAGAGTTATTTTGGATGGGAGAGTGGAAATACATGGTAAAGTTACAGCAAAATAAGAATGAGATCAAACACATTCCCAACTCCTTCATGTTAGGGAGAGATAGAGGGGTGTGTTTTTACGTGGGGCAGCCCCATGCATGATATAAATGTGGAGAATGCACCCACCTCTCCAGTGTATGTGACACCCCATATTGTGATTTATGTGAAGAGGTGGGCCACGTCAGCCTTCAGTATATTAATCTCATGAAATGTGACCTATGTGAGGAATGGCAACCTGTGATGTGGGCGCATGATGAAGGGCGACGTCTGAAAGGTGAAGCTTTATGAGCAAAAGCCCGAAATGGTGATGGGGAGGGAAGGGCGACCAGATGTGGTGGTGGGTGAATTTGGTGACAGGATGTCGCTATTGGTACATGCTCACATGGTGGGGGGAGCACGGCAAGTGTAGGCTGGGAGAGGGCTGAGGGGCTGTAGGAGGTGGAGTGTGGTGGGCTGCTGAGCTATGTCGTGGCATCAGGGGTTGGTCTGTGGTTGGGGTGGGTGAGGTACTGGGTTCAGTTCTGGGCACTGGTGCAATTTTATTGCACCTGTCCCAAAACTTTATTTTTTAGGCTTTCACCCCTGACATGCACCCTCTGAAGTTGAGAATCCTTTAGTAGGGTGGGGCAGCCCCCCACAGAAAGCATTTAGTGTATGTCCCGGGGCTGTTCCTGCATTGAAAATGTTTTTGCCGCTCTGACGTCATGATAGTGCGGCTCGCCTTTAGGCAGTCGCTGTTATCACATAGAACCGTAAGGAATCTGGTCATTCCATCCCAGAGTGCCTGTGGTCAGTCAACAACAAAGCAGCTGTCATTAGCCCTAAATTACTGATCCAAAAAGCTCAGGGTGCTGCTTCAGACCCTTCTCCAACAGAGGTAGAAGAACCAGAGGCCCCCCTCCCAACAGACTAAAACCCAGGCTTCCTTCACTACCCAGACAATTTCCCCCCAAGGAAGAAATAGGACCCATGCCCAAGACAGAAGACCCTATAGGAAACACAGCTCCTTTCCACCAGGAGCAGGAGGTATTCTCACCAGTATGCTACATGGATACCAAGGAAGGGCCAAGGAGGGTGAACCAAATCCTCCCCCCCCAAATCCAGCACCCCTACCCAGACAAAGGGTGACGAGGAACTCTAAACCCTGTCCCCCCCGAGCCCCCAGAGGTAGAGACATAAAATCCCTATGGAGCCCTAGCAATCTCAGGGAACCCGGTATGGATGTGAGTGACCAATGCATATCCTCACAGAACCCCGGAAATAGTTCTGACCTTTGTAATTACAAAGGGAAGAAGAAAAAGAAACAGAATAAAGGCCCCCCCAAGTCAAATCCATGACTAAGTTGCACCTAGGGACAATAAATTACCATAGTCTAATAAATTCCACCACCTCCCTTTGCAAACATCTACTATTATAATGTATTCTAGCCCCTCCAACTGCTTTTGTGATTGGAGTAAATAACAATCAGTACATTTTCCTCTCTGCAGCTTATCTCAGTTTGCCACTAGTGGCTGCTGTAATTATTCCTGTTGTGAAGCACATCCCCTATCCCATTCTGTCATTGATTCCAGGTACAGGTTACCCACAGGCACCCTGGCCTTGCTTCAAAATGATCCTTTTAGCACTCGCTCTTGTTGATTCTACATGCCTGAAGTATCCCCCACCTCGTCCTACCCCAAGTCACTGTCATGCTACTTAATAAACCACTCTATGCTGCTCTCCTCTTACACCTCAGCCACCTCCTCCTCTCTCACCTTGTCACACACTAAACTCTTAACCACCTGGTCAACTAGCCCCTCCATACTACCCCCCCCTGTTTTCATGTTGGTCAGCTAGTGCTATAGTTCCCTCAGCAGGCTAACCCAGCTTTGTCTCTCCACCCCTTCCCTCCCCACCATAAGAACCTGTTAGCTTTAACCAGAACACTGCTATCCAGAACCCTGGTAACATTCCTGTTACTGATAGCAGGAGACATAGAGCCTAACCCCGGCCCAGCCCCCCACCCAACTACCATGGGGCCTAAAGCTAGCCCACTTAAATATCAGGAGCCTCCCCACAAAGATTCCCATGCTTCAGCTGATTGCTATTTCCCTAAAACTGGATGTTCTAATTATTAGCGACATAGCTAAAACCACACATCCTGGATACCTGCATCTCAATACCTGGGTACACAGTCACCAAGCAAGATTGAACCAGAAACAAAGGAGGTGGTGGCATAGCCACGTACATCAAATCCTGCCTCCAATTCACCCCAGTGCCACTTGCCCATCCTCACACTCAGACTAGTGACTCACTTATGGTGAAAATCACTCTTCCCCCAATCCATCCCCATTTTTGTTGCAGGTTCCTACTGTTCCCCTAACTCCCCTGTAACTGATATCATGGACCTCCTAGCAGCCCTAAATTCTCATGCATCTGGTGGTGAGCTCTATATCCTCGGCGATTTCAAGATAAACTGTCTCTCCACCTATAGCTCTAGAATTCAAAATGACTTCGCTGCTTTGAACCTGACCCAACTGATTACAGAACCCACCCACCTAAATTCAAAAACACAAAATCACTCCCTACTAGATTGATTTCTCACCTCCTACCCACATCGGATTATAGCTTCAGGTCTCTTACCCAACTCCCTAAGTGACCATCATCTAATATACTCTGTGCATAAAGTCCATAGGCCCAAGGCACCTCCCCACAAACCTTACTTGTACACTCTTTCAAATCCCTAAACCATACTTCCCTCCTAACTGACCTAACCAACATAGATTGGTCCTTCATTCCTTGTGCCACCTCTATTGATGCCGCCCTGGACTATTTCATGACAAACTTCCTATTTGTCTGGGACACCTATGCCCTTCTCTGATGCACTCAGGTGCGGGGCTTGCACCTGCCCTGGATTACTGATGATGTCATGTCCAGCCTCAGGGCCAGGGATCAGGCCTGGAAGTCCCACAAAGCTACCAGCTCAGCCTCGGCATTCCAGAAGTATTGTGCTCTTCGCAATGTTTGCACAGGACAAATACGCCAGGCAAAAGTGTATTATTCCAAATTCAACTTCCATTCCAACATTCATCACCCCTCTAAATTCTGGAAGGTGGTAAAATTGCTTTTCTCCCCTCCGTTCCAACCCCCCACTCCTGTCCTACACGCAGGCAGTTCCACAGTAACAGATTCACTTGCAGTGGCTACAGAGTTTAACTCCTTCTTCACTAATTGTACCTCCTCACTCCTGGCCTCACTTCCACCTACTTATGCAGCCATCCCTGCCAAATGTAGCCCTGTCCATGCACCCTCCCCTACTTTCTCCTTCATTCATGTGACTCCTACCGATGTTGACAATGCACTACTTGCCCTAGACCCTTCCAAAGGGAAATGTCCCACTGGACTGGACTCCAAGTTACTTTTCCTGGCTGCCCCCACCATTGCCTCCCACTGGCCTCACTTTCAACCTTTCCTTCTCTCTCACTATTATTCCAGCTGAATGGAAGCATGCCACAGTCATCCCCCTACTGAAAGGTGGTGACCCCACCTCCCCAGGAAACTACCGCCCCATCTCCCTTCTCCTCCCCATCCTAGCAAAACTCCAAGAACACTTGATTTTCTCCCAGCTCTCCTCCTTCCTTGACTCCACCTCCTTCTTCACACCTTACCAGTCTGTTTCAGAAGTCCCACTCCACCACCACTTCTCTCCTGAGGCTCACTGATTCCCATCTTCACCAGTATGGATTAGGGCCTCACCACCTCCACCATCTTTGTTGACCTTGCAAAGGCTTTCGACACTGTATCCCACCCACTCCTCCTATCCAAGCTCTCGTTCACTGGACTATTCAGGGAGGCCACCAGTTGGTTTCACTCCTATCTAGCAGGCAGGATGCAATCTGTCAGGATTGGTAACTCCATCTCTTCCTCCCTCCTTCCCCATCTTGACTGGTGTCCCTCAAGGGTCGATCCTTGGCCCACTACTATTCTCCATCTTCCTTAATGATTTGCCTTCTGCTTGCCCCCACACTTTCATTCACATGTATGTGGATGGCACTGTGCTTTTCGCATCTAGACCCTCAACCTCTGATGTGGCAGCCAGACTTCAGCACAACTTCGATGATGTCCAACTATGGCTTCGCTCGAATTAGCTCTTCTTGAACACCAACAAGAGTGTCTCCATGACCTTTGGCATGAAGCAAAGACTCTCTTGGCTCCCCAATCTCTCCACCTTTCACACCCTGGATGGGACTAAGTTGGAGGACTTCACCTCCTTTAGATACTCCGGGGTCTGGCTTGATCAGCACCTCGACTTTTCTGTTCATATCAATAGCATCCACAAGAAGCTGCACCCCAAGCTGGGTGCCCTATATTGCAGTCATGGATATATCCCACTGCAGATTCACCACACAATTGTGCAGAAAATGATTCTCCCAATATTTTTTTTTTAAACCAATCTTTATTGTTTCTTTTTCTTACAGACAATAAACAGACGTACACACATAGCCCGGAACCCGGGGTGCACAGCCCCAAAACTGGCGGTGCCAACTATATACATCAAACTATATACAAATGCAGAGGAATCGTCACCCTCCTCATCCCGTTGGTCAAAGGGGAATATAAAAGAAAAAGAAAAAAAAACAAGGAAACCCTTCTCTGGCTGAATTTGAAGCTTATAAACTACCTGTTCCTTTACCTCCTATTCTATACTTATTCAGGTTCTCTACATCTTCATGACATTCCACCTCAACCCCACCTACCCCAGCGTAAGCCCAGGTGGGAGTGCGTTCCCTCTGCATCCCCCAGAAGAGAGAGAGTCCCTTGGTCATCCATAAGCCAGGCAGACCTTTATCTGTGTCACCCACTAAGCCCTACCCGCTACGCCCTCTATCAATTGATATCCATCCTAATCTTATTCGAGAGATTAAATACCTTCTAGTCAAATCTACTTAATTACTTCACCTAGTCACTGCCCAAGAGACAGACCTGTGTCGAGCTCTCTAGTTCTTGTAGAGAGTATATTGTCTCTAAGGCTGCCCATCTTTTGGAGTATACCTCTACTTTCCCTTCTGCATATAGATGTCTCTTAATTCTAGCTAGCATCCCGGTAAGATCTCTTAACCATTGACCATACCCATATATCTGACCGTCCTTCCAATGCTGGACCACATAAGATTTGACTACTCCTGCAATCAGGGATATGTGATACTTAGCAACAGTTCCAGCTACTCGTGACAAGTCCCCTAATATGCAGATCTCGGTTTTATAAAGTCTGAGTAGTCCATCAATGGATCCATTCGCCTCTTTATCTCATCCCATACCAGAGATATTTTGGTACATCTCCACAATATGTGTATCAAATCACCCCTCTCTATACCACACCTAAAACACAGGTCTGTCTGTTGTAGGCCTCTCTTACATAGCTTTGCAGGGGTATAGTATATATTTGAGACAATAAAAAAGTGCAGGTTTTTATACTTTGGAATCACATTATACCTAGTGCTTCTCCATACACTAGCCCAATCAATTCCTATTGGGCTAAAACTCTGTCCCAATAGATCACTGTCGGAGGTACCCTCGGACCCATGAAACTAAGAATGGTTTTATAGACCTGTGATAAGGTCCTTGAGCATGGATCAACCCCCTCCAGATCATCCCAACTAAAAGACTCTTCTGCGGGCCTCCCAAGCCTTCTTAACTCTCCCTCCAACATACTTGTGAGTTGTAATCTGGGAAAATAAGCCATATTATAACACTGTGGTGGAAGAACCACTTTGGAGTCTCAGATTACATTTTCTATTCTCAGACCTGAAACCCATTTAGCCCAGTTCCCTTTAAGTACCCTATTCCCTATAAGCAAGTTGGGATTACCCAATAGAGGCTGTTTTATGGCCCTCTTTTGATCTCTTTTCTGGACCCTGGACAAACTTGACCACCAAGCTTCTGCTGTTTTCACTACATGATTTTCCTATTCCGCTTAAAATATTTAGCTATATCAGCATACAGCGGGATCTCCAGGGAAAGTCCTGCCTCCATCATCATTTGGATCTCCAACTGGAGCCATTCGGGCTGTAAACATCCCCTGTTCCCTTTATTCCATCGGTCATGAGACCCAACTGACCCATCACATAATACAAGTGGAGATCCGCAACTTAATCCCCCATGTGTATCGGGTAGGCAAGGGCTTTATATTTTCTCCTGGGCGTTTTCTGTTCCATAGAAAATCTGAAATTAGCTTTTTAACCTTGTTAAACCATTTTTTGGGGATATAGTATGGAGCAAGATAAACCGGGTATAGCAGTCTTGGCAGTAAATTCATCTTAATTAGCCCAAGTCTAGCCATAAAATTCAACGACTGCTTATTCCATCTTGTGATGTCCCCATTGATTCCTGATAAAGTCTCTTCCATATTCACTTCTGCCCCTATCTCAGGGTTTCTAGTAATCCAGATACCCAAGTATTTGATCTTATCAGGCATCCATTGGATTTGGAGCTGAGCAAAGTCAGCCTTATATACATAAGAGGACAGTGGGAGAATTTAGGTTTTAGCTAGATTCAAGGCGTAGTTAGATAAAAAAACAAAGACAAGGCGCTGCGTCAGCATGTGGTCTAAAAGCAAAAAAAATGGTTATATTAAATGCTGCGCTGAAATAGAAAATGAGTTAAAATCGTTTAGGCCAGAGTCTTCTTCGAAATATCTAAAAGAGACTTGTTTTTTTCTTTAGATATTTCCTGAAGAAGACCTAAGGTCGAAACGTAGATTTTTAACTCTATTTTCTATTTTCAGCGTGCATTTAATATAACCATTTTGTTTTGTAGTTAGATACCCTAACAAAATGCCCTATTAGCTCCCTTACCCTCTCCAACCCATCTGCCGGGTCCCTCAAGTGTAAAAGCACATCATCAGCAAAGACTGATAGTTTTAATTCCGGCCCCAATATCTCAACCCCCCTAACATATCTATCATTGTTGATTATCCTCAATAAGGGTTCCAGATAAATGTTAAACAGTATTGGGGAGAGGGGGCACCCCTGGCGGGTCCCATTTTCAGTTGAATTTCTGGGATATGTAACCATTGCACAAGACTCTAGCAGAGGGGTTAGCATACAAATTTTTATTCCCTAAGCAACCTTTGAGGAAATCCCATCCTTTCCATTGTAGCAAACAGAAAAGCATGGGAGACCCTATCAAAGGCCTTTTCTGCATCTAAAGATATCAAAAGCTAGGGGATTTTACAATCTGATGCGTAGTGTATGATATGATGCAATTTCCTCAAAGCATCATGGGCTCCCTCCGTGGCATAAAGCCTACTTGTTCTCTACTAATCAAACCTGCGCGAGTATGCCATATTCTATTAGCTAAAATTTTTGTAAGAATCTTGATGTCTTGGTTCATTAATGCTATCGGCCTGTAGCTAGACACTACGTTCTTAGGTTTATTTGGTTTCGAATTAAAGTAATATAAGCCTGATAAAGAGGAGATGATGAACACCTCTCGCATTATCTTATTATAAAATTCTTGGAGGAGAGACAGCAGGATATGTATATACGTTTGGTAAAACTTGGCTGTAAGGCCATCTGGTCCTGGCGTTTTACCCACCGGTAAAGATTTAACAACCTCCAGTATTTCCGATGCCCCAATAGGTGCCTCCAACTCTGCGGCTTGTACCACTTCCAATGTTGGCAAGGGTATTCCCTCTAAGAATGCATTAATTTCCTCATCCCCTACATTGTTTTCCAACTGATACAGATCCTTGAAGTACATTGCAAACGTATCTGCAATTTCTTGAGGATCTATGATGTGCCTCCCTCCCTGATTAATTACAGTTATTGTCCTGCTAGCCTCCCACTCCCTGACTCTGGCTGCTAGCAGTTGCCCTGGAACATCACCCTTTAGGAGGTATTTAGCATTGATTTTAGCTAACCAAAAGTCTACCTTACCATAAACAATATCTTCTACTTCCCTTCTTAGGCTATTAAGTTCCCAGTCAATTTCATCAGATTAACCCTCCAATGAAGCCAAAGAGCTAATAGCCCCCAGAATAAAGTCCTCCTTAGCCCGTCTGAGTCTGTTATTTCGAGCTGTCCAATCTTGAGCTTTACCCGCAAATAATACTTAACACGTTGGCCAAGCTAATTTTTTATCAGATAATGTAGGTAGTTGCTGATGTATGATTTCTATTAGAGCGCCTTCTAAACTATCCTTAGCTGTAACGTTGGACAAGAGCGCATCGCTCAGCCTCCATCTAAAAGGCCTGGGGGTTCCCGATATCAATTCCCATAGTAACACAACTGGGGAATGATCAGAGAAGGTTCTATCCTCTACTGATACTCCCTTCACTCCCAGCAACACCTCCCTATTGACTAAAAAAAAGTCAATCCGAGAATAGGTCTTGTGTACTGCTGAGTAGAAGGTCATCGTGTTATTTCCTATGAGGTGGGACCACATCGGGTCCACCAAGGCCATAGCCTCTAACAACTTATTCAGGGCCACCTGGGCTTTCGTTAAGGGTCTATTTGTAGCTGGGGACCTATCCTCTATATTATCCGCAGTTATATTCCAGTCCCCTGCCAAAATAAGAGAATGTCCCATAAAACCAGCAATATCCTCTCTATTGAGGCAAAGAATTCTGGCTTAGAAGGTAGAGTCCGTATATAGAGGCTATCAGATGACCCTCCCATGTATAAGGCCAGAAATAAAGATAGCTCTACCATCCTCTTACAGAAACCTGCTCTACAACAAAGGGGTATGTCCTTCTAATTAAGATCACAACCCACCGAAGCCCTCTCTTTCCCTATGCCAAAACCTGCCCACCCACAATCACCTCAGACTATTCAATTCCTCTGTCAGTAGGTGCGTTTCCTGCAGTGATTTGGGCCCCATATGATCAGTTGTCTCAATATAACCATTCTTTTCGTCTACCCCTGAGTCCTTTAACATTCCACGAGATTATTTTAACATTTACCATGAACCTAATCTAGAATTCACTTTAGGGCATTTAATCACCAGAATCGGTCTAACTCTGCCCGTTTTACTCCCTTCAAGGAAATCTCTCTTCCCATAACCCTATCCCTCCCCTTGCCCCTGCCCCCGATCCCTAGATCGCCCTCCTCCTATCTGTCGGATCTTCGATGAGCTCCCTGTTCTGCTGCTCCCCTACCCCTCTAAAAACTATCATGGCTTTCGAGAGGACCCTACTCTAGCCTAAAGATAATTCCTCTATGTCACCCTTAGGTAAACCCCTATAACACTCTAAATTCAACATCAATTAGCCTTATCCGTCGAAACAATATCCCCAACCAAATACACAGCAATCTTATATACCCCATGTATTGCTACTCCAAATTCTCAACTTGCCAGGGTAACAATAATAACTAAATCTCTCTCTTCTTCAATGGATCATCCCCCGTAGCAATTTCTCTTTATAACCAGCACTTTCTAGGTCCCCACCTCCCAGACTATTCCCAAATCCTTCAGTGGCCTTTTTGCCTTGAGATCTATTCCAGACCATTTCTGGTCTGGGCTCCAGGAGTATGAATGATTAGCCCAGGGGAGGCCTAGCTAAAACACCGAATACCAGATACTAAAAAGGCACTCGTGGGCTTATCAAAAAACATGCCAACCAGAGACCTGCAACCCTCCATTCTCACTGCCAGTTCCCCTAAGTATCGCTTCTCCTGATGCTGCTACTGTTAGGAGAGTAATGTTTTACCATTTTCTTTTATGTGCCCACCTAAAAGTCCTTGTTTCAGGTCGTTTCTCAAGTCGCCATGGAGCCCAAATAACCTTCCAATAGTGGCCCCTCCTCGTCTTGATAAATTTTTCAAGCTTTCCCACATCCGTAGTTATAAAAGTAAGTCTGAAACCCCAACAATTGAGAAGGTACCCCACCCTGAGCAAGTCCCCAAAGTCCAAGTTGGTCCACATCACAGCTTGCCCTTAAGCTCAATTTCTTCTCAGCTCGGTGCTCTAAATAGCTCAGGGAGATCCATCCGTAGCCCTTCCAGAGCCTCCTTCCACGATGAAAGTGCTTTTCCCCTGCTTGGAGTCACACCACCAAAATGGCAGGCTACAACAGACGAAACTTAATTCCAGCTAGATATAACTTCTTTTTAATATCGAATTCTTTCTGCTTTTCTCTTACTGGAAGGTGTTTGATCTTGGAAATAACCACAAGGTGGCTCCATTCCACTGCAAAGGCTTCTTCTGTCTCGCAGCAGTTAAAACATACATCTTTTCCTTATAGTTGAGAAAGCGCATGATAATTACCCTCGGTCTTGCTCCTGGTGGGGGAACCTCTCTTAATGCTCTATGTGCCCTTTCCAGGTTATAGGCATCTCCGTAAGGTGTGGGGCCAAACATTTTAAGCAGCATTTCCTGAATACAGGAAATGCAATCTGACCCTTCAGCTCTCTCTGGCAACCCTGCCAAAATTAAATTATTCCTCCTACTTCTTGACTCTTGATCTTCAATTCTCTCCTCCAACTTTTTGATTTGCCTTTTGACCACTACCAACTCTTGTTCTGCAGTGGAGAGTTTCCTTTCTTGGGATGCCAGTCAGGCTTCTGCATCGCCCATCCTCTGAGCTAGCATTTGCAGTGTGGGCTTCACTTCAGCAAAGTCTATAATTAGCCCTTTAAGAGCTGCTTTATTTCTGGATATCTCCTCCATTTGGGCTAGCACTCCTTCAATGTTTTCAGTTTCTTCCTGCTCTCTGGTTGAGAGCTGTGATTTGGGCCGCTTGGGCTGGGGGCCTTCAGCCAAAGATTCAGCCATATCCGGATCCATTTCACTCTAGATCCAGCGGTTCTGGTTTGCCATCGGCCGCTCGCCGCGAGTCAAGCGCTAATTAATAGATCGCGAATCGCTACTTGCCAAACCCACGACCGGACACCTTAACAGATCTGAAAAGCCCCTTCTGTAAGGTTAGATCAAGTTTGCAGTGCTGCGAGGGGTATTTTAAAACTGAGAGGCCCGGGAGCAGCGCGAGGGACGTCTTAGTCAACCAAGCTCATCACGTGATCTCTCTCATGATTCTCCCAATATTTGACTATGGCGGCATAGTCCACAGTGCCACCCACAAAACTTTGCTAACCAGACTGGACACCTTCTTCCACTCCTTCTTCCATTTTGCCCTTGACTGTCTTTCCAGTACCCATCATTGTGACCTCTACCAATCCCTGTGCTTCCCCTCTCTCTTCTGAACAGAAGGCTGTCCCACTGTGCCAAGCTTTCAGCCAAGTTCTGGACATAGTCCCTGCCTCCATTCCTCTTCACAGTCCTATCCTCGCCCCCCCACCCATGCACTCCCTCAGGCACTATGACACCTTCTCCTTTGCTATCCCATGTAAGACCACCACTGCAGGTCAAGCAGCCTTCTCCTACCACATGCCTAAATTGTGGAACTCACTTCACTCAGCCATTTGACACACCTCCACCATGCACCACCTCAACTCCCTCATCAATGACCATTTCAACACCACATGTCCATGCAGCTAATTCCCATTCCCCGAATCCAGGCCTGAGCACTTACTATCTGGACTGTCAAAGCTGCCACCTGGCTGCCAGACTGCAACCTACTGGCTGAGCTCTTTCAAAATCTCTTGGAATACCTGTTACTCATCTGTGTTTGTATAATATAATAAGCAATTTCCTAATCCTATTTGTATCACATCAAATTTTCTGATGTTCCTGTGTACAATGTACTGTTCTGTCACTAGATGCTGTATATTATTTGTGCTGTCTCCATGTCCCCCCAGATGCATTTGGAATTGAGCAGTTTATCTGCTCAGTATGTCTTCCTGGTAAAACTTTTAAATAAATAAATAAATCAGAAGAAAAGGCAGGCCTTTTTCCAGTTTATACATGAAATATGATTGAATATACATTTTCTACAGGAGTCTTGGATGTAGTCTATAGAACAGGCAAGGGCTTTTCAAGCAGAGTGGGTATGGGGGCCTTCATTCTGGTCCTTTGGAGCAGACAAAGCAGACATTCTGGGTATTATATTTAACTCCTTTTCATTTAAACTACAAAAACTAATTAACCAAATCCAAGGGAGACTACTGATTATTGAAGGGAAATGGAACCAGGAGAATTTCAGACTAATAAATGTCTATGGACCACAAATCAATTCAGAAAGAGTTTTTCTAATAAATCAGTTTCAGCCAGAATTATATACTGCAAAACATATAATATTAGGAGGGGACTTTTTAATTGCAATTTACCTAGGCTTGGGAAAATACATGAGGAGAAGGAGAACTACTGTGATTCTAATGCATTAAAGAAGTGTATAGACTTGGCAGGCTTGTCTAATAGTCAACAATTTTTATCTCATGGCCCCACCTATACATGCAGGAAAGGTAGGCTGACCTCAACTATTGACCATATTTTTTTTTCAAAAGACTAACCAGACCCCCAGATAAAAAATCTTCCAATACAACTTCTCAGACCATCTATTCTTACAGATACTGTTTCATGATCTACCGACCACAAAACAAAAAAAATAGGAGATGGAGATTAAGCACTTCTATCCTGTCAGATCCTATTGTACAAAAGGGCATATCATACCTGCTTTGGGCCAGATCCTTTGTAAGCAATCTATATGAGGACTTAGGGGAGTGGTGGACAGACACCAAACAAGAAATAGGGATTTGGTTTCAGAAACATGTGAAGAAGGTAGGGGGAGAGAGAACGTCTTTAAATATCTAAAACGACAGGGGGCAGTATCAATATTTGTGTGCACTAGATGCTACATCCAGGCAGAATCACGACCTACAAACTGAAAAAATAAAAGTAGAGATGAGGAACCTTCAGTATGACAGAGCCAGAACACTGAAGACAGAACTTCAATATGGAACACAAAAGTCATCAGTAGGCAACCCTTTTGAGGCATGGAAAACCTGAAAGGAAACACTAGACTTTCAGAACCTAGTTAATGATCAAGGTGAAACTATAACCTCAGAAGAAGGGTTATGCCAGGAGGTAGAAAACTTAGTACAGTCACACACTATGGCCCAGCCCCCTGAAGAGAAGATGATTCTCCAGTATTTGGAAGACATCCAAGTTCAGGCTTCAGAGGAGGATTCTAAAACTTTAACTACCACCATTAAATTAGAAGAAGTTGAATTAACAATAAAGAATCTGAAACTAAGTATCTCTCTCGGGGCCTGAAGCCTACCCTATGAATTTCATAAAACTTTTATAAAAGAAATAAGCTTATGCCTGGAGGTTGTTTTCACATGGTTTCTCCAGAGACAGACTCTTCCCCACAGTTTACTTCTGGCCTCCTAGCCTTCTTATTTAAATCAGGGAACAAAACAAATATCTCTAATTGGTGACCAGTAACCATATTAACCTCAGACTTAAAAATATTAGCTCAAATACTAAGTATCAGACTAAGAAACATAGCTAACAAACTCATACATCCATCCCAATCCTGTGGTCTACAAAATAGGAAACTACAACATGCCCTAATCATAGTTCAAGATAAAATAGAATATTTTGCAACCCAACAGAAACAAAGATACATTATTTCATTAGTTCAAGGCAAAGCTTTTGACAGAGTATATCATCCCTTCCTTTTTTACACACTTCAGCATTATGGTATCCCAATAGAGTTTATTAGGTGGATTAAACTACTATACATATCAGCATCTGTTAAATCAGTTATAAAAGGACAATCTAGGAGCAGTATTACTATAAAGACAGGAGTCAGACAGAATGGCCCTCTGAGCCCCCCTTTTATATATATGGTCCTTAGAGCCCTTAATTAGAAAACTCAATAGCACCACTACCTGGCAAGGGTTACCAGGCCTCAAGGAGAAGGCAAAATCACAGTTCAAGCACATGCTGATGATATTTGTATATTTATGACTGAATATTCAAATATCCAGTGTCTTTTAAAAATTTTAGATGCATACTCTACCATTGCTAACTCAAATTTGAACCTTGATAAGTGCAGGGGCCTAGTTACTGAGCTTCCATGTCAAATCCCAGTAAAAATTGACAAAATTTCAATCTCCTCAGATCCTTTGGAACTTCTAGGAATTACCTTTGGAATGCAGAACCTTCCAATCGGGAACTGGGAGTCAGTTTTAAAAGGTGTACAGTGCAAGGTCCAAAGATGAAAACTGGAAATTATCAAACTTCAAAAGGGTACAAATTATAAAACGGTTCATTATACCTTGCCTACTACATGTAGCAATGATATTCTCCCCACCCCCCAACCTGGAAACAAGATTATATGCTGCCTTCTTCCACATGATATAGGGCAATAGACTTAACCCAATTAAAAGGTGTTACACATACTTACCCAAAGAACAAGGGGGGTCTAGAGATGGTTGATCCCATAATCTTCCTTTACTCCCTATTATTCTCACAATCTATAAAAATAGCTGTACACCCAACAAATATGCTGCAGTATTATTGGGTTCACCTTAGTTTAGCAGGCTACTTCCAAGCCAGGAATGCAGAACAGGCACCTAACCCCCTTCCCCCGATTACAAATCGCAGGATTCCTAAAACCAGCAGTACAAAAACTTCATAAATTTATTTAGTTTTTGTTGATCGGGTAAGTGCACTAGATAAATTCTGCCTATTTTCAGGCATGACCCAGGGGAGGGGGATACAGATGAATGCCAACTGACTTTGAACCAGATTAAGCTGTTGGTGGTATTTTAGTGACTGGGGGGAAATTTGGCCACAGCACCGGGGAAATTTCCCCTACTCTTTTCAAGAAGTGCCATGGGATTTTTAACATCCACCTGAACTACCACTAGAACAGATGAGACCTCAGTTTAACATCTCATTAAAAAGACGGCACCTCAGGAGTGCAGCACTCCCTCATGCTGCACTGCAGTGTCAGTATCGGGATATTAACCCAAGTGCCTGGTGTGGGGATAGAACCCACAACCTTCTGATCTCCCAGCCTCAGAGGTGAGTGTGCTACCTGCTGAACCACTGACACTAGCAAATGGAAAATGGAAGATAACAAAGAACCAGATCACCCAATATTCTGGAACCTATCTATACAATCTCATAATGAACCAAATATAGCCCAGGAAACTTAAGTTCAAAAATTGCCCCATCGCCTTAAAGGAGAAAGCTTTGTTTCAATTGAAACATGAATGGATTCCCACGCATATGTGGAATGTTCTTTGGTTATCAATGTATGGTAGACTGAACATTAGGGGGAATGCAAAACACAAGGTACAGGAAGAAAAATATTGTCCATACAGTAAATATCAGGCACTAGAAGAAACAATGGAGCAGTTTCTGCTTTCATGGTCATATGCAAAACCTCTATGGGTTTTCTTGGCAGGGAAATGGAAACTACCTAGGTTAAAAATCTTAGCTTATGAGAACCTCATGATAGGGTATTGTCCACATTTGATAAGTACATTTGAGGCAGAAACTTTGATGGTTTTCTTTTGTTGTCTTAAATTGTACCTCTGGCAGGCTAAGTGCCGATGGGTTCTCCATCAGAAACAAATGTCCTATGAAACTTACAGTATTTTGGTAGAAAATGCAATGCTTTCTGTATATATTAAAAGATAAAGCTATACATCCTTCAGTTAAAGTAATAAGATGGGAAGGGGATTGTTTGGTTTAATCAAATACAAGTAGATTGCAGTGTCAGTGGCTCAGTAGGTAGCACACTCTCCTCTGAGGCCAGGAGATCAGAGGGCTGTGGGTTAAGTTCCCACATCTGGCACTTGGGTTAATATCCCAGTACTGACACTGTAGTTCAGCATGAGAGGGGTGCTGCACTTCTGAGGTGCTGTCTTTTGGATGAGATGTTAAACCGAGGTCCCATCTGCCTAGATTGGTGGTAGTTCAGGTGGATGTTAAAGATCCCATGGCACTTATCGAAAAGAGTAGAGGAATTTCCCTGGTGTCCTGGCCAAATTTCCCTCATTCACTAAAAACACCACCAACAGCTTAATCTGGTTCAAGGTCAGTTGGCATTCATCTGTATCCTTCTCCCCCAGGTCATGCCTGAAAATAGGCAGGAATTGTCTAGTGCACTTACGCAGTCAACAAAAGCTAAATAAATAAAACTAGGGAAATGGATCAGCTGTGGAAGATAAACAAGAGGGGAAAATGAAATAAATATAGTTTATGATATTAATAAATTATAGTATGTACAGTATAACTTATAGGATTACAGTACTATACTATGATTTTATATATATAGTATGTAATGTTGGAGGTATGATATTCTGATGTGACTTCAATACAAAATTCTACTCTTTTTTGAGAAGTGCCATGGGATCTTTAACATCCACCTGAACAGACAGATGGGAGCTCAGTTTAATGTCTCATCTGAAAGACAGCACCTCAGGAGTGCAGCACCCCCCCCCCCATGCTGTACTACAGTGTCAGTATTGGGATTAACCCAAGTGCGTGGTGTGGGGATAGAACCCACAGCCTTCTGATCTCCCAGTCTCTGAGGAGAGTGTGCTACCTGCTGAGCCACTGACACTGATTACAGAATACAACTGCATCGACCTTTAATATGCAAGAAGTGGAGAGCACTTCATAGAAAGGCCTTATTACCATTAAAATGGATGAGGCAAGGTCAGAATCAGATTCAGAGACTCAAAACCAGAATTTTATGGAACAAGAGAGGTATACACAGTAAAACAGAAGAAAGCCATCTGACTTTATTAACAGAGATGAAGCAAGGTTTTGACTCAGTTAACAACACACTGCTGTCCGTAGAACAGATGTTCTTTGAATTTACTGAAAAGAAGTCTATGCTGAGGTGTCTAACTACAGAAGTAGGACAGTAGGTAAGTGTTTTGGAGGATCAAATATCCAATATAAAAACAAAAATGGATAACTCAATTAAAGGAACTTCCAGAGCCGAAATTAAAGTTGAAACACTTTGCGATAAGATCCATATGGAATATTCTGAATATTGGGAATATACTGGAGTGAATAGAAGGTTCTGCTACACTGTCTCTTTGTGAATGAATGGTTTAATAAATTATTGGACTTCATTTTCTGGAAATAAAATCGAGTTAGATAGGGCCCATAGGGCCTTTGCTTCTTCCAGACAAAATTGCAGACCCATATTTATGTTTATTAAACCACACCACTATCAAGATAAAGAAAGACTTTTCCAAAGAGCAAGGGTTTATTACTTCATCTTAAAGGTATAAATCTTCAGGTATTTCCAGATTTGTCCCCCTCAGTTCTTGCCAAATGGAAGGCACAGGATTCAGTAGGAGATAAAGTAAGGTCTTGGAGTATTCCCATCACTTTACTATACCCAATAAGAAGGAAAGTTAATATTGATAGCAAGTTCTTTTTCAATATACTTCAAAAGGTGAAAGCAGCTTTGCCGAAAAGAGAGGCAGAAAAATATGAGTGCGATAATTCCCTTGCCACCAACAATAATAATAAAGAATCTGAGAACTCAGTGAATATGAGTGTGGCAACCACCACCAACCAGGTTAGATTGATGGAAGAGGCTGGACAAACAAGCCAAAATGATTAGCTACTGTTTAATAAGTCACCATACCATATAAAGAGAACCTGATATTTTTGGAGAAGAAAGAAGAAATAAATGAAACAAATGCAATAAATATGTGATCGGGGCTAAAAAGTGAAGAAGAAGAAGATTATAAAGATATCCTTTATTACTGATATGATCTAATAAAAGGAATGTTTATCACTTTAGAATAGTTAATAGTAAAAGCTGATATAGAGGTATGAAATGAAGTGGGCATAATCTTATAAACTCCCCTTTCAAATCAGCTCTGATAATCTTGTATAAAGCACATCGCTAGACCAGTTTCAGTACATTGAGAGGAGGAGGAAGGATTAATAGATTTCAGGAAAGGGATAACATTTAAAGATCTTTTTGACTTTTCATACAAGAGTGTATGGAGGGAGAAAAATGTATTTTTGCAAGATGGTCCTTATTATGTTTTTGAGGGGGGAGGGTGGAAGGGAAGGAGGGATGATAATGAGTTTTTTTCCTTTCAGATGGGTGGTAACTTTGTGTAGATTTAATGCTTAGACTCACATGTGTTCAGGTATGTTAGAGCAGTTTGGTTACATCTTGAGTACAGTGTGTAGTATTGGTGCCCTTATCTAAAGAAGGACATCAACCTGATGGAAAGGGTCCAGAGAAGAGCAAGCAAGATGATCCAGGGACAACAAGGCAGAACATAAGAGAAGAAAGTCAGAGATATCAACATGTACTCCCTGGAGGATAAAAGAGAAAGGGATGACATGATTAAACCCTCAAGTACCTTAAAAGTTTCAACAGAGTTAACTCTGGGGGTCTCTTTAACCTTAGTGGGAACAGGACCACTAGGGAGCAATGTCTTTGTTGGTGGAGGGAAGATTCAGGAGGGAAATGAAGAGTCACTTTTTCACTGAGAGGGTGGTGGTTAAGTGGATGGAGTTGCCAGAGGAAGTAGTCTCACTGAAGACTGTGGACAGCATCAAAAGAGGCTGGGGTAAAATAAAGAGGAAAGTTACATGTTGGGGAGGGAGTGTAGGGGGAAATCAGCTGGGAGGGATGCATGGATAACGGGGAGGAAGTGTGGATCCCTCTGTAGACACTGAGGGGTCTGCAAACATGAACAGACATGATATACTGCAAAGATTGTTTCTGCTGGCTCAATCATATGTTCATATGTTTGTATGAACGTGTGTCCTCTCCCCACCTCCCTTGGTGCCTGCTGACACTTGTTGATCCCCGGCCCCCTTTACTATGAAGACTGAGCAGAAGCACTCGTTTAAAATTTTAGCTTTTCCCTGATCTTCTTCTGCACAGTCTCTCCTTGCCTTCATAATTCTCACTATTCCACCCCTTGCTTTCCTCTTTTCACTTACGTACCTGAAGAAAGTCTTATCCTCTTTTTGACCTCCTTGGTGATCCTCTCCTCTTTTTGTACCTTTGCTGCCCTCACCTTTCTTTCTGTCTCTCTTTGCTTATTCAGATGTACCTCCTTACCTTCCTTCATCTGAGCCTCCTTCTACTTCCTAAATGCAGCCTTTTTCTCCTTCACCACCTTAGCCACCTCCTTTGAGAACCATAGTGGTCTCTTTCTCCTCCATCCTTTGCCTACTTGAACTTCCTTTAAACAGCATGCCATTGCCTTAGCTATTCCCTCCTTGACCTTTTTCCATTGGGTCTCCACTCTTCCTGCCCCCCCTTGAGGAAAGTCACCCATTTCTTTAAAATCTGCCAACCTGATGTTCAAGACCCCCATCTTAGTGTGTTTTTTCTCTTACCCAGTAAGTACATCAAAGCACACAGTACAGTGATTCTTTGTACCCAGAGAGCAACCCACTATGATGTCTGCAATGCTGACCCTGTTCATAAATACCAGTCCAGCACTACCCCATCTCTAGTGGGTTTCATTACCAGCTGACTCAGAAATGCCTCCTATAGGGAGTTGAGGATGGCTCTGCTCTTATAGCTGCAACCAGAATGTTCAAGTCTGCATCCGGCAGATTAAAGTCTCCCACAATAAAATGTTTGCCATTCTGCCAGTAGCCTCCCCCTAAATTTTGTCTAACTCCACCCATTGTATTGGTGGTCTGTACACCACCCCATGCAGATAGAGGCCCGAACCTGTCTCTAAGCTGACCCATAGTACCTCCAGCTCTTCCTTACCCCCCCCAGTGTTCCTGTATCTCTGTGTCTTTTATGCCTTCTATCACATATAAAACAACCCACCACTACCACCACCACCTTTGCTCTCTAGCCTGTTCTTCGGGAACATGGTGTAGCTTGGTACGGCCACTTCCCAGCTGTGGTTGGCAGTGCACCATGAATTTGCTATGGCCACCAGATCTAGGTCTGTCTCCACAATGATTGCTTCAAGGCCAGCTATTTTGTTTCCTAGGTTACCGGCAATGGCACACGTGACTCTCAAGACTTTTTGTTCCTCCCTCCCACTATTCCACCTTCTCTTCCCGTTTCCATCTTTCACCCTCCTGTTTTCCTGGTCCTGTCCTCCCTTCTTCCATTAACCCTCTGTGTGCCTATTTTGTCCTTCTCCTTGATCTTATGCCCTTCTACCCCAGGGGAATTAATTTCCCTTGGGCTTCTCCCCCTTGCTGCTCTATTCTTTGGGGGAGCAATCTTTACCTCTCTCATGTTTTTGCCTCCCCCTTTAACTGATTTAAATGCTCTTCAAAGTAGCATCTAAACCTTCCATCCAGTACTGCCATTCCAGTACTGGATGGATGGAGACTATCTCCTTTGTACAGGCCTCTATCCCCCCAGGTACATCCCCTGTCCTTGATGCAGCCAAAACCCTCCTGCCTGCACCATGCCTTCAACTACTCATTGAAGGCCCTGGTGCACGGTCCCCTAGCTTTCCCCCAGCCTTATACAAGTAGCACCTCAGTGAAGACCACTATGTGAGCTACCTGCTTCAGGCCCCTCCCCAGCTCCATAAACCTATCCTGCACCACCACTTCTGTATCCCTGACCAGTTCATTAGTCTCCAGATTGACAATAACATCCAGCTCCTTCCCTTCCCCCTCTTCTCTGGTGATCTTTACCATCTGCCCTCCAGTTCTACATGCCAAAACGTGTGGTAGGCACTTTGCTACCAAGTCTCTCCCTTTCCCTGCTCCCAACTCTGTTCCCCTGACTATGTATCCCCCACCACCATCTGCTTCTTTTTTGGCTGGGGCTTCCCCCTCCCACCCTTGGGGTCTCCTCCCTTGAGGACCACCACCTCCTTCCTTCCCACTGCCTCAGGTGCCCACTTCTTCCTTCTCCATCCCACCAGAATGTAGAAGGAACTATGCAGTGGTACTGTAAGGTCTGAGTGGAGCTCTCCTTCCTTCTCCCCATACCCTCCTGGAGCCTACCAAGGTCCAGCTGCTCTGCCTCTTTTCTGGCTTCCTTTGAGAGAGTGGCAGTAATCTTGGAGGCCCTAGGTGAGGCAGACAATACCCTGTACTCTTGCCAGGTCAGCCATGAGTCCAGCGACCTCTGCTCTCACCCCAGAGAGGTGCCTGCATATGGGCTAGCACCTCAGTCACTAGAACATAGAAACATAGAATTTGATGGCAGATAAGGACTGCTTGGCCCACCCAGTCTGCCCATTTCCCTACCTACTGGATAAGCTGCAGATCCTAGTTAACCAGCAGCCTACTTCTTCCTACCCCCACCCCCTAGAATGGCCTTATGACTGTCCCATGCATGCTTGAATCCCACCACTGTTTTTGACTCCACAACCTCCTCCGGAAGGCCGTTCCATGCATCCACATCCCTCTCTGTGAAAAAAGACTTCCTTAAATACTTCCTTAAATCTCTGAAGATTGTGGCCTTACACCCATTACACTGCACCACGTCCATGCATGGTGACTGTTTTGTCTCTTAACTTCTTTCCTGCCTTTCCCTTGTCCTTATAGCTCTCCTATGTATATCCTCACCAGTTCTTAATTTATACCTGGGCTTGCCAGGGTGCAACACCGGCATCTGTCTTCATGCCCTGGTACATCCCTGGAACCTCTTCCACTAATAAAAGTACTTTAATTATACTGCTTTGCCCTTTAAATAATTGTACACTGGGCTGGTCGCATGTTTGACTGCTCGTGAGTCATACATGAACCAGTTGTTGCTTTGCTAACTTGTTTCTCTCTCTCTTTCTCTCTTTCTGTCTCTCCTCCTCCTCCTCTTCATCCTGACTGCTGCTGTTTCCTGACTGAGTCCCAACTCAGCTGCTCCCTTGCAACAGGCCAACCAATTGGCAGGCAGGAGGTTATGCAAATATGCCTCCTTGCCTCAAGTACATGGTAAACTGCTTTGCAAGTAGACCCCTCTTCTGCATGAGGCATGAGCCAGTCTAGAGAAGGGGCCAAACAAATTGAATCTTTCCAAGCACCAATCAGATTAGAAGTCTGAGACACTGTGCCTAATCTGCAAGAACTGAGGAGCAGGGGTGGGGAGTTCAGTATTCCAGAACTGACATCCGACGTGTGGAATGCGGGACTACAGCAGCTTGGAAGCACAGTGGTAGCTGAAACTAGAGAGCTGGGTCTTGAGTAGCTCTGTTTGCTCTGTGAAACTTCTTCACTCGTTTACTTCACCTCACTTTCTTCTGTTGCAGGAGGTATGTACAGTAGCTTACAGTGCACCTTGTTGAATATAAAGATTACATACTCTGTCTATTCTAGAGTATGCTTAGGTTGTGTCTGGGATGCCCATGTAATGTGCAAGATAGAACTTCTTGCAGCAGTGGTGTTTGCAAATAGTTTTGTGGTGCATTATTTAGAGTGTTCATAATGGGCACAGG